>OX336389.2:242228170-243524644 GCA_946902985.2 Meconema thalassinum | reverse complement strand
TCATTTTACTCATACTGAGCTGAATCAAAATTTAGAGAAATTTTGGAAAATTGAATCCATTGATTCCACACCTTCGCCTTCTACTGAAGATGATTTCTGCGAACAACTCTATCTCGCAACCACCACTCGTAATTCAGATGGTAGGTTTATTGTCACTATGCCTCGCATTCCATCCCCTCCCGTTTTGATAAATTCACATCCTCGCGCTCTTAAAGCTTTATTTGCTGTTGAAAATCAGTTAAAGCAAGGTTCTTCAACCAAAACTCAGTACATAGAATTCATGGAAGACTACGAAGCCTCTGGTCACATGGAAGTTCATAAAAACAAACCCTTTCTGTTTATTTAAATCATCACCCTGTGTGGAAAAATCCCTCCACTAGGGAACACATCCGAGTCGTTTTTAATGGTTCCACTCCTGATTCTAATGGCATTTCTTTAAACGATACCTTATTAACAGATCCAGCCATTCAGTCTGATCTTTCTTCTGTTCTACTCAACTTTTGCTTATTTCCTGTTGGTGTCATAGCCGATATCAAGCAAATGTATAGGCAAATATTGATTTATTCAGAACAACAAAATTTGCAACAAATCTTGTGGCGTGATAAAACCCATCAAAATCTTTAAATTAAAAACTGTTACCTATGGTCTGAAACCAATCTGCTTTCTTGGCCATACGCACTCGAAAGCATCTCGCTGACCAAGATTCTAATCTTTCCTCTTCAGATATTTCTGATCTTCTAAAAAAATCCTTGTATGTGGATGACTTTCTCCATTTCTTCAACTCCCCTTCGCAGGCCCTTAAGCATTCTCAAGAGCTCAAGGCCCTGCTTCACCGAGGAGGTTTTCTCTTGCATAAATGGAACTCCAGTTCCCAAGATTTATTAACTCGGCTCTTGTCTAATGGTAATTCTGATTCACCAGTAGAACTCCTACATACGGACAATTCTACTAAAGTATTAGGACTTCATTGGTATCCAATTTCGGATTCTTTTTTCTATCAAGTTAACTTGTCTACTTCTCTTCCTCAAACCAAGCGACAAGTTCTTTCCGAAATCGCCAAAATCTATGACCCTCTTCAGTTCATAGCTCCTGTCATAGTTATAGCCAAAATGTTCATGCAAGAATTATGGTATCTGATAACTGATTGGGATGATCCTATTCCTCCTTCTCTGTTGGAAAGAGTGCTTTCCTTTCAAACTCATTTTTGCGATTTGGCTATTATAGATATCCCAAGGATTCTAATTCCTACTTCCTTTTCTTCTAGCTTAAGGCTTCATATGGATGCTGTGCTTATGTTGTAAGTCGTATTACTCCTCCTTCCTTTTCTAACCTGATTTGTGCTAAATCAAAGGTAGCCCCTTTGAAAACTATTTCTTTGCCTGGCTTGGAATTATGCGCTGCCCTGCTCGCAGCAGAATTGTCCAAAAAACTCGTATCTAATCTTAATTGTCAATTCAGTCACATATATTACTGGACTAACTCCGCTATCACGTTGGCTTGGATTCTGAAACCCCCCTCCCACTGGCAATCCTTTGTCGCCAACAGAGTGGAAAAAATTTAAAATATTTCAAATCCTTCTCAATGGAAGCATGTCTCTGGTAAGGAAAACCCAGCTGACATCATCTCTCGTGGATGTCTTCCACAGCAACTAGCCAACTCTAGTCTCTACTAGCATGGTCCAAATTGGTTGTTTAAAGAACCTTCCTATTGGCCATCCTTTCCTTCTTCTACTTTAACGAGTATTCCTGAGACTCGTAAAATTGCCTCTTCTCTTGTAACCACTGTTTCCCCTTCATTACTTGAATGTTATTCCTCATTTCAAAAACTAATTCGCACATTAGCCTACCATCTTCGATGGAAATTCTTTGTGTTAGGCAAACCATTGATTCCTCAAGCTTTTCTTCCTACGTTTGAATTGCAAACTGCTACGACCAAGGGCTTACACAGCATGAAGTTTTCTCCGAAGAAATCAATGCTCTGTCTAAAGGTCTGTTCCTCAAAAAACAAAACAGAATATTTGCTCTTTGTCCGTTTCTTGATAACAATGGGTTATTGAGAGTGGGAGGCAGGCTATCTTTTGCCAATTGCTCTGAAGATAAGAAACACCCTATAATTCTTCCTTCTAAGCATCACGTTACCAAACTTATAATTCTCCAGTTTAATTACCAACACCTACGCGTTGGTACTCGCACTCTCTTAAGTTTGATTCGTGAGCAATACTGGCCCATCAATGGGATGCACGAAGTCATTTCTGTTGTAAGAAAGTGTATTCCTTGCTTTAAAGCTAAACCTAAGTTTCCTCAGCAACTCATGGCTGATTCCCTTCGTTTCTCTCTGTTCCCAGCAGACCTTTTCTTCTTACTGGTAGCGGTTATGCTGGTCAGTTCCTTTACCAAACTAACAGTGTCGGAGCCAAACGCAATTTTTTTGGAAAGTTGTACATTGCACTCTTTGTATGTATGGTTGGTTACTGGTGCTATTCACCTTGAATTAGTCACCAATGCTTCTACTTCGTATTTTCTCTCTGCTTGTTCTCGATTTGTTGCCAGAAGAGGTGTTCCTTCAGTTTTTTTTCTGACAACGCCAGAAATTTTCTTGGTGCCTCTCAGCAGGGGAAAAAGCTCTTTGTTATCCCTATGCCAATGAGCAAATCTCAAACTATGTACGTTTAAACAATTTTAAATGGCACTTCATTCCCCCATACGCTCCCCATCATTGTGGTAGGTGGGAAGCTTGCGTTAAACTGACCAAAACTCTTCTAAAGAAAACCATAGAAAATTCTATCCTATCTTTCGAAGAGTTTAATTCCTTTGTGATTCTTATTGAGGGCACTGTCAATTCTCGTCCCTTATCTCCTTTGTCCAACGACCCTTCCGATTTACTTCCACTGTCTCCTGGTCATTTTTTGATAGGTAGCACATTGAATGCTCCACCGCCTCTCATCGATCGCAGGCTTGACTTTTCTTTGCCTATTCTAAGGAAAAGAGTCGAAGCTCTCCGAAAGAAATTTTGGAAAAGGTGGAGACTGGAGCATTTGAACTCACTACAGAGGAGAGGGAAGTGGCAGCTCGCTCGTCCAAATCTCAAGGAGGGAGACTTGATTCTCTTACGAGATTCCAGTCCTCCTCTTGTCTGGCACACCGGTAGAGTAGAAAAATGTTTCACCGGTCGTGATAATCGGGTACGAGTGGTAAAAGTAATTACTCCTTCTGGACATTGTATTCGTCCAATCTCTTGTGTTTCACCTTTACCACTCTAGTCCTGTTTCTTTTGTGTATCGCTCCTTTTTCTTTCCTTGTGCCCATCCGGCAGTATGTTCGCATTTGTGAATAAATTAATTATTTAATTTTTTGTCTCGTTTACATAAATTTGTTAATCAGACAGCACTTTCTTTTTCATAATCTCTAAAATCTACCAAGTGGAGGTAATTATTTTTCTCATAACTTGTTCTTATATTCCAAATTAAGAATAATGTAAATTACTTACCTTTTATTCTATGCTTATGCTCGAATTCTAAGACATTCTTTCTAAGCGCTGTTCTAGAGACACATGTTAATTCTTCACGTCAAGAAATCTCAAGATGGACTGACAGCCATCATTCAGCCCTCATTGGTCGGCCTCCTAGCTTCGACCAATCACAGCACGTCTTCCCCGGCAGACGTCATGCTTCCTTCTGGAAACGTCTACCAGATCCCTTTATAAGCAGCATGTTTCTCCACTATCTTCGTGATTTTCCTTGCAGTCGTCGAACTGTTCACCAGTCTTTGTATACCAAGACT
This sequence comes from Meconema thalassinum, assembly GCA_946902985.2. Classification (NCBI taxonomy): domain Eukaryota; kingdom Metazoa; phylum Arthropoda; class Insecta; order Orthoptera; family Tettigoniidae; genus Meconema; species Meconema thalassinum. The sequence continues at coordinate 243,520,865 of OX336389.2, read as the reverse complement.
TAAAAAGCATCATGTGAAACCTCAACATAGTAATACTGCGTAACGAAGCCTCGTTTCTTTCTACTTTATGTCTCAAAGACATCTTATCTTCGTGACCGAACTTGGTTACACTCAACGATTTTCAAAACGAAGTGTTTGAGAAAATTAACTTTTCAACATGCTAAGCATCACCAGTGTGACGGAAATATTTTCGTCATGCATCTTCTACCAGTTAATAGGATTTCTAAATCTTCTACTATGGAGCTGCTTTTTGTGAATTCTACGGCATATTAGCACTTGGAACTGATAAAGTGCTTCTTCTTTTCTTTTTCTAAATTTCATGTGCCTAAAATGTGTCACGTGTGTTACATTTTTAATGTTTCCAACCATGTGCTTTATTGCTAATCTATGCACATTAACATACCAAGAGATAAGTAACATTTCTTATACCTCTAACCTATATACGTACTTTTCATGTGTTTTGGACTTTCTAAAAAAATTGATCAAGTTTGTTCTTCAAGCATTTTTCTTTCAATATCTCTACGGAATTTATACAGCTTAACTACTTTTTGTGAACATAGTTACTTTACATTACTTTTTCATGAACCTCCGAAGCAAGATTTACATAGCGGCTTTCTTTTGCCAATTTCCTTTTAGGAATTACGTATCGGCTTGCTTTTGCTTAAAGGCATACAATTGTTTTCATAACTTCCTTTCTTAAGGTGCGGCAGGATTGGTCCCCTTACCGTCATAGCCCCTTTAAAGGCTATGCCTCTCTTTCAATTCTTCTCTTTCTTCATTAATGCTTTTGTGGAACTTTCACAAATATTCCACTTTTTTAAGGTATCTTACCCTTTGTTAAGATTTCCTATCTGCATATTAAGCATTTTGGATTCGGGCCCCAAGTGCTTAGGAATCGTGAGATCCATTTTCATGATTCACCTTTGTCAAGTTAATGGGACAAGGCGTCATACAATTTAAAGTTGTTTTCAGTAGCTTTGGCTCGTCCCCCAAGCACTGGTCAGTGAAGTTTGAAGTTATATCAACCTCTTGCATCTTAAAGAAATAAAAATTCTTTTCTATGTTAATGCTAAGCTTGTTGAAGATGTTCATATACAAATGTTATAATTAATATATTCATATGTTAAAGCAACATGCCCTCTCTTTATCTTCTTTTTTCTTTCTACTTGTAAATGCTGCCATTCCATTACCTTAAAGCTCAACTCAATTCCAACCCTGAAACTATTTTGAAGTTCTTTCTGATACTGGAAACCTTTCATCGGTTGATCCATTGGTACTTTACCACGTATGTTGATAAAGGTTATTAGAATAAGTTCACCTATGGATTTTTCAATAACTTGGTGAGCATAAATGTAACATGGCGGCGACGCGAAATTTAAATATTTAAATGGACGTTTCTCGTGATTTAACCATCCAAGGGCAGTGAAACTTGGTACGGTATATGTTTACAAAAATATTAATCCACTGGCATCTACATTTTTTCAGTTGGTTTGATGACCTCGTGATGGCGGTTGTGCGAAATTTTAAGATCTCTTTTATATTATTTATTGTGTAATCATGCGATTGAAGTTTGAATAATACACCTACGCAATTATCGTCACGTAATAGTACATAACTCTATGGCCTACATACATAGAAACCCATTATGGGAACCATCCTAAATATTTATACGGTTCTAAATATGTACGAATATATTACAGCAAACAAACTGAAATTTTGTATGTTGATAGAGGCAATTAACATAAGTAGGGTACATGAAAATAGGCTGTTTAGTTCTTCACGGAACTACTTGTTTTATTTCCGTATTCTTCTTTCTTGGAATTAAACATGTATGTTCATTTATAATTTTAATGCCATAAACATATTTCATATTTATATGGATGAAAGTTCGTGTGAAACTCGGAAACAAACCGCCATTGCGGAAACAACAACAACAACGACATATCGCTCATTTTATCCAACCATGGAAAACTTGATGATAATTGTTGTTTTAAGGGGCCTAACATCTAGGTTATCGGCCCAACCACGGAAAACTACTTCCAGGATGGCTGAGGTGGGAATTGAACCCATCTCTTTTCAGTTTGGCTTCCCAACGTTGAGTGTACCCCGCTCCAGCCCTCAGACCATACATAAATTTCTTGACAGGGCCGGGAATCCAACCCGGACCTCCTGAGTGATAGCGAAGAATGCTAGCCACTACACCACGAGATGATCTAGGGCAGTAAAAGAAGACGTTCAGTAAAGAACATATAGCCTACTCTCCTTTAAATTTCTCTTTCTCTTAAATCTTGTGCAATCAGGGTACCAACTATATATGTCTCATACAGAAAGCACACTGCACAGTTATACGCACCTGTCATAAAGGAGAAAGGATTGATAACCAACCTTGCCATATTAACCATAACTGCAGAGTGATAGCCTATCTTGCGGTAGCCTCTAACGCCTATCAGACCTATGTACAGTATAAAGAAGCGTCCAATACAAAACTCTGTGAACGGAGTAATCGTCAAATTGATTCTTGATACGGGGTTCATCACCTTTTGAGTTGTCAAGTACCCTTACTTCGATGTAGCGTGGTGGCGCAGCGGTCAAGCTGTTGGTCTCTCACCACGGTAGACCGGTTTAGAATCCCGGTCAATGCATGCACTACAAACTTCCTTCTTAATTGTTTCCTTACTCTGGTGTGTCTGAAGATATTTTCAATTAAGTTGAATGGGGTCGATAACCCAGATGCCAGGCCCATCAAAACAACAATTATCATCATCATCATCTTCATCATCTTCTTCTTCTTCATCATCATCATCTCCTTTGAGTAGGTATAGCTAGAACAGCAACTACTTGAACCTGTATTGTCGTTGATCTGGTGCCCATGGCAGATCAAGCCTTTGATACTGTATATGCCAACCTTCCTGTTATATTTCGTAGTTGAAGCTAAGATATACCTTGTGTTGCCGGTCTTAATATTTCTTACTTCCAAAGCGGAGATTGTGCACAATATTGAGTCTGATAAGCTCGTGACAAGCTTGAGGTGTCATATCATAATCTTCATTATCTGAATTTCGTGGTAATTGCACAAATACATCGTAAACTATCGATTTTTAAAGAAATTTTAACAGTACAGTCAGATACAATCTTGAATTGATGAGGAGACTTTGCTTCTGCCTAGTGAAGAGAGAGCTTCTTGTAGGAGTCTACTTTGCGTACTGTCGTCATAGAAGTCTAAATACTACATGCATTACCCATCGCTTTGGAAAGCGGCCTTCGTCTTCCCAATCCCAAAATTCACAGGCTAAACATGTAAGTGATTATCGCCCAGTCAGTATACTATCATCCCTCTCCAAATCACTGGAATTTATCGTCCACGAACAACTCTCCTCCTATTTGCTAGGGCACAATATCCTTGATGAACACCAATCCGACTTCCGCAAAAATCACAGTACTACTACTGCACTACTCAAAGGCTATGGATAGTGACCTAATAACAATCTTTACATTGCTTGATTTCAGTAAAGCATTCGATTCTGTTGACCATGACATATCTTGTCTATTTAAAATTCATCTCTCCATGAACAGTATCCAATGTATGGACTCTTAACTACGTGGACATCAACAATGTGTTAAAAGTAACTCAAATCAAATGTCTTCATGGCGTTCAGTTGAGTAAGGAGTCGCTCAGGGGTCAGTCCTTGGACCGCTCCTGTTTTCGATCTATATAAACGACATTACTCCATCAATCACTAAATGCAAACATCACCTATATGCTGATGATGCACAACTCTACCAGCATTCATTACCAGAAAAACTATCGGAAGTAATCGGTACCTTTAATGAAGACAACTGAAATCTGTAACTGGACTCACTTATATGGACTACGACTCAATGAGGCTAAAACTCAAGAAATCATAATCTCCCAACCGAAAATCCTCCTAAAATTAAAAAATGAACCCACTCTACCCAAACTACGCTTGTGCGATTTCCCAATCGAATTCCGTGAATCAGTTAAAGATCTAGGCATTATTATAGATGAACATATTTCTTGGACGCAGCACGTCTGCAATGTTTCCAGGAAAGTATTTTCCGCATTGAATTCACTTAGAAGATTCTGGAATATTTTATGTCGAGTATTAAAAGAACGACTTGTTTCCACCCTAATATTGCCTCATTTTGATTACTGCGATGTTGTATACAAAGATCTGACTGTTACACTTAAAGACAAACTCAAACATTCACACAATGCCTGTGTACGCTACATATGCAATTTACGGTATAATGACCATGCCACCCCCGCTTATGAGCAACTTAAATGGTTACGTCTAAATCAACGCCGCGACCTCCATTCCTTATGCCTTCTTCAACAAATACTCTCAACTTCCACTCCAGCTTACCTGTATTCTCAGTTTCACCACCTCTCATACGAGCATAACCTTGGAACACGGTCAAAAAATGACACTCTCATGCTGATACCCATACACAGCACAGTACGCTATACCAACTCCTTCGTTGTTGCTACGGCAAGACTGTGGAACAATCTGCCTCGCTCTGTCAGAGGAGCAACCCCGTCCAGCTTCAAGCAGCGTTGCCAGCAGTACAAAATCACTAAGTAAATGAAAGTTGAACTCAACTTTATTCTTATGTCGTATTACAGATATTCAATCTTTACAAATCTCACTTTCTTATTTACTCTCTATTTAGACATCTAAATAACTTTCTTCATCCATTCAAAATACACTGCATAATTAATGTTGCTCATAAGTCAGTAATGACAAATCATCATCATGATCATTATGATCATCAACATCAGTCTACATTTTATCAGTATTTCCTTTTCTTACTCTAATTTTAAAGTTACTTCTAAGTATCTTATTTATTCACCCTAGCAATAAATTAGCAATAACACAATTTCCTGCCTATACATAGCTAATCTGTTTTTATATGTAGGATATTGTATCAACATTGCATTATTGTTAGATTTAAGTAGTGTTTGTATTGTTCATTATGTATCAATTGAATAATCTGGTTAGATGGAAGAGATGGCCCAACGGCCCTAATCTTGCCAGACAAAAGAAATCTATCTATCTATCACTTTTAGTTTCAAGATGGCGGTTGCACGTAATATTGACGATGATTATTATTGGACTAGTACTAGTGGTTTGTTTCATATAAAAAACTTCTTTCAACACACTACATTTGTAAGGGGGCGTGGTGGCGCAGCGATCAAACTTATTTATTTATTTATTTATTTATTTATTTATCGTATGGCTTTTTAGTGCCGGGAGTGTCCGAGGACATGTTCGGCTCGCCTGAGTCTGTAGCTGCTTCCAGCGGACACCCTAAAGGGTGAGCTACAAGTTCCGTTCAATTTCAAGTAGTTCCAACTTTCGCCACCAGATATCAATGATACCTAGTGGTGAACGTTGGAACTTTGTTAGAGCGTTCTGACGAAATCCAACCTAACAATTTTGCTTTACACAAGTTTAGTCTGTGAAAGGATCTTTTACATGCCATAAATCTATGACATGGGACCGCCGGCAGTAGTAAGCGTTTGCTACACTCCAAATATTGCATCATCATGACCAGAAATTGCGTAATCCTGATGACGTCATGGGTCCTTAGAGCGACCACGTGGTCCAGGAGCGGGGCATGTGCACTGCACGTGTTAGCGTGGGAAGGGGTTGACCTTTTGGCTTGTTTATGTGATTGTGATAAAAAGTTAATGGGTGTTGACGGCATGGGGGTTGTTTATTAGGATGGTAACTCGAAATTCAGACTCCTCTTCCACTCCTACAGGGGAGTTTCTTGGTTCGATTCTGTGTTTTGTTATTTAATTCCCGGGGCAGCCTGTGTATCATGGTTATTAAGTATTGATTGATTATTGAATTATATTTTGGTAATTTCCCAAGGAAGTGTAGAGAGTCTTGTGTGTCATAACTTTTGAATGAGAGTGTACGGTGAGGCACTCGACATAGCCGGATCGCTACCAGACATGTGGTGTGCAGCTGTTCCGTTTTTGCTCGCGCCGTGCGGCAAGCCATGAGAGTAGCCAGCGCATGTAGTGCATGGTTGTCGTTAAAGTTTTTGCTCGCGCAAGCTAAATAAGTAATCAGATGTTGTAATGCGACACTCTGTTTAAGTACGACATATATTACCACAGCGTGGGAGTGGAGTTGTGTTACTCCTTCTCGCTATGTTATGTCTGTTTAATTTAAATGATGTTAACATTTTTTGTGTTCTGGCTTGCTTCATGATCTCAATCTGGTTAAAGTGTTTTATATGACATGTATAACTTTGAGTGTGTGAAATGAATTTCGATCTGTTTGTTTTTAGATTCCCAGATGTCATTAGTCAAGTCAGTAATTTTTAATGCGAGAACGAGATTGGATGTCGGTTCCCAGAGCTCCATGTGAAAATGTTTAAAATAGCTTTTTGCAGTTTGATATTCGCAATATATAAGAGCACATAGCTATGAAGTAACACTTAGTTTCAAAGCAACTCAGTTAACAATCAACATGACCATGTATGGAAATCTTTTAGTTAAGCTCCAGCAGCTCTATGAGATAAAATCTCTGAGAGAACAATCAGAGAGGCTGGGGCTAAACTTCGCAGTGAGCGCGTTCAAAGTGGAAGAGGACGTTTGGTTCAACGGGCTTAGCAATCTTCAGCAGGACATGTATAATTGCGAGTTATTGGAAATAATTCGAGACCGCCAGCATTGTAGAGAGTTGACGGCGGATGGCGTAACCCCCCACATATTGGGGGTGATCATTCAGCGGCTGGAATCAATCGACTCCGACAGTATCGAGCTGCTCGATTTTCCACCGCTGGAGGAAGAGAGTGTGGGGGGTGAAGATCGTATGGATGCCGAAGAAGGTGGAGAAGAAGAAGAAGAAGAAGAAGAAGAAGAAGAAGAAGTCCAAATGATTAATTAAATGGACGTTGGACAGTGGGTGTTTAAAAAAAAAAAAATTAAAAAAAAAATAATAATAATAATAATTTGTGTGGTGTAAATCTTTTTTAAAAATATATTTATTTGATCATTTGTGGTTTACATTAATTATATAATATGAATTAGTGAAAAATGATATGATCTTCGTTCTTAAAGTGGTAAGTAGTTCTTTTTCCAACAAGCGGCAGAGAGAATTGAAGATGCTGTGTTGTTTGCAGAGTGGAATATGCTGGTCTTGTGCACGGGGTAAGTACAATCATTCTTTTCTTTCTTGCGTGTGTTGGTTTTAGTGAGCTGAAAAATATATATATAGAGACACATTAATAATAATAATAATAATAATAATAATAATAATAATAATAATAATAATAATAATAATAATAATAATAATAATAATAATAATAATAATAATAATAATAATAATAATAATAATAATATCTTTTGTGAGGAATAAAAAATAAAAATAAAAAAACTTACACTGTTCTAATTATAAGATATTTTTGTTGGGGATCCAAGAGTTGTGATTTGAATCGAATCCAAGCCAAGATACGAAGGCTCGGGTTCCTTTTCTACGTAGTACTTTGTCGACTAAGTAAATATTAGGATGTTTTGTTCGTTGTAACTCTGCTTCGTAGAACGCACCAAATATTGGGATATTTTTATTATCTTTTAAAAGATATGTTCGTGGATTAGTATTTTGAACTTTATAAATTGTAAATAATTCTGTTGTCCAATTACCTTCGTACCCTTTACTGAAGTGTTTCTTGATTTTTGATATTCTTACAATGTCGCCGATTTTATATTTTGGTTTTCTTAAAGTTTCATTATATTGTGTTGGCAAGCGGGGTGGATTGTTTCTTTTCACATCATTAGGTTTCATGCCAATGCTGCGATGTATTTTGTGATTATACTTTACTAGTAACTCAGGCAAAATATGTACCCATCGGTAAGAACCTCGTGTTGTGAATTCTTTCCACATCGATTCCTTAAGAGTTCGATTAAATCTTTCTATCACACTCGCTTTAATGGAGCTGCCAGTGGAATAATGCTTTAGATTTTGTTTCTGAGACCATGTTTTGAATTCACTGTTATAAAATTCCGTTCCTCGATCGGTGTGAAAATAATTGGGCAATCTTTTACTTTGAGAATAAACAAATTTTAAGCTTTTCACAATCTCACTTCCTTTTTTGGTTTTAAGAGGAATTGCCCATGCATATTTCGAGTAAACGTCAATAATGGTTAATAAATATTTAAATCCATTATTCCATTTTGCAAGTTTGGACATGTCCACAAGGTCAGCTTCATGGAGGTCATCGATTCCTTTGCTAATAACACGTCGTCTTTTAAACTTTTTTCTAAGCGGTGCGTGAAGTTCTTTTGCAATTTCTCGTCTGATTTCGTTCATAGTTATTTTCCAAACAATGTTTTATAACATACTGTGCATTGTTTTACAAACGTTGGAATTTTTATTCAATATATCCAGCATTTCTTAGTTCTTCTTCTATTGCAAAGATTTCGCTGTCTAGTCCTGTGTGACCTGCAGCTTTCGATGCAATTAATGTTTTAAGTCTTGATACCAATTTGTTTGGTTCATTCCAGTGAACGAATTCAATATTGTTTCCGCCTTCAAATTTCCAAATGGCTTGTGGCGCGATGTGTTTTTTTTGACCATATCCAGTATGCATTGTAGTATTTGCTTCTTCATTTTCATCTGCTGTTTTTATAATTCTATCTATGTCTTCAGTGAGAAGGGGTTCAATTATATGTCTATACTTATAAGATTGCGTTCCTCTTGGAGCTGCATTGCTTGTATAATTTCTTTTGTGCACGTTTGAAACATTTAATAATTTCAAATATGAACATAAATCACTCCTATCTATTAGAGTGGGGTCTGGTACTTTCCTTTGAATCAATTCAAGTAGACCTTCTGTAATAGGAAATTTTTCACCGCCAACTTTTATCCACTTTTTATCGAAGAAAACTCGTTCGCGTCCCAAGTATTGTTTATCATTTCTTATCGTTATACCAAATGTTCTATCCACGTTTTGTTTAATGAACGGATCAAAGTAGCGGTTAAGTAGTGAAATTATTTTGATGCTATCTCCATCTTCTTCGTCTGAAGTAGCAGTGGATTCAGAATCGTCATATTTTCCTTTTCTTTTTCGATTTTCTTTATTTTGAGTCGACGTATTAGCAATAGCTACAAGTTGATTTAATGAACTTGTTACTGGTTTAAAGTTAGTCTCTATATCTAATTCTTTTCGTCTAACATCATCTTGAAGTGAAAGATACTTGTCTTTAACATCTTTTTTTAAGCGAGAAAGTTTATCCTTTACTCGACTTTCAGCTTTAATCTTTGAGCTCTTCTCCATGACTAAACGGAAATTGTGGTTGTTTTACTTATTTATAGTATATTCAAAATCGATTTGAAGAGGAAGATCATCAGTTTTATGTTTTTTCGGGTCTCTAAGTCGAAACTGAATTTCATCTTGCTCTTCAACGACAATATCACTGCCATCCAGTTCAATCTCTTGACGTATATTTAAAATTGCATACACAATTGGAGATCTTGGTGAAACAAAAATTGGTTTTAATACACCTTTGTAGGGAAGTTGGTACTGTATGTTATGATTATGAAGCGTGTATACTGGTGAATGGATTGATGGTGTGTTGGAGAATTTCAGAATAAATTTCGATAAGTTCTTTTTCTTTACTTCATCTTTTAATATACCATATTCTTCTTTGGATGCAGTAAAACTTTCGAGTGGTTCTTTGTTAACCATTTGCTCAATTTTTTCCAGTTCAGTTTTTAACTTGTTATATTCTTCTTTGGATTCAGCAGCATAACTTTCAAGATCTTCTTTTTTAACAATATTGAGATTGTTAGCAACACCCTCAATACGAGTTTGTAAATTGCTTAAAATTTCTTTTAGTTGATTAACTTCAGTTCGTGACGCAGCATAGTGTTCTACAAACCGTTTATTTGTCACGTCTTGGTCGTTAACAGGGAACTCAACATTTGTTTGTTTTTGATGTTGTAGATTGTTTACAGTTTGTTTCAATTGATCAAATTCATGTTGGGAAGCGGCATATTGCTCAACAAACGTCTTATTTGCAACATCGTTATCGTATATGGGGTTGTTTACGTGAGTAATTCGTCTACTCATCATATTTAAAGTTCCACCATCGTCTACGTTTAAAACGTTTTGTTTATTAAATTTAGCGATTAAGTCTTCTAGATCTTTTCGAGAGGCAGCAAAGTTTTCTAAGTAATATTTGTTTATTGCATCTAACGAATCGATTGGTTGAGATATGTTTGTTATTCTTCTATTTAACATATCTACAGTTTCATCATCTCTGTTTATATTCAAAAGAGATTTTTTAATTTCATCGAGTTCATTTGTTACATGAGTTTTAAGAAAAGAATACGTTACCGCATCTTGATTTTGAATTGGATCTTTAACATTTCTTATTCTTTTGTTACCCAAGTCGAGAGTATCTTGATCATACGGAAAGTGATCTTCTGAAAATTCTCGCACTAAACCATGAATGAATTCTACTCGTTGTAACACTTCTGTTATTCGGGTCTCAAGATATTTTTTTATATTCGATGTATGTTGCTGCATTGCAATAAGGTTTACTGCATCATTTGCAGATGATGGTAAAGCTAAGCCCGCGAGACGTTTGTTTTGAAAGTCAAGTTCTTTTTTCTCTATTTTACAAATTGAAAAAATTAAACCTTTAAGCTCGTTAAAGTTTCGTTGTATGTCTTCTTTAGACTCGATTTTATTTAGCTCATTTAATAACTTCACTACATAACCTTTGTTGCATGCATCTTCAACATGTATTGGCATTCCAACATTTTTTAACCGTTTGCCGTTAATACTTAGATGTCCGTCGCTTGTTGTTGTTGTTAGTTGATTTTCATATTGCACTAGCTTATCATCAACATATGATTTAGTTGCAATATCATGTCGTGAAGTCGGTCGTCCGATAGACACATTATTGGTTTTGTTAAACGATGTCATAGTTAAGTTGTTAACCACGCAAAAGCTATAACACGAATGGCCATTTACCTCTTTTTGAAGTCATATTTATAACTGAAAATAAACATCAAATCCATTGCGATATCGACCATTTTGTAAATCGCTATCTTTATCGATAACCAAAAAACCAAACTTAGAGTTTTGCCAACAATACGAACAAATATCAAAGAACTGTTCATAGCTCATATCTGTATTTACATGATCGTTATATACGTGACGCAAGTTTGTTCCGTCTTGTTTAAAAAGAATTAAAAAATTAGCGTTATCTCTAATTAGATGTTTAGGTATACAAGAATATGTTTGACAAAGATAAAATACGTCAACGTCGTGATGACGACCTCTACTGAAATAATCTTTCATGTGTTGTTGTTTATTGCTGGCTACATCATCAAAAACAAATATAGAGTTTTTTCTAGCCATTTCTGGAGGCATTACTTCATCATTATCGGAAAAAAAATCACTTTTTATTTCTTTTATGGAGTCCAAAAACTTTTTTAATTCAACATATTTACTTTGAGCAAGTGATTTAGAATAAATATAAACGTTTTCAAAACGAACTCCATTTTTGTGGCATAATAAATTTAGCATTACGTTTGTTTTACCGCAGTTCGATGGACCGCAAATGATACATCGAATTGTGTTCGGTAGTAAAACACCATGCTTTCTTTTTTCACTTTTACTCTGGTTTTCAGCATTAGTAAATGAAATTACTGGTAGAGTGTTTGACTGCTTAACAAACTTCAACATGTCTACGTTTACGTCTGAGAATGCACACTGCACAAAAAATCACATCACATCAACATATATTGCTTCCACACGTATCATAACTTGTATTATGTGGAATAATAGTAGGATTTTCAGGATTTAAATCAACGTTGCCGACGTAAAACCCTCTTATATATGGACAATATGGCGCCCATTTTTCATGATCATTTAAAGGATTATCGTTTTCCCTCCAATTTTCAATTTCAATCTTACAGAATATACATTTCACCTTATCACCATGTCCAGTATAATAAAACCCTGCTGGTGCTAAACAAAATTCGTTTGGACAGGGAAGAGGCCAATTTTGAAAAGTTTTAAGTCTTTCATATTCGCATTTCAATTCTATGCTAGGAGAAATATTGTTTACGTAGGGGCAAGAAAAAGCCCATTTCTTATGTTCTTCAAACGGATCATCATCTTCTTCCCAATAACTAAGTTGCAGATTACAGAAAGCACACCTAACCATATCCTTATATCCAAAATAGAAAAATCCTGCAGCTGCTAACCATGCAGTGTTCGTAAAACTGTCTGAAGACCAGGTCTTAAATGTTTTTAGCCGATCTCTTTCAGATTTTAAATTCATTTCTTTTTGACTCAATATCATTTGCATTAACTGTTTTTTGGAATACTTTACACAATTAAAATACTTCATGATGCTGGTTTACTTCACAAAGAAAAGATGTTCACCACACAAAGCTAAATGCGAACTGACATGAATCAACAAAACACGTTGGCTAATATGCACGTGTTGGGTTGGCCGAGCGGTCTAAGGCGTTAGACTTAAGATCTAATTTTCAGAAATTGAAAGCGAGGGTTCGAATCCCTCACCTGACAATATTATTATTTTATTTACATGTAGAGTGAGGAGGTAATTGATCATTAATAAGAACTTTCATATGAAATGGTACAAAAGACCTTTTTTCTTCTTTATTCATTTAGAATTACAATTAATACAATTTTATTTCTCTTGAAGTAATCTCATTCTTTTTTTAGTTGTCCAGATGAGTGTGGGTGTGTTGAGATGATCTTCTTCTTTTTAGTTGTCCAGATGATTATTTTCTGTAGACAAAAATATACACTGTGTTAAAAAGCAAACTAAAAACAAAATATGTATAGCTGTCAACTACAGTAGTAGATCTAAATTATTCACCTTTTATAGATAGCGATTACAGTTGTCACATTTGCAGCGAAGATGAAACAGTTGAAATTTCCTCTTTAGATGATCTGGTAGATGTTCCCACTCTAGACGAATTCGTTGTGGTTCATATATAGTCAGCACGTTTATAGGAAAGTAGTTCCAATCAAACTTATTAAAACCTCGAAGTCCACTGTTTCGAAACTTGTTTATTATCGAACACACGATTTTCATGATGCCATCAGAAGAATTTAACCAATGTTGAACAGCATTGACGTTGAATTTAGCACAACTATTGCTTCCCATTGCTAGAGATGGTAAATGTTTTGGACAATCTGTAGGTAAACGTTGGCTATGCCTCAACATTAGGTCTGACATTCCATCAATCGTATTAAGATCGAATAATGAGTCTGGGGAAAGTGCTTTTAGTGCAAACAAAGAAAATTCCTGTGGCAAATTATATACAACTAAATAATCATATTTATTCTTAATAGACTCAAAAAAAGAAGAAAGAGTTTTTTCACAATATGCTGCAACCCATGTGATCACGGGGCTGAATGAAGGTATATTGCCGTTATTTAACATACAGTAAGCAAGTTCCAAACTGCCGTTTGGTAGCTTGCGAATGTCTGCAACTATTGGTTGCTTCTTATTCCACGTGCCAGCATCAGTAGAAGGAGAGTTTGTTGTTGTCAATTCCATGATTGCAACTAAAGTGAGAATACTTGTTTACTTGCTTGCTTATAACTTAGCAAATATTGGTTTAGATAATTACTTCATTCGTTAATGGTCTGTAAGATATTTGACGATCATGAATAAGAACACAATAAAGAGTTGTATCTTCAGGTATATTCTCACTTGTCTCGATTTCAATTCGCACATCGACTGAAGATGTCTTCACTGCTTCCACTTGTTCGAGACAATTAATTACAATAATAGGACAAAGAGACTTAAATTCATCTCGTGAAACCAGAGTCTCTGAACGAACATCATCGATCTGATAATATACATTACGAAATTTAACAAACATGTCATACAACTCGCTGTAGTCATTTATGGCAATTTCAGAAGTTGGCATTTCATAGGGATAAAAAATTGAATTTAAAAAAACTCTTATAGATTTAATGTTACAATGGTCGAAATAGGAAGAGCATGTGTTTAGTAAATTTCTTCTAGTTTGAAAACCTAATAAAAATTGACGCGGTTTTTGAGTTTCAGAAGTTGTCATTACAGTCCAACTATATTTAGTTGTTCTAGGAAGAGAAGGCAAGACGTGAACATCCCACGATCGATAACCAACCTGAATGGGAATATTTTTCTGCATTAGTTTTAATCTTTTAATTTGTTCTTCGTCTGATAATAATAAAACGGGAATTTTTAGATAAACTTTAAATAACTTGACCTTAGAAAGATCGTTTTCGGTTGTCGATTGCAACGCACGTGCGTCACTTGACGATCGGAGAAGTATTACCTCATGCTTGCAGTTTAAAATCGGCTTTCTGTAATCCTCTGCTATTCCTAACAGGTTGCTTAAAGGAAGTATTATATGAAAACGTTTTGTGTTACTATCAACAATATTTGCTTCACTTGCTGGCGTTGTTAAAGAGGGAAAATAACCGGCATTTTGTAAAGCTGTATATTCGTTTTTTGAATATGATGCAAAGGTTTTTATAGAACTTGTTATACCTAGATGGCGTGTACGATCAATTTCTTTACCATTTAACGTGATGCGAATTTCGCTAAAAAGATTAGCCCCAAAATTTTGGTCAGGATGCGCTGTAGTAGAAGCAGCTGGATTTATGTTAGAAGTAATAATTTGACCTTCTAAGTGAAGAACACCTTCTGATAATAAAACTATGTTTTCTTCATTTTGAATCGGTATTCGAATTTCATCATTATTTTCGAATTTATTAGCTGAATAAGGTTGATAAACTCTTTCTTCTCGTCGCACAACTCTGTTGTCAACCTCTCTTTTATCTGTTATGTTAAACATGTTAACAGCTTCAACTATAGATAGAAACTAAATAAGATTAACAATTGCATATATATTTATATTGAAATTAAAGTACGCGATAGCCTAAAGACTGTAAGAATTGTTTGTTGTTACTCGATAACTGTTTCTTAGATTTCAAGGTGCGATGTCGTTGTTTGTTTTTTTTACAAATTTTAGCTGATTGATTTATATTATTTTTTCGAATCAGAGTCGACTTCTTTTTTTTCAAACTTTGAGTATTATATAGTATAACCATATTTGTGATTGTTTTCTAGTATGCTTACTCAAGTAGAATGAAAACATAACAGTATTTCATTACTTTATATAGCAAGATATCGTGCTGGACGAATAATTAATTCTACAGTTAAATCTTCATCTTGCAAATCAATGAGCTGTTGAAGATGATCTTCAAGTTGCACAGATACATGTTGAATAAGCTTGGTGTTCATGGGCAAAAAATTAATCGTTGTTGGTTGTACAACAATCGGGTAACCAGCAGGAACATGAGCTTTAAAATTATATAAAGAGTGTGTTGGTTTATGGTTCAAATAAGAACTCGTACCAAGCACAAGGTTGCAACATACTCGAATACTATTAACAGTGTTAATTTTAATCATATATTCAGAATGATGAGTTGTGTTTGCCTTGAACTTTCTATGAGAAAAGCCTAACAAATCTGCAATAGAATCTGCAACACCAAAATCTATAGCAAACACTTTCGAATGTAGTTTACAATGATAAAAGACTTTATCATAATTAATATAAAATGATGGGAATTTGTCTTTGTCGCCTAATAAATGTTCAACTAATAAATCATCAATCTTTTCACTTAATTGTTTTAACGTATAGCTAGCATTGGGTATTATTAAAATCGCTCTATCCGCTTCGTTCAACTTTATAGCCAAAATGTTATTATTCTCGTTAATTGCAAACTTCATTATCGATTCTATTTTTCGATGAATTTCAATTTCTCTTTTATTCTCTTTAGGGTAAACTTTCTTTTCAATACCTAAAGGCCCTGCTACACTGTTGGCTACAGTGAAATCAATATTAAACGGGGAAGACAAAACGAGACGGTTGTCTCTTTTTCCATCTATATCCTCTTCCACATACAATTTTGTTTTTTCTAAATGTTCTGGTATAAGTTTCGACAATGAGTGATAACTAAGTAAATCATCAAAAGCTGAGGCTAGATCTTCAAATTCATAAATACCCGGTGGTACCACTAAATCAATTGATAAAAAATTAGTAAAATGAATGCGAAATTTATTATTTCTGTTGGTAACATTTCGAATAGAATTAGATGTATACAATCCTGCAAGTCCTATTTCAAAAAACTCTGCTCCTACAAGATGAATCGGGTTCTCCAATGTAACATCAATCTTCGAGCCTTTACCTTCAAGAGTTATCCGTCTTTCGAAAGCCATCTTTGAAATGTTTAAAGACGGTCTGTGTTTCCCTTATTTATACAATACAAGAAGACTAAACATAAATGTCCACAAATCGAAGAAGTAATCGATTGATATGAATGAAAATTATATTGTAGATAGCAATTTTTAAGATATGTTAAAATTTCAAATGGTGGTCTTAAATTACCAATACTATCAAAATAATGCACATATTTACCATGTTTACTGAAAGCTACCCAATGTGAACCGGATTTATCCATCGGTTCAAGGTTAACAATACAGTTTTCATTTTTTCGAGGATATCTTGGTAACGTATCTCGCATAAAGACTCCTCTAAAATTTGGAATCTTTAATTGATGTGCGTATTTAGCTAAATCGAAATTACTTAATGCTTTATTTGGTATTTGGTTAATTATCTTTTGTATGCAGGAGGATTTAAATAAATGCCTTGACCTCCTTTTCCTCGCATTGCTTCTATCATTCGATTGTGTCTTTTCATTTCTTTTAGTTCTTCTTGAGCAGCTTTCGCCTTGTTTATAGCAGACGCCACCCCTGCTGCTCCGCCTGCTAGACCCCCCAAGCCCGACAAGGCTGCAAATATCGGAAGTAGGGGTAAAATACCACCTTGCTTTTTCGATGTTCTTCTTTTTTTTAATCTTTTCTTGTTTTTTTTTTATTATTTAAGTTTCGCTTACCTCCTCCAATCTTAGACTTAGCTTTCATGATGCCACCCACTGTTAGTGCAGCCGCTCTCTCTCCAAATGATGCGTCACGGGATTTTACACGAGACCAAGCTTTTGAAGCTAAAATTTCATCAGCCTCTCTTCTTTTGTTTGAATCTTTATGCTTTGCGTAAGCAATGTCGTGCTCTTTGCACGCTTTATCTAATATATTTATTCCTGGATCACCACGGCTCAATCGCTTTTCTAATTTTGTTCCTGGTCCACAATATTCATATCCCGGGATGTGTAATTCCACGGGTAAATTATCAATAGTTTTATTAAGTACACGACTGATTAATGATCCACTTCCTGTTCGTTTATATTGAGTGGTAGAGTTGCTCCTCTTACAACGCACCATTACTAAATGATATGTAATATAAAGTAATTATACATATATATATCTGGAAAATGGGAAATGGTGGGGGGGGGGAGGTGTTTTTTTTTTAAATAATACACACAAAATTTGGGTTATTATTTATTCTTTTTTCATAAGCAAAGGAACACACAAAAAATTAGTAATATTACCGGCATAAAAGTGTGTGTGTGTGAAAGAAATAAAGTAAGTGAGATGAACTGCTTTAATCTCAATTTGTTTCTAATCATTTTTCAGAGAAAAATGACCAAACGGTAAAGTATCAATTCCGTTTTCAGTTATGTGTCTTTTATCTTCGTTTGATGAAATTGCCAACTTATTTTGCCGAACAGTAAATACAGAATGAGATTTTGAAATTATACAAACTTGAACTTTGTTGACTTTTTCTCTGTTATAAAGACACTTTCGATACTCATCAATATTCATACTTTTACTCACACTCTTCTTAATGCCTTTAGCCTTACACAAGCTATTCATTTCATCACACAATTTTATTGCATACATTTTGGGTCGTAACCCCACAAATTCTTCAACAATCCTTCCAGCATTTTCATCTTTCATTAAACCAATTTCACCTTTATTTTGTCTCACAATGCCAAAAGGATTGTTTGTTTCATAGTTTCCAGTATCAAACAAATTTGAATGTTGTTTCATGAACTCATAAATATCATAATAGAATATATACATAAAACTATCGGTGTCTGTGTATAACAACCTCACATTTGATTCAGGATTTGCTAAAATAACATTGTAATGAAAGTCATTCATTTTACATTTAGACAAATCTAATATAGATGCACCAACATATACTGGTTGATTGTGAAAAATCTTTAGTCTACTCATCTCGATGACCATACATTGTTCATCGAATATAATTCTATGTTTAAAATTAGCCTTAGCTATTAAAGACCTAGCACCACGAGCTCCATGCCATTTGGTGACCCATTTGATGTCCCTTAACTTCCTCACATTCATCAGTGAACGACCAAAAATTGCATTATTCATCAATTTATAAAAATTCTTTTCAAAATCATTTTTGGCTTGTTTTCGTTTCTCTGTGTTCACATCAATATATGGTTTTAGCCATTGGCTCTGATTGAATTCAATTATTCTGTGAATACGATCTAATTTCATTCCTAGTTGAATACATTGCTTTAACAATCTATAATGCAAAACATAACGTTCTTTATTATCTAGGGTAGCCATTAGCTTTGTCAACTTTTCGGGACATAGAGGGTAATCTGAATGTTTGTCATGTAACTCTTGAGGATAAGTCAAATCTACTTCCAAAATATATCCAATTTCTGAAGTATCATCAATAGTTAAAACATCAAAGCCTTCAACATTTGCAATCCATTTAAAGCCACCCGTTGGAAGATATTCCATCATCGCATATCCATACAAATTATTAACGTCAAAGTACATTATGTAGGACTCTTGCTTTTTCTCATCATAAGTTTTCATATACTTATTATTAGCAATCGCATGTCGTGTTATACACTGAACATTTCCTCCTCGAATAGATCGTTCAAAAAAGTGTAACATATCAATATCTTGAAGCAATTCAAGTTGAACGTTGGTTATCTTTTTCATAGCACACCAAGACATAGATGGAGCAGTGTAAAAATGAGCTGCATCAATGCCATAAGTTTCCATGCCATTCGATCTAAAATTTTCAAAGACATCCGCCAAAAGAAGTGTGTCAACTTTTAAATACAAATCTGCGTATTCTCCTAATGTTTGATAGGAAAACGTTTCCCACACCGATTGAGCAAACTCATACTCTTCATTCGATATTGTTTGATCATTAAGACTGCTATAAAACTTGGATATTTCAGGTAATTTAGTTTCGTTAAGAACATCCATACTCGTGACGTATTCATAGGGAAACACACCTTTTCTCGCAGTAAGTCGAAACTGTGCATCATCATTAAAATAACGTCGTGTTATTTGCTTTGAATCTTCGCTTAACGAAGATGAACATTGATCTAGTGAACAGGACAAGAAATTATATGTATCGAAAAATCTTAACTGAATGAATCCATTCTTAGCCCGTACATACTTTGTAAACCCTTTGTAACGTTCCATATTCATCGCTAACAATTTTATATGACCAGGATTATGTAACACCTCTCCATCACGTTTCTCGCAAATTTCTTTAATTATAAAATGTCCATCATAGGCTGTTAGATTATGAAATGCTATAGGCAAAACCTTTGTTACTTTGTAATTTAAATTACAACTATTGTGTGCGCTTCCTCTATATTTTCCAGTTAAGTGACAATGATCGCGTACTTTGAGTTCATTAACTGCAATCGGTTTCTCGCAAATGTGACACATTTTACTTGACAAAAATAATCTTTCTTCATTTTCGGTCATCTTTAACATTGGCTTAACCGATAAGTAATATGTTTGAAGTTTATCCACAATACTATAAAGTTCCTTTACAAACAATTCAATGCAATTATTTCCCCTAAAGAGCTTGAAACTGCACAATTCACTATCGAAATTACAATGAAGGTATAAAGAAATGCTGTAAGGAATATGTTTATGTGTTAAAGTAGAGTTATGATTGTCACTATTTGGAAAACATGAGGAAATTGGAGACAAGAGGCATTCAGTGTCTGCATATATTATAAATGGAACTGTATCTTTAACTCGGAATTCTGTAAAATTAACAAATCTTTGTTCATCAGTCGGCATTATGCTTTTTGCAACAGGAAACTGTTTACAGTCTGCAAAGTGAACATTTAACTCATCCTCAAGAAAATAATATGACAAACAACGTCTACATATATAAATCCTTCTGTGAGTGCTAGTGAGGCTTGAACGCACAAGGCGAGCAAGATTTCTAATTAAACAAAAGTGATAACTTTCACTGTTTCCAATCTGCAACATCAATAAGTCTACACTCCTTTCATATACTTTATCTGATACATACAAAGGTACAATAGTAAAAGTTTTTTTTCCTTTTACTTCGTTTGTTCCCATACATACCCAATTGTTTTCATCATATTGTGCTCCAAACACATTTACAGAAATATTGTTTTGGTTTTCAAACTTGTTTAAATATTTCATTTCCATCGGAATTGGA
Organism: Meconema thalassinum; assembly: GCA_946902985.2. NCBI lineage: Eukaryota > Metazoa > Arthropoda > Insecta > Orthoptera > Tettigoniidae > Meconema > Meconema thalassinum. Next base: position 243,500,385 of record OX336389.2, on the reverse strand, counting down.
ATACCATCTAAATTTAAAACATCTCTGTAATTAGGATAGGAAGAAAGGTGATTCACGTTTCGAGTTTTTGGATACAAACCAGCAACCACACTCCACGCAAAACAAGCTTCCTTTGTATCATACAAATTTAGCACTGCATTCTTATTGACTATTACATCAGGCAATCGACTAGTATTGGACATTCCTACTCGAAATCCAACATATTTATTTATATTAATTCTCAAACTATGAATTTTTTCTAAAGCCCACCCGGAACCATTTGCTTCAAATTCGCTCATTTTTGTCAATGTACCTTCAATGATATTCTTATTATAAAATTCATTTAAATCAGTATACTCGAAAACTACCTCATTTTTGATAGCAAAATATTTTGTTTCTGATATGTCGCGAAGCACGTATTGTGCACACAAAACTGAATTCACCTTTAAAGCTTGTACAGTTAACGCTTTCTTAACATACTTTGTAAACCAAATATTAGCATTCGCTAAAAATTCGCGAGGATCCAAAAACTCATTCTTAACATTTGATACTGCAAGTGTGTACACTCTAGAATTGAATGCCGTTTCAATTAACTCACAGCTCAAGAAAGATTCATCCTTTATTTGAATTGTAATTTCTTTGAAATTCACAGCTTGTTGCAATATATGCTCACTAATAACTCTCCAACATTCAATCAACTCATCACTGTTCTCAATCAACTCGGTTTGAGTGTTTTCCCCGATTTGGTATGATACTGAAATAGCACCGTTTAGTTCACTTCGAAAATTAGAAACACTTTCAAATGCATTGTCCAATTGGTTTCTTATATTTTCACTGTTATTATTATGTATTACAATATCGACCTTTCTACGTTTGCTAGGAGGCGAGGTCATTGTTGCTGTTGTCTAAGCAAATGTCCAATTTGCACTAAAGTTAATACACCACCAACACTTGGTGTACCATCACTGATGTCTAAGCATACGTCCAATTTGCACTATTGTTAATACACCACCAGCAGTTGCTGTAACATCGGTTTACCATAAACCTATAATCTTTTAAAGTATATTCAAGCCATTGTGATAAATTACTGCCTGTAATCTCCAATGAACAATGAACAGCCTCAAAAGGAAATTCATCCTGAAGTTTACCAAGCAAATTGTTTCTATACACATTCAATTTTGTTACATCGTAACACGTCATGGAAAATTCGATTTTGAAAACTTCATCAAATGTATTGTATCCGAAGAAACAAATAAAATGTTCATCTTCACATAATTCTTTCAATAGATATCTTAGAACTGTTTCTGTCACCTCTCGCTGACTATCCTCTGATTTGCTAACATTGGTAACGTAGACTGAAAATGTTGAAATTCCACTCGAAGATGTCCATTTGTTAAAACAAGCTTCTTTCTCATTACGACTCACCTCGTTATCATCTTCTTCCTCTTCTTCCGGTTGTTGAAAGCATACACGATGATACTCTATTAGCGGGTGCGATCGATGATCAGTTCCACTCAGGAAATTAACAGTTTTCCACTTCATTATGCTGGTTGTTTTATTAGTTTTTTAGATAATCTGAAAAATTAAACAAATTAAGAAATAATTAGCAACTAAATATATCAATCGTTATATCAATCAATACATAATATATATAATCCAATACTCACCAAAACATGTCGATGTGAGCGGTTCTTCAACCCAAAATACACCGTCATCAGTTTGCCTTCGAGTACTGTTTCAAAATGACTTGATGTGAGCGGTTCTTCACCCCTAAATACACCAGCATCAGTGTGCCTCCCATTGAGTTTAGTTCATCGATCTCTGATGTGCTTAATTTTGAAAATACTGCTGGTAGAAATACACTTGTTACTTCATCTTCAATGTTAATATCCACAACTATTTTTCTTCCAAACCTCGTCTGTACGGGGCGAATAATTTGGACCACATATGGTAAATCAATGACTAGTTCAGCTAGTTTCTTATTAGAATACTCAGTACAAGATGATAAGTTATTGAACTTCGTTAGAGCTTCCATCACACAATTTGTTCCTCGTCGTTGACTTTCTTTATTTCTTTCACACACACACACACACTCTTCGCGCAAAAGTAAAAGTTAAACTCTTCCATGCACTCATCCATTTATATATCCTTCACCCCCACCCACACTCCAGAAACCATATGCTGCAAACTAGCTTCTAACGCAATCATTTCTTTTTTTCCACTATTGCTTAAAGAAGTCAAAGATTACATTCTTAGCCAATGACGTTAAAGGTCAACTCTGTCTCACGCGAACACAGCAGACGAGATCAATCACACTGCTGCACATGGTCAAACTTGCACGGGTGTCAAATGATGGTTAGCATCCAAAGCAAAAAAAAAGAAAAACAATAACAGCAGCACACCACATGTGTGGATGGGAACCGCCTCCCCGCTCAGCCCACCCATCGCAGGCATAAACAAAAACATAACAGCAGCACACCACATGTGCGGATCGCTGGCACTGACACGGGTGTCAGATGACAGTTAGCATCCAAATAAACAACCCCCATGACGTCAACACCCATTAACTTTTTATCAGCTTCACATAAACAAGCCAAGAGGTCACCCCCTTCCCACGCTAACACGTGCACCGCACATGCTCGCTCCTGGACCACGTGCTCGCTCTAAGGACCCATGACGTCATCCCATGACGTCATCAGGATTACGCAATTTCTGGTCATGATGATGCAATATTTGGAGTGTAGCAAACGCTTACTACTGCCGGCTTTACTTCCCCTCCGAAGGAAGGCATACTGAAGGATTTTTAACGCTCTTAAAAAATCCGACGACTTCGGCTGGGTTTGAACCCGCTATCTTGGGCACAGCAGTTCAGCATGCTACCAACTACGCCACCGAAGCCGATAGCGATCAAACTATTTTGGCCTCTCACCAAGGTGGACTGTGTAGATTCCCGGTCAATGCATGTGAGATGTTCGAAATGAAATGCAATGTCCTGTGGTTCGGATTCCACGTAAACAGGAGGTACCGTGGCTCATAATTACAAGATTCACGGTCACATAAAACTACAATCTTCCTTTCAACATTAGTAATTGATTTTGATGTTTCAGTAGTACCTCCAAGTGCCATCTTGGTTATTGAAAGTCTTTGGTCTTGTACCCTGCGTAGATAAAGCCGTTTATACGGATGTGCTTCCTTGCAGTGTTTCATCAATTATCATTATACCGTATATGTAATAGATGATGGATCAGTGATTCCAATATTTAAATCCTACAATATGGCGATTCAACATAATATTCAGTCTGATTGTCTTGTGTTTTGGATCAGTGAGGTATCTTATAGGATGTTCTACTTTTGCCAAGATTAGTGGTATCGTAAGTTATTGGTTTTAATGTTTTGATATTACTCCACTCACCATTTTCAATGCATCAGTTCCCTGACATTATTTCTTCTGCAGTGAAAACGACTTATACGAGTCAACGTTCGTACTAAGTTTCGTATTTGCAATTGCTATTATATAGTACATTACCGACTGAAACATTTTACACTTTCAAGATGACGGTTACGCAAAAATATTTAGTTAGTACTTGTCGTGGTTAATGCTAGGGATGTCTCTTAGACAGCCCATGTTTCATGATCGCGCGATTAACGGTCACGTAAAACTACAAGCTTTCTTTCTCTTATACAGGGACGGTAGGGCATGGCTAGTCAGCTGGGAACACACGGTCTGCCAGGCCAAGGAGCGCCGAAAGATGTGAAGGAGCATAATAAGAGGTTAAGGTACGTGGTTTAGAAGAAACCAGAAGGTAAAATACGTCGCACCGCTTGCTAATGTACGTATGACCCAAACCAGGAAATGCTGCGGGGATAAATCAACACTTGCCTCATGTTTTAGTTGAGGCTAAATGTCCCGACACTTTGGTAAGAAAATATTTCAACAGATCGCAGCACAAGCGAAGCTGAATTTATTTATTTATTTATTTATTTATCGAAGGGGAGTTCCGATCTGCGATCTGAAAACAGCTATGTACTCTGTCTAGTAGCAGAATTGATATAAATTCATTGCTTACATTTTAGTTTCTAAAACAGAAACGTTGCTAATTGTTTTTCAAATATCTGATTAAAATTCGAAAATAATCGGGTAATACGAAAGTTGAGTTTTACTCACTGATTCCAAAGCCGTATCGAAAACCTAAATCGGTTGAATAGAATCGTCGGGATCACTTTGGGAAGTTTGTGAATAAAAGTGTTACCGTACTTGCAACAAAACGCGCGGCAGTAGAACAAGGACATGGAGAGTGGGTTGGGGGATGGGAGCGGTGCTCGAGTGATTTGAGAGAGCGATAACTTTTCCTGATGGTATGGAATTCCCGAGCATCTAGTCCAATGTTGCGATTGACTGTGCTGGTTAGATCTGGAATATTGTCAAGGTCTGGATATTTTTGAGTGAGCATTGATATTTTACGAGTTCCTAGTTACGACTTCGTGTTTTTAATTCATCGATCTCTTTAATTACTTTTTGTTTAATTTATTTTACCTGCAACATTATTACTTTTAATGCCCGTTAGGTGATCTAATTTTGGCACTTTATTTTTCGGACAGTATTTCTGGTAGAATAGATACATGCACATATAGGTAAGCTACGACTGTCGGAGAGCATTAAGGTCATCACGTGGAATTATTTTTTCGTTTTTCTGATAAATGGAGCCACCACCAAAACCGATTCAAGGGCGTTCCACTAAATCCCAGGGGAGATTGCGATTAAGTACCAAGAAAAGGAAGCCAGGCCCTAAAAAAGAGAAAAACACCTCTACACACCCGTAAATGTTTTTCTTAGTTTTTATTTGAAATTATATATTTCTTTACGCTTGCATTAGAGAATCGGTGATGCACTGAGCAGTTATGATTTCACTTATATTTTACCAGTACAAGTAGGATGACTAAACGTCACCCCGCAATCTGCAGGCTACATGACTGAACAGCGCAGCGGTTGCTTGGTGGGCCTAGGTCATTCATGGGCTGTCGCGCCACGGGTGTAGTTCGTGTTATACTGTACTTCTAACACATAAGTGTAGGAGTACAAGATCACGAACTATTCAGTGTCAATTTTTTTCAGAGCCTCCGCAGACGGATTAATAGGAGACGACGCTATAGTCGAAGTCAAGTGTCCTTATTCTGCACGGAATATGACCATCCTGGAAGCCTGGAGAAAGCTAAAGGGATTTTGTTAGGCAGAAAGTAAGTGAAAAAGAAAGCCTAGAGAATGTCAAGAACAGTGCCATTCAGAAGAGAACAGATTGATACCTCTCTAACACTCACATTATTTTTATTTCCAGATCCAGGGCCAGTTGGAAAACACAGCGGGAAATATGTTATTTTGTGGTATGGACTAGGTGCTATGGACGCCTAAGGACATTCACAGAGGATCAATAAAGAGGAACGAAAAGTTCTGGAGACAAAAAATGCTTATGTAACTGACATTCTGCTACGAGAAAATCTTGTTGCCGGAGATACTTGATCCCAGGATGACCAGATCAATGGATATAAGAGAACCTGAGGTGAGGTAAAATACTGAGTGTGTGTAAATCATGAAACGTTATCTTTGATATGGAAAAATTGAAGCATTGATTACAAGAACAGGAAATAATTGGTAAAATATTTTTTGCATATTAAGGCTTTCACGGCCCGGATTATTATATAAATAATTCATTCTTTTGGGCTAATGCCGTGTGTATTTTTAATTTAAACCATACGTTTCGGAGAAACTTTCCCTCCCTTTTCAATGGAAATAAACAATGTGGCCAAAGAAAGTATATACAATTTTAAATATGTGAAGAACAGAGAGACTGAGAGGAACTATCTCCCTAGATCCTTAATAACTGGTAGCCAAGTGTCACTTAGCTGATAAAATTATTGGGATTTTTACGAATTTCTACGGCCTCCCTTATAATTCTCGACCAGTTGTGCTTAACAAGGGCAAGCGCATGAGCATCCTTGAAACATACATCGTGCCCTGAAGACAGGGCATGTTCAGCTATAGCTGATTTGTCAGGTTGGTTTAGACGGATGTTTCTTTGATGTTCTTTGATGCGAGTTGCAATGGACCGTTTTGTTTGCCCAATGTAGACTTTTCCGCAAGTACATGGGACTTCATACACCCCAGGTTGTAGTATTGGGGACAATTTATCTTTATTTAATGCTAAACGTTGACCAATTTTCGTCATAGTGCCGAAAACAGTTTTTATCTTGTGCTTGCGGAGAATCTTAGCAACGCGGTCAGTGGTGTTGTGAATATAAGGGAGGTAAGCAGTTCCTCTCACGTCGGAGCTCTGAGAAGGTTGTCTATCCCTCCTTCTGGGATGTAGGGACCTATATATAGTGGATTCATTATAGCCATTACCCTTAAACATGGTTTGTAAGGCATGTAACTCTTCCTGAAGGGTTGATGCCTCAATACGTTCCGCTCTTTTGGCTAGAGTTGTTATAATTCCTTGTTTTTGTGCTGGGTGGTGGTGGGAGTCCGCATGTAAATAACGGTTAGTGTGAGTTGGCTTACGGTAGACTCTGTGCCCCATGGAGCCATCCGCTTTCCTCCTCACAAGAACATCCAAAAAAGGTAAGCATCCACCTGCCTCTAGCTCCATTGTGAAGTGGATTGAAGGATGCAGCTGATTTAGGTGGTTCAGAAAGTGGTTCAGTTTCTCAGAACCCTCCTCCCACACCACGAACGTATCATCCACATACCTCCACCAAATCACAGGTTTGAAAGACGCCGAAGATATAGCCTCCCCCTCAAAATGTTCCATGAAAAATTTTGCCACGACAGGCGAGAGTGGACTTCCCATGGCCACACCATCAGTCTGCTCGCCATATTTTCCATCCCACAAGAAATAACTGGAACACAAGCAGTGGTGGAATAACCGGGCAATGTCCTCAGGAAACAAATCCTTGATGAATGACATGACCGCGTCCACCGGCACTCTGGTAAACAAGGACTCTACATCAAAACTCACCAAAATAGCATTTGGTTGAACGGCGATGGTTGACAATTTTTCGACGAAATGGGTTGAATCCCTAATGTAGGACTGTGTGTGCCCCAAGTGCGGCTGAAGCAACTTGCTGAGATATTGCACAAGAGCATAAGTTGGAGAACCTATTGTGCTAACAATTGGTCGAAGAGGGACGTCTTGCTTATGGATTTTTGGTAGACCATACAATCTCGGAGGAACAGCATCTCTCGGAATAAGACATCTTCCCTCTTCTTTTGGAATAGATGACAGTTTAACAAGCTTAGCAGTGGCATTGGATACACGAGTGGTTGGATCACGAGTGCACAGTCTGTAGACAGGATCAGATAACAGAATCGAGATTTTACTTTTATATTCAACGGTATCCATCCCCACTGTCACATTTCCCTTGTCAGCATGAAGAATAGAAATGGTGTCAATATTTCTTAGTTCCTTCAATGCCTTTCTTTCACCCCGAGTTAAATTGGGTGCGGGTACTTTAGAGGATCTTAATATCCTCACACTTTCTTGTCTAACTTCTTCAGCTTCATCTGGAGGTAAATTGTAGATGACAGCCTCAACGGATGTGATCAACTCCTCTGTAGGAATTTTGGAGGGTGCGAGAGCAAAGTTGAGACCTCTGCTTAGTAAAGTTGTTTGATAGTCATCTAAAGGGTTATTAGAAAGATTGCCTACAACTTTACCAGTATCAAGAACCGTACGAGGAGCTGTTTGTCTCGAGGACAATTGAAGGAACTTAGCTCTTTGTCTATCTACAGCCCGACAAAAATTATTCTCGGCCTGAATAGCGGAGATACGTTCAAAGAACAGCCACAATTCCTCTGATAGAATGCTACTAAGAAGCAGATGTAAGTGTAATAACTCACGGGAAACTGCGTCCAATTCAGTACGAGAGTTCTGGATCCTCTCGATAACGAGTGCCTTGCTAGCGCGCTGATAAATTCTCATAGCTTTATGAGTGTGTATAGTTTGCTCATGACGAATAGAAATAAACAGTGTCATCACTCCGCTACTTAAGCATTGTAGTTCATGGTCCAGCCAGTGTGTGGCGCGGAAGTCGCGACGAACCATAAGCTCGTATGACAATAACCCACGAGGTTAGTACTGTAATATCCTGTGTGCGAGAAGTCATATTATTCGAGGGAATTTGTTTCTTTGTAATAATTTACGAATGTCTGTGCAGTGCTTTGTGTGTGCAAACAACTAAGTTTTCTGTTGTTTCGGGAAAATGTCGTTAATTTTTGTTCCTGGAAGTAAATCGGGTTACGAAGAAAATCTGATGGTAGACATTTTTCACACCGCCAAAAGAAACAAATCTGTTTTCGAAATGGGCGAGAGTTTTTCCGTGGAAGGATAAGCAATTGTCGATCAAAAATAGAATCTGTGACGAACGTTTTTCGGAAGATTTAATTATTATAAAGGCGGACTCTTTCGTAGTGAACTATGAGAACGTGAAACATCCTCGAGTGAAGTGGAAATTAAAACCAGGATCAGTACCTCAAATTTTTCAAAATTTACCGAAATATCTATCCACTGATGTAAAATCACGAAATGAAGGCAGCCTTCCATGGTTACTTGTTCTATTTCGTGCCATCCTTACCTAAAACGAAAAAAAATCCGTCTTAATAATAATAGGCCTAAAATAATAATAGTTGTTGATTCTTTAGGGACTTAACGACATCGTGGTCACGTATCTCCGTGTGTTTGGGTTTGTTTAGAATTCGTCTGATAACCTGTGTCATTATGATATCTGTAGTAGTGTGTGTATTTGGAATTGAGGTCGGATTTGGGTAGGAAGCGGCCGTGTCCTTCAGTTAGGTACTGTACCCGATACCTATTTTAGGCTATCGGCTACGCCAGCAGACATTAAGCTGTAGTTGAGGTTTTGGAAAGGATTAAGAAAAGATAGCGCACCGATCGCGTCAAGAAGAATGCCAAGATGACGTAGGAGGTCTAGAATCAAGGAGGCATTGATATCTGTGAGAAGATGGAATTATGGATAGAGATGTGAAGCTTTATTGAGATATTTATGGGATTATAGCAATTAATCATCTTAGAAGAGGATATATAACATGCATTATATGTGGAAATGATTTTATGGAAATAAGTTATTTTATAACAGAACAGCCGAGAGGATTCGGGTTCGAGACTATGTTCATGACGTGGGAGCACTGTGGTGGGGGAACAAGCCACGTGCCGCGCGGAGCACATAAGCCGAAACACAGCGCTAGCAAGTTCAGTTGAGCCCAAGGAGACGGGCAGTTCAGAGCAGCTCTATAGCACAGCGAGACGGACATTGAAGGTCACGCAACGTACGGAAACCGTCACGGCATAAGTGTAGGCGACATTTCTCGCATCGCCGAGCAGCCAAGGCCGAGCGGGTCGTTGATCCAGGCGGGCTGGCCGAGGAGACAATTGTAGACAGCCGGGGTATTTCAAAACCACACTGCTCGTATTTGAAGACTTTATTTCAAGCTTCATTTCGACGCTGTTCAAACACAGGCTTTTACGAATAACCTTATAACCATGCTGTTATATAACACATTCAAAGCGACTTTTACTATTCCAAGTAAACTGAATGTTTAGCATAGGCTCTGATGAACATTATATCGTGCATTTATAAGATTTATATCTTATACAGTTTTCATGAGTTACATATTACGAACAGATACAGGGTGTATCGTAATCTTGAACACTATCTAGTAAAATTTTATTTTACTCAAGTGGGACTTTGCAGTAAGTTGAGATTGGACTTACAATTCTCAAACTGAACATTTAAAGGAACAGTGGCGTATATTAGAAGAGGAGTAAGGGGGTCCACTGTTTTCATGAACTTTTCGAGAAGGAGTTGGACAATATCCGCTATGGGTAATCCGAGGTTCAACATGACCGAGTAAACGTGAATAGAGACAAGATGGCACCACAGAGCGATGGATTCGATTCCTGACGAGAGGAGTCCAACAGCTGATTCGCTTGGGATTTCGAAGGAAATCGTCATTTCATGGATGAAATGATATTCACGCCGATCTTACGAGAAATTCTTATGTAGGGAAAATCGACGATCTTGGAAATTATATTGCAACTGATAATGAAAGGTATTGTAAGAGTTCTAACTACCTGATACGATTATTTTCATGAATACTGGGCACACATGTATATTTTTCTAATAGGAGTGACATGATTATTAAGACATGGTTTGAATTTATATACTTCGAATTTGCTAGAATATGGAGTGACCATATGATATGGCAGGCATCATTATACGAAATTCTCACCGTTGTTTGGCTTTATTAAGCAAATGTTTGGTCTTTTAGACATTTTTCCAGCTAGGATATTTTTCATGAATAGTTTTTTTTGTGTAACGAGTATTTCGAACTCGTGATCTGCAATTGATTATCAGAAATTACTTCGTCAGTTCATTGCATACTAGCGAGTGTGTATTATTCATCAGTAGGGATTTTTTTCCATTGGATTGTTTGGAGATGTTAAGAAGTTATTCACTTTAGTGAATGAACATCGCTTTTATATGACAACTAGAAACTTGTTGATTCCTTTCTGGTACATTCATTCATACAGCCTACGAGATGGGGTCCTTCGTATTTATACGATTGTATGGTGGTACTCACCTTACCCATCGTTTAGGGAACTATCATCCAAGCCGACGGGGCGAGGTCTTTCGTATTTATACGATTGTACGGTGGTTACACATCTTACTCGCCATTGAGGGACTCATTTTTATCATCCGAGTGTACACGAGATGTAAGTGAATTAAACAAGGAACTACTAGTCACATATCAGTCGAAATTTTGTTAAATAAAGTAACGATAAATGTCAACAGGATTGCATTTAGTAATTCTTGTTTGCCAATCCAATATTTTGTTGCTATACTCTTTTGAGAGTAATTTCTGTTTAACAGTTGTTACAGCTGATGCTTTTGATGATTTTTATAATTGTGTTTGATACCTTTGAGAAGGATTTAAAGTAATTGAATCTTGAAAGATTAATCATTAATGGTCATAATTATTTTAAGGCAGATCAGTATTGCAGATTTTGATATGAGAGATTATAGCACATTGGTGTTTTTCTGCGATGTGATTTATGAAGAATTTGTAAAAGAGAATTTATGCTATTTGAAAGCAGATCTTAAATTACTGAAGTAATATTTTTCCAATTGTTTAAGAAGTTGTCTAGATGTGATCAGAGTAATTACAGTCATTGGAGATTATGTGCGTTGATAATTTGAAGCCATTTATATATTTTTTGTAGATCATGCAACATGGTTAAGTGGAGTTTATGATAGGCATTTTGTGGAATTTGCCATGTGATAGTTGCATCGTTAATAAAGTATTTTGAAGCAGACATGAGGTCGTCGTACCCAGTCTAGCGTATTTGTTGAGATTCATGCTGTATGTGCTGAATATTTATGGAGTTTTTGGAGTAATTCTTATATTCAAATGTGATATTTGAAATATTGAAGAAATATAATGTCGTTGTGGATAGTTAGATCCAACGTGATGTCGTGGAGACAATAATATTTTTTGGCATGATAAATTAAATACGAGATATAACTTGGAAGTGATAAAACTGTAAGACAACGTTCTATAAACCATATTAAACAATTTGTTAGGAAATTAAACAAATAAATGAAGTTGATAATACAAGATTTTCTGAAAATAATAATTAACGAAATAATAATCTGAGATTTAAGCATATAAACGATCTGACCTAATGAAATAAAAATCAGAATGACTAGATGAAATAATGAAAACTTAAATAACCAGATGATTGAAATTTAAATAAGTTGATAAATTAAATTTTGAAATAAATCGATGAATTAAATAAATGGATGGATTAAAGATTGAATAAAATTAAACTGATTGAAATGAATTATTAGACGATTGTAATGATGATGAATAACTGAATTAGAAGGTGATAATTAATTAAAGAAGCTGATGATTAATGAATTTACATGGAATTAAATAAATTTAATTGAGAGATAATTTGAAGGAATTGCAACTTGAGTTGAGAATTTAAATGATTAAATGGTGATGAATTAAGGATTTTGACAGGATCATGTATAATTTTGAAGTGAGAATTAATGTGAGAAATATTTAATTTTGATGATGACGATAATGATTTTCAATAAGCTATGAATTTTCTGTAATTCACAGATAAGTGAATATGAATGACGATGTAAATAGTGTAAATTAATTATTCAATGTTTAGGAGCAGTTGATTAACATGTTCAACATTCAAATTATGCCATGCAAACCATAAATTTATGTGATATTTAATATGAGTGATTATTATATGTGTATGTTTAGGCAGATTAATTACTTAATTAAATTCACATTGATGTTAAATTAAAGAGAATTAGGTCTCAGGTTTCACAAATGTCAGTGACGAAAGACATAGTGCTACAGTGATCCTGAGAATCCAAGAGAACTTTATACATTTTTCTTGTTATGTGGATTAAGATAATTTTGCATTAGAAAGGAGATGGTTCGATTTTTGGACAATGACAATTTAACTTTGCATTCGACCATACTCTTAGGTAGGAATTATATTTAAAATGTCTGTCTGACTTTCAAAGTAAAATAAATTTGTTTTTATCTTAGTAGTGATCTGATGATGGTGTGATGTTCCTTTTTCTTTCCTTGTCTTGAGTAAGGCTTATCCGGAAAGGAAGTGGTTTTGCTAGGAATTCAGTTGATGGCGCCCATTTATATTTGCATTATTTCTATTAAACTTAAGCCCGTAACGACCCTAGAGATACTTTGTCTCGTGATACCCACTGCTTTTTCGATAACTCAGCTGAATTTCCGACACATTCCTTATTTGACTAGAGGTTCATTTAACTCCGCTCTGTCCTGGAACTCCAGGAATGCGATGTTATAGCAGATGGGTCATCGCATCCCCAGGACGAACGGGTACAGAGAGAGGGAGAATTGGCTTTATCCAACTAGTGGGGCTTTTCGATTTTGTTTATTCTATGGAATCACATCAGATTTAGATTACTGAGAGATTGATCTCAAGTTCATTTAAGTGTGTTACAAAATTTATTAAACTTAGTCAGACAATGTACTTGTGTGCCCAATCCAGTGTTCATGTTAATCGTATTAGTAATATCATGTTAGTTATAAGATATTTTTCCCTATACCCAAGTGAATGCAGGAATTGAGACATTGTGATGTGTTGTTGTCTAACGTCTCTATATAATTCTATATTGAAAATATAATTATGTTGCCGGAGGATTTAGCGAAGGTGTTAGGAGAGTTACAGACGGGTATGTCTGGAATTGCAGAAACTATTTCTAAGATGGAAACGGAAGTTAAAGAACAAATTAATAATTCAGAAGCTAGATTAGAAGCTAAATGTAAAGAGAATGTAAAATCATTACAGGCTAGTAATGAAGAAAATTTAAAATTATTGCAAACTAGTACTGAAGATAATTTAAAATCATTAGAGACTAGGTTACAGTCAACTAGTGAAGCTAACTTTAAAGACAATTTTAAGTCATTAGAAGAAAAACTACAGTCAAATAGCAAAGATGAGTTGATGTTATTAGAGACTAGACTACAGTCAACTAGTGAAAATAATTTGAAGTCATTAGAAACTAGATTAAAGACTAGTACTGAAATTCATTTAAAAGCTAGTGAAGCTAACTTGAAAGATAACTTCAAATCATTGGAAGAGAAATTACAGTCTCGTAGTGAAGAAACTAACACTGAATTAGAAAATAAGTTAACCAGATTAGAGAATAGTTTAACTTTAAAGAATAATGAGATGCTGAAAACTTTACAATTAGACATAATTGCAGTAAACATGAAAGGAGAGGAAAATGTTCAAATATTAAGGAAAAATATTATTGAATTGGAAAGTAGAGGGGAAGAAAATATTTTTACTTTAAGAACAGACGTTATGACCATACAGAAAGACATTAAGTCAGATGTATCGAAGTTGAGATTCGACATCGATGGTTTAGTGGCAGATGTAGGAAAAATTCAAGATTGGTCTACCGAAGTATCATTCGAGACTAAGATTAAGGGTCTAGAAACGAATCTAGGTAACGAAATAAAAGATTTAAAGACAGTAATTGGGACCATTAAAGAGGAAGTCTTGGGAGAGGTCAATTCTAATTTAAAGTCGTTAGAAAATCAATTGCAGAAGGATATTAGGAAGATAGACGACGATATAGAGCAAAAGGTTAACGAAAACTTAGCTTTATTTAAAAATAGAGTCGGAGCAATTGTGGAAGAACGGTATAGTGAGGTCGATGCCGAAGCAAAAGAGAAACGTGAAGGGTTAGATGAAAAATTAATCGCAGGTATGGCAAACTTAGAAGCTAGGTTTACGGAAAGCAAGGAAGCGATGAAAATAGATTCAACTTTATTTAGAACAGATGTTGATCTGTTGAAAGAACAAGTCGCGTTAGTAAAGAACACGTGCGAAGAAAAAATCGACAAGTTAAGGAACGATCTAGACGAGAGTGACAAGACGCAGGATGTTACATCGTTAGATGAGTTGAAGACTCAGGTCAAGAGATTAGCGGAAGACAGGATGACTAAACTAGAATCCATAGTTAACAGTTTCACCAGTCAGAATGTAACATCAGGGGAAACATTGATAAATCAAACAGCGATAGACCGCAGTATGACGAATCAAGAACCGAGCATGGTAGAAGACCGTCAAATGCAACCGAATGTGACATTCGAAAGGGCTAGTTCAACCCCTCAGGATAATCCAAGTTCGAATAGGAGTACGTTGGGTCCAAGCGAACGATACTCAGGTCCAGTCACCATTATTAGGAACCTGGATGACAAGCCGAGAAAGTTTTCGGGAAATACAGGAGTTACACCAGTAGAATTTCTGCGAGATATTCGAGACTACATGGCGGAACACAGGGTAGCCAAAGAAAGAGAGCTAAGGATAGTAGAACGCGCCTTAGATGGATCTGCACTTACGTGGTTTAGAGCGTTCAGAAGCAATTTTGCGAACATGGAGCAATTTGCCATGGCTTTCTTGAGGAGATTCTGGAGTGCCGAGGATCAACTTAACGTAAGAGCGGAGATGTACTCAAAACGCTATTCTACGTCACATCCGACGCATTATGCCAACTATTTCACGTCACAGCTGGCTAAATTACAGTTCCTTATTCCTCCATTGCCAGAAGAAGAGCTTTTGCAAGCTATAGCGAGACAGTTACCGATTGAGGTACAGCGATCACTGATAGCGTCGGGAGCCAATACGCTGGAACATTATGACGATATTTTGCGGCGATTGGATTATACAAGCGCACAGGTCACGCCTAGAAGTAATAGAAACGACAACAGAAACACGCAAGAAGTAAATGCGGTAGTCGTGGACAATGCAGCTCAAACGGACAGAAGGGATTCCTGGGAAAACCGACGGAACGAAGGGAATCGAGGAAACATCCGTAACGCAAGAGGAAATGATCGATATAGAGGACCATATGAAAGGCCATACGATCAAGAAGCGAGAGATAGACGGTATAGGAATTATAACCAAAATTCCAGGTATCAGGACAGGAATCGGTATAATAACAGATATCGGGGAAGGAATAACTGGAACCAAGGTCAACAATATAATGGAAACGACAGGCAGGATGGCCGAAGGACGATCCTAACGATAAACCGGATAGACCATGGGACAGAGTCGTGAGGGCACCAGTAGATCCTCAACCCACACAAGAAAGAAGAGTCGAGATGGCAGGAGAGAGGCTCAGAAGACAGGCGGAGAAGAGAGCCAGGAGACAGGCAGGAAGGAGGTTCCACGAGCCATTTCAAGAAAATGATGAGGTGCTGATTAGGAAGCCAGTCACTTCGAACCTTCAGCTGAAGATCTACCATAAATTCGCTCCATTGTACGCTGGACCGTTCCGTATTGAACAGACATACCAGAATAATAGCTATAAGATTGTTAAAATGGATACTGATGAAGTTGTAGGAACTTTTAATGCAGCTAGCATCAGGAAATACCATCATGCTGAGTAAAGGAATTGTAGAGCTATCGTGTACATGTATTATATATTGAATGCCTGAGAGTGTATTTTTTTTTCTCAGTCCTGATAAAAAAAAAGGAGATGTACGGGAGAGATGTACCCGATACCTATTTTAGGCTATCGGCTACGCCAGCAGACATTAAGCTGTAGTTGAGGTTTTGGAAAGGATTAAGAAAAGATAGCGCACCGATCGCGTCAAGAAGAATGCCAAGATGACGTAGGAGGTCTAGAATCAAGGAGGCATTGATATCTGTGAGAAGATGGAATTATGGATAGAGATGTGAAGCTTTATTGAGATATTTATGGGATTATAGCAATTAATCATCTTAGAAGAGGATATATAACATGCATTATATGTGGAAATGATTTTATGGAAATAAGTTATTTTATAACAGAACAGCCGAGAGGATTCGGGTTCGAGACTATGTTCATGACGTGGGAGCACTGTGGTGGGGGAACAAGCCACGTGCCGCGCGGAGCACATAAGCCGAAACACAGCGCTAGCAAGTTCAGTTGAGCCCAAGGAGACGGGCAGTTCAGAGCAGCTCTATAGCACAGCGAGACGGACATTGAAGGTCACGCAACGTACGGAAACCGTCACGGCATAAGTGTAGGCGACATTTCTCGCATCGCCGAGCAGCCAAGGCCGAGCGGGTCGTTGATCCAGGCGGGCTGGCCGAGGAGACAATTGTAGACAGCCGGGGTATTTCAAAACCACACTGCTCGTATTTGAAGACTTTATTTCAAGCTTCATTTCGACGCTGTTCAAACACAGGCTTTTACGAATAACCTTATAACCATGCTGTTATATAACACATTCAAAGCGACTTTTACTATTCCAAGTAAACTGAATGTTTAGCATAGGCTCTGATGAACATTATATCGTGCATTTATAAGATTTATATCTTATACAGTTTTCATGAGTTACATATTACGAACAGATACAGGGTGTATCGTAATCTTGAACACTATCTAGTAAAATTTTATTTTACTCAAGTGGGACTTTGCAGTAAGTTGAGATTGGACTTACAATTCTCAAACTGAACATTTAAAGGAACAGTGGCGTATATTAGAAGAGGAGTAAGGGGGTCCACTGTTTTCATGAACTTTTCGAGAAGGAGTTGGACAATATCCGCTATGGGTAATCCGAGGTTCAACATGACCAAGTAAACGTGAATAGAGACAAGATGGCACCACAGAGCGATGGATTCGATTCCTGACGAGAGGAGTCCAACAGCTGATTCGCTTGGGATTTCGAAGGAAATCGTCATTTCATGGATGAAATGATATTCACGCCGTTCTTACGAGAAATTCTTATGTAGGGAAAATCGACGATCTTGGAAATTATATTGCAACTGATAATGAAAGGTATTGTAAGAGTTCTAACTACCTGATACGATTATTTTCATGAATACTGGGCACACATGTATATTTTTCTAATAGGAGTGACATGATTATTAAGACATGGTTTGAATTTATATACTTCGATTTTGCTAGAATATGGAGTGACCATATGATATGGCAGGCATCATTATACGAAATTCTCACCGTTGTTTGGCTTTATTAAGCAAATGTTTGGTCTTTTAGACATTTTTCCAGCTAGGATATTTTTCATGAATAGTTTTTTTTGTGTAACGAGTATTTCGAACTCGTGATCTGCAATTGATTATCAGAAATTACTTCGTCAGTTCATTGCATACTAGCGAGTGTGTATTATTCATCAGTAGGGATTTTTTTTCCATTGGATTGTTTGGAGATGTTAAGAAGTTATTCACTTTAGTGAATGAACATCGCTTTTATATGACAACTAGAAACTTGTTGATTCCTTTCTGGTACATTCATTCATACAGCCTACGAGATGGGGTCCTTCGTATTTATACGATTGTATGGTGGTACTCACCTTACCCATCGTTTAGGGAACTATCATCCAAGCCGACGGGGCGAGGTCTTTCGTATTTATACGATTGTACGGTGGTTACACATCTTACTCGCCATTGAGGGACTCATTTTTATCATCCGAGTGTACACGAGATGTAAGTGAATTAAACAAGGAACTACTAGTCACATATCAGTCGAAATTTTGTTAAATAAAGTAACGATAAATGTCAACAGGATTGCATTTAGTAATTCTTGTTTGCCAATCCAATATTTTGTTGCTATACTCTTTTGAGAGTAATTTCTGTTTAACAGTTGTTACAGCTGATGCTTTTGATGATTTTTATAATTGTGTTTGATACCTTTGAGAAGGATTTAAAGTAATTGAATCTTGAAAGATTAATCATTAATGGTCATAATTATTTTAAGGCAGATCAGTATTGCAGATTTTGATATGAGAGATTATAGCACATTGGTGTTTTTCTGCGATGTGATTTATGAAGAATTTGTAAAAGAGAATTTATGCTATTTGAAAGCAGATCTTAAATTACTGAAGTAATATTTTTCCAATTGTTTAAGAAGTTGTCTAGATGTGATCAGAGTAATTACAGTCTTTGGAGATTATGTGCGTTGATAATTTGAAGCCATTTATATATTTTTTGTAGATCATGCAACATGGTTAAGTGGAGTTTATGATAGGCATTTTGTGGAATTTGCCATGTGATAGTTGCATCGTTAATAAAGTATTTTGAAGCAGACATGAGGTCGTCGTACCCAGTCTAGCGTATTTGTTGAGATTCATGCTGTATGTGCTGAATATTTATGGAGTTTTTGGAGTAATTCTTATATTCAAATGTGATATTTGAAATATTGAAGAAATATAATGTCGTTGTGGATAGTTAGATCCAACGTGATGTCGTGGAGACAATAATATTTTTTGGCATGATAAATTAAATACGAGATATAACTTGGAAGTGATAAAACTGTAAGACAACGTTCTATAAACCATATTAAACAATTTGTTAGGAAATTAAACAAATAAATGAAGTTGATAATACAAGATTTTCTGAAAATAATAATTAACGAAATAATAATCTGAGATTTAAGCATATAAACGATCTGACCTAATGAAATAAAAATCAGAATGACTAGATGAAATAATGAAAACTTAAATAACCAGATGATTGAAATTTAAATAAGTTGATAAATTAAATTTTGAAATAAATCGATGAATTAAATAAATGGATGGATTAAAGATTGAATAAAATTAAACTGATTGAAATGAATTATTAGACGATTGTAATGATGATGAATAACTGAATTAGAAGGTGATAATTAATTAAAGAAGCTGATGATTAATGAATTTACATGGAATTAAATAAATTTAATTGAGAGATAATTTGAAGGAATTGCAACTTGAGTTGAGAATTTAAATGATTAAATGGTGATGAATTAAGGATTTTGACAGGATCATGTATAATTTTGAAGTGAGAATTAATGTGAGAAATATTTAATTTTGATGATGACGATAATGATTTTCAATAAGCTATGAATTTTCTGTAATTCACAGATAAGTGAATATGAATGACGATGTAAATAGTGTAAATTAATTATTCAATGTTTAGGAGCAGTTGATTAACATGTTCAACATTCAAATTATGCCATGCAAACCATAAATTTATGTGATATTTAATATGAGTGATTATTATATGTGTATGTTTAGGCAGATTAATTACTTAATTAAATCCACATTGATGTTAAATTAAAGAGAATTAGGTCTCAGGTTTCACAAATGTCAGTGAAGAAAGACATAGTGCTACAGTGATCCTGAGAATCCAAGAGAACTTTATACATTTTTCTTGTTATGTGGATTAAGATAATTTTGCATTAGAAAGGAGATGGTTCGATTTTTGGACAATGACAATTTAACTTTGCATTCGACCATACTCTTAGGTAGGAATTATATTTAAAATGTCTGTCTGACTTTCAAAGTAAAATAAATTTGTTTTTATCTTAGTAGTGATCTGATGATGGTGTGATGTTCCTTTTTCTTTCCTTGTCTTGAGTAAGGCTTATCCGGAAAGGAAGTGGTTTTGCTAGGAATTCAGTTGATGGCGCCCATTTATATTTGCATTATTTCTATTAAACTTAAGCCCGTAACGACCCTAGAGATACTTTGTCTCGTGATACCCACTGCTTTTTCGATAACTCAGCTGAATTTCCGACACATTCCTTATTTGACTAGAGGTTCATTTAACTCCGCTCTGTCCTGGAACTCCAGGAATGCGATGTTATAGCAGATGGGTCATCGCATCCCCAGGACGAACGGGTACAGTACCATCCTGGCATTTGCCTGGAGGAGAAGTGGGAAACCACGGAAATCCACTTCCAGGAGAGCTCAGGTAGGAATCGAACGCGCCTCTTAACATTTTTGCCTCACGAGGCTGAGTGAACACCGTTCCAGCCCTCAGACCAGTATTAAATTTATTGGCAGAGCTGGGAATCGAACCCGGACTTCCGTGGTGATAGCCAAGTGGCCAAGAATGAGTCGGACATATAATAATGGCCAACCTGCCAAAAAAATAAACGGTCATCCAATGCTTCGCTTCAGTTACCGTCCTCCTGATCTTCGGATCTTGTTTCAACTTTGTCTTCAGTATCAGAGTCACAAATTCCTTTGAAATTACTGAATCATGAACTAGCTATTCGTTATATTTCAGCAGAAGGGACACGCTTCATCTGCAACCTTAGGTTTTCGTAAGGCGCAGTCTCCTTACTGATATTAACTAAGGCAACATACTAAGCCAAATAATCGTTATAACAGCACACCTGCCAATCACTAACAGAATGTAACATCATTGGGAGCGCTGGTACTATCAATATCACGCTGACAAAGTTTTACACGTGATAAAGTTATTTTTAGGCACGCTATTTCACAACTCCAGAAAAATGCTTACTATGGTTTGGTGTAAGATGTCATGAGACGATAAGATCATAACTTGAACTGTTGGCTTGATATTAAAACTAATATAACGAACCATGGAGCTGTCAGACCAATGCGCGACTAACGGAGGGTTTTAAACGATAGTTCTACATGGGGACAGAATATTAATGCTAACTTTTTGACAGTATTATTCATAAGTCTAAACACACAATTTGTTGTAATCAGCGTAACCGCAGCCTTCGTAAAGAGGTTTACGTAGCCCAGCGCGTATCCCACTTTTGAGCAGGTGTCTGTGTAGCGTTGGGGATCAGCGCCGCTAGCGCTAGCAGAGCGGGGCGCGGTTGAACTCTGTGAGTGATAACACTATTTATTTCTATTCGTCATGGTTTGCTTCAATTTTACACAGTTGGGAATAATGTTATGATCCCTGCATCTAAGAAGGAAGGACAACGATGAAAGGAGAGAGCTCATTCTTCGCCTCAACTTACTAAATTTAGATGATTGTCGAACAACTTCCTCCCCATAGAGGTTTCTAATTTGCATATTAAGGCTTTCACGGCCCGGATTATTATATAAATAATTCAAGCTTTTGGGCTAATGCCGTGTGTATTTTTAATTTAAACCATACGTTTCGGAGAAACCTTGCCTCCTTTTTCAATGGAAATAAACAATGTGGCCAAAGAAAGTATGTACAATTTTAAATATGTGAAGAACAGAGAGACTGAGAGGAACTATCTCCCTAGATCCTTAATAACTGGTAGCCAAGTGTCACTTAGCTGATAAAATTATTGGGATTTTTACGAATTTCAACTGCCTCTCTTATAATTCTAGACCAGTTGTGCTTAACAAGGGCAAGCGCATGAGCATCCTTGAAACATACATCGTGCCCTGAAGACAGGGCATGTTCAGCTATAGCTGATTTGTCAGGTTGGTTTAGACGGATGTTCCTTTGATACTCTTTGATGCAAGTTGCAATGGACCGTTTTGTTTGTCCAATGTAGACTTTTCCGCAAGTACATGGGACTTCATACACCCCAGGTTGTAGTATTGGGGACAATTTATCTTTGTTTAATGCTAAACGTTGACCAATTTTCGTCATAGTGCCGAAAACAGTTTTTATCTTGTGCTTGCGGAGAATCTTAGCAATGCGGTCAGTGGTGTTGTGAATATAAGGGAGGTAAGCAGTTCCTCTCACGTCGGAGCTCTGAGAAAGTTGTCTATCCCTCCTTCTGGGATGTAGGGACCTATATATAATGGATTCATTATAGCCATTACCCTTAAACATGGTTTGTAAGGCATGTAACTCTTCCTGAAGAGTTGATGCCTCACAAATACGTTCCGCTCTTTTGGCTAGAGTTGTTATAATTCCTTGTTTTTGTGCTGGGTGGTGGTGGGAGTCCGCATGTAAATAACGGTTAGTGAGAGTTGGTTTACGGTAGACGCTGTGCCCCATGGAGCGATCCGCTTTCCTCCTCACAAGAACATACAAAAAAGGTAAGCATCCACCTGACTCTACCTCCATTGTGAAGTGGATTGAAGGAAGCAGCTGATTTAGGTGGTTCAGAAAGTGGTTCAGTTTCTCAGAACCCTCCTCCCACACCAAGAACGTATCATCCAGATACCTCCACCAAATCACAGGTTTGAAAGACGCCGAAGATATAACCTCCCCCTCAAAATGTTCCATGAAAAAATTTGCCACGACAGGCGAGAGTGGACTTCCCATGGCCACACCATCAGTCTGCTCGTAATATTTACCATCCCACAAGAAATAACTGGAACACAAGCAGTGGTGGAATAACCGGGCAATGTCCTCAGGAAACAAATCCTTGATGAATTACATGACCGAGTCCACCGGCACTCTGGTAAACAAGGACTCTACATCAAAACTCACCAAAATAGCATTTGGTTGATGGTTGACAATTTTTCGACGAAATGGGTTGAATCCTTAATGTAGGACTGTGTGCGCCCCAAGTGCGGCTGAAGCAACTTGCTGAGATATTGCGCAAGAGCATAAGTTGGAGAACCTATTGTGCTAACAATTGGTCGAAGAGGGACGTCTTGCTTATGGATTTTAGGAAGAACATACAATCTCGGAGGAACAGCATCTCTCGGAATAAGACATCTTCCCTCTTCTTTTGGAATAGATGACAGTTTAACAAGCTTAGCAGTGGCATTGGATACACGAGTGGTTGGATCACGAGTGCACAGTCTGTAGACAGGATCAGATAACAGAATCGAGATTTTACTTTTATATTCAACGGTATCCATCACCACTGTCGCATTTCCCTTGTCAGCATGAAGAATAGAAATGGTGTCAATATTTCTTAGTTCCTTCAATGCCTTTCTTTCACCCCGAGTAAAATAGGGTGCGGGTACTTTAGAGGATCTTAATATCCTCACACTTTCTTGTTTAACTTCTTCAGCTTCATCTGGAGGTAAATTTTAGATGGCAGCCTCAACGGATGTGATCAACTCCTCTGTAGGAATTTTGGAGGGTGCGAGAGCAAAGTTGAGACCTCTGCTTAGTAAAGTTGTTTGATAGTCATCTAAAGGGGTATTAGAAAGATTGACTACAACTTTACTAGTATCAAGAACCATACGAGGAGCTGTTTGTCTCGAGGACAATCGAAGGAACTTGGCTTTTTTTCTATCTACAGCCCGACAAAAATTATTCTCGGCCTGAATAGCGGAGATCGGTCAAAGAACAGCCACAATTCCTCTGATAGAATGCTACTAAGAAGCAGATGTAAGTGTAATAACTCACGGGAAACTGCGTCCAATTCAGTACGATAGTTCTGGATCCTCTCGATAACGAGTGCCTTGCTAGCGCGCTGATAAATTCTCATAGCTTTACGAGTGTGTATAGTTTGCTTCAATTTTACACAGTTGGGAATGATGTTATGATCCCTGCATCTAAGAAGGAAGGTCAACGATGAAAGGAGAGAGCTCATTCTTCGCCTCAACTTACTAAATTTAGATGATTGTCGAACAACTTCCTCCCCATAGAGGTTTCTAATTTGCATATTAAGGCTTTCACGGCCCGGATTATTATATAAATAATTCATGCTTTTGGGCTAATGCCGTGTGTATTTTTAATTTAAACCATACGTTTCGGAGAAACCTTGCCTCCTTTTTCAATGGAAATAAACAATGTGGCCAAAGAAAGTATATACAATTTTAAATATGTGAAGAACAGAGAGACTGAGAGGAACTATCTCCCTAGATCCTTAATAACTGGTAGCCAAGTGTCACTTAGCTGATAAAATTATTGGGATTTTTACGAATTTCAACTGCCTCCCTTATAATTCTAGACCAGTTGTGCTTAACAAGGGCAAGCGCATGAGCATCCTTGAAACATACATCGTGCCCTGAAGACAGGGCATGTTCAGCTATAGCTGATTAGTCAGGTTGGTTTAGACGGATGTTCCTTTGATGCTCTTTGATGCGACTTGCAATGGACCGTTTTGTTTGTCCAATGTAGACTTTTCCGCAAGTACATGGGACTTCATGCACCCCAGGTTGTAGTATTGGGGACAATTTATCTTTGTTTAATGCTAAACGTTGACCAATTTTCGTCATAGTGCCGAAAACTGTTTTTATCCCGTGCTTACGGAGAATCTTAGCAATAATAATATGCTTTGTTGTTGTTTATAGTACGCAGAACTAGCGCCTGTACTAACAATATGCAGATGAGAATATCTTAGGAACTTTAACTCTATATATGTACATTTGGTATGCATTTTCAAAATTTGTTTATTTTAATAAAATGTCCTACATAAATTAACTTTTATTATTACTTCCATGAAAATTGGAGTAATTTATAGTGATTGGCCTCACGGAGTCGTTTCGGGTCTCATGAAAAAAAAGGGAATTAGAGTCACAAGAACCAAAGACCCATACGAATCACCAAAATGTATGTATGTACTGTAGGTCTATATGCGTGCGCATTTGGCCTCTTATAAATCGATAATAACTGACTCCATTGATTTGAATTGTTCACGTTTGTGGTCTTGTTTGTTATGTCTTAGAAGACGATACATAGAGTTGGACGTCCGCATAAGATGGTTTTTAGAATATATATTCCCAATAAACCTGAACACGAACATATCTTGTCCACCTTTTTTTCATCTTCTAAAATATCAAGAACGTGCTAACTACAAACCATTCATATATTTCTATACAGTATTCAATTTTGCATCGAGTGAAACCAGTCGCTGCTCTGTGCGGTAAGAATTATGCCCTACAACGTATTACTAATGTCGGACAATATGTTTGTTGTTCGGGAGTTGATCCTCAAATAACTCTAAAACAGTTACCTAAAAGGGAATCCAGCGCTGTCAGCATCTATCCTGAGTGTTTTTCTGCGGTTTATCCACACTCCCACCAGGTAAATGCCGAGATAGTACCGTACGTGAAGTTTCAGGGCACCTGCCCCATCCCTGACTCTGATACAGTTACACACACAATCAACTACACGGGACTGATGATGATGATAATAATAATAATAATAATAATAACGTTATTGGTTTTACGTCCCATTTAACTACTGCGGCTTTTAGAGACGCCGGGGTGCGAGAATTTTGCCCCGAAGGCGATCTTTCACATGCCAATAAATCTAATGACACGGCTCCATCGCATTCGCGCACCCTCAAATGCCAACTGGCTGCACTAGGATTCGATCCTGCAATCTTGTTCACAGCAAGCGAGAACGTTACCACTGAGCCACGTAGCCAGCCAAAGGTGCTAATGACCAGGATGTCCCAAGCCCCTACAATGTATTATAATCAACAATAACAACATCAAGAATGTTTGAGGAAGTAAGAATATTATCTGTACAAACACATTGTGTCGACGATACATACGCGTGACACGACTACAGTATAATTTTATTGCTCAGATATTGTTCCACGCCTAGGCACTTGTCCATGTAACTCGCCGAACTATACTATTTGTGACAAGAGGAAGACAACTCCTTCCTGATGACAAATCGTCCCATTCTCCCTCCGCCCTGTCAGCGTGTTGATCATTTTACTCGCGCAAGAGATCTTGTGAAGCCACGTCGCTACCCCTACCATCCTTTTCAAAACAATGCTGTCGATTGCATTCACCCGATTTTAATTCAAAACAATGCATTGGAATCAGGAAATAAATCTCCGTTTTCGTATTACCAGTTTTTTTCATATTTTAAGCAGAAATATAAAAAACTGTAAGTAACTTTTTTGTTTTTCACATTTTGGAAAATTCATCGAATTAATATCAATTCAATTGCACTCTAGTATACATAGTGGTTTTCAGATCGCAAATACGAGCTTTTGATCAAGAGAAATCTGAAAAAAGATATAGTCTCACTTCGGTGCTTCTACGTTGTGTCAGAATTACAAACTAAAAAACGGGACATACAGCCTTAATACGAGGTGACAGGACGTGACAAACAGTCTTGTGTGTAAACACCAGCAGATCTGAGGTTCATAAACAAGATAACATCTAACCAGCCGTTATTCAGGTGAAGGTCATGCAGACAGGTCATAAAGGAAGGACGGTTTCACGGAGTGGGAGGGTGGGAAGGGAAACCGTCCAATCATATGCCCAGCCCTTCCTCTCTAAAACTTGCACTCACGATACTCGTAGCGCTGAGACCAACGTGATTGCAGAAACTTGTAATTTTGGGAGAACCTATCGCAGTACGCAGATCTGCCTGTAACCACATTTCTTCATTTTATTATGTTGAAAAGCATAATGCAAACACGAAGTCTATAGGACGTACCATTGGTCTACTAGACATGTTTAAATACCGTTGGGGAACCAATGTTGTTTTTTTTCTCTCAAAACTCTCTGTTATAGTTGGCCTTTCTGGCCTTTCGGCGCTTCTAACCACTGGAGTGTTATGTTTCCGACTGCCTTCTCATGCAAACCACCCTGTATACTAATATTGCGGAGTTCATAGTAATTCCATTGTTACAGCATGAGTAACCAATTTATTTGTTTTAAAATTACGCCCACTCACCATCTTGAACGGATTGAGTTACTGATCATGAACCTAGTGAATAAATAGCCACATAGAAGAGCTTACCTTATAGCTAAATTTAGTAATTGTAGCTCAGATACATTGTGTATTATCGATTTAAACATATTATATTTTTTGCTGGCGGTCGCGATAAATATTGAATTAGATAGTCTTGGACCTGGTAATGGTGATGTCTCTTGTATGATATTCCTTTATTACCAAGTTCCATAATAATTACGCAAATACATCCTGATATTACTGTTGTTTAATTTAGATGCTTGGATATTGTGACCAACAGTTTCATGAACATGGGCTTTTTGAGAATTCCTCTGATAATCTGTGTTATTGTATGGTGTCTGTAGTAGTGTGTAGCCTATATTAGTGCCTTGTGGAATGTTTGGCAACAGTTGTTGGTTACAGATTTCCATTTTTATATTTTCAAGGTGATGTTGGCTAAAAATATTCAAAGTGATTGCCAAGTGACTAGTGACTAGTTGTTCATTATATCATAGTGCTAGATAATCAAGTTTGGAGGTAATGCTCAACTGCATTCTTGGTTACTGATTTTAATGTCTTAATATTAAGCTCAGCTGCCATCTTTAATGTATGGAGTCACTGCTCACTTGCCAAAATTCTGTGATACCACTCTGACTCAGAATGAAACTTGAACCGACACATAGCGTACCGTACGGGCACAAATACCCCATACTATAACGTGTACAATAAGCTTGTATCAGTCCTGTATGAAATGCTTTCGTATCTTTTTGTGTAATGAATTACAGACAAATGTTGGTTTCAAGTGCAGATACAACGCTATCAAAATAAAAATAAATATATGTACGAGGTTTCTTCCATTGGAAACAAATGTTCAAGTTCTTGCAAGCTAAAACACTAATTACTAACTCCCTCGGCTTAGCCTTGCGCGTTAAATCACCCACCACATTCGCGACGGGGAGTTGCAGTAATTCCGGAGATAGGAGGTTCAAATCCCGACACTGACAGCGGCTATCCTGAGCGTGGCTTTCTCCGTTTTTTCCATACTTCCTCCAGGCAAATGCCGGGATAGTTCCTTATTTTAAGACCGAGGGCACCTACCCCTCCTCTTATCCCCAAATACAGCTATAGACACCACTACAGTAATCACAGAAATACAGATTATCAGACAAGTTCATCAGACACCCAAGTACACGTGGTTGATGACCGAGATGTCCCAAAATAGAATTATTAATAACAACAACATTATTTATTAAAATATCAAAGACGGTTGGAACAAGTGGAATTAAGTAGTGAATATTTGACGGCCACATCTCCTGCACTCGACGGAGAGCGTTAATGCTGGATGGGAGAATCGCTGGGCATTGTGGGTTTCCATAGTGTTCGAACACACTCGTCAATCGAGTCTGGAACAGTCTGGCCCTGTGGCCTTGTTCCTCAGTGCACGTAGCTACATTGCTCTGCGCCCCCAAGAGTTGCCACCCGCAGTCATTACTCATGCGTAAATACGTCTTAGGGGCCAGACATTGAAGGGTCTGATTGGTGCAGTGGAGTAGATTTTATGTCATAATTTTCTGAGAGCTGTGGATGAGCATACCATGACGGACTTCCTTCCTGGCTATCATATTTGGAGCTATCGAGGTGAAAGTGGCTCGGCTGTTATCATCCAGCTACGTGTACCGGCCTGGTATATGTTCCAGAGTAATGTTTACAATGAATGTTGGCGTCATAGACTTCTGCATTCACCTCATCACACTATCGTCCATTCCAGCACGGCAGCCGCGTTTAACATTTCACTGGCATGCAATATTTCCGAAACTATTGCAGCAATCAAGCTGAAGTTTTGTATGGGTGGGGTAGCCTTCCTGGCACTCGGAGGCCCCGGGTTCGATTCCCGGATCCCTCGGGGATTTTAGAAGCTGACGTGAGGGCTGGGATGGGCTGCACTCAGCCTCGTGAGGGCAATTGAGTAGCTGTCTGACAGTGAGGCAGCGCCCCGGTCACAGAGACCAAGATTAATGGCCGAGGGGACCCGACGCGTCATCCCATAATCTGCAAGCTAAATGGCTGGGCAGCGGTCGCTTGGTAAGCCTAGGCCCGACATGGGCTGTAGTGCCACGGGGTTTGGTTTGGTTTGGTCAGTTACCACTAAAGTACACCTATGTGACTTTTGAAAACCCGACACGTACAAAACCAACATGAGGTGGTGCAAAGTCCATATATTTAAATAGCATTTTCTCAAGATGTTTTCATCTGTGAGCAGTAAAGCTTGGGCAAGGTAAATTTTAACTCTCTGTTCACTTAGCCTCGTGCGGCAAAACTGAGAAGACAACGGTTTGTTCCCCCCCCCCCCCCCTCACTCATTCAAGAAGTGGTTCCCACGTCTACTCCATGCAAATGACGGCAATGTTCCTCAATTAAGGCCGCGGTCGTCTCCTTCCCAATCAAACCTAAATTGCAAATACACACAATACTACAGACACCACAATAACATAAGTTACTAGAAATCTTCCACGCACACCCAAAGTGCATGGGGCTGAAATGACCACAATATCCAAGACCCTAAAAGAAAACAACAACAGTTTCTAAAGACAAGCTTCTTGTGTTCAGACTAAAATTGTGTCTAGCGATTATTTTCAAAATGCTAAAGGGAAGTAAACTTGAAGTGGCTACCGTAAACAGACAGTTTCATTTTGCATGATCGACGATCAGTTTTCTGGTTAACCTAAACTGCTGTTGACAATATTGAATCAAAAATATCTTCGTAACTGTGAGTTGCTTTGTTTATTCAAAGTGTCGCCAACGTTGAAAAAAGGCTTTACAAACTGCTTACTGTTGGCAAAACAAATGCCATTTAAAACTAAAAGTACCTAAATCGGGGGTGAGGCGTTAAGCTTTACCGTACCATATTAGTCAAAATTAGCCGTTAGGAATATTTCAAGGGTAAATGCTTACTGCCGGTACCACTAGAATAGCGCAAGACTCAATTAATCAAGTTCCAGCAAAGCTTGTCCAAAATTGAGTAAGTTCTTTGGGAATTTTTACTTACGCTTCCAGGTGAAGTGTTACCGCGCTTGCTTTCTATTCACTTGTTCAAATTCGATAACCGTCTCCGTCAGAAATGTAACAGCTGACGTGAGAGCTAGACCAGAGTGAACCAGAATATTGAGTAGTGCCCTATGACCTAAAACCAAGGTAATCCGGATGAGGGTATCGTCGCACTGGGCACGTGTCCCCTAGACTCCATAGCTACAACATCGTTGTTGTTAATTCGATTGAGAGACTTGGGACATCTTGGTCAACAGCCCCGTGCAGTTGGGTGTGTGTTGAACGTGTCTGATAACCTGTGTTTCTGTGATGACTGTATTAGTGGATGTAACTGTATTAGGGAAGGGGATGGGGTAGGGGCCCTGGGACTTGAAATAAGGTACTACCCAGACATTTGCCTGAAGGGAGTGTGGAAAAAGACGGGGAAAATTCACACTCACGTTAACCACTGTCAGCACTGGCATTCTGACTTCCCATATCCAGACTTGATGCAGCTACCCGTACGGTCGTGGTGCACGATTTAACGAGCACGGCTATGCCGCGGAGTAGCTCCGAAATCATTAACTACAAACATAAGAAATTTAAAACAATGATACAATTCGCAAAGGAGATTAGGTTTACAAAAATTCAGATTCGCTTATTTGAATACTATGTGCATCCGCCATCATGAATATATCAAATATTAAAGTCAATAAATCACCATCTAATAAGTTTGCAATTTCGATACTTGGGGAGACTAAGGTACTGTGTAAGACATTTACTCGGCTGAATAGGCTAAACAAGTCATTCAACCAAACAAATTCAAGATGGTGACCATTTGTACCAGTAAAATTTAAATATATACATTGTGCCCTTTTACAATGGAATGGATGGGCGTGATTTGAAGCGAGCGCGCTGTGACGTCATCAAAGCTACGACAAGCTGTTGACTCGCCATGGTTTGAAAGAGGCGCATGTCTTGAGCGCAGCCAGGGAATGTTGGAACTCAAATGCTTGTTTGCAGTTGGATAAAAGAAGAGGATGGCACCAGCACTTCAGAATTATAATTGGAATAATTCTTCAGTTTATTCATGATGTTTCTATTGAAGTTAATAACCTTCCAGAGTATTCTACGGTGAGAACCAATAGAATAGGAGATATCGCATTACGTAATGCGACCACAGCCATCGATATGTGACCTTGTGGCTGTATATAAACTGTCCCTTTGGAGATCAGGTCACCTGTGTGCTTTCACCCGTCTATACGGTGAAGCTTGTCGATTGTGTCACTCGTCGCTACGCTGTTATACTACGCCGTTATACTACGCAACTACTCCGTGAGGCTAGGCAGCCACAACAACGTTTCCATGTTACTCTGACATGATGTCGAGGGACATAGTCTTATTTTTCGCACCAGTGGTAAAAAGTCAAGTGTTATCGTGTTCTACGAAGCTTATTATTATTATCATGGTGATTGTGATAAGTCGTCATGTTGAGAATACTTCAGAAATTACAGGTATGTGAATGTGAACTTGTTTCACCCAAGTGACTGACAATTTACTGTGTGTAGCTTCTACCAAGTGCGCACCATTTATGAACTAGCCTCATGACTGAATGTAACGTGATAGTGAGCTACCCTGATAGCCTATGTTATATCTTCGGAATTAGACCATGCTTAGTGGAGACATTCTTGCCAGGAGTTATTATTATCAACTTGTCCTGTATAATCAACCCGAACATTTTAGTGACAGTCAGGATAAGTAAACATTCTAGAAACTGTGGGCTACGCCATAAGAATGCCATGTGTGTATTCGTGGAATAGTTGGAAACGACCCCATAAGATGGTGACGTCACCGCCCCAATGTTCGAACATGACTAGCGGCTAGAGCGGCGCTATGTGAGGGGAGCAATGCCAGGATTGCCAGATGGGGAACAAGAGCAATGCAGTTAGAGGCATATTTCTTTGGACGAGGACGAAGAGTGAGGCGAACGCTGGGATATGCGCATTTCTTAGCGTGCAGTCTTCACGGGTCCGTGGTGCCAGGGTTCGATCCGCACCGAGGGACGTCCTACCGCCACAGAACTCCTGAGGTAGAAGACTTCCGACTAATGTAGACATTTTTCTGAGCCATGAATTACCATTATTTCCGATAAACCGATTCACTTTCCTATTAGTTAATAATCTTCGTTATAATTATAGTTGGTTGCATACTTCTAGGCGTATATTTCTTTTAGTCGCTTAGACTTGTAGATGAGGTGGATCCTCAATATGTTTCACTCTTAATTATAAGAAATTAAATGGGATGTCCTACCCCAATTATATAAATGCAGCAGATTTATGACACGTTAGATGCATTCGCATTATTTTTCTGTATAACAGAAAATATTTTCTAAAAGATGATAATAATAAAACTCTCTATAAATTCATAATAGGTGAACACTGAATTTTGATTTTAAAAAGCCAGTGAAAGTAATATTTCTTGAGGATCATAAATATAAATGATTATGATAAATATGTTTAATTATGGTTATAAACAATTGGTTGATTGTGTAAAATCTGGGATCTCACGATCTTAAATATTATTGGATATTTTGAAATGAAGCTTAATGATGGTATTGTGTGTCAATGCACTTTTAGAAAGTTAATTTAGATTGAGGTGTTGATCCTCGAATGAGTGGATGTTTGCGGGAGTGATATCCTGATCCACATAATGCTGCTTGCTTTGAAAATAAAATGGGAGCTTGCGGGAGTGATATCCTGTCCCATAGTAATGGCAGTGTTTCAAATGGTATTCCAAATCCTAAGTATTCCCATGAAATACACTAATATTTGATCATTGATTTATTATAAATGTAATGACGTCACGTCTAATCACATGCCGATTTTTCATGACGGCTAATATTAAATTCATGTTCAGTGCTGTAGATCCCTTCATTAAAGAATATAATCCTGAAATTAGAAAGAGATGTCCGAGGCTACTTTTTGAAACCGACGATTATTATTATTATTATTATTATTATTATTATTGCTAATTTTGCCTTGAGATTAATAACTGCTGTGATTCAGTTAATTGTCAATGTAATGCAATTGGACAGGCCGCGCTAAGGAGTGTCATTATAAAGTGTGTGTGTTTTCATCGTAATAGTGAAGCGCGGATGTGAAACAACCTCCAGATGTTGTATATAATCCATTTAAATATGTGAATAGGACTCTAATATAAACTGAAACCAAAGAGGGTAAATTTGAATATTTCTTTTCGTGTCGTGAGTAATTATGCAATTTCGCATGTATAGAGTAAAAAAGCAACGTGTGGTTTTTCAAACATAGTCAAACCAACGGAAATTCAAGAAAAGACTACGGACATTCAAGAAAAGTCTATGATTTATTTTCCGAGATGCATATTCAAAATAGGAAGTGTTTTTTTTTTTTTTTTTTGCTATTGCCAACAGGCAATATTTAGTGAATAAATTATTGGTGAATTGGTTTTATCTCAACATGTGTCTTTACTTTAAGTTCTGTGTTGTGACGTCTTTCCTTTTCCTTTACGGGGAGCATGGATGCAGTGTACAGTAATATATAGCACAACCCAGAACGCCCTGAGATAGATCTTGTGCTGACACTGCGTTTATGCTGCCTCGCATGTGGTAACCTGTCCATCCCAGGTGGACAGACGGGCACAACAGATATATATATATATAATATACAGTATATAGGCCTACGATATATATATATAAAGGTATAATTGAGCAATGAACACACAATTCTGTGAAAGAGGAGTCTTGTATATGAGACTTCACTTGCACAAGCTACATGGCTATCACACTGAATATTACGCATAACCGCCATCTTGAATATATGAATTACTAAAATCAATAATTCACTATAAAATGCAATTCTGAAACTTGGCAAGAATGTAGTGCTGTGTAAGGGCTTTACTAGACTGAAGGCGCAAGTCCATCGACGTAATAAATTCACGATGGTGACCATGCGGGCCAGTAAAACAAAAAAATAGATATAAAAGTTTCTAATTGCGCAATGAACACACAATTCTGTGAAAGAGGAGTCTTACATGTACTTTCAAACTATAAAATCGATCAACAAAGATGCAACTGAGTAATTGGCACAAGTTAGTAAGAGAGAAAATTGTGTAAGACTTCTTTTACAAGACTATCTGACGGAATATCACACAGAACCGCTATCATGTATCTATAAAAATATAATACGATCAACACATTACGTAGCTGAGTGATATTGAACAAAACTGACAAGTGAATTGTATTTATGCTGTTAAGTTGCAATTTCGTGCAAGTCACTGGATTGTAACTGGCCAACATTCATTATATCCTTAATTTATTGATTGTGGCCTCACCTGGATATTACAAAGTAAATATTCAAATGACGAATTATTTTAGCACTTTGATGACATTATGATTGGGGGAAGAGCTTAGGAGACTTCAGGTGTCAAAGTGCCATAAAAGGAGTTGAAATTTTAGATACCTACAGACCTTATACTCGACTGTGTATAGGACACGGTTTGGTATCACTCCTCATTTGTGGGTAAGTGGCACAGTATGGCTACGCCTTTCTCTTCTTTATCAATATGGATGTTGGGTATGTATTACGCATCTTAGGATATTGCTAGAATATGATGAAAAGGAATGAGAAAGAATTGCAAGAACAGATACCAAGGACGGATATTACCCATGTGGAATAAGATTGGGAAACGTTCAAGAGTGCATTTGTAAGCAGTGCAGAGAAAACATGTGGTAGAACATCAGGAAAGGTACGGGAAAAGGCGACAAAATGGTGGAATGATAGATTGAAGGAAAAGGTAAGGGAGAAGAAGAAAACTTGGAAGGAATGGAAAACAAAAAAGACTGCAGAATGTAGAGAAAATATATAGAAGCAAACAGAGATTGCAAGAAAGTAATTGCAGAGTAAAAGAAGAAAAGCTGGGAAGAAGTCACTCAGGAAATAAGGGAGGATTTAAATTGTGGAAAGAAATTGCTGTTTGGAATTATAAAAAGTAGAAGAAATGAAAAGGTGAACACTGGGTTCATGAAAAAAAAGATGGTGAATTATTGACAAAACCAGAAGAGATAACGGACAGATGGAAATAATATTTCAGCGAGCTGTTGAATGTGAGACGCCAGACATGCGGAGAAGTTACGCAAACAGCCAAATCGGTGGAGGAAAGAATAGAAGAAGAACCAGAAATTACTAAGGCAGAAGGGGAATGGGCAGTTAGGAAGATGAAGATGGGGAAAGCTGTGGGAATCGACGAAATTGCAATAGAAATTATCAAGACGGCAGGACCAGTGGGACTGCAGTGGACATACAGACTTCTCAGGAGTGTGTGGAGAGAGAGGAAAGTTCCTGAAGACTGGAAAAAGGGAATACTATTGCCACTATTCAAGAAAGGAGACAGGAATGTGTGTGGTAACTACCGAGGAATCACCATCATCTCGCATGTTGCCAAAGTAAAGGAAAGAATCCTAGAAAAAGAATTAGAGTAAAGGTAGGAAACCAAATAGAGGAGGAGCAGTTTGGATTTAGAGGGGGCAGGTCAACAGTGGAACCCATTTTCATTCTGAGACAGAACATTGAAAAGAGTTGGGAATATGGTAAGGATATGGTAATGACATTCATTGATCTAGAAAAGGCCTATGATAGCATCCCTAGAACAAAGGTTTGGGAAAGCTTAACAAATAGGGGGATAGGCAAGGAACTGAGAGACGTGATAAAATGAATGTGCATGGATTGCTACAGTAGTGTGAAGACCAGAGTCGGGACATCGAAATGGTTTAAAATTGTCACTGGACTAAAGCAAGGAAGTGTGTTGTCACCATTATTGTTCTTAATGGTGATGGATGACATCATGAAGGCAGCAATGAAAGACTATATTAGGACAAAGATAAAGGCACTGTTGTTTGCAGACGATGTTGTGATCTGGGGCGAGGATGACATGGAGGTACAAGAACAGTTAGACGTAATAAATGAAAAGATTGAGCAATGGGGATTGAAGATAAATGTGGAGAAGAGTAAAACAGTGGTGGTGAGTACAGGTAAGAAAGAAGGAAAAGGAGTAATGAAAGTAGGAGATAAGGTATTCGAAGTGGTGAAACATTTCAAATACTTGGGATGTGAACTGACTGAAGATGGAAGACTAGATTTGGAAATTAGCAGAAGAATACAACTCGGGAGTGCTTTCTACCAACAGGTACGGGGACTAGTATGGAACAAGGATATACCAATTAACGCTAAAGTAGTTATGTACAAAGCATATTATGTTCCTATAATGACATATGCAGCAGAAACTTGGACAATGACTAAGAGGGATGAGAACAGAGTACAGGCAGCTGAGATGAGATTCCTGAGAAGTATGGTCCAGAAAACGAGGAGAGACAGCGTGGGAAATGAAGATATACGGAAAGAACTGGGAGTACAGAAACTAAATGACAAACTGAGCAAAACAGATTGAGATGGTTTGGGCATGTCAAACGGATGAATGAAGTAAGGCTACCAAGACGAGCACTGGAACGACGGATGACAGGGAAGAGAGGATGAGGAAGACCAAGAATGCGTTGGATGGACTCGGTGAAGAATAGCATTAGTAAACGGAACCTGGATTGGAACACCGTGTCGGAAGAGGAATGGTGGAACGACAGAACAAAGTGGAGAGGAACCATATTTGCCCCCACCCAGTGTCAGCTAGAAATGGGGAAATGAAGATGATGATGATGATGATGATGATGAAAAAAATACACCACACATTCTACGACGTGGAAAGATATCATTTGGGCTAAATGACCACGATATCCAAGTCCCTCAAATGAAGCAACAACGCAACAACAAAATAAAAGAAGGTGATTAGTTCCTTACGGAACATTTTGTTTATTGATGTACTGCATTTGCTAATTTTCTTGGAATGCTATTCATCTAATTGAATTATTAGTGTTATTTCTGTCGGATGTGCTCTGGGTGACGGCGATAATTTTTAAATCTGTCGTATTGTATTTTCTAATAATTATGATCAATTCAACTATAGAAATAATTGCATAAATCAGTAAAATCAGTCATTATTTATTTATTTATTTATTTGACAGTAAGTTGGGTATTGTAGTTAAAAAAACATGAGTGACTAGCATTCTGGTCCCTGTTCTCGACCATACTCAACGACCACTACTGTATACCGCAGGCAATTCGGTCGATAACCCAGTAGCGGACTTAATCCCTCTCAGACCTTGAGTTGAGCTTGGTTTAGTCACTGATATAGCGGACAAGCTGACGAACGTAAGAAGAGCACAGCTCGACATTACCAAGAAATCGAGTTACGCTATTGATTTTCTTACGGCGCAGCATGCTTCTTCTGTTGTACTTCATCCAGTGGCAAAGAGTAGGGCTTTTTACTGGATTGGCTGAGGTCACATAAAATTAAAAAATATTGAACTCCATCAAACCCTTTCTATCTTTATTATTATTATTATTATTATTATTATTATTATTATTATTATTATTATTAAGGACTGTAGTTTTACGTGACCGTTAATCTCTCCATCATAAGCCAGGAAACTTCCTTTCTGTGTGAGATCTGAACCACAGGACGCGACATTTCACCTCGAAAATCCCTCGTGTGTTAATTGGAAATCGAACAGTCTGTCTTCGTTGAAGGGCACCACCTTGGCCACTGCGCCATCACGCCAATATTATTATTATTATCTTTATTAGTAGTAGTAGTAGTAGCAGTTTATATAATCATATTTAGCTATTTACCATATGTTTCCCCTGCTGCTTAATCCAAACAGTTTACTGGTTCCTCAATCCATTCCCTCAGGCTTCATATAGTCTACTAGACTTCTCCTGAATTTAAGGTTGAACGTTACTAAAATGTAATGACATACTTTTTTCTAATTCACTTGCACGTACAGTAGATGAGGTCATCATATCGATGCTTATGACGTCTCCAAGTGAACATATATTGTGTTAACTCCACTCTTCTGGGTGGAAATATTCTAGGGGCAGTCACCTATGTTATCAAATGTACATTATTCTAAATCAAATTTCAACAAGTAGAAGTCATTAAAATTAAATTATTTTGACATAACTGTCGAACGTTGAGATAACGAACTCTCATATTCAAATTTTTCCTTCCAAAATCCCTTCCCTGACCAGTCCTAAAAGTAAAATAAATGACCACTGGCTGCATTAATAAAATAAATATTCAATTTTACGCAAACCTACATAGGCTAAACATTGCACGCAATTGACAATCACTCAAACCGTCCTAGCACGCTCAAGCTAGAGGGCTTCATTTCAATGGTACACAGGGCACTAAATGTACCAATGTCAAATTAATTTTCAACTGAGATATTAAAACAATCAAGAAAATAGACAAAGAAAATAATTTATCACCCAGCAAAACAGGTCAAATTGTAGCCAGTCATAGACATAAAACAATTCAAAAACCGGATAATAATGACAACAAATTTGCGCGGTTCAGTTTCGTGGACGCGAATACATACAGTACAAAATCACCAATTAATTTGAAAAACAAGACATCAAAACAGCTTACACAACAAATATCACAATCAGCAAGCACTCCGAATAACCGCATATGCGGTTATTGCACTACATACATTTGAAAACATGGTGTACACAGTACGGGTTGCGACCACCAGATGACGTCAGAGTGCATTGGTGTCAAGTAAACAACACATGCAAACGTTAGTATCCTAAAGACTGTGTTCCGAGATGGATGGCACTCAAGTTGAACAGCGCGCATATGAAAACGTTGCATGTCTGCGTGGCAGAAATGTTCGTGAGTGTCATGCCGAGCTACGAGAAGCACTGGGTGATAGGGCGTTGCCCTATCGAACTGTTACACGTTGGGTGGAGGCCTTCAAACGTGGACGGGTAGCAACTGTTGGCCTGCCGCGCAGTGGACGTCCAGCGTCTGCTCACTTAGAGGTGCACGTGGCTGTTATCGAAAACTGTTTAGCGTTGGACTGTGGTGGAACTAGCCTCACATACGGGTATGTCTGCATCACCAGTGTTGCGCAATTTATAGACTGACTCGCAGAAGCGCAAGGTTTTTGCAAAGTGGGTGCCACGTGCTTTAACTGAGGTGCAAAAATGGACTCCATACGAGACATGCCGTATCCATCTGGAGCGATTCCAACATGAAGGACCTGAGATGTTGAATCGCATTATTGCAATTGATGAAACGTGGGCACAAGCGTATGAATCAGAACTAAAGAGACAATCAAATGAATGGCCTCGCCGTGGTTCACCACGAAGACACAAGGTTCGACAGACTCCATCACCCACAAAGGTCATGCTTATTTTGGCTTATGACAGCCAGGGTATTCTCGTGTGTCATCCTGTTCGTGAGGGCCACACTGTCACTACCACGTGCTACAGATCATTGCTGCTGCACACTCTGCGTCGTACACTGCGGAGGAAACGTCCAGGGGTTCTCAACAATGCAATACTCCTCCGTGATAATGCAAAAAGCCACACTGCAGCCTGTGTCCAGAATCTTGTGCGGCGGTGAGGGTGGGAGATCTTGGAATACCCTCCGTACTCCCCTGATCTCAGTCCGTGGGACTTTGATCTCATGGCCAAATTGAAGACGCCGCTGCGTGGGCAGCGGTTTGCAAACAGGGAGGACATCGTAACAGCGCATCGACGAGAGATGGCGCGCATAGACGCATCACATACGGCGGATGGTATTCAGCGCCTTCCTCACCGTTGGCAACGATGTGTGGACGCCTTTGGGGATTATTTTGATGATTGTTCGCTCATATGAGTACGAGTATTATGCATACTGTTTTGTTGTGTGTATATGTAATACGAATACAACAATGATCCCTATTTACGCGTCTTTCAATGTCTCGTACCCATAGCCCCTTGTACCCGGATCCCAATGTAGTACCGGCATTGCGAAGAACATTCCAGCGACTCTGTAACGTATATCCAGATTTTCGTTTCCGGCAGCTTTATTGCTGGTTAGAAAAAATTGCCATGACTTCTGAAATGACCCTCGTAAATATGACCCGTGTTTAAAATCAGGGGCTTACTTTTTCGTGCCAAGATGTAGGGTGTCGTGCAAATTACATAGGACAAACCGGCATAAGAATGGATACCAGCTGCAAGGAACACAGAACTGCTATAAAATACGGTACACATTCAGCCGTATGCGAACTTATGTACGATTCGGGACACTGCTTAGCCAACTTAGAAACAGACGTAAAAATCATACATAACGAAACATCCCCAACATAAAAGAAGCAATTGAGATACACCCAGCTAGAGTAAACAACCCTAACGGCCTAAACGAGCACAATTTCATAGAGACTCGCCTCTCTTCCCACTACCAGACCATATCCCCCATAAGAAACGGGTAATAATATAACGGCAAAGTCAGACTAGATAAAAAGGGGGGGGGGCTACGTTAAAGGGGAAAATGTTAACTTAATGGAATAGCTTTGTACCGTAACGTCAATAAAACCAAAGCCTATATTATGACAACATTGAAAAGTTCAAGACGCTCCCAATAGACCGGGTGCGCTTCAAAGAGTGCTTGGTATTTTATGCGTGGCGGGTGTGGAGATTGGTCTTTAATAGTTGATAATGTCCAGGATACATTAGCATACACCACGTCAGGAAGGTAGTAGACATGGCAAGCGCAGAAACATGTCACAGTCGAGGTCGAATGAAGACAAGGCAGTGATGCGAGGTCAGACAATGGGGGAGGGGGAGGATGTGGAAAGCCCGAACAAGAAGATTTCTTCTCATTTCACTGCGGACAGAGCAAGTGAACA
This sequence comes from Meconema thalassinum, assembly GCA_946902985.2. Taxonomy (NCBI): domain Eukaryota; kingdom Metazoa; phylum Arthropoda; class Insecta; order Orthoptera; family Tettigoniidae; genus Meconema; species Meconema thalassinum. Next base: position 243,459,693 of record OX336389.2, on the reverse strand, counting down.
GTGACAGAAGCTGTCTCGAGAACCAAATAGCCAGCCAAGTTCATTAATTCACTTCCAGTGTACAATAGCACCAAACTGAATATTTACTAACCATTACACTAAGCAAGTAAACATGAAGGTCAATAGGACGGCGTTATGCATTAAACAGCTATCCACCAAAAGCTGGAATTGAGAAAAACGTGATTGAAAGTTTTGACATTTAAGCAATCACAAATTCCCTCCTGTTAGCCCAGTTTGAGTTTCGAAAGCCAACAAACCCTTATTTATATGCATTGTTGATAGTTATTGCATTTGTATTACAAAAATACAGCAAACAGTTGATTTATTAGCAATTGTCACTTAGCTGATTTATGTTATCTGTAAGTTTAGTTACGCATGGAACTGCTAAGCGACATTTTTGGTGAATAGCTTGTTGTTATGTTATTCTATTTAACACGATAGTTATGTGTTAAACGGCCAAGCACCCTTTTTGTATTTTAGTCCTTTATGCATTTTCATTTTAATGCCAGTTCCTGGACAATTTGACGCGTACAATGAGTGCTCGTGTGACCTTAATTGCAATTTTCTCAATAGTGTAATAGAAACATAGATACATTTGAATAGCAGAATCAAACTTTAAGTAATAATTATACTAAATGAACTAATGCTATAAACATTGGCGTTACATTCTACTTTATGATGTAAATGTTTTCCATACAATAGGAAATTGACACAGTCTTAGGTTTCATATTGTAACGAGAAATCGAGTTCACTACCAAAACCCCCGATATCGTTAAAACTGTCTCCATCTGAATGAAGGCCTTCGTAGAACTCCTTGGCATCGGATGGTATCAGATGCATGACACTTTTGAGATCATGTAATTTTGGCTCCAATATAGCTTTTTCGTTTGGCCATAGAGCATTAAGGCAGAAACTGAGGTTATTCTGGTCACATTGGCGTGCCTTACTTCTCCTCTTCAAATTGTCATGGAAAGTACGTTTCAAAGTCAACAGCCATGGGTTTTCCTTGCTTATTTCAATTTCCTGTGTTGTAAGCCAGCTTACTCCATTGCCATTTGTATCTTTCTTCCTATTTATTATTTGTTTCTCAACACATGCTGTGCCCCAAAAATCTTCTCGTTTCATTGCGTTCACGACCAGCTTGTTCTTCTTTCGGCATTTTCTCATTACTTCCTTGTATCTTCTGGTGTATAATCTTAGAGGAAACTTCAAGGCACTTTCAATATCTCCAAAATGATCATCATTGGGCAAATAGCTGATCCCGGAAACCAGAAATTGCATTGTCCCTTCCTTGGCCTACCAGTCGACTGAGAGTTTTGGTCATTTCATTCCGCTTTATCATTGATTCGCTTCTGCAGTAAGTTAACAATTCCATTATATTCATCTCCTGATAACACAGTTGAAAGGGGGTCAAATTCATTGTTATTAGATGGCTGGGGGTTGGAAGTATCAGCTACAGAGTTGATAGGATCTACACTTGGACTTGCCTCATAGGACAACAGCTGAGCTGCAGTGTTATTTTCAGAAATAGAGTACAGCACATCATAACAACTACTGCCACAAACGGTTTGAAGAAGGGTTAGATCAGTAGAACCTGCTTTTTGTTTAAAGGTGCCTGAGCTTGATTCACCGGAGTGGTAGAGCACGGTCCGTTTGGCCATAGAACATTAAGGCAAAAACTGAGGTTATTCTGGTCACATTGACATGCGTTATTTCTCCTCTTCAAATTGTCCTCTTGTATTCCCCGTAAGTAAATCAAATAATGCTATGCAATTTACACCCGCCAAGTGCATTTAATATAGCAAATAATTGTTAAAGAAATCAATGTTTTCGGACATTGTCTGTAAGGAATAGAATTTTTGTAACCAACTGCTGTAGTCTATTTGGTAGAGCTTAGTCAGTTCAATGACGTACACATGGTAAATGAATATCAATAATGACGTTGGATATTGCAAGTTAAGTTGAGTTATGTGCTGTACTACAAATAAGAAGTACTCCTGAATACCTACCTTGTATACGTGTGAAATTTCTGAATCATCTGGATGATTCGTCTTCAGCAGCAACATAATTTTCTGCGCTCTGCTTGACATAATGCACACACGCACTCATTGAGTAGTCAGAAAATTCTCCCGCGAGATTAAAGAAAGAAACATATAACAGATTATAACGAAACACTAACAATACAGACAATGTGTCACAGAGAATGAAATGTCGCTTGGCTGTTTTTTTAGAACTCAATATAGCGTTTCGAAGAATAGCATCATAGTTTCGCCTCATAGCCGATTAATGCAAAACCTAAGATAAAGGGAATGGCGCTTAGACTTTTCTATAACATTAACAGTTAATATTGAGAAAAACAAACATAATAATTGTAACGACTTTTAAAATCGTTACATGAAGAAAATGAAACATCCAAGATTTGCTTACACAACTGCAATTATTTCGCAACAGTCTGGAGCTGGTATATTTCGTAGGCACTCCTGCTCCCAGCTAATTGGTTTCCAAAACTCTTTAAACTACATTTGTTGCCTGAGAAGGAGCTGACGTTAATACCCTGGGAGAAGATTGACATTTATACGCTGTTGTGAAGTGCACACTTGCCTGAAATAATAGGTTCCTAGAAACCCCTTAAGCCCCATTAGTGGATTGAGTTTCTACCCTGGGAACATTTCGTCGTAGTATTTCTGAGTAAACGCTAGCGATTTGGGTCATGGGGCCACTTGTGGTACCAACATTTCTCATGGACTCTGTCGTTGTCATGCTGGTCTGCACCCCCAGGTTATGTTGGCACGACCGAACTGTACAGTTGGGAGTGGGTAGTCACGCTGTCGCTAGGAAGCAAGTTCTCAGCGAATAAGTCAGTCAGTATCCAGCCTTCCTGAACCCTACTCGCAGAACTTGAAGTGTGGAAACCCGCTCCTCGGGGGAAGTTTTTTCCCCTGGAGAGAGGCGTAAAACAGTATAGTATTGCACAAACATTCTTCTACTTGGGGTATCTGACAAACTTGGATTTTCTAAGACTGTTACTTTTAAAACATTTAATATGACTATCGTAGTGCATTTCCTAGCCACGTGTCGTGTGGCAATTCAGAACTAGATTTAAGACAACATGTTTTAGGTTAAATGATTTTGGAGGGGAATGTGGTCCTCCTCATTTTGCGTTGCATTATTTCAGGGTGGGGATTTTTCATTGTTTAGTTTCCGTTTGATCTTAAGGGTAGGATGATGGTTTTAACTTGGTCAGAACGACTCCTCGACAACTCAGTTGAGAGGGGTCCTTCAGACGGTCTAGTCGTAATAAGCGACTTGTTTGGTTGTGTTGAACAACTTTGTTTTCTGGAGTAGCTTTTGGCTTACTTCATGTCGTTATTCCTTTCATACTATTTTCCATACTATTCTTAATTGTGAATTATAATGCGGGAATACAAATCACCACTTGGACAAGGGATGTGTTGGTTGGAACGTGTTTTACATTCACGGGGTTTTAATTTCGCGTAGCCCTAAACATAAGCTACTGGGATCATATGTTGATTATGTGTGGTTTTATTATATTTAAGGTGTTGCCTAGTTTGTTTTTGGTTGTAATCCTTTTCTGAATACATGTTATTAGTCATCTTGAGATTTTCGTGATTATTTGTGCATGAAGGTGAGTGGAAATGGTCACCTTGTTCCTTCCTCCGCGTTTTGGTTGGGAAATGTTCGCATTCGGTCTCAGGGTAAGTCCAGCCTTTCCAATTAACAGGCTTGTTCTGGCCTTGTTGTTTCCTGCTTTGATCAAAATTATCGAGGGCGTTTCTAAGACTATGAAAATAAAGAAGCTCCCCCATTCCTCCTTCGTGGCGAATGCCACTGGACGTTTGGGCCTCTTTCTCAGTAGCCTCAGTGTCGCTGAATTAATTACTTATGTTTCTAATTATGCTAATTTTGGCCTATATCAAGGTAGGAAGAGGTGAAGCGTGTCAATAATATAAAAAGATTGTGGTTCCAGACCATACACACTACATGTTGCTAATAATTCAATTTACAAAAAATGGCGCTTAGCCGCTTAATGCATAACGCCGTCCTGCCACTAACAATATCATAACACAAACCACATCAAACTAACAAATCCTGACAAGTTACACAAGTTTACAATAAACGTCTGTAACTAGTATTGCATATATTGTAAATATCTACACACACATACTCGTAGATATTGATTTAATGTTCTAAGCGCATGGGAACTGATGATGATCGCTTGACGATCGAAACTAGTAATCCAATGGTTTATAGTGAATTTAATAATCTCGTGTATTTTTTTCAGGTATAGGGAATAACACCCATTGCAATTGGGTACAATCGTGTTGACCAACTGAAAAGCATCTGAAATTTCACCAATCATAGTCTAGCAAATTAATTAATTTTAGCCTACTTCCGAATTTTTAAAATAATGAGAAAGAAAGAACTGTGTTCGAGTGCACGGACTAACTGTCTGCCTGTCTCTCTCACTCCACCCTGTTCATTTGTCAGTCCCGAATCAACTTCTAGACGATTGACGACACTTACAGCGATGAAAATATTGAGTCATGTAAACCTTGTACGAAGCTTGTCCAGGCTGAGGTAGTAGTTATTGCATTATATTTTTGAGCCGAAACGTAACGACAGTTTACCACTGAGGTAGGATATGTGTGTACTTTTCTTCTTTAGTACTGGGACAATATTTCTGTTAGACACCAAAAGTCCGTGTATTTTACGGCCGGTGCGATTCTCATGTATTCCAGAGTATTTTATGTCAAGTTTTTTTTCGTGTAGCCTCCTGAGAGGCCGAGTGCAGGTCTTTCAAGTCGACGCCCGTGGGCGACCTGCGCGTCAGGATGAGGGATGGAATGGATGAAGATGAATGAAACTGGGCAGGGATGTGGAAGGAAGCGGCCGTGGCCTGTCAGAAGGTACCGACCCAGCATTTGCCTGGTGCTGAAAATGGGAAACCACGGAAAACCATTTCAAGGACGGGCGACGGTGGGGTTTGAACCCACGCGTCTACCGAGTCAGCAGAGAGCTTGGCCCCATGACTTAATGCTGCGCTTTAGCCAGCATAGCCACAGCTGTCGGTATGTCATGGTAAATGACATCTTCAGCTACAGGAAATGTAGACTTCTGTGAAAGTTAGGGGACACCCCAGAGTTAGGTCCCTTATTTAATTTGAGAGCTTATTCTCGTATCATTTTTCGGCCGACCGTTGCCGCAACGTTTTTGTACTGTTTATTTATCATTTTTGTGTGAGTACACTTTACCACATGAAGTTCGAGAGGAACGAACCCGTATACTGTTAAGCTGAGGAGCTAACTAATCTCGTATCATTTTAAAACATCACAGCAGAGGTGAGATGTTTAATTTTGTTGTGCAGAATGCTAAACCACACCTATCAAATCCTACATGTATATTGAACGAGTGACATATCTTCGGATATCAGTGCAGTCAGAATGCACAAGTGTTATGTCTTAAAATGTCTACTCTTTGAACATTATTCTACGTTATATCTTTTTAAAGGGAATTTAATCCCAGGAAACACTATCAGGAAGTGATGAGGCATTGTTAGATAATCTGTAGAGCACTACAGGACTTTAATTCGTGCTCCTACAAGATTACAAAATGATCATTTTAAAAGCACTATTCTTTGCCATGCTACAAGCTGCATGCGAAGCGGCCAGACTTGCTTGCGCACAGCTGATAACCGGTTTACCGAGAAACAAAAGAGAGACGACTTTATTGACTTCTTTTTGTGTGCTACATTATGTCACAAGCCTAGGAATTTTGAAGGTCACAGGTATTAATAACTTTGCTTGGAGAGGAGCTTTGGGAGCCGTCAACACCTGTTATTATTATGATGAAACAGAACGCACGCTTATGCGAATTCCTTAAATGTTTTAGCCGACGACTTTGTATCTCCTGGCGCGTTGTAGAAAGGTTTAAAATATCATGTTAATTGACCCAGCTTTGTATAAAGTAGGCTAGCCAGTGTAATTATTGTGTCTATGAACACATTATTCGGTATTTGGCAGGACGGAATGAATGTTCGCCTTACCCTTGGTTTATTCCGGCGTTCTTGAGCTATGCTAAGATGACCGATGCACCGCGCGCAGTTGGTATAAGACGCGCTAACCAGTGTTATTGTATGACTTGTTGAAGTCAATGTATTTGAGTGAATCTCCAGTGAGATCACCTATTGCAGCCTACGACTGGTGTCTTTAACCCGGGATCGGTCGCGCTGTTAGAAGAAATCTAACATTTGCAGTTTCTTCGTCGCCATTTTGTTTTCGCATGGTGGATGGCGCAGAACTCTCGGAAATGCTTCCCCCACTACCTGAGTACCACCACTCTGTTACTTTCAAGGGTGGGGATGTCGCGCGTGATTGGTGACAGTGTTTTGAATGGGTCGAGACCAGCGTGTTAGTTGGATTCTAGCTGCGGGACTGGTCGCGTTAGTGTTGTGTTAGGCTGTTTCTAACGGCGCGACCGTTGACGTTGTATGTTTTTCCGCTTATAGTTAGTGACATACGTTTAGAAGTGAGGCGTATAACATGGCTTTGAACCCAGATGAGTATCTAATTATGTGGTGGATGGAGGAAGAAGATGAGTATGTGACTCCTAGTTCTTTTCTAGACGACAGTGGTGAAAGTGACGCACCTTCTGAACATAGTGAACACAATTCTGATCTGTCAATGCGAGACCTCCTTTTTCGGGAAGGACTAGAAGTGAAGCTTCTAGTCTAATAAGCAAATGAACTTTAAGCAGGAACAGATTGAACATTGATGAGTAAATAGGAATGGAAACAGTTTGCCAATAACAGTGGTATTTTATTCAAAAGCCAACATTCAAAAGATTAACAATAAATAAATATATAAACATGTAATGGAAACGTGACCTTTGACAGGCCCACAACAAGCGAACAAGATTTCATAAGTTTGAAAAGGATTAACAATAAATATATAAATATGTAAGGGAAATGTGACCTTTGACAGGCCAACAACAAGCGAACAAGATTTCATAAGCTTGAATGCCAACAACCCTGAGAATAAGTAACCACTTTGTGGCCAGTTAGTCTGAAGTAGAACTATGCAGGGTAAAATAGTGAGTAACTATAGTGCTCAAATGAAGGCTTAAAATTTAGCCTAGGACTGCACACAGAGAGTAGGCTAGTTTATTTACAGAAAAAAAAATCAACATTAATTAACATGCCAGTAGGGATAACATCCTGCTAGTCGCTTGATAGTTATAAGACAAAGTTGTTTGCAATTGAAATGGGAGCATTCCCAAGAACTCTTTGATAGATTAAATGAAGAACAAGCCATTCACTTCGTCAGATAGGTGAACTGGTGTTAAGCCCAATAGTTTGTACAAAAATAGAGAAAAGAATGATTTGTTTTGAAGGAAAGTTAACATGCGAAAGAGAGAGAACAGCCGTTTTCTCATAGCCTACAATTTAAAGGCATAATACATGCTTAAACCACTTAATAGATAGAAATAAGTTGACTTTGGCATAGTTTGACAAGTTGTTTAAGTCGGGTAACATAACCCTAAAAAGAAAGACACATTTTTAAGATTTAGAAATTTTTGAGGTTATAATAAACACTTAGCTTGTTGGCGTTGGTGTAGAGGAATTTCCACATAATATAAATAGAGGAAGAGCGTGATGATCACTTTTTTCCGTCTTGGAAATGTTGAAGACTTCGTGCCCAGCACAAAACTGACGTAGGCCAATCATCGATGTAAACTTATATAGACTTTGTAGAACTCGGTTTTGATCACTTTTTTCCGTCTTGGAAATGTTGAAGACTTCGTGCCCAGCACAGAAGAAAATTTGTTTATCGTTTTTTGCTCATGACAAACTGACGTAGGCCAAGTATCGATGTTAACTTAAATAGATTTCGTAGATTTTAGAATGCACTGCTGGATTGACTAGAAGCATTTTGCGATGTATTAGCACACAGCGTTGAGACACATTCAAGCGTTGTGCAAACAGCGTGAAGACAGCTGACGACGAGTGATTGGCATTGTGACTTGCTGGAGACAGACGAGACAGACTGTTGATGTAGGCCAGGGCAGGCTATATACCGGAGATCACGCGGAATGCGTGACGCGGACAGGTGGCGTCGGCCAATCCTAGAGCATGGAAGATTCTCGAAAACTGCTGAGGCCAATCAGAGCAAGGGGCCAACTGAAAATGAACCTCGTGACCAACATTAGTTCCGGAAATCATTACAGTGCCATGGAACACGTGCTAGCAAGAACAGAGTGAAGAAAAATGGAATGACATGACAGGTGAGAGGTTATGTTATAATAAAAATAAGTGAACTTTGTAACTTTCACTGAAAAGTGAACATACTGCCAGAGGGGCAACAGAGAAAAAAAAAAATAACATGAGAGAGAAGAGCTAGAGTGGCAGAGGGCAAATGACTGAAATAGGACGAACACAGTGTCCTGATGAAGTTTTAAGTTTGACCACTCGAACTCTAGCATCTCTGCCATAATAGCATTTTATAACACGACCAGTTTTCCATACAAGAGGAGGACTTGGGTCTTTGAGAAGAACCAAATCACCCTCCTGAAGGTTAGGCTGAGAGAGCTGCCACTTGTTCCTCCTTTGGAGCGAGTGAAAATACTCAAGTCTCCACCTCTTCCAAAATTGAGCTTTAAGGGATTCTATCTTTCTCCACAAGATAGGCAAAGACAGATCAAGTTTACGATCAAGCAACGGAGGAGACGCAGCTAAGGAACTGCCCACCAGAAAATGACCTGGAGTCAAAGGAAGGAAATCACAAGGATCGTTGGAAAGAGGAGAAAGAGGTCGTGAGTTGACAATTCCCTCAATGAGTATAATTAAAGAATTGAATTCTTCGTAAGTTACAATACCAGAGCCTAGAGTTTTCTTTAAATGATTTTTTGTGAGTTTCACACAAGATTCCCATCGTCCGCCATGATGGGGAGCATAAGGAGGGATGAAATGCCATTTGAATTGGTTTAAGTGCGAGTAATTGGAGATTTGTTCTTTCGCACGAGGGGAACAAAGGGCTTTATACCATTGCTGCGAAGCTCCAACAAAGGTTTTGGCATTATCAGAGAAGACTTCTGAAGGAATGCCTCTTCGTGAAATGAATCTAGAGAAAGCGGAAAGAAAGTATGAGGTGGAGGCACTAGTTACGAGCTCAAGATGAATAGAGCCAGTGACCATACAGACAAATAGAGAAACGTATAATTTTCCAAGGATTTTCCTTTTAGCACTGGGGTGATTTTGTTGATACACAAACGGACCGGCGTAATCAATGCCGGTGAAGGAAAAAGGCCTGCAGGGAGCTGAACGAAATGGGGGAAGGTCAGCCATGAGTTGCTGATTAGGTTTAGGCTTAGCTTTGAAACAAGTAATGCATTTATGTATAACAGAAGTGACTTCGTGTAAACCATTAATAGGCCAGTATTTTTCCCGTATCAAGCATAGAAGGGTTCTAGAACCAACATGCAAGTTTTGATAATGAAACTGACGAATGATTATCCGAGTAACATGATGTTTAGACGGAAGGATAATAGGGTGCTTTTTTTCATCGGAGAAGTCAGAAAGAGAAAGTCTGCCGCCCACTCTTAACAAACCATCGCCATCGAGAAAAGGGCATAAGGCAAAAAGCCTGCTGTGTTTCTTGAGAGTTTTACCTTTAGCCAATATGTTTATTTCGACTAAGAATGCCTCTCTCTGGGTGAGCCAAAGAACTTTGATGGTGGCAATTTGCAGTTCAACAGCCGAAAGAAAAGGCTGAGGGAATAGAGGTTGATCTAGTACTAAAAATTTCCATCTGAGCACATAAGCAGTGACGCGCACTAGTTTTTGAAAAGAAGAGTAACGTTCCAACAAGGAAGGAGTGTTGGCAGTTACAAAGGCAGAAGCTTTTTTGCTGATTTCAGGAATATCCTCTAACGGGAAATTAGAGTTGGAAGGTCGGTTTTGAATTCTTTCAGAAAGCCATGAAGGGCCGTGCCAGTACAAACAGGATTGAGATAGTGACTTAGGTGAACAACCACGAGAAATGAGGTCGGCGGGGTTGTCTTTGCTAGAAACATGGTTCCATTGTTCTGGTTTAGAAACAGTTTGAATTTTCTCAACTCTGTTAGCTACAAAAGTTTGCCAATTAGAAGGAGGTTTAGAAATCCATGCCAAAGCAATAGAGGAATCTGTCCAAAAATATGTGTGCGAGAACTTACAGTTGAGTGTTTGTTTGAGTTTGTTAGCTAATTCGGCAGCAAGTAGTGCGGCACAGAGTTCAAGACGAGGTAATGAAACTGGTTTCAAAGGCGCAACCTTAGATTTAGCACATATCAAATTGGAGAAAAAGGGGGAGCGGCTTACAATGTAAGCACAACAACCGTATGCTTTGGTCGAACTGTCAGCGAAAAGGTGCAAATCCAAGACAAGAGAGCAAGAGAACGGAACTAGCACTCTAGGAATGTCTATTAATGAGAGATCACAAAGACTGTGCCGAAAGTTAAGCCACTTTTGTAAAAGCGAAGGAGGAATGGGATCATCCCAATCCGAGTTCGATGACCATAGCTCTTGCATAAAGATTTTAGCTAGAACAATTACGGGTGCAATGAACTGAAGCGGGTCATATATCTTAGCTATTTCTGATAGCACTTGTCTTTTGGTTTGTGGAGGTGAGGAAGACAAATTTACTTCGTAAAAGAATGAGTCAGCTTTAGGATACCAGTGTATTCCCAAAACTTTAGTAGCATCCTCCAATTTACAAAGCTCTACTGGAGTATCAACAGGACATTGTGGCAAGAGATTGGATAGAAGTTCCTCAGAATTTGAGTTCCAACGATGAAGTAAGAATCCTCCTCTGCTAAGTAAAGTTTTTAAACTTTGAGAGAGTTCGATAGCCTCAGATACATTCTTGAAAGAAAAAAGAAAGTCATCAACGTAGAAGGAATTTTTCAACAAAATAGGAGTTTCAGAAGTAAACAAGTGACCATCTTGGTCGGCAAGATGTTTCAAAGTGCGAATGGCAAGAAAAGCCGATGGTTTGAGCCCATACGTTACGGTTTTTAATTTAAAGATCTTGATGGTTTTGGTAGGAGCATCACGCCAGAGAATTCGTTGAAGATTTTGTTGTTCGGAATTAATCAGAATTTGTCTATACATTTGTTGTATGTCAGCTATGATTCCAATTGGAAATAGACGGAAATTTAAAAGAATAGACGGGAGATCAGACTGAATGGCAGGTCCAGATAGGAGAGTGTCATTTAAGGAAATGCCATTGGCATCAGGGGCAGAACCATTAAAAACAACTCTTATCTTTTCTTTGGTGGAGGGATTCTTCCAAACGGGATGGTGATTTAAATACACTGAATCTAAAGAAGGGTCGAAATCTTTAACAGTCTCCATATGGTTTGAAGCTTCATAATCCTCCATGAATTCAAGGTATTGTTTGCGAGTGGAAGGATCTTGCTTGAGTTGATTCTCAACTGCAAATAAAGCTTTAAGAGCTTTCGGATAGGAATCACATAAAGAAGGAGGAGAAGAAATGCGTGGCATTGTGACAATAAATCTGCCATCTGGGTTACGAACAGTGGTTTCTAAAAAGTGTTGTTCACAAAATTCATCTTCTGATGAAAGAGAAGGAGCAGATTCAATGGACTCGATTTGCCAAAATTTTTCCAGACGCTGATGAAGATCTGCATTAGTGAAATGGCATTGAGAGGAACCTTGAACAGTTTGAAGAGGAATATAACCTGTGATAAGCCAGCCAAATTTTGTATGGTGGGCGTAGATACCAGATGAAATATTAACCCTTGACGGAAGAAGATTTTGCCAAAATGTGTTAGCTCCAAAAAGAATGTCAACGTGAGAGCTTTTATAGAATTGAGGGTCAGCCAGTTTTAGATCAGAGGGAAATTTCCATTCGTCAATGGAAAAAGAGCGACTGGGAGTAGGACTGCCAATACTCGGAATGGACAGACAGTTTAGATGAAAGTTAGTGCCATATTGGACTGAATCTTTCACCTGCAGCTTGACATAATTTAAGGAAGTAGACTTGCTGTTGTTGATACCAGATATTTCAATATTGGTGGAGAGTGGTTTGAGACCTAACCTTTCAACTAATGATGAGGTTATGAAGTCATGAGTTGCCGCATTGTCGAGCAAGGCTCGTACTAAGTGCCAATTGCCGGAAGAATCTTTAACTTGGACCTGGATCGTAGATAACAAAACTTGAGCACTACGCCATGAGGGGGTTGTTTGATTGTAGGATTGGGCAACTGTATTTACAGTAGAAACAGAAGAGCTTGGTGGAGAAGCATCACTAGTGAGGCTCAGCGCAGGTTGGGCATTAGGATTTGAAACTGTTCCAGGAATAGACCGTGGCTTTTCGAAGCGGTGCAAGGTAGAATGATGTCTTAGCTTGCAATGCATGCAAACTCCTTTCGAAGGGCAGTCCGCTAAGATATGCTTTGAAGAGAGGCAGTTGAAACAAGATTTGGTTTGCGACACAGCTTTTCTACGATCGTCAACTGAAAGGCCTTTGAAGGTATTGCAGAAATATAAAGGGTGCAAATTATTGCAAAGAATGCATGAGGTTTTATTACCTTGTATAGAGAAAACATGAGAATGTGAAGCTTTTTCCGAGAAATGCTTGATGGGTTTACTTTTGCTGACATCGGTGGAACCTTCAGCTTTATTGATTAAAGCAGAAAGAATTTGACAACGTTTCTTTATGAAAGAGATCAACACTTTAAATGTGGGTTCAGGTTTGTCCACTAAATCAGATTCCCATGCTTTACGAGTATTAAGGTCAAATTTGGAGGTAGTGAGATGTATAAGAAAAAGATCCCAATGTTCAACAGGTTGTTTAAGATGTTCTAGGGCTCTTACATGAAGTTCAACGGTGTCTCCCAGATTTCTAAGGGATGATAAATTATCAGGGCGTGAAGCGGGTAAATTAAACAAGGCGTTCATATGGCGTTGAATTCTAAGTTTGGCATTGCCATATCGCTGTCGGATGAGGTCAATAGCTACCGAGTAATTTTCGGTTGTGAGAGGTAAAGCTTCAATTAACTTTAAAGGAGGACCCTGAAGAACAGACTTTAAATAATAAAATTTTTGAATCTCAGGGAATGATCTATTATCATGTATTAGAGAAGAAAAAAGTTCAAAAAAGGAATCCCACTGTTTTTCCTCCCCTGAAAAGGTAGGAAGTTGGATTTTAGGAAGAAACGGTTTGCTAACTTCGGTGTTTTGATGGGTTGCTAATTGCTTAATTAAATCCTTAGCTTCGCCATACATATTGTAATACAGTTCTTCAACAGAACTACGATCCTGTTCTTGATCAGGTTCGATTGTTTCAATTTCGGTTTGCAACACATCATACTCTTGAAAATGTTGCTGATAAACATTAAAACGTTGAACTAGAACGTCATAATTGTGATCATCAAAAGATTTGGAACCTAAAAACTGCTGAAAACGAGTAAGTTTGTTTTTACAGGCGGTTCTTTTGGCTACAAGCTCTTTAGGAAGAGACATGGCGGAACTTTGAGTACTTTCACTCACCGATCTGCTAGACTGCCGAGCGTCTGAAGTGGTAGTAGTAGTATTGGTACTGGTAGAGGTGGTAACAAGGGACATCTCCGCTCACCCCAACACAGCTTTCATAGCGATAGCTGAAAAATACAATTAGCATTAGTGACAGAAGTGAAAAGCTGCAATAGCTTATCGAATGGCTTGGCAACCTGTTTCATACAATAAACAATTATGAAGGTTATTTAAAGGTCCCGGGTTTCGGCACCAACATGGTTAGGATCTGTCAATGCGAGACCTCCTTTTTCGGGAAGGACTAGAAGTGAAGCTTCTAGTCTAATAAGCAAATGAACTTTAAGCAGGAACAGATTGAACATTGATGAGTAAATAGGAATGGAAACAGTTTGCCAATAACAGTGGTATTTTATTCAAAAGCCAACATTCAAAAGATTAACAATAAATAAATATATAAACATGTAATGGAAACGTGACCTTTGACAGGCCCACAACAAGCGAACAAGATTTCATAAGTTTGAAAAGGATTAACAATAAATATATAAATATGTAAGGGAAATGTGACCTTTGACAGGCCAACAACAAGCGAACAAGATTTCATAAGCTTGAATGCCAACAACCCTGAGAATAAGTAACCACTTTGTGGCCAGTTAGTCTGAAGTAGAACTATGCAGGGTAAAATAGTGAGTAACTATAGTGCTCAAATGAAGGCTTAAAATTTAGCCTAGGACTGCACACAGAGAGTAGGCTAGTTTATTTACAGAAAAAAAATCAACATTAATTAACATGCCAGTAGGGATAACATCCTGCTAGTCGCTTGATAGTTATAAGACAAAGTTGTTTGCAATTGAAATGGGAGCATTCCCAAGAACTCTTTGTAGATTAAATGAAGAACAAGCCATTCACTTCGTCAGATAGGTGAACTGGTGTTAAGCCCAATAGTTTGTACAAAAATAGAGAAAAGAATGATTTGTTTTGAAGGAAAGTTAACATGCGAAAGAGAGAGAACAGCCGTTTTCTCATAGCCTACAATTTAAAGGCATAATACATGCTTAAACCACTTAATAGAAAGAAATAAGTTGACTTTGGCATAGTTTGACAAGTTGTTTAAGTCGGGTAACATAACCCTAAAAAGAAAGACACATTTTTAAGATTTAGAAATTTTTGAGGTTATAATAAACACTTAGCTTGTTGGCGTTGGTGTAGAGGAATTTCCACATAATATAAATAGAGGAAGAGCGTGATGATCACTTTTTTCCGTCTTGGAAATGTTGAAGACTTCGTGCCCAGCACAAAACTGACGTAGGCCAATCATCGATGTAAACTTATATAGACTTTGTAGAACTCGGTTTTGATCACTTTTTTCCGTCTTGGAAATGTTGAAGACTTCGTGCCCAGCACAGAAGAAAATTTGTTTATCGTTTTTTGCTCATGACAAACTGACGTAGGCCAAGTATCGATGTTAACTTAAATAGATTTCGTAGATTTTAGAATGCACTGCTGGATTGACTAGAAGCATTTTGCGATGTATTAGCACACAGCGTTGAGACACATTCAAGCGTTGTGCAAACAGCGTGAAGACAGCTGACGACGAGTGATTGGCATTGTGACTTGCTGGAGACAGACGAGACAGACTGTTGATGTAGGCCAGGGCAGGCTATATACCGGAGATCACGCGGAATGCGTGACGCGGACAGGTGGCGTCGGCCAATCCTAGAGCATGGAAGATTCTCGAAAACTGCTGAGGCCAATCAGAGCAAGGGGCCAACTGAAAATGAACCTCGTGACCAACATTAGTTCCGGAAATCATTACAGTGCCATCGAACACGTGCTAGCAAGAACAGAGTGAAGAAAAATGGAATGACATGACAGGTGAGAGGTTATGTTATAATAAAAATAAGTGAACTTTGTAAATTTCACTGAAAAGTGAACACAGAACAATCAAATGAGAGTGGAGACGAGAGTGAAGTGCATATCCGTGATTTACTCGGACGTAGACCGGCTGCAGAGTACGTAGGTAAAGACAAAATTACTAAGTGGGAGGTCCATAAGCCAATTCCTACTAAAACACGCCAGGAAAATATAATAACTAAACTGCCTGGTGTTAAAGGGCAAGCGAAGAATTGTACGAACTTTATCGATTGCTGGAAAATATTCTTTCCTGATGCAACAATGAGTGAAATTGTACAGTTTACAAACGAAAAAATACAGATAATGGCTTCTTCATATGGTCGTGGTTTTAGAGACTGTGGGCTCACTAATAATGAAGAAATGGTAGCGTTTTTTGGAGTGCTGTACATGCTAGGAGTAAAAAAGGCTCAACACTTGAACACTATTGAAATGTGGGCTACAGATGGAACAGCAGCAGAATTTTTTTCTGCTGTTATGTCCGAAAGAAGATTCCACATTCTGGTGCGGGCAATACGGTTCGATGAGAAGAATTCAAGGGCAGACAGGAAGAAGGAAGACAATCTCGCCCCTATTCGGCACATATTTGATGGTTTCGTAAAACGGTGCATTGATAGCTATACACTTGGAGAATAAGAGACCATTGACGAGATGCTGGAGCCATTTAGGGGCCGCTGTAAATTCAGGCAATATATGGCCAACAAACCGGCAAGATATGGCATCAGAATCAATGCCTTGGTAGATGCCAGGACGTTCTATGTACTTAACATGGAGATCTACCCAGGAAAGCAGCCAGAGGGTCCTTATAAATTATCAAACGATGCAAGCAGTGTTGTGAAAAGATGAATGCAACCGATTGACAAAATTGGTAGAAATATAACAGTGGACAATTACTTCACTTCGGTACCACTTGCTAATGATTTATATGTTAATCATCGTACAACGATAGTAGGAACAGTACGTAAAAACAATCCCCAGCTACCACAGGAATTTATCAACATCAGAGGAAGAAAAGCACCAAGCAGCCTCTTTGGATATGGGAAAAATCCAAACCATTGCTTGCTAGTTTCATACGTTTCTACGAAAAAGAAAAACGTTTTGCTCATCTCAATCATGCACAACGATGATGCCATTGATGCTTCGACTGGGGAAGCCAAGAAACCTGAAATGATTACGTTTTATAATCTAACAAAAGGTGGAGTGGATGTCGTGGACAGATTGAAATCTGAGTATTCTGTTTCGAGGATCAGCAACAGATGGCCGATGACTGTCTTCCAGGGACTACTCAATGTTGGGGCAATAAATGCGCAGATTATATATAAAGCCAACACCGGCAACATGATTTCACGGAGGCATTTTCTAAAGGAACTGGCCAAGACACTCGTCACACCTCAGTTGATGAAACGTGTTTCGCTCACAAATTTATCAATAACTTTGCGACAGAAAATCAAGCAAATCACTGGAGAAGACCTTCCACGCACAAACAAGGCGGAAAACCCCACAGCAGGTAAACCAAGGAGTGCCTACTGTCCTACATGAAAGAACAGGTTCACGAATAGCCGTTGTGATTCTTGCCAACATCCAATTTGCAAGGAACACACAGGATCAACAAAGTTGGTTTGCAGTGAGTGTTTTCGTGGCCAGGGAGACAGTGATGAGTAGGTTTGCGTGATCTCAAACTGGTGTATATTTGTGTGAAGATCTTTTAAATTGCCATATATGTTATTGGACTGTTTCTATGCATATGATATTGTCAGTGACATGTAAGCTGGAGGAGGTAGTTCATGGTTTGAACATTTGTATTTGTAGAGTGCGTGCAAATTTTCTGTACTAATATTAATTGGGCTAACTTATTTATGAGTTACGAATCATATCAATGGTGAAGAATCTAATTTGAAAGAACACCTTTCTACACAAATTTGGATACGGTATATATTTTATTTGGTATGCACATCTTATGAATATAATATAATTTTAACTTTCTATGTTCTAGAGATTATTTCAAAAAAAATCCTTTGTTTGTCCACGTTTAGGGAGTAAAAGTGTAAGTTACTTCTTCTTCTTGTACCTTATCCGATACGGACGTTGGCTACCACCATGGCTAACACCTTCTTATCCTGTGCAATCCTGAAGAGTTCCGTGGAAGACAGCCCAAACCACGTTTTTAAATTATCCATCCAAGTTATTCGTCTCCTTCCTGGTCCACGCCGTCCTTCAATTTTACCCTGAAGTATAACTTGGAGCAGACGGTATTTTGGATTCCTCATCATGTGTCCCAAGTATTCCAATTTCCTCTTCTTAATTGTGTTTAACAGCTCAGGTTGGCTGCTCACACGCTGAAGAACCTCGGCATTACTCACATGTTCTGTCCACGAAATTTAGAAGAATCCGCCGGTATATCCACATTTCAAAAGCTCGAATCTTCTTTTCTGTAGCTACGGACCAGGTCCAAGCTTCAACACCATAAAGAAGGGTGGAGACAACATAACACTTCACAATTCTTTTCTTAAGCGTCATACTGAGATCTCGACAGCATAGTAGTTGTTTCATTGTCATAAAGATGGATCTAGCCTTCTCTATACGGCATCTTATTTCAACCGAAGGATCCCAATTCTCATTAATATTCTGTCCTAAATAAACCAAACTCTTGACTCGCTCAATCTGATGTCCATCGACTAAAAGGATTTGTGACAATGCTGGTTTTCGCGATATTATCATATATTTTGTTTTCTTAATGTTGAGGTCAAGGCCATATTGTTTACTCTTTTGATACACCATAGTAACAATCTCTTTAAGTCCTTCGAAACTATTTGCAATCAATACAGTATCATCTGCGTACCGTATATTATTAATATAATTACCATTGACCTTAATACCTTGTTGAATGCCATCAAGTGCCTCGGAGAAAATCTGTTCTGCATAGATATTATAAAGAAGTGGTGAAAGAATGCATCCTTGTCTCACACCACGCATTATTTCCACTGATCTCGATATATGTCCATCAATTCTGATACTAGCCTTTTGACCCCAGTATAAATTAATGATGATCCGAATGTCTTTCTCATCTATTCCTGAGTTCTTGAGTGCATTATACAACTTATCATGCTGACAACGGTCAAAGGCTTTTGCATAGTCCAGAAAACATGCATATACATCCTGATTCACCTCACGGCATCTCTGGAAAAGAACTTGAAGCGCAAATAATGCCTCACGAGTTCCTAGACCGTTGCGGAACCCAAACTGCGTGTCACTGATATTCATCTCGCATTTCCTGTATATGCGATTATGGATAACTTTGAGAAATATCTTGAGCACATGACTCATAAGACTGATTGTCCTGAAGTCACTACATGACTTAGCCATCGGTTTCTTCGGAAGAGCAATAAATGTAGACAAGAGCCAGTCTTCTGGTAATATGCCCGTGTTGTATATCTTGTTATATAAATTAGTGAGCGTCACAATGCTATCATCATCCAAGATCTTCAATAATTCCACTGGAATGTCATCTTGACCAGGAGCCTTACATATTACATATTAGTAAATCTACTTTAATGCATTTAAACTACGAAGGAACAAATCTAACCACAAAAAACACTCTATTTGATCATTTCTCTACACAGATGTCGTGTTAGATAAAATCTAACGCGCGACCGATAGCGTAACGACGGACTACGCGACCGATCGCGGGTTTACAACTAACTAAACCACATTTAAACCTACAACCTAAATCAAGAGCATAATTATCTTAAACCAACGGATTAATTAATTATTATAAATAATTTACAGCTATAATTTTGCAACCATTTGCTTGTTGTTAGCGACACCGTGACTTCAATCCATTTCCATGGGGAAATGACATTAAATGAGCTGACACTACTTGTATCGACGACATTGGATTTCCGGGACCGATAGTCAGTAACTTGCGGCCCGCATGATCTAAAGCTTGTAGGACGCAATTGTAATTGCGCTTTGCCAACGTAACTTACATGCCTGGGATGACGATTGACTACAAACAGTATGTCAATTCGCGAAGGTAGGCTAGCATAAGAGTGTTTACTTTATTACCAAGAAGTGTATTTATCCCATTGTTTCCTTACTAGACATAAGAGTGTTTATGCAATGTTTTTATTGATAGTTAGTGGTCAAACTATCATTAGCTTTGGCAATAGGCATTTGTTTGCGACGCGTCTCGTCGCAATACTTTCGTTCACATAGGCATTAGATAAAATTTAAATGTAATTTAAATGTGGACGTGGTACCATCCTAACCTAGGGATTGTAATTGCTAGCTGTTAAATGTAAATTCTGCCGAGTCATTTATTTGTAAATTTGCTACGCGTTAATTATTCATGTACCACGCGCCTAGTTTGCTTTGCCATTCTTTTCATGTAACTAGGATTTCGCGGGGGTCATTAACGTCAAACTAGGGACGACTCATGATTGTATTTAGATTAGCGGATTAGCCGATTTCGACCCTCGGAAATAGATAGGGGTCTTACTTGAATAAATTATTCACGAATCTAACTTAAGACTGGATCTCTTTTATTGTTAGCTTTGGTATTTTTCGGATGTAATTCTTTGGGCGTCTTTGACTGTTTCCTTGCCCAATGACCCAGATCCCCTGGATCAAGCCCCTCGTGCTGAGCAAGCCTACAAAGAAATACGCCCGATCCTCAGGATTTAGGGTTCGAAGGACGGGGTCTTTCGAAGTACCATCTTTTCGGCGGATGGTACCCGAAATACCTCCTCTAACGGGCTCAGTACGATGTACTTTTTTCTGGAATAAACCAAGGCCGGTATTCGCGGCGGTATTAAAGGAGCCAGGACGTCCTAAAAGACCGGGCTGCGCTTAGTTTGAATGGCTATTGGTCCACGCGTGGCGAGGAATGTTCCACGGTCTTAAATAGTTGTAGACCCACTTCATTCAATAACATACATCTTATCTAGATTAGGCAACATCCCACAAAAACACATCGCACTGACTTCACACAGCACATAGGAACAGGGGGCAGAAAGGGAAAAACCAGTGTCGTTGAGATAACAACCCATTTCAGTCGACCACACCTGGAGTAAGAGTGAACACGAAACTGCTGGTAGGTCCAGCGAGGAAGACAACGAGATAAGTAGTAGCCTGTAATATTACAGTTTAACCATAGTTGATTTTCTACTCTACAACCATATAGTCACTCCAAATATACAACTCCGGATTTCTATCCCCATTTAGCATTTCACCTAACATCATATACACTACATCATCTTGTGACGTCATTTTGATATATATTCCGAGTGATCTTTCGCGGATGGTCACTCCTGAATTGGCATTCCTGAATCGAGGAAGAAGTTCTCCTTACAACATCATCTAGAATCCCTACCTGGGGTTCTTGGCCTGCTTCGTGGTCGAGGCAAAATGACCACTGATTTCTCTGGCTGTGATGCGGTTGGTCAATGCCGCCTCACTGAACGACTATTGAGTTCTTGTGGGAACTCCAATCTGCCCACGATTGGAGGATCGCCGAGATATTGGATGGCCTAACAGGGGCCTTTTGTGCAAGCCACGGCCACCTCATTGCTACTTTCATGGACCAATGAAATAGCCTAAGAACAAACGCAAATCACGAGCCATTCAGGATAAGTTATCAAACATCTACGAACTCTTAAATTTAAATTTTATGAACTTTTTAAACTATCTAGGGCTTCTGCTAGCCAGACCCTCACAATTGTTGAAATATTAATTGTTATTTATTGTTAATCATTTTAACCTCTGCGAGTCATTAAGAGGTCTTTTTCTTGAAGTTGAACGTCATCATTCTTGTTGGTTTACTCCTTATTAGGTTTGTTAGCCTTGTCGCAATTTCGAATTATATATGTCTACCCCTTAATATTCCCGTTTTCCAACGGGGTCGGGGATGAGATGCGATGGAAGTCTTTGTGGCGATGGTTTTTACGGCCGGATGCCCTTCCTGACGCCAACCTCATGAGAGGAGTTAATGAGAGATGAAATGAGTGATGGTGAATGAAACTGAGCTAGGATGTGGTAGGAAGCGGCCGTGGCCTGTCAGAAGGTACCGTCCCAGCATTTGCCTGGTGTTGAAAATGGGAAACCACAGAAAACCATTTCAAGGACGGCCGACGGTGGGGCTCGAACCCACGCGTCTACCGAGTCAGCAGAGAGCTTGGCCCCATGACCTAATGCTGCGCGCTAGCCAGCGTAGCCACTACTGTCGGTAGGTTGTTGCAATTTCTAATTATAATTTGTCAAAAGGAGAATAAACCAAAAGTAATTTCTAACTGTGGTCTGTCACATACAGTATGTTTCCCTCGTCCTTATGTCACTCCTATATTTTTTTCTATCTGTCGAAATCCCTGTTGCGGAGGATTGTTCAAGACGCATTACGAACTCCCATTCCACCGGATGATTCAGCAGTCACTTCCAATATCGTTTGCTGCAACCCAACTAACGCGTGTTGTCAGGAAGGTCGATATTTCTCTGCTTGTATCCCGTATGGTACTAATGCACTGCAAGCATATCCCGCATACGATACTGAACTCTATTATTTTCCTTCATACTGGTCTGTAGAGTTCAGTTCAGTATCGTTTGCAGGATATGCTTGCAGTGCATTAGTACCATACGGGATGCAAGCAGAGAAATATAAACCTTCCCGAACGATATTAGAAGGGGCTGCTGAATCACCCGGTATGGTGCATGTTGACTAAAATGCAGTTATAACCCTAAAGTTGTAATACCAACTTTTAGGCCAATCTTGAAATCTTCCATACAACCAACCTAATTCCGACAGCAATTTGGCAGAACGAAGTATTATATCGGTTCTTTCCGAAGGAGTCTTTGATGGATGCCATCCGTTCGAAATAATAATGTGATTTGTTTTACGTCCCTTTTAACTACTGAGGCTTTTAGAGATGCCGGGATGCCAGAATTTTGCCCTGAAGGTGATCTTGAACGTGCCAGTAAATGTACTGACACGGCTCCCTCACATTTGAGCACTCTCAAATGCCAGCTGACAGCGCCAGGATTCGATCCTGCAACCTTGGGGACAGCAAGCGAGAACGTTACCACTGGGCCACCCAACCTGCCCCATCCGTATGTAATAGTGATACCAACTTCATGGTCACCCTCGAGTAACTCTTAACTACAGGTTTACTTTCAACAAAAAATGTTATACAAGATTATTGTACAGAACCAACATATGGTTTGTGAAGTCTTGGTGTTTTAATGGTATGAACCTTGTTGATACAGAGTTTACCATCATCCTTTTATAGCAGTTAATGTACTGATTCTATTCCGATCAAGTTGCTAAATCTCAATATCAAAGATGCTACAAACCGCTAATACCACAAGCATTTATTATATTATATTATATTATATTATATTATATTATATTATATTATATTATATTATATTATATTATATTATATTATATTATATTATATTATATTATATTATATTATATTATATTATATTATATTCTTCATGCACCAGCTCATGCAACAGCTCCATATCGCTACCAACAGTTGTCTGCATGCAAAGCAAGCCTTGGCGTACTGTATTCTCGCCACACTTGATTTGAATTTCAAAGCCTGTGAATAATGATTGCACGAACATTCGCAGAATAAAGGGGATGCAAATGAATGATCTGCACAAAGGATTCGTTCTATCGAGTCCCAAGGACAGTGCGAAATGATTTTTCCCCACGCCCAGCCTGAGGTAGGGGTAGTCCCACCAGGAGTTGTGCGCCCGTGAATTATTCATTAGCCTCGTGTTTATGAGCTCATCATGGAGTTATTTTAAGAGCACCTAGCACACCGTGAGGTCAAGCCTGCAATTGCTGATGCGGCTCACGGTTAGTGGTGGGATACCGACAGCACATGAACATGCCAGGAAGTATACCGGGATTTAACATTTAAAATACATGTTGTATATGAATCCAATAATAATAATAATAATAATAACACAGTGACCTCTCCAGATCTGAACAACCAGAAACTTAGGGAGGTAGGGTTGTTTTATTGATAATAAACAGTGTACATACAAAAAGAAATTTACAAATATAAGCATAACTTAATGTTACTGTAATAATGATAATACAGTGAAACCTCTATAAGGAGACCAGTGACGGTTCCATGGAAATAGGCTCTTTTAGAGAGGTGGTCTCTTAATAGGGGTAAGCATTACAAATAATTTTATACTGCATTATTAATAAAGAAAAGTTGGAACACATACTTAATTACAATTTATCTGCCTTGATTCACATTTAGTACAAATTAATTACAATTAGGCCTAGTTATTTTATGAGCTCTGTCATTTAAAAAAGTCACGAATTGATCTCTGTTTCAGATTAGCCCATCTTTTTTTAACAATTTCACTTTCTAGAATATCTCTGAGTGAGTTCGAAAGTCCATTAATTTGTTCTGGGTTCGAACAATCTATTGTATGGTGATTCAGTTCTGTGCCAACAGAACCATTGTTTACATCATCACCCTCACCACCATCTCCAATGGGAAGGCAGACAAAAAGTAGTCTTTTGAAAGAGGTCAGACTGAGAAAATGCCTGGTCTTTGGTCGGGGAGAGGGGTGGTCCTTAAATAGAGGTAACAAATACATTGACCTTATGAGGTTTTAAATCGGTTCCAAGAAAAATCGGTCTTTAAGAGGGGTGGTCTTTTGGAGAGGTTTCACTGTAATTCAATTACAGCATAATTAGTGTTAATTTTTAACAGCTCTTTTCATTTGGTGCTCCTTTTACTGACCTTACTGAGAACAGTAGGAGTAGACCAAGGTTAGAATATGTTAAACAGATTGCCTCGGATGTAGGGTGTGGTAGCAATGTAGAGATGAAACGATTAGCTCAGGACAGGGAAGAATGGAGATCTGCATCAAACCAGTCGAATGACTGGAGACTCAAACAACAACAACATTATTATTATTATTATTATTATGAATTTCAGATTTAGCCTATTTTCATTATATTCAATATAGCCTTCCGGGATCACCTTTTGTTCTTGTATGTGTCCGTATGTGTGTGTTTCCGTCTTAAATTTTGATTGGCTGGAGCGATTTCAATGTTACTTTGTAAAGGCTTACTACTACCCACTCTGACACTGGCCTTTCCTTTCAAATCTCAGGGTCACTATTATAATATGGCGGCCACGCGAAATATTTCACTGATACTAAATATTTCCAAAATTATTGAAGCAATCAACCTGAAATTTTGTATGATGATAGAAGGCTATAAAGTTCTGATATGTGACTTTCACAAACCTAATAAGCACAACACCAACATGGTGACCACGGGAATTTCAAATACTTAAATGGGCATTCTGGCGACTAAAATCAACCGAGCACAGTAAAAATTCGTATTACGCGTTGTGAACCATTCATGTAATCTAAGCGATATAATACATGCGACAATTGTATATTTCCTATAAATATTTTATAGTTATTTTCGTTATTATAAATAATATGAAAAATCCACAGCCTGCTTCCAGTCTCCGACCGGGTCAGGAATGGAATGAATGAAGCCCCCATCTAGCGGCGAGGATATGAACTGTGCCGGCTGCCGAGGCCTGACGCACTCCTCTGGGCCAATGATTAAATGAATGACAGATGAAATGAAATGAGAGTGGAGAGTGTTGCTGGAATGAAATTTTGACAGGGAAAACCGGAGTACCCGGAGAAAAACCCGTCTGCCTCCGTTTTGTCCAGCACAGATCTCACATCGAGTGACCGGGATTTGAACCACGGATCCAGCGGTGAGAGGCCGGCGTGCTGCCGCCTAAGCCACGGAGGCATTATAAATAATATAATTAATGTAATTTATAATTACTATAGACGACAACAACAACAACAACACAGCATTGATTGGATGGATACTTGCTTGACTTACCTAAATTGGTTTCTCAGATTTTAAAGAATAGAACGTATTAACATATTTTAATTCTTTTTAAGAGAACATTTACAAACAGATTATAACCAGGAAATGTTCGTAAATACTTCTTCATTTTAATACTATACTTCTATGAATGTAATGTGACTCTAGTCAGTAGAATACTGTTTGAACACTCTTCGTGTATTTGAGGGCCGATAACCTAGTTGTTAAACCTCTTAAAACAACAATTTTCATCACCATCATCATGTAACTGGCACACCATACAGTAGGCTATATCGAGGAAAATATTGAGTTATTGTTGTCGGATAGAGACATGGATTTATGGGCATTAAATGCTTCACAAAGAGATCCATAAAACCAAGCAAATGGACTGTGAAATAGGCACTAACACGCCATTAAGAGGAGGGAGTGGGAGCACAATGAAAATCAATGCCTGTGTCCACATCAAAGACACAGCTTCACGTCAAGCGCGCTGCACGTAGGCTATGGTATGATCCTACCCCGCCCCCTCATAATGAAGATTATAATATTGATTTGCTGGCAGTCGTAGCTCAGGGCCGCAATCTGCTGAAGATTTGAGGATGACATCGGGCATGGGAGATTCGCCTGTTGTTTATTCATTTAAGGACTTTTGCTATATCGTGACCATGTAGCTCCGTGTATTTGGGTGTGTGTAGAACCTGTCTGATAATCTGCCCTTTGATGATGACTGTAGCAGTGTGTGTACTCGTAATTGAGGTTAATATTAGGAAAGAAGCGGTCATGACCTTAAGTTTGGAACCATCCTGGCATTTACCTGGAGTAAAAGTGGAAAACCACGGAAAACCACTTCCAGGACAGTTGAGGTGGGAATCAAATCCATAAATTCTCAGTTTTGCCTCACAAGGCTGAGTCGGGCAAGGTTGTATTTGTGTGTTCGAAGCATCACTATTCATTTTAACATACTGTACATCATACCTGCAAATGGAACCACAACACCAAACATAGACTGTGGCGGGCTGGAAGCTCAATAAGCCAACGGATATGATTTCAAATTTGTTGTGGTTGCTTCATTTTAGCGTTTGTGAGAACATGAACGTGGGTGTGTGTGTTGTGGTAACCATGTTGATGGGTGCAGACTTGAATACTCGTGTAAACGTACCGGACTCTTGAAAGAGCACACTAGTTGCTTTGGCGAGTTGTAAATAGTGTTGCACTGACCCCA
This sequence comes from Meconema thalassinum, assembly GCA_946902985.2. Taxonomy (NCBI): domain Eukaryota; kingdom Metazoa; phylum Arthropoda; class Insecta; order Orthoptera; family Tettigoniidae; genus Meconema; species Meconema thalassinum. The sequence continues at coordinate 243,433,125 of OX336389.2, read as the reverse complement.
GGCGATCACGTGACTCTTCACCACTGTCAGACGACCATGGCAGTGAAGGAGCAATACTTTAAGCTGCATGCCTCCAGAGGGCCTAACAACACCGGAAGTGTTCAGTAGATGACTATGAGCAGACGAGTCGCGATTCAACCTGCTTACAACTTATCCAAGGCGTCGAGTGCACCGACGGCCAAATGAGTCTTTTAACCCGTAATGTGTGGAGGGAGTGGTTCAGGCCAGAAGTGGTTCTGTGATGAATTTCGGGTGTTTTTTGAACCACGAGTTGCGTCCACTTTTCAGGTCACCGTGAACATGAACCAGGATGTTTAATTCGATACTCTCGATGACCAAGTGTTGCTTTTTATTCAGCATCTTCATGATGAGTCTCGTGTGAGCACTCCCGTTTTTCCAAAATGATAACAGCCATGTTCACATGGCTGCACGCATAAATGACTGGTTTGATGAACACACTGACACCCTGTCACACCTCGAATGGTCCATTAAATCACCCGATCTTAATCTTATAGAAAATATGTGGGACAATTTGGAACAGCGGGTGAAACACAGAAATCAGCTCCACCGTAATTTGGTGGCTTCACGGGGCTTTATAATCAGTGAGCGGCTTACATGTAGAAACATGTGAACTCCTATCTTCACGGAATCAAGGTATTATAAAGTCTAGAGGTGTTGTTGTTTCGGTATTAGAACGATGTCTCCTGGTTCTCTGAGCCTATTTTAAGTACTTTTACATTAATTGATATATTGAAATCAAATGTTCCCGAAGGAAAACATGATGTAGATTTGCCCATTTGAGCTAATATATTTTAACAATATTTTGATAAAATGGTCCGGCTAGCTCAAAAACAAGTTGCCAGCGTTTTGCACCAGTGTACCATTGGGCTCGTCAGTTGGTATGGTCGATATTGCAACTTTACAGTCAACCAACACTATATAATCCCAATCACTGGGACATGCGAAAAAAGAACATCCTGAGAAAATTCCATGTGATTAAAATATATACGTGTATACCGGGTGATTCAGCAGCCCCTTCCAATATCATTTGCTGCAACCCAACTATCACGTTTTGGCAAGATCGATATTTCTCTGCCTGCATCATGTATGCTTTTTTAAATGTATGGGTTTCAGTGCCGGGAGTGTCCGAGGCCATGTTCAGCTCGTCAGAGTTTGTAGTTGCTTCTGTGTGGACACCCATGGGGTGAGCTACAAGTACCGTCGCGTGTGGAGTGTTGTATGGGAAGGCAAGTGTGAAATTAAGGTCGAGGAATTGGAAGCTAGTGGCTGTGGCCTGTAGTTAGGGACCAACCCCGGCATTTACAGGAAGGAAGATGGGAAATCACAGAAGACCATCTTCAAGGTTGCCGGCGGGGAGATTCGAACCTCCTCGCCTCCCGGATGTGAGCGACTGCCTGCAGCCTCGCCGTAACGACCACGGCTAACACACCCGGTTCCTGTATGGTACTAATGAACTACAAGCATATTCAGCAAGCGATACTGCTTTGCCAAAAATGGTTTCAATGCAATCTATAATTTTGCTTTAAGTAATACTTTAGTACTTTGTACCGAAAATACTTGACGAATAAGTATTTTGCATCGAATCTACCATCTTGTGTATTTCGCATTATCAAAATATGGAAAATAAGAAAGAGTTGATTATATTTGAAGATTGTTCTACTTTACTGTTGTTTTTATAAGTCAGTATCGACACCTTTGTAAATTATTCTGAAGAAAACTGGTCTCGACTCATAGCTGTCAGATAAAGAATATGTGTCCATGCTTGATAGCAATGTGACCTACTTTATCTGTTTGCGTGGAACTTTATGTAAATTGTTTGCTGGTATTAAAAACTCACTCTTTCGTGGTAACTTCACCAAGACTTGAATAAAAGCAACCGTACTAAAAAAGAAAGTTTGGGAGACTCCACTCTGTTGTATTTGTTGTTCCAACGTAATTTTAATGCAACAGTTTGCCAAAGAAACATTTAATCATTCGCAGAAACAGGAGAAAATGTAAATGTTGGACACTACCGTAACAACGAGCAAAGTGAGAAATACATTTTACAGAGTTTCAGTTGAAGCGAAGATAGCATTATACGTCAATAAGGATGCACTGGAAAGAAATTAGTATCGGTAATGTTGTATTGAAAGGTAGAATGCCACTCACAAGCTGAGTGCCAGATATTACTTGTTTAATGATTTGGATGCATTGTGCGTCTAAGAGGCATATGCCTAATAAAATGAAACACATGCACATTTGGTTACACAATTCCATCAAATTATAATATAATTGACAGGCATAATGTTGAGATTGCAATCTAAGTTAATTCTACAACTAAATACCAAAATAAAATAATTCTGTGCAGGAAATTGGTAGTTGGAATGTACGAGTTCATGTGAGCTCACAGCAGGCAGAAACAAAGGAACTATATGTGTAACTGAATAAGTCGAGGTTGGTTTGCTATTGAATGCTCATTGTATAATTGAATGGCACTTATTATTGGGGAATGTTTATGCTGTTCAGTTCTAGTTCTTGGGCAGTACAATGTTATAAACTTCGGTCGTGTGTAGGGAGACGGGACACGTAAATTAAACTGTGATATTAAATACGGACTATACAAAAGGCTATTGAATACTTTGAAGACAAAAATGAATTGCAATTTTTCGTCTGTTAGCCAGAGATTTATAATTCAAGTAACTTAGAAGATTTATATAGCTATCATATTTCAGATAAATACCCGTGATTTTATACTGCAGATATCTTAGGAATTTATTCTGAACCTTTTCAATTTCACTTATGTGGTTCAAGAACCAGGGATTACAGATGCTGGATGCATATTCTAATCTGCTTCTAAGAAAAGAATTGAACAATACTTTTATACTATTTGGGTTGACAAATTCTTCAGAATTTCTTCTTATAAAGCCTAACATTTTATAAGCACTAGCTAACATTTCATGAGTGTGCAATGAAAATATTAGCTTTGAATCAAAATGGACTCTTAGGTCTTTGTTAGAATTGTTAATAGTTAGATACGCATCCCATATCCGGTACCCAAACATCACCTGGAATTTGTTTCTAGTAAATTTCATAACCGAGCAATTCTTTATGTTAAGGTTCAAGCGATTTAATGTCACATTATTGAGATCGTCCGCGAATAACAAAAATGTTTGAATATTTAATACACCTTGTAAGATCATCAATAAGCAGTAAGGATAATAGAGGGCCTAGGTTTGAACCTTGTGGGACTTCTGATCGGGCATAGTATGAATAGGATTCACATCCATTGCAAGCAACAAACTGTTTTCGTTCACTAAGATATGAGGAGAACAACTTCAGCATATTGTTGGAGAAACCATAATATGCTAACTTATTTAATAGGATATCATGATCTACCTTCGCATAATCTGTATAAATTACATCAACTTGACTTCCTCTGTCCTAAACTAAAGTTTGGTGCTTTTCAGTCGGTCAACACGAATGTGCCCAAAAGAGTTGGGTTATACCTTAATCCTGAAAAACATGAGATTAATAAATTCACTAGGATGACCAGTTTCGTTCGTCAAGCGATCATCATCAGATCCGTTTCACTTAGGCTGAAAAATCTGTGTTTGAAAATACAGGTGAAAATATTTACAATATGTACACAAGAGTTTAGTGCTTTTCAGTCGGTCAACGCGAATGTACCCAAAAGAGATGGGTTATGCCCTAATCCTGAAATAAATTACATGAGATTAATAAAACACTAGGATAATTTGTACAATATGTACAATTATTTAGTTGCAGTATTGGTAATGCAACTTGTCAGTGACACCAGTGACAGTCACTGGTGAAAGAGTGAAGTTGACACTGCAAGCAGCTCCAGCGCGGAAGACATCCAACCAGATAAGTAACAGCCTACACTATACAGTACAACCATAGTTGACTTTTACAACCATATAGTCACTCCAAACAGACAAATTCCGGATTTCTATCACCATTTTAGCATTTCAGCAACTAAATAATTGTACTTATTGTAAATATTTTCGCCTGTATTTTCAAACATAGATTTTTCAGCCTAAGTGTAACGGATCTGATGATGAACGCTTGACGATCGAAGCTGGTCATCCTAGTTTATTTATTAATCTCGTGTAATTTTTTTCAGGATTAAGGTATAACCCAACTCTTTTGGGTACATTCGTGTTGACCGACTGAAAAGCAACAAACTTTAGTTTACTAAGGCAGCACTGAAAAATGGCTTCAAACCTCACAATCTTCCTTTGTTCATTGCTGCTGATACTTCGTGAGTTAACTCCATTAGATTAGTTACTGTTGATCTTTTAGGCATGAACCCATGTTGAGATGATGATAATTGCACGTGCTGAAATATTTGCTGATATAGCAATTGTTCAGAGAGCTTTGCAATGGCGGACAGTATTGCCACGGGGCTGTAATTACAAAAATCAGACTTTTGTCCAGACTTATGTATGGGACTTACCCTGGTAATTTTCCAACGACTGGGAAAAGTACCAGTTTAAATTGCTATATTAAATATTATAGTTAAAGGATAAGCCAGCACCTCTGCACAGCCTTTGATTATGTATGGAGGAATTAGGTCTGGGCCAGCGGCTTTCTTTTGATTAAATTTTAGTATCACATTTTTAACATCAGAAATACTAATCTGCTTAGAATCCAGTACATCAAGCAAGTGGTGTACGTCCAGGTCACTTGCACCTAAATTGCCATACTTGGCGCATTCCTTGGAATAAACTGACGATAAATAATCAGCAAAAGCATTGACTCTCTGCTTATCGTTTTCTAACATTTCCCCATTAATTTGCATTACGGGTATTGCCGGGGATCGTTTCTTGTGTTGAATAAATGCCCAGAGGTGATTCGTGTCCTCTCCGATTGCATTTTCGACATTACGCACGTATTGTCGGTAAGCGGATTGAATATCAAGTTTTAGAATTTTCCTAAGCTCTTTAAATTTTTCGCAATGAAAGTCCTTATTGGCCTGTTCCTTACGATTTTTTTCGATGGTAAGATTTTCTCCGGATGTCTTTTATTATTTCAAAATTAAACCAGCAAGGATACAGTTTGGTCCTCCTACTAGTGCTTACAGGTACACAGGTAATCAGAGCCTGATAGAAACGGGAATAAAAATTATCTACCGCCTCGTCTACAAGGGAAAATTGCGAGAGAACACTCCAATCAACATCTTTTAATTTTTTATAAAGTACTTCGAAATTAGCCTTTTTAAAATTGTATGAATGAGTTTGGTGAATATTTTGTCTAACTTCTCTTTACCAGTATCGTACATTAATGTTTAAGGGGCGATGATTATTGTCTTTCGGTACAAGGGGTTGCTCCTCTCTACTGACAGCAATAGAGGAGATCGTGGACAGTATTAGATCAAGTGTCCTCCCATTCACATTCACGATATTATTCCAACTTTTCAAGTTCATCATATTTATAAAATTATTTAAGGAGATGGAAAGCCGAGATCCTGTTATAAAATAAAATGTTGGGGTTATTTCCGGAATGTTAAAGTCTCCCAAAATAAGAACAGGATTGTTGCTTATGAGTGAGTTCGATTCTACACTGGCGTTAAATTCCTCGTATTTCTTTGCCTTCGACTCTGGCGGAAAGTAAACTGAACAGATAGCTATGGTAAAATAGTTGTCTATGAAGAGTTTCACACAAAGGACTTCCGTTTCCAGACCCAGGTCAATCTCCACAGCTTTATACTTGTTATGAACTGCCTGGGCCCTATTTCACGAAACTCGACAAGTCGACATATGTCAGATGATATAAAATGCCCGACAATTCAATAGTTCTACAAGTTTCCGTTTCTCAAAGCATGACAATTCGACTAATATGTCGCGACAATTTTGTAAATTGTCGTGACATATTGTCAGAAATCTGTTTCATAAAGTTGTAACGCCAACAGGTAGAAATCCGACAAATATGTCACATATGTCACCAGTTTTCTCTATGAACTAATGAATGTGTCAGCCGGTGTAGTACAATTGTCAAATTGTCATCGAAAACTCGACAGGCGCCTTGTTACATGTCGATTATTACCATAACCTATCCTTTCGTATTGCGGTGCGTTTGGAAGTTTCCCGTTACATTAATAGCCTACAGTGCTGTTAAAATCGTTGGAATGGAGCGATTAAAATGTGGCAGTAGTAGAGAGTGATTAAAATCAGTGATGTACGTAGGATTTCTTTCTGAGGAGTTTCATTCATAGGGTCTACAGTAGGCTTAAGGTAGTTGTACATTATCAAAATGATATTTCGATCATTATTCATTAAAAGGAATAATTTAATAAACATTTCCTCATGAAAACAGTTTTAATTATATTTTCCAGCACAATAAAAATATTGAAAAGAATTGTCTTTTTATATAAAAAATTAACTAAATGTTAAAACTGAGATGATGCAGATGTATCATTATGTCCATACGCGACCACTTATAATAATGATATTATGTGAGAAAAATAATGTTTTGTTCTCCATGTTGTCACTGCCATTAGGCTACTGTTGACTCTCAAAATCTGCTTATTTTGATGGCATTATCTGCATCATTGATAGGAATAAATTGCTGAAACTCCTCATGCACCGAATTTTATTTAACGAAACAGACACACAGTGACACAGATATCCACATTTAAAGCAGCCTGAAGTGGCGTGAAAAAATTACCGATTGCACACTAACAGAAAAATTGATCCATAGCTATTATGCTGGAGTCGTCGCGCTGCGAGACAAGTTAAGGACATTTACCAAGTGAAGAACGTGATCAGCTGATCATATTTCAAATATATACATGCCTGTGTGATACAGGTGATTGATAGATGGGACAATAAGGATTCAAGCAAACAAATGTCTCTTGCAGGGGTGGGGGTATAAAACCTAAAACCCACCCCGTCGGCACGCCACTGATTACGATATACTGCAAGTGAGGTTACCAAGGGTTTCTAGAGAGATAAGTAATCTCACTGAATTTTACTGACTTCGTTTTCAAGGAGAAATTCCGCATCAGTCAAGTTACTGTAGAATATTTGCTGCAAAGAATTGGAAACTATCATCTGCATCTGACAAGAAGAAATCAGACCCTTGAACCTTTGGAGCAACTTGTGTTGGAAATTTACCCAAAATAAAATGACTTAGTCCTCTCTAATCAATGTTAAAGTTCTCAATGCGGTAGTGACCGAGTCGTGCGGAAAAATAAATCGAAACACGTAGGCTACTCTTAATGAGAGAGCGAATTTCTAGTATATGTCATACCGGTACTTTAAATATGTTATTGCCCCATGACCGAAGGAACTTGTTAGTATATTATTTACTAAAAAGAAGCCACGGCCGAGACAAATATTAAAGAAAACTCACAGACAAATATTTGTTGAGCATTCAATTTGTGTCTGTATTGTCTAGTATATATTCGCGATTGTCAGAAAGGTAAATGATTGACCTGTAATGCAGTATTACAAGCTGTAATGCAGCATGAACATGGTGTCAGTTGACAGTGCAAGTAAGCGGTGCGAGGCGAAAAGCGACAGTATTAGCATTTTACTGTGTCGGAAGTGTAAAGTAAGCTACCCAAAAGGTGAGATTTGTGGTGGTTGTGAGTTGAAAGTGAAGAATAAGGGAAGGATGAAGACACGACTATCTACAAGGGCCATTAAAGCGGGCCTCGTATGGGCAACAGTGTAGAGGTTATCAAGTGCCAGAAATGCGTGGTCTTGGTTGAGGAAGTGAGCAGCAAAGATGGAATAATTAGACTGCTCCGACTAGAATTAGAAGCTGTAATCAAAGATTTGGAGTGGGCCAAGGAGGCAAGCAAGACTATGGTAGAACATTAATTGTCAAACTGGGAGGTTGGTATTTTAGCTTCGGGGTTTCACGGGCAGATGGCAGCAGATGGCGGGATCAACAGTGACCGGAAGTCAAGGAGATCCAAGCGCACAGATATGACTGACGGACGGTTGGCGGAGGAAAGGCTGGAGCTGGACACCGTCGAGGGCGATCAAGTGGAGCAGATATATGATGGAATAAGGGAAATATCGGTCAACGGAAGAAGAGAGGAGGAAGTGTGCCGGACCTTGGTCATTGGGGACTCGATAACTAGGCGCTTGAGAGCAGGGCTTCAGGAAACAAATACTGAAGTGAAATGTTTTCCTGGTATAAGGACTGAACAATTGAGAAGAAAAGTGATGTTAATGGAAGGGGGTAAAGAAGTTAAGTCAGTTATAGTTCACGCTGGAACAAATGACCTAAGGAGCTCTCCTACTCCAGACAATATAGGAAATGACATTAGAAACCTGATAAGTGCATGCAGGGAGAAGTATAGAAATGCTTCTCTTGCAGTGAGTGGGATTTTATATCGGCGGGACGTGGATTGCAGGTATGTGGATTCAGTAAATGGTGTACTGGACTGGATTTGTGGTGAAGAGGAAGTTCTATATATTAACTCTGGACTGTGGATAGAAGACTATGATTTGGGGTGGGATGGTCTCCACTTAAATAGGCGAGGTTCGGCCAAACTGGGACAACTCTATGGAAGGGTCATTAAAAGTTTGTCAAAAAAAACACCAAGTGATAAAGAGATGATTCATCCCAAACCAGTAAACGGAGCAAGATGGTTGCTATTCTTGGGTACAAAGGGCATTATCAGACCTTCAAGTGTCTTCAAGTAAACTGGCGTAGTGTAGTTAGAAAGGGCATAACATTTGGAACCATGGTAGAAATATATGATCCAGATGTTGTTATCGGGACTGAGTCATGGCTAGTTTAAAATGTTGTGGAAGGGGAGGTATTTCCTATGGGTTTTAGGGTAAACAGGAGGGACAGGGGAAGCACGGGAGGTGGGGTATTTACACTAGTTAAGGATATATTTAGGAGCCATATAGTGTTTACAGATGAAGTAAATGAGATTCTGGGAGTTAGGGTTGGTTCTAAAGATATGGTAGACATTTTGGGTGTATACAGAACAGGGAGGGGTGAACGGGATGTAACTCTAGGAACAACGTTAGTAAATTATGATATGGAGGCTGACCGGGCAGGAAGAAATTTAATAGTAGGGGGGGATTTTAATATGCCAAGAGTGGACTGGGAAGGTTGGGCAGATTCTCAAGAACATTATCAATTGCTGGCCAACAAAATAATATGGGAGGGGGGCTTTGTTCAAGTTATCGAGGGAAGCACTAGGGGGAACAGCTTATTGGACGTATTTTGATAAAGCCTGAGGATATTTGGGTCAAATCAGAGATCATTGAAGGGATATGTGACCACAAGGCTGTTGTAGTAGAGGTAAAGTTGGGTATTGACAGGCAGGTTAAGATTGGTAAAACAGTATTACAAAGCCAATAAAGAAAAGATTGTGAGTTACCTAGCTGAAAATTTCAATCAGTGGATAGAGAGGGGACTAAATGTAGATAGACTCTGGGCTGGTTTGAAAACCATAATTCTAGATTGTGAAAAAATACATGTGCCATTTAAAAATGTAGGGGCGACTACTGATCCACTTTATTACAATAAGGAGGTAAGAAGATTAAAGAAGAAATGTAGATTATTAAGCAATAGGCTCAGGAAGGGGATAGGCCACCGAATAGAATTAAACAGGTTAAGGAGGGAACTGGACAGGGCTAAGATAGTAGCTAAGAAACATTTTATGGGTAGGCTGGTTGGCGGGGGGATGTCTTTCAAGGAACGGTGGAGAAATATGTATGTCTATTTAAGGGGAGTGAGAGGTGTTCAAGGCCGAATACCTGATATCGAGGGAGGAGATGGAACGTTGCTGGTGGAAGATGGGGAGAAGGCTGAAGCATTTAATAAGGTGTATGGTAAGATGGTGGGGATTGTTGGGGAGGGAAATGTAGATCAGAAAGTAGAGCAGGGTATTGAGGACGGGAAGAAATGTAGATATGTAAATAAGGATATCTATAATGCAATACGGGAATTGGGGTCAAGAAAACAGCTGGGGTAGATAGGATAAATGGGGAATTGTTAAAGATTATGGGAAGGAACATTGTGCCTTATTTAAGGTTACTGTTTGATTTTTGTATAAATAATGGGGTAGTGCCTGATGACTGGAAACAGGCTTTGGTAGTTCCGGTATGTAAAGGGAGAGGGGAAAGGGGGGATAGTGATAGCTACAGACCTGTCAGCCTAACATGTATTATATGCAAAATTGTTGAAGGAATTATGAATGTTTACATAAGAAAATGCTTAGGGAATAGTAAGTGGTTGGCAAATGAACAGCATGGTTTCAGAGAGGGATTTTCCTGTGAATCACAACTGTCAGGCTTTCAGCAAGATATCAGTGAGGCCTTGGATAATAGAGGTCAAGTTGACTGTATTGCAATTGATCTTTCAAAGGCTTTCGATAGGGTCAATCATGAATCCTAATAAGGAAAATGGAGGCTGTGGGATTGGACAGGAGAGTAGTACAATGGGTGAGATCCTTTTTGGAGGGGAGAAGTCAAAGGGTAAGGGTTGGAGGGTCAGTGTCAGAACAGTTAAGGTTGGGAAGGGGGGTACCTCAGGGAAGTAAATTGGGACCTTTGTTATTTCTCATGTATGTAAATGACATAGGAGTTGAAATATCATCCCAGATAAGATTATTTGCTGATGATATAGTAGTATACAGGATGATAAATCATCTGGACGACTGCGACATTTTGCAGAGGGACCTGACTGTCATACAAAGCTGGGCAGATGGAAGTGATATGATGATAAATTCACAGAAATGTCAGGCAGTGAGATTTGTTGACAAAATGAATCATATTGTTTTTGAATATTCAGTAGGGGAAAGTAAAGTTGTATTTGGGGACGAATGTAGGCTTTTAGGTGTAACTGTGGGAGGGATTTTCACTGGGATAAGCACATAGGGGAAATAGTAAAGAAAGCATACAAGTCACTACATATGGTTAAGCGAGTATTTAAAGGGGCTGGCAGAGAGATTAGGGAAAGGGCATACATGTCCCTAGCCCGTCCTCGGCTGGAATAGGAAGGCCGCCAGGTATGTAATGGAGGACCACAGATCGACGAGTAGTGTGAGTAGGATGATCCAGGATTTGGGATGGGAAAGTCTGGCTGGTAGACGTTCAAGAGCGAGACTAGGGGGTATTTTCTTAGCTTACAAGGGGGAAATTGCATGGGAAGACATTCATGAGAGATTTGGAAAGGAAGGTTCATATATGGGCAGATGCAGTCATTGTTGTAAATTAAAATTAATTCAGTGGAATAGTAACTGGGGCAAATATTTTTTCATTGGGAGGGGGGAAGTAGAATGGAACAGTTTGCCAGGGGACATTTTCAGCCCTTTGCCTTCTGATGTTGGAAAATTTAAGTAGTTGGTAAGAAAGCACCAGATCAGGAGCCAGTGACATGACATGGATGAAGAATAGTGCAAATTAACTTTATTCTTATTTTATAATTGTTTCTACTTTATTATTTTATTATACCAATTAATCCTTGTATCTAAAATGTATTTTTGCAGTTGTTTGAATGATTTATTTTGCTTAGTTTTTGGTGTAATTTGCCACCATGGACAGCTTCCACATCTGCAAATAAATATATGTATGTATGTATATTAGGGTGTCCCTTAAAAGGGCATTGTTTCCATTTATTGAAACGCATACCCCGTTATTGTGTTTATTAGTCTATTAGTTACCCAAGTACAGAATTTCAACTTCCTACATTAATTAATTTTAACCCGTGCCGACGGGGCCTAAAAGTTTTATAAAATAGCTGCTTAAAGTGTCTCTTAAATGTAGTTGTAGATGATCACACAAAACAATTAGTTTAGAGAAATATAAATGAAAACAGAAATTTATATAACTTAATGCTCTTCTTGCAAGTAACAAAAAAGATGCAATTTTTATAGTTATTCATTAGGATATTTCCTTTTCAAAGTCTCTTTTTTTACAGTCTGGGTACATTTTTCTATGTTCTTGCACACAATGTAATAAGAACTGCTTCTGTTCTTGATCTGCGGTAATCAAACCATGCAAGTCTGTCATTAGTTTAACAGCTCTTTCAGCTGTGTCATTAACTGCTTTTAAGGTAGAAACCTTCCTTTTAGCTTCCACAAATGCCACAGTGGGTTTCCATGAAGATACAATTTCTTGAAGGAAACCACTGTCAAGTTTCAGTCGTGAAAATAAATCTTTAATTTTGACAGAAACAAAATCACTCGAAGATTTCCCTGAAACAAGATAAAAAATACTTCTAGTGCCTATAAATAAAACAAATAATTTCTATATTAAATACCAGATTAAACACTACTAGAAGCCTCCGTGGCTTAGGCGGCAGCACGCCGGCCTCTCACCACTGGATCCGTGGTTCAAATCCCGGTCACTCCATGTGAGATCTGTGCTGGACAAAACGGAGGCAGACAGGTTTTCTCCGGGTACTCTCAATCATTTAATCATTGCCCCAGAGGAGTGCGACAGGCTTCGGCAGCCGGCACAGTTCATATCCTCGCCGCTAGATGGGGGCTTCATTCATTCCATTCCTGACCCGGTCGGAGACTGGAAGCAGGCTGTGGATTTTCATTTTCATTAAACACTACTAGTCTACTACACACCATATAGAGAGTCAGACATCTCTTCTTTCGATGGAAAATATCTCTTTCCGGAATCACCAATGCTTTCTTTTTGTAAGTTTTCTACAATGTTTCCTTTGGTCTGCTCATCAACGTCATCATTAAAAATTGAAAGGATGGCTATTTCCTCTGACAAGTACCACAAGTGTTGACTGAACTTGTTTAAAGCCGCATTGGAAATCAACTTGTCAACTTTCTCGTAATCTTCTAAGGTCTTTTAAAAACAAAAATCTTGATTCGGTGCTTTTATGGCCAAACTACATTCAAGCCAGGGCTTCACGTAAACTGCCACAATGAATAAACAAACATCTTGTAAAGCTTGTTTGTCCTTAGCGCTCATTTTAAACTGGGACTGAAGTTAACCAATTTTTAAGGAGTAAATAGCTCTTGCCATCCATCGTGCTTGATGCATTGCACCAGGAGGTCTGATTTTTATTTTATTTTTAATGTCTCCACCCAGAAAAACAATAGAGAGCTCAATGAGCTCGCGATTATCATCTCGTACAGTCGATTTTGCCCGCTCATTGTTAAAAAATGTCACCAATTCTATAATATTTGCCTCACAGAGATGTTGGACAAAATCAGTGCACGGTTCGATGGCATTAGAATTAATATTCTTCCAGTTGTCTCAACTTATTGAACAGCGGAATATCAGAACTGCTGGTGATTTGTTGGATCTTTGATTCAAACACACTTTTGAGCACCAGTTCGTAAATATGATGGCGGCAAGGAGAGAGTAACAACTCTCTTTCTAGTTTTTGCTCTAAAAGCACACAAGCTCTGTTAAAGCGTCCTGTATTAGATGCTGTTGTATCACAGCACATTATTTGTACCTTATCATCCAGGTTCCAGCCATGAAGGCCATTTGATACTGCTTTCGCTTGCTCTTTGCCGGAAGAGTTGTCTAACTTCGGCATATGAAATAATATTTGGTAGGCGTTCTTCTTTAGAACTTCTTACGTCCAGAGCAGGTAATAATTTCCCATCCCAATGAACGGTAACTACTTCGGGCACGTTATTCTGAAAATCGGATTTAATGGATCCCGCTCTATCTTTTCTCATTTGTGTTCGAAAGCGTTGAATAGATTTGTTGATCGGGTAATTGTCAGAACTAAGACCAAGTGCTTCTACTACAGACTGAATTATATAAACAGAATCTCGGATGCTTAGTTGACATCTGTCTAAAGTTGCAACTGATTTAGATGTAATAAAATCTTTTCTTCCTCTTCTTGTCGACGTAGCTAAAGAACTTACAGATTGAGACGTGGATGGCAGAGATTCTTCCAGGCTATCTTCATGGATTGTAGATTGTTCTTCATGTGTATCAAGGGTCCGTAAAGTTGCAGATTCCAATGAGCTCGCGGAAGGCATTTGCTTTAGTCTCTTTTTATCTTCTGTCAGTTTTCTCAGTCTGGCCCTTTCTTCAATTTCAGTCAGCTTTTGGTCAACACCCGCTAGGCTCCCTTTGCTTTTGCAAAAATATTTTATCTTCTTCGATTTTTATTCTTTCAAGAGCATCAGCATGTGCGATATCGAATAAATTACCTAATTCAAGTTGAAAGTTCTCCTCGCGGCGCCTATATAAATCCTGAATCTTCTTGCTATTTTTTTGCAGTTCTCGCCAGACCTGATAAAGATCCACTAACTTCTTAACACAATTAGGTATTCTAGCCTTTTACCAGAATATATTGCACTCTGACAAGGTTTGCGCTTTCACTAACAGTCAACTTAACCTCACGTATGTTGAAAAATAGAATTGCGAGAACTCTACTATTAGATGGTAATTTTGCGCCTGTTATTTGGTGATTTCCTTCACCAACCAAGAAAATACTTTTTTCATTGCTCCTTAGTTCCATTGACATCTTTGAATATAAAACAATCCGTGATAGCTACCCGATAAGCGAAAACTAAGTGACAATTACAATGAAAGCGCGCCACTCTTGTGACGCAACTTGTATGGACATGTTTGCGCGCGAGTCGGCACAGGTTGCACTGTTCCAAAAAAAAGGGGGGGAATGTTTTCGGGTGTTTTGGGCCCAAATGAATAAAACAATAACCTATGCGTTGCACAATTAAAGCTTTGAAAAATAAGGGACACCCTAATGTATATGTATGTAATGATAATCACATTTATCCAGACAAATATGTAAAGTTATAGTAATTTTGCACAGTTTGTGTGCTTTTCTTCAAATAAATGAATGTTTTAATAAATAGTAAATCCTTTATTGTGATTATCTCGCGTTGAACAGTTCATGTGAATCTATAGTTATTGTACATCATCGATTCGCGGAACTATCGAAGTGTACAGTAGTACAGTACATGACATCGACAGGTGGATTTGACAATTTTTCATGGTTAAGAGAAGGGCTCTGTGACAGGCGTAAATTTTACAATAATTTTCCTGTCACACAATGACTTATTGTAAGATAGAAGTGTCGCGACATATTGACAATTATGTAAAATTGTCACAATTGTCGGATCTGTCGAGGTTTATGAAATAAGGCCCAGGACTACACCCCCCCCCCCCTCCCTTCCCCCTAGCCTCTTGCCAGTTATATTTCCGTCAGGGTCATTTCTAAATACAACATACCTCTCATCAAAGAGCTCAGACGAATAGATTGACGAAATCAGCCAAGATTCTGTTAAAACCCCTATACCGTAGCTCTCGCTGGTCATATTTGTATAAAACTGAGTAGTTTTAGTTCTCAAATCCCTACAATTTCGATAATATGAATTTAGCGATTTATAAGAGGAAGACATTTTACTTGAATGAGAAGAGGCAGTGAGGCTAGGCCCATAGTAGGAGTTTCCGTTAGGCAAAACAAGGGGGCAGCGAAAGATAAATATTGAAGGAACTGTCCAGAAATAATCTGACAGTGACCCTCCAGTACTCTCAGTGTACATTCACTATAGACCTTACAAAGTATTTCAAATGAGACATTACGGGTTGTCACGAATTATGATAGCTTCTTAGATCATTACCCCTCACTCTTCCTTAGTTTTTTCCACACGGTTACGTACCCAAGAGAACTTGTAGCCGTGTTCCCCCCTGAAGTTCCGGGGAAGAGCCAGAAGTTTCCTCTTCTCAGGTGACAGGCTTTCATTGATGTAAATAATTTTCACTCCAGAAAGCCCCAAGTGCTTGGCAGACTGGTTACGTGTAATACGCCTTCGAAACACGATGATTCCTTCATGAGGCTGATCCGGTCGCTTAGGCAAGCGATGACATGCGTCCACCATCTGGGTTTCAATTTTCATGTCCATTGCCCTGCCAACGGCTTTAGCTGTCTCGAGCACATCTTCATTGTTGGTTTCAGGGACCCCGGATATCTCCACAGTGTTACGGCGTGAATACTGCTCTCCATCCGAGAGGCGAGTCTCCAGCGTCTTCAGACGGCCCTGAGATCAGTGTTCTCTTGTTGTAGCGATAGAACCTGCTGCGAGAGTTCCTTCAGATGAGTATCGTGCTGTTTGATATGCTTCGCATTTTCATCTACTCTCTTATTACAAAAGTCCAGAGATTTTGTGAGGTCCTGCTCCCGAGATTGTTGTTGTTGCTTCATCTCGTTGATTTCTGCCTGCATCTCTAACAGGAGTTTTACTATATTTTGCAATGAATAACTCTGCGCAGCTTTGTCACAACACTCGCCATATTTTCTTTCCGCCATGCACTTAGTGTGGTTCCACATTTTACACGCTACACTCTGTGCCTTCTTCTTCCCCAGCTCCTTGTCACAGAAGGCGCAGGTCGGCAGGTTTCTTGGTGACACAGCTCACTTCAGTAAATAACGTTCACACGGATAAACAATGGTACACTGATTAACCATCGCACACTCAGTTTGTCGAAGTAATAAAAGGAAGTTTGTTTTTTCTGTAGTTGCAAAATACTCAGATTATTACACAAAGAAATATACAAAGTTCAGGAGCTGAACAACACGCCACTCTTACTCAGCCGCCATTGTCTGCCTGCCTATCACTGAACGCCACGTATTTGGTCAGAGGTAGTGAAATTATTCAATTGTATCTTTTCTCTGCAGACTTACTTGTGACTCCTTTGAGCAGAGTGACTGGTGTAAATAAGGTATTAGGCTATGTAACGTCATGATTATACGTTGTCGTTGTTCCTCATTTTAGAGGCTGCGTCATCGTGGTCATAAACTCCGTGTATTTGGGTGTGTGTGTGTGGAATGTGTGTGATAATCTGTGTTATTATGTTAGCTGTACTTGTGTGTTCATTTGTAAATTAGGGATATGATTGGGTAGGATGTGGCAGTGGCCTTAAGGTAGGAACCATCCCGGAATTTACCTGGAGTAGAAGTGGGGAAACCAGTTCCAGGATGGCTGAGGTGAGAATCGAACCCTTTTCTTCTCAGTTTTGTCTCATGAGGCTGAGTGTATCCCGTTCCAACCTTCCGGGGCGACAGCCAAGAACGCTAGCCACTACACCACGAGGTGGTCAGGTGTCTAATGAGGTAGATGAGTTAAGGCAATGTTGTGTTCTGTTTATAATGCGACGACAAAATAGGCAAACACACCTTAAATACCGAGTCCGAATCGTACACCACCATAAGTAAACAATAAGAGAAATAGCTGAGATTGAGAAGCAGACCTCACTACACAGTACAGTTCTTCGAAACAGCCATCAAAAAGAGAATATAATATTGAATAACTTAGCAAAGTGATCACTAAGGAGGAGGCTGTTTAGGCGGAGAACGTGAAGGCAAATTCAAAATTAACTTCAGAAGTATAGAGGCATTTAGAAAAGACGTGAAATCCAGAAACTGTTAAAATTGTTGTTTGGGAAACAAAACTACCATGGTCGAATACCTAAGAAGAAACCGTTGGCGAGAAAGCTCAGCCGAAAGAAGAGGATAGCTTCAACTAAAAGTCATATTAATAAGAAGTTTGAGTGCTGAAAGACTGTTCTCAGAAAAACATATTTTTAACCTTTCTGGATCAAATCGCAGGGTATGTGTATGGAGGAACCCAACCGAAGAGTTTTAAGGGAATACGTTTGCATCCGACAAGAATCTCTGTGTTAGACTGGGGTTGCGAGTGAGCAGATAGTAAAGGGAACGTTTACTTTAGCCTATAGACATTATAAATCGTAAAGGTATAAATATGACAATCTTGGAAGGAAACGTGAAGCTTAATGCTGAAAAATATAGCAAATAACGACACATTCAACTTCTATCAAATTATTCACTCCAAACAAAAAAACTTACAGCGTTCGCAAATAAGCTGTTTTATAACACTGTTAGAACTACCTCTCCAGGCACAAGCTATTAACGTACAAGCAAATGTTTGGATGAAAATTGAAAAAAACAAAAAACACGACCTGCGCTTGGTTTTTTTTTGTCGTGTGGTCTCCTAAGAGGCCGAGTGCAGGTCTTTCTATTCGACGCCCGTGGGCGACCTGCGCGTCGGGATGAGAGATGGAATGGATGAAGATGAATGAAACAGGGCAAGGATGTGGAAGGAAGCGGCCGTGGTCTGTCAGAAGGTACTGTCCCAGCATCTGCCTGGTGTTGAAAATGGGAAACCACGGAAAACCATTTCAAGGACAGCCGACGGTGGGGCTCGAACCCACGCGTCTACCGAGTCAGCAGAGAGCTTGGCCCCATGGCCTAACGCAGCGCTTTAGCCAGCGTAGCCACTACTGTCGGTTGCGCTTGGTATACATCCGGAATAAGCAAGTCTTGAAACGAGCACTGCAGGAGTTTTGGCCAAATCCCAATGAAACTTCACGTGTTAGTATTGACAAAGAAAGCCATGCAAATGTTTCGAAATTCACTGCCTCAGCTGAAATAGTGGTTGCTACAGAGCATTCGAACCATGAGTAGTATGTGGTATATAAATAGCATGCAGGCTTGCAGTGGGTTGCGTTGATTTACACTGAATGTGAAAAATGACTGTTAAGTCAATTCTACGCATGCAACGAACTAAATAGAGTTTGAGCGAGGACGATGCTCACTTGATATTTGGATCGGAGGTTGTGGGGATGAAGGATTGTATGGTTCGAATTTGGTGAAATACAGCGGCAAGCGAGCATCGGATGGCCTAGGGGCGACGTTAGAACTGATGGTTAATGTTATTGAGAGAAGAGTATGTGCACCACTGGACTTGTTACTTGCAACCATCTAAGGGTAAACGTAAACAAGGGTCCACACTCACTAGAACAATCGTCAAGGCTATCTGCAGTAGTGCCAGTTTTGGTCCTCGTAGCATTGTTCACAATGGGCTCCGAGGGCGGGTGTAGTCGGATATCTCATCTATGTAAGCCAAATACATAACAGCTTTCACGAGAAGAGATATAGTCTTGGGTACCATTTCCTTTGAGGCCCCTATGGCAGTCCTCCTTGAGAACCTTAAAATCCAACCACAAGTTTGCTATATGCTATGACGTGCGCTATTGCCATGTCCCGGGGTTGTTGTCCGATCTCTCTAGAGACAACACCGTACTTCCATAACCACATATAGAGTTCGTTTGCTGTAAATTGGCACTTCCTTTGACAGTTCTTTTGGGGAAGTAATCCCATTGAACAAATCCATCCGCCGCTACCACGTGTATTGCAGCCAATGAGCTACGACCCACATGGCAGCCTTTAACGACAGCATGTACTCCATCACGTGGACAACAGTTGTTGTTGTTGTTTGAGTCTTCAGTCTTTTGACTGGTTTGATGCAGCAATCCATGCTTCCCTATCCTAAGCTAATCGTTTCATCTCTACATAGCTACCACACCCAACATCCGAGGCAATCTGTTTAACATATTCTAACCTTGGTCTAACCCTACAGTTCTTATCCTCGACCCTTCCTTCCAAAACTAACTTTGCTATTCCTGGGTGTCTTAGTAGTCGATGTGTCCTACCAACCTATCTCATCTCTTCATTAGCAGTCGCCAGAAACATCTCTCCTCTCCCAATCGTCTTAATACCTCTTCATTTGTAACTCTATCTACCCATCTGATCTTCATCATTCTCTTGTAACACCACATTTCAAACGCTCCAACTCTCATCTTTTCTGCTGCTCCAACAGTCCAGGTTTCACTTCCATAGAGTGCCACGCTCCAGACAAAGACTTTCAAAAATGACTTTCTAATACCTAAATCCATATTCGATGTTAACAGATTTCTTTTCTGTAGAAATGCCTTCCTTGCCTGTGCTAACCTACTTTTTATATCCTTTTTGCTTCGTCCATCACTGGTTAATTTGCTTCCTAAGAAACAGAAGTCTCCTACTTCCTTTAGCATTTCACCTGCCAATTCGACGTCCATAGATGTTTCTGATTTCTTTCGACTGCATTCCAAAAATATTTTAAACATTTATTAATTTTCATGAATTTTCACAACAGTCCAACAACTGCCAAAACCATCCAAACATACACTCTGCTGCCATATCAGTTGAATGAACTGTTTTCCTAATATTTCTCTTTGGCATTTATCTAATTATAAATGTTGTCGAATTGAATATAACAACGGCTTCTGTGTTCCGAATAGCATCGGATGGCGCATTTTCTACAGCCATGGAATGAGATAAGATGGAACATCAAAAATATCATAGGGCTAATACAATCATTATTCCCTTCTCTTTTAAGGGATTTAAAGATTCTGAATTTCTTCTTCCGAACCCTGCTTAAACATAAACGTCACCACTTAATGTCCGGTATACAAAGCACACTTTTGGAATAATGTAAGACCTACTTTTATGCACAGTTACCATACCTCGGGGAAATAATTTACCTGTCTACCTTTCCTAAGGAAATGTTATGGAGTTCTACTGTCTTTTTCTTAATAAAAAACTTCTGAAGATCACATAGGATTACTCAAAATCGTAGTCCCTACGACTTCAATTGTTTATATGTGATTCTGACGATTCGTGAGAGGGCTTGTTGTTCCAGCAATGTAGGAATTCAAGACCATATCAAAAAACAAAAGAGAAATAATGCCCTAAACAATTTACAACCACTCCACAAATTAAACAAAAAACAATATAAATAAAGAAAAGTTCAGTGTGAACAAGATTATTTAATTATTTTTCTACATTCTGCTTTCAGCTCACACGAAAGTCGAAATCAAAATGTGTGACCTACATGCCGCATATTCACACATCTATGAAAAAAAAAAACGATATACACAGTAATGTGACTGCTAACAACCGCACACTCATATCAGGACATCGTGGTTCTTCATTGTGTAAATGGAGTCTTAGATCACTTATCTTTAGGAAAGTTGGCAACAGTAGCTGTCCAATAAGTGCCAAGTTACAGGAAATGAACTTTACCACTCGACCTAGCTCCTATCAAGCACATTAGAAACCTCTAGGGACGTCATCAGCGTCTAATCTGGAGTGGAGTGTAAACGTATTCTTCCGGCAACAGGACGTGATCAAGTGCTAACGCGCTAACTGCTACTTACTGACTTTGTTTGACGTTCAGTATATACAGCAACTACGCTAGGTACTGTATGTGTGCGTTGCAATCGTTTCTGTCGATGTCCTGTGTATTTACACTGCTCCCACCAATGTTTGTCTTGGTTGAATGATTCACTCCGTGTGTTACGATTTTCAATTCTCAAACAGTGTATTTCTGAACAATCACTTTCTGGAAATAATGTCACAGATGCTCAACTTGATAACATGATTGTTCAATCTGCATCGAGCGTTACGCCTGACATCTGAATGAAACATGGATACAAAGATCAGTTTCTGCCCGGGTCACTTCATAGGAATATTGTTTTCAATTACTAGTCATTGTTATTGTTTTAAGGGGCGGAACAGCGAGGTCATCTGCCCATCAATTACTAGTAAATACAGTAGAAGAAGCTTTTATTATTGCAATTCAGTTCATTTGATATTCAATATAGACGATCCCGCGTCGAGGCCGCGGTCGTTAAATCGTACACCCACCACGACCACGCGGGCAACTGCAAAAAGTCCGGAGATCGTAGGTTCAAATCCCGGCGTTGACAGACACTATCCTGAGTGTGGTTTTTCCTTCGTTTTTTTCATACTGCTTCAAGGCAAATGCCGGGGAACCTTACTTCAAGTTCCGGGGCACCTGCCCTATCCCTATCTCTAATACAGCTACACACACCACTATTACAGTCACCACATAAATACAGTTTATCAGACACTTTCAACACACACCCAACTATACGGTACTGATGACCAAGATGTCCCAAGCCCCTAAATTGAATTAACAACAACATAGACGTGGGCTGCGTGAAACTACAATTTCTTCTCTTTTTTTAAGTATTACTTACGATTAGGAAAATAATAGCTCGATTATTTGTGCATTACTTGAATCAATTTCGTCAGAAAAGCAAACTGATAGTAAGATATGTCATAGTACACCGTAACGTTACACGTGAGCCCATAACGTGGGCTCCGTGATCCACTTTGAACGTGACTTCTCTTGTATGGCTCATTCGATTGACTCCAGCGACTTAAGGTGTTCCTGCAAATATCATAAAAAATGATTTCTTATGTACCCCCATTACATGAAATAGTCTACTAACATGAATCATCGAACATACTTTGAGGTATACAGTTCCGGTGACTATAACATCAGCTACGTCTGCTTGGTATTCATTTCCAGTAACGCTATCTGTAATGGCTTCTTGTGAATATTGTTCACTGGACGAGTGTCTGAATTACCTGCTTTCAACCGTGAACCTTAGGCAAACTGGGTCATTCAATTAATAGCACACATGACTTCTTATATCCTTGTGAAATAATTACTTTCCTATGAATCAGTATTATATACTAGTACTGGAGACTTCATGAATGTTTCGATGTTAAATATGTTCTATGAACTGTCTTACATAACTTGAAATTCTTCAGTTTACAAGGGCTGATAGCTACATGTATCAATCTAGTCACTAATATGACTCCATACATTTTATCTAATAATGTACAATCAAGGCAATCTCTCCATCACAGGGAAAAAAATCGTTGTGCAGGCCGCTTGTGAGTGTCGTACTGAATCAACGAAACCCAGTAAAATTCTACTTGGAAAACGTAGATGAAGCACTATCGTAAACAATCGTTTATTTGTTATCAATAGGATCAATTATACAGTCAAGGGCTGTGGTCATTCCTGAAGGCAACGATGCAATCCCATCACGAACCTTTTGCATTTACAACAAGAATAATAGCACGAAGAAAACGCAACATGCGATGGTGTAGAATTTAATTTCCAATGCATACGTTACTCAACGTAATGGTTAGATGTTGAGAAAAGGAAGTGTTATAAACACAGATGATTCAAATACCAGGATAGATAACGATTATATTTAAAAGACACTTAAGAACTCAGATGAATGTCCATCACAAGAAATAGAACTCTTTCGTGAATGGTAACTGGTAAGAAATTTATCAACCCTTCGTGAGGATAACAAGAGAAAGGACCATGGCATGATCTCAGAAAGCCACTGGATGAGGTTCACATCGATTTGAATCGATCTCCAATTTCGGTTATGGTCCTGGGATGCCTGTGGTTGCGCCTGTTTGGAAAGCTGTCAGAGGACACTTCCAGGTGGTCCCTGAGTTTTCAATGGGACTCGAAATAATCGTTGTACCAGTCAGTGATAGTTTCGGTCCAATGTACAAGACAATTATCATCCTGAAGAATGGGTGTGTCTACGGCTGCATTGTCAGTGAGATGTTCATCAAATGGCAGCACTTGCTCATCGAGAAGCCAAATGCAGTCTCGCTAGTTCAAATGGATATCGACTGCAACAAATGAGCCCAATTCGTTGTACGGAAGCACCCCCAGAATATAACAGACACACCTCCTGCCTGTACGACGCCTCGTACACTGTTTTCATTGACTGTTTCATGTGGTAGTGGTGCATTCTTTGTCTGGAATTGTTTCTGTAATGGGAGAAACGGGATTCATCAAACCAGATCAGCCGTTTCCTGTCCTTTACTGACCTGTACGTGTTGCATTTGGTCCACTGAAATCGCGCTTCTTTGTGTAGAGCTGTGTATGCTCTGAAATCGGCTGATTACGCCTGGTTGGAAAGTGGTCAGAGGACACTTCACGTGATATTCGCCAGTGGCCCCGGTTATTGAACACATTCTGACGATCACAATATTAGTTAATTAGTGAGGCGGGGCAAGTACCTGACGACCTACTTATCCACGATGTATGGAGGAAGCTTTAGGGGTAGATGACCTCGTAGTTCCGCCCCTCAAAACAACAATAACTAACTATGGTGGAAGCTGGCGATGACATACACAACCAGCAGGAATCCACCATGAGGGGCCTAATGCTTTGTCCAACGTGTTTGTTATAAAATGCCCCATATACCGAGAAGTCCTGCAAACATACTGCACATGGTGAAAATAACATTTGTTTCTGAATGTCATGAGCATAGAGTAGAGTTTCGGCAAAATATCAAACCATTGCACTGCAAAAATGAAAAATTATGAAACTTTTAAGGTAAAAAGGAAATATCTGAAATTCTCATAATAAGATAAATTGATAAGGATATTATTCTAGAAGAGTTTTCGACAAGGACCTTGTAACAATAGCTAAACAATTTGGTTGTTGTAGCAAATTTTTATCTTGAAAATAATGAACAACGGACACGTACCATAGTAAAGAATTTGGTTGACATAGTCGAGTTTCAGAAAATCTTTGGATTTCAAAAACCGCAACATGATTTGTGAACGTTAATTGTACGTGACTGGTATAGTACCAGAGGATCAGTCAGTTAAAGGCTTCCCGTTTCAGAGTGAACCCCAACAGATGGTTAGAGTAGAAATTAAGTTGATCGTTAAAGTCCAGGAGGTAATTCATTTAAAGCAAAATACAAAGAAAGAGAGAACAGGTTGCTTTAACAGATAAGTATTTATTGTAAAGGCTATAACATGCAAAAATAATAGAATATATATAACATATGTATTATTCAGAGGTTAACAACACTTTTTTAACATATGGTAGAGAGTTTTTCATTGCTCTGGAAAGAATGAGTGAGAACCTGAATGAGTTTAACATAACCATCAGAAATAATGACTAGTACAGATAGCATTTGGGGGCTTAGCCCAAAATACTAAAGAAACTACACAATTCATGGACACCTGGTCCAAACAACTGGAAAGCAAAAAAAGTTCCAGAGTGAGAGTTACGGAAACTGAGCTTTCTTATGTCAAACCCTTGGGGCCCCAACCCAAGCGGTTTGGAGGAGAAAGAATTTAACCTTAAAGGAAGGTAACTTACTTTAGAAAGCAAGATAGAAAAGAAAGTTGTATTAGTAGTATCAGCATACTTAATAATGCATAAATAGACAAGCATAACCTTAAATGTGTTATGACGAACTGGGACCCAATCCTGCAGCTACGTTAAAGAGAAGAAAATTATGAAAGAAGGCGTAAGCTTCTAACCAAAACATGGCAAAAGCAAGCAGATATGTCATTCCTAAACGGAAAGTGGCAAAAGCAAGTAGATATGTCAACCTCGATTCTGAGGTTCATTCAAAGCAATGTCATGTAAACACCTGTATTATAAATAACAAGACGCAAGTTAAATGCCTAAACTCAAAGGAGTGACGCAGAATTAAGTTGAGCAGAAATGCTCCTAAAAATGTTTGCACGACTTCTTAAAAGTCAAGAAGAAAATTTTTGATAATCCAGTTTTAATTTTGAAGAACAAAAATGTTACTTATCTTAGTTCTTGAGTTCTTGAAGTAATTTGGAAGTCAAATAAACTGTGTCGCACATAATTTAGAAAAGAATGCATGATATTAAACATGCTGGACGTAGGTAGAAGTTTAGAAATGAAATGCACTGTAACACTAGTAGATTTAATCACTTGCAGTGAGTACGTAGTTGAACTTATCTTAAAGATGTACAAGTTCCAATGGTGGAAGCTTAGAACATACTTATATAGGTGCAAGACCTATAAAATTGCAGCAGATGCATGATAACTTTTGTAAGTTATGATGTAGAAAAATTTAGGTTTGCCAAGCAAATATGGTGAAGTTTATATGAACCAACAACATCGTTGAGAAAACGACGAATTAACCAAAGATGGTTATAAAGAATCCTTGTCCATATTACAGGAAGAAAAATACTGAAGCAAAGCTTCTTCATGCAGAAATACTTAGCGGAATTTTCACATGGTTGAAGAAGTCCCAAAGTATAGGAACCAATTTCCGAGGAGAATTTAGAAGTGATCGCTTTAACACATGATAAATCTTGAAGAATGACTAGTTGTCATGTTTGAAGGCCAGGACGAAGGATCGCCGTTATGGCAAGTTTGCCATTGATGAAACGAAGTACTCGGTGGTATTCGATATATTCAAATCACAAAGCAGTGGATGTAGAGGCTGATTATATAGTCGTCCAGCTGGTGCTCTGGAATATTCTGTGACGTCTTGAGCCGGAAACGTGCTTTGATTGGTCCAGGCTGGATGGTCGACCAATGAGAGCGGAGTAATGGCTGTCAGTTCAGCATGGGCTGCTCAACCGACGTGGAGTTATTGAAAGATTTCTCTAACAGTGCTAGAGAAACGTGTCTAAAAATCGAGAATGCTTGAACAAATAATATGTAATTAGATAAATATAATTTTCAACTAGAATGGAAAAGCAAACAAATTACGAGAAAGTTACCAGCACGTGGTAATTTTAGAGGTTATGAAAAAATAAATGACATCTGTAATTCTTGACTTTTTCTCTCGCAAAGTAGAAACATTGATTTATTAATTACCGGCTTTGCAGCCTTTCGCAAATGTGAACAGTGACCTTCGAGATATAGCATAAGATGAGGGGCAAAGAGGGCAGGGGCGGGGGAGGGGGAGGGAGGGCACTGAGTCACCGTTAAATCCACCATGAAGAAAAGAGATAGGTTGGTAGGACTCACTCTAAGACACCCGGGAATAGTTAACATGGTTAGGGAAGGAAGGGTCGAGGAGAAGACCTGTAGGGGTAGACCAAGGTTAGATATGTTAAACATATTGCCTTGGATGTAAGGTGTGGTAGCTATGTAGAGATGAAACGATTAGCTCAGGACAGGCAGGCATGGAGGGTTGCATCAAACCAGTCAAATGACTGAAGACTCAAACAACAACAACAACAACAACAACAACAACAACAACAACAACAACAAATCCACAATTGAATGTACCAAGATACACTGAAAGTATATGAACGAAGACGTTAAAAGTTTTAGTTTCTCTCAGAAACTTAGCATAGAGTTGAAAAGAAACATTCGTGGCCTGATTGAAGGTTTCTATTACTATAAGTACTTACATGTACTTGAGATTTTGGGATTTAATGGATAGTCTATTAAAAGTGAGATTTCATCCAATGTATTTAGGAGTAAGAAATCATTGAAGGGAATCTCAAATCAGAGAAAATATGGAAAATTTACTCATTGGAATCCTCACCTCTTGAAAAGTAGCTGCTTTCTCTCCATCTCAAGGTTCAGCATAAGAAATGTCATAAAAATTTGCTCTCCAGCCTTGGGTATCATGACGGGTCGCACGGTCAATGCAGAAGGGATGTTACAATTACAACCACTTTGATTTGTTTTGGCTAGGGCAGTATTGATATACAGCTAGCCACGTTCCATCCTTGCTTATCGTATATACTGTACATATACTGTGTGACAAGTTGTGGTCTACTCATGGGAAGTGACACTGAATGAACCCAATACATGACGTAATGCAATGTAACAATTAACAGCCGGCTCATATCGTACAATACCCCTCCAAGCCCCGTTAATAGTTCTATCTTTACTCGTTCATTCACCTTAGCAAGGAAGCGGTCGTGGCCTGTTAGAACGTACCGTTTCAGCATTTGCCCGAAGTAGAAAATGGGAAATCATAGAAAACAATTTCATGGCTAAGTTAAGGCCACTGCTGCCTCCTTCGCGATCCTCACCTGCATTACAAATTAACACACTACTGCAGACACCAAATAGCACAGGTTAGCAGACATTTTTTAAAATATACATATAGATACAGAAGTTCTTAACTAAGCAGCCTCATTATAAATTTATCTGAAGTGCCTATAATTACAGTTTCAGAGTAGCTTTCTGGAAATCTATTCAACTAGAGGCAGATGAACCAGATGTCATTCCTCCTAAAGCAACAATCACCACCAGTCTAGTTAGTTAGTTGGTTAGGTAGGTAGGGGCGGAACTACGAGGCCATCTGCCCCTAAATACCTCCAGTCGATTCAATAAATGAGGATGGAGTTAATTAATTGCAAAAACAGTTGGGCACTACCCCAAACCTCAAAGGTAGTGCTATAAGTAAGCGTACCTGGCAAGATGAGGGATTGCTGCCTCTCCAACGCAGTCAGCACCACAACACCTGACCTGAAAGTAACACACCATTCAAGGATTTGAAAATGGCCGCTGCGCACTACATTCAGTGTAATATATTTAACACCAACACTAATGACGTCTTTTATATGACACTTTTCCATTACGATATTTCGTTTTAATTGTGGCAGTTTCAACCAAGCAATGTGAATAGACGTGCAGTGAAGTGTAAGGAAGAATGGGAATCGCTATTCAGCAGTACCGGGCGGTCATCGGCCGCTGGCAGGCTAGAGTGAAGTGCGATTTCGTTGTCGGGAAAGTGAACGTCACTGAACAGATGGGAGTTTTGGTGATGGGGATGGTAGTGCTGGTTGTGTCGACGCTATTATTAATTGGAAGAGTGGAGTCAAACCCAGGGCCTGGTCAGCTGGGATGGCAAGAAATTGAAAAAATAAGGGAAATTGTAAAGGAAGTGTCACAAAATGACCAGATACGGGACAGTCTTCGAGAACAATGTAAGGAATTTAGGGAGATGAGGACATGTATAAGATAAGAGTTGGGAATAGTGACAGAAAGGCTGACCGAGAATAGTAGAGAGATAAAAGACCTAAGAGAACAGGTGAAGATATTAGAAGTGGAGGTAAAAGAATTAAGGAATACCAAACTGGATGAGAGAAAGAAAAAGTCTTCATTTACGGAATAAAGGAAGATGTCAATGAAAGCACCGAGGACCTAACATCCAAGGTGCTCCGAGTGATTTGTGAAGGCATGCGGATAAACATTGGAGTTTCAGAGATTGACAATGTGACCAGGATAGGGCGGGGAAAGGGCATGAGGCCCATGAAAGTGTCGTTAGCTTCTTCGCTGATGGCTCACAGAATTCTGGCGAACACAAGGAACCTGAAAGGGGAGAGGATATGGGTAAGGAGAGAAATGAGTAAAGAAGAGGCAAGCGAGCAACGGACCTTGCAGTTTCATTTAAGGAAGGCAAGGACCTCGGGTCTTAAAGCTTATGTAAAAGGCAATAGACTGGCGGTTAGCGGCAACAACTGGGATCGGGTTTGGACAGTGGCAGAACTCCAGGATGTGTAGAAGCAACAACAACAGGAGCCAGTTAGACCTAGCAACAAGGTGGAAGCAGCTGTCGGTTCAGAGGGAAGTGCGGTGGTGACTCAACAGAGAGCATCGACCTCAAAGTCCAATATGGAAGTGGCGCGAGCAGGTACGACTAACGTCAGCACCAGGAACACCGGAGAAGTGCGTGGTTTGCAGAAAGGTGAGACTGTCAAACAACGAGTTACTAGTCTAAAAGAACTTTGGGGCAAGATAACCTTGACAGAGCAGTTGAATATGGAGAAGGAGGTCATTTCTTCTCCAGCTGCCAGTAAACTAGAGCTAGAGAAAGCTAGAGTTACTAGAAGCTGATGATGATGATGATAATTGTTGTTTTAAGGGGCCTAACATCTAGGTTATCGGCCCTACTAGAAGCAAAGCCACCGCCAGCGAAGAGGGTAGGGGTAAAAATAACTAAACTGGAATATTGCAAGCGTAAGTATAGAGGGTTTTATAAATAAGAGAAGGAATGATGTAGTTTTGACCCTAATAGAAGATATGCAGATTTTAGGATTTGTTGAGAGTTGTGAGGTTAAAATAGATGGCTTCAATATATATACAAAACCTAAGATTAGGAAAGTTCGTACCGGTAGGTTCCCGGGGGGATTGTTGTTTTAATTAAAGAAGAGGTGAGGGAATTATCAGAATTTATTAGTTCAGAACTGAAAGAATTAGTGTGGGTAAAAGTAGATATTAGGGGAAGGGGAAAGGAACGGTATGTTTTGGATTTGTCTACAATTCTCCGGAGAATTCCCCGTATGCAAGAGAACGCTTTTTCGATGAGTTAGCTATTGAAATAAATAGAATTCAAAATAAATATGAAGAGACAGAGATTGTGCTTTTAGGGGACTTCAATGCGAGGGTTGCAGGCAGAAAGCCCCTTTACAGCAAGGGGGTTGCCGAGGCAGAGAATGCAACAAGAGCGGACAAAAGATTTTGGAACTATGTGGTGCAGAAGAGTTATATATACTAAATGGTGTCTGCGTGGGGGATGAAGGAGGTAACTTGACATATATAACCGAGAATGGAGGAAGTGCAATAGACTTAGCAATATGTTCCAGAGGAGCACTAGCCCTAATTAAGAGGTTCACTGTTGAAGAATGGGGGGAATCACACCACCTACCAAGTGTAGTCAATATGCAGGGAGCGGTGACAAAATCAAAAGGGAATCCACAAGTTAAAGCTAAAGAGAGAAAAGTAAATAGATTCAGATGGAGGGAGGAAAACTGCAGGGAGTTCCGGAACTACTTCCAGGGAGAAAATTTTGAGCTGATAAAGGTAGGGATAAGTTTAAGGATCAGTAATGATCAAATTGAGGGGGTAATACGTATGATTGAGAATGCAATTATGATGGCCGGGCGGAAAATGTGCGTGTAGGCTAGGAGAAAGGTAGCGAGAATTAAAGGATGGTACGATGAATCTTGTAGAAGGAAGAAAACTGAAGTTATTAGGGCACTGAATTTATACAAGAGAGGAGCGGATGATACGATGAGAGTAGAATTTTGTCGTCTAAGGAAATAATATAGGGAATTGCTCAGCAAAACGAAAAATGAATGGCCGGGTATTGAAGCAACAACACTAAATAAGGATTCTAAAGCTAACGACTGTAGGAAAGTGTGGAGCAGGATAAATTCTTACTGTAGGGGGCGCAGAAGTGGTGGTGGGAGCTCTATTAGTGATGCAGTATGGGTTACATAATATGAAAATCTGTTAAATGCTGATGATAATTGGAGGAAGAGAGATGAGTTTGGCGTCCCGAGGGGGCTGGAGGTCGCTCTGCCTATGCTGGACCAAGTCATATCGATAGATGAAATTAAGGAAGTAATGGCAAAAAGTAAAGGAGGGAAGTCAGGTGCTATTTCGGGGATAATAAATGAATTTTGGCAAGAGTTGAGTAAGAATAGGTTCATGATGGTAAGCTTGGTACAAATCTTTAACCAGGTTTTTGAAGGAGGTAGATTTCCGAGGGCGTGGCAGGTGGGGATAATTTGCCCAATATATAAGAAACGTGGGGACAATCTAGACCCAGGCAACTATAGAGGCATAACTTTGCTTGATAATTTGAGCAAAATGTACACCGGGGTATTATCCAAGCGTTTAATAGCATGGCTGTTCGGTGTATTCGAGACTCCAGGCAGGGTTCAGAAAAGGGATGAGAACCAGTGACAATATAATGGTGGTGAAAACGGTGATGGACAAGTACATAAGAAGGAAAAGAGGTAAGCTGTATATCACAACTATTGATTTGGAGAAGGCGTTTGATTCAGTGAGCAGGGGAGCTGTCATGGCTAAACTGGGAAAAATCGGGTGTCGCATAAAATGATAAGAGCAATTGAGAATGTGTATTCCGAAGTGAAATGTGCAATTAAAACTAAAGATGATATAATTGTAGGAGAGATAAATATAGGATTAAAACAGGGATGCAAATTATCCCCGGTGCTTTTTTGCTGTTTATCAACGAAATTTTCGATTCAAAGGGCTTTGAGCAACGGTCCAACCGTTGCTTGGAAAATTATGTTATCCCGGGCCTAGCTTTTGCTGATGACATCCTTCTGCTCACTCTAACACCCTATAATATGCAACATAGTATTGACGAGATTGTGAAATACTGTGAGGACTGGAACTTAAAAATTAACCCAAGTAAGACCAAAGTTATGGTGTGCAAAAAGGGAGTTAAACTGGCTAAGAATGAAAAGTGGGTCATGTATGGGTCACAGTTAGAGACAGTGAGAAAACTTGAGTATCTAGGGACGATAATGGCGAGTAATGGAAAATCGACCGAACAAATTAAAAGGGCAAAATCGAAAGGGCTATCGGCATTGGCGAGTTAAAGTGTTAGAGCGTAAGTTACCGAATCTTGACTACAAAGTGTATAAGAATGTGTTTAACGCACTCGTCGTTTCAAGAGCACTTTATGGAGTGGAAGTATGGGGTTTAGAGGAAGGAACGGCAACCCTGGACAGTATTGTAAGTAGGTTTGCCAAGATAATTTTGGGGCTACCTAGTTGCACGGCGAATTGTGGAGCGAGAATGTTGTGTGAGGATGTAAGCATTAGACAACATATCATAAAAAGGGTCATAAAGTCTGGGATTAGTTTAAAATCAGTAGGTGGAGGGGGGGGGGGGGATGCTAAAGGTAGCCTACCTGCACCAAATGAAGCATCATTAAGAGGGCTACTGGGTGGACGGGGTAAGAAATGTACTGGAAAGATTAGGAATGGGTTATCTATGGGATAGGGACTTACGAAGAGAGGAAGGTAGGGTGTGTAAAAAAAAGTGTGCAGAAGGGTTAATGACGTAGAGTTGCAGGTGCTAAGAGAAGAGTGCACCAACAGGAGAACCTTAACGGAGTTCTTCGAAATAAGGAACTTTATGAGCATAAAGCCTCAATGTCTAATGAAAAGAGAAATAAGAGGGATAATTTGGTGGTTAATGGGGGTGTATAAGAACAAAGCGTTGAGAGAAGTAGGAAAAGAGGACCTTTGTCTGTTTTGTGGGAGGTTATGGGTGCAGCGCACCTGATCAGGGAATGCAAGGAGATTAAAACGATAAGAGCAAAGTTTGTAGACAAATCAGATCTAACCAGAATAGAAAATGAAAATGAGTATCAAACTTTAATAAAATTACTAAAAAGGGAATGGGGGAAGGCAGGTCAATTGGCAAAATATTTTAACACCATCAGGGCAATGTGGAATAGGAAAGCGTATGAGATTCAGAACAAAGATGCATGTGAATTAAGCATACAAGTGCAGGAGATGGCTTCCTAAGCTATAAATCTTGTTAAAGCCTAGGAGAGCCTATCTGTATTAACTAGGTATACTAATACTACAGTACATCCATATATTGATTGCTGTCTGTAGATTTTTCCGTTCTGAATCCATGCTGTGAGTTTGATGATCTTTTTTTTTCCTTACTACAAAACTTATCAGTCTCTTACAGTCAGTAAGGGCTCGATAGGAAAATAAAAGTAAATTTTTCAGTGATGTATATGCGGAACACGCCATATTCAGGTAGCTCAAATGTGTCTCCCATGGAGAACTGTCAAAAATGAAGAACACTGTGTCCACATTATACTCTTTATAATCAAGAAAGAACTGTGTGCAGTCTCCATCAGAAAAGTT
Source organism: Meconema thalassinum (assembly GCA_946902985.2). Taxonomy (NCBI): domain Eukaryota; kingdom Metazoa; phylum Arthropoda; class Insecta; order Orthoptera; family Tettigoniidae; genus Meconema; species Meconema thalassinum. The sequence continues at coordinate 243,400,026 of OX336389.2, read as the reverse complement.
TCCCAGTGATATTTTGAATGAAGATAACTACTGCAAAAACATTATTAAGTTTTTGAAAAAAGAAAAAAAAACTAGGAAGCTCTTAAATGCCGTATTAACATTTGGTTTATTCATCTAATGCCATATTGTAAATTTATGTAATCGATGTACTGTATTTATTGTCCGTATGTCATGATATGACTCTCTGAGTTCATGTGAAAATTAACAAGTAGATATGGTTTAAATAAATAGATTTGGGCCATTGCCCAAACATCTCATCTCAAATCACACCAACGGTATTAATTGTGGAATTGCAAATAGAGCTAAAGCGGGAAACCAATGGTCGAGAGTGATCGAGAGTGGCAAGATACAGGGAAGCATGGAGTCTGCTGGAGCCAAACAGGGATCAACATGCACCAAACAGGACAGAAAGACAATGACAGTGAGTGCAACAAGACAAAAGCTCCCAAGGATGCTCACCTTCGGAGCCTAATCACGAGCACGTCCCTGTGCAAACAGGAGGCCTTTGCCCTTATGGGTTGTCTATAGGCTAATTTTATTATTATTATGATTATTATTATAGCTTGCCACGGTGGGTGAGTGGATAGCGTGTCGGTCTACTAACCCCAAGATTGCAGGTTCGCCCCTGACCGTGGTAAGTGATTTTTGAAAGGCGGCAAAAATACGATACGCATGTCATACGATGTTGGCATGTCAAAGAACCCATTTGAATTCAGTAGGCCGAGTTCATAATGGCAAAATTAATCTCGGGAGTTTCCGCCAGAACAAAGTTCCTCATTTCTCTACTAGAAAGCGCTATTGTGTTCAAGGAGATTAGATATCTAACATCTAACCTCCTTGACTTTCATAATCAAGGAACTACGAAATTCGACATGCAAGCTACCCTCTGGGTGTCAAATAGCAAAGCTTGCACTAGGCACCCGAGGCCATACGATATTATTATATTATTATTATTATTATTATTATTATTATTATTATTATTATTATTAGAGCCTCCGTGGCTTAGGCGGCAGCACGCTGGCCTCTCACCGCTGGGTCCGTGGTTCAAATCCCGGTCACTCCATGTGAGATTTGTGCTGGACAAAACGGAGGCAGACAGGTTTTTCTCCGGGTACTCCGGTTTTCCCTGTCAAAATTTCATTCCAGCAACACTCTCCACTATCATTTCATTTCATCTGTCATTCATTTAATCATTGCCCTAGAGGAGTGCGTCAGGCCTCGGCAGCCGGCACAGTTCATATCCTCGCCGCTAGATGGGGGCTTCATTCATTCCATTCCTGACCCGGTCGGAGACTGGAAACAGGCTGTGGATTTTCATTTTCATTATTATTATTATTATTATATGCCAATACTCAGCAATATCCATACCTCAGTAGTCTACTCTCACTCTAGTCTGTGCTAACAGACAAGTGCAAAAATACTGCATTGATCAAGAGATGGCTTCTGGCATGACACGCTGGTTTATAAAACAATAAAGTTTGCATATGGATACAATTACGAAATTTCTTCATTGCAATGATGCTAGCCAATCTAACTGCCCAACGCGAACTCTGCAGCTTTCACGCTTATTGAAGTCATAATGTACGTCGCTCGTCAAAGCATTATCCTGTGATTAGCGTGAGTAAGTTCCAGCGTTCAAATAAGGCGCACATTAAATTCTTATCAAGCTAATGGATGGCGAACTAAATATATATCCTACAATGTGGCTTCAACAAGATGACTTCTGAACTTCACCGACCACTGCCAGCAAACTCTCGTCACCTATGTTGGATGCGTAGGCTATGTATACCTTTTCTAACAGTGTATTATTATTATTATTATTATTATTATTATTATTATTATTATTATATTCATCTCCGTTATCGATGTGGTTATTGTTGTTGTTGTTCAGTAAGCTAACGTACCTTTATTAGACAGTTGAAATTTGTGAAATTCATTGCCCTGTGGGTTTGACTCAACAGTTCTCAGGGTACTTGAGCTGATTAACTGTGTCACAGAGAGAAAACAATTTTTCTGATGACTGTTGCATATAATACGCTCATTCTGTTGTAGAGTGTTTGCTATAGGTTCGGAGTCCTCCAATGTCGGTGATGCAAATTGTGACCCAATCAGAAAAGCAGCTCACATGGTACAGGGAATTTCAACTGTCTCTAGTTATTCGTTAATGAGCTAGCTATCGTTCCGTGACCCCTTTACGTTACAAATATGTGCATGTAGTTCGTTTGGAAAGTGAAAGCAGTGAACGTGATAGCAGAACTGTTGAAAAATTACTCAAGTTAGGAGAATACGATGCAGTATGTTAAGATGTTGTAGAGTTATTATTATTCTCATTATTATTATTATTATCACTATTATTATTATCATCATCATTGTTCAAGGTTTAGCATTTTGTTTAATTTATGGGGAGGGAGATTTATTATTATCGCTGGGGGCTTATAACACTCTTTATTCGGCCCTATTACCGAGCACCCGTCTCAATCTAGTAAAGAGGTTGGTAGTCCTGTCAACGCTGCCGAGTCAGATTTGAAAATATACTTCACTTATGAAACAACACCGATACTGCCCATTGCTACTTACTTTAATAATGAAAACACTCCTCACTTCCAATGAAGTGTGATTGTATGTCATATAGTCCCACGTCAGGTTTCTTTTTATTACGAGAAAAAAATTCATTCAACATGTATATACAGATGTATCAAAATACAGGGTGAATCCCCCATGAGATAAACTTGTGCGTGGTCTTCATGAACACAGTTTCTTAATGTATTTGCAACATGGTATTCACTATATTGACATATTTAATAATAAATGTATTGCAGTAAGTAGCCATGTTACAATAAAAATAATTAGAGTATTAACTCCAAACACTCCATGTCTTACTTCTTGTTTCTATTAGTCTCGTCAGTACAGAACTGTTTTGAAGACAATTTTCGATGCATACAATTCTTGACGTGATATTTAGCACATTTATTTCCACACTAAGAACACACGCAATCCCCACAGGTTTCATGGAAGAGTTCGTTGCGGCATAGGCCTATCTTATAACGGAAGCTATGCACTGCGAACCTGGTAACAAAGTACCGAAGTTCATAGTTGGTTCCAATCTCCTGTCGTCAAGGCATCTGTGCTATAGAATTCGATCTCAATGTCTTTCTTCCTCCTCTGGTGTTCGAGTCTTACTACTTCTTCGTAAGCAGGCGGTGATGGTAGACAGATCCGTAGACGTAGGTCTTCTATCAGCTTTTTTTTAGCTTATGGCTTTTAGTGCCGGGAGTGTCCGATGACATGTTCGGCTCGCCAGTTTTGTAGCTGCTTCGAGACGGACACCCAATGGGTGAGCTACAAGTACCGTTGGGGAGGGAAGTTGGGATGTAAGGACGAGGAATTGGAAGGTAGCGGCTGTGGCCTATAGTTAGGGACCAACCCCGGCATTTGCCTGGAAGGAAGATGGGAAACCACAGAAGACCATCTTCAAGGTTGCCGGCGGGGGGATTCGAACCTCCTCGCCTCCCGGATGTGAGCGACTGCCAGCAGTCATGCCGTAACGACCTCGGCTAACTCACCCTTCTATCAGTATTGCCTCCCTACACAACTCGTATGATAGTCGTGATGACGAGAATTTTGAAATACCGAGTGCTTGCTTCATGAACGTTGCTTTCACTTTCTCAAGGTCCTTCAGGTTGCTCTTCGTAAGAAATTGCCATATTATTTGGAGTCCATAAGTAGCCATAAGTGGGCTTTAAACAGTCTGATTGCTGTTCGGAGAGAAATCTTCGTGAGGAATTTAATATCATTAATCGCTATTATGGCCTCCGTTATTCTGTCTTTGATATGTGCCGAATAGGTTTTTCCGTGGGATTGTAATGTGATGGCTAAGTACTCGAATTTGTTCACATCTCGCAACGGTTGTTGATCTGAGTAGATTGTCTCTCCTGCTGCTTGCTTGCCCCCTGTTTGGAAGGTCATTTTCACTTTCTTGTAACTGCAGGATCGATATATATATTGACCTATTTACTGATCGTAGTAATAAAAGTTTATAGTAAAACATTAATAAAAGGATACTAGAAATAAATGAAGATGTTACATTACTTAGTACTATGGAATTTGGGACTGAGTTGGTTTAAAAATGTTGGTGACAATTTATAAGTTCATTTACTTTATCAAAGTTATTATGGAGCCATGTAAGCCTTTTCTTCAGAATTTTCAGGGCGTTATTTGTCACATTTACTGACAATATATTGTATAAACCCAGTGCTAAGACAACTTTAATTCCTTTGGCCAAGTATTGTGTTTCTACGGTGGATACTTAGTACTAAGTAATAAATAATACCAATTAATTTTTATAATAAATAAATGACTCAATTCGGAAAGAATTAGGAGGTTGGATCTCATGTATAACTTTATTTATGTTAATGTATATAATTTAACTGTTGAGTGTGACTTGAAAATGAGGCCATATTGCCCACACGCCAGGAGAAGTGAGTAGTAAGACTGGTACGTATGGAATCAATTCGTAGTTCTTAAAGATACATTCTGTCCAAATGTAAGATGTTGTTATCCACAGCTGTGATCGTTTTAAACATTCATTGTAGTTGAGATCATTGAAATAACATTGCCGTTAATGATTTCTACTATATTCGCGAGCTTGAACTCAACGGCATATTCTGTGATATAGAATACACTTTTGAAAACAACCCCCTAGGGGCTCATATCTAGTGGGACGTGGGTTGGCGACTACGGGACCACAGCTGAGTCCGGCATTGCTTCCACTTACTTGTGCCGGGCCCCTCTCCGTCTTCTTTTCTGTCGACCTCTCTTGGTCAACTCTTGTTCTCTTCCGACCCCGACGGTATTAGGGTATCTGAGGCCTAGGGAGTCTTTCACGTTCCCGCCTTAATTGGCCCTTGTCTCATCTTTCCTGATACCCTCAATCTTCGAGGGGTCAGCCTTCTTTTTCTTTTCATGTTATCTCCTGCCTTCTGCACAAGGCCCTCAAGAAAGCAGGGTGTATGTAGCCCCACCACTTCTGGTGCACCCTGGATAGTGCTACACACTCAACGGCTGGTAAGTTTGGGAGTTGGCGACCCCGAGGAATTCCTGAGCTGGATCCTTTTTGTCCCCTCTTTCCTCTAACTTTCCGCCCTCTCTTCTTTCCCTTTCCGATCTGCCTTTCATGGCTCTCCTTCCTTCCAAGTCCCTCAATCCTCATTCTTCGAGGGTTGAAGCCATTTCTTTTCTTCCTGTCCTTTATTTGCCTTATCCTTTATTTGTTTACCATTTTTGATGTGTAACTTCTTTCCGCTCGGTTGCTGGATAGTTTTGTGGGAGTGATTTTGAAAATTGGGGACGGGAGTGGATCGGAACGATCGAGCAGGCAGTGGTGGATCAAACGGAAGTATGCACTGCCCGCTCGATCGATCAAACGGAAGTGTACTAGCTGGCAGTGGTGGACAACGGAAGTATGCACTGCCCGCTCGATCGATCTAACGGAAGTGTACTAGCTGGCAGTGGTGGACAACGGAAGTATGCACTGCCCGCTCGATCGATCGAATGGAAGTGTGCCCTAGCTGGCAGTGGTGGATCGAACGGAAGTATAAGACGCACTGCCAACTAGATCGATCGATCCAGCTGGCACTGGTAAGAGAAACAATCAGCGCGCGGTGTCGAAAATTGATACCATGACGCACTCTCGGCCATGTGGAATGTATATGACATACTGAACGGAAAACGCTCATGCGAACTCTGGTGTCAAGTGATTTAAACAAATGACATGGTACATGTTCGAAGTCTTCGTATCAGTATTTAAATGGTAAAATGCCTTAATATCAAACAGTGTAAGTAGTCGGCATTGCATTGGACTTAAGGCATTTTAAACTCAATGTCACTCAAGAACATTATCGAAACAAGCAAAATATAAATGAAACTTAATTCCGTAATGCAGTATTATTGGAACGTGGAAATAAGTCACCATCATGTGCACAAAATTAGCGTAGTGGAAATAGCCGTGGGTTTATTGCGTATGACTGCGAATCTAGAGATCTTGGGTTCGAATCCTGGGCGGGGTAGATGTTTTTGCTACCAGATTATCATTTTAAACGATATTTATCAAATCAATATGACTCATTTTAACAGAATCCATATGAAATTACGTGTTGGTCTGTGAATCAAGAGGACCTGTTTATAAAGAATTTAAGGTTATGAGCGGTGTCGCGTCTATTAATCTAGTTGATCCATATCGTATTCTTTATTTGGGCTAGTGCTGGTGGAAGCTACAAATCATCTAATAAAATGAGTTCCGTATTATAAACTACAATATCTGTAAAACACTCCCTTTTACAATAGATTAATATTACGGCTGTGAGTTTGTTTCGTCGCCTCGCCGGTTGAGTCACCGCTGCCCCGGGCTGTGTGTGCTCTGCCTCAGTGTATTACGTGCGCCTGACGCAACATGGCTAATAGGAAAAAGGGATGGTCCAGAATATTCGTGACCCAGCCAGTGATGGAAATCTCGAGAAGCCGGGTATCCTGGACGATTCTAGAATTCATTGAGTCACCGGCCTGCTATATCAGAGCGACCTGTCAAGCGGTGTGTGTGTTTTGCTTTTTTTTTTTCGAGCTAGTGTGAGCGCTTACCTTGAGCGACAGTTGTTGGCAACGTGACTTGCGAAACCCCTTGTGAAGCTGATTCTCTTGACAGCGAGGGAGTGAGAAGCATACAGGGGACTGCCTGTGTTTTGAGCGAGTGTGATTTCACTGAGCGACAGAGGTATTGTAGTGAAGTGCCGTGCAAGTTACGAAATCCAGTGAAATTGTTTCCCAGCTTGTGGACAGCGAAGCTGCGTGTAGCAGGTTATCGTAAGTAACTGTAGTTTGTGTACATAAGGAAGAGGTGCAGGTATTCCTAGCGAGGACACGGGTCTTATTAGTGGAGGATTAGCTGCATGACTAAGTGAAAGGGGCAAAAGCACTCCATAAGGAAGAGACTTGAGGAAACTGGAGTAAGGTTCTAATTGCTTGTATGTGCTGTTGAGTGGTGTATCTTTCTGGCCGCAATAAAGTTAATTATTTCTTTAAAGGAACAATCTGTGTTGTGCTTCAACCCACCGTAATCCAGTTAACAAAAGTGCCACTAGGGGGGGTGGCACGTAACAACTGGTGTCAGAAGTGGGATTACGAAATCAAGCACAAGCACAACACCTGACGGTCCTGGTTTCAAAACCCAAGCAGGTCATTTTTTTTAATTTTCCTGTGAGTGCATGCCCTTTACAAGACAAACAACCAAAATGGAAGCGCAATTGGCAGCATTGCTAGAAAAGTTAAGTGGCATGGAAACCAAATTAGAAGACGGCCTGAAGAATTTAACCAAGGACTTAACTGCCAAATTAGAAGACGGCCAGAAGAATTTAACCAAGGACCTAACTGCCAAATTAGAAGACAGCCAGAAAAAGCTAGCAGAGGACCTAACCGCCAAATTTCTGGATGGCCAGAAAAATCTGGAAGAGTGTCTGCTGACGAAATTACAGGAAAGTCAAAAGAAATTGGAACAGGGTCTGCGTCAGGAAGTCAACACTGTCTGCCAGGGCCTACGTGAGGAAGTCACAGCAGTAGAAAAGAAGTTCGACGCCTTACAAGAGGAAGTTGCCGAACTGCGCCAACGCCCACTGACGGGGGTGGAAGAGAAATTCAACGCTTTACAAAAGGAAATTGCTGAGCTGAACCAACGCCCGTCGACGGGGATGGAAGCGAGATTCAACGCTCTTCAAGAGGAAGTTGCCGAGCTGCGCCGACGCACACCCACAGGTACACCGGGAATATCAGGAACGGGACAGAGCAGAGTGACGCCCCCAACCTTCGACGGAAAGGTCCCGTGGAGCACCTATTTACGTCAGTTCGATGCAGCCTGTTCCATAAACAACTGGAACAGCACGGAAAAGGCTACAGCTCTCATTGTCGCGCTGAGAGGGGACGCCCTTAACGTCCTTCAGACCATCCCGACTGGATCCCAGGACTACGCTTCACTAATCGCCCATATGGAGTCCCGATATGGAGATAGCCATCTTCAGCAGGCCTACCAGATGCAGCTCCGGACCCGGGTACAAAAGAACGCGGAAACCCTGCAGGAGTTCGAGATGGATATCGCACGCCTCGTAAGGCTCGCCTATCCAACAGCGCCGGCCGACTTTCTGGAACAGATTGCGACGCAGACCTTCACCGACGGGCTACGGGACTCGGACACTCAACAGGCGCTGCGACTCGCGCGCAATAAGACCCTGGCAGATGCGCTGAGCCACGCACTTGAGATCGAGACTGTAAAGCAGGTATCTAGAATGCGCACGCGGGTGCGTCAGGTGGACGTAGACGAACCAGCCAAAGCCGACAAGACCAAGCCCCTGGCCGATGAACTGATGGAGGCGCTAGGCCGGTTCTTCAAGAGTCGCAGTACCACCAACAAAAACGTAGCCGAAGGACATCCGGAGAGGCGGCCCGGAAGAGGACTACCGACCTGCTGGACCTGCCGTAAGAGAGGCCACCTGAGCAAGGACTGCGGTGATCGCCACCGCCAAGGGTTTCCGTCGGGACAGTAAGTCGTAGGGAAACCGCGCAGCCCAGGAAAGGAAGTATCAGCCAGCCTTGGGGGGCAAAGGTTGGCTTGTGACAGTCGTCAAGTCCCGGCAGTCCAAGTTCGTGTGACGCAGTTACGGAGGGATAATAGCAGCCTGATGGTTGACGGAGTCGTCAACGGAGAGAGCTGACCCCATGCTAATCGACACGGGAGCATCGAGGACCATCGTCAGTCCCACCGTGATCCCGAAGTGGAGAGTGCAACCCACACAAAGGAACCTCCAGCTAATAACCGCGACCGGAGAGACCGCACCGGTACATGGCGAAGCATCACTGGAGTTCGTCATTGGTCGACGGGCGATAAAGCATCCAGTGATTGTGGCTGACTATCAAATCAAGTGATCATCGGACTGGACTTCCTGGACCAGAACAGCATCATCTTGGATCTGAGTACCAACACGCTGCACTTCGGACGTGAGGAACTTGCTTTGCAACCAGCACACGAGGCCGTCGCCGCACGACGAGTAAGGCTGAGAGAGGACGTCATCGTTCCCGCCAGGATGGAAGTCAGCGCTGCCGTAATTGTCGACGGAACAGCTGAGGGAGTGGCGGCTGTCATCGAGCCAAAATATGAGGACATCCAGACAAAAGGATTGCAAGTTGCCAAGATTCTCATCAACACGGCGTCTCGACCATACGTCCGCCTGTCCAACCTGAACGACTACGATATTACGGTTCACCGGGACACCAACCTAGGAGTCTGCGAGCCCGTTACCTGGATTGCCCGCATCACAGACACGACGGGCGGACACCTGCAGACGGACAACCGAAGAAGACGCGCCCTGCCAGAAGAACTACAGAAGCTGTACCAAGGATCCCAGGACCATTTAGACGAGGAACAATCACGCCAACTTCGGGACCTGCTACATGAATTCCAGGATGTCTTCTCCGTGGGGAGCAAAGACTTCGGCAGGACAAACTTGGTCCAGCACAGAATCGACGTTGGGGACAGCGCACCGATTAGGGCCCCATTCCGACGTGTCCCGCTCGCCAAGCAAGCCGAAGTCGACCGGATGGTAGAAGAAATGAAGGAGCAAGGAGTGATCGAGCCATCACATAGTCCTTGGAGTTCTCCGGTCGTGCTAGTGAAGAAGAAGGACGGTTCCACCAGGTTCTGCGTGGATTACAGGCGGGTGAATGACGTCACGAAGAAGGACAGTTACCCTCTACCCCGGATCGACGACACCGTGGACACCATATCAGGGTCAAGATGGTTCTCCACCTTGGATTTGAAGAGTGGCTACTGGCAGGTGGAGGTCCACCCTAAGGACCGCGAGAAAACTGCGTTCTCTGTGGGCAGCGGTCTCTGGCAGTTCACCGTCATGCCATTCGGTCTGTGCAACGCCCCTGCGACCTTCAAAAGGCTAATGGAATCCATTCTGAGGGGACTACACTGGAAGACCTGCCTGGTCTTCCTAGACGACGTCGTCGTTCTGGGCAGAAGCTTCGAGGAGCACTACAGCAACCTGAAGGAGATCTTGATGAAGCTACGGGCTGCCCAGCTGAAGTTGAGCCCCAAGAAGTGTCAGCTCTTCCAGAAGCAGGTCCAGTATCTTGGGCATATCGTCTCCGAGGAAGGGGTGCGCACCGACCCAGAGAAGACCACAGCTGTGAGGGAGTGGCCAGTTCTGAAGGACAAGTCCCAACTACGAAGCTCCCTGGGACTCTGCACTTATTACCGTCGCTTCGTGAGAGGATTCTCCGACTTCGCCAAACCACTGCATCGACTGACTGAGGAGGACCAACTCTTCACGTGGACAGCAGAATGCCACAGTGCCTTCGAACAATTCAAGCAGGCTCTGTGCACCGCACCTATTCTGGCATACCCCAGACCTGGAATAAGGTTCATCGTCGATACCGATGCCAGCGACTTTGGTATAGGGGGAATCCTGTCGCAAATAGTGGACGGCGAGGAGAGAGTAGTGGCCTACTTCAGCAAAGCCTTGTCAAAGCCAGAGAGGAACTACTGCGTCACCAGGAAGGAACTGCTCGCCATCGTGAAGACCATCGAACACTTCCACAAGTACCTGTACGGGCAAGAATTTCTCATCAGGACCGACCATGCATCCCTGCGGTGGCTCCTGAACTTCAAACAGCCCGAGGGTGAACTCGCGCGGTGGATAGAGAGGCTTCAACAGTACAACTTTGAGATCCAGCACAGGAAAGGCCAACTGCATTCTAACGCCGACGCCCTGTCACGAAGACCGTGCCCCGAAGACTGCACCTTCTGTACCAGAAGAGAGGAGAACACCGGGATACAGTGCCGAAGGACTACCGTGGAACTTCATGGGAGCTGGAGCCGTGAATCTTTCACGCGGGCACAAGCAGAAGATGATGACCTGGGACTGATAGCCGAATGGAAGAGGGCTGTGTTCCCAGACCCGGGTGGAACATTGTGAGCGACTGCAGTCCAAAGTTCAAGTCCTACTGGGCGCAGTGGGACTCGCTGATTGTAAGGGATGGCCTCATCTGCCGGACCTGGGAGAGCACCGACGGGAAGACATCTCGGGAACAAGTCTTCGTACCAAAGGCTATGACGGAGGTAGTTCTGAAGGAAGTCCATGGAGGATCATCCGGTGGACACCTAGGGATAAAGAAGACCCTGGAGAAGCTGAGAGAGCGGTTTTACTGGATCGGATGCCGAACTGACGTGGAGAACCACTGCGCGAGGTGCCACGATTGCGCAGCCAGCAAGGGCCCAGGACGATGACGACGGGGTCCACTGAAGACCTACAACATGGGCGGCCCCATGGAGAGAGTGGCCATCGATGTTGCTGGGCCATTCCCGTTGAGCGAGGCAGGGAACCGCTACATTGGTCGTCAGCGACTACTTCACCAAATAGCCGGAGGCGCATGCGCTCCCTAACCAAGAAGCCGCGACGATCGCAGAGACCCTGGTGAAGGAATTCGTCAGCCGGTACGGAGTACCCCTGGAGCTGCACTCCGACCAAGGGAGGAATTTCGAGTCGTAGGTGTTCCAGAACCTATGCCAGCTGCTGGGAATTCGGAAGACAAGGACGACGCCGCTTCACCCTCAGTCCGACGGGATGGTAGAGCGATTCAATCGCACCATCGAGAACCATCTCCGAATAGTCGTCAGCAAGCACCAGAGGGATTGGGACAAATATCTTCCACTATTTCTCCTGGCCTACCGCGCCGCCGTGCATGAAGCCACCGGGTGCACACCAGCCCGGGCCAGGTTTGGGAGGGAACTCCTTCTACCTGTCGATCTTGCCTTCGGCCGACCTGGGAATGATCCGATCCCGGTAAGCCAGTATTGTCAAGAACTGGTCGACCAACTGGAGGACGTGCACGCGTTCGCGAGGAGGAGACTGCGGATCGAGACCGACCGAATGAAGACCCGATACGACCAACAGACGGATGCCGGCGGATTCCACGGGGACGACCTGGTCTGGCTCTTCAAACCATTACGGAAGAAAGGCCTGTCACCCAAACTGCAGAAGTCCTGGGAGGGCCCGTACCGAGTCGTGAAACGGATCAACGATGTCGTCTACAGGATCCAGCGGAGCCCGAGGGCGAAGATGAAGATCCTGCATCGAGATCGCCTGCCAGCCTACGGAGGGACACAGATGGACCAATGATTGATCGGGACGATCAGCCTTTTAGGAAGGGGGTGGTGTTATGGCTGTGAGTTTGTTTCGTCACCTCGCCGGTTGAGTCACCGCTGCCCCGGGCTGTGTGTGCTCTGCCTGAGTGTATTACGTGCGCCTGACGCAACAGGGCTACTAGGACAAAGGGATGGTCCAGAATATTCGTGACCCAGCCAGTGATGGAAATCTCGAGAAGCCGGGTATCCTGGACGATTCTAGAATTCATTGAGTCACCGGCCTGCTATATAAGAGCGACCTGTCAAGCGGTGTGTGTGTGTTTTTTTTCGAACTAGTGCGAGCGCTTACCTTGAGTGATAGTTGTTGGCGACGTGACTTGCGAGACCCCTAGTGAAGCTGATTCTCTTGACAGCGAGGGAGTGAGAAGCATACAAGGGACTGCCTGTGTTTTGAGCGAGTGTTATTTCACTGAGCGACAGAGGTTTTGTGGCGAGGTGCCGTGCGAGTTACGAAATCCAGTGACATTGTTTCCCAGCTTGTGGACAGCGAAGCTGCGTGTAGCAGGTTATCGTAAGTAACTGTAGTTTGTGTACATAAGGAAGAGGAGCAGGTATTCCTAGCGAGGACACGGGTCTCATTAGTGGAGGATTAGCTGCATGACTAAGTGAAAGGGGCAAAAGCGCTCCATAAGGAAGAGACTTGAGGAAACTGGAGTAAGGTTCTAATTGCTTGTATTTGCTGTTGAGTGGTGTATCTTTCTGGCCGCAATAAAGTTAATTATTTCTTTAAAGGAACAATCTGTGTTGTGCTTCAACCCACCGTAATCCAGTTAACAAAAGTGCCACTAGGGGGTTGGCACGTAACATTAATATCTGTGCCAATAATACTATAAAATACCGGTGTATCAACAATTTCACGTGAGGTTTCTTCTATGTCAGATGTTACACATCATATGCGACTACTGTAAGGCTCGTATTTTTTTTTCTTGTAGTATGTAAGTTTGTAGTTAGTATTAGTTATAGTTTTCATTCTCATCTTATCTTTCACTATCACCCAACCCATTAAGGTCCGATAACCTAGATGTTAGGCCCCTTAAAACAACAATTATCATCGTCATCAGGATCATTTTCAAAACAACACAATATTTACCGACACTATTTCATATTCTCTTTTATTGAAAAGTGGACTTTATATCTCAGAATATAGAAATCAATAGGCTATGGAAAGATGGTGATTATGACTATAGTCATAGACATACTCAACGCTATAGTTGTATTAAGGCCGTAAAGGAGGAGGCACTAATCTTTTTACGATGACTATGATATACGCGTTAATTCGGTTGCCTATCTTCGCAAACATTAAAGAGCAAGTGGACCACTCTGTATGCCCGTATATAAACCATGATATGTTACTCAAATGATTTTTGCTTAAAAGAAGCTTAGATACGAGTATTATTGATTTGGTGTAACAAACAGACTTTTCTTATTGAAACGATATGTTCGCTCGCGTTCTTTACTCACAACTGTGGCAATTACTGTCACTGTGATACATCGTAATGACAGAGGAAACTACTGTTATGGTGATACAGCGTTATGATGTATCACTGATAAAAACCTAACCCAAATGACAAGCCACAGCAATGTCAAGATATAGGTGCAATACATGGGTGCAGCGTGTGTATTGTGCCCGTCGGAGGCGGTCATCTGGTCACCACCAACCGTGCGTGGCCTCCTAGATGCCCTCATCCTTCAAACACATCGCCGAAGAGGATTGGATACACTTCTTGTGGGACTAGCCGGCACAAGACTCAGTATCCCGATAGGATCGGGCCCACTCGAATGCAATGTCAAAGACACCCCAAGAAATGCACCCCCAAAGCACAAAACTAGCACATGTATATATCCAGTCTTAAGTAAACTTCGTGGAAATGATTTATTTAGAAATCAAACCCCTACCCTACTATCGGAGGGTTTGAAATCAGCTATTCCGCAAAGTTAAGTATAAAAAACACAACAAAAACAACCCCTAACTGAATGAAATTATCCCTCTCGACAGGTCCTAAATACATAAAGAAAACCAAGGCAATTCTTGGGACGTGGTACGAGAAACAACCCTGATTGAAGATACAAAAATAATATGATGAGTCTAGAAAGAAACATCATGCAACAACGAAGTCAAACATGACATCAAAGCTAAGTTATACTGGTACCACTCACGTAATTACAGTTAATGTTTAGCTATTCTAGCTAATCCTAATTGACAATAGACTACGGCGAGAAGCGCCCGTGTACAAAACAACTAAATCAAAGCTAGGATAACAGTCATAGCAATACAAAAAGTACATTAATACAATTACTGTACAACAGAAGTTAAATATCTTACAGTAGGGAACATAGGTTTACATACACTGAATAAATACAACACTCAAAGTATTCTTATTACCCTGCCTACAACAGAATGGACAGCTGCTTGCTACCAATCGTCATCTACTGTGTAGGAATGAAAAGTTAAATGCACTGTAAAAACAGTGTCTCACCATGAGATCACTGCGGCCCGCTAGTTACAAACTAATGGCTTGCCAGTGATCTCTGTCAGTCAAAACAAGTGTAAGCTTCTAATATTTCCTTCAAGAAATAACTCATAAGCACTATGCGTCGGTCAGCTGTAGGCAAATCTGATCAAGAATTAACTAACATCATTATTTAACGAGCGTATTAGCATCGAAGATTTATAAGAAATGAGTTTCATGATTTAAGAGTTTATTATTTTAGTCATCGGTTTAAGAGATCATTATTTATGACAAATGACCATATGCCACAAGGCTTCAACAAGGTATGTTACCTGAACGGTACTCACAACAAAGTAAACGTGTGACAGAACGTCACTATAACAAATGCGGGCTATGAAAAGCTCCGTTAACATACAACAGTAATCTATGTGGCTTCCTAAGCTTACAAGAAAACCTAGATCAGTCTAGCACACAGCTATGATCTGCCGCCCATCAAATACAGAGTATAACACTCCTCGTGTCAAAGCACGGACATAACAATTCACAATAAAGTGATAAATAGCCTAAATACAATGTCTGGTTCATCTCATAGAAACTCTGATCATATGTTAGATCATGAAAATAGTTAACAATCATTCGCTTACAACATTGCGAAAATATCATAATAATACGTGACTTCTGAGTCACCCTATATCTGTGCAGTTATATCAGCTGCTTCTTGACCTTCATAAGCATCGAGCATTCACAAGCATGGCTCGATAAGAATTCCCTTAATACAATATGTAGGAAGTGTGTCATTCAATAGTCGAAGTCTCTCTGGAAATGATGCTGGGCTTATGGGTAATATTGTAACGGGATTGTCTGGCCTTGACAGCACCTGCATTGGCTGTGGCTCAGATCTAGTGTTCCTCACTGACAAGTGAGTGAATTGCACTAAGGCAAAGACCTTCAAAATGTTTCATTACAAGTCGGGTTCACGTTATCACAGTTCACTTGTGAACCTCACAAATACACTTGAGTAAAGTTACAATAAATGTCCATAATATGATGTTCTTAGTTACCAAAAATTATACACAATGATATGACAGCTTTGTCAAAAGCAAAGAGGACCAAAGCGAAGATATTCCTCTTATTAGATTGACTTTGGAAGATATTCCACACCACTGTGGATAAATTTATATAATCTGAGTGCTCTCAAAGCATGGGCATCAATATAAAATGTACAACACCTTATTCTCCTGGCATTATTTATAACTGATACAATTTATAGTGCAATCGGGATTAGAGTGAGCTACAACTGCTCCACTCGTTACGCTTGTGGCCTTCCAAAACCACTTGGAAAAATATATTACAAAATCATACAAAAGTTTGGAATGAGTAAACTCTCTCATTCAAATGATACGGCCGTCAGTGGCGTGCTGATAATTTCTTTAAAGGGGAGCTCAAATAGATTAACATCAAATTCAGAATGAGCTGACTAGAAAAAAATATAGCTCCGAATTCTTGACATTTTAAGGTTTCCACAAGTTGGAAATTGACATGATTTACATTGTGCACCAGTATGTGACCACCAAAGGTGACTAACTATGAGCTTTGAAATTAAACGATGAGGAAGGTCATAACGTTGAATGAAAAAAATCACCAAAGTTGTGGCTGCAAAGACAAAAAACCTACCTATATGACAGTTATCAAATACGGTTGCTAAGGTTACTCCACCATGACCGATAACCTTTACAAGAGAAACTTAAGCATGACTCACGGAGTAACATTGCTCACCTCATCCAACAAGGAATATCTGAGGGGTAGATCCTTTCCTCGTGGTTTCAGAAAAATCCCTCGTTCTATGGCCATGAGTACAGTCATTTTCTCCTCTTCTTCCAATTCATAATGCCGTTAGCTCTTCGTTGTCCCCTCCATCAGGATGGTTTAGACCATAATTAGCATCGTGATCAAAGTGGAAATGATCATCATGTGGTCTAGCAGTAGCATCTCGTAGGTGTATGAAATATGGTTATACAGTGATTTTAGCGTAGATATTATTTGAGCAACACTGATTCTACACAGTGCAGACTGTAGTAAAAAGAATGACCGTGTGTCTGCTCATAGAAGCTATGGATACTTTGCGCATCTTCCAACACAGATTCTAGTACTTTCACCAAATATCACCGTAATCGTGATATAAAAAATCTGGCCTTTGTACGGCTCAATTATAACTCGTAGAATTGGCGTATTTATTTTACAATTCACTGCTTTGCACTCATATTTTCCAAGATTGATGACTTGGATCGATAAAGCATGTCTGCCATGTGGCATGAAAATTTGACCATGTGCAGGTCTCAAAAATGACAATTTTCACTGTTTCACTCGTAAATAATTCACTGGCGTTACTATAAAACGCAATTTAGTTATGCACTAGCACTTTATGTGCTGAAATAATGTCCGATGTGTTCGGATTCTCAATATCCGTGGACACCTTGGTCCTTCAGGACCTCTCAGACGACACGTCTGTACGCTAGCAACGCACAATAGGGTTAGACTCTCCTCGGAATCTGGCGTTCCGGGGTCGACACTTCTTGAGTCGTGTAGCAACTTCTTACATCTGGTTCGCATCTCTGCGAGGATATACCTTTATCTTCATGAAAAGTAAGTATATATTAGACCACCACACTGTGGCAAATTATGCAGAATGACGAATCATGATAAGTTCAAGTTTGCATATTAAAGATCCCATCTTTCATTCCTCAGGAAAAATATTTGTAAGCTCTGAGTTAAGTCAAAAGTGCGTCTGAAGCTCCATCATGCTTCCTGGGCGCGTTCAGCATATCTCAGATATGAAAAGTTCATGGTTCTCAGAAAAATCATCACCAGGATGAGCGAATACGAGCTGAGTATTGATACTTAGGGCTAGGCTTATCGAAAGATTTTGCACCAAATCATACGCCTACTCATAGTGATTTCCTGCGGGAAAGCTCTAATAATAATCACGACACTCCGAATATATGATATTTGATTTTAAAATCTGGATAAGATCCTTTTGAGTAGTACTGCTATTTCTTTGCTAATAAGCGTCGTTGGCTTGAGGTTAAAGAGTACAAGTCTTCCGCGGTAGTGGAAATTAATACGGTTCATCCCTCTTAAGGTTTATTCTACTGTGTTTACTGCATGTTAAATGTAAGCTTTTGGTAGCAACAAACGAAGTCATGGATATCTATGTCGGTGCCCAGCAGATCGTTCCCCAGTCAGATTTTTCTTCTAGAGCAGAGGTGTACATACTACACGCCGGCGTGCTTCTGGCGCTCACGGCCTTGCAGCGATGGTAGGCGAAGACTATATGTCTGTCTTTTTCGCTCGCATTCCCGTCTCGCTCCCTCCCGTACTACCTTCACTGTGTTGTGGTTGATCGGTCGAGCGTCCAAAAAGTATTGAGTATATTGTAAATATGAAAACAAAATGAAAACAAGGGGGGGGGGGGGAATGTGACTAAAATTGCAATGCCTTGAATGATTCCTAATCAGAATTTCTGACTTTTAATTCTATGAACGTAATCTTCAAGTACCGATACGTGGATAAACGCGCGAAAACCAATGTACAAATGTCAGACAACCAACGAATTGGATGAACAGTTTGATAGTTTGTTTACATTACGTCCGGTGTGCTAGTGATCCCAAATTGACTCGATCAGACGCGGCGAGGAGTAGTCACAGCGTTGGCAGTCAGAGCAGGCAGCCCAGCCAAGAGAGGCAGGAACCAGGCTGCTGGCGTGCGGCGCAACATAGCTAGCACGTAGAGCAGGCTGTTCCAGCCGAGTATAACTCGCCCACGAGCAGCGGAGTACTCGCCGCCTTACGAGAGTAAACCTGCAACATGCAATACAGCTCTGCTGTGGGGGGCTGCCGTCACTTCGCGGTGGATACCTCATGACTGGCAGCAAGCGCATGGTCTTGTGCTATAACCTTCGCCCAGTGACGTATTGGCTCTCACCCCCAGTCCCTCTCCAACCTTGCTCCGAGCATCACTGCTGAGTACTCGCGTGTACGCATACTCAAACTCGTGGATTTGGAACAGCCTGACGTAGAATGTGCAAAGTCTGGACGCCTCTATTCTAGAGAGTTTGAATATGCAGCTATTCATCTTCCTGGTAGTACAGTAGCCTACATCAAGGCAGCAAAGAGCCGACAGGATGTCCATGGAGTTGCGCTATAGAAACGAATGTCTATAGTCATCAACATCATTGTAATCAATGTACAGAACGTGCCATTGCGCAATATTTGTGTAATTTATAGCCCTATGAGGAAATTGTGTGGTATTACTTGTGAGGTATTTGTAGATTTGTGCATATTTTTTGAAGTTTCTCTTCATTTTGAAATAGAATTTCTCAAAATTTCAACGAACAATCTTCTCAGTGCCTTTCCGATTAGCTTTCACAGAGCAAATGAAAACTCCAACATTCCTACCACGTCTTAAGGCTCAGATTGTAATTATTTAATTTTGATGCGCATTTTCTAGACGCAGTTGTTGCGGCTTGGCTCATAAAGTGACTTGATGTCAAGGTCGAGGTTGATAATAAGGTACTCATTCTATCTGCTGAAACCAGCACAGCAATGAGTAGTAATTTTAAATATGAACCAGTGAAAACCCTGAGAGTCTGTATTCACAGGGGAAAATAACACGGCCATTCCGCTCCTATGAGTCACAATTACCACCACCAGTTTGCATTGATCGATTGGAAACTGCAAACACAACATTTCCCCATCCTTTTTCTCAATACAAGTTCGTACAATATAAAAATGCATTTACTTAATAGAAACGTAATATTCTGGTAAATTATCTAAATTACTGTAAACATACCAGTGTGTGTATTTGTGTACATTTTAAAACTTGCGCGTACATTTTCGTAAGGAAACACTGTTGAATACACGCAGCTGCATATTCTGCAAATGAATGGTGAGGCTGCTGGTAGCTTCAACGGTCAGAAGATTGAGGTCACCTTGCCTCAAGGCTAGTAGATCGCCAAGATGGAGAAGTTATCTTGACAATTTGTCCTTTGAGTAAAATGTATTTTACCACGCAATAGTTCTAATACAGCTTGTGATAGGCTATATTAATGTCGATTTTCAAAAAGAAGCGTCTCGAAAAATATGCCAAACTATTTCACGTTGCTATATGTATATTCCCAAATAGACAACCTCGTGGTGTAGCGACTAGCAAGCTTGTCTGTCACCCGGGTGGACCGGGTTCGATTCTCGAATCTACCTAAAAATGTAATTCTGGTCTGAGGGCTGGAAAGGGATACACTCAGCCTTGTGAGGCAGAACTGAGAAGTGGTGGGTTCGATTCCTCCCTCAGCCATCTTGGAAGTGGTTTTCCGTGGTTTCTCACTTCTACTCCTGACAAATGCCGGAATGGTTCCTAATTTATGGCCAAGGCCGTCTCCTTCCCAATCCTCACCTGAATTACAAATACACACACTAATACAGCCATCCCAATAACACAGGTTATCAGGAAAATCTCACACATACCCAAGTACACGGAGCTACATGACCATGATGTCACAAAGCCCCTCAATAAATCACCATCAACAACAACGACAACTCTATTCCCAAGAAGACACTAACTATGTGATTGTGTAACCCATATTTCTTCTGTCCACTTATTGATCATAATTACATTTTAAGGTTTGCTTTCTAAATATCGGAAGGTAGTAATTATATCTAGCAAGAGAAGTATTGTACCATCACACCGTGACGAAAGTTAGTGGAGGGGTAGTTGAGATTATGTCCATTACTGGGGTGAAATTGCCTCACTTCAAATCCACATTCAACGTCAGTTTTATAACATGAAATGTGTGCCAGTTACAGTGCTGCTCATCCGCTTGTAAACTGGACACAATAAGACTTTACAATATTCCGTGTGACTCAGCAGCCCCTCCCAATATAGTTTGCTTCAACGCAACTAACTTGTGTTGGCAGTAAGGTCGATAATTATCTCCTTGCATCCCGTATGTTACTAATGCACTGCAAGCATATCCTGCAAACGATACTGAACACTATTATTTTTCCCTCGTATTAGTCTGTAGTCACATCGAGGGAAAAATAATAGGGTTCAGTACCGTTTGCAGGATATGCTTCCAGTGCATTAGTGCCCGACGGGATTCAAGCAGATTTGGTTGCATCAAATGATATTGGAAGGGGCTGCTGAATCACCTGGTATACATAGGGTACCACAGAATGAGAGAAAAATTTGCACACGGAATCAAAAATTCACAAATATATATTCCAAGTTCGACACAGTAATAACAAGTAGTTCCGTGAAGAACTAAATAGTCTATTTTCATATAACCTACTGATGTTTATTGCCTCTAACAACATACAAAACTTCAGTTTGATTGCTGTAATAGATTCGTAGATATTGAGGCTGTGTCCCAATAGTACAATTTCAGCCGTAGTGAACTAGATAGTCGACTACTTTACCGGATGTGACGTCCGAAGTCGTGATCCAATACTGCTTAGCACATAGCAATCAAGTCTGTAGCAGCTAGTGAACGAAAGTGCTTGCTAGATTGGCCGACTACGTCAAGGAAGTTACAGAAATTGTAGCTTATCGGTATTGTAGGCTATGTAAATTGTAGGTTGTCTTTGACTTAAGCCAAACACAAACCATAATTAGGGCTCGGCTAAAAAGTGATCATCTTGGCGCATCCATGATCGTATCGTTCAGGTATTGTTTATTTAAAACAGCTGACGAAAGCGCAAAGAGCTTACAAGGAGTAGCAGATCACCGCCATCTTGAGTGTTGGTTTGGCACCAGCATGTAAGTCCAGTGCGTTTCAGAATACAAGTCTATGAAGGAGGCTGTGATCAAGCAGACATGTCCCAAATCTCCGTAGTGCATAGCACATATCACATAGTAGCTAGCAGCTAGTCAATAGCAGACAACTTGAGTATTGGGACACAGCCTGATAATCGTCTAAATATTTCTGATGTTCGCCATGTTGGATTTTTATATATGTAGGCCATAGAGTTATTACATGAAGATTATTGCGTAGGTGCATTACTCAAACTTCAATCGCATGTTTAGGACACAAGGAATAAAAGCGAGATTTTAAAATTTCGCACAGCCGCCATCTTAGGTTTATGAAAACAATTGAAATCAATAAGATGTCAGTGGATTAAAATTTGTATAAGCCTTTACTGCACCAAGTTTCGCTGTGCTTGGATGGTTAAAACGCGAGAAACGTCCATTTAAAAAAGTAAATTTCGCGTTGCCGCCATGTTGGATTTGTGCTCAACAGATCATTGAAAGAACACATGGGTGAACTTATATTCACAGCCTTTATCATCATACAAAATTTCAGTTTGATAGCTGTCATTGATTAGTAGATATTGAGAACCGTCTAAATATTTCGGATGGTCGGCATGTTGGTCTTTTATATACCGTATGTAGGCCATAGAGTTATAAACTGTTAGATGATGATTATTGCGTAAGTTCATTATTGAAACGTTGACTTCAATCGCATGATTAGGACACAAGAAATAAAAAAAAATCTTAATATTTTGCACAGCCCCCATCTTCCGATTATGTAAACAATTGAACTAATTAGATGTCAGTGCATTAATATGTGTATAAACATTTGCTGTACCAAGTTTTACTGCGCTCGGTTGGTCATATCGTAAGGAAAGTCTATATGAATGTTTCAAATTCGCTTGGCCGCCATGTTCGTTTCGTACTTAACAGGTTTTTGAAAGTTACATAGGTAATCTTCAAGTAGTGCCGTTTATTACCGTACAAAGTTTCAGGGTGATATCGATAATAGTTTCGGAGATATAGAATATTGGTGAAATATTTCGCACAGCCACCATTTTGAATTGGTGAGACGTAATAAAATTTGAAGGGCACGGTCGGGGTCGAAGAAAATAGTACTATGTCTTTACCGAGTTTCATTGAAATCACTCGAGCCGTTTAGTTTTTATTAGGGGGGGGGGCATACACACATACGCACACATACGCAAACACACACATACACACAAACACGGTGATCTCATAAGCCTATTTTTCATAAATGAAAATTAGCTAAAAATAGTGTATATTGTTTCAGAAACTGTTCCTGATAGGGAAACCATGAAACGTCGGTTTGTGACTTCAAAACGGTTTTATCGAATAAAAACCTTATTGTTGTTTCATTTGAGGGGCTCCGACATCGTAGTCATTTAGCCCCGTATAATTAGGTGTGTGTATATGTGTATAAAGAAATCGTCTGAACTGTGTTATTGAGGTGTCTGAAGTAGTGTGTGTATTTCTATTTCAGGTGAGAATTTAAAATAAGGCGGCCATAGCCTTCAGTTAGGAACCATCCCGGCATTTGCTTGGAGTAGAAGTGGGAAATTACGGAAAAACACTTCCTGGATGGCTGAGGTGGGAATAGAACCTACCTATCCTCAGTTTTGCCTCGCGAGGCTGAGTGTTCCTCGTTCCAGCCCTCAGACCAGAATTATATTTCTTGGCAGAGCCGGGAATCGAACCCGGACCTCCGGGGCGACAGAAAAAATAAAAACCACTACGATTATAACGGCGTAAGTGGATCTGACCTGTGAATTATACAGCAAGTAAATCCAACAATACGTTTAAGAAACGTACGTTAATAGTTGTTTCTCGGGTGAGAATTTTAAGGGCATGTTTCCTTTGTTACAGAACTACTGTAATCACGAACCGAATAGATGACCCAAGTGTCGATGTTAGAGTGGAAGATACTGTCTGCCTTCGTCTGCCTCCAGATTGGCAATGTCCACACATCCTTTTCACAAATTGTACGTTGAAAATAAAGTTTCTTGTATTAATTCGGTCCAATGCAGGGTGATTCTCAGCAACAGTATAGTCCAGTGCAATTAGACAAAATTGACCTCTGACTCGGACAAAATTAATAACAAGCTGAAAATTGGTGGAAACGTTAAGAACAATGTCCTAAACGAAATCCCAAAAGTCCCAAAATATCCGAGCTGGGGAAAATCCGCCATCTTGAATAAACCGCCGTCATCTTGGCCATATCTTTCGAACTAGTGGTCCTAGCGAGGTCAGACTGGTGTCAAGTTGACCAGATTTTACTGTCAACATCTCGAAAACATTAATAAGATATGCTAGACGCATTCTTACAGCTATCGTATTTATTTTAGTACTGTTAATAATATAAATAGTGTTTTTAAATTTCGATTTTGACCTGTTTTTACGCACTAACTTAGAAAAGTTACCTGAATTGGTGGAATAAGAGTTATTCTAAAGATAAAATGAATATACAAACTATACCTATTATTTATATCACGAGCCATCCCTTACTTTAAGAAAAAAAAAATCAGCCAGTTGCCGCA
Source organism: Meconema thalassinum (assembly GCA_946902985.2). NCBI lineage: Eukaryota > Metazoa > Arthropoda > Insecta > Orthoptera > Tettigoniidae > Meconema > Meconema thalassinum. The sequence goes on along the minus strand of OX336389.2, from coordinate 243,375,967 downwards.
TCTAAATTTGAATTTCCCGCGACACGTAAGTGCTGCCGCCAAAGCGCTCGGTCTGCGGTTAGAATATGTAGTCATGCGCCGGTTTTCAAAACAATAACTATGTATCTTACGTTTTGTCAGGTTTCGCTACAATATTTGGTTACGCTAAGAATGGAGGGAAAAAATACACGCTAAGATTACTTGTCTGAATAAAAAGCAATGCAAAAACTATACCACTGAGAAGTTGAGCATAGACAAAGAATAACTTGACTATGGAAATGAATGTTGGCTTGCAACATTTTATCATTCAAAACTAATAGTAACACAACATTTCGAGTCTTGTTTTAGTTTGTATTTGTGGTTTTAGTGTTAAAGTGGAATAAAGTGCTTTTGTCGTGTTCTGTACGGCGATTTTGAATGCGGCTGTGTTGTTTGTCCGTTCGTGGCGTTGACACCGAAAATAGCGACGTGTTTTATGAATGTTGTGTGTGTTCTAAATGAATTGTAGTGATCATCCGTTACTTGGTTGAAGGCAAAATACGGATTGGGAAAGTGTTGGAAGTTTTATGGAAGAACTATGAAAGCAGAGGTGTGTTGTGTGTGTTAAGAGTGGTGCTCGCATGGATTTTTTACTTCCCCTATCCTATTACTGTGGGTGTTGTTGTTCTAATGTTGCAAGTTAATGGTTGAAGTGGCGATTATTTCTTCGAAATAGACAGTGTATGTATTTTGTGTCGAGGGGAAACGGTGGTGAGCAGGTTAGGGTACAAAGAGGGATTGACACCATTCGTCGGTATAGTGAAGCTCGCAATGACGGCATTGCCGCTCCAATCGGCGACTCGAACAGTGTTACAGTGCACGTCAACTGTAGGAAAGAATGTACTCGCCGTGTTCCTACGCTGTCGAACGATACGCAAGAGGAACCAGTTGAAAGAAAGGCTGGTTCTTCGTTTGACGGTTTTGATTTTAAACGCCAGTGCATGTTTTGCGAACGCAAGATCAGCTGTGATGACAATAATAAGCACCCAGATCGACAAGAATCTTACAGCGTAGTTACGATGGTCCACGTTATAAATACTGTGCGCTCTATGGCTTCTAGACGCTCTGACGCTTGGGCAGAAAAAGTATTGTTGAGATTGAACATGGAGGTCGACCTAGCGGCAGCGGAAGCTCGTTATCATCGTAAGTGTTACGTGTATTTTGACCGCCCAGGTCACTTTCCGCAAACATTTGGACTTTCCTGCGGAAATGCCGGCCGCCCTGAGGATCCCAGCAAGCTTAGAGCTTTTGAGAAACTGTGTGAATATATAGAGAGTAACGACGAGTGTCAATATACTTTTGCCAAGTTGATCGAATTTATGAAGACTTCTTCCCTAGAAGAAATACTCTATAGCGAGAAAAATCTGAAAAGGAAACTGCAAAATCATTACGGAGACCAAATTGTTATAGGGGAACAAGTTAGAAAGTCTAACGTTCCTTGTTCCCTAGGAACAGCAAACAAGATTTTGACGGCTAATTGGTACAGTTCCAGAAAGTGCAATTCCGAGGAGGAAAGGACGAGAATCGTCGAGACTGCAGCCGACATCATTCGACAGGACATTCGATCCCGTGTTTCCGACTGCTCTGTATATCCTTCTTCTGAAGATATTGCTTCTGGACGAGATGATTTGGTACCCGAGACTTTACAAACAATGATACGGACTATTGTAAAGACCAGAAAACCATTCGACGACGAAACAATTACGAAAAGAAAGGCAATCAACATCGCTCATGCAATTATTGCAACCGCCCGACCAAGAGCGTTGATCTTTCCATTGCAGCTTGGTCTCGGAGTCCATCTTCACAGGAGGTTTGGCTCGAAACATCTTCTTGACGTATTATCGGGATGTGGAGTATGTGCTACGTACAAAGAAACGACCAACTTCGAGAATTAGCTGGCTAAAAATCACCTCCGGTCGTAGACGACGACGCTTATGTGCAGTTCGTTTTCGACAATGCGGACCACGATGTGCATACGCTTGACGGACACGGGACTTTTCACGCCATGGGTGGAATTCAGTGCGTCACACCAGGAAAGAGCGTGAACGCAAGCGTTCCTGTACCTCGGTCATCAGAAGATACCATCTTGAGGGCTCCTGCCGGTGGCACCGTACCAGCGACCCCTAAAATCAAGAACATCTTTCGTCGTAAAGGAAGACGTGAGCTTAGCCATTCCCGAACCAGAAAGCGCCAGAGATGCCCGTCTCATCGACACACTATGGCTCATCAACGACAACATCAATGAAAAGTCAGGGACTGGTAGGAATGGATTTATGGATGCCGCAACTACCGGACTTAGCGTCGATAATGTTGCAGAGACGTTATCAGTTATCCCATTACCCTTTGTCAACTTATCGACTTCAAATCCGTCGACGATACACACTTGCCTCCTTTATGCAGCAGAGCAGAGCGAAGCGAGAAACCAGTCATGTGTGGTGACGTTTGACCAACCGCTCTACGCAAAAGCTTTGGATATCGTGCTCTCGGCCGAAGAAAATAGCCCCTTATCAAATATTACTTTGCGGCTTGGAGGTTTCCACCTCTTGATGTCCTTCATGGGCGCTGTAGGATCTTTAATGGCTGAAAGTGGCTTAGAGGACTTGTGGGTAGAAATTTATGCAAAGAATTCGGTAATTCACACGATGTCTGGACACGCATATGCTCGAGCAATCCATGCCCACTTCCTGACTCAAGTTGCTCTCGCCAGTTTCCCCATCGACGACATGAAAGGAGATACGATTTTAACCGAAGAACTTAAAGCAGTTCACCGAAAGGTACTTTTAGGGGAAGAAACAGTTGAAAGCATCCGCAACAATGCATGCCTCGCTGACGAACTTTAAACACTCTATTTATGTTAATAGTACTTAAATGAATAAAACAGCTGTAAGAACTCGTCTAACATATTTTATTAATATTCCTGAGACATTGGCAATAAAATCGGTCAATTTAATCCCAGTCTGACCTATCTAGGACCACTTGTTTGAAAGATATGGCCAAAAACGGAGAAATCCAAGATGGCTACGGTTTTTCCAAGATGGCGGCTTTTCCCCAGCTCGGATTTTTTGGGACTTTTGGGATTTCGTTTAGAACATTGTTCTTAACGTTTCCACCAATTTTCAGTTTGTTATTAATTTTGTCCAGGTTAAAACTAATTTCACTGGACTAGTAACCCTATCCCGAGTCTGAATGCAGCCTAACTCGAGTACTTCTTTTATAAGTTATGAGTTGCCAATCACAAGAAAAATGGTATCGAAAAACTGGCGTAAATGTGATGATGATGATGAAAACAATCATTGTTTTAAGGGGACTAACATCTAGGTTATCGGTCCCTAACGGTTTGAGTGATAGTGAAGATGAAAAATGTGATGGAAGCTTTAACTAAGAACTAACTACCGACTTATATACCACAAGAACAAATGGAAAACAGAAAATAAGGAAGAAGATAAATAAAATACTGGACGAAAAGAAATGTTCTCAACCCTCGAAGAATGAGAATTGAGGGACTTGGAAGGAATGATGATGATGATAATTGTTGTTTTAAGGGGCGTAACATCTAGGTTATCGGCCCCTAATGGTTTGGGTGATCGTGAAGATGATAATGAAATGTAAACTATAACTAAAACTAACTACTAACTTATATACTAGAAGAAGAAATGTAAAACAAAAGCAGAAAAAGGCAAATAAAGGACAGGACAGGGGAGAGGTACAGCTCTGTTGCTTTCTCCTCCAGGACTCCATTTGGAGGTGGCTCGGTTATGGTGTGGGGTGACATCAACGTTATGGCCCGCACCGAGTTGGTGTGCATCGATCATGGGACACTCAATTCCCAAAGGTACATCGAAGAGATCCTGATGAACCATGTGATGCCCTTTGCGCCTTTCGTTGGTCAGAATTTCGTGCTGATGCAGGATAATGCCTGCCCTCATACTGCTCGCTGTGTTGTACAATATCTGCAGGAAGTGGGGATTCAAACCCTGGACTGACCAGCTCGTAGTCCTGACTTGAACCCCATCGAACATGTATGGGATATGCTTGGAAGGAACGTCAGACAGCGTGACCACACTACCTTGGCACAACTGAGAAAATCGCTGCTGGAGGAATGGGATCGCATCCCGGCAGATGCCATTCGACGAGTTGTGAACAGTATGCCTGAGCGTTTACAAGCTGTCATAGACGCGAAGGGTGGAAACACTCGTTTTTAGTGACCAGTTTTGCCGTGCAGTGCAGTGCAAACATTAACACTGTTTTGTTTGGCGTAGGGATGTGGCGACCCCATCGCCCAATGGGAAACCACTGCAATCAGACTCCCGAGTATTGGCGGGAAAACCATATCTTTTTGGAGTAAGGAGGAAATGCCTACCCACAGCCAGATAACACCTCGAGGCAATTATTTCGGACTAAAAATCCGTTCTTCAGCTGCTGCCTTGCAGTGAGGCAGGGGATTGCCAAAGGCTAAGGGAGTAAACCCCGAAAGAAAATCCTCTCTAGCGTTAGGCCCAGCAAGTCAGCAAAGAGAGAAATGTTGTAATTGCTTTCAAAACTAAAAAGAGCCTCGGATACCAAACAACCCCTAAAGTGACTTCGTCTTTGCATAACTCAGCCAGGAATGAAGGCCAACAACCTGATGTTAGGCAGAGATATACAAAGACAAAAACCAGAACGAGACAGAACAAAACAAGGATTGGAACATTGAATATCGTGACCCTGACTGCTAAAGGTGAAGAACTCGTTGACCTCATGGAAAGAAGAAAGATAGAGGTACTAGGCCTGAGTGAAACAAAGTGGAAAGGGAAAGGTGTAAAATCACTACGGAAAGGATACAAGCTCTACTGGCATGGAAATCCGGAAGAAGCCCGTAATGGTGTAGCGTTCCTCATCAGCAAAAATGTAGATGCAGTTTCAGACATAGAATACACCAATGAGAGGATAATTAAACTGCGTTGGAAAACAAACAAAAAGATTTTGACCATTGTACAAGTTTATGCCCCACAGTCTGGATGTTCTCAGGAGGAGAAAGATGCATTCCTTGAAGACCTAGAAGAACATGTAGAAGAGGATAATATAATTGTGATGGGGGATTTTAATGCACAAGTTGGGGTGGAAAGACAAAGGTATGAAAATGTGATTGGCCCCAACGGATTTGGAAACAGAAATGCAGAAGGAGAATACCTATTGGACTTCTGCCTCAGAAATAATCTCATGATTAAAAATACATTTTTCAAGAAACAACCCAGTCACATAATCACAAGGTACAGCTGGGATGGGAAAGTGAAATCCCTAATTGACTACATTATCTCTGACAAAGAAGCTGGAACCCTAATCACGGATGTAAAAGTCCTCCCAGGAGAGTGCTTAGAGAGTGATCATATACTACTAACTGCCACACTAAGAAATGTCCCAAGGGAAAAGATAAAACCAAGACGCATATCCAAGATAAAAGTTTGGAATTTAGAGGAGCCGGAGATACAGAAAAAGTATCAGAAGAAAATCAGTGACCACATCCCAAAAGATGAAATAAGAACAGTTCAAGAAGAGTGGAAAAGATTTAAAGAAACAATGGTTGGTGCTGCAGTAGAAATTGTTGGAAAAACAAGCACCAAAGTAAGGGAGAAAGAGACCCCCTGGTGGAACGATGCTGTTCAGAAAGCTATAAAAGAAAGAAATATAGTAGTGGAGTGATGATGGTTCTAGGCCGCTCCAGAACCCTCCTTGACCCACTACTAAGCCTCAGCCATGTTAAATATCTCTCGAACGCATGGTCCGATTTTGACAAATGAGGTGTCGTTGGACTCGGGCTGACGTCCTCTTTGCTATGGACCACTCGTTATTTTTTTTTTTTTTTTCGTTTTCGAAAGTAGGCGATAGCTTGAACACTAAACATGATAGAACGTTATGCCATGGCTCAAACGAATGGTCTTTATGACCTTTATTTTTTATAATGACTTTTTTTTACTTTTTATGCTTTTTTGAAAACACTCGAATTTTGAAAATCCTATATTTTGGAAACTAGGAAGTTTACAAAAAAGTTTGTTTCATGTAAATCAATGATCCCCACCCCCTCTACCCCCCAAATAAATGTCAAGTCTCTAGGTTGAAAACCTGTAGTAGTGTGGTAAGGACAGAGCTATTACACTTCTTTTTGAACCCTCCTCGTATTTGCCCCGAAGCTGATATCTCGCTAACCAATCATGGGATTTCAACATACAGGGTGTCCTAGCACTCGTAGTGATGCCCCCTACTTTCCTATAGGCTCTTTATTTAATGAAAAGACCAAAACTAAAAGGTCATCCGCTTTTAATATCTCGCGAACCAATCATGCTAGTGGCATGAACGAGGGGTCCAAGGACTCGGGCTGACGTTCTCTTTGCTATGGACCACACGTTATATCTTTTAAAAATTCGAAACGCGATTTTGGGGTAAACATGTGTTTTTTGTGATTTTTGCTGATATGTCGCGAACCAATAACGCTAGAGACATGTACGAGGTGTCCTAGGACTCGGGGTAACGCCCCCTTTCAAATGTGGTAGATATTTTTTTCCAAAAAATAATTCACAAAGGGCCTAACGCCGTACATGTTAAAAAAACGATTTCTTTTCCTTTACCTGTTTATAATGTTTATAAAGCGTGGTGGTTGAGAGAGACGATACGGCTGAGTGTGTGTGTTTCAACGAATCTGTCGCTGACCACGGTGGCTATGCTTAATAGAACAATCGCTATTTCGGCGGGTCGGTGTATGACAGAGCGAGGGTTCGTTTTTTTTCACACATTTTACCTTTAACGTGTAAACGGTGATGAGAACTTGGTTCTATGTTGGTCGAAGCGAGTAGAGAAAACAAACTTACAAGAGGTGAATGTCATTTGAGCTTATTGGAAGGCGCTGATCTGACTTGACAACAGGTGCAATGGAAAAAATGACCAAGACGCTTGAAGGTGAAATAATCTGACCATTGTGGTGGCAGGGGAGTGCGAAATGCATGTGAACACATGTGAAACCACATGTAGGCTAAACCAGTGACATTCTGTCTTGCTTCGTACGTGACAAAATGCAAGTTCATGTGAAATTTGATCTACCGCAGGTGTTCACCTTGGACGTTATCTGTCCAAGTGCATGATAACTGTTAACAAGTCACATCCTGTTTTGCTTCGTACGTGACAAAATGCAAGTTGACGTGAAATTTGATCTACCGCAGGTGTTCACCTTGGACGTTATCTGTCCACGTGCCTGATAACAGAATGGTCAAAGCGTGGGAAAAAAAAGAATAGACATGCAACGTAGCATATATAAAGACATGTCGTTATCATTTCCACTCTCACTTGGGTGGACTACCTTTGAACACACTGCGTTGCATGAAACCCCTGGTCTTGTTTAACAGTTTTGGTGTTGGTGGAAAATACTTAACCTTGTTGTGGGGTAGGTATTTATTTATATATTTATTCATTTATACATTTATTGATTAATATATATATTTACAAGCAATTATTTATTGATTAGGTAATTAATGATTTTATTTATTTGTTTGCAGATAACCGGCATACCTTACATGTCTGAGGGAGAAGAAACCATTGCACTTTTGAGCCCACTAGAAGGGAAGAGCAATAAGTCACTGCAAGTAAAGGTGAGATGATTTTTTTAAACTAACTTGTTTCATTTTTTTTTGTTTTATGTTTTATTTTATGAAATGTATGTATTAACTTGAATTTAGGTATTTATAGCGGTTTATTTTATTTATTTTTAGAAACTTGGAAAGAATAGTCTTACCGACGTAGCAGTCGCTGAAAAAAACCCGAAACGCACTAAAGCGAAACCACTACCAAAGAGTGAACTGTTTAAAACTCAGGTAAGTCCAACTTAAAAATGCTATTCCATTTTACCACTACTGAAAACTCGTAGACAAAAAAAATTCATTACCTGTACATGACTGGGACAATGATTGCTTTCTTGATTAATGGCTATGTTGTTGTTGTTGACTGGGAAAAGTACAAGGCCATGTTGGATTTTCTAAAAATAAAAATAATAAATTTAATTTATGGGTGGTTCCCTATGGACTCAACGAATATCCACAGGTTTGAACATGATAATGTGAACAAAATGACATGACATTCATTTTTGTTTATATATTGGTTAAAGGGAGGGTGGGGGAATGTAAATGACTGTAGCTTTATAAAAAAGAAAATAAGTACATGGGTTACTGTTAGTGCCAACATACAGTTTATTTTTAATGGTGTTTTGATATATTAATGCCAATTAACGTTAACGTTTTATTTACAAGTATTGATTGATTGATTGATTGATTGATTGAGTGAGTGATGGGTTATTTTGTTTGCTTTTAGGTGTCGTCATGTGCCATTAACGTAATGAACAGACAGTGAACAAGCATGCATTATGCTTTAAAGTACTCTGTGCTCTTGTGCAATGTTAATAACTTACAATAAGAAAAAGTTTTATTATAACACATGGCGTTAGTACCAAATACAACAAGTGAGCAAGTTGGTTTACCACGTGGGTTAAATTTAAAATCAGAACATGATCGATGGTTAACATTTGAATCCTGGCCTGTAGGCTTTTTGTCGACGCATGAACTTGCAAAAGCCGGTTTTTTTTACTTGAACCGAGAAGATGTGGTGCGCTGTGTGTTTTGTCGTATTGAACTTTCACACTGGGAAGAAGGGGATGATCCCTTTAGAGACCATTTGCGATGGTCTCCTCACTGTCCTTACATGCTTGGAAAGCAAGTGGGTAACCTACCCGTGCATTCATTTTACTGAACCACAAGGTCTTTGGCCGCTACTTACGTTGCTGAATCACAAATAAATAATAATAATGATGTATTACCAGTCAACGGTAGTGTCGATATATGTGGTCCATATGCCATAGACAGTGTTGAATTGGCGTGTGCTTTTGAAAAATTGGGAGTTTGCAAGACTAAAGCACTAGCACACCCAGAGTACAGCTCTGTTGAAAAACGTTTCGAATCTTATAAAAATGTTTGGCCATTAATATTAAAACACCTTACCAAACAGCTAAGTGAAGCTGGATTTTTTTATACTGGTGAAGGGGATAAAACAATATGTTTTTATTGCGGATTTGCTTTAAAGGATTGGCAAATGACTGATGACCCTTTAGTGCAACACACTCGTTGGTTACCAAACTGTAAATACATGGTGTTGCTTAAAGGTCAGGAATTTGTGAACACTATTCGTAAAGAAAAAGTGATTGCAGCACAAGACATAAAAGTGCCTTTAGAGTTAGAGCACGTGGAGCAAATACATAAGGCTGAAAGAAAAGACTTGTCTCACGAACAGATACAAAAGTGTGACCAACAATTATGTAAAATTTGTTATCAAGATGAACTAGGTGTTGTATTTTTACCCTTTTTATTACCCAAAAACATTGTCCTTTTTGCCAGCCTCCCACCGCCATTCATTTGTGACGTCATAGCCAGTCTCAAAGCAAGTCTATACTTGTAGAACATGCCATGTGACAAGGTTAGGTTTACTGAGCTGAGGTTAACTCCTAGCCAATCATTAACCTTAAAAGCACTCTAGAGTTCTTGGAATCTGTTCATGTAATTATTATTCTTGACAGTACTTTGGAAATTACACCCTGAAAAATATCAATCCCCTTGAATTTTTTTTAAACTGTTAATATTATTATTATTATTAGCCAAGTCACTTTACTAAAATTTAATTTATGTGTATTAGTTGATATGAAAGTCTCTACAACCAGCCATGCTTGCACCCACTTTTTGCTTTCACTTTTGCTCCCATATTAATGCCAACTCTTATAACTATAAGCAACTGCAAAATGTAAATGGAATAATATTTCTGATAATGTTCAAAACTTAAGTCCTGAGGTCTTGGGTTTGAATTCTCAACTATGATTGTCAGCCAATGAGTTACACTACAGAAAACTTTTTATTTTTGTGTTGTGTTGCATGATAATTTGCCCATTTCGCGGTGTAGTGGCTAGTATACTTGGGTGTTATCCCAGAGGTTTTGAATTCCAACACGACTATGGTCAGAATTTAATTTTTGATCTGAGAGTTGGAAGGTTAGGTTAGGTGAAGTTAGGTTAGGTGAAATTAGGTTGAGTAAAGTTAGGTTAGGTTAGGTTAGGGGGGATTGTTTTAGTAAAACACCACATTTGACCCCGTTTTTTACTCACACATTTTGCTCCCCCTTTGTGCACTCACTTTTGCTCGCTCTTTTTGCTCCCACTTTTGCTTTCACATTTGCTCCCACTTTCTGCTCCCATATTTGCTCACACTTGTTTGCTCCCACTTCTGCTTACACGTTTTGCTCCCACTTTTTGCTCCCACATTTTTTTGCTCTCATATTTGCTCCCACTTTTGCTTACACTTTTTGGTCCCACTTTTTTCTCTCACTTTTTTCTTCCCCTTTTGCTTTCACATTTGCTCCCATACTTGTTCCTACTTTTTTTGCTCTCATATTTGCTCCCACTTTTTGCTCTCACTTTTTTCTCTCACTTTTTGCTCCCACTTTTGCTTTCACATTTGCTCCCATACTTGCTCCCACTTTTCCTATCACATTTACTCTCATAATTGCTCCTACTTTCTTCAGATCCCACTTTCTGCTCCCACTTTTGCTCCCACTTTTTGCTCCCACTTTTGCACCCACTTTTGCATTCACTTTTGCACCCACTTTTGCACCCACTTTTGCATCCACTTTTTCACCCACTTTTGCATCCACTTTTGCACCCACTCTTGCACCCACTTTTGCACCGACTTTTACATTCACTTTTGCACTCACTTTTGAACCCACGTTTGCACTCACTTTTACACTCACTTTTGCTCCCACTTTTGCTCCCACTTTTTGCTCCCAATTTTTGCTCCCACTTTTTGCTCCCACTTTTTGCTCCCAATTTTTGTTCCCACTTTTTTGCTCCCACTTTTTTGCTCCCAATTCTTGCTCCCACTTTTTGCTCCCTCTTTTTTTTTGCTCCCACATTTGCACCCATATATGCTCGCACATTAATCTATTGTTCTTATTAGCAAGTTGTCTTTACTAGAGCTTAGTCTAAGCTTGACAGTTGATATGGAAGTATCTGTGACTAGGTATGGTAAGCCTCATGCATTCTATAAAGGATATTCATATATTGTGAAACGAACCAATAAAAATGGAACTGTTATTTGGCGTTGTACAAAACAACGTTCAAAACAATGTCGCAGTGAGCTAAAAAGCAAAAATAGTGTGGTTTTAAGTGTCAGTGATCATCAATGTAGTGTACTGCATGAAACACTGTTTCTGTCAACAGAAAATCATGAAAATGTTAAAAAGCAAGTGCTACAAAACAATACTACTATTGAAAATAATTCAATGTTCAAAAAACCCTTAACATTATCAAAAGCCACGCAGACTCTACATGAGGACACTGTAGAGGAAGAGGAAGAGGAACAGGAAGAGGACCAGGAATATTTAACTGGTTTTAGTAATGTTGAGGATAATTATAGTGATTATAATAATAATGATATAGATCATGCAGCTTATTATTATGATAGTGATAATGATCCAAAACAGGACAATAACGTTTTCATGCCTATTGTTTACCGTGGAAGAAAAAAGATCTACAACAAGCTTTGTTTTTAAAACTATAACACACTATCGTAAAGGCAAAGACTTGTATTAAGTGTGCTTTTTATTGTCATAATCATGTATACTCTGCAATGTTAAATATTCTGACTTCTATAGAAAATAAAACAACATTGTACCATTATTTTCATTTATTTACAAACTTAATGTACTTTTTTTTTGGTTTCATGATAATATTTTTAAGACAATACTAAACACTAAGACATTATTATTCTATACACATATTTTTTCTTTCAGTCCATTGTCATGACTTATATCTTCCATTATTATTTGACTTTTTTTTATTTAATTAAAACGAATCATGCACCTATTGTTTTTAAAACCTTCATAAATTAAGTGTACAGGTTGCACAGCATTATTGACTTCATCAAAAACACTTTCCGACATATCATTAAACCGTATAGGCAGAAATGTCTCAAAGTTTTCACATACACAAAGTACACGATCACCATATGCTGTTTTCAATTTCCGAATCTTGATAATGCGGAATGGAATATGCGTTGGCAATTCGCTGAGCTTCTTTGTCTCTAAGCCACATGATTGTCCCACAGCATTCAAAACATTCATTGTAGTAGTCTATAAACAAAACAAAAGCATATCTATTACACTCTAAAACAGTTTTAATAATATTGTGCAATTAGGGATTTTGCACTATGCATGGCGAATAAATTATACTAGTTATGCAAGAAATGCCCTAACTGTAGCAGATACTACTTTTCTGCATATAGCACAAGTGTTAAGTTTTAATGCACATTTGACACAGGCTATCATGTGTCCACAGGGTAAAAATACAACACCTAGTTCATCTTGATAACAAATTTTACATAATTGTTGGTCACACTTTTGTATCTGTTCGTGAGACAAGTCTTTTCTTTCAGCCTTATGTATTTGCTCCGCGTGCTCTAACTCTAAAGGCACTTTTATGTCTTGTGCTGCAATCACTTTTTCTTTACGAATAGTGTTCACAAATTCCTGACCTTTAAGCAACACCATGTATTTACAGTTTGGTAACCAACGAGCGTGTTGCACTAAAGGGTCATCAGTCATTTGCCAATCCTTTAAAGCAAATCCGCAATAAAAACATATTGTTTTATCCCCTTCACCAGTATAAAAAAATCCAGCTTCACTTAGCTGTTTGGTAAGGTGTTTTAATATTAATGGCCAAACATTTTTATAAGATTCGAAACGTTTTTCAACAGAGCTGTACTCTGGGTGTGCTAGTGCTTTAGTCTTGCAAACTCCCAATTTTTCAAAAGCACACGCCAATTCAACACTGTCTATGGCATATGGACCACATATATCGACACTACCGTTGACTGGTAATACATCATTATTATTATTTATTTGTGATTCAGCAACGTAAGTAGCGGCCAAAGACCTTGTGGTTCAGTAAAATGAATGCACGGGTAGGTTACCCACTTGCTTTCCAAGCATGTAAGGACAGTGAGGAGACCATCGCAAATGGTCTCTAAAGGGATCATCCCCTTCTTCCCAGTGTGAAAGTTCAATACGACAAAACACACAGCGCACCACATCTTCTCGGTTCAAGTAAAAAAAACCGGCTTTTGCAAGTTCATGCGTCGACAAAAAGCCTACAGGCCAGGATTCAAATGTTAACCATCGATCATGTTCTGATTTTAAATTTAACCCACGTGGTAAACCAACTTGCTCACTTGTTGTATTTGGTACTAACGCCATGTGTTATAATAAAACTTTTTCTTATTGTAAGTTATTAACATTGCACAAGAGCACAGAGTACTTTAAAGCATAATGCATGCTTGTTCACTGTCTGTTCATTACGTTAATGGCACATGACGACACCTAAAAGCAAACAAAATAACCCATCACTCACTCACTCAATCAATCAATCAATCAATCAATACTTGTAAATAAAACGTTAACGTTAATTGGCATTAATATATCAAAACACCATTAAAAATAAACTGTATGTTGGCACTAACAGTAACCCATGTACTTATTTTCTTTTTTATAAAGCTACAGTCATTTACATTCCCCCACCCTCCCTTTAACCAATATATAAACAAAAATGAATGTCATGTCATTTTGTTCACATTATCATGTTCAAACCTGTGGATATTCGTTGAGTCCATAGGGAACCACCCATAAATTAAATTTATTATTTTTATTTTTAGAAAATCCAACATGGCCTTGTACTTTTCCCAGTCAACAACAACAACATAGCCATTAATCAAGAAAGCAATCATTGTCCCAGTCATGTACAGGTAATGAATTTTTTTTGTCTACGAGTTTTCAGTAGTGGTAAAATGGAATAGCATTTTTAAGTTGGACTTACCTGAGTTATAAACAGTTCACTCTTTGGCAGTGGTTTCGCTTTAGTGCGTTTCGGGTTTTTTTCAGCGACTGCTACGTCGGTAAGACTATTCTTTCCAAGTTTCTAAAAATAAATAAAATAAACCGCTATAAATACCTAAATTGAAGTTAATACATACATTTCATAAAATAAAACATAAAACAAAAAAAAAATGAAACAAGTTAGTTTAAAAAAATCATCTCACCTTTACTTGCAGTGACTTATTGCTCTTCCCTTCTAGTGGGCTCAAAAGTGCAATGGTTTCTTCTCCCTCAGACATGTAAGGTATGCCGGTTATCTGCAAACAAATAAATAAAATCATTAATTACCTAATCAATAAATAATTGCTTGTAAATATATATATTAATCAATAAATGTATAAATGAATAAATATATAAATAAATACCTACCCCACAACAAGGTTAAGTATTTTCCACCAACACCAAAACTGTTAAACAAGACCAGGGGTTTCATGCAACGCAGTGTGTTCAAAGGTAGTCCACCCAAGTGAGAGTGGAAATGATAACGACATGTCTTTATATATGCTACGTTGCATGTCTATTCTTTTTTTCCCACGCTTTGACCATTCTGTTATCAGGCACGTGGACAGATAACGTCCAAGGTGAACACCTGCGGTAGATCAAATTTCACGTCAACTTGCATTTTGTCACGTACGAAGCAAAACAGGATGTGACTTGTTAACAGTTATCATGCACTTGGACAGATAACGTCCAAGGTGAACACCTGCGGTAGATCAAATTTCACATGAACTTGCATTTTGTCACGTACGAAGCAAGACAGAATGTCACTGGTTTAGCCTACATGTGGTTTCACATGTGTTCACATGCATTTCGCACTCCCCTGCCACCACAATGGTCAGATTATTTCACCTTCAAGCGTCTTGGTCATTTTTTCCATTGCACCTGTTGTCAAGTCAGATCAGCGCCTTCCAATAAGCTCAAATGACATTCACCTCTTGTAAGTTTGTTTTCTCTACTCGCTTCGACCAACATAGAACCAAGTTCTCATCACCGTTTACACGTTAAAGGTAAAATGTGTGAAAAAACGAACCCTCGCTCTGTCATACACCGACCCACCGAAATAGCGATTGTTCTATTAAGCATAGCCACCGTGGTCAGCGACAGATTCGTTGAAACACACACACTCAGCCGTATCGTCTCTCTCAACCACCACGCTTTATAAACATTATAAACAGGTAAAGAAAAAGAAAACGTTTTTTCAACATGTACGGCGTTAGGCCCTTTGTGAATTATTTTTTGGAAAAAAATATCTACCACATTTGAAAGGGGGCGTTAGCCCGAGTCCTAGGACACCTCGTACATGTCTCGAGCGTTATTGGTTCGTGACATACCAGCAAAAATCACAAAAAACACATGTTTACCCCAAAATCGCGTTTCGAATTTTTAAAAAATATAACGAGTGGTCCATAGCAAAGAGAACGTCAGCCCGAGTCCTTGGACCCCTCGTTCATGCCACTAGCATGATTGGTTCGCGAGATATTAAAAGCGGATGACCTTTTAGTTTTGGTCTTTTCATTAAATAAAGAGCCTATAGGAAAGTAGGGGGCATCACTACGAGTGCTAGGACACCCTGTATGTTGAAATCCCATGATTGGTTAGCGAGATATCAGCTTCGGGGCAAATACGAGGAGGGTTCAAAAAGAAGTGTAGTAGCTCTGTCCTTACCACACTACTACAGGTTTTCATCCTAGAGACTTGACATTTATTTGGGGGGTAGAGGGGGTGGGGATCATTGATATACATGAAACAAACTTTTTTGTAAACTTCCTAGTTTCCAAAATATAGGATTTTCAAAATTTGAGTGTTTTCAAAAAAGCATAAAAAGTAAAAAAAAGTCATTATAAAAAATAAAGGTCATAAAGACCATTCGTTTGAGCCATGGCATAACGTTCTATCATGTTTAGTGTTCAAGCTATCGCCTACTTTCGAAAACGAAAAAAATCAAAAAAAAAATCAAAAACATAACGAGTGGTCCATAGCAAAGAGGACGTCAGCCCGAGTCCAACGACACCTCATTTGTCAAAATCGGACCATGCGTTCGAGAGATATTTAACATGGCTGAGGCTTAGTAGTGGGTCAAGGAGGGTTCTGGAGCGGCCTAGAACCATCATCACTCCACTACTAAATATAGCTAGGAAAGAACGGGACAAAGAAAACCAGAAGGATACAAACAAAAATGAAATCAGACTGGAACAATTGAACCAGAAATACAGAGATCTTAAACTGAAAGCGAAGAGATTAATACAATTGGAAAAAGAAAATAGTTGGACAAAATTCACTAAGAAACTAGAAGAGGACAGCAGAAACAATAACAAGCTCTTGTACAGAATTTTGAAAAACAAAAGAAACCCGTATGTCCCAATAAAAGCATTAGAAATTGAAGATGGAAACATTGTATGGAAAGAGGAAGATGTAAGAAGGGAAATGAAGAAATATTTTCTCCAGCTATATAATGGTAAGGATGTAATGGAGGAGGAATGCAACACTCCAGAAAATCAGAGCAGCAGTACGGAATATGAGCCTCCTCTGACTTGGTCAGAGGTTGAAACCGCTTTGAACAGCTTGAGTAGAGGCAAGTCACCTGGCATAGACCAAATGAGTGTAGAAATGATAAAGGCTGCAGGAATCCATGGACTTCATTGGTTGTTCAGAGTTATGAATGCTATCTGGAAGGAAGAAAAAATCCCAGATGATTGGACAAAGGGTATTATAGTCCCTCTCTTCAAAAAGGGAAGTAGACATCATTGTGGCAACTACAGGGGAATCACCCTTTTATCACATGGACTTAAGCTAATGGAGAAGATTATTGCTAAACGGATAAGGAACATCCTTGAACCCCAGTTAGAAGAAGAGCAATATGGATTTAGAGGCAACAGAGCAACCACCGACCTCATATTTGCAGTAAGGATGATCATGGAAAAATACTGGGTGAAAGGAAGGGATATCATCTTTGTCTTCTTAGATATAGAAAAAGCCTATGATAGCTTGCCTAGAGAAAAGATATGGGAATGTCTATCAAACAGAAATATCCCACAAACTCTTATCAGGAAAGTGAAAATGCTGTACAGTTATTGCCAGAGCTGTGTGGAAATAGGAGATGGGTATTCAGATTGGTTTGCCACAACTAAGGGAGTGCAACAAGGCAGTGCGTTGTCACCACTGCTATTTATCTCTGTGATGGATGAAATTATGAAAAGGGTGAAACAGAATTCTGGAAATCATTTCAAGGCATTTGCTTTTCCAGATGATGTAGTGGTATGGGGTTGCACAGAAAATGAAGTACAGCAGAATCTAAATGCTTGGAACCACCAATTTAAGGAGTTTGGCCTCAAAATCAGTCATACAAAGACAGTAGCAATGGCAGTCAGCAGACAGAGGTTGCATACAAGCATTGAGCTGGATGGAGCGAAATTAGAACAAGTCGATTATTTCCAATACCTCGGTAGCATTATGACTGAAGATAACAGATGTTCTGCTGAAGTCACCAACAGAATCCAAAAAGGAGCTCAGTTTTATCACCAGGTCAGGAACCTCCTTTGGGACCAACAAATTCCTTTAACATCCAAGAAAATGATGTATCAGGCCTACTTCTTACCTATAATGACGTATGGACTTGAAACTTGTACTATCAACAGAAGAGATAGTAGCAGACTTCAGGCTACAGAAATGAAGTTCCTGAGAACAATGTTTCAGAAGACCAGAAGAGACAAGATCCGAAATGTGAAGATTCGTGCAGAGATTCAAGTGAAACCACTTCATGAAGCAATAGCAACATCAAGGTTGAAATGGTTTGGTCATGTGAAGAGGATGAATCCAAGCAGAACGGCAAGAGTATGGCTTGAGCAAGATGTGGAGGGCAAGAGACCAAGAGGCAGACCACGGACACGCTGGATCTCCCAAATAAAAGAAGACCTGCAGGGAACAGGTGTCGATTGGCACCAGGTAGAGGAGGAGGAAATATACCTGAATAGACAAACATGGAGAGCGCTCTTATACCGCACCCGGGAAGCTGGAGACGGTTAATGATAATAATGATGAAAGGACAGGAAGAAAAGAAATGCCTTCAACCCTCGAAGAAGGTGGATAGAGGGACTTGGAAGGAAGGAGAGCCATAAAAGGCAGATAGGAAAGGGAAAGAGGAGAGGGTCCGCCCCAGAGGTAATGGATAAAAGGGGGAAAACCGGACCCAGCTCAGGAATCCCTCGGGGTCGCCAACTCCCGAACTCATCAGCCGTGAGTCCCTATGGGTGTAGCCATATCTAGGGTGCACCAGAAGTGGTGGGGCTACATACACCCTGCCTCCTTAAGGGCCTTGAGCACAAGGCAGGAGGTAAAAGGAAATGAAAAAGAAGGCTGACCCCTCGCAGAAGGAGGGTATCAGAAAGGATGAGACAAGGGCCGATTAAGGCGGGAAAGGAAGAGACTCCCTACGCCTCGGATACCCTAATACCGTCGGGGTCGGAAGAGAACAAGAGTTGACCAAGTGAGGTCGACAGGAAAGAAGACGGAGAGGAGCCAGGCACAAGTAAGTGGAAGCAATGCCGGACTCAGCTGGGGCCCCGTGGTCGCCAACCCACGTCCCACTAGATGTGAGCTCCTGGGGGGTTGGAAGGAATGAGAGCCAGGAAATGCAGTAGGCAAGGTAAAGAGGAGAGGTCCCGCATTAAAGGCAACGGGAAAATGAGAAATACCGGACCTAGCTCAGGCATCCCTTGGGGTCGCCAACTCCCGAGCTCACCAGGCGTGAGCCCTTGAAGGTGTAGCACTATCCAAGGTGCACCATAAGTGGTGGGGCTACACACACCCTGCCTCCTTAAGGGCTTTGAGCAGAAGACTCAAGAAATGAAAAGAAATGAAGAGGTCTGACCCCTCGGAGAATGAGGGATCAGGAAAAATGAGAAAAGGATCAATTAAGGCACAAAATTGAAAGATTTCGTGAGCCTCGGATACCCTAATACCGTCGGAGTCGGAAGAGAAAAAGAGATGACCATGGGAGGCTGACAGGCAAGATGACAGAGAGGAGCCCGGCATACGTAAGTGGAAGCAATGCCGGTCCCAGCTGGGGCCCCATGGTCGTCAACCCATGTCCTACTGGTTGTAAGCCCCTAGGGAGTGCCGTAAATGTGTTCTTGACATTGTGGAGAAGATATAAACATTGCCTATAAAATAGTTTTTCCTTTTCAAAAACGAGAGAATGATGACAGTTTTCTACAAGAAATTGTTTGAAATTCAATGAAGCGTGCAGAGACCATGGGGCCTCCTTTTCCCGTGACAATTCACCTCGGAAGTCCCACAGATATTAACCGGGAATCGATCCCGGTCCACCTTGGTGAGAGGCAACCAGCTTGACTGCTGCACCATCACGTTTTTGTACAACGTTTTTACCCTGGGGATGTGAGTAACTTTTGTCTGTGTTGCTAGGGGATTGTCGAGACCTAGTGAATCAATAGTCTAGTGCGCAGACACCGCTTGTGAGGAGCGATGAATAATTTAGCTAATAATGAGATGATAATAAGGTCATAATTTGAGTGAGAAAGCGGAAGTGAGTTGACAAGACAACACTGAATCAATCTCTAGCTCCATAAAGATACATTGAAAAGGCAAGTGCTCCGCATAGCCATGCGTTACAAAATCACTGAATTGAAGGCCCCACAGCGTAGCCGTGCACGTTAAATGGTGCACCACGGCCGCGAGGGCAGCTGATGTAAGTCCGTAGATCAGTGGATCAAATCCTGATGCTGACAGCGGATATCCTCAGTGTGGTTTCGCCGTTTTTTTTTTCATACTCCATCCATGCAAATGCCGGGATAGTATCTTACTTCAAGTACCAGGGCACCTACTTCATCCTAGTCCCTAATACAGTAAAACACACTAATACCATCAGACAAGTTCAAAACACAACTACACGGGGCAAATGACCAAGATGTCCAAAAGCCCTAAAATGAATTAACAACTAAGGAAGAGGAAGATTGTAGTTTTACGTGTCCGTGAATCTTGTGATTATGAGCCACGGGACCTTCTTTTTACGTGGAATCTGAACCACAGGACATGGCATTTCACTTCGAAAATCCCACATGCATTGACCAGGAATCGAACCCAGTCCACCTTGGTGAGAGGCCATCAGCTTGACCGCTGCGCCACCACGCCCCTGAATTAACAACAACAACTCAGTTGAAGACAATTGAGGTAACTTGCTACATATATCAAAATTACGTCATCTCTCATAGTTTCTTTTAAAAGTGGTAATACAACTGTTAACATTCATTCATGCCGTATATATTGTTAGGAGAGTACTGTATAATAGACAATACTTATACAATAGTCCTTGTATACGCTCTGCACATTGGTCTGGTTTATGTCTATTTGTACATCTATGGAAGTCTTCGCGGGACTGAGTGGCTACATTGCCCGTAAATACTGGCCTTGGTAGATAGATCATCAGTTTGAGCTTGTGCATTATTTATAGTCGTAATTGGAACTAAATCTTTAACACGGAAAACGTCATTTTTGGCCAGTAGGAAAATTACTCTGCGCTTAACACAATATCGTCAACAACTGTGACAAATTCCAGTTTTATAGATTTTTCCTTGAACTAATTTCTACATTTCCGCATCAAGGTCCCGATAAGAGTAAAAATTGTACGGATTTTCAATTTGTGCTTTCGTAAATTCAAGGGGAGGGGGATTAAAATTAGCCACACTAACTTCACCAGATTATTTGTGATGGCCGAGTCGGCACAGCGGTACTCATTTATTCACCGAGAACTAAACGTACCGTAATATTATTTCCAATACGGTTATATTGACGTGTTTTACTAGCAGGCATATGACGACTGGTGATTATATTTATATTTTATGCCTGTTAAGATTCCTTGAATACATAATTACGGGTCATTGTGATTTTCGGTAAAACTTGCTTGACATCACCTCCAAATCTATTCGTTTTCCATCCATTGTAATATATATATGAGATGATATTTACCATACATAATGTCTCGGAATAGACGATGTACGTTATAGAGTTTGTTGCTGTTACTGGTGGGACGATTACAATACCTGACGCTTTTCTGTGAAGCAGCCTTAATGCCGTAATCTGACGAAGACACGTGAGGGCAGGAAGACTGAAAAATCAATGAGTGGTGTCCCTTCACTTACCACCAACAAAGCTGTCCCAGTCGAGACACCTTGTCTCCTGACAATACAGTAGATGAAGGTCTTGCTACACTCCCGTGACGAAGACACTTTGGGAACAGGTTGACTGAAGAACCAGTGAGTGATGTTCCTCCACTTAACACCAGCAAATCTATCCCAGTCCAGACACCTTGTCCCCTAACAATACCGATCATAGATGAAGGTCTAGCTACACTCTTGTGACGAATACAGTTTGGGAACAGGATGAACGAACAGCCAGTGAGTGACGTTCTTGCACAGCTATCCCAGTCGAGATACATTGTCCCTTAATAACACGACCATAGTTGAAAGTCATGTTACACTCTCGTGACGAATACATTTTGGGAACAGCATGACTGAGTGATGTACTTCCTCTTAAAAACAGCACAGCTGTATCAGTTCAGGTAACTTGTCCTCTAATAACACCGATGATAGATGACGGTCTAGCTAACCCCTCGTGGGCCCTTCTCTGTTCGGACTTACCCAATATCGCTTGGTTATTCATTCGTGCTGGAAGTCTCATCTGACTGTACAAGTCAGTACATCAGCAATTCCCGAGACTTCCCACTGTGGATGGCTTCTGGCATGCTCAAGGCGAATGCACCATTCTGCCCCTCCGTAACGCCTGCTTTGGGTCCAGTACTCCACCCAGTGATCTAGACAGGCAATGCACTGCATAACAAGCATGCAAGCTACTTTAGGTATGACGTCCGTTCCATACTTTCCACCTAGAGTGTGTATCTCCTGATTCGCCTCGTTCAGTGCAATCTGCAAGCATCTGTAAATACAACATCCTATAACTCGTCAGGTGACAATTTGTTTGACCAGAGAGCTTATATATGTATGTATGTATGTATGTATGTATGTAGGTTATTTATGGAGCTGATATTTTGCTATTGATTCAATTAGTGGCATTCACCCACATGCTCTTGGATATGTGAGGAATTTTGTCTGATAACTTGTGTTATTGTGGGGTCTGTGGTAGTGTGTATTTGTAGTTGGGACTAGAATTGGGAAGGCGGTGACCATTACCTTAAGTTAGGTATCCTCTTGGTTTTGCCTGACGTAGAAGTGGAAAACCACTTTTAGGATGGCTGAGGTGACAATCGAACCTACATCGTCTCAGTTCTGCCCCATGAGGCTGAATGTGCTCCGTTCCAGCCTTCATCCCAGAATTAAATTTCTTGATAGAGTTGGGAATCGAACCCAGGACCTCTGGGACCGGAGTCTCAATACGTATCCCAAGAACGCAGAAGGCACCTATCATTTTAACACATTACACAACGCAGGATCACATTGAAGACTCAAAACCGACGGTAAATTCGGACCATTTTGCCAAAGGTTAACAATTTGGTCCTCATTGTGCTGGGTTATATTCTGCTGCTTTTTCGTCTCATCAGCAATTTGGGCAAAATAATTTTAGTTGAAATAAGTTCCACTACTATCTATATCTACCTGTTTGTATTGTGGCCAAGATGTCATTTCCTGTTCTGTTGGTCAAAACTCGGGTTGCTAATCAGATCATTGCTGCACTCACCCGGCAGACAACCTATAATACGCACCTTTTTAATTGTAATATACAGGGTGCAGCTAAGATGACCACCTCAAATATCTACGGGACCATTTAAGATATCGTAATTCTGTTTTCAAATTTTTAAATCGTACTACGGGGCTCATACAACACGGTCCATTTCACTCCCAGCACATACGTATTTACCGAGAAACCAGTAGGAACTTCCGTTTTTTAAATGGGACTACACTAATTTCACCCACTGGAACAACTAAGAATCAAGTGACAAGTTCAGTGATGTGCTTATTTTGCAAATCCGACGAGTACTCTTTGAGGTATTAAAAGTTTCCTTATGTGTCGGCATTAGACAGAAAGCGATGCGCCAGCCGCTGGAATGTGGAGTGCATGTTCTCTTGCGTGACCCACTCCTTGTGACAAACTCACATACCGCATTTATTCCATTCTATGCATACTGTAATGTGTACATAATCAAAATCAAGTCTCCTATGTATGTTTGCCATTTTCCCTCTCCACTTAGTCCTGAATCCTTGAGGAAATATCTGAAAACACCTCAATGAAGGGGATAAATGAAGTACGGAATTCTTTAGTGCTGGCGGACCTGCGACAATAACTTAATGTACATAATTATTAAAATCAGAAATGTAACAAAACTCGCCCGTTTAGTTCATTGCGAACGTCTCGTCTAATGTTAATTCTTACGAGTCCGGTTAATCATCAATCATTCTGAATATGTACACATTACAGTATGCATAGAATGGAATAAATGCGGTATGTGAGTTTTTCACAAGGAGTGGGTCACGCAAGAGAACATGCACTCCACATTCCAGCGGCTGGCGCATCGCTTTCTGTCTAATGCCGACACACATGGAAACCTTTAATACCTCAAAAAGTACTCGTCGGATTTGCAAAATAAGCACATCACTGAACTTGTCCCTTGATTCCTAGTTGTTCTAGTGGGTGAAATTAGTACAGTCCCTTTTAAGAAAAGAAAGTTGTTACCGGTTTCTCGGTAAATACGTATGTGCTGGGAGTGAAATGGACCGTGTTATATGAGCCCCGTAGTACGATTTAAGAATTTGAAAACAGAATGACGATATCTTAATCGGTTCCGTAGATATTTGAGGTGGTCAACTTAGCTGAATTTGAAATGCCTCATTCGGGACAGTTATTTACTCTGGAACATGAATACTTACATTTAAGCAGGTACCGTACTGGTGTTTATATCCTGTCTCTTTTACTGCATCACTCATTACCACGCATTGTGACTATTGGGAACTCAGAGGCATTGGTCACACATTTCGCTGACAATTATCACCCCTTATCTTATGGCAATTGGTTTTCAAGATACAAGAAGAGCCAAAAAAAACACAGGCCTGAGCATATAGGCATCATGAGCACAATAGAATAATGCCGGCGAGTATTTCTGTAATGGCATTGAAAGAGCAGGTAAGTCTGCTGAAGTAAACTTTACTGGCTGAAGAAAATAACATTCTGGAAACCATCCAATTTACAGTATAATCTAGGCGTTATGTCAGAACAAGCTGGTTTCTTCGCATTATACCGGTACTTCTCCGTTTTATGACGGCAAGTAATTCAATAATTTGACATCGCCGAGTGCACAGAGTCGTAATAAAAAGCACTTTATCCCCTTGGCTACCTGTGCTCTGCGATATCCCACAAGGCGGTAAGCCTACTCTTGGTCCATTGTTATTTTCACTGTTTATGAACGACCTATCATCCAAACTCTCTGATAGAGCCGATACTTTATTCTTCTTAGATGAAGGCAGGATTTTCGAAGAAATTAAGACTCCGGCTGCTCCGCACTCCTCCAGTCCTCATCTAGCGCCTTATTTTACTTGTGCCGCACATGGAAATTGAAGCTGGATCATGACAAATGCAGCTCATTGAAAATTAACCCAGCCAGTTTTCTATCAAGGAGATCTAGGAGTTATGTATGACAAGAAGCTACAATTTATAGATCAAATTTATATTTGTACATCCTAAACAGCGGCTGCTCGTTCTAATACGGCTCGGGGTTCAACGAGAAAGTATTTTGCTGCTCGACTCCACAATCAGGTATGTTGGGCTCGCTTTGCGGAAATATAGTGCCACTAAACCTCGACTGATATCCCTAACTTCAATGGAATTCACTGAAACATAGAGAAGCTGAACACTCGGTCACATTTGGACGAGCTGCTTTCGTCCTGACCCATGAAATTGCTAGGCATACTCTATCGCTTCTCAGAAATGTTAAATCCCCCAGCTCTCCGTCTTTATTACGTCTTGATAATCCAGTCAATCGTTACCTATTGCTGTCCCATTTGGACAAGTTCTTGTCAGTGAAATTTAGACAAATTAAAAAGAACTCAATAATTCGTTGCATCTATTGTAAGAAACACATTACCAAGGTTTAAATACATCACCTCTAAGCATGTACTGTAGATTCAGTAGATTCAGCCATAAATATACTGTACCTCCCTTAAGTAGGAGACGACAGGTAACTGGCCTGTCATTCCTCCACTCTATCCTAATAGCTATTTACGTTCAGAACACCTGCTGTCATTGTCTAAAAGATAATCCCATTCCCATTCTACCTGGCTCAAGAATATTCTCCACATTCTGCACACAAAACAATGATACTTCCAAAGCCGTGTATTACCCAAGTAGGCCTATAATACAACAGTATGACAAGGAACTCCTAGCTGGATACATTTTTAAATAAAAGGAGATTTTCAAAACTACTCAACAAATATTTAAAACTGTACATACAAGTGCTGGGCTGTCGTCTAATGGCTACTGATTTCTGTATATTCTGTTATCAGATTTGTTTCCTTTTAATTATAACTCATTGCTTTATTGTCTGTTATTAGTACAAGCATGAACGGCTCACATGGCTCTAGTTTGTGCTTTGATTAATAAATAAATAAATATGTACATAAAAAAAGATACGAGCCTTACAGTAGTCGCATATGATGTGTAACATCTGACATATTATCCTACTCGTATACTACACAGCTTGGACATTCTTAAAATGTTAATTTACACTCCATTTTCATACTGGTACTATGATGAATGTATAGATTGAATTGGAGATATGCTACTGTCACATTTGTGGCGCAGCGGTCAAGCTGTTAGTCTCTCACCAAGGTAGACCGGGTTTGATTCCCGGTCAATACATGTGAGACTTTCGAATTGAAATGCCATGTCCTGTGGTTCGCATTCCACGTAAAAGGAAATAATAAATAATGTTATTGGTTTTACGTCCCTTTTAACTACTCTCGCTTACTACGTAAAAGGGAGGTACCGTGGATCATGATCGTGAGATTAACGGACAAGCAAAACTGCAAGCTTCCTTCCTTCCTTCCTTTTACATTAATAATTCATAATAACAAAGTGACACTCAACGTCGACAGTACTCTCAAATACTGTGAGCACATTCCTCAGTAACTATAACATTCATTATTCTCAAGGCTCTCATACAGTTCGTCGTAAACAATCAAAACATGGCTTCCTACAATCATGAAATGACCTAGTCTCACATATGATGAAAATACAGCTTTTATTCCACTCATATAACAACATTCTGTTATGCATTTAATATTTGACTACTCACCCACAGCTTGACAATAATGCCGCTTACTTAAATGTCATTTGTCGTCTTTGTCCTACCCCATGTGATATTCAACCTTGAACGTGAAACTTTATAAACTGCTCAATGACAAATGAAAGTCGGTGAAACATTTGCCACTGTGCTCGTCAAACCAGTGCCTGCTAAATGCACTGCCTACTGTATTTCCATAACATTCTCGCGCTACAGAGCACACACTGCCTTGTTTCCAATACACACATTTTCAATTGTACATCCAGCTGGCAGTGCGTCTTCACTTCCGTTCGATCCACTTCCGCCCGATTCACTTCCGTCCCATTTTCTGGCAGTGCGTCTTCACTTCCGTCCAATCCACTTCCGTTCGATCCACTTCCGTTCGATCCACTTCCGCCCGATTCACTTCCGTCCCCAATTTTCAAAATCACTCCCACAAAACTATCCAGCAACCGAGCGGAAAGATGTTACACATCAATAAGCGCCATGTTATTAAATGAGCGCCAAAAGTGACCTCACACGGTTTATAACGCTCCCTGCAGATATATGTGTAGTACTTGAAGGGAAACAAGAATTGAAATGCAAAGCATGGCACTGCACAAATAGTACATTAATTGCATGCACTCCAAATATGAGTTTGTTTGGCAGTTTCAGAAACATGGATTTCCCTCATTCCTCCGTTCACACATATACCCTCATTTAAAAGCCAAGAAAGATAGTATTCTTGTATTTTACGGTAAATAGCAGTATAACCAAGGTACTATCTCCTTAGTAAAATTTCGTTTCTTAGAAGATCGTAAACAGGTACTCACGGGCCACGCATTTTACATACAGTATCTATTTGAATAATGGTGTAGTCATTCACCTACTGTATTTAGCCTCTGCTGATGAGTTGATATTCAGCTAATTAGAGCTATCACGGAAACAAGTTATCACAAAATGACTTTGTAAAAAGCAACATGAACTGTAGGCATGTATTTAAGTATACTTGTGATATAATTCCCACATGTGTACTGTGATAGCACGCACAGTAAGTGTTCAGGAACTATGCGTTTTCTCCGTCAATTCCTAATGACTGTGGTGGTAATAAAGTCACCAGTAGAGTTGCATTTAAATTAGAATGGCTGAACAAAATGTGTCATGAGCCTTAAAGCCGGGGCCAAATTAAACAATTGTAGTTTCAATTGAGGCGCCTGGATATTGTGGTCATTTAGCCCGGTATAATTTTAATTGGGTGGGCGTGGAATTTGTCTGATAAACTGTATTAATGCCGGTGGCGTGTATTCAATCCCAATTCGATCAACCCCAGCAGAGCAGGGAAGAGTATTTTGAATCTAATGTTAAAGGTTATTACTTGTGGTTAGTACCAAAATACATTCAAAATCTCGTGCACGGATGATCTCAACTTATCGCCGCAAATGGTTACTGTCTCTCTCCTGAGCTCGCTTGCCTTCAGTGTGCACTGGCTGTCTTACTCTTTCAGTGCAAACTGGCTGTGTTATTGTAATTGTACTAGGAGTTTGTTATCTATGCATTTTATTACTCTATTATTTGGAATATTTTCATGACAGTATTCAAGACGTAAAGAACTTATTTGAAATTTATATTCCTTTGGTATGCTTTACAGGGTCGTAAAACACGGGGAGGGCGCGGGGGGTTATTGCCCCCCTCAAGTTTTAGGTGCAAGACATAATATTTGAGTAGGCCTACCCTTAAAAATAGTAGTAAAGTAACCCGAAAGTCTTCTATAAATGATTTAATACTACGTTAGGCGGAAAATCAGAAAAATTTATTTATCCTACCGAACAAATAATATGTTTTTACCCCTCCCCCGTTTCCCGCCGAGGCGCCAACTGAGCCAAGAGTCACGGCGCTTTGAACTTTGTCCTCTTCCCAGATGATCCGAAAAGGTGCCTTTTCGAACTACTATTTGTGAACCCCTGTATAAAACTGAGGTAAGATACTATGACACACAACACACACCACATGACTGGAAACAACAGCGCGGGCCTTTGTTGTTGTTGTTTTTTCTTTTCTTGTTGAACCAAACGAGATAAAGTAACACGGCTCTTCCCTCGTGCATCTCGCGTTTTAAGCACAC
The DNA here is from genome assembly GCA_946902985.2 of Meconema thalassinum. Classification (NCBI taxonomy): domain Eukaryota; kingdom Metazoa; phylum Arthropoda; class Insecta; order Orthoptera; family Tettigoniidae; genus Meconema; species Meconema thalassinum. The sequence goes on along the minus strand of OX336389.2, from coordinate 243,347,564 downwards.
CATGCACATGCGCCCAGCGTTACGCGGACCGAGTTCAAATAGCAGTGCTGCACGTGACGTCAGAAGCTTGACATTTGGTGCTACGCTTGTGTCGTGTTTACCCAAATCAGTGGAGCTCCAGCAGTTCATCATTTTATGTTTTGTATTCATATTCTAATTGTATTTTGTATTTTGATTACAAATAATGAATGAAGATCGTCATCCTTTTATAAATATAGCTTTAGGCCTACATTACCGTGTTATTGCAAGCCTTAAAGCCTTAAACTAAAAAATAAATACCTGGTAGGTAGGCAACCGCAGTTATTAAAATTGACCCCTCACGTTTTCGAGGAATTATACGCCCCTGATGCTTCACTACCATTTTTTGGTTCCTATTCTCCATGTATTTATGCTCTTCTTCAATGTGTGTTTAATATTTCGTGGAAATTCCCTAAATATCAGATCACTTCTAATAATGACTGTGCAAATTGCGTATTCTGTGCTCGTGCCTTACCTTTACTTTTCAAATTAACATCACCTACCCTCGATTGTTTAGTTGAATGATGAATTCTGCACCTATCCATTTAAGAGCCACTTCGTGTCATGTCGATAGCGACAACTATACACTGTTTCGAGTCCTGGTTGCACCGCACACTGCATCATTGCGCGTGACTTAATACACTTTCAATTTGGAGCTTTCGTAAAGCCCTGCTCTAAAGCCATAGGCAGTTAAAACAGAATGTTGGAATGTTCAAAAAAAACTATGAACGCTAACATTCGAAAAGAAGCGAGTGTGTTGTAATTCTGTTTCATTCTTTCAGAGTTTCGATGCGTGGAATACTCTGTGCAGCGATAAGGGTCCTCGATCAGTTAAAGAAATGAAGGGGTCTGGACTGAAGAGTGCCTAGCAACATTTGCTATAGTTTAGGGATGATCAGTTTGAAAGTTTGTTTAAATCGTAAAATCGTCCCATTCATGGGAATGGTGTACTAACAGCTCTCAAAGTTTCTTTCACTCTACGTGATGTACAGAAGTTATCACTTGTCACCGAATACAGTGGCTTGGCACTTTATTGTCCCAATTGGAGTGGCGCTTTCAATTTAGGCCATTACATGTTTTATGTTCGACCCTGACTATTATGTGTCAGAAAACTGTATCATAATGAGGCTCATTATAACACTATTTTTCATTATGAAACAGTTTCTCCCACCAATCAGAGCTCAAGAAACAGTTGTGTGACCAATTAGATAAGTTACCTTCGCGCATGCGCTCAAAATCCAACATGTCTATATAAATTACCGAAAGTACACCGTCCATATGTTCGCGTAAATAAACCGGTGAATATGAGACAAGAAATAGCACTGTACCTTAATATCCCCAAATCCAATTTCTACACAGCGCGTTGTTTTGAAACTACTTCGGTGACAGTTTTACTGAATACTGGTGCACAATCTGAACATATGGCATTGAAGCACACAGAGCGCATGCGTCGGTTGGCGAGAGAGCTTGGAAAACAGAGATATACCACCCAGCGCAGCACCCGATCACAACATTCTAGTGACTGAACAGATATTTATGAATATTTATGTTAAAACATATAATAAAGTTATAATTATCGTCGAACATAAACAGTCGTATGCAACTCGCCTATAATGGTAATTAAGATACTCGTATGGAAATTATAAAACGAGCGTATACTCGTGTCTTAATTATAGCCATTATAGGCTCGTTGCATAATGTAGGCTACTATTATGGTCGAAATTTGATGTTTTTCAGTCGATCAAGACGATTGTACCCAATTGTGATGGGTTATTCCATAATCCTTAAAAAATAATATGATTTTAATAAATACACTTGGATGACCAGTTTCGGTCGTCCAGCGATCATCATCAGATCCATTACACTTATTTACAGTACTTGGAGTAGTGGTTAAAATAATGCAACTAGTCAATATTTTTTCAGGATTAGGAATAACCCACCACAATTGGGTACAATCGTGTTGACTGACTAAAGAATATCAAATTTCTATTACTAAGGCAACACTGAAAAATGGCTTCAAACACCTTAATGTTTTCATTAGTGACTTCACAGTCAGGAATGAAGCAGAGATAGAACTAATGATGCTCAGGTGGAACACAGACCAAGAGTTCCAACATCATGCAGTTTTTATTTTATATGTTCGCACAGTAGTATGATTTTCTTTCAAGATCATCGTTGTGGTGTTGCCTCTTTTTCGTACGTTACAGTATTGAAACCCCATATTCACTTTTTTTTAGTTAGCGTTTAGTTTGCATTATAATGAGTTTGGTACTTTGGAAAACTCTTACTATTGTGATGGTGCACTTTAGGTGAAGCACGATTAGACATGTTGTTCTTTATTATACCTTACGTGCGTAACCTGCAGGCATCCAATCACTCACACCCCTAGTAAACCTATATATGTTGTTTCTTGTCATTGATTCATTTAGGGACTTTGCGATATCGTGGTCATGTAGTCCCGTGTACTTGAGTATGTGTGGAAACTGTTTAACCATCTATGTTATTGAGATGTCTGTAGTAATGTGTGTATTTGTATTTGAGACTAGGATTTGTAAGAGGGCGGACATGTCCTTAAGTTAGGGACCATCGCGAAATGTTCCTGAGGTAGAAGTGGGAAACCACAGAAAACCACCTCTAGGACAGCTGAGGTGAGATTCAAACCCATCTCTCTTCAGTTCTGCCTCACGAGTCTGAGTGTGAGAAAAATAATAAAAGTATTTCGATAATAAAGGAAACCCAGATCCTCGGGATCTGGAGTCACAATACGTAATCCGAGACCAAAGGAGGCAGCATATGAGATCTAAATGCAAAGTAGGAACAGTGCAAAGAAAAAAATGGCAATTAGATCATACTATGCATTTATAATCGATTTAATCAAATGGAAAACAATAATACTATTCAATTTATTCATACTTTTGGGATATTGCCGTGTGATAATAAAAAATTATAATTCCTAGACGTTTCGAGAGGGATCTTGCCTCAATTTTAATGGATTTAAATCAATGTGGCCAAAGAATGTATGTCAATGAGCTTCCAAAAACCTAGAGAAATTCCTCTGTTCATCACCAGATAGCAGCCAGAAGCTACTGTATGGATCTTGGTAGAAAAACGCGCCATATTAAGTAGCCTCTGGCTGCTATCTGGTGACGAACAAAGGATTTTCTCTAGTTTTTTTTGTCAGCTCATTGACACACATTCTTTGGCCACATTGTTTTCATTCTGTTAAAATGGAGGCAAGGTCCTTCTCGAAACGTCTAGGAATTTTAATTTTAATATTCACACGGCAATATCCCGAAAATATGATTAATTTTAATAATATTCCGGGCCGTGAAAGCCTTAATCTAAACAATAATATTGCTTCATGAAATGGCTCAATGGATGATGTTCGAACCAACCAACCATTCAGCTAGTTTGATGTCAGCGGTTCTGACGGATAACCATCAAGAGCAGCTTTACAAGCAGGATTCCGAGCGGGATGTCCTATAATAGATTCTTTGCAAACGGTGTCCCGTGCTATCGAAAAACTAGCTTGAGATTAACGAAGAATATTCATAGCGTTCAGTGACTACACTAGAGCGCGAGTCAGCTGGGAAGACGGTGCGCAGAACACAACGCTACCATTTCGTCATGCCTCACCTCCATCCCACTAAACACATTCAGTCTGTCTTGAGAATCTGAGCTAGTGTGTTGTCAGAAAAGCGACGTGATTATATCGTAATATTTAAATATCCAGTGAAAGGGACTGTGTACATTTTGAGTTCTATGGAAGCAGAGGGCAGTAAACGACAGGTTGTGCCTAGGCAAGGCCGAGAAATAGTTTACAGAGTGCACGAATACTTTAAAAGTGTAAAGCAGCGTGAAAGAGACGGGCTCGATGAGGTAAGCGGCGGGGTTGCCACACCGCAGGAACTCACGGCAGCAGCTTGCGATGTGGGGACTCGGACCTGGTGAACCTGTTGCAACAGTGGACATGTAGGCTATATCTGTCTCTCTATGCACAGTTCCCAGAGAGCCGGCCGCCCTCCCGGCTAACCCGAGCTCTAGTAAGGTATTTGACTCGGTAGGGGCAAGTACCGTTATTGACAGTCGAGCAGCCGAGTCAGAACTGCGACAAAACGAACACTACCCTTGAGTGTCCCCACTTCCGTCTGTTTGGCTAAGCAGTGACTTTAACATCAAACGTTGGATTGGTTCCTAACTTAAGGCCACGGCCGCCTCCCTCCCAATACAAGCCACAATTACAAATAGACACACTACTACAGATACTACTGTGGCGTGGGTTGCCAGTCAGATCTGCACAAACCCAAGTACACGGAGCTAATGACCACGATGTCCAAGCCCCTAAATGAAGAATAATAGCAACTGTTAGAGAAAAGAAACATTATTTTCTACCTCTGACTATCCCCGTTTCTACGGGGCTGGGGATGAATTAAGAGATGTTAATTTATGTGGCGGGTTGTTTTTGCGGCCGGATGTCATTCCTGACGCTAATTTCATCAAATGAGTTAATGAGAGATGAAATGAATGAAACTGAAAGAATAAAACTGGTTAAACGTTAGGAAGACAGTCTCGCCATAGCCCGTCGAATACAGCGTGAGAACATTTTACCTGGGGCGTTAATTGTCCAATTTCCTATCGACGAACATCCTGACCCATCCAGCACTCTCCTAGTTACCCGCGCTCTGAACCGTCTTTCATACTTCAATGCTCTAATCTAGCATTTACATATTCATAGCTTATTTCAGCACAATCATTCATCACTATCGAAACCTGTCGTTATTCATAATCTTTATATTTCTGGTCACACTTGTCAAAATAAAATCTTAAACCTTGAAATATTTTAATCTGGTCCATTCTGATACACTTCTCTAATTAATCTCATAAATTCATTCATTTCGCCGGTCCCGCCCGCCCTTTGATGTCTAGTTGTATGAATAATACATCCTTGCTATTTTCGGGTCCCTCTTATAATTTAAATAATACAATATATTTTATAAGGTGATGCATGGTGCGATTTTCTACATTTATAATCAAATAGTACTTACTCAAATACGCCTCGGGTGGTCGAACCCAATAGTGAAACATTTCACCCATCATGTGGTGTTTAAGCTCCCATCTTCACAAATTTGCAATGATTAATAATCATTTACCTTGCACACTTGGCTTCACGATTATACAATTTAAAGCCTTATTTTTCACTTTCATAAATTGATATAACACTTTGACACTAAAATGTATAACATTTTTAACACTTAACATTTGATATGACACTTTTAACACTTAAAATATACATATATCTTCTTCGTTCCCCTGCCTAATCCTACTTTGCAGGTGATTTCCTATTCCCCTCGCGATGATGGACTCACGTGGTCGCTACCTGGCGAAGATCCCTGATAGAATCCCGTTCTCCACAGTTCGAAAGTCTGACAATTCCTATCATGAATATGATTTCTTCTGTAGCTTGTCTCATTAATATTCGCAGCTACCAAGAGTTTATGAATACTATTACGTATTTCGCCGTACCCTTGTGGTCCTAATGTTTATACTCATTAGCTCGTGACTATCTTGGTTAGACATATGCTTTGTCCCAGCGTGAATATACCTAATTCACTTCTAACACTTTGCTTTAAAGCGCACTCAAATTGCTCACTTATATTTGGGTACGTCCACTAATGTTGCCGTATTTATAACGTATTACTCGTCATACACAGTTACGCTAACGTTCGCTTTTTCTGACGCTAAGCGCGTCACTCAGATACCCGCTACTATTCACACTTTATTTAAATATGTTACGGTACTAGACTTTATCCTCGCGGCGTCTACTTTCAGACCGCGGAATGTCGCGAACTTTGCCTCTCGAAGGCTTTAAGACTTGAGTATTGTTCACTTATTATTATTATTACTACACTATATACTCTACTAGCAACCCGCCCCGGCTTTTCCCGGGAACTGTTATGAATGCAAGGTGATAGGCTACTTTTAACCGAGGTCTTATAAGACTTCCTTGTATACGACATTAGTCGTTTGCCCTCCAGCAGTGAACACGAAAAAATTTCAGTTTGATGTAACACGCGATAGAGCCACGTAAAGTTGTCCATGAGGAAAACATTCTCCACTGAGATCAACTCCAGTCACGCTAAGGGTCTGACCCTGTGCTTTGTTTATAGTCATGACAAAGCAGACTCCCACTGGGAATTGTACTCGTTTGAAATGATAAGGCAAATCTGAAGGAATCATAGGGATTCTGGGTACTAAGACCGTTTCTCCTGTACCATAGCTAGTTAAGATAGTTCCTTCAATGAAACAGTTTTTCAAAGTTTTCACTACGAATCGCGTCCCATTGCATAACTTTGGTGGGTGTAAATTACGTAGCAATATACTGCAATAGGCACTCCCACTTTTAAAATAAGCTTGTGTGGTGGCAAGCCAGGAGGAAGTAAAGAATTTAGGAATTCTGTAGGGTAATGAACAGCTTCTTCACTACCGACTACTGCGTCTACTGAGTAATATACTTGAGCCTGGGCAGTGAATTTGGAGAACACCAAGTCATTAATTCGTTTGTCGGCGATAATATTGCTCTATCTTTAAACCATGAATGAAACTTGTTAGATAGGTCATGGATTTGAGGATAAACGCTATCAATCAATTCTTGAATGCGTTATATCCGGGCAGATGTAAGATCTTTTTAATGAAGCGTTCACTTCGTCGGCTCTCGTTCCTCTGGTAACAACTGGTATGATTTGACGAAAATCTCCGGCGAATAAAACTGTGCAGTCACCCATAGGTGTGATCTGATTCCTTAGATCACTCAAGGTCCTGTCTACAGCTTCAACGGAAGTTTTTGCGACATTGTAGCCTCATCCCATACAACTAAAGAACAATTTTGGATTAAACTGGCAAGTGTTACTTTGTCTTGAAATATTACATACGCTTCCATGATTACTGCTGACTTTCAAAGCAAGTTTAAAAGTTGCATGTGCTGTTCTTCCCCCTTCCAAACGAGTGGCTGCAATTCCAGATGATGCTACGGCAAGAGCAATATTACCACCAGACCTCACTTTGGCGAGTAACAAATTAATCAAGAACGTTTTGCCTGTGCCTCCAGGGGCATCGAGAAGAAATATCTTACCTTCCTTCTTAGTGTCATAAGCTTGTTTCTGATCGTGGTTCTGACGGTATTCTTCTTGAGCAACGGTTTGAAGGAGCCAAGGATGAAGTCTATCTTTCTCTTGTGACAATCGAGAAATTATTTGTTGCTCTGTTTCATTGTTACGTGATAAGCGCTTTTATTTCGATGTCAATGAACTATGACCCATATCCGTTTTACATCTCGGCATGATGGCTTAAAATCACTGACTGGACTATTAATTATAGAGAATTCTTGTCAGACTTAATTTAAGAATGGCGAGGTGCATGAAACACAAATCCCCTTCCGTCCAATCTTAAACAGACTGTGTAGTGAAGAAAAGCCGAGTTGCACTTCCAGGGGAATGGCGAGGTGCATGAAACAGAAATCCTCCTTCCGTCCAATCTTAACTTAACTGTGTATTTTGCGGAACGGAAAGTTCACAGGCGAAATGGAGAGTTGCACTTCCAGGGAATGGGGAGGTGCATGAAACACAAATCTCCCTTCAGTCCAATCTTAACTTGACTGTCGTTCACAGGCGAAATGAAGAAAAGCCGAGTTGCACTTCCAGGGAATGGCGAGGTGCATGAAACACAAATCCCCCTTCCGTCCAATCTTAACTTGACTGTGTATTTTGCGGAATCGAAAGTTTACAGGCGAAATGAAGAAAAGCCGAGTTGCACTTCCAGGGAAACTCCAAATACAACCACTCATCTAGGAAGTCTTAACTCAACATGACTCGACGGTTTGCTGCTGGCTGTATCTGGGGTAATAGGTTCGCCCACTAGTTAGGCTGTAACAGCGGTGATAGACTCGCCCTTAGCTAGCTCGTAAACTGTCGCCTCAGCATTCGAATGGACATGGTTGGAAGAAATGAAAACGTAAAAACACTTATAGTGGGCGATGTATTGAAGATAGAGATATGCTCTCACGGACTTTCTTTTTACAACTTTTCATGCTGAACTATTCTTACACTCATAGTATTTAGATATTTTTAACGGTTTGCCCAGCGTAAGCTCACAAAGCACTCCGCCGCCAGGTTCTTCTTTCGACTTTTTCACTGAAATCGTTACTGCTCGGCTTCCTTTCATCATAAATAAATTATTTTCTACAGAAATCATCCTCGAGATATCCTTTACAGGATGGTGAAAACCGCATCAAAATCCATCCAGAGGTTTTCGAGATTACCCTTGACATTGTTTTATACTAAGTAGAAATACATTATGCTTTGACTTTTAGCGCGGCGTCTTTTTCAGAACGCAGAGGAGCATAACCTCCCCGTCTGACGATTCGAAAACTTGTGTGTAGACGTCCCCACTCCAGGCTTATAGTCTATAGCTTTCAGCTCAGGAATTAGTTCGCAGCATCTACTCGTGAGCTAAATTTCTCAAATATTGTCAATTTTGACTTCTTGACACCATCTTCCTATGTAGAATTTTTGTGTAGATCACGATAATTTGCTTCGGAGGTCAATCCATTCGGCCAGTTAATTAATATTAAATTATTCAATCTTAGCGTGGTACGAGCTGGAATTGGGATTTTGAGCTAGCATCTCTCACTCTCCGCGGGCACATTACATCTGTGTGCCTCCACAGCGATTCCCAAATCTGCTCTAATCAAAGCATTTTACATCTTCTTAATTATCTGCTTAATTTTATATTTCTAATGATGTCTCCCACCGTTCGGCCGTCTTAATTTCAAGCCATTTTCTTCGTCATGACTAGGAATCCCCTTGGCGAAAGTAGGTCTGGGTGACTGACGTTAATATCCCTCGGCGCCCGTCTGGCCCGCCCAGTGAACTGGATCAATTAGTTTTGCCTGTTCCTTCGAGTTTCTGTGAACATTTTAGCTTTAAGTTGGCCTAAAAGTGCCCTGAATATGCAATGTTTTATTCATTTTATGCTGCATTACTCTGATAAATCTGCCCAGACCTAGCCTGTTATTGTTTTAGTGGTGGATCCTTTTAAAATTTTACATTTTCCCCACATGCCTCCGGTCCTGGGTTCACGTCCCATCTCTCAGCTTGATATTGCTATCTTAATAAGCCTCTGGTTCATATCCAATCACCTGAACCGATTCGGGTTCAATATATCTAACATATGGTGCGTTGGTCTAAGATCTATCAGTCAAAACAGGCTAATATTTTTTTTTCCTGTAATATTTCTCAATTTGGTCTTAAGCTTTATTTTTTTGTTTTATGTTTTTTAAAGACAGAGGTAATTCATTAACAATTTTGGTATTACTACATACTCTTAGTTCCTTCTTACCATATGAATTTATCCATCTGGGAATATTATATATCCCTCTATCTACTTGTCCAGTTAGTTTTCCATGTTGTATTTGGTATTTATACCTGTTGTCGTAGTAACACGTAGTTATTACATTTACTTTATGCAGGTCTTCCACAGAGAGAAATACCTCATTTTTGGTTAGCTTGTCCTTAGTTAACTGAGTAAATCTCTTCTGGATATCGCCTATTATTTTTAATTGACTCTTGCTGGAACTCCCCCAAGAAGCAAAACCATAACTCATAATAGACTCTACTAATGCTGAGTAAACCATAAGGTATATGTGTGTGTTTGCGCAGTAAGCCAAAGTGTGAAAGAAGAACAGTATATTTCTTAATTGCTTCGCCAGCTCTAATATTTGTTTGTTCCATTTGAAATGGTCCTCAATAATAATGCCAAGATATTTGTAGTTATTGACTTTCTCAATAAAGTTATTACACGAACAATTTGTGATCAAGTAATCTCTCTTGTTTACGTGTAGGCATAGTTATGAAATGTTACCCTAATATTTTCTTTAATATTATGTGACATGCGGATGTTCATTAATTTAGATTTTTGTGTTTTATTATTAACCCATTATAATGGGTAGTATTAATACTACCACTAATAGTAGTAGTAATAGTAGTAGTAGTGAGTGTAGCCTATTTGTAATTAAGGCTAGGTTTGGGATAGAGTCGGTCCTGGCCTTAAATTCGGAACGATCCTGGCATTTGTCTGGAGTAGAATTGGGAGACCATGATAAACCATTTCCAGGATGGCTGAGGTGGGAATCGAACTCACCACTGCTCGATTTTGCCCACGAGTCCAAGTGTACCACATTTAAGTCTTCACACCAGAATTAAATTTCTTGGCAAGACCAGGAATCGAACCCAGACTTTTTGGGGGGGGGGGGGGGTGCCAAGAATGTGAGCCGCCGCACCATGCGGCGGTCACTTTAGGTTTAGAGTGATCCTTAAGAATACACACAGCATCGATTTTTTTTATCAGCACTATTTATTATAGAAGAGTGAGAACTCCTGTGGTGCAAGAGAAAACCTCAATGGTCACTAGGGGAGACTCCTCTTATCACGCTAACCTCAATACGGACACAGCAGCAGTGTCGCTGCTAATGTAACGAGAGAACGTATACATGCTAATTTATTGAAATTAAGTGTAATTTAAAAAGTTGTTCTGGATGAAATAACAAGCCTTGCAACACAAACTCAGCACACCTTAATGTCTTTATAAGTCGAGCCTTAATGCCACTACTAGACAGCTCAGGTTATATACTTCTCTGCGGCATTTGCCTTAATAACACAACTAATGCGCAGTGCTCTGCAAAGAGCTTAGCTACTTCACGCTTTTAAAAACACGAACTAAGAGAACGATTTACTTTCTGTTTTAGATGCTACCACGGATTAGCACCGTGTTGTTTGTGGTTGTTAATTCATTATACGGGCTTGGGACATCTTGTTCATGAAACTCTTGTAGTTGAGTGTGTGTTGAACTTGTCATAATAATAAAATAATAATAATAATAATAATAATAATAATAATTTAATAGGTTTTACGTCCCTTTTAACTACTGCGGCTTTTAGAGACACCGGGGTGCCAGAATTCTTCCCCGAAGGGGATCTTTAACATGCCAGTAAATCTACTAACACGGCTCCCTCGCATTTACGCACCCTTAAATGTCAACTGCGCCAAGTTTCGATCCTACAACCTTGGGAACGGCAGGTGAGAACGTTACCGCTGAGCCACGCAGCCAGTCAATTGAAGTTGTCAGATAACCTGTATTTATGTGATGACTGTAATAGTGCGTGTAACTGTATTAGGGACAGGGATGAGGAAGGTGCCCCGAGACTTGAAGAAAGGTACTAACCCGGCATTTGCCTGGAGGAAGTGTGGAAAAACCTCAGGTAAAACCACACTCAGAATAGCCACTGTTAGCGCTGCGATTCGAACCTGTAGCCGTGATGCACGATTTAACGAGCAAAGCTACGCCGAGGGGTCCTCCTTAATGACCAGTCCATCACAATGGGAAGAATGAAAGCTCCGTAGGCATATGCGAGAATCGTCTCTTTAAGTCAAAAAATAGAGTTTAATTGTGACAGTTTTCATTCATTAATACATCTTCCCTACCTCGCAGCATAGCCGTGCGCTTTAAATCACTCAATCATGTTGCGACAGAAATCTGCAGCAAGCCCAGAGATCAAAGGTTCGAATCCCATCGAGGACAGTAGCTATCCTGAGTGTGGTGTTTCCACGTTTTTGTCCATTCTCCCTCCAACCGAATGTCGGGATAGTACCTTATTTGAAGTCCCTGGGGGTGCCTTCCCTATCCCCGATCCTAATAACTAGAATTACACACACTACTACAGTCACCGCAGAAACACAGGTTATCAGAAAAATTCAAAATGCTCCCAAGTCTTTAAATAAAAGGTCTTTTCCATCCCATCACTTAGTCATAATGTTTGGAGAAGCCAAGTTACAGCCCTAGGACTGTTCGGTAGTGTGCCCTCACATACAAGGTGTAGAATTTAGATGGTTTGTTATGGGACAATAGCACATTGATTAATGAGAGGCGACACTCTGCTGTACCTCAAAGGAAGCCATGTCATTAAAAATTAAGGTGCGCGTGACATCCAACGTTATCATGTCAAGGAAACATGTTTAAAACATGAATCGACACTTCTTAATATATTCTATCACGAACGTATAGTCAACGATGTGAGATGTCAGCTATTGTAAAAATCGATCACGCCCACAGCGGACACTGTTTACCACACCGGCCCACACCTCTTAGCTCTGATCAATCGACTGACAGTATAACAGATCGATTGTGTAAGTGGTTAAACACGCCTGTCCGAATAGCAGGAGAGTCGGGTTCAAATCACTACTGAGGTCTCAATTTCAAGTCATATTCTACAGTTATGACCATTCAAATACGTGCTATTTAAGTGATTTATATTACGTATTAATTGATTACCGACAGTAGTATCTACGCTCATAATATCACCTATGCTTTCAGGATGGAGCCGCGTCATGTGTATCCCGATGTTTCGGCAGTCATTGCAGCAGCCTTCATCCTGGGTACATGGTGTACTCAAACTGCAGACACGACACACGAAGCGGTTCCTTCCTGAAAACCTAGATAATAAACTGGACGCGAGACGCGAAAGCCCACGATCTAAATAACTACGCTCGTTAACGCGCAGTGCAAAGCCGTGGAGCCAAGCTATCTACTGAGCCCGTATGAGCTCATTCCTGGTGATATTTTCCTTCAAGGAATGTGTAAGTGCCTTGCCACAGCACAGAACGCACCCAGAAGCCAGCCCGAGCTTTGTCATGATATTGGATATTTCCTTGACTTTGGAGAATCATGCTACTATTTTATTACATATTTTGCTTATACAAGTCTCAGGATTTTTCATTTTGTAATTCTGTGTGAATTTACGACATTGATGTGTATTTAAATATTTACGGTAGAGGTATTTCCATCGCGGATATGCGAACTGGACATAATTAGTCGTTAAACGACTTGAGTACTTCCTTGAACCCGGAACGCTGATCCGGCATCTATTAAATCACGTTTTGAGTCTGTCGAGGACGGACGCATCTACGTTTGGGTCTGTTAAGCCCACATTTCCAAGTCCACTCAGTTGAGCGAAGAAAGTATTATCTACAAGCATCGTGCATCAAGAGCACATTAGTGTGCTAAATTGTGATTGTATCGCCAAGTTGGGCACGTATAATTCACGCCTGTGAAAGAGTTTTTGTAAATTTGTGAATTTTGTGATTTGTAACATTTTCGACGTACCAGCACGTGGAACACACATTTTCAACCACACTGCTAACATTATCAAGGACCACGAGGTGGCAAAAATATCTTCAAAGTGAACAGTGAATATTTTTCGAGCTACATTAAAAGCACGCCACTGCTGCAAATAAACTGCGACGAGTTGTGCGCGAATTTTCTACCGCCGATTGCAGAGATATTACGTGATTTTCAGTGTTTGAAAAGTAATAAAGCCTGTGAGCCGATACCATCTGTATATCGTAACTTCAGTGGCAGACCTACCATGGCCATTTTTAATATTGTCTGCAAGTGAATACAACCTGTGAGAAATTTATAATCAATTGTGTAACATAAATTCTGTGGAGTAAATTACCAGCACTTAAGCATTAATTCTGTGAAAACACGTGTAAATTGTTGTTCAAATTATGCATCACTTAGTCAAGTACGTGTACGATATGTTGCTACTCTCATTCGTAATGTGTAACATGGCTTAAGCTACCCATGTGAGGGAGATGTCCTCAGGCAAAGCTACACTATGGATTGGAACCTACATGCCCGTTTAGACCGAAGTCCAACGACCACATTTGCAAATTCCCGAAATCAGTTTAGCACGAGATAAAAACATCTCAGGGTCTATCTGGGAGAAAACAAAAAACATAAGCTGGCTTCACTGATCTCGGCAATAGGCAAAGAAGGGAGAGAGAAGGAGAAATGAAAATATCACAATTTCTTAAAATTATCCTATTTTATTACAATTTAAAATTTTAAAATTAATGCGAAATCATCATATCAAAAAAGAATATCACTCAACATAAAAAATCAACACCAGAAAATATAATTATCCTAAAATTTCGAAGTTGATAACCAGAAATTATCAGTCCATCTGGTATCAATTTTTAGATCCAATATTTTCACTATTTACAAAATAGGTGGTCGAGATAAAATTAATAGTTCGTTGGACCCCTTTCAATACACTCGTCACTTCTCTTTATGTTTAAATAAATACAACACTGATAATTAAATTTTGCGAATTTTGTTCCTAATTGTTCAAGTTTGACAAAATTTGTTTCATTTGGCAAAAATATTATTTCATGTGATTTTCAAGAAAATGTGTTTCCAATAATATTGAAATAAATACACAAATATTTCCTGTAGAATTATCAAGTTGTGAAATACCAATATTCGACCAACATAAATGCCAAATATTAATATTGTTTGCATTTCATAATGTTCCACTGAACATTCGTCAATTTATATTTGCTTCGCTTTCTTTTCATATTTTTGATACATTATTTGTGTTACAAAATTCCCATAATTATTACCCTCAGTTGGTTTAACATTACCAAATAATTATTTATTTTCCATTCCTAATTATGTATTTTAAATAACCACATTATATTACTCAACAAATATTGTTGTAAACATTACCACAATTAATTAAATAAATTCATTTCGTCATCTGATAATTATTATTATTATCCCTATTAATTCTCAAAAATATTTAAGTTCAGAAAAATAATCAGCAATATTATTATTATTATTAATTATTATAAATATAATAGGCATCACTCGTATTCAAATGGTGTTAAGATGATTAACATCTAAGCAACTTGTTCTGAAATTTTATTTTATGCACTCTCTAATATGTATTTCTTTTCAGGATCCGGTTAGGTTTTAACAAAACTAGCAATCTTTTATTTCATAGGCGTAATATCTAGAAATTTGGATAATTGACTCAAGTATTAGAACTGAAATCCTTCGACAGTACTTGAATTGGACTCAACCCTTCTTTTCACATCGAGCAAACATGTGCTCCATCTAAATCCTACTTTAACTCGGAAATACATTTTCCCAATGGACGACTCCTAGTCTCCATACAACTCCTACATTAATGCCGACACTCATGCCGCATAATATTCACTATTACAAATAATCATATCATATCATTCCTTCTTTTATTACAATTGTGTACTATTTCTGTCATACAGATAACCTCCTGTATTCTACTCAAGCATTACATAGATATTGTGCAAAATAAATGTCTTCCAAAAATATTTCTATTTAATCCTGGTCAAAATCCTTCCCCTGCCTCTATTTAACAATACTTCATTCTATTTTATACAAATTCGTTATTTATTGACCTGCCGTTCCTGTATTCCTTTCCTTATTTTATTATGGTGCATTTCAGAAATGTGTCATCTAACTTTTATTATATTTCTGGCTGAATTTTATTATATTGATGGCTTTTATTATATTGATGGCAATATAAATATTTATTTAAACAATCACTGTTATTATTATTATTATTATTATTATTATTATTATTTCTGTTGACTAAATATTTAAACACTCTTCTAACAAATTATTTAACCCTCAAATTATTTATACTATTTAACGAAATTATGTGTGATTATTATTATCATATCATGGAAAATAGTGTCATTAAGCAATTAAATTATTATTCACATTCACTGAATTATTTAAATAATTTAATTTATTTAATTTATAGAATTATTTATAATTATTATAGAATTATTTTACATTATTATGTTGAATAATTTGAATTATCCAAGCTTCTCCAATACTACAAAAAGCATTTATATTCCAAACTAACTAATTTAAGCATGTCACTCGGACATTCTACAGCTGATATAAATTTCTCAAAAGCAAAAATTCACACTTGAAATTACTAGTCGTGGTTCCTCTAACTAATCGTAACGTTAGTCATAAACGTCAAATCGAAGCGTAAATAGTGTTGATAATTTATAAATGAATGAAATAAAGAATTCTCAATTACTCTACACTAGCAATAATACATGTTCCGAATTCAGCTCACGTTATTCCTTGATGTTCATGGTGATACAGGTCCTCGGCTGACGTCATAGTCTAATGTGTTTCCTATTATCCCATCAGTATGGCAACTTCCCCTGGTCATCTGCGTCACCATCAGTTCCATCTTCGGTCTCATCCATCGTCATCCCACCCATTCTTAATTTAACGACTCATAATCGCGTTCAAATTCACGCATTGATAAACTTCACGATTACTTTCATGACTGTTCGACATTATGACTTGTGTCATAGACAATAGTCCTGTAGTTTTAAACAAACTATCCACTTTCTTAATGGTCATTTTATAATATTTGAAATGTAGTGTTCCGTCTTTAACAAATAATGACAGTTTAGTGACGAACAGCAACTTCACTTCAACCAACATACACTTATGATCATGGAGTGTCGGAATTCGAAGATGCCTGTTCTAATATAAACCTAGGCGCGTAAATTGATATGCTCCATGCCAGACTGGCTTAGCAAAGTCGGTCCCGCTATCATTGACTAGCCTGCTTTCGGGTAATGAGGAATACCTCAAGACATATCCACAATTGCAGATAGCTCCCTCTATTCCCCTAACACTGGGTAATGGATACTCTCCAACTCAATCTGTCCAAGACAGATGGCCCCAGGCCGTAGTCTCACTTTTCCAACTCCAGACTGGTATCTCGTGAAAATGCCAAGTGCCTGTCCACTGTATTATAGTCTGTTAGTCTGAGAGACTTAAGTCCTACTCTCGATGACAATAATGGCTGACTGATTAAACGTAGCAATAACGGTGATACGTCAGCGGTTAATGAAATATGTAATAACATATTGATTGACTGGAAGTGTCCCTTTATATACTGTTCTGGACCCGATGTTGAGTGTAGTTGGCTGTTCCAACTGGCGAGCACGCCCCGCCATTCCAATGATTGGGCTTCTTCCTCGCTACTTGCTCGTAACATGTGCCTTTACAAAAGTGCTCATAACTCCCATAATACTGCTCCGATTTATTTTAAACTTCTTCTGGCGTTCCTAGAATTCCGTAGCCAATAATTACTGATAGGTTTCAGACCTCAAATAAACAAATCCATATTATCATCAATGAGTTTCCGAACTTCTTCCGTCGCACCACAGGTCTCCTTCCTAGCGCATCCTCTTGATCGGTGCGGCGAACTAGCTTGACACAGCGCGCTCTTCAAAACTTCGAAATTGTGTTCAGCTGCCCACAGTAAAAGAAGCTATTACGGTCACATCCGTAATCCGGGTTCATCCACCCCTCACGGTGTTAAAAAAAAATATAACAACAATATATATATATGTATTATCATTTTTGTATCTATGGCTGTCTGGCACTTGAAAAATAAATTTTCAAGCTGGCGGCATTGAAAGTTCCCACGATGTTATCAGAATCATCATCTATGAGCTTATAACTTCCATTGTCGTAACTTCCAAATATCCTGAATGGTCCACGATATAGACTCGCAAATTTTTAGTATACCCTGTTGTTTACATCAGATGGAATTGGTCTTCTAATGAGAACAAACATCCCAACTCACAATGGTTCTCTAAATTTCTTTCCTCGAACTCTTCTATCTCTTTTAACAGCTTGCGCTCTTATTTTCTCCAAAGCTTCGACTTCTCTTCTCTGTATACTTGGTTCAATTTCTGGTGGTATATAAATTATCCTGTCCCAAGGTCTCACAGGCTTGTTTCCATGGTGTAATAAAAAAGGTATCTGACCGGTGCTCTCATGTACGGTCGAATTTATGGAGTGTGATGTGATAGGTAACACATCCATCCACTCCCAGTGTTCAGTAGAGCAAACCAGTCTACAGAATTTTGAAATCTCTGACGTAATTCTTTCCGCTGGGTTGCTCTCTGGATGTCTAATCGAACATAAAATTTGTTTAATGTCTAAAGCTTCCATAGCATTTCTGAATTCATACGATGTGAACCGAGATCCATGGTCTGTCAATAAATATTCAGGTTTTCCTGCTTCTGGTATTACTCCTTCTCTGATTCGTTTCAAAACATAACGTGCATTTGCCTTCTGAACCGGATGTAACATAGTAAATTTGCTGAAAACAACCACAGTTACAAGGATGTATCTGTTTCCTCTTCTGGATTTTGGAAAAGGTCCAAAAATGTATACAGCAAAAAGTTCACATGTTTCACAGGAATGATAGGTCGAGGTGCTTCCTTCAACAATTTGGAATTGTGTTTATTAATCTGGCATAAGTCACATTCCCTTATCGTATTCCTGACCGTGTTTCGCATGTGTTCCCACGAATATCTCGCTTGTATGAGGTGCATCGTTTCGTCTACTTCTTTATGTCCTGAACTTCGATGAGCTAACCATACAATCTATGACTGTCAATTTCGTGTGGTCTACATCAATGAATTTGTAGATTATTCCATTGAGTAAAACATAATCTCTTGATATCTTCTCTGTCTAAGCATAATCTCTATCAGCGATATCCATGTCTCTATGTAAAAATATATGATTCTCAAATTCCTATTCCTTCTTTGGGATAAAGTTATACGTTGTAAACGTCTTAACGTATCTTCATCTTCCTGAACCAAATCAATTTGCATCGTCTGGAAAGTCGGTTCGATAGCTCGACTTAACAGATCGGCTCCTATATTTGCCTTTCCTGGTTTATGCTCAATTGTAAGGTTGAATTGTTGAATAAAGTGAGCCCAACGAGTAATCCTATCGCTGGCAAAGTTCGTCTTCAAAATAAACTCCAATGCATGATGGTCTGTTCTAATGATAACAGAATGTCCAATGAGCATCTTCTTCCAGGCCTCTAAAGCGTAAATAATAGCTAAAGCCTCAAGCTCTGTGGTATAATAATTTTTCTCTTGTGGTCTCAATTTCCTATTGATGAACGATAAAAATGTCTAGAATGATCATCATCTTCTTGCAGTAGAATAGCTCCTATTCCTACTGTTGATGCGTCAGACTCAATTATGAAGTTTTTCCTAAAATCTGGATACTCCAACTTCACGCTATTCACCAATAATTCCTTTGCTTCCCTGAAAGATTCTTCATTCTGCTCACTCCATTTCCTTTTCTCAATAGTTCTTGTAATGGTGCCACTATGTTCGTATAATTATTTTAGTGTCCAGCAAAAAACTGACATATTCCCAAAAAACTGCGGACATGTTTAATTCTTGTGGGTCTTGGAAAATTTGTAATAGCTTGTATCTTTGCTTCATTGGCACGATAACCTTGTCCATCTAAGATATGTCCTAGAAATTTTATTTCTTTCTGAATGAATTGACACTTCTTCAGATTGAACTTAAAATTTGACTTCCTTAAGTCTCGAAAAAGATTCTGTAGATGCAACAAATGTTGTTCCTTATCCTCAGATGGAACTAAAATGTCGTCGATATAGCATATGACGTATTCTTTTACTTCCAGACTAAGATTCTGGTCCAAAGTTCTTATCAAGACAGATCCCGATGCTTTCATGCCAAATGGTAACCTTTTGAAGATATATGTCTGTTGCTCAAACATAAATCGTGTGTACTTCTTCGAATCTTCCCTTTATTTCACGTGGTGATACGAGGACGTGAGATCGATGTTTGAAAACCATTGCTTCCCCTTAAATTTCCTCAGTAGCTCTTTAAATGACTGGAGGACGGTCATATTCTGGTAAAATCTTGGCATTTAATGGCCTTACGTCTAAACAAATCCTCAGACTACCATCAGGTTTTTGAACTACCAGTAATGGGTTTACATAAGATGTCGTGAATTTTTCTACAATGTCATTCTTCTCCAAATCTGAAATAATGGTTTTGACTTGATCACGGTACTTCTCTGCAATGGGATATAATTTGCAGTGGTATGGGGTTTCATCCGTGACTTGAATTTTAAACTCAAAATCCTTGATTTCCCCAGGTTTCGTGTTGAAAATATCATTGTACTCATCCAAAATCATCTTCAATTCGGGCGTTTTGTCTGATCTATTCACTTCTTCAGTTGTTTCCACGCTCTGAAAAACTTGTGACCACTTGATATCTCCCACAGTGAATTTCTCTTCATCTCCTTCAATGTGATATCCTTAGTTTTATGAAATCGAGTAGTTTCGGACTGCTTGTCAATAATAGTTTTGTAGTTGGTTATGAAGTCATTTCCCAGGATCATGTCTTGTGCAATATCACGCATCACAACAAAAACATGTTCAAAAGAACATTCTCCAATCTTTAACTTCAAATATAGTTGTACTTTGCATGTAGTAACTTTATTTGGGATAATCCCTTGTATCTTAATGCCTTATACTGGGATTTCCTCAAGGCATTCAGCGAGTTTCCATAAGTCATAAAGTTTCTTACTTACTAAGCAAACCATTGCTCCAGTGTCAATTAAAGTTTGTATCTGCATACCATAACCTTGACATACAATAATGGGTGATTTAGATCTAGGTTCTAGACCCCTTCTTTCTTCATTCGTCTGAATCAGGTCTTCAACTTGCCATTGAGCGATCTTCGATACATAACTATCTATTTGTTTCTTTGATTCTGATTGGAAATCGGCGTTTCCCACCGCCCCCCTGTTTTCCATGTTCAACTCCAAACAAATGCTGGGACGGTACCTTCTAATTGGCCACGGCCGCTTCCGTCCGTCTTCTTACCCAGTTTCGTTCATCTTCATTCATGTCATCTCTCATTAACTCCTCTCATGAGATTGGCGGCAGGAAAGGCATCCGACCATTAAAAAAAACACCCGCCACATAAACTTTCATCGCATCTCCTCCATGACCCCGAAGAAAGGGGAATAATACTGCAAGGGGTAGACCTACACACTCATTAACTGGTTGATTGGTTGGAAAGTTGGTTGGTAGGTTGGATGGTTGGTTGGTAGGTTGGTTGGTTGGTTGGATGGTTGATTGGTTGGTTGGTTGGTTGGTAGGATGGTTGGTTGGTTGGTTGTTTGGTAGGTTGGTTGGTTGATTGGTAGGTTGGATGGTTGGTTGGAATACTGTTTGTTTTGTTGATTCACAAAAAGACTGATTGATTGATTGATTGTTTGATTAACTGCTGAACTTAGTCTACAAGGTCTTGCAATACGGAGCAGAGATCTAGGCAACAATGAACTCAGTCTACGTGGCAAAAAGCGGTGGAGATGAAAATGCTAAAGTGGATGTGTTGAGTTACCAGAAAAGACGAAATGCCAAACTAGAGAATGCGGTGATAGTTACAGTCACTATGATATCGAAGAATGTTCAAGAAAGAAGACTGCAATGGTATGGCCATGTTATGAGAGGGGGCAATAGGCAGAAAAATTATGGGGATGAATGTGAAAGGCCCAAGGGAAAGGATAAGACCAAAGTAGAGATGGATGGACTGTGTGCAACAGGGTGTAAGGAGAATTCGCTCACAAACAACAATGTACCGGACATAGCCAAGTGGAAGAAACTTTCCAAGTACAATGACCCCACATAGAACGGGAAATGATGGAGGAGAAGAAGAAGAAGAGTGAATTCCAGTGACTGGGTGCCACAGTGCACTACGGAGGGGAACAGTGATCGAGAGGTGTGGAGGATTTATGACACCATTATTCCATCCAATTCGGGTAGTTCGTCTACGTGACTCGAGTCTTCTAGTCCGTGCGGCGATGATCTAAAATAGTGTACTGTATATTGGCGAAGAAGGTCTCTGATAACCAGAGGATGTTATGGCTCTGCATTGAAAATAATGGCTATGTTGTTCTTCTCTTGAGTTATACTGCTCATTGTACATGTGACGGTGACATAATTTATATGTACAGTGCGATGCATATGGCGTAGCCTCTTTGTGATATTACGAAACGCTAGCGCTTGTTGTAGTAAATTTCAGCATGAGACCAGAATTTTTTATCACTGAATGAAAAGCAAAGATAATTTTTGCTCATAATGCAATGGATGAATTGTATAAAATCTGTCCTATAAAGCAGACCTCTTCATGAAGTGACCATTTCAAATATAGCACATGATGAAAAAGGAAAGTTGATGCATCCGTTGTTCAAGAAATGTCACTTGAATATGGCTGAGGATAACATGGGCGGGTTTTAAGTGAAAAGACGTACTCGATCGATTTAAATATGAAACGAGTCCTTTTCTCAAGCTTTACATTATGATGAAGAGTTCTTTCACGTAAAAGTCAACAAGTTAAAAAAAATAAAGATAGACTCCGATATGTAAATTAATTAGAAATAATTACTCCGTTGTATTGCACCGAAAAGAATAAATTTTTAAATGTGAAATTATTGTTTAAAGAGAAAAAAAGAGTAAGGAAATGAATTATTATTATTATAATTGTTATTATTATTATTATTATTATTATTATTATTATTATTATTCATTCATCTTCATTTCCCCTTTTCCAGCTGATACTGGGTGGGGGCAAATATGGTTCCTGTCCACTTTGTTCTGTCGTTCCACCATTCCTCTTCCGACACGGTGTTCCAATCCAGGTTATTATTATTATTATTATTATTATTATTGTTATGCAACTACATGCACACTGATCTGAACTGCTTCCCTGAACATATGACATGTTATGACGCAGTGCTGTTGAGAATGCAGGGTAGCAAAATAACCATCACTACGTGTATTGTACGTGGATGGAGTCTTCTGAAAGTTCGCATCCGAAGCCAACTGATTTATTAAAATATTTTCGTGTTCAGTGTGCAGAATTCTTTGGGCCTTTCCGTAACAAATTTTGTGTAGAACGGTGAACAAGACAAATTCCTTGCACTCAAACGTACACGGGACAAATGTCCAAGATATCCCAAACCCCTAAATGTAATGACTAAAAAACGCTTGCTGACATATAAGACTCGAGCAAGTTGTCACTGAGTAAGGAAACTCCACAAGAGAGCTCGTACCAAACATCAGGCATCACGTAATATTTGCTGAGCTACCACTGGATCGATTGTAGAAAGAGGGCACACTAATATAAAATTCTAGTGTTCATGACGGCTCAGCCGCTCGAAGGACTTCAATTATTTGAGTGAAGTTGTTCCTCAAGACATACTGTACACTCTCCATGCGCCACATCGAAACTCATCTCACTGCATCCCCGACCCCTTAGAAATTACTGTTAGTATTATATATTTTCGTTTACGGCCTTTAAAGACCACGTCAGGCAACAATTACACATTATTGGAAGCCTTCTCCGCCGCCCAAAATCTTCGCATTCTTTCTCTGGCAGCCTGTCTTCGTTCTTCTGTCCAACCCCTGTTCATTTTTGGTTCGTTGTAGAATCATTGGAATTTGTTGATAACCGACCTAAACTTAGCGCGGTTTGAAATGTCTTCCGACTTTAGTCCAACCTGATGAAGATCTTTCCGCACATCCCTGAGCCATTTGTCAGACATCTAGGTCTACTGTCGAGTATTCTGAAAAACCTCTTCGTAAGTCTCCTCTCATCCATTCGAAATGAATGCCCATAGAATTGGAGTCTCCGTTTTCTCATCGATTCCATCAACCTTCCATTACCCTGGTAGAGTTTTTCCCTTCCTCGCAACCTATATTGACTGTCCACAATCTTTGGACCCATTACCTTGCGAAGGATCTTTCTTTCGAATTTCTCATCGTCCCTCAAACCCGCCTTCCCTGTCATCTGGAGGCATTCACTAGCATATAGGCATTCTGTTTTATCACTGTATTATAGTGCCGTGATTAACCCGTTTGGAGATGGCTTTCTTCTTGTATAAAGTGTATGTTCTGCGGAAAGCCGCAGCCATCCTCTCTCGTCTGGAATTATTGACATCCCTTTCGCTAGTTTTCAACTGCACAATTTCACCCAGGTAATTAAAGCTGTCAACTTTGTCAATCTTACCATGCTCGGTCTGCAGGTGACAATGAGCTGTTTTGATGTTGGTCATATACCTTTTTTTTTTTTCCTTCAAAATAAATTTGTAGTCCGGCTTTCTCCGCTTGGCGTTGTAGGACATTCAGTTGTTCTATAGCTGCGTCAGTATTCCTCGACAATAAAGTGAGGTCATCAGCAAATGCAAAGGAATTGATATGGACACCACTTTTCGATCCTCCAATGTATACTTGGTTAAGTAGTCCTTCCATATCCAGTTCCTTTTCCCATTCCCGGATAATCTTCTCCTGCACACAGTTGAAGAGAACTGGTGACAATCCATCACCCTATCGAACCCCTGTTTTAATTTCAAACTCCGCGGAATTCTCTACCATAAACTTTACTTTCGAATGAGTGCCCGTTAATGTCTGCTTAATAATTTCCGTTGTTTTGGCATCGACCCCAAATTCCTGTCGATTGAATTGTAGGCTTTCTTGAAATCGACAAAAACACTACTGAATCTTTTGAACTATATTTTTCTAGGTCACGTTTCAGGCTCCAGATTTGTTCAACACATGATCTTACTCTTCTAAATACCACCTGATATTCACCCAGTTGGTGATCCACTTGCTCAACAAGTCTCTTCTGCAGTGCTTTTGAAAGTACCTTATACGTTACAGGAACAATGGAAATGTCGCGGCAGCTGTTAGGGTCCGTTCTGTCACCCTTTTTGTGCAGAGGGAGAATGAGAGCACTTGTCCACTCTATGGGGAAATAACTTCAATTTCCCTGATCTTTTCCATATCTTGCCTTAAGATTTTGATTGTGATTTCTCCACCACTTTTTAGCATCTCAGCTGTGATCGAGTCTACCCCTGCGGCTTTGTTATTCTTTAGGTCTGTGATTATTTCACTAAGTTCGTTTACATCAGAGGGGATTGAGTTGTCATTCCGTTGCTTTGGGTATATTCTGCGCCATTCAGGTTTAGGTATCTCATAGTTCAACAATTTATCAAAATACGTGGCTAATAGCTCACAATTTTCATTCTTATTCAAAGCCAATGTGCCATCTTCCCTTCGAAATCCCATGCTGGATGGCTGATAAACAGGTGTTTTTATACGTTCTGTAAAAGGTTCTAGTGTTAGTCTTCTGAAATTCCGTGTCAATATTCTGGACTTTTTCTGAAATTTGATTCCTTTTGGCTTGTCGAAGGATATTTGCTGTTTGTTTGCGTACTTCTTTGTATGTCTCAAATTTGTCTTCTGTTTTGTCTGCATACAAGACTTAATATGCTACCGCTCTGCTATCGACTGCTGCATCACAGTCTGTGGTCCACCATAAGTGTCGGCGAGTTCGGCGTAAGGGTGCAACATCCTTGGCTATAATCTCCATCTTCTCACTGAAATCCTGACAAGTCTCCACTATTATCTCTCGCAAAATCCTTTGAAAGTAATTTCTGTTTTCGTGAAGCTTTTCATGGTTTACCTTTATTGGCAAATTCAGAGAAAGTCTTCTCTCGTTCAACGGTAAAGGTTTGAATTTGATGCGTGTCAAGAAATGATCAGAGTCATGATTATCTCCTTTCCGTTCTTCTACATTCATTATTTCTTTAACGTTTCGTCTTGAAATAGCAACGTGGTCAAGTTGATATTCACCTAGGTCTTTCCGGGGAGTGCACCATGTGATATTCTTCCTTGGCAGTATTTTGAACTTGCCATTCGTATTTGTTCTAATATGAGCCGGGTAATAACCTACTATTCTTCGGAACTGCCGCCCCTTCCTCACTTGCGCATTGTAATCGACCATCAGAATGTTGACAGGTTTGCTGGGAGTCTTTTGTAATTAACTCTCCAACCGACCCCAGAATATTTTTACCTTCTCAGGATTTTTTCTCTTGTCTTCGTTACTAGGGGCATGTGCATTGAATAGTATACCTAGGTATATCTCTTGTTTGCACATTTCAGCGTTAAAATGGAGAGAGTGTCAGAAAGAGAACAGAAGTCTGTTACAGAGTCAATTACCCGTTTATTTGCACAAAATGCTGTGCAAAGCTACTGCAAGTTGCGACCAATTCTCCGTCCAGGTTTACCTTTGAAGATTCTATAGTTCTCTGAATCAAAATCGCTACTTTCTGTAAATCGTGTCTCTTGTACTGCTAGTATTAGAATATTCTGCCTTTCCGTTTCATCTAAAGTCCGTTTTAATTTCCCTGCTTGAAGTAAAGTCTGTATGTTGATGGTTCCAAAATAGTAAATTCCTTCTAACGGGAATCTTGTTTTTCATTAGTCCATCATCAGTCTATCAGATGACTCCGACTCCATCTTGCATGCTGGTACAAGCTCCCCCGAGTCCGAAGGCTTGTCTGCGCCGCCTGAAGTGACGGTGGATTTCCATTGTTGGGTACCACCTGGGGTAGTTTTTCCGTGAAAGTGTTTCCATCATGCTCAATGTTACCACATCGTAATAAATGGTGGGACAGATTGCTCCATCTGTGGTTAGGAAAATCCAAATAACGGGCATTACCCACACATGGTACCCTACGGTTAACGTTTGTAGAATTTCGGCATGACTAGTTTGGAGTCTCGAAGGCAAGTAAATGATATGCTATTCTTTTATAAAGTTATTAACGGTCAAGTTGATAACTCATTTTGCCTATCGCTCCTAAATTTCAACATCCCTCGCTTAACTACAAGATAAACCTTAACATTCAAAAATGATTATAACAAATACTACGTCACATAACAATTCACCTGTATGGAGGCTTTGCAGAATTTACAACGATGCAGTTCGTGTTAACTGGAAACTAGATTTCTGTCTCTCAATTAGAGCGTTCTTGGAAATTATAATACAGTCACTGAATTCATACAGTACTTGAAATAAAATTATCTCTCGCACAAAACAGAATCAACAATGTATATACTCAAAATTATGTGGATAGGGCTGTTCCCTAGTTATTAAAGTTACCTTTTAGTTTTCTTTGTAATAGTTTCAAAACCTGTGTTTATACTTGACATTAGATCGAATTCAGATTTAGTTTTTATATTAACTTTTGATTAAGCTTTTTATTACTATCCATTTTGATCTGTGTGAACTTCCTAGTTTTAAGAATTACATTTAGTACATGTAGAAATTCCTGGAAATGTATTTTACTGTGTAGGTGCACTGTTATTGGGGCACACACTGAGCCCTGTTGTGTACCGTCAACAAATAAATAAATAAATAAATAAATAAACTGCGGTTGTAAACCATAGAGCCAGTTCGTCCGCCCTCTTAGCCGTTGTGAAAAGACATTCCTCCTCCGCCCTCGAGACCGTTGATCAAGTTCGCCTAGTAACCCTAGTTTGGGGCCTTATAACAGGGTGCTACCATCCTGAGCCAGATGGACCCTGGCTTTTTAACGAGGTTGACACTCCTCCCACACCACTTGCGAGATGAGACCCAGGGCCTGAGACCGTCAATGGCTGAGTTACTATTATTATTATTATTATTATTATTATTATTATGTCCGGCTCTGTGGCTAAATGATTAGCGAGCTAGGCTTTGGCCCAAAGTGCCCCGGGTTCGATTCCCGGCCGAGCCATCAGGGATTTTAATCTCCTGAAGTTAATTCTCGTGGCTCGGGGACTGGGTGTATGTGCCGTCTTCATCATCATTTCATCCTCATTACGACGCGCAGGTCGCTCATGGGCGTCAACTAGAAAGACCTGCACTAGGCCTCTCCGGAGGCCACACGATTATTATTATTATTATTATTATTATTATTATTATTATTATACAGATTCATAAATTCCTCATGTTAAAATGGTACAATGACTGAAGATGTGGATTAATGTCAAGCTCTTTCAGAGTTCATTCTTCATTTAGGAATTTGTACACTGTATGGCAAGTGTCCAAGATCACCGATTTCATATCTGTCCCAGCTTGTCCGCCATTCGGAGAGCCTGTAGTTAGTCCACCAGTCTTGAAAGTACAATTCCAGTTGCAGACAGAATGAGAGACCGGATGTACAGCGTGTTCCGATTCAACACGGAACTGCAAAATGGGTTGCCTACCCACCCACAATCAGCTTGAAATCTGCTCGCGGCGCGTTAGCGACGGGGCTGAGTTCGATTTCACTGATTGCCGCCTTCTTATGCAGCATTGCAAAGTATTTTGCTCTTTCAAAATATATTTACACTGGCTTCACAATAAGTTTGAATGATTTCTCTTTCAGAACTTGTTATTTTACGCTTCTGTTCATGGATTTTGCAGAGCATTTCTATGAAATAAAATTTTATTTTACAACATTGTTTATTACAACACAATGTATTTTTGTGTTGTATTTTATTTACAACACAATTTATTGCTTTTTAACACAATACCACAACACGAGATACAATTTGGAAATGATCTGTTACAAAAGTGTAATCAGTCTTCGATGCGACTAAAAAAGTTAATTTATCACGGATGTTACATCTACTGCAAATGGACATTTACATAAGGTGTTCGAAGTGGCGTCCATCATTTTCCAAGCCGAGGGCCACTCATCGCGTGAAGTTCTCTCTTGCGTTCGACAACATCTGAGGAGTAATTTCCGCAAAGGCTTCGGTAATGACGAGCTCCATTTCTTCGGGTGTTTGTGGTGATCTTAAAAATACTCTCGACCTGACGTAGCCCCAAATGAAGAAATCCAGGACGGTCAGATCAGGTGAACGTGGTGGGAACTCTATAAAGCCGCCATTTCCTATCCACCGGCCAGGAAACAAGTAGTTTAAAACTTCTCTCGCCAGTCTGGAGGAGTGTGCTGGATGACCATCTTGTTCAAAAAGCATGTTGTTCAACTCCGCCAATGTAAAATCGTCCAAGATGTCGTGGAGTATGAAGTAAGACTAAACTGCATGTGTTCGTCGTTCTATCATTTTACATAGTTACAGGTAAATGCTGTAGTAATGAATTAGAAATCGTTGAAATTTATTCTTAATTAAGCTCAATTTTGTAACAAATCATTTCCAAATTGTATCTCGTGTTGTGGTATTGGGTTAAAAAGCAGTAAATAGTGTTGTAAATAAAATACAACACAAAAATGCATTGTGTTTTAATAAACTATTTTATAAAATAAAATTTTATTTCATAGAAATACTCTGTAAAAGCCATTAACAGAAGCGTAAAATAACTAGTTCTGAAACAGAAATCATTCAAACTTATTGTGAAGCCAGTGTAAATATACAGTGTGGTCCACCAGCCCCTTATTTTTTTTGGAGGAAGGCAACCCAACTAACGCGTATATCACAGTCATTCTAAAAACATTCGTGCCTGCTCCTTTACGTCCATTGTACATCCTCGCGAATATAGTAGAAATCAATAGTGGCAGTGTTCTTTCAATGACCTTAAATATAATGCATGATTGAAACAATCAGAGCTCCAAATAACACCTTCTTACGTTTGGACAGGAAGTGTCTATGAATAGATTCAATACGTGCCAGCAATACACCATGGTTCTCGGTAGCTATGGTGGCTTAATCAAGAATCGCTTGAATAGCATCAACGAAGTCGCATTGTAGTAGGTTCGAACCTTGAACTAGTATATTTTTATTTTATTTTTTACTTAATGTCGTTTATTGTGGATGTATTATGGACGCATATCTATCTGTTCCAACCAGTGATTTTGGATTTGGTCCACAAAAGGACCGTACTTACCCGATGGTACGCAGCCAGATTGGACGACGACATAATGATCTGTAGAACGAAAGCAAGGTATCCTGTATATTCAAGGTAGAAAGTGTTCAAAATTTTGACCACCTTTGTTTAAAGGAAAACTCCGACTCACTCAGACGACCCACATAACAAATTGATTTGTTATGTGGGTAGGTTCACGAATAAATACATCAGACCGAAACTATAATTTCTTTCAACGGCGTCTGTGCGAAAAGCGCTTGCTATACACTTACAGTAATAGTTAGTTAGTGAGGTTTTAAGGGGCGGAACTACGAGATCATTTGACCCAAACATACAGTAAATACAGATAATTATAACATTATTGGTTTAACATCCTTTTTAACTGCTCTGGCTTTTAGATACGCCGGGGTGCCGGAATTTTGCTCCGAAGGGGATCTTCAACGTGCCAGTAAATCTACTGACACGGCTCCCTCGCATTTGCACACCCTCAAATACCAGCTGACTGCGCCAGGATACGAATCTGCAACCTCGGGCACAGCAAGCAAGAACGTTATCGCTCAGCCTCGCAGCAAGGCAGTAATTACAGAACGTGCCATATAAATATTGAACTATTAAAATTCTAATTATCACGAATAGAGTCGCCTCCGTTGCGTAGTTGTCAGCGTGATTAGCTGCCACCCCGGACGTTCTGGGTTCGATTCCCGGCTCTGCCACGAAATTTGAAAAGTGGTATGAGGACTGGGACGGGGTCTACTCAGCCTAGGGTGGTCCAAATGAGTAGAGGGGGTTCGATTCCCACCTCAGCCATCCTCAAAGCGGTTTTCTGTGCTTTCCCACTTCGCTTTCGGGCAAATGCCGGGATGTTACCTACCATACGGCCACGGCCGCCTCCTTCCCTCTTCCTTGCCTATCCCTCCTGATCTTCCCCTCCCTTCCCATCCCTCAAGAGGACCCTGTTCGCTTTGCAAGTGAGGCTGTCTGGGCGAGTTGCTGATCCTACCTCCCCAGTTGTATCCCCCAGTCGAGATGGTTCAAGCTCCAGGACACTGCCCGTAGAGGCGGTAATGATGGGATCCCTCACTGAGTCCGTGGGAAAACCTAACCTGGAGGGTAAAATCGACTAAAAAATAATAATTATAACGAATAGTATCCATCCATGGTTTTGAACAGTATTTAGGGAAAATAACCATTCAAATGAGACAAGAAAATAACTTTCCCTATCGTCTTCGTAGATAATGTGAACAAAACCAAGTTGAAATCTTGCTGTATGAGGTAGGGAGGGTATAATCAAATAATTAAATTTAAAATAACTGCCGTTGGATGGTCTTGAACCCAGGATCTTCGAAAGAGTGATCAGCCGCAATAACACTTGGACACATTTCCAACTCACTCTCGAGGTTTTTGTTGCGCTTCTTATTAACGCGTATGGTAAAATATTCAATTATTACAGTTAGATCTTAAATATTGATAGGAATGCATTCATTCAGTACCTGACATGTTTTCAAACTAACTTAAAGCAAGTTTCGCGACCGCTTTGCGTTAATAAGACGAAAGAACTGCAAATAATGCCCTCAAACGACAGCCCTTCGGTTTTATTTCATACAACTTAGCTTACAAAATGCTAGTGTTTGATACACTTCGGTCATACAAGCAGGTGTACTGACAAAGAGAACAGAATCATACAGGATTTTGTACCAGCGATCACAGCAGCTTCCTTGTCAGCGAGTGTCGTGTGATACGGGCCTAAAGATATACTAAGACTTTTTGTTAAAATTTAATAACAAAACCAGATGTTCGGTAAAGAACGTATAGCCTACTTTCTCCTAAATACATGGGTATTGTTATAACTCTTTGTCCTTTTCAAGGAGTATAATTGAATGTTGGTTGTAATAGCTTCTTAAAATACAACGAGCTATACGGATATTATACATGAATATGTGGTGCCCTTTGCTAGTGATACCTCTGTAAAAAATTCCATTCAATTCGGTTTCACCGTGTTTGAATTGATATGGGGAATCGATTTGCACACATACATGGCCGCTATCTGCAAACTATTGGGCTGATGACCTTGTAGTTCAGTCAAAAGATGCTTCCCACAAAAAGGAATGTTGTTGAAAAATATGGTAGAGATCAAATGATTAGGTTGGTCGTAATTTGATTTAAGCTTTTAACATTTGGGTGGCCGCCATTCCGTTTCCGTCAAGATGGCGGCGATATAAAACATGACACTGAGGTGGCCTCTGCTAGTGCTACCTCTGTACCAAACTTCGTTCAATTCAGTTTCACCGTGCTTGAATTAATTGGGGGATTCGATTTGCACACATACATGGCCGCCATATGCAAACTGTTGGGCTGATGATCTTGTAGTTTGGACAAAATATGCTTCCCACATAAAGGTATGTTGTTGCAAAATTTAGTAGAGATCAGATCATTAGGTTGGTCATAATGTATTTAAGGTTTTAGCATTTGGGAGGCCGCCATTACGTTTTCGTAAAGATGGTGGCCATAAAAAACATGACACTGAGGTGTCCTTTGCTAGTGCTACCTCTGTACCAAATATCATTCAATTCGGTTTCACCGTCTTTGAATTGATAGGGGGAATCGATTTGCACACATACATGGCCGCCATCTGCAAACTATTGGGCTGATTACCTTGTACTTTAGTCAAAAGACGCTCGCCATATAAATATATGTTGTTGCAAAATTTTGTAGAGATCGGATTATTAGGTAATTCATAATTTGATTTAAGCTTTGAACATTTGGGTGGCCGCCATTACGTTTCCGTCAAGATGGCGGCGATATAAAACATGACACTGAGGTGCCCTTTGCTAGTTCTATGTCTGTACCAAATTTCGTTCAATTCAGTTTCACCGTGTTCGAATTGATAGGAGGGGGGAGGGGGGGCAGACATTCAGAGTACACACACTCTCACACACACAGACACACAGTTACACACACACGGACAGACACAAAATAATAATACCATGGGAATTTCTAAGGAATACGTATACGTCGATGCAAGCACTGGCGATCAGAATATCCTTCGTTATGTTGTTGTTTTGTTTCATTTGAGGGGCTAGAACATCGCGGTCATTTAGCTCCGTTTACTTGGGTGTGTGTGTGTGGAATTTGTCTGATAACCTGAGTTATTGCGGGCTTGTAATGATGTGTGTATTTGCAATTAAGGATTGGGAAGGAGGCGGCCGTGGCCTTAAGATAGAATCCGACCTGGAATATGGCCGGAGTAGAAGTGGGAAACCACGGAAAACCATTTTCAGGGTGGCTGAGGTGGGAATCGAGCCCACTCCTTCTCATATTTGCTTCACGAGGCTACGTGTACCCAATTTCAGCCTTCAGACAAGTATTACATTTCTTGGCAAAGCTGGGAATCGAACCCAGACCTCTGGAGCAATACTTCGATATGTTATGTTAATATTCATACCAGTTTTTTAATTTTCTGCCATTACAGGTCACGTGGCATAACGTACCAATTCGATCGTATTCTGTTTATAAATCATCCAAATTCAACGTACTCTTCACAATAATTCGTCGTAAGGCAATAAATATGGCAATGTAGTTACATCCCGACTAAAATGGAACGTGGGATTTCGTTCAAAAGAGTATGCCTTCTACTAGATTCGAAGCAGCACTCTAGCCGCTCGCGCCCACCACGTACGGTCAGGTTTTAACACTCTCAGCCACCAACACATGGTAGATGCTGCACGCTAAACGTGGTATAGTTACTGTAACCGTCCCACATCAAACGTTTAAGTCCATCTCAAAGTCTTCAATCACGGTTTATGGTGTTGATTTGACTTTCTACTATTACAGATCACGTGGCTTAAGCTATTAATTCGATCGTATTACGTGTATGTGTATTATTTAAAGGAGCAGTAAGTCATATGTTAGTAGAATGGGCCATAGTATTTGGCGGGGAAAACTTTAAGGTCGTTTTTTCCTTGCTAGACCCATGACCCAATTACATTGCTGTCACACAGTCAGAGCGCAGAGCAATATCGACCATCGGGAGAAATGCGATGTTAGTTGGGTTTCATAAAACTAAATAATAAGGGGCGGGTGGACCACCCTGTATATTGAAAGAGCAAAATACTTTGCATTGCTGCATAAGAAGGCGTCAAAAAGCCTCCGTGGCTTAGGCGGCAGCACGCCCGCCTCTCACCGCTGGGTCCGTGGTTCAAATCCCGGTCACTCCATGTGAGATCTGTGCTGGACAAAGCGGAGGCAGACAGGTTTTTCTCCGGGTACTCCGGTTTTCCCTGTCAAAATTTCATTCCAGCAACACTCTCCACTATCATTTCATTTCGTCTGTCATTCATTTAATCATTGCCCCAGAGGAGTGCGTCAGGCCTCGGAAGCCGGCACAGTTCATATCCTCGCCGCTAGATGGGGGCTTCATTCATTCCATTCCTGACCCGGTCGGAGACTGGAAGCAGGCTGTGGATTTTCATTTCATAAGAAGGCGGCAATCAGTGAAATCGAACTCAGCCCTGTCGCTAGCGCGCTGCGAGCAGATTTCAAACCGATTGTGGGTGAGTAGGCAACCCATTATACAGTTCCGTGTTGAATCGGAACACGCTGTACACCTCGTTTAGCTTCCACATTTGCTTTACTTCAATGGTCAGAACAGTGTATTTATTGACAGTTTAGGCATAGGCTGTTTGAAGGTTGTGTTTGAGTTGTATGGATATATTTACTATCACAACATCTTTCTTCTGCCGATCAAGGAGGAGAATATCAGGTCGGTTGGCTTTGATGGTTTTATCAGTGCGTATTTCTCTGTCCCAGTATAATATATGGGTTCCATTGTCCGAAACTTATTTTGGCTGGTATTTATAATACGGCAGCAAGAAATCATCTAGTGCTATTGTTTTAGCCATCTCCAAATGCACGATCGTAGTAAAGTTATTGTGGCGCTCAGTATATCCCATATTTGCCAAGGTTGAACATCCACTGAAAATGTGATCCATGCGTGCCACATTTACCACACTAACCTCAACTTCTGTCTGTTTTAAGATGAATCTACTGCAATGCATTGCAGGAATGACTCTGTCTCGTAGAGCCAAATAATTGACCTTGTTGGAACCATCTGTTTGATGCATACTTATCTGTAGATGGTAGGTCCAGCTGGTGTGGATGAGCACCATGATGCTCCTTTCCTTTCCATTCTTCAACTTGGTCGAGGAGTGGCTTTTCAGGTAAGTTGAAATTGGTCCAATTCTTTCCAATTCCTTTACGGACCGCCAATAAGGTTCCTTCACACAGGGCGAGATAGTTGAACTGTAATATTGATATACTGTACTGCTTGAAGATGGACTTGTATCGATCCACTCCTCCACCTCACATTTTGTGATCTGACCTGCCGTCATGAGTTCAACCAGTTTCTAGTGTCAATGTTCGTAAAATCACTCCTTCTTGAACCAGATGCTGTGCTTGCTCAAAGAATGGACCTTATATTATGTGTATGTAAGTCTACCCCTTATTATTCCCGTTTCCAACGAAGTCGGGGAGGAGATGCGATGAAAGACTATGTGGTGGGTGGGTTTTAAGACCGGATGCCCTTCCTGATGCCAACCTCATGAGGGGAGTTAATGAGAGATGAAATGAATGATGGTGAATGCACCTGGGCGTGGATGTGGAAGAAAGCGGCCGTGGCCTGTCAGAAAGTATCATCCCAGCATTGGACCATATATTATTTTAAAAACCTTTAAATCTTTAAAACCAGAAATGAATTTTCTTGCAAATACTAAAGATTAAAGTGAAGAAACTATCATAATTCATTTCCTACAAACTTTTCAAGCTGTGTGTAGTTTTGAATGTGTTCAGAAAATTTCTTCAATCTGAGCATAGCACTTGGGAGGAAAGATAACCAAACAGGTGGAGATCAGTCTTCAAGTTGTATAAATGATGCAACAAAAGTAGTAGGTGTCGACAAACTAAGGCGAATAGAGGCTATATTTTCTCCCATGTACGGAAAGAAATAAACAAGAAAAATAAAAGACTTAACTTATTATTAAAATTTTCATTACCGCTATAATACAGGTGTTTATTAAGGACCTTGAGCCCCCAATATGTATTCATCAAAAATCTTCAATTTAAAATAATAGGTTATATAAAATGGGCCAGGACGGAACCTTGTATTAGGCCACTGCCACCTCCTTCCAGCGTCTTGCCCAGTCTCATTTATTCATCACATATCATCATTTCTCACATGAGAATGGCGTCAGGGAGGGTATCCGGCCGTAAGAGCTATCCATCAGAGATTCATCGCATCCCAATCCCAGAGTGGTACACATTCTTGCTGTTATAAAAGGGTACTTATGAACATTTCAACCTTTGGTTCCTTAGTGAATTCCAAAACAAATATCATGAGTAGGCTGCACTCGTTTTCTCATTGTTTGGGTTTGTTGTTTTTGTAGTATCATTTAGGTGTTTTGCTACATCGTGCACTTGGGTGTGTGTAGAAGTTTTTTATGATAACCTTGGTTCTTGTGATGGCTTTATTAGTGTATACCGGGTGAATCAGCTGCCCCTAATAATATTGTTTCATACAACCCAACTAACGCGTGTTGTCAGGAAGGTCGATATTTCTCAGTTTGCATCCCGTATGTTACTAATGTACTGCAAGCACATGCCACCGACGATACTGAAGACTATTATTTTCCCCTCTCATTCGTCTGTAGTCACATCGAGGGAAAAGTAATAGTGTTCAGCATCGTTTGCAAGATGTTTTCAGCGCATTTTATTTTTTATTTTTACTTATTTCTGTTTATTCTATTTGTTTCCAGTGTTTGGTTTCTTTTTATACTTGAAGACGCCACAAACACTCATTCCCCGAGCCAGAGGAATTAACCACAGAAGATTAAATTCCCCATGGCCAGGCTGGGAATCGAACCCGGGACCCATCGGGTCAAAGTCTAGTACGCTAACCTACTAGCCACGGAGCCGGACTGCATTAGTACCATACGGGATGCAAGCAGAGAATTATTGACCTTCCTGGCAACAACGATATTTGGGCTGTATAAAACAATATTATTAGGGGCAGCTGATTCACCTGGTATATGTAACTGGGATAAGGATTAGGAAGGAGACAGCCGTGCCCTTACGTTAGGAACCATCCCGGTATTTTGCAGGAGTAGAAGTGGGAAACCATGGAAAACCACTTCTAGAATGGCTGAGATGGGAATCAAACTCACCTCTCCTCAGTTCTCCCTCACATGGCCGAGTGTAACCCGTTCCAGTTTTCAGACCGGAATTACATTCCTTGGTAGGGCCGGGAATTGAACCCGGACCTCAGGGGTAAAAGCCAAGAATGCTAGCCACTACATAACGAAGTGGTCATGCGTGATTCTTATGAGCATTTATAACTTAAGTCACCGCCCTCTGAAGTCCCGGGCACGTATTGAGACTCCGGTTAGAAAAGTCCTGGGTTCAAATCCCAGATCTGCCAGGAACTATAATTTGCGTCTGAGGGTGGGTACGGGGCACACTCAGCCTCGTGAGGACAGATGAGAGCAGGACAATTTAAGCCCCACCTCAGCCATTCTAGAAGTCGTACACCGTGATTTCCCACTTCTACTCCAGGTGAATGGCAGAATGGTACCTAACGTTAAGGCCACGGCTGTCTCCTTTCCTCAGCCGCCTTCTGTAGTTGCAGAGTAGGCTACGTACTGAGACTCCGATCCCAAAGGTCCTGGGTTCGATTCCCGGCTCTGCCATGAACTTCATTTCTGGTCTGAGGGCTGCAATCCGACTTGTGAGGCAGAACTGAGAAAATGTGGGTTCCATTTCTAACTTAGCCATCCGAGAAGTGGTTTTCCATGATTTTTTCATTATATTCTAGGCAAATGCCAAGATGGCTCCTAACTTAAGGTCACGGCTGTCTCCTTTCCATCATTACCAATTCTAGACCGAATGAAAAGTACATATTTTATTACATACACCACAATAGCAGAGGTTATCGGATAGATTCTACACACGGTGCCGATGACAACGATGTTGAAAGCTCTTAAGTAGAACAAGAACAAGAGCAGCATATATTCCTACAATTGGAAGATTGCTCAATTTTTCTTTTATATCTGGGATTGCTTCCTGAAGGTAGAAAAGTGGTCATTGGTTCTTGAATTAACAATGTTCTGTGTCAGTGAAGAGCAATAAAGCAGCGCCAAACATCATCAATTATGCAAAAGGCGCTCTTAGGCTGGAGAGCTTCTTCTACTGACAGTTGTTTACCCTCAAATGTATGGCTCATAGATTTTATAGTGCGACGAAAATAGCGAGAAAATTACCCTAAAATTGGCTTATTGATTTCCACTTCCTAAGAAAGGTCTTCTGCCAGTCATGATTCACTACACGCAAGACAAAATGGGTGGGGTTATGTGATTATGCAGTAGATTACACAAGGAGCGTTCTCTCTGGATACAGCCTCAATTGAAGCCAGATTAAAATATCCTTACTCTGCGGCGTAGCTGTGCGCGTTAAAGCTCTCACCACATGCTGCAGCAAGTCCGGAGATCGGAGGTTCGAATCCTGGCTCTGACAGCGCTGTGTGTGGATTTCCTCCAAATTTGTCTATTCCTCCAGACTAAGGCCGGGATAGTATCTTATTTCAAGTCCCGGGGCATCAACCCATTCCCGACCCAATTAATTACAGGTGCCCCAGTCTATTCCTATTGGATTGGTTGTTGTTGTTGAATAATTCTGGGGCCTTGCGACATCGTGGTCATGCAGCCCCGTGGACATTGATGTGAGTGTGGAATATGGCTGATAACCTGTGTCATTGTGAGAGCTGTACTATAGTGTGTATTTGTACTTGGGGGTTAGGAGGCAGCCATGACTTTAATTGAGGAGTAGAAGTGCAACGCATGGAAAATAATGTCTATGATGGCTGAGGTAGGTGTCGAACCCACCTCTTCTTAGTTCTGCCTCATGAGGCTGAAGGTACCCCATTCCAATCCACAGACCAGTTTTGCATTTCTTGGTAGAGTCGAGAATCTGCTATCCACAGCGTCACAAGGTGGACCAATCGGGTTGGGTGCGTGGTTCTGATCTCACAACATTGTTCATTAGTCCCGTGTACTTGGGTGTGTGTACAATTTGTCCGATAACCTGTGTTACCATGATGGCTGCATTAGAGTGTGTAGTTGTAATTCAGATACTTTGGGAGGAGGAACCATCCCGGCATTCGTCTGGAGTAGAAATGGGAAACCCTGGAAAACATCTTCTAGGATGGCTGAGGTGGGAATCGAACCCGTCTCTTCTCAGTTTTGCCTCATGAGGCTAATTGTATCTCGTTCCAGCCTTCAGAAAAAAATTAAATTTATGACAGAGCGCAGACCTCAGGGGCGACAGCCAATGCTAGCCACTATACCACGAGTTGGTCTAAGTTCCAAAGGCTTGATGCGCATCTTTGCCAGTGCTATCGGTGGGGTTAGAATGCTCAATAAAAGTGAGAAGCGTGCAAGAAAATATGACTTTAGAGCGACTAAATATGACCAAACAGATAGATGCATATTTAATGACACATAATATCTACTATTTTTTAAAATTTTACATTGAACCACAAGTTAAGTTTTCTCTGGGTAATGTTTTAAGCTTCCTTGTGAACGTCGTATTCTCTTCTGTTGTTCACTCCATTCGCATTTCTTGTTCCAAGGACCATATAATATGTATTTATTTATTTATTTATTTATTTAGTGTAGGACTTTTAGTGCTGGGAATGTCCGAGGACACGTTCGGCTCACCTGAGGCTGTAGCTGGTTCAAGTGGACACCCATAGGGTGAGCTACAAGTTCCGTTCAATTTCAAGTAGTTCCAAATTTCGCTACCAGATGCCACTGGCATCTAGTGGTGAACGTTTAAACTTTGACAAAGCGATTCTACGAAATCTAACCTAGAAATTGAGCCTCACACAAGTTTAGTTAGTGGAAGGATCCTTAACATGCCATAAATCTATGACATGGGACCGCCGACTTTACTTCCCCTCCAAAGGAAGGCATACTGAAGGATTTTAACGCTCTTAAAAATTCCGACGACTTCAGCCGGGCTTGGGCACAGCAGTTCAGCATGCTACCAACTACGCCACCGAAGCCGCTATATAATACCATCGGTGTCTGCTATGCTCTATGCTCTGCATAGGAGACGTCGATGATAATACTAACTGAGGATAAGCAATTACCAGTAGTAATTGCAGTAGAATAAAGTCCAAGTCATACAGTATATACAGTTCACGCCAAGGTCTTTGGCCAGTCAGTCCCGGTTTCACAGTCTTACAGAGGACAATCTGTGAGCCTCACGCATGTGCAATTGATGCATGAGGTTTCAGTTGCGTCGAAAGCAACTCGCGTATCAATTACACATACTTGAGGTTCGCCACCTGTCTCCTGTAAGACTGTGAAACCGGGACTGACTGGCCAAAGACCTTGGCGTGAACTGTACCTACAAGTCCACACTTCATTGACCGCCGACATAAATATTAACACCTCGTGTAATTATCAGAATAAAGGCATATAGTGTATTTAAATACAGGGTCTTTCATATAAAGTAAGAACGGCAAGCGGCAGTTTTGTTATTCGGTGCTGCGGTGGCCTTGGCCGAGCTTGTGGCGCGCCATGGCCCCCTGCTGTACTATTGAAAGCGCGCGCGTAGCACCTACGAGGGCTGTTTTTATTTTTCAAGTTCCGATGGACGGTATAAAAATAACAGATTGACATACCAAACAGATTTTACTACTAAATGTTTGCTTGTTTTATTCTTATGTCTCAACATAATCGCCAAATTGATTGAAACATTTGTCGTATCGTTACACCAGCTTTCCAATGCCCTCGGCAAAATATTCTGCCGCCACTGAGGTGGGTGCGTCTGTACAGCCTCCTGAAGATTTTCCTTTCTGGCGAGGCGTTGCCGCCCAACCATACCTTCAATTCTCGATAAAGGTGAAAATCATTCACGACCAACGTTACGATAGACTTTTACAAAGAATTCAAGTGTGGAGTTTTGGACCATCTGCCGTTTAGTCCAAACGAGCACTGGATGATTTTCACCTTTTTCGAGAACTGAAGGTATTGTTGGGCGGCAATGCCTCGCCATAAAGAAAAACTGCAGGAGACTGTCCAGACGCACCCACCTCAGTGGCGGCAGAATATTTTGCTGAGGGCATTGGAAAGCTGGTGTAACGATACGACAGATATTTCAAACGTTTTCACAATTATGTTGAGACATACGAATAAAACAAGCAAACATTTAGTAGTAAATTCAGTTTGGTATGTCAATCTGTTATTTTTATACACTCCATCGTAACTTGAAAAAAGAAAAACAGCCTTCGTATGTACTACGCGCACGCTTTCAATAGTACAGCAGGGGGCCATGGCGCGCCACAAGCTCGGACAAGGCCACCACAGTAGCGAATAACACAACTGCCGCTTGCAATTCTTACTTTATATGAAATACCCTGTATAAGATCATATTCTCAAATATAACCAAATTATGACCGTAAATCGCAAACCAGGTGCACAACATTATGTAATTATCCAACGGTCCAGCAGCCAAAATGTTGGCTGTCTTCGGCATTTAAAGTAAATAACCTCATGTAAGTTATAGCAAAACACAGTATTTTGATGTCCCCTTGCAGTGAAAAGACAATACCAAACCAGGTTTTACCATGTTGGAAAAGGAAGCTTGAAGTTTTATGTGACTGTTAGTCTCGCGATCATGAGCCAGGGTACCTCATATGAAAGGGGGTTGGCGAGGCCGTATGTGGGGATAGGTACAGCAAAGACAAGGAATGTAACAAGAACGGAGAAAAGATTTTGGAACTATGTGGTGCAGAAGAGCTATATATATTAAATAGTGTCTGTGTGGGGGATGAAGGAGGTAACCTGACATATATAACAGAGATTGGAGGAAGTGTAATAGACTTAGCAATATGTTCCAGAGGAGCACTAGCCCTAATTAAGAGGTTCACTGTTGAAGAATGGGGGGAATCACACCACCTACCAATTGTCGTCAACATGCAGGGAGCGGTGACAATATCAAAATCAAAAGGGAACCCACAAGTTAAAGCTAAAGAGAGAAAAGTAAATAGATTCAGATGGAGGGAGGAAAACTGCAGCGAGTTCCAGAACTACTTCCAGGGAGAAAAGTTTGAGCTGATAAAGGTAGGGATAAGTTTAATGATCAGTAATGATGAAATTGAAGGGGTAATACGTATGATTGAGAATGCAATTATGATGGCCGGGCGGAAAATGCGCGTGAAGGCTAGGGGAAAAGTAGGGAGAATTAAAGGATGGTACGATGAATCTTGTAGAAGG
Source organism: Meconema thalassinum (assembly GCA_946902985.2). Classification (NCBI taxonomy): domain Eukaryota; kingdom Metazoa; phylum Arthropoda; class Insecta; order Orthoptera; family Tettigoniidae; genus Meconema; species Meconema thalassinum. The sequence continues at coordinate 243,305,758 of OX336389.2, read as the reverse complement.
AAGAAAACCGAAGTTATTAGGGCACTGAAGTTATACAAGAGAGGAGGGGATGATACGATGAGAGTAGAATTTTGTCGTCTAAGGAAAGAATATAGGGAACTGCTGAGCAAAATGAAAGATGAATGGCATGGTAAGGAAGCAAAAGCACTAAATAAGGATTCTAAAGCTAACGACTGTAGCAAAGTGTGGAGCAGGATAAATTCTTACTATAGGGGGCGCAGAAGTGGTGGGGGGAGCTCTATTAGTGATGAAGTATGGATTGCATATTATGAGAATCTGTTAAATGCTGAAGATAATTGGAGGAAGAGAGATGAGTTTGGCGTCCCGAGGGGGCTGGAGGCCGCTCTGCCTATGCTGGACCAAGTCATATAGATAGAGGAAATTAAGGAAGTAATGGCAAAAAGTAAAGGAGGGAAGTCAGGTGCTATTTCGGGGATAACAAATGAATTTTGGCAAGAGTTGAGTAACAATAGGTTCATGATGGACAGCTTGGTAAAAATCTTTAACAAGATTTTTGAAGGAGGTAGATTTCCGAGGGCGTGGCAGGAGGGGATAATTTGTCCAATATATAAGAAGCGTGGGGACTAACTAGACCCAGGCAACTATAGAGGCATAACTTTGCATGATAATTTGAGCAAAATGTACACCGGGGTCTTATCCAAGCGTTTAATAGCATGGGCAGAGGGCTGTTCGGTGTTCTCGAGACTCCAGACAGGGTTCAGAAAAGGGATGAGGACCAGTGACAATATAATGGTGGTGAAAACGGTGATGGACAAGTACATAAGGAGGAAGAGAGGTAAGCTGTATATTACAGCTATTGATTTGGAGAAGGCGTTTGATTCAGTGAGCAGGGGAGCTGTCATGGCTAAACTGGGAAAAATCGGGGTGTCACATAAAATTATGAGAGCAATTGAGAATGTGTATTCCGAAGTGAAATGTGCAATTAAATCTAAAGATGATGTAATTGTAGGAGATAAAGTCTAATATAGGATTAAAACAAGGATGCAAATTATCCCCGGTGGTTTTTTTTGTGCTATTTATCAACGATATTTTCGATTCAAAGGGCTTTGAGCAACGGTCCAACCCTTGCTTGGACAATTATGATATCCCGGGCCTAGTTTTTGCTGATGACATCCTTCTGTTTGCTCTAACACCCTATAATATGCAATATAGTATTGACGAGATTGTGAAATACTGTGAGGACTGGAACATAAAAATTAACCCGAGTAAGACCAAAGTTATGGTCTGCAAAAAGGGAGTTAAACTGGCTAAGAATGAAAAGTGGGTCATGTATGGATCACAGTTAGAGACGGTGAAAAAACTTGAGTATCTAGGGATGATAATGGCGAGTAATGGTAAATGGACCGAACAAATTAAAAGGGCAAAATCGAAAGGGCTAGCGGCATTGGCGAATGTTAAAGTGTTAGAGCGTAAATTACCGAATCTTGACTACAAAGTGTATAAGAATGTGTTTAACGCACTCATCGTTTCAAGAGCACTTTGTGGAGTGGAAGTATGGAGTTTATAGGAAGGAACGAAAACCCTGGACAGTATTGGAAGTAGGTTTGCCAAGATAATTTTGGGGCTACCTAGTTGCACGGCGAATTGTGGAGCGAGAATGTTGTGTGAGGATGTAAGCATTAGACAACATATCATAAAAAAGGTCATAAAGTCTTGAATTCGCTTAAAAGCAGGTGGATGGGGGGGGGGAATGCTAAAGGTAGCCTACCTGCACCAAATGAAGCATCAGCAAGAGGGCTACTGGGTGGACGGGGTAAGAAGTGTACTGGAAAGATTAGGAATGGGTTATCTATGGGATAGGGACTTACAAAGAGAGGAAGGTAGGGTGTGTAAAAAAGTGTGTAGAAGGGTTAATGACGTAGAGTTGCAGGTGCTAGGAGAAGAATGCACCAGTAGGAGAACCTTAACGGAGTTCTGCGAAATAAGGAACTTTATGAGCATAAAGCCTCAATGTCTAATGAAAAGAGAAATGAGAGGGATAATGTGGTGGTTAATGGGGGTGTATAAGAACAATGCGTTGAGAGAAGTAGGAAAAGAAGACATTTGCCTGTTTTGTGGGAAGGCTATGGGTGCAGCGCACCTGATCAGGGAATGCAAGGAAATTAAATTGATAAGAGCAAAGTTTGTAGACAAAGCAGATCTAAACAGAATAGAAAATGAAAATGAGTATCACACTTTAATTAAATTACTAAAAAGGGAATGGGGGAAAGCAGGTCAATTAGCAAAATATTTTAATACCATCAGGGCAATGTGGAATAAGAAAGCGTCGGATGAGATTCAGAACAAAGATGCATGTAAATTAAGCATTCAAGTACAGGAGATGGCTTCCTAAGCTATAAATCTTGTTAAAGCCTAGGATAGCCTATCTGTATTAACTAGGTATACGATTACTACAGTACATCCACATATTGCTGTCTGTAGATTTTTCCTGTGAGTTTGATGATTTTTTTTTTTCCTTACTACAAAACTTAACAGACTCTTACAGTCAGTAAGGGCTCGATAGGGAAATAAAAGTAATTCTTTCTGTGATGTGTCTCCCATGGAGAACTGTCAAAAAATTAAGAACACTGTGTCCACATTTATGATTAAGAAAGAACTTTGTGCATTCTCCATCAGAAAAGTTGCCCAGTGATGTTGTGAATGAAGATAACTACTGCAAAGCATTATTAAGTTTTGAAATTACTAGGAAGTTATGAAATGCCAAATGAACATTTGGTTTAATTATCTAATGCCATACTCTAAATTTATGTTATCTATGTGTTTATTGTCTGTATGTCACGATATGACTCTCTGAGTTAAAGTGACATTTAACAAGTAGATTTGGTTTAAATAAATAGCCCCTTGTACTTTGTACCTCATATGAGAAAATAGGCTTATGAGATCACCTTTTGTCGGTGTGTGTATGTGGATGTGTGTGTGTATGTGTCCCTACTAAAATCTAATCAGCTGGAGCGATTTGAATGAAACTTGGTAAGAACATAGTGCTATTTCGTCCGACCCTGACCGTGCTCTTTAAGTACGTTTCACCAATCCAATATGACAGCCGCGCGAAAAATCTCACCGAGATTCTATATCCCCAAAACTATTACTGACATCACCCTCAAACTTTGTGTGGTGATAGACAATACTAAAATTAGTTCAGCTATGTGACACTTAAAATATGTTGTGAACAAAACCAACATGGCGGCCAAGCGAAGATACAATATTAAAATAGCATTATGTGGATATTTAATTAACCGAGCGCAATGAAACTTGGTACTATAAATGTTTATACATGATATACTCTACTGGGTTTTAATTCAATTCAAGTGTTTTCATAAAGGTAAGATGATGGCCGTGCGAAATTTTATAATTAAAGTTTTAAATTTTTTGCCCTAATCATGCGATCGAAGTGAACGATTGAATAATCAACCTATGAAATAGTCTCCATCTAATGGTAGGCCTATATAATTCTATGGCCTACATATAGAACTATCCAATATGGTGATCATCCGAAAAATTTAGACAGTTCTCAATATCTGCGAATCTATTACACAAATCAAACTGAAATGTTGTATGTTGATAAAGGCCATATACATAAGTTCACCTATGAATCATTCATCATTTTCTTTGATCTCCCTCTTTTCGAGCTGCCTTGTGGGTTCCAATCCAAAGCTTGCCTCGGGATTTGCGTTGAGCTTTTTCTTAGGGTGTGGCCTATCCGTCTCCATTTTCTTCTTTTGATCTGAGTTTCACATTGACTTTCTCCCGTTCTCTGCCACAGGTCCACGATGGAAATTATATCTGGCCACATTATGCCCAGAACGGTCCGCAGGAATCGGTTTACGGTCATCTGTATGGACTGTTTTAGCTTTGCTGTTACCTTCCATGTCACACATCCATAGAAAAGAACAGACTTCACGTTAGCGTCCAGCCATCTCCATTTGGCCCTCAGCGAAATCTCTTTGGATCTCCACACAAGTCGCAGCTGGGCAAATGCTGTCCTTGCCTTCCTATTCCGATTTGGGATGTCCTCTTCTGTGCCTCAAGTTGTTGATACCATACTCCCAAGATAGCAGAAATATTGGACACCTTCAATCTCATTCCCATTCATCATGACAGGCTTGGCGTTCTTAAAATTGATACGCATTTCTTTGGTCTTTTTGATGTTAATTTTCAATCCATTTTTTTCTGCTTCTTCCTTCAGTAAGTTAACTTTCTCTTGCATGTCTCTATGTGCCTGTGATAAAAGACATATGCCATCGGCAAAGTCCAGATCTTCTAGTCGCTGTGTTAGTCCCCATTGAATGCCTAGAGCCTTTCCTTCTGTAGCCCTTCTCATGACATAGTCCAGTACCACCAAAACTAAGATTGGTGAGTGCAGATAACCCTGTTTCACTCCTGATGATATTCCAAATGTTTCCGAGAGTTGTCCTTCGTGAGCAACTTGTGCACTGTATCCTTCATACATAGCCTTACCGAGCTGAATGATCTTTTGTGGTATACCATAGCTCTTCAAAATTAACAACATATGCTCTCTATTCACGCTATCAAAGGCTTTATCAAAGTCTATGAACAAGAGATACAATGGTGTCCGATATTCTAATGTCTGCTCAATGATTATCCTCAGTGTATTGATCTGATCAGTGCACGATCTACTCTCTCTGCACCCAGCCTGTTCCTTCCTCAGTTCAGCATCTAGTGTTTTCCGAATCCTAGTCAAAATGATCCTTGTGAAAATCTTACTAGGCGTAGACAACAGTGTAATGCCCCTCCAGTTATTACACTCCAATCAGTCTCCTTTCTTTGGTAGTTTGATAAATATTCCTTTTTTTTAATTCTGCAGGCATTACTTCGGGGTCGCAGATTTGGTTGAAAAGAGGAAGCAATTTCTCTGCGATAAGGCCAGTCTCGGTTTTAAGTACGTCTGCTGGGATGTTATCTATGCCAGGTGCTTTGCCACTTTTACAGTCTTTTATTGCTCTGACTATCTCAGCCTTGGTTATATGACTTGTATTAATATTCAACTGGGGTGCATCACGTTCCTCAACTGTTTCAGTGGCTGGTGGTATCACTCTGTTGAGGGTCTGTGCAAAGAACTCCCTCCAACGAATCAATTGGTCTTGGGTGTTCGTTAGTATATTTCCAGTAGCATCCTTGATGGGTTTCCTCAGGGAGTTTAATTGGACGTCATTAAATTAAATTGTATATGAAAATTAAACCGTACCAGGTTTCACTGCGCTAGGATGATGAAATCGCGAGAAAATTCAATTTAAATGTTTTAAATTCGCCTGGCCGCCATGTTGGTTTTGTGATCACCGGGTTATTAAAAGTCCCATAGGTGAACTTATGTTAATAGCCTCTATTAACATACAAATTTTCAGATTTATTGCTGTGATAGATTCGTAGATATTGAGGGCCGTTTATATATTTCGGATGGTCGCCATGTTAGATTGTTATATATGTAGACCATAGAGTTATGTACCATTAAATGAAGATTATTGCAGATAATCATTGTTCGAACTTTCACTATGGTCGCATGATCAGGACACAAGAAATAAAAACTTAATTTTAATAATTTCACACAACCACCATCTTGAGGTAATGTATACAATTGAACTAAATTAGATATCAGTGCATTGCAATGTGAATAAATATTTGCTGTACCAAGTTTCACTGTGCTCAGATAGTTAAATCGCGGGAAAAGTCTGTTTGTTTCAACTTCGCTTGGCCGCCATTTTCGTTTCGTACTTAGCAGGTTTATGTAAGTTACACAGATGACCATTTAGGAATACCCTTTAATACCGCATAAAATTTCAGGGTGATATCTGTTACTGTTGCGGAGATATAGAAAGGCCATGAAATATTTCGCGCCATGTTGGATTGGTGAAATGTATTAAAATTTGAAAGGTACGGTCGAGGTTGGACGACGTAGTAGTATGCACTTAAACGAGTTTAGATTTTATTAGGGGGATACACACACACATACACACACACACATACGGTCAAAAGGTGATCTCATAAGCCTATGTTTTTCATAAATTAGAAAAGGCTAAAAGTGTACATAGAAATTAAATTATTACATATTTGTAACATAAATTCCGTTTTTAAAATTTCCTCTGGAATGGGTTGTCTAAATCATCTAAAAGAATACTTAAAATAACACTTTTAAAGATATTTGAATTTAGTAAACTTTTAGGGATTTTTGGTTGTCACTGGTGGTAACTGGGGATAAATTCATGGTACCTTGTCTACATCCGCAATACGATAAGTCTAATAATGTATTAGTACTACGGCATAAATGCATCACCAAAATATATGAGATTATATTAACACTTCACAAATTGATAACACTGGTTTTCATGATTTTACCACCAGGTGGTAGCATTTGTCATTTCGAAATGCACAGCCAAGGGAAATGAAATAGTTGACTCAACACAACTGGTGAGATGAACTCGTCTCTTGCACTGGGAAAAAGTATATTTCAAATACAGCGGAATTAGCCGTACCACGGGTTTAGCAAAGTCTCCCCTATACCCCTTGTTTGAGGTTCCCCCACAAGTAAGAATCGCACGGCTCTGAAACTTACGAACATATTTACTGCAAACCTCTTGTTGAGAAGATACGTTTCCACTAGGTAAATTCGATGTTTTGTTCTATACCTAACCATGTTCATGGGATACGATGCAGGCTACAGTGCTTCACAGCAAGGTTTAATTATCACATCTAAGGTATCTTGCCAGCTGCGTATTTAATAAAGAGATTTAGGTTATTTAGGTTATTCACGATGATAAACTCTCATTTTCTCCCCACATTGACCATATCAAATCTCACGCAATGCGCAGTCTCAGCATTCTAAACGGATTCACAGAAATTAAAGACCTCACTGCACTTAAATTATACTTCACCACATACAGTATATTCTCCCTATCCTAGATTTCTCTTCCCCAACTTGATCTACATCGGCTGTAACCAATATTTCTAAATTGAACAGTGTCTTTAATTTCTTCATATCAATGGTCAAAGCTCGCAATCCTTCACTAAGGCACTTTGCCAAATCCGACATTCTAAATCAGCTCAATGTACTCGACCTAAGAAGCCGTCTACAATTTACTGACCTATGTTTCCTACATACATTTATAAATGGTTACACAAAATGTAACATGCCACTAAGTTACTTATCGCTCCACGTCCCCTCCCGTTCAACACGTCAGCACCATTGACTCCATTTACCTCGCCCACGTCTTGTAGTACAGAAGCGCTCTATTTTCCATCGTCTACCTACCCTTAGCAACTCCCTTTCAAACATTGACATATTCTCTCCCTATAGAACATTCAAACATAACATTGTAAGATCCCTTTCATCCTCAATTCCTACCGCCTCCCCCTCCTGATCACGCACTACCACAATCATTCCCTGGGGCTTTCCCGAGGTTTGTCCCTTGCTGTCATCACTGCCATGCTTGCCACGATGGGTGAGTGGTTAATGTGTCGGACTAACAACCCCAAGCTTGCAGGTTCGTCCTGGCCGTGGTAAGTGATTTTTGAAAGGCGCAAAACACACGACATGCATGTCATACGTTGTTGGTATGTTAAAGAACCCATTTGAATTCAGTAGGGCGTGTTCATAATGACAAAGTTAATCTCGGGATTTTCCGCCAACGCAAAGTTACTCCATTCTCTACTAGAAAGCGCTATAGTGTCAAGGAGCTTAGATATCTAACCTCCTTGACTTTCATAGCGTTCCATGGAACGACGAAATTCGACATGCAAGCTGCCCTCTGGGTGTCAATAACAAAGCTTGCACCCGGCATCCGAGGCCATACGATATTATTATTATTATTATTATTATTATTATTATCACTGCCATTTGTTACTTATAATTATTATTATTATTATTATTATTATTATTCGCCTCTCACCGCTGGGTCCGTGGTTCAAATCCCGGTCACTCCATGTGAGATCTGTGCTGGACAAAACGGAGGCAGACAGATTTTTCTCCGGGTACTCCGGTTTTCCCTGTCAAAATTTCATTCCAGCAACACTCTCCACTACCATTTCATTTCATCTGTCACTCATTTAATCATTGCCCCAGAGAAGTGCGTCAGGCCTCGGCAGCTGGCACAGTTCATATCCTCGCCGCTAGATGGGGGCTTCATTCATTCCATTCCTGACCCTGTCGGAGACTGGAAGCAGGCTGTGGATTTTCATTTTCATTGTTATTATTATTGTTGTTGTTTTTTCTAATATCATTTAAAATTAGGGGCCGATAAATTAGATGTTAGGCCCCTTAAAACAACAATTATTATCATCGTCATCATCGAATTCTTGAACCTTTACATGGGTTGTATCTAATAACTATTAATTAAATAAATATATAAATAAAAAATGCTATGACAGCATCCAGGGTTTCACAGGCCACTGTTGTAATCGGTGCATGCTAAAAATCTGACGGTGAGTCATTATGACCTCCCGTGGCACGGCCTTTGCAAAGCTCCGTTCTATAGGGAGGGTCCTCATTGAACTGTATAATGTAAAGCATGTTGCGATTTTCCGTACTGACAATGCCTGTGGACTCGCGTATAAGATGTTATGTTCTGTACTGTGCAGGACTCTCCTCGCCTCGGTCACGGACAGTTACATAAATACTGCATCACTAGAAGACATACTGCTGCCATCATTGGAATTCAACCGGAGTTACCGTTGTTAATTTGCTGGCAGGGAGTAGACCTCAGACAATTAGTACTGGCGTGCATCAAGTTCATCAGACACCAATCAATACTGCACTGCATTCTCATCTGACTAATAGTTCCTCCTGAATACCAGCCATGTTAATGGAATCCAACTGCTATACCTCTCAAATACCAAATTAATTTCTAAGCTGGGGACATTTTGGGCATCAGCACTTGGACGAGTATTGAATTTGTCTGAAAACCTATGTGACTATAATGATGTATGTAACTACAGTATAAATAGAGTCGAGGATTGGGGTGGTTTTAGCATAAAAACACATGGCCACGTGCCCTCTTTAAAATCTTTATTTTGTTGTTGATTTTTTTAGAGGCTTTGCGACATCTTGGTCAAGTAGCCCCGTGTACCTGGGTGTGTGTAAATTGTCTGATGTCTGGCTGCGTGGCTCAGGGGTAACGTTCTCGCTTGCTGAGCCCAAGGTTGCAGGTTCGAAACCTGGCGCAGTCAGCTGGCATTTGAGGGTGCGCAAATGCGAGGGAGCCGTGTCAGTAGATTTACTGGCACGTTAAAGATCCCCTTCGGGGCAAAATTCCGGCACCCCGGCGTCTCTAAAAGCCAGGGTAGTTAAAAGGGACGTAAAACCAATAACATTATAATTATTATTATTAAATTGTCTGATAACCTGTGTTATTGTGATGTTTGTATTAGTGTGTAATACAGGCGAGTATTGGGAAGGACGTGACCGTGGCCTTACGTTAGGAACCATCCCGGCATTTTCCTGGAGTAAATGCGGGAAACCAGGGAAACCACTTCCAAGATGGCTGAGGTGGGAATCGAAGCTACTCCTTCTCAGTTTTGCCTCACGAGGTTGAGTGCATCCCGTTCCAGCCCTCAGACAATGATGACATTTCTTGGCAGAAACGGGAATCGAACCCGGACCTCCGAGGAGATAGCCAAGAATTCTAGCCGCTACACCAGGAGGTGGACGAATTAAAAGTTTAAATCCTAACCTAGATCGTACTGGTGTTGATACGCGTTTAGAAAACAAAAAATCAACCAAAAATTATACGACATTCAACTGCAATTCAGTAATTTCTGGCATGAATCCCAATGGAGCAGCTTCACTGAGCACATGCACAACACTGTCAAAAGAAGAGCAACGAGGAAGCACGAATAGCTAGAAATTAAATTAAGAAGACTAGGAGAAACACAAAACACTGAACTCAATGAACAACACACGAATAACAGAACGGACGTAACTTTTTCCGCACATGAAATGAATATATTAGACAAAGGATTGAAATACAATTGCGTGGACTCAAATACGACCCACGATATTAAGCAATTAATCGCAGACATTGAGATAGTCAGTCACAAGCTTCCAGCACAAGATAGGGAAATAACCAAACATTTAGCCACCAATGAGGCCAAAAAGATCCTCAGACGAGAGAGCGAAAGCAACAACACCCACGACAACATGCAATTCAAAGAGGTAATATCATTGAAACAAAAAATAAAAGAACAAGACCCAGTCATCACAAAAGCAGATAAGGGAAACACCACAGTAATTCTGAACAAAACGGAATACATCGATAAATCAATCGAATTTCTGAACAATAATGAAATCAAGGAACTAGGAAAAGTCCCTACCAACAAATTCCAAAAAACAAATAAATGGTGCGTTAAAAGAAACTGAATACATATTGACCAAAGTCGAAAAATCATAATTAATAACTATGAACCCGAAAGTACCATCCTTAAGGGGACTACCAAAAATACACAAAAAGGAGTTCCCAATTAGACCAATAGTTAATTGCAGGAACGCGCCAAACTATGAAATGAGTATAGAATTACTAAAAAAAATTAAACACTGCCTTTCCAATGACAATAACAATTCTGTAAAGAACACAACGGAACTAGTAACTGCATTAAACATGCTACAAATGAAACCTAGCTTGCGGCTGGTATCCTTCGATATAACTGACTTGTACACCAACATTCCAATTACTGAACCAATCAATATTATCGACAACAACTTAAAGGTCAACATCTCGGCAAAAGAAACCGAAGAGGTCGTGACATTTCTGAGCGTGGTACTTAACCAAACGTGTTTCAATTTGATAATAAAATGTACACGCAAACAGAGGGCCAGGGCCATGGGGTCACCACTAAGCGGGCTAATCGCCGACATCTTCATTAATACACTGGAAAATGCGTTCCTTGAAACGACCTCGACAAAGGGAATAGTAACGTGGATGATGTACTTTGCATCTACGACACTGATTTAACAAGCGAGGAAAATATTCTCCAAACCATTAATAGCCTACAACACTCTATCAAATTCACTAAGGAGTCCGAAAACGATCGGAAAATAAATTATCTCGACATAACTATCGAACGTAAACATAATGAGTTTTCATATTCCATATTCCCAAAACCTACACAAACTTCGCATGCAATTGGCAATCAGTCCAATCACCCCAGTACGCATACATTAGCGGGGTTCAATTCAATGGTGCACAGGGCTTTAAACATACCCATGTCAAAAGACAATTACAATAAGGAAATCCGAATAATCAAGCAAATAGCAAAGGAAAAACAATTGTAGCCAGACAATAATGAGAAAAAATTCGCGCATGTTAATTATGTGAACGCGAATACATACAGTATAAAATCACCAATCTGTTCAGAAACCAAGGCATAAAAATAGCATTTACAACGAATAACACAACCGGAAACCATTTGCACAATAATAACCTAAACATGGCCCGTATTCAAAGTCAGGGGTATATTCCATCACATGCCAAGATACAGGGTATCAAGCAAATTACATCGGACAGAGTGGGAGAAGAATGGATACACGATACAATGAACACAGAAATGCGATAAAATATGGGACACACTCGGCCGTATGCGACACATGTGCGATGTACGATGTATCTTTTTTTTTCCAATAAACTGAGGCCGGTATTAACGGCAGTATAAAAGGTGCCGGGACATTCTCATTAGACTGGGCAGCGCTTATATAGCTATTAGTTTATGCGTGGCGAGAATTGAAACCATGTCTTTAATAGATTAAGATTATCCTGAATACAGTAACATACACCACATTGGGGAGACTAGACTTGGCCACATACAGTCACATTTGTACGTCGAACAAAGAAACTTAGTTATGCGAGAGGGGAAATACCCAAGTATATAAGAGACCCTGGAACACAGGAAGCTCCCCCAGTTGAGTGTAGATACTGACGAAGACAACTGCTCTCACCGGGACACGCAAGACTCAATCAGATAAGTAGCCTGTACAATACAACCTGAATTGACCATTTAACTACAAACACATATTCACTCTAAACAAGCAAGTTTGGAGGTCAATCACCACTTACAGTATTTCAACAAAACATCACATACCCAACTAACAAATATCGACGAGTTGAACTATCTCAACTAATACCATAACTAAAGAAGTGTACATATTGTAAATATTTTCACCCATACTTTAAGACATAAACATTTTGTAGCCTAAGTGTAATGGATCTGATGATGATCGCTTGACGATCGAAACTGGTCATCCAAGTGTATTTATTTAATCGCATGTAAATATTTTTCAGGATTAGGGAATAACCCATCTCATTTGGATACAATCATGTTGATCGACTGAAAAGCATCAAACTTTCGTTTCAAAATTGTATTGGCAAATAAACTCTCACTTATTCAGACTGATTTAGTGTTCTGAGATGGGAAGAATACTGTAGATACGAAAATAAACAGTCTGGCTGGCATTTTTCGTTCCCTCAGCAGAAGAGGATGAGTTTAACGCCTGAATTGAAACAGATGTATAATAGAACGGAAACGGTACGATACCGGACATGGGTTCCTATTCAGAATACTGTATTATGTACTCACTCCTGTCTTCAAGTCCTAGAAGTTTGTAACCGGAATTTCCAAACGCCCTGCAGAACACCTCGCTAACTTTTCTCAAGTCTGGCTGCGTGGCTCAGGGGTAACGTTCTCGCTTGCTGAGCCCAAGGTTGCAGGTTCGAAACCTGGCGCAGTCAGCTGGCATTTGAGGGTGCGCAAAAGCGAGGGAGCCGTGTCAGTACATTCACTGGCACGTTAAAGATCCCCTTCGGGGCAAAATTCCGGCACCCCGGCGTCTCTAAAAGCCAGTGTAGTTAAAAGGGACGTAAAACCAATAACATTTATATTATTATTAACTTTTCTCAAGAATATCACACTGAATCTCGCGCGCAGCGGCAATCTTGAAATTATGAAATATAAAAATAAATAACCGTATATATTTTAGAGATACAATATCTTCAATTAATATTAATGTAAAAACCGTATATTGGGTTTATTTACCCAAGGCAAAAGAACAACCTCGCCATATATTCAAGATGGTGGCTGAGCATAGTCTACTATTAAAACTTCAATAACAATAACTCAGGATTCAATCGCACAATTAGCGTGAAACTCTGTAAGAGATGAGTATCATATAAAAAACCTTGTTATCATTAGTCATAAGCCTATCACACTGCATATAACACGCAGTCGCCATTTTGAATATATAAGACATGAATGTCTACAATCAGCTATTTAATACATTTACAATCACGAAATCCAGCGAGTATGTAGGCTTCCATAAGAGGCTTTCTCTGCAGAAGGCCCATGATCAACGATTGTACGCAGACAAGATGAACGCACTTTTCTCTTATTAAATAAATTCCCCTGAATGCAAGACCGGAATTGCAACGAAACTTAGTAAGCAAGGAGTCTCATTATTAATTCAGCTCTTAGCGTTTATCCCAAGACCATTGAATTATACTGCTTAATAAAAACAATGAATTGTAACTATACCCATACATGTAAGAGAAAGTAGGCTATTATGTTCTTCACTGAACATGTATTAAATTATTTATCACAGTGTTGTCCAATCAGAGCTGAATGCTACAGTTAGCCCTTAATAATATTTATTGCATGTTCAGGAATTGGAGGAGTTCATGTTAACGACTTTAATGAAACTGTGGATGAATGGATTTAAGTAATCTAGGAACACCGGAAGGAAGCTTGTAGTATTATGTGACAGTTAATTCCGTGATTTTAAGTCACGGGACCACCTTCTCACATGGAATCCGAACCACTAAACGTGACATTTCCCCTCGTAAATCCCACATTCATTAACCGGGAATCTAACGTGGTCCACCTTGCTGGGAGGTAAGTAGGTTACCGGTACACCATCACGCTCCGGGAATACCGGAGAGAATGGCTGCCATAATCAAAACACTTGAGTAATATCGGTCTCCGGGTCCACTAAAGTAGACTGCAGGTAATCATGGAATATCATGGTGTATTTTTCACTCAAAATTTTGCTGAGCCTCATCCCTTTAGAGAGCGACTGCCTGGGACGTAAAATATTGGATATCCCGACATTTGCCTGGAGGAAGTGTGCAAAAAACAAACGGTGCCTGAGAGTAGTCGCATATGATGTGTAACATCTGACATAGAAGAAACCTCACGTGAAATTGTTGATACACCGGTATTTTATACACAAATATTAATCTATTGTAAAAGGGAGTGTTTTACAGATATTACAGTTTATAATACGGAACTCATTTTATTAGATGATTTGTAGCTTCCACCAGCACTAGCCTAAATAAAGAATACGATACGGATCAACTAGATTAATAGACGCGACACCGCTCATAACCATAAATTCCTTATAAACAGGTCCTCTTCATTCACAGCCCAACACGTAATTTCATATGGATTCTGTTAAAATGAGTCATATTGGTATCATAAATATCGTTTAAAATGATAATCTGGTAGCAAAAATAACTACTCCGTCCGGGATTCGAACCCAAGCTCTCTAGATTCACAGTCATAAGCACTAACCCCACGGCTATTTCGACTAGGCAAATTTTGTGCTCAAGATGGTGACTTATTTCCACGTTCCAATAATACTGCATTACCGAATTAAGTTTCATTTATATTTTGCTTGTTCCTGCGTGAAATTGAGTATAAAATGCCTTATGAATAGGCCCTCTTGTGAGTAAAGAGAATGTATTCAGTAATAGTTCATGAAGGCTTGCTCAATTCTCGTATAACCACAACGATTATATTATATTGATGACTGCATTACCGTTATGTGGGTTAATATTTGAATAGCCATTGTGCAGAAACATAATACCGGCAATGCCGACTACTTACAACGTTTGATATTAAGGCATTTTACCATTAAAATACTGATACGAAGACTTCGAACATGTACCATGTCATTTGTTTCAATCACTTGACACCAGAGTTCGCATGAGCGTTTTCCGTTCGGTATGTCATATACATTCCACATGGCCGAGAGTACGTCATGGTATCAATTTCCGACACCGCGTGCTCATTGTTTCTCGTACCACTGCCAGCTGGGTCTTACCACTGCCCGCTGGATCGATCGATCGAGTTGGCAGTGCATCTTATACTTCCGTTCGTACCACCACTGCCAGCTAGTACACTTCCGTTCGATCGATCGAGCGGGCAGTGCATACTTCCGTTTTTCACCACTGCCAGCTAGTACACTTCCGTTCGATTGATCGAGCGGGCAGTGCATACTTCCGTTTCCCACCACTGCCAGCTAGTACACTTCCGTTCGATCGATCGAGAGGGCAGTGCATACTTCCGTTCGATCCACCACTGCCAGCTCGATCGTTTCGATCCACTTCCGTCCCCAATTTTCAAAATCACTCCCACAAAACTATCCAGCAACCGAGTGGAAAGATGTTACACATCAAGAACACGGAGAAAAACAGCTCAAAGCTGTCATGGAGCGTCACTGTATGCACTCGACTACACTGCTGTGTCAAATTAATAGTATGAAAAGGTCAGTTCTATCGCATATTGTTAGGTCATCCTACTCTGAGACCTGTTAATGAACCTTGACTCTGACTGACTGCTCGCAGTATTATCCGGAGTTCCCTGGACTCGACGAGAGCAATTAACCTCATTTCTGAAATGCCACATCTTAACGTGATAGAGTGAATTTGACGATGTGGGATAACAAAGATCATTACATACTTTCAAAGGCTCGTGGATGAAGAGAAATTTTTTCAAACTTAGGTAGTCTTTGGTGGAGACTTACTGTACGTGAGAACGAATGCCTGACACTGAAGACTGAACTCATTGCAGGCCTACACTTGGTCAGTTTGAAGCTTTAAGCAGCACTGAATGAAATATAACTTTACAAATCAGATGCAATTTCAACATCCAAACACCGAAATTAACATTTTACTATCAACAGTTATAGTGATGTTTGTGATTTCTTAAGATCAATTGTTTCTAGATTTTCATCATCTGAGAAACATCTTGGCAACAGGAAGTAAAATTGTGTGTCTATGAACATTCTACAGCAGAATGTAAGAGTATGTGACGGTATGTCAGCATTTGTCGAAAATAACGTTATTAGACAGCTTACTTAAATATATTGTTGACAAGGGACAGATAACCTCGTAGTTCTGCCCCTTAAAACCTCAATAACAAACTAACTATATTTTTGACCGACTGTGTGGTGCAGTGGTAACGTTCTCGTCTGCTGAACCCAAGGTTGCAGGATTGAATCCTGGCGCAGTCAGTTGACATTCAAGGGTGCACAAATTTGAGGCAGCCTTATCAGTAGATTTTACTGTCACGTTAAATATCCCCTTCAGGGAAAAATTCCGGCACCCTGGCGTCTCTAAATGTCCCAGTTGTTAAAATGGACGTAAAATAAATAACATTATTATTATTTATATTGTTATATAGCAAAAGTCTTGATGGTGTCCCTCGACAGTCCTTCCATCCTTACCAGTACAATTTTGAAATCACATCCTCTACTATTCCATAAATATGTCTAATACAATCTCCTATATAGGCCATGCAGTCTCATGGAGCAGTAGAAGGAAGAAGGTGACTTCAGCACTCGATGGAACGGAGTTATCGGATCCATGCCGGTCGTCTTTGTTCCCATGTTGTACGCTGAGGAGCCAGGACCGTTTGTGTTTCTAAAAGTGGAAGTTTTCTTTTCTGAAATCCGCTACCTCGAGAGGAAACTATTCTACTCTCTTCAAGTTAATAGCACAGTGCCTCTACCAACTAAACTACGCAACACCCATAGATTTACCCTTGCAGTCTCATCACGATTTGACTTTTGTTTTTTCAGTGTGTAGCAATAGGAGTTTTCAACGGGCGCCATATAAGGATACCCAATTTTCCATACTTCTGAACTCTGAAATAATCACTAAATGGACCTTATTTGGTTGCAATAGTTATAGCTGAATTCCAGAAATAATACTGTTTGGTTGGTTGGTTCTTAAGTTTAGGGGCTGCGACAACGCGGTCATGTAGCCCCGTGTACTTTGGGTGTGTGTAGAATCTGTCTGATAACCGGTGTTAATTGTGATGACTGTATTAGTGTGTGTTATCTGTTTTTTTTTAATTTAAGTACTGCAACTTAGAATTTTTCAAATAGTTTCTACTTTTGCCGCCAAGCGCCACCGTCAACGACTACTACGCCAAGTTCAGAACTTAGCTACTAGACGCCACCGCAGTCGGCTCTTGGCAACGAACGTAGAAACCTAAGAGCGTTGTTTACATTCTTAACCTATCCAATTTAGCTTCACACAGGTGCAATTAGTGGAAGGTTCTTTAACATGCCATAAATCTATGACATGGGACCGCCGGCTTTACTTCCCCTCCGAAGGAAGGCATACTGAGGGATTTTTAACGCTCTTAAAAAAATCCGACAGCTTCGGCCGGGTTTGAACCCGCTATCTTGGGCATAGAAGCTCAGCATGCTACCGACTACGCCACCGAAGCCGCCTAATAATACTGTTTAAAGTCACACTTATTATTTATGTAGATAGGCTTTCAAAAATGTACATTACAAATTTAAGTTATTATTTTATATATGAACATGCCCCAGAGGAGTGCGACAGGCTTCGGCAGCCGGCACACTTCATATCCTCGCCGCTAGATGGGGGCTTCATTCATTCCATTCCTGACCCGGTCGGAGACTGGAAGCAGGCTGTGGATTTTCATTTTATATATGAACAAAAATTAGGAAGGGAAAGCTTTTATCTTGTCAACACGAAACTAAACATGCAAGTTAAATTTAATCCAGATAGCCTATATTACACACACAATGCAGGCAATTAAAATAGCAAAGACCCCTCGTTGTTTGGTGGCTAGCATTCCTGACTGTCACCCCTGAGACGATTCCCTGCTGTGCCAAGATATAAAATTCTGGTCTGAGGGCTGGAACGGGGTAAACTCATCCTCATGAGGCAGAACTGGGGATAACTGGGTTTGAATCCCACTTCACCCATCACAGAAAGCGTTTTCTGTGGATTCTCACGTTTACTCCAGGAAAATGTCACGTACGCCACCTTCCCAATCCTAGTCTCAATTATAAGTTACTACAGATAAATTAATAACAAAGGTTATCAGACAAATCCTATACACACACCCAAGTATGTGGGAATAAATGACCACGATGTCGCAAGCTGCTAAATGAATCATCATCAACAACAACAACAACAACAACAACAACAACAACGTAAGTACCGAAACAGAGTTAACAGCAGCAAATATAGTAACGTACAACTTTATTACATTGACAAATATTTGACCTTTCTAGCCTTTGTTGTTGTTGTTGTTGTTGTTGTTGTTGATGTTTCGTTTTAGGGGCTTGGACATCGACGTTACTTCAGCCTCGTGCACTTGACGGGGTGTAGAATTTGTCGTAACCTGTGTTATTGTGGTGCCAGTACTAGGGAGTGTAGGCCTTTTTGTAATTCAGGGAAGGATTGGGAAGAAGGTGGGCGTGGCCTTGAGTTAGGAACCATCCCAGCATTTGCCTGGAGGAAAAGTGGGAAACCACGAAAACCACTTCCAGGATAGGTGAAGTGGGATCTGCCTCACAAGACTGAGTGTACCCCGTTCAAGCCCACAGACCTGGATTAAATTTCTTGGTAGAGCCGGGAATCGAACCCGGACCTCCGAAGCGACAGCTAAGGATGCTAGACGCTACACCACGAGGTGGTTTAATCTTTCTTAGGGCGAAGTTTTCTATTGCGGTACTCTTGATTGTCACTGCGGAGGACCGGATTTGATTCCCGGCTGTGACAAGAAATTTAATTCTTTTCTGAGGGCAGGAAAGGGTACATTCAGCCTCGTGAGGCAACAATGAGAAGAGACGGGTTTGATTCCCACCTCAGCCATCCTGAAATTGTTTCCTACTTCTACTCCAGGCAAATGCCGGGATAGTCACTAAATTAAAGCCACGGTCACCTCCTTCCCAAACCTCACCTGATTTACAATTACACACACTAAAACAGCCATCACAATAACCCAGGTTATTAGAGAAATTCGAGAGAGAGAGAGAGACACACACACACACACACACTGAAGTGCTCGGGCTACATAACCCTGATGTCGCAAAGTCCTTCAATTAATCTCAACTCAGGTTGGTCCCTCAGTTTAGGGGCGGCGATAACGTGGACATGTAGCCCCGTGTGCTTTGGGTGTGTATAGAATCTGTCTGATAGCCGGTGTTAATTGTGATGGCTGTTTTAGTATGCGTTATCTTTTTTTTATTCAAGTAAGGACTGCAGACATTCAATTTTCAACTAGTTCCTACTTTTCCTAACAAACGCCACCGTCAACGACAACTATTTATGAACTTGGTTACTAGATGCCACCGCAGTCGGCTCCTGGCTACGAACGTCGGATCCTAAGAGCGTTAGTCAAATCTAACCTACAATTTAGCTTCACACAAGTGTAATTATTGGAACGCCCTTTTACATGCCATAAATCTATGACATGGGACCGCCGGCTTTTCTTCCCCTCCGAAGGAAGGCATACTGAGGGATTTTAACGCTCTGAAAAAATCCGACGACTTCGGCCGGGTTTGAACCCGCGATGTTGGGCATAGAAGCTCAGCTTGCTACCAACTACGCCACCGAAGCCGCCAAACATCTCTACTACGGTACGCTCTCAATGTTGATCTCACCAGTCCGGTCCTGCCCAATCGATAATATACAGTACAACTATTTTATGTTCGAACATAAATATTCATAAATATCTGTCGAGTTTTCGCCAGGTTTATGTACTGAACAGAGCACATGAGACGCAGAGAATGCCTTGTATTTGACCATGGCCTCCTCGATTACTCTACCATGACACTAGGCCACGCAGTGAAATTTAAATTAGAAGGCCGTGGAACTCAGCGCTGGTGCGATGCTATTCTTATCTAATTGGTCAAACAACTGTATCTTGAGCTCTGATTGGTGGGGAAAACTGTTTCATAATGAAAAATAGTGTTATAATGACCAGCATTATGATACAGTTTTTCGAACATAAAACTATAAACTTAATCGAAATACTGTAAGCATTATTATGATAGGCATCCAGACGGATCAATTCTTGCAATCTTTACAATGCGCATGAGCACGACTCAAGGTCGCTTGGATTCGAATAAACTAAACATGAAAGGCGCCGCTTCGATAGGCTATAGAAACCTTACTGCCTTCTGATTTTCTTATAGCCTACTACAGTATATAACACAGGCCTAAATACCTAGAAAGATCGCACACCTCTTTCTACGCCCTCCAGTTCTCAATGAATGTCAGTCACTTTGAATATTTTCTTTAAATGAAAGAGTGTGTTGTTATTGATTTCTCAGGCTCGTAGCCACACCGTAGTCATGTAGTCCCGTGTACTTGGGTGTGTGTAGAAGTTGTGTAATAACCTGTGTCACTGTGATGTCTGTACTAGAGTGTGTACATTTTAAAATCGAGGTAGGACGTGGCCGTTCCCTACGTTAAATGCCATCCCGGTATTTGCCTGGAAAAGAAGTGTGAAACCACGGAAAAGCACTTCCAGGATGTGTGAGATAGAAATTGAACCCACCTCACGAGGCTGAGTGTACCTCGTCCCAGCCCTCAGACCAGAATTAAATTTCTTGGAAGAGCTGGGAATCAAACCCGGTTCTCCACGGTGACAGCCAAGAATGCTAGCCACTACGCAACGAGGCGGACTTCAAATGAAAGAACTGAAAATGTAGATACCTCCAGCGGGTGATCTGTGGTTCATGTTTACTATACGGGGGAGAGGTTTAATAAAAGAGGAACTAGTAGCCTACATTACGTTTGTACACAATGTGAGGAAAAGGGAAGGAAGACTGTGTTGGTAGTTTTACGTGATCATTAACCTCGCCATCATAGGCACAGGTATCTACTTTTTACGTGGATTTGGAACCACAGGACGTGATATTTCAACTTCAATTCAGTTCTCTCTCATGAGGCTGATTCTTTTAGGGGCTTTGCAATATTGTGGTAATGTAGCCCTGTGTACTTGGGTGTGTGTGTGTGAGTGGAATTTGTCTGATACCTGTGTTATTGTGGTGGCTGCATTAATAAGTGAATTTGTAATTGAAGTTAGGATTAGGAAGGAGGCAGCCGTGCACTTAAGGTAGGTACCATCCCTGGCATTTGCTTGCAGTAAAAGTATGAAACCACGGAAAACCACTTCTGGGATGGCTCAGGAGGGAATGGAAACTTCCTCTTTTCAGTTCTACCTCACGAGGCTGAGTTTCCCCGTTCCAGCCCTCAGATCAGAAATAAATTTCTTGCCAGAGCAGGGAATCAAACCCGGACCTTAGGGTTGACAGCCAAGAATGCTTATCACAGCGCCAAGAGGGACCAGAATAATAATCTCCTTTGACTCCGGCCCTCGGACTTGCTGCAGATCCCCATCGCGTTCGTCGTGAACGATTTAACGCGCAACATGTGACATTGTGCGCAGTGGAATGTACTGTACAGCACTCGTATTTACAGCAAAGTAAAGTAGATTTAATAAGAATTGGCTTAATACCATCAGTGCAGGAAATTAGCCAATGAGACTTAATAATGGCCTTAATAGAGATAGATTACAGCACAACACAAAGACTAGCCGGTCGCTTAGATAGTAAAGTCCAGTTTAATTTGTGTCGAATGGCCTGAAGGACCAGAAGATTGTTTCGGGAATACTTATTCTCCCAGGTCTCGTTTAATTATTATTATTATTATTATTATTTAATAAGCTTCCGTGGCTTAGGCGGCAGCACGCCGGCCTCTCACCACTGGGTCCGTGGTTCAAATCCCGGTCACTCCATGTGAGATCTGTGCTGGACAAAACGGAGGCAGACAGGTTTTTCTCCGGGTACTCCGGTTTTCCCTGTCAAAATTTAATTCCAGCAAGACTCTCCACTATCATTTCATTTCATCTGTCATTCATTTAATCATTGCCCCAGAGGAGTGCGTCAGGCCTCGGCAGCCGGCACAGTTCATATCCTCGCCGCTAGATGGGGGCTTCATTCATTCCATTCCTGACCCGGTCGGAGACTGGAAGCAGGCTGTGGATTTTCATTTCATTTTTCATTACTATTATTTAATATGTCATCATATGTTATCTCATCAGACAACAGCTGCCCGTGTTGGTCGATAGGCGTCTGCTGTACAAAGTACAATTAATTTTTAGGATGTCTCATAAGTAATGTGTTTTAAGTTTGGTGTTTTATAAGATAGAATTGGTTTTCTTTGGTTCACCAATGCTATTTAGAGGAGGCCACGACTAGAATTGTTTTTATTGCGAGAATGTATCAGTCGTCAGTTGTTACACAATCACAAAGCGAACTTCGAAAGTTGGAGGTTAGGGTCCTTCTAAAGCACTACTGGAAACGAGATTACAAAGCTGCTGCCACAGCTCAAAGAATATATGAAGTGGAAGGAAAATGTGTCGTTAGTGAGCGTGTGGCACAATGATGGTTCCAAAGTTTCAACACTGGAGAAGAAAACACTAGAGATTTACCGCGTTCTGGAGGACCTAAACTACGGAATATTGAGAATAAAGGCAGAGTTTTGGAAGAAAATATGCAAATAAGTACTTGTAGGCTGTCAGAAGAATTTGGTGCATCAAAAGATACCGTTAATCACCAGATTAAAGAAACCTGGAGAATCAGTCAGAAGTTGTAAATCTGTAGGCTAACTCATGAATTGACCCCTGAACAGTCTCAACGTAGAGTTGATATCTGTCGTCAACTTATCGGTAACCCCATGGGTTTTCATGTGATGAAACATGGTTCTATTACCGCAACGCTCACGCCTTGAAACAGTGGCTCAGCCCCCGTCAACCTGACAGTCATCGCTAAAGAGGATCGGTTCGGCCCCAAACTGATGTGTGTCTGGTGGGATTTTGAAGGAGTGATTCACTGGGAGTTTGTTCCAAACGGGCGTGCAGTCAATGCGGTTCTTTATTCTCAACAACTGGAACGACTTCATGAAATTTTGAGACGGAGATACCCAGCATTAGTTAAACGAAATAGAGCTCTCTTGCAGCAGGACAATGCGAGACCTCATACTGCACAAATAGGCTAACCATTGCACAAATTCAGGAATTGGAAGGAGTCGAACTGCTGAAAATTCCAGCATACAGCCCTGATCTTGGGCTTCAGATTACCATCTTTTTCGACCCATGGCCCTTTTCTTTAATGGAAGAAATTTCGAAAACTTTGAAGCAGTGGAAGTAGGTCTCGCCGAGTTCTTCGCATCAAAACCCAGAGACTGTTACCATCGCGGGATAAGAAAACTCGCTGAAAGATGGCTCAAGACAACAGAATCTGTTAATTATATTAATAATAGGAATAGAATATAATGTCGTGTGGCCTCCTGGGAGGCTGGGTGCAAGTCGTTCTAGTTGACCACCGTGAATGACCTGCGTGTCGTAATGAGATAAAGTGATGATGAATCTGTGTATAATAACCAGTTACTGGGCCAGGTTATTTAACCCCAGGGAATTACAATCACCGCTGGTCCGGTTGGAAATCGAACCCGGGATCCTTCGGGCCAAAGCCTAGCGTGCTAACTAATTAATAATAATAATTGTAATAATAATATTGTCCCCTTCGTTGCTTCACGCATTCTTGCACCGTACCGGGCCGCTGTGTGCCATTATATCTCAGTTTACGATTACTGCAGCACTTTCGTCAGAGAAGAGAATGCCGTACTGTTTTATCGTCGAGTTCACACGGGTGAGGGTTTTATAGTCATTTTTTTACGCGTAATACAGGTCATTCTGCTTTTATTGCATATTGCGGGGGGGGGATCATTGTTAAACATGTTAGTGAATCTTACAAAATATGTAGTAACGGTAAGGCCTGTCAAAACGTTACGCTGCCTCGTTTGAACTAAATTACGCTTAAATTCGAAGCCTCGCCATGCATTCTAAGCATAGCCTGCTTGGAGTTAATGGTGGCCACTACTTTGTTTCCTTATGTAAGATCTTATTTATGAACAAGAAGTTCCGTGAAGAACTATACAGCCTACTTTTCTTGCCAATGATTATTCTACAGTATATGAACCTATCTAGAATAATGACAAAATTACTGTAAGTTGGTAATATCGAAATATCAAATTAGTTCAAAATATACCTGGTATAATGTAGCCTAATAGAGCACTACAGTTGGCAGCCCTGGTGACTGAATATATTCTTAGTTCCATCTCTTAAGGTACAGAATACAAAATTAGGTTGAAGTCCAATGGACGTTACATGCAGTTAGACACTGAATTTATCAGCACGCGTAAAAGCATGTTGCCAACAATACCATGCGTGTGCTGGTCAGAAATAATCTGAAATATTATGATATCTTGTTGTGCCAATTTTGGATGAAATCCATTTGTTAGTATAGAAGTTACATGTATTTTAAAATTGGACATATCAGCAGGCATAGAATCATGTTGGCAGCACTGCCTTGTATTAATTACTCCAAATTAATCTACAATGTCAGGTGCTATACGTGTGCAAAGTATAGAACTGTTGGCTTGCATACTTTCTGATATATTGATATTAGGGTAAAAAATATAGACAGCATTTATTAACAGTTGGCAGCCCTGATTGCTCTTAACAATACTTACAGTCATATCTGTTATGGTACACATAGCACATACGAAATTTGGTTGAAATCGAACTGATAGTAAAGAAGTTACCTGTATTTAAAAATTGGTACTATCAGCAGGCTTATAATCATGTTGGTAGAACTGACGTATATAAGTTACTCCAAATTAATCTAAAATGTCAGAATATACGTGTGCATAGTTTAAAGCTGTTGGCTTGCATACTTTCTGATATATTGGTATTTGGATAAAAAAATAGAGAGAGCAATTATTAACAGTTGGCAGCCCTGGTGGCTCTTAAGAATATGCTTAATCATATCTGTTTATGTACAGATATTACATACAAAATTTGGTTGAAATCCAATTAATAGTGTAGAAGTTATATGCATTTAAACATTGGACCTATCAGAAGGCTTAAAATTATTTTGGCAACACTGTCATTGTTGGCCTCCTGGAAATTAAACTGAAATAGTATTATCTGCATGTGTACCAATTTTGGAATAGCTCCCATGCATACCTTGCGAGATATCCAACATGGAGCTCAAATTTCTAGTGCGTTTTTTTCAGCAGTTGGTAGCACTGACATCATTTTCAAATATGGACGTGTGATATTCCGGTGCACATCTTTACTCATACTAAATTTGGTTTTGATTGCTGCAGCCGTTTAGGAGTTGATAGGGGACATACACACACAGCCAGACAGACAGACAGACAGACAGACAGACACACATTTTCCCGGATCGATCTCATAAGTCTACTTTTTCCTCATTTTTGCAAAATGTGAAAAGTAGGCTAAAAATATAGACCACGGCGATAATATATCCCCAACCACAACGGCTTAGTAGGTTGGCTCATAGCGTAGTACGAGGGCTATTCCAAAACTAAGGTCCGGTCAAAAAAAGCATCCAAAATAAAACTTGTTTCCAAAACAATTGTTTTATTGACATTCCTTACGTCTTTCTCTATTTTTCTACATAATTTCCATACTTATTTACATATTTGTCACATCGTTCCACAAGCTTTTGGATGCCTAAGTCGTACAACTCGGCCGCCTGCGAAGATAACCAGTCTTTAACAGCTTCTTTCACTTCATCATCTGTGTCGAAGCACTTGCCGCCAAGAAACTCCTTTAGGTAGCGGAACAGGTGGAAATCACTTGGCGCCAAGTCCGAACTGTACGGTTGGTTCGCCCCTCACCTTCACCATCCTGACGAACCTACCATCACCACCCTTACTGATCCCCTTTCCCCGTCCCTCACCGCCTCCTTCACCCATCTTCCAACCACTGATTACGCACATCCTCTTAATGCACCCATTACTCCTCACGAAATCCAGAATCTCCTTAAACACCGTCGTAACACTGCTCCCGGGGGTGACGGCATTACCTACCGCCACCTCCGCGAGGCTCCAGACATCCTCTTTCTTTATCTCTCCTGCATCTACACCACAATCCTCTACACCGGCCATTTTTCCCACCATTGGGGAAATGCCATCATTCTTCTCTTTCTCAAGCCTTCCAAACTCCCCTCTGACATCAATTCCTACCGCCCCATTTCCCTTCTTCCTGTACTCTCCAAACTCCTTGAACTTATCCTCACTAAACGTCTCTATCCTTATCTCAACTCTCTCAATCTCCTTCCCCTCCACCAAGCTGGCTTTCGCCCATCCTTCTCTACACATGATCATCTGTTTCATATCACCGCCTCTATCGAATCCTTTTTCACCTCTCCCAACAATAAACATGCTTTTCTCCTCTGCTTCGACGTTGAAAAAGCTTTTGATAAAGTCTGGTATCCCGGCCTCCTGTACAAGCTCCTTCACCTCCCTTTACCTACCACTTACGTCCGCTTCTTCGCCAACTTCCTTTATTACCGTACCGCCCAGATTCTCATCCATGGTACTCCCTCTCACACGTTCTCTCTTCACGCCGGTGTTCCACAAAGTCCTCTCTCCCCTCTTCTCTATATCCTTTACACTTACGATCTTCCTCCCCCTTCTCCACCTCTTCGCCTTTATCAATATGCCGACGACCTTGCCATTCTCGCCCTCTTTCCTCGCTCCCATCGACTCCAATATTATGTTCAAGCATACCTCCACACCCTTCAAACCTGCTGCAACCACTGGCATATTCAAATCAACCCCCACAAATCCCAATTTCTCCACATCGAACGCTCCCTTAAACGCCGCCGACCCACACTCCGTCTCCATCTCACCTTCAACAACGTCCCCATCCCTCAACCAAATCACCTCAAATACCTCGGACTTACCTTTCAAAATAACCTTCAATGGAACCTTCATTTCGACTCCGTATATAAACGCTCTCTCACTCGTTTCCGCATCCTCCGTCTCCTCACCACCAAGACCTGGGGCCTTCAGCCCCAACAAATCCTCAACCTTTACAAATCCTTCATCCGTCCGGTCTTCACATACGCTTCCCTCGCCTGGCTTACCGCCCCTCCTCGTCAATATTTCCGTCTCCAAGCCCTAGACCGTCACGCAGTCCGTATTGCCTATCATCTCAAACTTGACACTCCCTCTGCCACTCTCACTTCCATGATCACCTTTTCGCCCGTTCTTACTCATCTTCACTCTCTTCGCTTCTCTTACCTCGTCCGCGCTCGTCGCCTTCATTTGCCACAACCTCTTGAAGCTCTCGCTCTTTCACCCTATGCTACTGCCATCCTCACTCTAACCCGTACTCCCGCCACCGGTCACCTCTTCCCCCCACTGTAGACTTGCCCCCAGCCCTTTTTCTCTGCACTGGTTTTTCAACAGACTCCACATGCTCTATCGATTCGGCTGGGGGGGGGGGGGGGGGGGTGTACCGTCAGCTAGTACTTTGATGCTGTAGGCACCACAAGTGCCGCCTAATGTGCTTCTCCATTTTCTATTTCTTTTCGTTTCTCAGAGTTCACTATACTGAATGTTCTTTTGGTTTTTACTGTTATTTTCTGTCTCCGGAACGGCTCTACGCGTCCAGCTCATCCTAGTGCTCATCAAGTGATTTTTCCATGACTCAAAAACTCTTCAGTGTGACGCGCGTGCTTGTTTGTGTCCTGTTTATTTTCATTGTGTGTTTACATTTCTCGCAGTACAATAGACTGAACAGACAATTCTTAACATTCATCTTTCTCCTCTATTCTTCTGATATGTAACTGTTATTGTTCTATCATGTACCCACAAATCTGTATGTTCTCTGTTTTGTATTGTCATGTACTATGTCTATTCAATAAAAGGGGCGACGTGGGGTGAGGTCCGGGCGGGTGGTGCGGGGGTCTCGTCCGGGGGGGGGGGGGGGGGCGGCTTGGGGGTCGCGGGTTTCCTCTGCGCCAGCTTTTCTCCCTCAACTCTCCTTTTCATATGCCTAGCATATTTTCACTAATGTCTTCCTGTTCTCATCCTTTTCATTGTTCTCTGGCAAAAGAGCTCCTCGTTGAGCTGGGTGCCCGCCCCTTCCCGGCTTTCCGGGAAGGGGAATGAAATAACTCTTCTTCATTCACTGTACGGTGGGTGGTCCATCTGTCCCCATCCAAATTTCTTGATTAGAGTTTGCGTGTCATTCGCAGGGGGTCTGGCATTGTCATGCAACAACTACACTCCAGACGACAATTTTCGAAAATGCAAATGTTCAGACACAATTCTGTACACTGCCCTTACTTCACAATCGGCGGGCTGATTAATTGTCTTAAACATTGTGAGCTGACACTATCAACAGCACACAGCAACAGTCACAACACTACTGGCGGCTTTTGCCGCGCAAGGCATGCCAGGAGTCAGTGCGCATGCGTGTTTTGCCCTTGGCGCCGCTTTCAAATATTTACGGCGAATCGGACCTTACTTTTCGAATAGCTTTCGTAGTTAATGTAATTGGCTGCCATCCCTCAAGTCCCGGTTTCAATTCCAGGCCCAATCAAGAATTTTAATTCCTTTCTGAGAGCTGGAACTGGGTACACTCAGCCTTGTGAGGCATAACTGAGAAGATGTTGGTTCAATGCTCACTTCTGTTAAAGTGGTTCTCTATGATTTCCCACATCTACATCTAATTAAGGCTTCGATCGTCTCCATCCAAATCCTTCCAACAGTTATAAAATACTCACTCGTTTTATGTTACACACTCAAGCGCACGGGGATAAATTACCATGGTATCACAATGTCCCTGCCACAACGGATAACAAAGCAGCTGTGTTTTCTTAGAGTCTTGCACGAATATCCGACCACAGCGCATAAACCGTACAATCAACTTCACTTGCACAAGCGCATTTCCAACCCCAACCAAAAACAGATCAAGTAGCATGGTAAGTATGTCAAGTCCACTACTCACACTTTTCAATAGAGACCTGTACAAAAATCAAATATAGCAATAGAGCTTCAATATTAGAACATATATTAGTCTAATAACGATAATTTTTGGAAATATCCCGAAGATCAGACAGTCAAGTTAGAAATTGAGATCAAAGTATGTGGGAGACGCTGTAATTTTGCAACGAAGTTTACAAATGGGGACCATCGATTGAAAAAGGTGAACGTAACGAAATAGAAATAAAAAGAAGCAGGCCTATTAGCCATGCCGCAAATGGCGATAAACGGTAAATGTGCCTAAAGTCGTTATTTTAGTTGGTAGAAATTTCACCAGGTAGAGATCTTTAGTCAAATGTGCCCAGTTGAGTTTGGTAGAGAAGAGAAGGGTGAATGTGCCAGCGTCTCACGCGGCAATACTTTTGGGCTGTCCATTGTGTCAGTGTGCTACCGTGTGCTTAGTTGCTTGCTCACGTAGTACGATCTGGTTACTCTATATTTTGTCGTAATCAGTAAGTGCATAACAAGAAACTGCTGTTATATTTCGATATATTCGAGTATTGTGCCTGAATGCCATCTCCAAAAAGGAACTAGTGTAGGTGCCAGTTAGCAAGGAAACTCTATTATTGACTTCCACTGAAAAAGATGTATTGGCACTCTCACCCTTTTCCATATTACGTCCTCAACTGTAAAGATGAATATTGGTGTCCATGGCATAATGATAAGTAGTGCAGTACAAGTACATTACTATTTAGGTTGTGGTTCTTTCATTCAAAATCCTCGTTCTTAATCAACTCATGAGCCCTCCTCCCAACGTACCCCATTACCCGCCGGTGAAGTTGCTCCGTTCAAACCACACTCATTACGCTACTGTGCCTTTTACTAGGCCACGGCTGCTTTCTTTCAACTTCTTGTCCAGTTTTATTCAACTTTATTACATCTCATTATCTGCTGTTCTGAAGTTTGGTGTCAGAATCGTCATCCGGCTACATAAACCATTCGCTTCTCACTTCATCTCTGACCCAGTGGAATGGGGGGAAATAACAAGGGTTAGACATGAATCTTGTCCAGCACTTCGTCAAGGTTGGGGGGTCTAACCTCCCCCTACTGAAAATTTTTGTCGAACGACTAATAATGAAGGTGATAAATTCCGTCATAATATTAACAAGTAGTTCCGTGAGGAACTAAATGGCCTATTTCCATATATCCTATTGGACTCTTCTATTAAAAGACACGGATAGTCAGTCTGAAAGACTAGACTTTATATCATTTTAAATGCTAGCAGCAGTACGATGTAGCAGCCGAGTACCAAGAAGGCAGTGCACGAACAGAGTTTCAAGATTCTATTTTGTTTCTTCACTGCCTACTTGATTGTTCTCGCACTGTCTTCTTGAAACTCTGTTCTAGCACTGCCTTCTTGGTACTGTCCCCGTTTACCCGGATAGTAGGCTGTCAGATATCCGCCCCCTCAATCGGATTGCCAATAATCTACCGCACCGGCTCAGCTACACCAATGAAAATGGCACTGACAGATACTACCGAGATTTGAGCACAGAAGTTAACAGGAAATTATTGTGGAACACACCAAAATAGACGGGGGTTCATACTTACCTTTACTTACCTCTTAAAAATTATCTCGGGGATTGGGTTGACAACTGGATCACTAAAGTATGCTCCCACAATAACCTCCACCATGACATTTAAAAATGAACCAGAACGAAGACAAGAACTTTGAACTGTACAAAAAATTTTATTTCAAATAAAGGGTATGATTTTAACAAACTCAACAAAATAAATGTGGCTATCAGTAGCCCATGTCAATCTGACTATGTCCTCCTATAGGACTTGCAAAGTTATCATACAACATGTTAGCTCCCCCGAGCTCAAAATAACGTAATATTCATAACACAATTGGACTGGATAAGGAAGTCAGGACGAGACACATATACAGAGCATTTGGTTTCTTTTAATAAACATGACACTTGTATTTATAGGCACAAGGCCACAATGTAGACGACCTTGCCCGCTGATAACCAGTTGTCTGGCCAGCTGCGGTCTACCCTTCAACATGTCGCACACCTTGTCAAATGGATTCACTTGTCATGCCACGTTGCGTATGAATCCAGCTCCCTCTCAAACGCTCTAAATGTCCGCAACTCATCACAAATATTGTTACGCAAATCTTTCAAATGCTCTACTCACATACGACTGGATTATTCTGACAATCCCTAAGCTTGTTAAATTATCATCCAAATGTTTAATAAGCATTGTTTAGAGTATATAACAAACTCTTAAATGTTTATAACAAAAACTCATAAATCATTTATAACAATTAGAAATTGTTTATAATATTGTCGAAGACAATTACAAAAATTTTAAACACGCCTCTAACATTACTTTCGTTCCACATTATTGTCAAAGATATTTACATCATTATTTACAATATTAACATTTAAATTATTCAAATTATTAATTTAAGAAATACATTTAACCACATGTTCATCCGGTTGGTAATTTCATAATCGTGTCAATATAATCGACCAATGAAGGTTAGTTATACATGTTAATGTCACAATCTGGTTTAATAAAGGTTTAATAATTATAATAATTATTTGTGACGGTAATCTTCATTCAAAATCTTATCTCAAATTCTTTCAATACTCTTGTTAATTATAACAGTAAATTCACTTGATTAATTTTCAAAGGACTACGACAATACACTCCAGCGGAAAATACTTCGCTTACAAAAAAAAATGCACAAAACTGCATTAAAATAGGCCCAGAATTCATCATATATTAATATATACGGCATCAAAATCTTCCACAGAATTTACAAAAACCTCCACTAACAAATTCTTTAACATCATTAATTACTGTGGGAACCTCCTTCATTTATTCAAGGGCATTATACATCAGCGACTTTCAACACGTCCGCTGCACTAGCGATTATACATTCATAGTTCCACTTCAAAAATTCTTATAATCATTAATAGTTTCAAAACCGTTGTCATTTAACCTTCGTGGATTTCATTCATGAATCGAAATGAAGTAAAAATTTGCCAATCACAAACAAATTTAATAGTGAATACGCTTATATACGCCTCTCTGGTCTATCAAAATTTAAGATTATCATCTTGAAAGTATTGTAGTATAAAAATACTATCATCAAACAAAGTGCGACTAAACTGCAAAATAGTCGAATAGAATCCAATTAGACTGTGAAATGCAAACACTATTATTCAAATCTTTAATTGAGAAAAAACTCCTAACAAAAGTTCATGACTTTAATGCATTCGATAATTCATAATTAAAGTTCATCTTTCACAAAATTGTCTATGATGCAATGGTCGTTCATAACTGACGATAAATGTCTGTGTTGCAATCATTTCAAATAACGACTAGTATTTCCAAGATCGTCGACAACGTAATGGATTTTAACGCTCTAAAATCATTTAAATGTTCTTCCTTCTTGATGATGACAGAAAATTGGTCAAAGTAATTAAACTGGGGTAGAAATTACTTCAATAAAGTGACACGCTGTCTGAATTTAAATCTGCCATGAAAATCATTAACTTATAGTCAAATCGTGACTACAAAAATAAGCAAATTACTGAAATATCAGTCTCAACTGATCCAAAATCATTTAACTATGCCCATGACATAACAATGTCTTAATACATCGTCGAAAAAGGCATAACTCATCAAGGTGTACTGAGAATAGGAATCTCAAACAAGAATATAGGGCAAAATACATGAGGACAGAAAATATGGGAAAATGGTTGCTCAGACATCGCTAAAAAACTCAAATAAAACAATAAACGTTCACGACTACCTTATCTGCCGATTGAAGTTCCAGAGGAAAATTCCCCAAAGAAGACTGCTGATGGATCCATTTCACCAACTTAAAGATGAGCTCCATCCTCGAAACAGGAAACAGCGCCCTTGGAGAATCGAACTGCTTCCTCCTCCGGAAACTGCATTGCTCCGTGTAGACGAAAGACATCCTTCCGGCAAAACTCTTCTTTGTGAGTCGGGACTACCCTGACCTCTCTTGAAAAATCCCTGAAGTTCTTGGAGAAAATCGCCATGAAGTTTTTGTAGTAATTTCCATCGAAATATTCATATACAGTGAGTATGAAATCGTTTCCATTGCTGTTTGATAGTATTCAGCGTTGGACCACGAAACATGGGTGTAGATGGTTGTTCATCACATGTTCGCTTGTGTGGAATAGCAATTAGCGAAGTTCCATGCTGCTATCTTACTCCAACGATGTTTGTCCCAATTGCATTAAAGTCCTTTAGCCTTCCATCTTCTCTTCGGTTATGGTAATAGTAGAACAAACTGCCATATTAAACTGCTCCATAATACTGTAGCGTTGTGTCACAATTCAATCTTAAGTCTCCCTGTTATACTAGCAGTGTCAGCCGCAGCGTAGAATCTGACGATACAAAGTGCTTCTCAGGTGGCGAGAAAATCACTTTTGTCAGTCGTCTAAAAATGCCAATATCTTCCAAAATAACTTCGTGAAATTGTTCAACTTTTCTACACTCCTTAATGTAGCACAGCACAATAGAATTAGCTTATAGGCAAACGCTAACTGTTCATAGCTAATCTTGTAGACGCGTTATAATGTGCGTTTTAACTTCACCTAGTTTTACTCACTGTAAACTTGCACTGC
Organism: Meconema thalassinum; assembly: GCA_946902985.2. Classification (NCBI taxonomy): domain Eukaryota; kingdom Metazoa; phylum Arthropoda; class Insecta; order Orthoptera; family Tettigoniidae; genus Meconema; species Meconema thalassinum. The sequence goes on along the minus strand of OX336389.2, from coordinate 243,272,142 downwards.
TTGTCTGCTCGAATCTCGTTTAATGCGGTGGCTTCACCACGCGTTATAATGACGACTCTTTCTACTTATTTCACTCGACGTCTGACCAAAACGACTATATAAGATCTGATACTATAAGAACTGAAGATCTGAGACTGAAGATCTGACGATTTTGAGACAGCTCTCTTCTGCGCAAGGCCTTTTATAAACTTCATAAGGGGCGTATCCATCCCTTCCATAGCGTGTTACTGCGTCATCGCTAGAAGTTCCAACTTCGTCAATACGTGACGGATTTTCAAAATTCAAAAACTGAAAATAAATTTCACCAAAATTCCAGATCAATGCCACTACTGCAAATGGGTTTCCACAATTCTGCATTCCAAAAAGCATTAAAAATATCATAGTTTCAGCAATCTCCGTCTTCCTTCAAACAATCGTTCATTGGTTCGAGCCTCCCCTCCAATAGCATAATTTCTTCCTCAGCACAATTCCACATTTCCTGCGACTGCGTTGTAAATCTCGAATCTTTCTCGAACAAATGCTGACGTCATTGAGAATCTCAGCTCAAGCAGCCTGCTGGTATAACGTCTGCGTCATCCGTGCTTACGTCATGACTACCCACGTCATAACTATGACAGCCATAACTTTCTTCATAATTTCCAAAATAGCCACCGTGGTCTCTATATAATTCAATTTACGGGGGCAGTACTAGGCTGCTACATCGTACTATGACGTCACACACCTTAGTGCGTTCTCGGTACATTTCGTCCCGTCACCGTAACGTAATGCCAGACCCCAGATAAAGTCGACATAATCATTTAAAATGATAAAACTCCCCCATTTAACGTTGATTTCGATCGCATGATTAGCACACAAGAAATAAAAACTTAATTTTAAAATTTCGCACAACCACGATCTTGAGGTTATAGAAACAGTTGAAATAAATTCGATGACAGTGGATCAAAATTTGTATAAGCATTCACCGTGCCAAGTCTCAGAGCGCTCGGATTGTTAATTCGCGAGGAAAGTCCATTTAAAAAATTTAAATTTCGCACCACAGCCATGTCGGATTTATGCTCAACAGGTTATTGAAAGTGCTATAGGTGACCTTATGTTAATATCTTTTATCAACAAACTAAATTTCAGTTTGATTGCTGTAATAAATAGATTCGTAGATATTGAGAACCGTCTAAGTATTTCGGATGGCTGCCATTTTGGATTTTTATATACATATATAGGTCATAGAGTTATGTACATAGATGAAGATTATTGCATAAGTTAATTACGTTAATTTCGATCGCTTGGTTAGGACACAAAAAATAAAAACTTAATTTTAAAAATTCGCACTGCCATCATCTTGAGGTTATGAAAACAATGGAATTATATTAGATGCCAGCGGATTAACATTTTTGTAACCATATACCGAACTAAGTTGCACTGCGTTCGGATGGTTAAATCGCAAGAAAAATCCATATTAATGTTTCAATTTCGCTTGGCCGTCCTGTTAACGTTGTACTTAACAGGTTTCTGAAAGTCACATAGGTGAACTTCTAGTAGAAGTACCGTACAAAATTTCAAGGTGATATCTGTTACTGTAGTGGAGATATAGAAAGCTAGTGAAATATTCACGGGGCCGCAATGTTGGATTGGTGAAACGTATTAAAATTTGAAAGGCTCGGTCAAGATTGGACGATGTAGTAGTGTGTACTTACTGAGTTTCAGTGAAATTGCTTTGGCCGTTTAGATTTTATTACGGGTACACACGCAAACTCACACATACGCGCGCGCGCACACACACACAGACACGGACAAAAGGTGGTCTCATAAGCCTATATTTTCAAAAATGAAAGTAGGGTAATAACCTTTTAGCATAGTTTCAGTAATCATATGCGAGAGGTATACTGCTCCAAGATGCAGGATGAAAGACGAATTTTGAGAGTTGCAGTGCTTGCAATGTTGACGAACTTACAGTATATAAACCGAAGGTGTTGAAGAGGCGTGAGGTGGTGCAAGAAACCGTTTATTGATCTGCATGGTTCGATGTGTAGGAATCTGGTGTGTTGATTTTTGTACCTATTTTCTCGATTATGAACGGAATGCATTGGTGTAAAGGCGTTGTAGAGATATATCGGGGTCTTGGTGTGCAATATTTTATGTATCAGAATGGCTACTGATAGCTGCCTCCGCTCGTTGAGTTTCAGACATTTCAGCTGCACGTAGTAGGATGTGATATATTCATCTCGCCTTACATCCAGAATGTACCGAACACATGCATTCTGGACTCTTTGTAGTTTGATATTGTGTTTCTGGTAAATCATTGTATACAGGAGAGCCATAATCAATTATTGTAAAAATGACAGAGGGAGAAAATACGTGTTTATAGCATTAATTTGTATGCTTTTGTAGATTATTTTTTTCATTTGATGAAATGTTTTATAGCATTATTCACTAATTTCACTAATTATTTTTACTGTGCAGGCCTGAGTAAAATATGGCTTCACCGATAGGCCTATGTCAGTCACGCTCATGGCTGTGATTATATGGAATCTACTGAGCTCAGAGGTGTACAAATCTCTGTTTTGGCCAGACCCATTCTTGCCTGTAGAGCCCGACACACCAGTCTCTGCCGCGACATAACTGGGGATGCGTGGCCACCAAACTGTGGGAGGAGTGGGACTGTCCTAGCTCGGCTGATCGGTCACGTGACTTAAAAAACCGAAACGAAATATCACGTACACCGCTTGGGTCAAGTTTGGCAGGGCACAGTTTCTACATATTAGTAGGATAAAAGTCAGAATTGTCTTGAAAATATAGAAATATAAATCAATTCTGAGCCCAGTAGTTAAATGTGTATGTTATTTTAAAATAATTTGAAAGAAAACACTGCTCATCGATCATTAATCACTCGTTCCTAGCTGCTGCCGATTTCACGAGCCAATGTAATGTTGCACAATGACGAGGTGGGTGAGCGAAACTCCATTGCGTTAGCATTATGTCTCCACGTTCAATTCCAAGCAGAAAATGATGTTGCTATATTGGGACTCGTTTTGGCGTTTTTCCAACGAAACGGGGAGCTGCAGTAAGTCCGGAGATTGGAGGTTTGACCCGGCGCTGACAGACGCTATCCTGAGTGTGGTTTATCCTCCCGTTCGTCCACACTCCGTCCAGGCAAATGCCGGGAATGTAATCTTATTACAAGTCCAATGCACCTATCTGCTCTCAACCCCAATAATATCAGCTACACACACTACTACAGTCATCACAGAAAGAGAGACAAATTCAACATACACCCAGGTACACGGGGCTGATGACCAAATAAGTCCTAAGCGAAAATAGAACGAATCCATAGGGTGTTCAGTAAGATAAATGTTTGATGTCTGAATTAAAAGGAACTAACCACAAGATAATCTGCAGAATAATGTGATGCTCATAGATGGAACCAAGGGACCCATTGCTTTGGCCAAGCCTCTCCAACTCAACTGCCCTCTCACCGGCTCGGGGCTCATAAGCTGTGAATGCGACAAGTAGGCTGACCATTGCAAGCTAAGAAATCTTGCAGTTTCAGTGACGACCGTAAGCCACTGGAGCTTCTTTTTACGTGCATTCACCTCGAAAATTTCATGCATTAACATGAAATCGACCCCACTCCACTTTGGTGAGAGACAAGCAGCATGATCGAAGCACAGTAGAGCGCTTTAGAGCTCCTCATTCTGCCGACCAATGACCGAAGAGACTAGTGAATTCAAAAAGCACCTAGGAGATGATGGTTAGTCTTGGTGTTTAACGATCAATTGCAACGTGAAGTTTGAGGAAGCAGAGATGGCTGCAATGCCAACTGCAGATGAGGATTCAAGGAGATGACTCATTCACTCACAGAGACTTGCAGATTAGACTGGGTACTGAAAGGATAAACCATCCAAAATGTAAATGAATCAAAGAATTAAATCGATAAATTAAATATAACAAGTAGTTCCGTGAAGAACTATACAGCCTATTTTCATATATCCTACTCATTTAAATTGCCTCTATCAACATACAAAATTTCAGTTTGATTGTTGTAATAGATTCGTAGATATTGAGAACCGTCTAAATATTTCATTTGGTCGCCATGTTGGATTTTTATTTGTGTACTATTACATGAAGATAATTGTGTACGTGTGGTATTCAAACTTCAATCGCATGAATAGGGCACAAGAAGTAAGAACGAGATTTTAATATTTCGCACAGCTGCCATCTTGTAGTTAGTCTGGCTGCGTGGCTCAGGGGTAACGTTCTCGCTTGCTGAGCCCAAGGTTGCAGGTTCGAAACCTGGCGCAGTCAGCTGGCATTTGAGGAAGCGCAAATGCGAGGGAGCCGTGTCAGTAGATTTACTGGCACGTTAAAGATCCCCTTCGGGGCAAAATTCCGGCACCCCGGCGTCTCTAAAAGCCAGTGTAGTTAAAAGGGACGTAAAACCAATAACATTATTATTATTATCATCTTGTAGTTATGAAAACAATTGAAATAAATTAGACGCCAGTGGATTAACATTCGTATAGTCATTTACCGTACAAAATTTCACTTCACTCGGATGGTCTAATCGCGAGAAACGTCCATTTAAATATTCAGCCTACACTTCGCGTCGCCGCCATGTTGGATTTGTGCTCACCAGGTTATTGAAAGTCCTATAGGTGAACTTATGTTCATAGTCTCTATGAACATAAAAATTGCAGTCTAATTGCTGTAAAAATTCGTAGATACTGAGTACCGTCTAAACATTTCAGACGGCCGTCACTTTGGATTGTTAAATGTATATGCCATAGAGCTATGTACCATTAAAGGAACATTTTATTGCGTAGCTACATTATTCAAACTTTCACTTCGATCGCATGATTACGACACAAGAAACAAAAACTTAATTTTAAAATTTCGCCCAGCCGCCATCTTGAGCTTATGTAAACAATTGAACTAAATTAGATGCCAGTGCATTAAAATATGTATAATCATTTACTGTACAACATTTCACTGCGCTCAGATGGTTAAATCTTGAGAAAGGTCTATTAGAATGTTTCAAATTCCCTTGGCCACCATGTTCGTTTTGTAGCTTACAGGTTTTTGAAAGTTACATAGATAAACTTGTAGTAGTGCCCTTTATCACCGTACAAAATTTTAGGGCGATATCAGTAATAGTTTCGGAGATATAGAATGCCAGTGAAATATTTCGCACAGCCGCCATATTGAGGTTATGTAAAAAATTGAACTAAATTAGATGACAGTGCATTACAATGTGTACCTAGGTATACACATTTGCTGTACCAAGTTTCATTACATTTGTATGGTTAAATCGCGAGAAAAGTCTATTTAAAAGCCTCAACTACGTTTGGCCGCCATGTTGGTTTTGTACTTACCAGGTTTTTGAATTGGTGAACTTCTAGTAGGTCCCTTTATCTCCGTACCAAATTTCAGGGTGATATCAGTAATAGTTTAGGGGTTAGTGAATGCTGGTGAAATATTTCGCACAGCCGCCATGTTGGATTGGTGAGACGTAATAAAATTTGAAGGGCACGGTCGGGGTCAGCTAAAATGGTGTTATTACCGTACCGAGTTGCATTGAAATCGCTCAAGCCGTTTGGATGTTATTAGGGACACACACACACTCACACCGCACACACACACACATATGCACACACGGACGAAAGGTGATCGCATAAGCCTGTTTTTTTTCATAAAATGAAAATAGGCTAAAAATCACGCAGTGGATGTGAAAGAGTACCGCACATGGAAGAATAAGAATTCTAGTTGGTGTTTTGTCTTTTGTGTTAGTAAACATTTGACCGCACCTATTCTGGCTCTGGTAAAATGAACTCAGCCTGCCTCGTGCTTGCCCAACATTGCTAACCTCTAGGATATTACGAGATGAAACAGCACTAGCTACACTCGCTAAGGCACTGCACTAGGCCTTGGGGCCAAGCTTTCTGCGGAATCAGTAGACGTGGGTTTGAACCTCGCCGTCGGCCGTCTTTGAAATTGTTTTCCGTGGTTTCCCATTTTCAACTCCTGACAAATGCCAGGACGGTACCTTCCATCTCCTTGGCCAGTATCATTCATTTCGTCGCTCATTAACTCCACTCATGTGGTTGGCGTCAGAATGGGCAACCGGCCGTAAAAAAAATTCCACAGTTCTAGCCCTTCAAGCAAGCAACTCCATGTTGAGTACATCCTTTAATATCATAGACTCGACCTTCCATGAACACAATTCCTTTAGGGGATATGGACTTGGAAATTTACGTATTGTACCTTTAGGAGATAATTATAGACTCGGTATCGTCTGATTGCCATCTCGAACACAGTTCATCGCTGAATCTAATTGTTGGTGCATTTGTAATTATTAATTCTAGTTGTTTTCTCCACTTTTCCAAGGGTAAATAAAGGACACGACGTGCCCGCATGTTGACACGCGGTAGACAGATGATTGTTCACCGGAAACCCAACCATGCCCGATTAGCAGTTAGCCCTTTCTACCACAACGAGCGCTAGTGTGAGGAAATGCAAAAATTCACTTAAGCCCTTATATCTACTTCCGGTATGAATATTTAAAAAAACAAGCGTATTGAACCAAGGAACGCATTAAAGAAAGAAGTATACAGGGTGTCTCTTATTAACGTTTAAAACTCTCTGTAGCGACGTAGATGGCATTGAGACAAGTAATTTGATATAGGACACTTAGGGTCGCAAGTGTCCGGAAATACATTAAAAGTGAACCACAACTGTTAAACATATGACGTCATCAGGTGACGGCTCAGCTCGAGTGGTGGGGCCCGTGCTCCCTTGCGGACACCAAAGCACACGTTGAACATCATATCACTCTGGTTCCGTGTCTTAATGTCAACAAACAATCTGCTTCCATTTGAAAGGAGAAGAGAGAGATCAAACAAAGCTGATGGATAGGCCCCGGACTTGAACATCGAACCCCACGCGCCTGATGCGTACATGCAGACACGGAACCAGAGTGATGTGATATTCAACGTTTGCTTTGGTGTGCGTAAGGGAGCACGGGCCTCACCACTCGAGCTGAGCAGTCACCTGATGACGTCATCTGTTTAACAGTTGTGGTTCACTTTTAATGTATTTCTGGACACTTGCGACCCTAAGTGTCCTATATCAAATTACTTGTCTCAATGCCATCTGCGTCGCTATAGAGAGTTTTAATAGTACATTATGCAACGAGCCTATAATGGCAATAATTAAGACACGAGTATGTTTATAACACGAGCGTATGCGAGTTTTATAATTTCCATACGAGTGTCTTAATTACCATTATAGGCGAGTTGCATACGACTGTTTATGTTCGACGATAATTATTATAACTATTTTATGTTCGAAGATAAATATTCTCAAATATCTCTCCAGATTTTGCCAGTTTTATGTACTGAACAGAGCGCATGAGACGCAGAGAATGCCTTGTATTTGAACATGCCCTCCTAGATTACACCACTATGACACTAGGCAACGCAGTGAAATTTAAATTAGAAGGCGTAGGAACTCAGTGCAGGTGCGATGATATCCTTATCTAATTGGCCAAACAACTGTTTCTTGAGCTCTGATTGGTGGGAGAAACTGTTTCATAATGAAAAATTGTGTTATAATGACCATAATTATGATACAGTTTTCTAGTCAGGGTCGAACATAATAGTACATTATGCAACGAGCCTATAATGGCTATAATTAAGACACGAGTATATTTATAAAACGAGTGTATGCGAGTTTTATAATTAAATACGAGTGCCTTAATTACCATTACAGGCGAGTTGCATACGACTGTCTATGTTCGACTATAATTATTATAACTATTTTATGTTCGAAGATAAATATTCTTAAATATCTGTCGAGATTTTGCCAGTTTTATGTACTGAACAGAGCGCATGAGACGCAGAGAATGCCTTGTATTTGACCATGGCCTTCTCGATTACCCCACTATGACACTAGGCAACGCAGTTTAGAAGGCCTTGGAACTCCACGCAGGTGCGATGCTAACCTTATCTAATTGGTCAAACAACTGTTTCTTGAGCTGTGATTGGTGGGAGAAACTGTTTCATAATGAAAAATAGTGTTATAATGACCATCATTATGATACAGTTTACTGACACATAATAGTCAGGGTCGAACATAAACGTTAATAAGAGACACCCTGTATAAATAAGTTAATTTGGCTAGGATTTGAATCAAAAAGAAAACGTGTAAAGAAACAAGTAATTTTAGGCTGTTTTTCCGGAAATGCATTTAGGCCGGAAGGGATTTAAGAAATTTGATGTTTTAGTTTAATAGAGCTCTTCAAGACTCACAATTTGAAACCTTTCCAGGCCCTTTAGCCCTTCAACTTTACGTTTTTGTAAAGATGGGGACCCCTACTTTGTATGCTAAGAACATGTTTTCAACACCCGCCACATTGACTGTCATCGCATCTCATTCCCGACCCCATTGGAATTGGGAATAAGAAGGGGTAGACATACTGTACAGGGGGCTGCGTGGTGCAGTCGGTAGAGGCGCTGAGCTTCTATCTGGAAGGGAGTAGGTTCGATCCCCACCCAGGTAGTGGATTTTCGAAAAAAGAAAACTACCACTTTCGGAAACGCAAATAGCCCTGGGGTTCACTCAGCGTACACCAGAAATGAGTACCAGGGTAATTCCTGGGAGCAAAGACGGCTGGGCGTGGAGCTGACAACTCCATCCCAACTAGTGCCGATGTCACAAAAAGTGGAAGCCTGTATCTTCCACTACTCCCAGGGCCTCCAAAGCCTGTACGGAGTTGGCTTCGCTTTTTATACATACTATACACTACTGTATGATGGAGAGGCCCATTAGTCTCGTCAGCCCTTGTTTCCTCTCCACGGCTTCTCCCTTCCCCGGAATAAAACCCTGGTCACGTCACTGTTCAGGTCTGTTTATTAATGCACAGCATATTTAAATATTCGTTGCTCTACATAGGGGAGTCCACAGATTAGTGGGCAGGCTGGAAGCTGGAAGGGGGTTGACTCAGGTGCCACGTGCCGAGCTGGCTGATGAAGCAAGCTGTGCACCGAGGCACAACACACAGTGCCCTTTGTTCATTCAATAATACAGGAGTGGGGTTTGTCGTTACTGATAACGGCATTATTATAAACCGTTACTTTTACGGTCACGACGTTAAATTCTGGTAACTGGCATTGTAACGCTGCTACGTTCAATAATAACAACTAGCGGACCCGTGCGACAACTCTCGCATGTGTATAAACCACCCGCCTGGCTTTACTGTTATGCGGGCTTCTAAAAATATGTTTGTTTGTTTAAACGCACTTTTTAAACAAATTGTCGATATTTATGACATCAGAGAGCAATTCCTCACTGCTGCTGGTTGCACAATGGGTTGTGTGTGCCCCGTGTGTACAGACTACCCGCCCGGCCCTAGTGCTATGCGGGCTGTACGCAACACAGTTCTGCCAGGGGCTATCGTCTTGTTTATTTGTTTAAAAGCACTTTATGAACAAATAAATATATTTCCGTTGACTTTTCAAGAAATGCAAGATTTTTCCTGTACTATCGAGACAATTTGGATGATTTTGGTACAAACCACGCCTCTGGTTTAGGAGCTTGCGTATTGTGAAACATACACCTTAGCGTATTATATACAATATATACTAGCGGACCCGTGCGAGAACTCTCGCAAAATGGGTTGTGTGCGTCTTATGTGTGCAGACTACCCGCCCGGCCCTAGTGCTATGTGGACTGTACGCGATTCAGTTCTGCCAGGGGATATCGTCTTGTTTATTTGTTTAAAAGTACTTTATAAATATATTTTCATTGGCTTTTCAAGAAACGCAAGATTTTTCATGCATTATTGAGGCGATTTGGAAGATTTTGGTACCAACCACACCTTCTAACTCCCTCTGGTATAGGAGCTTGAGTTTTGTGAAACATACACCTTAGCGTATTATATAATAAGACAGATAATAATAGGCTAATGTTATTTTTCTTACGTCCCTTTTAACTCCTGCGACTTAAAGAGACGCCGGGGTGCCAGAATTTCCCCCCGAAGGGGATCATTAACGTGCCAGTAAATCTACTTATACTGCTCCCTCGTATTTGCGGGTGATACCGAGCTCCGCTAATGAGTTCTGACCACGGAAGTCAATTAGGAAAATCCTACCAGGGAAGTTGCCTGAGGCGTGTTTCACTGCCCCCCACTCCAAAGTGGACGTGGTAGTAAATATTGTCGGAATGTGTCAACCTGCCGTGATCTTCACTATCTAGCCTACTCTTGTTATCTCAAACGCGTATTTCATACAACTCATTAGAAATTTTAGGCGTTATTCCAGATTTGCCTTTAAAGCTCAAGTGCAATAATTTTCTTTGTATTTCAGAGTTACTATACAGATCAATATGCACATTTTAATTTGTATGTTGTAGCTTCGTAAAAATGTTATCATATGACAGTTATAACCTGCAGTATGAGCATTACAACGATATCATGGGAACCAAATGCTTATATGTATTCTGCTACAAAACAAGATGCAAAACTGCAGACAAAAGCTTTACTTCCACTTGTTACGTGCCACCCCCTAGTGGCACTTTTGTTAACTGGATTACGGTGGGGGTACAAAGCACAACACCAATTACTGCTTAAAGAAATAATTAACTTTATTGTGGCCAGAAAATTACACTAATCAGCAAATACAAGCAATTAGGAGCCTTACTCCAGTTTCCTCAAGTCTCTTCCTTGAGCGCTCTTGGCCCTTCCACTTGTCAACAGATCACAGAAGTTAATCCGTCCTAATGAGTACGGTGGCCTTGACAGAAACTACCTGCTCCTCTCCTTTATGTTCACCGACCACAATTACTTACGATCACTTGCTGCAGGCTATTTCGCTGTCCACAAGCTGGAGAAACAATGTCACTGGATTTCGTAACTCGCACAGCACTTCGTCACCACACTTCTGTCGCACAAGATAATCGCTCGCACTAGCTCGTAAAACACAACAACAACAACTGCTAGACAGGTCGCACTTATATAGCAGGCCGGTGACTCAATAAATGCTTCTAGATCCATCCAGGGTTCACGGCTTCTCGAGGTTTCCATCGCTGGTCCAGTCACGAATATTCTGTAATACCCCTTTGTCCTAGCAGCCCTGTTGCATAAGGCACACGCAATACAGGAGGCAGGCCACAGCCCAGCCCTGGGGCAGTTGTGACTCATGCGGCGAGTGATGACACAAACTCACAGCCGTAACACCACCCCCTTCCTAAAAAGGCTGATCGTCCCGATCAATCATTGGTCCGTCTGTGTCCCTCCGTAGGCTGCCAGGCGATCTCGGTGCACGATCTTCATCTTAGCCCTCGGGCTCCGCTGGATCCTGTAGACGACATCGTTGATCCGTTTCACGACTCGGTACGGGCCCTCCCAGGACTTCTGCAGTTTGGGTGACAGGCCTTTCTTCCGTAATGGGTTGAAGAGCCAGACCAGGTCGTCCTCGTGGAATCCGCCGGCATCCGTCTGCTGGTCGTATCGGGTCTTCATTCGGTCGGTCTCGATCCGTAGTTTCCTCCTCATGAACGCGTGTACGTCCTCCAGTTGGTCGACCAGTTCTTGACAATACTGGCTTACCGGGATCGGATCATTCCCAGGTCGGCCGAAGGCAAGATCGACAGGCAGGCGGAGCTCCCTCCCAAACATGGCCCGGGCTGGTGTGCACCCGGTGGCTTCGTGCACGGCGGCGCGGTAGGCCAGGAGAAATAGTGGAAGATGTTTGTCCCAATCCCTCTGGTGCTCGCTGACGACTATTCGGAGATGGTTCTCGATGGTGCGATTGAATCGCTCTACCATCCCCTCGGACTGAGGGTGTAGTGGCGTTGTCCTTGTCTTCCGGATTCCCAGCAGCTGGCATAGGTTCTGGAACACCTGCGACTCGAAGTTCCTCCCTTGGTCGGAGTGCAGCTCCAGGGGTACTCCGTACCGGCTGACGAATTCCTTCACCAGGGTCTCTGCAATCGTCGCGGCTTCTTGGTTAGGGAGCGCATACGCCTCCGGCCATTTGGTAAAGTAGTCGCTGACGACTAATATGTAGCGGTTCCCTGCCTCGCTTAACGGGAATGGCCCAGCAACATCGATGGCCACTCTCTCCATGGGGCCGCCCACGTTGTAGGTCTTCAGTGGACCCCGTCGTCTTCGTCCTGGGCCCTTGCTGGCTGCGCAATCGTGGCACCTCGCGCAGTAGTTCTCCACGTCTGTTCGGCATCCGATCCAGTAGAACCGCTCTCTCAGCTTCTCCAGGGTCTTCTTTATCCCTAGGTGTTCACCAGATGATCCTCCATGAACTTCCTTCAGGACTTCCTCCGTCATAGCCTTTGGAACGACGACTTGTTCCCGAGATGTCTTCCCGTCGGTGCTCTCCCAGGTATGGCAGATGAGGCCATCCCTTACAATCAGCGAGTCCCACTGTGCCCAGTAGGACTTAAACTTTGGGCTGCAGTCACTCACAATATTCCACCCGGGTCTGGGGACACAGGCCCTCTTCCATTCGGCTATCAGTCCCAGGTCATCATCTTCTGCTTGTGCCCGCGTGAAAGATTTGCGGCTCCAGTTCCCTTGAAGTTCCACAGTAGTCCGTCGGCACAGTATCCCGGTGTTCTCCTCCCTTCGGGCACAGAAGGTGCAGTCTTCGGGGCACGGTCTTCGTGACAGGGCGTCGGCGTTAGAATGCAGTTGGCCTTTCCTGTGCTGAATCTCAAAGTTGTACTGTTGAAGCCTCTCTAACCACCGCGCGAGTTGACCCTCGGGCTGCTTGAAGTTCAGGAGCCACCGCAGGGATGCATGGTCGGTCCTGATGAGAAATTCTTGCCCGTACAGGTACTTGTGGAAGTGTTCAATGGTCTTCACGATGGCGAGCAGCTCCTTCCTGGTGACGCAGTAGTTCCTTTCTGGCTTTGACAAGGCCTTGCTGAAGTAGGCCACTACTCTCTCCTCGCCGTCCACTACCTGCGACAGGATTCCCCCTATGCCAAAGTCGCTGGCATCGGTATCGACGATGAACCTTGTTCCAGGTCTGGGGTAGGCCAGAATAGGCGCGGTGCACAGAGCCTGCTTGAGTTGTTCGAAGGCACTGTGGCATTCTGCTGTCCACGTGAAGAGTTGGTCCTTCTCAGTCAGTCGATGTAAAGGTTTGGCGATGTCGGCGAATCCCCTCACGAAGCGACGGTAATAAGTTCAGAGTCCCAGGAAGCTTCGTAGTTGGGACTTGTCCTTCGGGACTGTCCACTCCCTCACAGCTGCGGTCTTCTCTGGGTCGGTGCGCACCCCTTCCTCGGAGACGATATGCCCAAGGAACTGGACCCGCTTCTGGAAGAGCTGACACTTCTTGGGGCTCAACTTCAGCTGGATAGCCCGTAGCTTCAACAAGATCTCCTTCAGGTTGCTGTAGTGCTCCTCGAAGCTCCTCCCCAGAACGATGACGTCGTCTAGGTAGACCAGGCAGGTCTTCCAGTGTAGTCCCCTCAGAATGGACTCCATTAGCCTTTCGAAGGTCGCAGGGGCGTTGCACAGACCCAATGGCATGACGGTGAACTGCCAGAGCCCGCTGCCCACAGAGAACGCCGTTTTCTCGCGGTCCTTAGGGTGGACCTCCACCTGCCAGTAGCCACTCTTCAAATCCAAGGTGGAGAACCATCTTGACCCTGATATGGTGTCCAGCGTGTCGTCGATCCGGGGTAGAGGGTAGCTGTCCTTCTTCGTGACGTCGATCACCCGCCTGTAGTCCACGCAGAACCTGGTGGAACCGTCCTTCTTCTTCACAAGCACGACCGGAGAACTCCAAGGACTATGTGATGGCTCGATCACCCCTTGCTCCTTCATCTCTTCTACCATCCGGTCAACTTCGGCTTGCTTGGCGAGCGGTACACGTCGGAATGGGGCCCTAATCGGTGCGCTGTTCCCAACGTCGATTCTGTGCTGGACCAAGCTTGTCCTGCCGAAGTCTTTGCTCCCCACGGAGAAGACATCCTGGAATTCGCGTAGCAGGTCCTGAAGTTGGCGTGATTGCTCTTCGTCTAAATGGTCCTGGGATCCTTGGTACAGCTTCTGTAGTTCTTCTGGCAGGGCGCGTCTTCTTCGGTTGTCCGTCTGCAGGTGTCCGTCCGTCGTTTCTGTGATGCGGGCAATCCAGGTAACGGGCTCGCAGACTCCTAGGTTGGTGTCCCGGTGAACCGTAATATCGTAGTCGTTCAGGTTGGACAGGCGGACGTACGGCCGAGGCGTCGTGTTGATGAGGGTCTTGGCAACTAGCAATCCTTTTGTCTGGATGTCCTCATATTTTGGCTCGATGACAGCTGCCACTCCCTCAGCAGTTCCGTGGACAATTACGGCGGCGCTGACCTCCGTCCTGGCAGGAACGATGACGTCCTCTCTCAGCCTTACTCGTCGTGCGATGACGGCCTCGTGTGCTGGTTGCAAAGCAAGTTCCTCACCTCCGAAGTGCAGAGTGTTGGTACTCAAGTCCAAGATGATGTTGTTCTGGTCCAGGAAGTCCAGTCCGATGATCACTTCGTTTGATACGTCAGCCACAAGCACTGGATGCTTCACCACCCGTCGACCAATGACGAGCTCCAGTGATGCTTCGCCATGTACCGGTGCGGTCTCTCCGGTCGCGGTTATTAGCTGGAGGTTCCTTTGTGTGGGTTGCACTCTCCACTTCGGGATCACGGTGGGATTGACGATGGTCCTCGACGCTCCCGTGTCGATCAGCATGGGCCAGCTCACTCCGTTGACGACTCCGTCGACCATCAGGCTGCTATTGTCCCTCCGTAACTTCGTCACACGCACTTGGACTGCTGGGGCTTGACGACTGTCACAAGCCAACCTTTGCCCCCCAAGGCTGGCTGATACTTGCTTTCCTGGGCCGCGCGGTTTCCCTACGACTGACTGTCCCGACGGAAACCCTTGGCGGCGGCGATCACCGCAGTCCTTGCTCAGGTGGCCTCTCTTACGGCAGGTCCAGCAAGTCGGTAGTCCTCTTCCGGGCCGCCTCTCCGGATGTTCTTCGGCTACGTTTTTGTTGGTGGTACTGCGACTCTTGAAGAACCGGCCTAGCGCCTCCATCAGTTCATCGGCCAGGGGCTTGGTCTTGTTGGTTTTTGCTGGTTCGTCGACGTCCACTTGACGCACCCGCGCGTGCATTCTAGATGCCTGTTTTGCCGTCTCGAACTCAAGTGCGTGGCTCAGCGCATCTGCCAGGGTCTTATTGCGCGCGAGACGCAGCGCCTGTTGAGTGTCCGAGTCCCGTAGCCCGTCGGTGAAAGTCTGCGTCGCTATCTGCTCCAGAAAGTCGGCCGGCGCTGTTGGGTAGGCGAGCCTTACGAGGCGTGCGATGTCCATCTCGAACTCCTGCAGGGTTTCCGCGTTCTTTTGTACCCGGGTCCGGAGCTGCATCTGGTAGGCCTGCTGAAGATGGCTATCTCCATATCGGGACTCCATATGGGCAATCAGGGAAGCGTAGTCCTGGGATCCAGTCGGGATGGCCTGAAGGACGTTAAGAGCGTCACCTCTCAGCGCTACAATGAGAGCTGTAGCCTTTTCTGTGTTGTTCCAGTTATTTATGGAACAGGCCGCCTCGAACTGACGTAAGTAGGTGTTCCACGGGACCTTTCCGTCGAAGGTTGGGGGCGTCACTTTGCTATGTCCCGTTCCCGATATTCCCGGTGTAACGGTGGGCGGGCGTTGGCGCAGCTCGGCAACTTCCTCTCGTAGAGCGTTGAATTTCTCCTCCACCCCCGTCAGTGGGCGTTGGCGCAGCTCGGCAACTTCCTTTTGTAAGGCGTTGAATTTCTCCTCCACCCCCATCAGCGGGCGTTGGCACAGCTCGGCAACTTCCACTTGTAAGGCGTTGAATTTCTCCTCCACCCCCATCAGCGGTCGTTGGCACAGCTCGGCAACTTCCACTTGCAAGGCGTTGAATTTCTCCTCCACCCCCGTCAGTGGGCGTTGGCGCAGCTCGGCAACTTCCTTTTGTAGGACGTTGAATTTCTCCTCCACCCCCATCAGCGGGCGTTGGCGCAGCTCGGCAACTTCCACTTGTAAGGCGTCGAACTTCTTTTCCACTGCCGTGACTTCCTCACGCAGACCCAGTTCTAATTTCTTCAGGTCCTGTGTCAACTTATTCTGACCGTCTTCCATCTTCTTCTGGCCGTCCTCTATCCTCTTCAGGTCCTCCGCTAGCTTATTTTGGCCGTCTTCCATCTTCTTCTGGCCGTCTTCTAGTTTGGCAGTTAGGTCCTCGGCTAATTTCTTCTGGCCGTCTTCTAGTTTGGCAGTTAGGTCCTCGGCTAACTTCTTCTGGCCGTCTTCTAGTTTGGCAGTTAGGTCCTCGGCTAACTTCTTCTGGCCGTCCTCCATCTTCTTCTGGCCGTCCTCCATCTTCTTCTGGCCGTCCCCCATCTTGGTTTCCATGCCATTTAACTTTTCTAGCAATGCTGCCAATTTCTCCTCCATTTTTGTTGTTTGTCTTGTAAAGGGCATGCACTCACAGGAAAATTAGAGAAAATGACCTGCTCGGGTTTTGAAACCAGGACCGTCAGGTGTTGTGCTTGAGTTCGTAATCCGGCTTCTGACACCAGTTGTTACGTGCCACCCCCTAGTGGCACTTTTGTTAACTGGATTACGGTGGGGGTACAAAGCACAACACCAATTACTGCTTAAAGAAATAATTAACTTTATTGTGGCCAGAAAATTACACTAATCAGCAAATACAAGCATTTAGGAGCCTTACTCCAGTTTCCTCAAGTCTCTTCCTTGAGCGCTCTTGGCCCTTCCACTTGTCAACAGATCACAGAAGTTAATCCGTCCTAATGAGTACGGTGGCCTTGACAGAAACTACCTGCTCCTCCCCTTTATGTTCACCGACCACAATTACTTACGATCACTTGCTGCAGGCTATTTCGCTGTCCTCAAGCTGGATAAACAATGTCACTGGATTTCGTAACTCGCACAGCACTTCGTCACCACACTTCTGTCGCACAAGATAATCGCTCTCACTAGCTCGTAAAACACAACAACAACAACTGCTAGACAGGTCGCACTTATATTGACGTCCGAAACGGGGGAGGAGCTTACGGTCAGCTGTTTGCAATATGGCGGCGATATAGTGACGTGAAGTAATTGGGGGTGCGTTTGTTATGGCTTCAGTAGGGGGGTAAGGCGGTTTCTAACTCACCCGGCGTTGCTCGGGCGGCGTCCATGTTAAATAATTAATATTTAGTGAACCCATGGTCGGATGTTGACAAATAAAGTGTCGTTGGACTCGAGCTGACGTTCTCTTTCCTATGGACCACTCGTTATATTTTTTTTTTTTTTTTTGAAAATTTTTGTTTTCGAAAGTTGGTAATAGTTTGAAAACCAAACATGGTAGAACGTTGTGCCATGGCTCAAACGAATGGTCTTTATGACCTTTATTTTTTGTAATAAAACTTTTTTATTTTTAATGTTTTTTTGAAAACACTTGAATTTTGAAAATCCTATATTTTGGAAACTAGGAATTTTTCAAAACAGTTTGTTTGACATAAATGAAATGTCCCTATGCCCTGTAGCCCCAAAATAAATTTCAAGTCTCTAGAGCAAAAATTTGTTTTTTTTTGTAGTAGTGCGGTAAGGGGGGAGCTGTCTAGTAACTTATTGAACCCTCCTCGTATTTGCCCCGAAGCTGATATCTCGCTAACCAATGGTCGGATTTGAATATACAGCGTGTCCTAGCACTCGTAGTGATGCCCCCTACTTTCCTATAGGCTCTTTATTTAATTAAACGACCAAAACTAAAAGGTCATGTGCTTTTAATATCTCACGAACCAATAACGCTAGAGGCGTGTTCGACAGGTCCAAGGACTCGGGGTAACGTCCTCTCTGCTATGGACCACTCGTTATAATTTTTAATAAAATTGGAAACTCGATTTTGGGGTAAACACGTGTTTTTTGTGATTTTGCTATATCTCGTGAACCAATCATGCTAGAGGCGTGTACGACAGGTCAAAGGACTCGGGGTGACGTCCTCTTTGCTATGGACCACTCGTTATATTTCTTAAAAAATTTTGGAAACGCGATTTTGGGGTAAACACGTGTTTTTGTGATTTTTGTCGATATCTCACGAACCAATAACGCTAGAGACGTGTACGAGGTGTCCTAGGACTTGGGCTAACGCCCCCCTTTCAAATGTGGTAGATATTTTTTTCCAAAAAATAATTCACAAAGGGCCTAACGCCGTACATGTTGAAAAAAAATTCATTACCGTTACCTGTTGATAATGTTTATAAAGCGTGGTGGTTGAGAGAGACGATACGGCTGGGTGTGTGTGTGTGTTTCAACGAACCTGTCGCTGACCATGGTGGCTGTGTTCAATAGATCAATCGCTATTTCGGCGGGTCGGTGTATGACAGAGCGAGCGTGCGTTTTTTCACACCTTTTACCTTTAACGTGTAAACGGTGATGAGAACTTGGTTCTATGTTGTTCGAAGCGAGTACAGAAAACAAACTTGCCGAGGAGCAGGAGGTGAATGTCATTTGAGCTTATTGGAAGACGTTGATCTGACTTGACAACAAGTGCCACGGAAAATGACCATGACGCTTGAAGGTGAAATAATCTGACCATTGTGGTGGCAGGGAAGATCGAAATGCATGTGAACACATGTGTGAAACCACATGCACGCTAAACCAGTGACATCCTGTCTCGCTTCGTACGTGACAAAATGCAAGTCCATGTGAAATTTGATCTACCGCAGGTGTTCACCTTGGACGTTATCTGTCCACGTGCATGATAACTGTTAACAAGGCACATCCTGTTTTGCTTTGTATGTGACAAAATGCAAGTTGGCATGAAATTTGATCTGCCACAGGTGTTCACGTTGGACGTTAGCTGTCCACGTGCCTGATAAGAGAATGTTCAAAGCGTGGGAATCGCTGAATCAGTAAAAAGTATGATGCAACTTGTCGGAATGATGTCACAACCAATAGATAGGCAAGAGCTGCAAACACCAGTGGTGGGAGGTGAAGGGAGGGAAAGGGGGAGGGGTAATGTATGAGAGAACACAGGTGGAAAGAGAAAGAAATATGTGGAGCTGAGTACTGTACACATAGAGCTATAGGTGGTGTACAACATGTGTGAATAAATAAATTAAAAATTGCACAGGTTCACACAACATAGACTGTATTATTGCCATGGCCAAGCACTCACATTAAGATCATTTACAAAATCATAAAATGAAAAATAAAAAATCTTGTTTTGGAAATATCGTTTTTCAACATACACAAAATAAATATATAAAAAATTTGTAAACAACAAAATGGAAAATCCATGGTTAAGCACTCACATTAATATTATTTACAAAATCATAAAATGAAAAATAGAAAATCTTGTTTTGGAAATATCGATTTTTTTCAACATACACAAAATAAATATATAAAAAATTTGTAAACAGCAAAATGGAAAATCCATGTTTCCATATAGACAAAATTTTAAAAACCTTAAACGGACATTTAAGAAAATATATGCAAATGGGAAATTGACAAATGTGTAAATATGAAAATGGAAAAATCCATGTTTCCATATCATGAAATTGAAAAACATCAAACTGTCATTTAAAAAAATGCAAATGGAAAATTGACAAATTGCAATGTGTGAAATGTGAAATTGAACAAATGGCTATCATTATTTAAAAAAAGAAAAGAACATAGTGCTCTATGGTTGAGGTGTGAATCAAACCCTCTCTACTTATTTGGACCACCCGAGACTGAGTAGACTAGTTTTAGTTATCATACCACTTTTAAAAGTTTGTGTTAAATCTAGGAATTGAACCCAAGAGCTTGTAGGGGAGATCAAAGGTTATAATATGTTAAACAGATAGCCTTGAATGTAGTGTGTGGTAGCTATATAGAAATGAGACGTTTCTCTCGGGGCAGGGAGGCATAGAGATCTGCATCAAACCAGTCAAAAGACTGACGACTCAAACAACAACATGTAGAGCTCACCAAAATAATGTTGTGTAACGGTAAATGTTAGTCAACGAACAGTAATGCATTACTAAAACCCATGACACGATACCTAAGAGCTTTTCTAAAATTATTTTAAAATGCCTTTAACCCTATATTAAACACCCAGTTCACAAGACTCATAACTGCAATGTTATGGTCAAACAAAACAAAATCTATATTTCAAAACAAACAAGTGGTTTAGTCAATGTATACTGGAAAAAGTTTTATAAACACTCAAGTCCAGAAAAATAATTAAATTAGTAACAGTCAGGTTGACCGAGTGGTTATGGTGTTTGACTTAAGTTCAAATTTTCTGTACAAGAAAGCAAGGGTTCGAATCCCTTACCTGATATAACTATTGCCTCAACATGGCTTGACCACACTGTATTATTGTGTACTCGGTACACAAACCATAAATAAAGTGTATTGTTTAAGGTCACTCTCTTTGCGAACATAGTCAGAGAATGTTGATGGTTAACAATTGCATTAATAGTGGGACATAGGGATAGCAATTAAGAAAAACAGACAATACCCATGCACTATTTTTATTTATTTAATGTAAGTACTTGTACAAAAGTTATATACAAACTACAACTCTCTTTTGTCTATTACTATCTAGTCCTTTTCGATCCACTTGCATATCAAGGGCAGATGACTTTGTAGTTCAGCCCCTTGAAACAACAACAACACTACTTCTTGCATAGTCTGTGATGTTGATGACTCTTGATGCGTGGAAGATGGATACAACATAACTTTTACAACAGGGGTTAAACGTTGCTCAACAAACAATGCACTATTTTGAGTAGCAACATGTTTCTCTTGTACTAACTTTTTAGCTTTCTGATGATTTTTTGTCAATACCATTAGTGTTTTGTCTGGAGCACTACATTGATGATCACTCACACTTAAAACCACACTATTTCTACTTTTCATATTGCCTCGACATGTTGTTGACCTCTGTTTCGAGCATTGCCAGAATATTATTCCTTTTACATTTTGTCGTCTATAGTTATAAGAGTAGCCTTTATAGAGTACACGTTGTTTACCTCGGTTAGTTGGAGTAAGTTCCATAGTAGTAACTAACCTGTTAGTATGATTTGCACACTACAAAGGTTATCTCGGTTCTGGTAATAGAATTATTTAGCGTTGGCTTTTATATTTAATATGTACAGTTTAAAGTGATAGAAAAGTGGTAGAAAAGTGGTAGCAAAGTGGTAGAAAAGTGGTAGCAAAGTGGTAGACAATTGGTAACATAGTGGTAGAAAAGTGGTAGCAAAGTGGTAGAAAAGTGGTAGAAAAGTGGCAGAAAAGTAGTAGAAAAGTGGTAGCAAAGTGGTAGAAAAGTGGTAGAAAACTGGCAGAAAAGTAGTAGAAAAGTGGTAGCAAAGTGGTAGAAAAGTGGTAGCAAACTAGAAAAGTGGTAGCAAAGTGGTAGAAAATATTACATGTATTGTTAAGAAATAGTTTAAGCGGTTACATGGATTCATTACACTATAATTTTAGCATCACGAAGCTCATTTTCTATATCCAAAAGTTCTTCCTCATATTTAGTATGACCAGCCTGTTTACAGGTATGCAAGTACTGAAGCCGCTGGATTAGCTTACTGGGATTGTTCCAGTAAACAAATTTAACAAATGATTTTTTGGGTGTAAACCATTATCATCATCATCATCATCATCATCATTATCATCATAATCATCATCATCATGGTTATCATCATCAATATAATTATCATCAATATAATCATCATCACTATTACTATCTAATCCTTTTTGTTCATCTTGCAATGCAAAAACCTTTGGCATAGTTTGTGTTGTCTTTGATAGTGTTAGAGGTTTCTTAGACGTTAACGACTGTCCTAACATGTCTTTTTCAGGAGATAATAAATGCTCTTTAACAAACAAAGCACTATCTTGAGTCACACTATTTTTTTCTTGGTCTTGCTTTTTTACCTTGGTTAGAGTATTTTGTCCATTTAAATGAGTATTATTTTGAGATTTACAATGATGATCGATTGAAATAAGTATGTTGGAGCCTTTTGTCTTAATCATTCCTCGACACTTTTTAGATCGTTGTTTCGAACAGCACCAAATAACAGTTCCATTTTTATTGGTTCGTTTCACAATATATGAATATCCTTTATAGTATGCGTAAGGCTTACCATACCTAGTCACTGATACTTCCATGTCAACTGTCAAGCATAGACTAAGCTCTAGTAAAGTCAACTTGGTAATAAGAATACTAGTTTAATGTGAGAGCAAATATGGATCCAAATAGTTCAGGTAAAAGTGGAAGCAAATAAGCAAATATTAGAACCAAGAGTGGGGTTAAAAGTGGTCGCAAAGTGGTAGACCCATTACACAATAATTTCAGCATGACGAAGCTCTTGTTCAATTTCTTTGATTTCCCAATCGTGACCGATATGCCCAGCTTGTCGTAAAGCATGCAATTGTCGAAGCCGTTGAATGAACTTACTGGGTTTGTTCCAGTATACAAATTTAACAAATGGATTTTTAGGTGTAAACAAAGCACTACCATTATCATGATCATTATCATCATCATCATTATCATCATCATAATCACCATTATCATCATGACCATCATCACTGTTACTATATAGTCCTTTTTGATCCTCTTGCAATACCATTTTATTTATAGTCTGAGTTGATTTTGATAGTGTTGAAGGTTTCTTGGACGTTGACAATTGTCCTAACATGACGTTTTGAGGACATGATAAGTCCTTTTGAACAAACACTGCACTATCTTTAGCCGCAATATCGTTTTCTTGAACTTGCTTTTTAGCATTTTGATAATTGTTTGTAAACAGTAAGCGTGGTTCGTTTCGAGCACTACATTGATGAACACTCACACTTAAAACCTTTCCATTTTTACTTTTCAGATTGCCTCGACATTTTGTTGACCTCTCTTTTGAGCATCGCCAGAATATTATTCCATTCACATTCTGGCGATTATAGTTATAGGAGTAGCCTTGATAGAGTGCACGTAGCCTACCTTTGTTGGTTGTAATAAGTTCCATAGTAGTAACTGACCTGTCAGTACGATGTTCGCACTACAAAGATTACAATTGTTTTGCTGATGGAGTGACCTACCATAAGCTTATATATTGGCTTATGTGTTGGCTTTTTGTGTTGGCTTTTTGTGTTGGCTTTTCGTGTTGGCTTTTGTGTTGGCTTTTCGTGTTGGCTTTTTGTGTTGGCTTTTCATGTTGGCATTTCGTGTTGGCTTTTGTGTTGGCTTTTCGTGTTGGCTTTTTGTGTTGGCTTTTCATGTTGGCATTTCGTGTTGGCTTTTGTGTTGGCTTTTCGTGTTGGCTTTTTGTGTTGGCTTTTCGTGTTGGCATTTCGTGTTGGCTTTTCGTGTTGACTTTTTTGTATTGGCCTTTCATGTTGGCTTTTTGTATTGGCTTTTCGTGTTGGCTTTTTGTGTGGGCTTTTTGTGTTGGCTTTAGTATTGGCTTTTGTATAGGCTTATTTGACAAGTTATTTGTGTCAATGTATTTAGTGGATTTTTTTGTTGGTGTTGGAAAGTAGTTGAATGAGAGGGAATATTTAAAGACTTAACCTCAGCTCACTAACCTAACCTAACCTAACCTAACTTTACCTAACCTAACCTAACCTTTCAACTCTCAGATATTAATTAAATTCTGTGCATAGTCGAGTTGGAACCCAAGACCTCAGGGGTAAAAAAACAATTATTTTTGACTGCTTATTTTGGTAACTTATTTTAATGGCTAACCTAACTTTACCTAACCTAACCTAACCTAACCTCAGCTCACTTTGGATATTACTAGTAAGTGTTCATATCCTCTGCTAGGTAGCATGCTAGTAGTACAGGTAGTGCTCATATTTACCGCTAGGTAGCGGAAACATACTTTGCATGTGACACTTGTGAAGTTTAACCACATGCAAGACGTGCTTGTATAAGTTCTCTATTTAAACTCAATATACAATTAACCACTAAATGTTCAGAACTAACATGTATAGCCTACCCTATTTGACTGTCGCTACATCTCTGTAACTCTCCATTCTAACAGACTTTCAACTGTGAAAATCTATACTCTGGAATGCCTAATTATTGCTAATCTACAATGCAAAGTGAACTCTATAAACCATAACATTAACTTTCCATACCGCCAAAAACTGTCAAACTCATCTAAGTGCATCTACACATAATTCAATGTTGAAGATTTACAACAATTCAACAAACTTTAGTGCTACAAACAGTGCCCGTTCAACTATCTACCGCGCCGCGTACGATTGAGAGCAATAAAATAGGCCAAAACTATAAAACCCTATTTCCTTTTCCCCAAATACCATTAATAACAAATTTAGGTTAATTTAACTTTCTGGTTCTATCTCTGTGAGGCCTTGCCAAACCATAGGCGCCCTCCCAAACTTGTTCCATTTACCATTTATTCATTCTGCATAAATAACCGTGGTTACAATCCACGTTTTAATATTTATTATTTCCTGCTTCGTTTAAGAAGTAAGCGTTTTCTAATTGTTAAATTGTGTAATCCAGGCTTCACAAAAAGTGACCTGCTCCATTAGAATTTTTAATCTCTTTAATTCTGCGTAAATAGTAGTGCTTATAGAAACCACTTATTAATCTTCTTTTTTCTTATCCTGCTAGCCCAGGAATGCCTAATTCTTTCCTCACTACTAAGGTATTCTAAAGCCTTAATTTTGCGAATTTAATATTCTACCTAATTAAATTAGTTAAACATCAAACAAAGTTGTAATTACTTTACTATTGTCATTATAGGCTTTAAACTTCTTAATTGTATGCACTTTTCAAAACCTTTGTACGGGTTTAGTGCTGGTAACAGGTTTGAAACCTGGAACTGATTTAATATTGTTCATTGTGAACTTTCCTTTTACTAGGTCTGAGACCTTTAAAGTTTATGAAACTAAACAAAGAAAAAGTGGGTCATACGCCCAAAATAAGATCAAAGATCAAAATAAATGTTAATTGTTCTAAATTCTATTATTTGTTAAATCAATTATTTGTTATTTTGTTTCTATCTCTTTTGCTAGAAAAACGATTAGGAAGTACCTTCCCTTCCCTAATTTTTCTCCTAAAATTATCCCCTATTCAAAGAAAAGGACAATCACTGAAGAATAGGTTTACTACAATCTAAAACACTTGTTGCATTTAAAACAAAACTTCCAATAACAACATTTGCAAAGTTTATCTTAGCTGTCACAGCTAATTCTAGTAAATCATTAAGGCAAGTATAACTCGCTCTGCCAGCTTCCTACTTGTAGAGACTTTCTCTCTGACTTGTGTTTTACTGTTCAAAATTTTTGTTTTGTTTAAGTTAGGTCTGAGGTTTTCCTCCGTTCTAAACTTTTAGTCGGCACTCTGCTGGGTAAACGTTTAGCCTGCTTCAAATGCTACAATTGGTACTCTTTAAAGATTTTTACCAATCATAATAAAATATTGCAAAAAAAAAGCACTATCGTTGCTTCATCCCTGCCCACCCTGGAGGCATTCGGCCGTTCTGTCGGAAATCCAACAGTGTCTAGTAATAAAAATATTACGGCTAATTCAAATCCTTCTAGCAGTTCAAAATCCTTTAGAAAATGCCACCCTTTTGACGGGAAAGTATTCAAGTCCTTGCCATTTGTCATACATTGCCTTGCCAGCGCACTACCCACTCCCATAGTACCAAAATACCGGCTCGGGAGGGAAAGAGCACTTAGCGATAGCTTGCAGGTGACCTCAGGTCACGCTGCACTCTCCGTTAGCCTTACACAAGTCCACGCACATTTTAGGTACTTCAAAGACCTTGTGCAGTAAAACTTTTTCTAAATCATTATTTTCGTTCGGTTTTGTGTTGGATTCTCTTCCTCTTTGTCAAAAAGCGTTCCCAATTCTAAACCTATTTCATTTTTTCTCATCATCTTCCCTTAGGGAGTGTTGACACCCAGTATTAACCTACCACACAGCCGTCATCTTGAGGTTATGTGAACAATTGAACTAAATTAGACGTCAGTGCTTTACAATGTCTATAAACATTTGCTGAACCAAGCTTCACTGCGTTCGGATGGTCAAATCGCGTAAAGAATCTAATTAAATGTTTGAACTTCACTTGACCGCCTTGTTCGTTTTTTACTTAGGCCTAACAGGTTTCTGAAAGTCACATAAGTGAACTTCTAGTAGTGCCGTTTATCACTGTACAAAATTTCAGGGTGATATCAGTAATAGTTCCGGTGTTATAGAATGCCGGCAAAATACTTCACACAGCCGCCATGTTGGATTGGTAAGACGTAATAAAATTTGAAGGGCAGGGTTGGGGTCGGACAAAATAGTAGTCTACTATGTACTTACCGAGTTTCATTGAAATTGCTCCAGCTGTTTAGATTTCATTAGGGGACACGCACACACAGAGATCACACACACTGACAAAAGGTGATCTCATAAGCCTATTTTTTCATAAATGAAAATAGGCTAATAACAACTATTTATAGATTGAACTTAGAAGTCCATCAGAAACACATTAAACGTTTAGCTAACTTAGTAACTCTAGTAATCAGGATTAAAAGTCTTATACTGTATGTCTACCCCTTTCTATACCCGTTTCCCAACGGTGTCGGGGATGAGATGCGATGGAAGTCTTTGTGGCGGATGGCTTTTACGGCCGGATGCCCTTTCTGACGCCAACCTCGTGAGAGAAGTTAATGAGAGATGAAATGAATGATGGTGAATGAAACTGGGCAAGGATGTGGAAGGAAGCGGCCGTGGCCTGTCAGAAGGTACCGTCCCAGCATTTGCCTGGAGTTGAAAATGGGGGAAACCCTGAAAAACCATTTCAAGGACGGCCGAAAAAAGTCTTATTATAAGCTATGAAAATTGGTCTTTCCGCATTTTCCATGATTGAATCAGTTCCGAGTATGACCCGACTTTATCCAACAGCCCACGGACGCTAGTTTCGGGAGATCCGAAACCGAAACTTCAGTCGGTCATTAACACTAATGGCTTCGGTAGCGTAGCCGGTAGGATGCTGAACTGCTATGCCCAAGATCGTGGGTTCAAACCCGCCGAAGTCGTCAGATTTTTAAGAGCGTTAAAATCCTTCAGTATGCCTTCCTTCGACGGGAAAGTAATGCCGGCCCATGTCATAGATTAATGGCAAGTAAAGGAACTACCACTACAATTGGTAGTGTGTAGCCAAAATGTTTAGGTTATTTGTTTAGAAACGCTCTATCTAGTTTCAACGTTCGCGGCTGGGTGTCAGTGACAGTGTCGTCTGGTAGCCAAAGTTGGATCTACTTGAAATTGAACTTGTTGGGGAGCATTCGGACGTTGAATTGAAATGCCCTGCTATGGCCATTGGCTGCAATTCAAATATTTTTAACACTAATGAATTAACGAAAATGCTCGTTACTTTTTCAATCAATGTCGCAGGTGTTTCCAGTTTATTTTGAAAATTAATCACATTTATTTCGTAAAACAATTTTGTTTTTATTGAAATATTATTAACGTATTTTTCCGAAGGAAATAATTAGAAGTAGGCCAATTTAAGTTTTCTTTGATCGCTTATCCTACCAGCTCGGCTTCATCCACGGGTTCTGCAAGGGATCATTCCTCTACCGTCCCGAGGACAATGTCTTAGAGCTGTACACATCTAGTCAGCAGATTCAACTGGGGATGGTGACAGGCAACCGCTAACTTGGGTCTAATTAAGGAAGGGTGAGGGAAGGGATTTTGGAAGGAAGTCGGCCGTGGACCTGTTGAAAAGAATCGTCCCAGCATTCGCCTGGGGGTGTAAACTGGAAACCAAGGAGAAACTTTTTAGGATGGCCGAGGTGGGACTCGACCCACGCTCTCCCGATACCAGCCAGGCACGAGGTGTCGCGATAGTGGTCTCGGTCACCGCGGCCGATCATGTATTTAAGTACTTTTTAAAATCTCCGTTTATCGAAGTCTGGCTTTTACCCCAGACTTCAGAAATAACAACTCAATCTTATTCCTTTAACTGACTGTGTCTTGGGCGAACTCGTGATTCAAGATCAGAGATATGTCCAAGTGCCCGGACCCAGGTGACCACTGACCGGTTCTCATTGGGATAACGTTAGATAAGGGTTTGAGAAAGAAGTGACCCTGGGTCACCGGGAAAGTCAAGGTAGCCTATAACAATTTTGAATTGTGTCTCTAAGGAATTGATTTACTATACAGAGAGAAGACTGTTGTTTATCAAGCGTTAAATATGATTTGCCCATTGCTAATTCATGTTGTTTGTCCGTGGATGACGTCATTTGCGTATACGAAACGGAAATAACCTACGAAGATACATTCCTCTAAACAATCAACAACTTGCACCAATCAATTAAATTCACTATGGAAACGAAAAATAGCCGGCACATAACTTACCTAGACTTAACAATCCATTGAGCGGACCATAATCCAATGTATTCCATATACCAAAGAAGACGCATACGTCACACACTTTGGATAACCATTCAAACCACCCAAATTTACACAAATTAGCAGGTATCAAATCCATGGCAAACAGGGCTATCAGCATACCTATGCCAACTCAAATCTTCAATAAAGAAATTGAAAGGATAAAACAAGTGGCAACAAAGAATAATTTCCCGCCCAACACGGTTGACCAGATACGGTACTACAGTAGATAAACAACGGAAGAAAAAAGAGGTCAATTCACTAACCCAAAATGAAACCAAGTACGTGCGATTCAATTTCGAGAGCAAAAACATACACAAAATAACAAATATATTTAAGAAACAAGCACTAATAATCGCATTGAGAACAAACAACTCACTCGGCAAGCACCTACTGTAACGTGTTTTTCGAGGGTTTTTTATGCCACTGGCATAAGTCAGTAGGATGCCATTCTATATTTATTTACGCGGCAAATTGATCAGCCAAGAGAAGTTTTCATGTTAATTTATTATTATTATTAATTTATTATAATTATTATTAAGGTATTTTCGGAGCATTTTATAAACATTATATGCATACAGATAGGTTTTCTATGTATTAGAAAACGCTATCAAGCAAATTCTTACGAACGACAATATCTTAGAAAATTAGGTGATTACGGAATTTTACGGAGTTTCGTCAGTTAGGATATTATGAGAGACATGACTCACTGGAAATTCAGATACGGGCTGATTCTTGTCAAGAAGTATTACGCAAGCTTGGGTCGCAGCGTCAAGAAAAGGCGGATAGTTGGAACGGAAATCGACTTCATCATCCGCGCGCCGTGTGTAATGAGCCAGAGAAGGGGAAGTAGAGCGTGGGGAGCAGCCAATCAGTGGACACCACGTAAGCTGGAAGTCGGTACCGAGGTGGGGAGCCGAGAGGGGCATATATCGTACGGTGCGCCGTGGAACGAGGACAATCTGTGAAAGACTTGACTAGTTCGGTTGCAAGTGTGTGTCGCTCCGATGTTCCGTGGAGTGGAGAACTATCTGTTTAAAACTTAACCAGTTTGGTTGTACGAGGGTATGGCTCCGTTGTTAGGACCATAAAGTCACAAAATCTACAAGTATATCATCAAATATCGACGGAGATGACGACGTCCAGGAGACTGTTGGAAGCACACAGCATCATCCAGTACGAGGGAAATGCTTTGGCAATTTCCAGTGGTAAGCGCGAATGACGCAGAAATACGCAATCTCTCATTTCTCTTTGTTTTATATTTCATATTTCAGTAACTTCATAGCTTGGGAATAAGAGTAAAATCAATAATTTATCAGACTCCGTTTTCACGTAATTTTCTATCGGTAATATTAAAATCGCAACGCTCCAATTAAAATTTTAAACTTATTATTATTATTAATTTTGCTATACTTGTTTTATATAATAAATTCAATTCTTTTACAATGCAATCTTTGCTTTCAGTAGGTAGCATTAGATATAGACCAATTCCTTCTCCTGATACAATTGTTTGTTGGGTTAATGATCAAATCATACAACGATCTGAGTGAATAGATTCTTGAAGGTGTTCTACCAGAGCTAGACGTTGTTAAATACAAATTTAGATTTCAGCATTGCGTTGAGGTCTTGGCGCCCATTAAAACGACATAGCTTAGGCAAAGGTAAACTGTTACATTTGTCGCTCAACGTGAGGGTCAAACTGTTACACTTGTCGCTACCAACATGGGGCATTAATTACGGTTACACTTGTCGCTCAACGTGTGGGCTAGAAAAACCATTACATTTGTCGCCGACAACTTGGGGCTGAAAACCTAATAACATTTGTGGATGGAGAAGGGTATATATTTCTGTGCCTGTATTTTGGGGGTTATTTGTCTGTATCAGTGTATATCATTATGGGGGATGAGAAAGAAAGACAGATGAGGTTACGTAGTGGTCATCAACGGGAGAGTGATGATACGAGCAGTATGTCGAGTGATGGTAGTACCGGGGTAGCGGAGGTAAATCCCGATACTGAAACAGGGAGTGTAGGCGGCCAACCAGAATTAAAAACTTTACTTCTCGAGTTTATGTATCAGAACAAAGTTAGTAGTGATGCCTTAAATGCTAAATTAGAACAAAACAGTAGGGAAAATAAAGAAAGTACAGATGCCTTAAACGCCAGATTAGAACAAAACAGTAGGGAAAATAAAGAAAGTACAGAAGCTTTAAATAAAAAAATAGAACAGAATAATGCAAGATTAGAACAAAACAGTAGGGAAAATAAAGAAAGTACAGATGCCTTACACGCCAGATTAGAACAAAACAGTAGGGAAAATAAAGAAAGTACAGAAGCTTTAAATAAAAAATTAGAACAGAATAATGCAAAATTAGATAAGAACAACAAGGAAACTAGTGTAAAAATGGAGCAGATTAGAGGAGAAATCAGAGGAGTAATGGAAGAGAAGGTTAAAGAGATCATTGCAGATGTAGACAAGAAATTAGGAAAAGTACAGGAGGAGTTAGAAATTAGAATCAGTACACAGGCTGAAAATTTAAAAGAACTAGTGCAACTGGAAACACAGCAGGTCAAAAAGCAATTGGGGGGAGAAATTGACAAAATTCAGGTAGCTACTAAAGAGGTTAAGGAACAGCTGGGGGGTAGAATTGAGAAAGTCCACTCGCAAATAGTTGCAGAAGTAAATGATTTAAGAGAGAGTAATAGAGAGAGCATTAGCAAGATTGAGGAGAAACAAGCAAAGCTATATGATAAAGTAGAAGAATCAGAAGGAAACATTAAATTAACAGTAAACAGTATTGAGAGGAAGGCTGAGGAGAAAATCGCAGAATTAGAGTTAAAATTAAAAGCTAGGATCAGGCAAGAAAATAGTCAGAATAGGCCAGTTTTTGTGAATAGCACACACAGGGAGGTAGAACTGGGTAAGTTCAGCAATCGACAGGGGTGCCCAATGGAGTTCATGAATTCTATAGAAAATAAATTTGGGGAGAGGTTGGAAGATGGTAGTATTGAGTGGTGCCAGGTAGTTGAAATTTTAGAACAAGTGTTTGTGGGGGAAACGAGGAATTGGTTTGCTGTCTACAGAGACAAGTTTACTGATATTAAGGACTTTAAAATGAAATTCTGTGAAAAGTTCTGGAATGAGGTTATTCAGTCGCAGCATCGTGAGGGAGTAGTGTGTGGTAAATATAACCCTAAAGGAAGCTCCACCATGACCGAATACTTTTTAGGGCAGGTGTTAGTGTGTAAATATCTGGATGGCTTGAAGGAGGAAAGTGATGTGGTGAGGTTGCTACTTAGGCACTTTCCCTATAGGATCAAGGAGGCTGCTTGTATCCAGAATGTAAAGACTATATCACAAGTAGAAAATTTGTTGAGCACATTTGATCCACTAGGGAGAGGGGGTTATGAGGACAATTTCAATCGGAACCAGGGTAATAATAATAATAGACCTAATGAAGCCAGGCATCAAGACGTTCAAGGGAACGGTGGCGAAGGGGCCAACGCTCAACATAGAAATAATAATAATCAGCTAAATCAGAACAGAGGAAATGGCTATGGTAATCAGTATCAAGGGAGGAACAATGATTTCAGGGGAAATCAAGGGAGGAACAATGATTACAGGGGAAATCAAGGGAGAAACAATGATTTCAGGGGAAATCAAGGGAGAAATTATAATGACAATAATTACAACCAGAATAGGGGTCAAGGAAGAGGACAGCCTAGTGGTAGTAATATACAGCCAAACAATGACAACACAGCCCAGAACAACCAGACCAGTTCAGTAGTTAGTAGTACTACGGCCAGCTGTAGCGGTTCTTTAAACGCGAACCAGGCTGCGAAGTAAGGTCAGAATCTCAGTCTGTAGCATGCCCTGTCCATACAATTATACAGGAACCCTATGACCTAAATGTAAGAAATGAATTATTACATGAACTAAATGATGAAGGTATTATTCAGGAAATGGTTAGTAAGAGCCCCATAGTTAAATTTAACGTGTCCGAGGCGTACACAGATGTTTTAATTGATAGTGGTTGTATGAAGAGTTGCATAAGTAGTGCATTTTATGATAAAATGAAAGGAACTGGAGTAAATTTTTAGGAGATGCCAATTAAAAGCACTTTTGTTATCACAGCTGTTGGGAAGAGGTCTAAAGTAATTTCTAAGCAAGTTTTAGTAGACATTAAAATTAATAATCATGTAGAGAAGCAGATTTGCCTTGTAATTCCAAATTTAGTATTCAGTGTTATCTTGGGTTCAGAGTGGCTAAGTAGAGTGTCTGGTAACTTATGTTATGATGTAGGGAGTTTGAAATTTAAATGGGGAGATTCTGAAGTAGAAGTAGCGTTCAATGACCATATTCAGAGAAGTAGTATTGTAGGTGTGATTTGTACTTTAAATGAGATATCGCCAGCCGTAGAGCGGGGTTCTCCATGTTTTGTGGGCAGTGTGATTACGAACGGAAGTCTAGAGGACTCGTTACGTGATGCTGCATTTCAGGGAAATATAGAGGTGGAACAATGTGTTCGGCTCTATGATGTGTTATTGTGTAATAGGAGAGTTTTTGAGGATCGCATTAGTATGGCCAATTGCTATACTCATTCATTGAACGTTATTGATTGGTCAGTATTCACAGGACATAGATATCCTGGACCTTTCGCTTATCAGAGTGCAGTTGAGGCACAAATTAACCAGATGCTTGAAGATGGGATTATTGAGCACTCTAACAGTCCGTATGTTAATTCTTTGATCACGGTACCCAAGACCGACGGCACAGTTCGTATTTGTTTAGACGCTCGTTTGGTTAACAGTAGAATTAGTTCAGATCAGCTGAAATCTATGTCAATAGAGGAATTAATGCAAACATTTGAAGGGAAGAAGTATTTCACTTGTGTGG
The DNA here is from genome assembly GCA_946902985.2 of Meconema thalassinum. Classification (NCBI taxonomy): domain Eukaryota; kingdom Metazoa; phylum Arthropoda; class Insecta; order Orthoptera; family Tettigoniidae; genus Meconema; species Meconema thalassinum. The sequence continues at coordinate 243,238,820 of OX336389.2, read as the reverse complement.
ATTTGAGTTCCAGTTTTTGGCAAGTGCCACTTATGTACGAAGATATACCATTTACAGCTTTTAGTCATAAATATAACCTTTATCAATTTTGTAGAACACCTTATGGGTTAAAGAGTAGTTCAGCAGCTTTAATTAGGGCTTTAAACATCGCATTAGGGGATGACACAGGAGAGTTTGTAACCATTTACATAGATGATATGGTAATTAGTTCACGCAGTTTTGAGGAGCATCTACGTCATTTAGATATAGTTTTTCAGAAGTTAGATCAGGCAGGGTTCACTTTGAAGCTGTCTAAGTCGTCATTCTGTCAGTCAGAAGTGACATTTTTAGGTCATAGAGTGTCGAGTAGAGGTGTAACACCAGAAGAAAGTAGGGTTAATAAGATACTTAACGCAGAGGTGCCACAGAATGTTAAACAGTTAAAAACTTACCTGGGAATTTGCAACTTTTTCAGGAGGTTCGTTCTTAAATACTCAGGGTTGGTAGAACCATTCAGGGAATTGCTTAAAAGTGGGACTTGGTGGAGATGGGAGTCCAAGCATGATCAGGCTTTTAGAGCGCTGAAGGAAAGTTTTGAGAAAGCTGTAGTGCTGAAATATCCGTTAAAAGATAAGGAATATGTGGTTATGACAGATGCTTCACATATAGGCATTGCTGGAGTATTATGTCAGAAAGATGATGAGGGTAATCTGTGCATTGTATCTTTAGCCTCGCGAGGACTGACAGCAGCAGAGAAAAGATACACGATTACTGAGTTAGAGCTTTTAGGTATTGTTTTCAGTTTAGGGAAATTTAGAATGTATTTAGTAGGGGGGAAATTTGAGATCCATACAGATCACCATGCATTACTGTATATGAGGACTTGTAAACTCAGTTCTAACAGAGTTAGTAGGTGGATTCTTGCTCTTCAGGAATACGAATTCACAGTAAAATATATTAAAGGTAAAGATAACATTCTTGCAGACATGCTATCGAGGGACACTAATTTATGTAGGGATTATCCTGTGGTTAAAGCAGAGGACGGTATTTTAATATGTGCATGTGTGGACAGTAGCAACAGGGCATCGTTACAGACACTGAGAAATATGCTAGTGGAGCACCGTGATGACGTTCATTTAAAGGGAGCCACTTGCAAGGTTGGAAGCACGTGACGCAGAAACATTTATAGTTTCCAAACGTATTGGCAAAACAGCATATGTGCTGGAGAATAGTGAGGGAAACAGATAATACGGGGCGTATAACATACATAGTCTCCGAAAGTATGTGTCATAAAGTGAGGATGTTTAGCTGGCGAGCCAGCCTATCAAATGAGTAAGTGTGGTATTTGGTGCGTGGGAGGAGTTGGTCTTCCAGGCAGGCGTATCAGAAGTCACACAGGGGGGTAGTATGTAAGTAAATGAGAGTTTTTAAGGTACAGGGAAGTATGACGGGATTGTCGGATGCTCTTGAGCACTAAAATGTCTCGATACACCAAGGCCAGAATTAGGTAGCGCTGGTGAATTCCCATTTGTCCCCAAGAGATGGGTGAGCGCTTGGACAGGGTATTTTTGCTTAAGGCGTCCACGGGACAAAAGATGGGCCATCAGAATGCGAGACAGTCCTTCATGAAACTCATACATAACGGCACACGTGATTTCTGTTTACGGCCTCGCCATGTAAGATTTTTATGTGAGTAATTTATGGTAATTTGTACAATGGTTTCATTTGTGTGAGGAGAACTGGTCTGTGGTGAGAACTAGTATTAAGTAGAATATGGTCTACGGGAACTTAACAAGACAGGGCGATTACGGCACAGAAATATTTGGTGTTATATGTAATGCGCATTTACTGTTTTTTTTTTCAGAAGTCAATAATAATTTCATCTTTTATAAAGAGAGATCAAGTATTATGGTCACGAGGCGCTGCCACAATAGTGTGATCGTGTGCTCAGTGATAAGTGAGATTAAATTTCACCATAAGGAAGGGACCTCCAGTGAAATTAGGAAGTTCTATGGTGATATAAATATATCAGAACACCTTCAATGCGTGTGATACGACATCATAAATACATAGTGCTCACACAATAATTATGTCTATTTCTCCAACATAGAGAAATTTGAGAGGCGGAAATATCCGTGGAACACTATTCTATATGTAAAACATTGGACTGGTTGCAAAGTACAATCCATAGTGACAACAAACTTTGACGCAAAGTGCGTGAAGAAAAATTATGAGTGTATATATCTGTAATTTAGGGTGATTTCATTTATGTAATATGTATTTTGGATGGGGATTATTAACGTGTCTGGGATAATCGGATAATGGACCGTCGTCACGGTAAATCATCCGATGATCCGAGGCGAAGTCAATTCACTAACCCAAAATGAAACCAAGTACGTGCGATTCAATTTCGAGAGCAAAAACATACACAAAATAAAAAATATCTTTAAGAAACAAGCACTAATAATCGCATTGAGAACAAACAACTCACTCGGCAAGGACGATATCAGTAATAGTTTCGGTGTTATAGAATGCCGGCAAAATATTTCGCACAGCCGCCATGTTGGATTGGTAAGACGTAATAAAATTTGAAGGGCAGGGTTGGGGTCGGACAAAATAGTAGTCTACTATGTACTTACCGAGTTTCATTGAAATCGCTCCAGCTGTTTAGATTTCATTAGGGGACACGCACACACAGAGATCACACACACTGACAAAAGATGATCTCATAAGCCTATTTTTTCATAAATGAAAATAGGCTAATAACAACTATTTATAGATTGAACTTAGAAGTCCATCAGAAACACATTAAACGTTTAGCTAACTTAGTAACTCTAGTAATCAGGATTAAAAGTCTTATACTGTATGTCTACCCCTTTCTATACCCGTTTCCCAACGGTGTCGGGGATGAGATGCGATGGAAGTCTTTGTGGCGGATGGCTTTTACGGCCGGATGCCCTTTCTGACGCCAACCTCGTGAGAGAAGTTAATGAGAGATGAAATGAATGATGGTGAATGAAACTGGGCAAGGATGTGGAAGGAAGCGGCCGTGGCCTGTCAGAAGGTACCGTCCCAGCATTTGCCTGGAGTTGAAAATGGGGAAACCCTGAAAAACCATTTCAAGGACGGCCGAAAAAAGTCTTATATTATAAGCTATGAAAATTGGTCTTTCCGCATTTTCTATGATTGAATCAGTTCCGAGTATGACCCGACTTTATCCAACAGCCCACGAACGCTAGTTTCGGGAGATCCGAAACCGAAACTTCAGTCGGTCATTAACACTAATGGCTTCGGTAGCGTAGCCGGTAGGATGCTGAACTGCTATGCCCAAGATCGTGGGTTCAAACCCGCCGAAGTCGTCAGATTTTTAAGAGCGTTAAAATCCTTCAGTATGCCTTCCTTCGATGGGAAAGTAATGCCGGCCCATGTCATAGATTAATGGCAAGTAAAGGAACTACCACTACAATTGGTAGTGTGTAGCCAAAATGTTTAGGTTATTTGTTTAGAAACGCTCTATCTAGTTTCAACGTTCGCGGCTGGGTGTCAGTGACAGTGTCGTCTGGTAGCCAAAGTTGGATCTACTTGAAATTGAACTTGTTGGGGAGCATTCGGACGTTGAATTGAAATGCCCTGCTATGGCCATTGGCTGCAATTCAAATATTTTAACACTAATGAATTAACGAAAATGCTCGTTACTTTTTCAATCAATGTCGCAGGTGTTTCCAGTTTATTTTGAAAATTAATCACATTTATTTCGTAAAACAATTTTGTTTTTATTGAAATATTATTAACGTATTTTTCCGAAGGAAATAATTAGAAGTAGGCCAATTTAAGTTTTCTTTGATCGCTTATCCTACCAGCTCGGCTTCATCCACGGGTTCTGCAAGGGATCATTCCTCTACCGTCCCGAGGACAATGTCTTAGAGCTGTACACATCTAGTCAGCAGATTCAACTGGGGATGGTGACAGGCAACCGCTAACTTGGGTCTAATTAAGGAAGGGTGAGGGAAGGGATTTTGGAAGGAAGTCGGCCGTGGACCTGTTGAAAAGAATCGTCCCAGCATTCGCCTGGGGGTGTAAACTGGAAACCACGGAGAAACTTTTTAGGATGGCCGAGGTGGAACTCGACCCACACTCTCCCGATACCAGCCAGGCACGAGGTGTCGCGATAGTGGTCTTGGTCACCGCGGCCGATCATGTATTTAAGTACTTTTTAAAATCTCCGTTTATCGAAGTCTGGCTTTTACCCCAGACTTCAGAAATAACAACTCAATCTTATTCCTTTAACTGACTGTGTCTTGGGCGAACTCGTGATTCAAGATCAGAGATATGTCCAAGTGCCCGGACCCAGGTGACCCCTGACCGGTTCTCATTGGGATAACGTTAGATAAGGGTTTGAGAAAGAAGTGACCGTGGGTCACCGGGAAAGTCAAGGTAGCCTATAACAATTTTGAATTGTGTCTCTAAGGAATTGAGTTACTATACAGAGAGAAGACTGTTGTTTATCACGCGTTAAATATGATTTGCCCATTGCTAATTCATGTTGTTTGTCCGTGGATGACGTCATTTGCGTATACGAAACGGAAATATCCTACGAAGATACATTCCTCTAAACAATCAACAACTTGCACCAATCAATTAAATTCACTATGGAAACGAAAAATAGCCGGCACATAACTTACCTAGACTTAACAATCCATTGAGCGGACCATAATCCAATGTATTCCATATACCAAAGAAAACGCATACGTCACACACTTTGGATAACCATTCATACCACCCAAATTTACACAAATTAGCAGGTATCAAATCCATGGTAAACAGGGCTATCAGCATACCTATGCCAACTCAAATCTTCAATAAAGAAATTGAAAGGATAAAACAAGTGGCAACAAAGAATAATTTCCCGCCCAACACGGTTGACCAGATACGGTACTACAGTAGATAAACAACGGAAGAAAAAAGAGGTCAATTCACTAACCCAAAATGGAACCAAGTACGTGCGATTCAATTTCGAGAGCAAAAACATACACAAAATAACAAATATCTTTAAGAAACAAGCACTAATAATCGCATTGAGAACAAACAACTCACTCGGCACGCACCTACATAATAACAACTTAACAGAGAAAACCCCGCATTCAAAATCATGCGTATATCTGTTCACATGCCAAGATAATGTAATGCTAACTATGTCGGGCAAAGTCGAAGACAGATTGGAACACGCTACAAAGAACACAAAATTGGGATTGAACACAGCAAACATTCCGCTATATGAGAACACATTTGTGACAACAACCACTGTTTCATTAACATGGAAACAGATTTAAAATTCTACACCATGAAGCAAAGGGAAGAGCTCTCGACATTAAAGAATCGATAGAAATACGAGGTACGTCCATAAAGTAAGTTCCGTTTGGTAATAAAATTGAATTGTGTACAGATACAGAAAAATTATTTATTCCACAAATTGCGTGCTTACCAGGAGAACTGCGTATGTTTAGGAGTTCTCCTGACCACATACGCAATTTGCCTAACAGTGGTGGCCAAACTGTAGGATATCTTACAGGGGAGTCTTCACTCTCGTTTACGGTCGGCGGCAAACTTCTAAGAAGAAGGTATCCAAAAACTTGTGCCACGCTATGACAAATGCCTGCAAAAGTTCGGCAGTTATGTGGAAAAGTAGTTTAAGAGGTGTAGAATGTTGTGCAATAAATATTTTTTCTGTCTCTGTACACAATTCAATTTTATTACCAAACGGAACTTACTTTCTGGGCGTGCCTCGTATATCTAGCCAAGAAAGACAATCCAGCGAAACTGAACGACCACATGTTTTTAGAAAGGTCACCACTTTTCGCGCTGCTAAATGAAAGAAATCCACACTCCACACTCGTAAAACTGGAGAAATGAATGCATACGGGAAGGAATAATTTGGGAAATATGATACTGTATATGAGGAGGATGCATCCACCATGTGTTACTTTTCAAACAAACAAAGGTCTGAATTTAGGCAGTATTGTATTCCATCAAATTGATCGGTTATCAGTATATATGGGCAGGTGCCCAGGCTGTACGAGATGGCAAAATGGATTGCCATAGTAATGAAAATATTTGCAGAATCTACAATAAACATCATTTTATAAGGTTTCCAGCCTCAGTCAGTTAGTTACGATTTCCGAAAACAGATGTCGCTCGTAACGTTATTCAAACTAACAGTAAGTTGTTCCGGATTCATGCATCGTCAGACGGAGGAGACAGTCTCCACTGATATAAGTAACCATATACAGTACATAATAGAATTCAAGTGCAAGCTCTAATTTTATTTCCTATTATGTATTATATTGAGTTGTTCTAAAATGTATACACGTGCATAATGCCATAACGAGATTCAAATTGCGACTCGAATTATAAACACCAGTAAAACGCACTACAATTTGTAGCTAGATAATAAATGTGTGTATAAACTTAAACCTAACACAGTGATCAGGATCGGATAATGACCGCTTGAAGGTCAAAACGCGTAATCCTGAAAATGTTCCCATTATAATAGTGATCGTAAACATGTCATTTTTTCCAGGAGTGTAATTTGCATATTATATACTTATTACCCTACTCAGTCATTGGGCAAATTCATGTTGACCTCCTTGAAGAGTTACAAATATCAACCAGGAACCATACAGACAGTATGGCGGCACAGCTTGACCCAGCACTGTAAGCTCACCTGCGGCCAATATTAATGAATACGAGCGCACGAGGCAGTGAATGCCCTACGGGACTCCCAATGTCTGGGCGGATCGTAAAAAGCGTCCACATTATGCTTCTTCAGTGTCCCAAGAGGGAGGGCCCTCCTTCTCGTGCAACCACCACGCTACAGTAAATAATTTAAAACACCTGACCCGCAAGGATATCTCAACAACCAGTCCAATTAAGTTTCTTCATCTCCTATTGTTTCTTTTAGGCGCTTGGGACAACGTGGTAATCAGTCCCATATACTTAGGTGCGTGTGAATCCTGTCTAATAAGTTGTGCTAATAATAATAATGTTATGGTTTTACGTCCCTTTTAAATACTCGGGGTTTTTAGAGACGCTAGCGTGCCGGAATTTTGCCCCAAAGGTGATTTTTAACGTGCCGGTAAATCTACTGTCACGGCTGCCCCGCATTTGCGCACTCTCAAATGCCAGCTGACTGCACCAGGAATTGATCCTGCAACCTTGGGAACATCAGGCCATATCGTTACAGCTAAGCCACGCAGCCAGTGGTAAGTAACTTGTGTTGTTGTGGTGACTGTACTACTGTGCCACCGTGTGGGCAGTTGTAATTAAGACCAAGATTGGGGAGATGACAGCAGTGGTCTTGAAGAAAGTACCAACTGGAGAAGAAGTAGCAAAACACGGCAAGTCACTTCTGGGATGACCAAGATGGAAACCAAATCCACCGCTTTTCAGTTACCCTCACAACAGTGCGTGTACTCCTTTCCGCGCACATTTCATAAAACCAAACATTATGCTGAAACCTAAATTCGTTCCCTATTTTACTACTCTACCCTACAACCTAAGATTAAAGCTGATGACCGAATATTTGCTTAGGAATTCTCTTAGTATTGGCAGAGATGATGATTCTGCTGCTGATGATGATAATTGTTGTTTTAAGGGGCCTAACATCTAGGTTATCGCTCCCTAATGGTATGGGTGATAGCGAATAAGACAATGAAATATAAACCAGAACGAAAACTAAGTTAGATTGGAAATACTTACAAAATGGAACTTAGATATTGGCAGAAAATTGGCCGACACATCAGGGGTGTATTTTCTGGGGAGAGATGGGTTCTGATATGCTGATATGGGAACCAATATGGTTTATACTCGTACAGGATGAATATCAGCCATGGGTGATCAAAACATGAATATAAAAACTCGATAGAAAAACTCTAACACTAAAGGCGTTTACTTGAATGAAAGACATACCTACCTATGCTTATTTAACTTATCCGGACGAGGCAAAGTACAGAGTGAGAATGGACAACGACATAATTGCTGTAGTGTAGAAGATTATAATTTTTCTGATCAAATTCGATTCTGGACATAAATTTGGGAGTTCAGTCATGCACAAATATTTAATTTAGAATGTATAACTATTGAGTTATTTTACCTCTTATCATCAAATCATGGTTATAAGTAGACTTTGCTTGCGTAAGCTACCGAATTACCACGTATTTTCAAAATATTAAACTTTAAATCTTCTTAATTTCTGTGAGGTAGCGAACATACCAATTCACAACCTTAAACCAATGTTCCATTCTGAATAACAAATTCAGAAGAATATACATTTCGGAAAGAAATGTAATTTGCTCTTCACCATCGAGGAATATGAAGTTCAGCCTATTAATCTAATATTTCGACAGACCATTGTGCAACTTCACCTTACCGAGGTTAATTTATGAAACACAGCTGCTAGACATCAAGTAGCGAGAACACATAACCGACTAGCACCACCATCTGAATTCTTTCCTTTTCCGTGCCTGATAGTGCTTTCCCATTGAAAATTATTTGCCATACTCACAACCATGCTGAAGATCTTCGGAGAGCGTTGTAACTATTTCATTCTCCTCTTAATCTCATCACGCATGTTCTCCATCATGAATTGAAAATGTTGAAGAGTGCCTTAATACGTTCTGCTCTTCTGCCACATCCCTAAAGCTCAATAAGTTAGGTTGCTTACTGCAGGCCTAATAGGAGCTACGGAGAGCAGATCTGCAGTCGGTACCCCGATGTATCGTCAATTCTTTACTTTAGATGTGTAGCAAGACGACAGCTGCAGATTCAATCAATCACTCCCAAGGCTTCGCCGTGAGACTCGACCGTCCCACTGCACATCGAAAGTAGAGAGGTTGCCAACACGTCAGGGGTTTGTAGTGCTGATCAGTCCTAAACTCCTATTGCTGTATGCAGCCCAACTTACTAAGCTGTATGGACAGTACTACGAGTACAGTAATTACACTTCGAAGAGTCGAGCCGCATGGGAATCACGGTTCACTAACTTCAGGCTACTGCACACTGGGCATAATACGACTAAATGCACATTTTCAATACTTCTCTTAGCGCATGTTTAGATGATACGTGTATTTTCTGATATTTTCTACTGAAATTGGTCAGTACTAAATACTATTTTGAACTTTTATACAATAACTTTTAAATTTATCTTATAGCACAAACTCTGCCATTTCCTTGAAGGTCCACTTCTTGACATACACTGCAAAACGCCCCGTACATAATGCAGTCTTGTTCAATACAAGTACTTACATCCTTCTACTTTGCTTTCTGTTCCTTTATACAGTAATTCGTTTTATTAGCTAATCCCTGAGTAACCAATCGCATGGCAAATATATGGACGTGAAACATTCCAGTGTGGATATAATTTCTTACATCTAAAGGAAGAAGACAATTGTGCACCTTACAATACTGATGAAGCTAGCCAACAAATACAATAGCATAAAATATTATAACGACACGGGGTTGTTTAATATGCATCGAACTTTTCTTTGCCTAATGCATTTTCTTCTTCATCATAAAGTAGGTTCCCAAATCATTCTCAACGAAACTATGGAGATAATTGTGTCAGTACTACCTACGTAAGTCCAAACAGCATGCAGCCAAGTGACCATTCAGAACAATGCCGAGGACTCGTTTAATTCCTACACAACAGTGAATGAGTAAGGTTCATTATCGATTATGAGCCACGTGCCACGCGTGGGTTTTATAGGGGGTGACAGAACACATGGCACATGCTCCAGGTGTCCTCAGAAATACACTGCATCAGGTGGTAAAATGAAAGAAAAGCTATGCAACGCAATGACGATTTAGACAGACGTTAAAATTAGCTCATTTGAGAAAACATTTGGTGGCCAATATTTAAGGAAATGAGACTAAGAAACTTGTAGATTATTTGACGGCACTTTTACACACACTGAACATTTACGTTTTTCACTCTGTTTTCTTCAAATTGTATGCATGTATGGTATAGTAAAAGTCTTTGATTGATACCTGATAGCAGAATGCAATTTAATCAAGATGCTTTGCGAAAAGCCGAGTGTTACGGGTTGACCACAAGTTGGATGCTCATGCTGCACATCATCATGCGTTGAATGTGTGACCTCTACCAGTGATGTGAGCCTCTAATATTAGGTGTAGGTAAAAGTCAGAAGTGGCCTTCCTTTGTTTCGCATTTCTACTCCAGGCAAACGTCGGGATAGTACCTAACTTAAGGCCACGACCGCCTCCATCCCATATCAAGTTCCAATAACAAAAACACCCACTAGTAGAGATAGCACAATGGCGCATGCTTATTTTTTATTTTTTTTATTTTTTTATTTTTTTGATGTGTAACATCTTTCCGCTCGGTTGCTGGATAGTTTTGTGGGAGTGATTTTGAAAATTGGGGACGGAAGTGAATCGGGCGGAAGTGGATCGAACGGAAGTGGATCGGACGGAAGTGAAGACGCACTGCCAGAAAAATGGGACGGAAATGAATCGGGCGGAAGTGGATCGAACGGAAGTGGAACGGACTGAAGTGAAGACGCACTGCCAGCTGGATGTACAATTGAAAATGTGTTAATTGGAAAAAAGGCAGTGTGTGCTCTGTAGCGCGAGAATGTTATGGAAATACAGTAGGCAGTGCATTTAGCAGGCACTGGTTTGACGAGCACAGTGGCAAATGTTTCGCCGACTTTCATTTGTCATTGAGCAGTTTATGAAGCTTCACATTCAAGGTTGAATATCACATGGGGTAGGACAAAGACGACAAATGACATTTAAGTAAGCGGCATTATTGTCAAGCTGTGGGTGAGTAGTCAAATATTAAATGCATAACAGAATGTTGTTATATGAGTGGAATAAAAGCTGTATTTTCATCATATGTGAGACTAGGTCATTTCATGATTGTAGGAAGCCATGTTTTGATTGTTTACGACGAACTTTTTTTTAAGCGTATGGCTTTTAGTGCCGGGAGTGTCTGAGGACATGTTCGGCTCGCCAGTTTTGTAGCTGATTCGAGACGGACACCCAGTGGGTGAGCTACAAGTACCGTTGGGGAGGGAAGTTGGAATGGAAGGTCAAGGAGTTGGATGGTACCGGCTGTGGCCTATAGTTAGGGACCAACCCCGGCATTTGCCTGGAAGGAAGATGGGAAACCACAGAAGACCATCTTCAAGGTTGCCGGCGGGGGGGATTCGAACCCCCTCGCCTCCCGGATGTGAGCGACTGCCAGCAGTCATGCCGTAACGACCACGGCTAACTCACCCGGTTTTACGACGAACTGTATGAGAGCCTTGAGAATAATGAATGTTATAGTTACTGAGGAGTGGGGAGCGTGATGGCGTAGTGGCTTAGCTGCTCGTCTTTCACCCGGACGGCCGGGGTTCGAATCCCGGTGACAGCGGGGTGGAATTTTCACCTGAAAAATCACGTGGCGTCAGGAAGGGCATCCGGCCTTAAATCCCCGGCCAAAACCAAAATGAGCCTGGATGGCTCCGGTGACCCCAATTAATTGGGAAAAGCCGAAGAAAGAAAGAAAGAAAGAAAGATAGTTACTGAGGAGTGTGCTCACAGTATTTGAGAGTACTGTCGACGTTGTGTGTCACTTTGTTATTATGAATTATTAATGTAAAAGGAAGGAAGGAAGCTTGTAGTTTTGCGTGTCCGTTAATCTCACGATCATGATCCACGGTACCTCCTTTTTACGTGGAATGCGAACCACAGGACATGGCATTTCAATTCGAAAATCTCACATGTATTGACCGGGAATCAAACCCGGTCTACCTTGGTGAGAGACTAACAGCTTGACCGCTGCGCCACAAATGTGACAGTAGCATATCTCCAATTCAATCTATACATTCATCATAGCACCAGTATGAAAATGGAGTGTAAATTAACATTTTAAGAATGTCCAAGCTGTGTAGTATACCAGTAGGATAACATGTCAGATGTTACACATCATATGCGACTACTGTAAGGCTCGTATCTTTTTTTATTTATATATTTATTTATTAATTCATTCATTCATTCATTCATTCATTCATTCATTCATTTACTTACAAGTTCTAGCGACCCATTGCCATTAACTGCGGTGTTAGCAACACTGTGCTTCAGTTCCATAGTTGTCCATACGTTATGATGAGAGTTGCATGACACACAATTTCACTCCCTGCTGCATTTCCGAGCTTTCCCTCACCACATGGTTTGCTAAGCATGACCAAAAGCGGCTTCGGAGGCGTAGTTGGTAGCATGCTGAGCTTCTATGCCCAAGGTCGCGGGTTCAAACCCGGCCAAAGTCGTCGGATTTTTTAAGTGCGTTAAAACTCCCTCAGTATGCCTACCTTCGGAGGGGAAGTAAAGCCGGCGCACAGTGGGTCAAAATCGAACTCTAGGAGGAAAACATTATTTATTTTCATAATTAAAAAATCAAAATGTATTACTTCTACAGCATTCTCATATAATTGCCACTCAATATTCTGGGATATAAACGCATCTTAGTGTAAATCTGTCACCACTGTTCGAGCAGTCTGAATTGGAGGGTGAATGTAAGTGGCTGTGGTTTGGTTGTCTTTGTGGTTAGTGTGATGCTTTAAGATGGAACATGCAGCTGAAGGTATGATATTTGTAACGTGTTTCAGTTATTAATGGGCGTAATTGTTACGTAATTTTAGCTATATTTGCATTATATAATATTTAACTATTATTTTTAAAATTATATTTTCACTTAGATTTTTAGTATGTCGCGTCTCTCTGCGTCACTTTCTACTTAATGTTAAAATGTAGATAAAGTCTTGTAGATTACGCCTGTTATAAGATTTTTTTGCATCTTTATGCAACTTACTTAGTTATTTTACGTTTTAGAAGATGCCGCGCGACCAGTTCTCACACGATTACAACTGTTTGAAGCACTGGATTTGACGATTCAGTTAAAAAAGGAACTTTGTGTCTTTGTTAAAAGTAAATTAGGGGTAGAAAATTGTTCTGAAGAGATAACTGAATGCTCTATCCAACTCCTAGTCATAGCCAATTTCTTGCATGTGTAGACGTAGCTTAAAAAGTTCCTAACTTATGTTTATTATGAAGCAACAAATTATATACGTTGCTTTCACTCTAAATTTATGATTAAAACGTAAAAATAATTTTGTCCCCCTAGATTTCGATTTTGACCCACTGTGCGGCGGTCCCATGTCATAGATTTATGGCATGTACAAGAACCTTCCATTAATTACACTTGCGTGAAGCTAAATTATAGGTTAGATTTGACTAAAGCTTTTAGGTTCCAACGTTTGTCGCCAGGAGCCGACTACGATGGCTTCTAGTAACCAAGTTCAGAACTAGTTGTCGTTGACGGTGGCGTTTGGTAACAAAAGTAGGAACTTTTTGAAAATTGAATGTCTGCAGTCCGTACTTGAATTAAAAACAGATAACACACACTAATACAGCAATCACAATTAACACCGGTTATCAGACAGATTCTACACACACCCAAAGTACACGGGGCTACATGACCCCGTTGTCGCAGCTCCTAAACTGAGGAACCAACCAACCAACCTGCATGCCAAAAACCGCTGCTTACTCCCCCTTTTCTGTCTACGTTACAGGTTTCCTTACTTGCTGCTTTCATTAATTAATTTATTCCTTCATTCCCTTGCAGGAGGTGCTGACTCCTGAATAGCTTACTGTTCCTTTGATCACGCTGTGTTATTCGACTGCGTTTACGCAAATTATAGTACGAATAAAGATAATAGCTGGAAGAAAAGAAAAACGCCTTGGTAATTGGAGTAGCCTACTTGATCGTTGGCACTTCCGAATCTTGTTGTGCCACGATGTATTGTTTGTGTCATAATAAACGACATATTGTCACTGCGACTCCAAATTCCACTATGTGACACCGTGATTCACTTCCATTCTACCCCAGAACACTAGTCTCACCTGCAGGGCTTATGGGAATATACTGTAGAGTTCAACCATACAATTCACTACGAGTTATCTTTCTCTACATCTCAGCATAAGAAAATGAATCGTGCTACGTTGTCATGCCATATAGCCTATTCCCATGTGCCTGGTCTTCATTATTATAATTGTTGTTTTAAGGGGACCAACATCTAGGTCATCTGTTACTAAATGTTTGAGTGGTTGAGAAAAAATATAATGAATTGAAAACTACAACTAAGGCTAACTTAGGTCTACGTTATCATGTTGGAAGCCATTTTTAGCCTATTTTCATTTATGAAAAATTAGGTTTATGACATCACCTTTCTTGTCCGTGTGTGTGTACTGTATGTGTATGTATATGTGTCTGTGTGTGTGGGTCTCCCGTAATAAAATCTAAACGACTGGAGCCACTTTAAAGATGCTTTAGAGAGTTGAGTGGTCAGATTTGGCCATTTAACGTAATTCCTTGTTAGTGGTAAGTTAACGAGCGTTTCTGTTTGGTGAAATTCTCGTGCTAAGTTAAATAACCTTTATTGATGAATTAAGAGATAATTGACGTTGGTGAAAACGGCCCTTAGTGTGATTGTTATTAAATGTTCAGGTTATTGTGGATTGTGCAATTAGCTGTTTGGGCGATGAGTGGTCCGTTTCCATGCAGCTGTCGCCTCCCGCTGCCTGCACTGAAGTTAGTTGTATGTCAGTAGTTAGTTTTAGTTTTAAAGGATCTAATGATAATCGCTTGACGATCGAAACTGGTCATCCAAGTGTATTTATTTATTTCATTTAAACTGTTTTCAGGATTAGAGAACCACCCATTACACTTGGGTACAACCGTGTTGACTGTCTGGAAAACATTAAATTTTGCTTAGGTCTACGTACTAGGAGATGAAAAGAACAAGAGGAAAGAGGGAAATAAAAGACAGAGAAAAGAAATGCCTCAACTCTCGAAGAATGAAAACTGAGAGACTCACAAGTCAGATAGAAGTTGAGCCTTTAGAGACTGATAGGAAAAGAAGAGAGAATAGGATCCGTCCCAAGGGGATAACGGATCCAGCTGAGGAATCCCTCGGGGTCAGCCATTCCCGAGTTCACCAGCCGTGAGCCCTTGAGGGTGTAGCACTATCTAGGGTGCACATACACCCAGCCTCCTTTAGGGCCTTGAGTAGAAATTAGGGGATATCATGAAAGGAAGAGGTCTGACCCCTCGAAGAATGAGGGATCAGGAAAGATGAGTCAAGGGCCAATTAAGGCGGGAAAATAAAAGACATCCTAGGCTTCGAATACCCTCATACCGACGGGGTGGAAGAGAACAAGAGTTGATCAAGGGAGGTCGACAAGAAAAATGAATGAGAGGAGCCCGGCGCAAGTAAATGGAAGCAATGCCAGACTCAGCTGGGGTGCCGTCGTCACCAAACCACGTCCCAATAGTCGTGAGCTCCGGGAGGGGTGACTGGTTTTAATGTAAAGTATGAAAGAGAACAACATTGTCACATAGAGGATCTTGCAGGCGAAGCTACTATAATATTTTAACAACGAGCACATAATTTTGTACTGTTATACTAATAACCAAAGGTTTACTACTTGGTGGAATTGCATAATTGTATACAAATGAATAGAGTCTGTAATTTTGATGCTGAAACTCGAAACCGGTCAGATTTAAAATTGAAAATAGAAATGTAATATGACATTGAATTACTGTAATCTTCTGACAATGAATTTTAACCCAGTGTCACATAAAACAAATAAGCCTCGCTTAATATAAGATTATGAAACGTACAAAACAATAAGGCAAGTCTTGCAGATCTGAAGACAGGATATAATTCCGACACAGAGTCGCAGGAATCCCCTCCAGAACGAAAAACAAAGCTTGTTTTGTTTTAGGACGAGGAGTAGGTGAGGGAGGCCATGCCTCTTCTTATTAATTTTTCGATCACAAACTAATAATATTAAATGAAGAAAGTACAATGCTCTTAAAGAAAAATACGCAGATAGTTATGCCATAATTAAATTTCTAAAGAATATTAAGTTAATGGAATGACGCAGTTACAGAACAAGTCGTACTCCTGCACTTAAAGAGCGCACCAATGAGAAGGCAGTACCATGCGGAACGCCCGCTTAAAACATGTGGAAAGTTACGCACATTAATCAATTAATTAACATTATGGTGTTTGAAGCCATTTTCAGTGTTGCCTTAATAAACGAAAGTTTGATGCATTTCAGTCGGTCAACACGAATGTACCCGAATGAGATAGGTTATTCCCGAATCCTGAAAAAAATACATGAGAATAATAAATACACTTGGATGACCAGTTTCGATCGTCAAGAGATCATCATCAGATCCATTACACTTGTGTTGTTTGAGTCTTCAGTCTTTCAACTGGTTTGATGCAGGTCTCCATGCTTCCCTGTCCTGAGCTAATCGTTTCATCTCTACATAGTTACCACATCTTACATCCAAGGCAATCTGTTTAACAAATTCTAACCTTGGTCTACCCCTACTATTTTCCTCCTCGACCCTTCCTTCCATAACGAAGTTTGCTATTTCTGGGTGTCATAGTACGTGTCCTACCAGCCTATCTCTTCTCTTCATTAGCAGTTGCCAGAAACATCTCTCCTCTCCCACTCGTCTTAATACCTCTTCATTCGTAACCCTATCTACCCATCTGATCTTCATCATTCTCCTGTAACACCACATTTCAAACGCTTCAATTCTCTTTACTGCTGCACCAATAGTCCAAGTTTCACTTCCATAGAGCGCCATGATCCATACAAAGACTTTCAAAAATGATTTCCTAATACCTAAATCTATATTCGATGTCAACAGATTCCTTTTCTGTAGATATGCTTTCCTTGCCTGTGCTAAACTATTTTTATATCATCTTTGCTTCGTCCATCACTGATTATTTTGCTTCCCAAGTAACAGAAGTCACCTACTCCCTTTAGCTGTTCACCTGCCAATTCGACATCCGTAGGGGTTTCTGATTTATTTCGATTGCATTCCAATATTTCTGTTTTACATTTATTAATTCTCATCATGAATTCTTTCCTCAAGACAGAATCTATACCATTTAAAAACGCATTCTACTCGTTTGGTGTGTCGGCTAAGATGACGATGTCATCAGCAAATCTCGGAGTTGAAATTTTCCTTGAATCTTTACTCTTTTGAATTTTTCTCCAATTTCTTTCATTGCTTGTTCAATGTAGAGATTGAAAAGTATTGGTGATAAGTTGCAGCCTTGCCTTACACCTTTCTGAATACCAGCTACTCTCTCATGTCTTTCGGCTCGAATAACTGCTGTCTGATTTCTGTATAGATTGTAGAGCACCCTCCCATCCCTGTACTTTATTCCAATCGTCTTCAAAATGTCAAACAACTTGCTCCAATCAACGTTAACAAAAGCCTTTTCTAAGTCTACAAATGCCATAAACGTTCTCTTATCCTTCCTTATTCTAGCTTCCAAAATCAGTCCTAGACATAGTATAGCTTCCCTTATTCCTATGGTTCTCCTGAAGCCAAACTGGTTTTCACCCAACTCTCTTTCTATCTATCTTTTCATCCTCTTGTAAATTGTTCTAGTCAGGATCGTTGAAGCATGAGTGATCAAGCTGATGGTAGGGAAATCTTCACATCTGTCAGCTCCTGTTTTCTTTGGCATAGGGATGATAAGATTCTTCTTGAAATCAGAGGGTACCTCACCTGTTTCATATTTCCTACACACCAAGTGAAATAACCTTGTTAGACCTTCATCATATATGCAACTTAGCAACGCAATCGGTATATCATCTATGCCTGGTGCTTTGTTCCTGCTAGAGTCTTCCAATGCTCTGTCAAATTCTGATCTCAATATTAAATCTCCTTTCTCATCCTCATCAAATTCCTCTTCCCTTTTCATTACATGATTCTCAATATCCTTTCCCTTACACAAACACTCTATGAAAGCTTTCCATCTCTCCACCTTTTCTTCCCTATCTGTTAGAGGTTTTCCATCAGAGTTCTTAATATTACAGCACTTAGACTTCCTTTCCCCGAAAGTACTCTTAATCCTTCGATAAGCTCTATCTACCTTTCCTAATTTCAGACAATTTTCTATACCTGTACATTTCTCTTTCAACCATTTTTATTTTGCTTCCTTGCACTTCTTGTTACCCTCCTTTCTCAGACGTCTGTATACTACTTTTCCACTTTCATCTCTTTCATTCTTGTGCTTCCACCGTTCATCCATTAATTCTAGTATACCCTGAGTGTTCCATGGTTTTCTACCTATTCTTTCTTTCCTACCAATGTTTCCTTATGCGGATTTTGTTATTTCATTCTTCAAAAGTGCCCATTCCTTGGCAATTGTAGTTTGTTCGCCTTGAATCGTTTGTTCACGTCCTTCTCTTTCAGTCTGTATTTTGCCCACCTCTTGGCTTTACTTTTCTTCAATTTATTCAACTTAAGTCTGCATTTCATAACAACCAGATTGTGGTCAGAGTTTATGTCAGCACCGGGATACGTTTTGCAATCCAAAATCTGGTTTCGAAATCTCCGCATGACCATAATGAAGTCGATTTGGTAATGCCCTGTATCCCCTGGTCTCATCCATGTGTATATCCTCCTATTGTGGTTATTGAATAAGGTGTTAGCTATGACCAACTCATGCTCGGTGCAGAATTCCATCAGCCTGCTTCCTCGATCATTCCTTTTACCTAATCCGAATTCTCCTACTATTTTCCCTTACCGTATCTTCCTTTTCCTACAACAGCATTCCAATCTCCTATTACTATAACATTTTCATCACCCTTGACATACCTCAAAACTTCACTTATTTATTTGTAGACCTTTTCAACATCTTCATCATCAGGTTGACTGGTAGGCATATAGACTTGTACCTCTGTGGTGCACTTAGGTTTTGTGTTGATTTTAGCTACAATAATCCGTTCACTATATTGCTCATAGTATTCCACCCGCTGTCCCAGTTTCCTAGTCAATATGAGACCAACCCCTGCTTGGCCATTGTTTAATTTAGTGCTAATGACCCAATAGTCTCCTGGCCAAAAGTCCTGATCTTCCTGCCAGCGCATTTCACTAATCCCAACCAAATCCAACTTCAACCTATCCATTTACCTTTCCATTACACTTAGGCTACAAAAATGTTTACATCTGAATGTATGGGTGAAAATATTTACAATATGTACACTCCTTTAGTTGCGGTGTTAGTTGAGATAGTTCATACCTGCTAGTTGTAGTCTATGTGATGTTTTGTTAAAATACTGAAAGTGGTGATTGACCTCCAAACTTGCTTGTTTAAAGTGAATATGTGATTGTAGTTAAATGGTCAATTCAGGTTGTATTGTACAGGCTACTTATCTGATTGAGTCTTGCGTGTCCTGGTGAGAGCAGTTGTTTTCATCACTATCTACACTCTACTGGGTGTACATATTGTAATATTTTCACCCATACTTTCAGACATAAACATTTTTGTAGCCTAAGTGTAATGGTTCTGATGATGATCGCTTGACGATCGAAACTGGTCATCCAAGTGTATTTATTAATCCCATGTAAATATTTTTTCAAGATTAGGGATTAACCCATCTCATTTGGGTACAATCGTATTGACCGACTGAAAAGCATCAAACTTTCAATTAATTAATGTTCGGATCCTGAAAATGTTCATACCGTTGTAATCAGAGGAATTTTCTACACTAGTAGGTGTCACAATTGGGAGCCTGCTAGGAAAATTAAGTAAGGTGGTTTAAAAATGCCTACGCTAAGGAACTACTCTAGAAGAAATGTATAAAGACACCACACGGAGACCACTCACCATCAGTTTTGATAAACCCCTCGCGACGGAAGCTTCGAAAGTATAAAGAAAGTAATCAGGTGAAATAGTTTACAAGTAAATAACAACAACAATTTCGAACAGTTATTCGCGGCGCTTGTTTGTGACAATCCGATTCAGGAAAACATGATACCACTTGGGATAATGAGCGCGGCCTCTATCTCGTGAACAATATGAGACAATCTGTTGACTCCAGTAAGTGGATAATGGTTAACTAAGTAACATAACGAATAATCGTGGGTTGAGGTACACATAATAAGAAACTTTGAGAGATGCTGCGCTTTGTGAAGGCTGTCTATATGGAAAATAATAATAATAATAATAAACTTCTAAGAAATGACAATGTCGGATGTAGGTATAGTTAGGCGTAACCTAACTGGCAAGTACCGCCCCCCTGAGGCATGCCAGATCAAGTGACCACTGAGCCAGCAGTAATTGAGTAAACTATGTTTATTTGTAACGATTTAATTAATAATAATAATACTATGGTATAGGGCAGACGGGAAGCGATAACAACTACTGTAATATAAACTCATGTACAAAGCGGTAGCCAGAAACAGTACCGTATGCTTAGGGTCAAGAACATAGTGTAGCGATTGCAGTGTGAATGAGTGGATCTATGGTTTAGAGATACTAATTGTGATATAGTGTCATGAGACGTTAAGACAGCGTGGGAAACGAGGAGAATGTCCACTACCATAAAAGAATGAATAGATGTCCAGCAGAGATGGAATTCCCATTGGCCGGGATGATTTCCAGCTAAGAAGTTACTGGAACAACATGCCCAGGGTCCCTCACAGTCGCTAAACGGATGAGTAAAATTATTTTACAATTTCATGTACCAAATTAGAGTGAAATAAAAAGAGAATAAAGCCAGTGTTTTGTACACAAATTTAATTTTGTTAGTGTAAGAATGAATAAATCGATCCGGAGTAGTAAGATAGACCACATGGCATCACAAATTATAAGTGGTAATTATGCCTGAAGGAAACCGCAAAATTTTTGTGAGAATATATTTGATGTCAGTTGGTTTGATTGATCTGTTGGAATAGATAATACAGTAATTAGAAGGAATCCGTGACTTTGTTTTTTAATCATACATATAAATTAATGGTAACATCATCTGCTGACAGGGTGTGTTTTTGTTACGTAATAATACATTAAATATTGTGACAGACGACGATAAATTAACTGGGATGAAGATGAAATTATGAGGCGAGGCAATGCCCTATTTCAGGTATTGGGTGCATTCCCAATTGTGTGTCAACTACAACATGTACGATCGTTGCTGTGGAAATGGATTTTACGACGAATGATGTACAGTATTTGGTACCTGGGTATCGACAGTCTGTTAACATGCAACTAGAGGATGTCTCTTCATCCCTCATAAGTATCGACGAATTTGTGAATCTACTGTACGATGATGTGCTATGTTACTGCCTGTATCCCAACAGACTGTGGTCTGGTGACTTAATGCAAGTGAATCTACAATGTAAAGGCTTGAAATAAAACTGTAAAATGTAAGCTCGCTGCGATAAATGATACGGCGAATGCACACATAATTTGGTACTACAGTGACACACTGCGAGTTGAAAATAGCACAACCTAGGTCCCTGGATCGACGATATTGTGTTTGAGAGGGTCTGCTCCTGCTTCATAACAGGGAGAAATATCATTTTAACCTGCTTTTCACATTTTGAAAAATGATGAAAAAGTAGTCTTATGAGATCACCCGGGCAAATGTGGGTCTATCTGTCTCTCTGACTGCGCTTCTGTATGCATGTCGGTCCATTTGTCTGTGTATCTGTCCCCTTATCAATTCCTTAACTTCTGCAGCTATCGAAACCAAATTTGGTATGTACACTTAGTAAATTGCAGTATTAGTTAAGATAATGCAAGATAATGCAGATAGTGACCAAGTTAACTGCTCTCACCAGGACCGTGCATAACTTAACTAGATAAGTAGCCTGTACAATACAATGTCAATTGATCATTTAACAACAATCACATAATCACTCTAAACATGAAAATTTTGGAGGTCAACCACCAATTCCAGTATCTTAACAAAACATCACATAGACTATCACTAACAAATATTCTCGAGTTGCATTATCTTAACTACTACTGCAACTCAATAAGTGTACATATTGTAAAGACTTTATCCCATACTCTCAGACAGATTTTATAGCCTAAGTGAAATGGATCTCATGACTATCGCTTGACGATCGAAACTGGTCAACCAAGGGTATTTATTAATCTCATGTAAATTTCTTTCAGGATTAAGGAATACCCACAATTGGGTACAATCGTGTTGAGCAGCTGAAAAACATCGAACTACTGTGCCCGTTTCCCCGACGTCACGTTGGCCCGGCGATTTCAACGAGAAACCGAAGAAGGGACACAGGCGTTACAAAAAAATTAAGTCCTGGAAATATTTGTCCAATACCAAAAAAAAAAATCAAAACAACTAGCTCGGGCAGGCAAGAGATCGAATATCTCGGGTCGATTAAAGGGAGAGGCATGCAAGGTTCAACAGGACAGATACTTCACAAACAAGAAAAGGAAAAAAATATATATATCATTGACTCGGGAGAAGTTCCAAACTACAAGAATAACCAGAACTTGAAAAATCGAGATCCTAAATTTATTTTTGAGCAGACGGACAAAAAAAATGAACACTCCTATTACTCAATGAATATCATTAGTTTGGGATCATAAAAATCCATAATGTCCATCAATGTCATTGAGCTACCCTGTTTGACTTAATCAGGGAAGTACTCGCAAAAGAAATTATTAGAGTTCAAGTGTTCGATGATTAGCTGAATAATAATGATAAAAAAAACACTTCACTTTCACTTTCAGCTTCTAAAAGAAGAAAAATTAGAATACATTTTTCCTTCCCATGAATGTTAACTGAATTAATAATTTACACATAAATTTCACACGTTTCTAATATTTACAGACTTACGATTGTCAATGATGACTGCCAATCATTTAATTTGACTAAATGAACTTGTGGAATGAAATTATTATCATTAATTTTTATCAACATAATTTAAAGTTTCCTTATGGAAATTACATCTGCTATAAATAACAATAACTTGTTATAGCCGCACAATAACTGGCTTCAAATGACATCCTAATCCCTCATATCATTTTCAAATCATTAGCTGAGTTTATCATATCCTTATGGGATCAATTTAATTATTCAGATTGCGATATTATAATTTTTAGCATATATTAAATTAAGATACAAATGATTCACCTGTGATCTGCAGGAATTATTAATTTTAAATTGACCAGCACATGTAACTCTGATAACATTGCATTTATTATGACGATTAATTGAACAGTAATGCAGTAACTGCCATTGCACTGTTTTCCACCGTTGGAACTAATTAATATAATTACAAATATAAAGCACATTCTAAGTCCATTGAACCTAGGACTGCATAAGCCCCTATACATCCTGGCATAATCATAATCATTTACTATATCCTCGAAGAAATTTATTAATTGATTTATTAATCGTATTAATAAGTTGGAATGGTATTTCTCATGTCCAACAGTTGCCACCATAAGACCACTATAAAGTGTCTACAACTCATAATTCATTGTGCTTATACTCAAAGTGTAGTTCCAAATCCAATTGACATAATGACAAATAATCCTCAAATTATTATAAACTCCCGTAATCTGCATTCCTAAATCTGGTCAAAAATTTCCCTAATGTGACTGAGCATCAGAGGCTTTGTATTCTTGTGCAATCTGAATTAAATTACTGTAATGTCTAGGATCATATATCATGAACCATAATTATAATTTCTATGCCATAAATTAATGAATATGCTACAATCATTACCGCTGCAAAAAGTCAAACGTTCCGTTCGCAATCGCCTTCATGGTAAAAATCGCCATGAGAAAAAAAATCCTAAGTTTAGAATTATTAAATATTATAAAACAAAATAATTATTAAATATCGGAATTTATGTGTGTGAAAGATCTCAATATCTTGAAAATAATTTGCTCTCCAAGTTTGGAAATTCATTCGAAATATATTTTAGCCACCTGGAAGAAAGAACATAATTAAATCATGGTGTTGGTTTGCCCTAAATGTTCAGAAGGGTGTGGTGTGAATATATGCCCAAGTTGACGATGAATGTGTTTCCCATATTTTCCCACGACGAATTAATATTGATTCTGTTCTTTAATTTGCAAGATCGGCGTTTAAGAAACTCGTTTAACGCCAACATCATCGTGATGCCTGGTCTACAGTGTATTCAGCCTCTCCGAATCCCGGATTCATCCTCACCATCAAGTTTCCCTATTAAATACTTAAGCCATTATCTTGAAGTATATGAAAAGTTCCATAAATGTTCCCATATTCTTATTCTTGAGTGAAAGTATCATAGTGGATGACATCAGACATCCCCTAAAATAATTAGGTGTACGCCACTGCTGAAGAAATGTTCCATGTACGTTCCCATATTCTTATTCTTGAGTGAAAGTATCATAGTGGATGACATCAGACACCCCCTAAAAAGAATTAGGTGTACGCCACTGCTGAAGAAATGTTCCGTGTATTTCACTGATATGGAATGTACGGTGTTGTTTCGATACTGTTAATAATTTATTAATGCTCTTGCTGGCAATCCGGTTATTTGTTCAATGTATTATGTTGAATAAGATGCAATTACTATTGTAGAAATGTTCAACATTGACTGACTATATGCCTGGTTTCGTAGCACGACAAGGTCTGCTATTATATCGTGTGCTTTAACATGTTGCATATTAATGTCTCCGTATTCTGACGTTCCACGGTGAATTTGGCAAGTCCGATTTGTAGCTGTGTTAATGTGTTCACTTGATAAATATACAGTTTCTACTTACATCAGCCTCTTGGAGAAATCACTAATTTTAATTTTACCTGTCACTCGTAAATAAGTTATAATAAGTACCGGTATTTCACAAGCAAATTGTAATGCTAATATCATAGTGTGGACACACGCTTCCCGAAGGTAGAATGATCGTCTCCGCGCACATGTGTGTTAAATCAGCAATAGAACGGACTAGAATGGAATGACCTCTCCACACGTGTTACACAGAGCACACACCGGTTGCCCTGGTCACCTGATCCGTAGGAGTGTGGGGAATTTCCACCCCTCATCTATTGCGTCATGACTTGTCAAAGCCGTTAGGAGTAGAAGATGTTCGACACTCGCTTGTGCTAAATTTTAGCTCAATGCCATAAGGATGGGTCCATTTAGCAGCTAGAATAATAATTATGAAGAATGTTTCTTTAGCTCTAGGTCTGCTACAAACACATGCTGGAATACATTACAATATGTTACATTCATCAACCACTTCCAAGGTTGCTTTACGAATCTCGGCAATTAAAGATCACCAACATGGTGGATTTTGGTCACATGTTCCCCTCTCCTGGTTTTTATAAGTTTCGGTCATGGAACTTATAAAACATCATTATGCTAAGATTATGTGATGAAATCAAACATGTCTGTCCAGACCTAATTCTCAGGTTTGAAATATTTTCTGAGATTTCCAGCGTTGTAGTTTCCAATCACTCGGTCGGTGTGTATTTCTGCCAAACGATAACTGTTGTTGCCGAAAACTCTTACAATCTTTACTGGACCATAATAAAGCTTAGCGAATTTGTTATAGACTCTCATGGGTAAGTTGGATGATACTGGTCTCCTTATCAAGACTAAATCGTTTTCCCGTAGAGGTTCTCTGAATTTTCTTCCTGCCTGTCTTTTCTTTCTCTTTTCGGCGTGGCGTTCCAAGCTCTCTCTAGCCATGTCAATGCGCGTGGGAATTGATTGAATTATTTCCGGTGCTGTGGAAATAATTCCATCCCATACTCTCTCTGGTTTACGTCCATAATGTAACATGTATGGCACTTGCGATGTACCTTCATGTATTGTCGAATTAAGGCTTTCTTCAATGATGGGTATAACCTTCATCCATTTATCATGATTATCCGAACAGTAAAGTCGACAGAATTTTCCAATTTCAGACATTATTCTTTCTGCAGGATTTCCTTCAGGATATCTGATAGTATTGAGGATGTGCTTTACATTTAGCCTTACCATTGCCTGCTGAAATTCTTGACTTGTGAATTGGCTCCCATGATCACTTAATAAGAATTCGGGTGTGCCGGCTTCTTTGAAAACACAATTCTCTAGCCGTCTAATGATATATCGCGATGTAGCCTTCTGAATCGGGTGCAACATTACCAGTTTAGAGAATACATCTATTGTAACCAAGATATACTGGTTTCCTCTAAATGATCTTGGAAGTGGGCCATAAATGTCCGTCGCATATAATTCTCTCGGTCGGGACGGAATTATAGCAATCGGTGGTTCTTTAGCAAGCTTCGAAATGTATTTGCTCCGCTGACAATTATCGCAGGACCTTATAACCTTACGTATGGTTTCCTTCATACAATTCCAAATAAAAGCTTCTTTAGCTGCGTGCAGAGTCTTGTACAGTCCGGAGTGTCCCGTTGAACGATGGACTAGCCAGATTACTTTATTAACAAGTTTTGGTGGTAAGACTGTTCTCAACTTCGTATGATCCTTGTCCGCATATTTCATGACTATGTCTCCCACGATGTGGTATTCTCCCGCTTGTCTCGAAGTTGGGATGAAATTCGGATCATGCTGGTCCATTCTCTTCTTTAGGAAACGATACATGTTTCTCAAGGGTTCATATCTCTTCTGTGATGCTGCGATTCTTCTAAGTTTATGCAACGTATCCGCATCTTCCGGAACAACCTCAATCAAGTGTATGTCTTCCCCACAAGGATTACGACTTAGAACATCGGCTAATATGTTCAATTTGCCAGATCGATGAACTATATCCACGTTAAATTGCTGCAAGAATAAGGTCCATCTGGTAATTCTATCATTAGCGAGGTCTGTTTTCAACATGAATTGCAAAGCTTGATGGTCGGTGATTATTGTGACTTTATATCCTATCAGTATCTTTTTCCAAGTCTGTAAAGCATATATGGCAGCTAATGCTTCCAATTCTGTCACGGTGTAATTGGCTTCATGGCTTTTAAGTTTGCGGCTGGCAAATGCAAGATAGTGATGTTTTCCCTCGGCATCCATTTGATACAATACAGCACTCACACCAATCTTGGACGCATCCGATTCTATGAAGAAATTCCGAGAGAAATCGGGGTATTCCAATTAAATATGATCAACCAGCATTTGTTTAGCTCTATCAAACGCCTCACTACATGCTTCGCTCCATTTCCATTTATTGTTTAATTTCAACAAATTCTGGAGTGGTGCCATCACCTCCGTATAGTGAGGACAGTGCGTCGAAAAGAATTGACACATTCCTAAGAATTGTCTAACTTGACGTACTTTCTTCGGTTGAGGAAACTCCGCAATTGCCTGAATCTTCGTAGGATTAGGCCTATATCCGTGTCCGTCGATGATGTGACCTAAAAACTTTATTTCGGTTTGAAAAAAACTGCATTTGTCACGGTTGACTTTGAAGTTGGCTGCTTTCAAATTATCAAACAATAATCTGAGGTGTTGCAAATGTTGTTCCCCGTCTGTACATGCAATTATTATATCGTCTATGTAGCATATCACATTCGCTTTGACTTCTTGTTTTAGGTTGGAATCCAATGCTCTTATCATCACAGGACCGCTGTTCTTTAAACCGAAAGGCATTCTCTTGAATGCATAGGTTAGGTTATTAAATATAAAACCAGTGTATTTGCGGCAATTTTCAGATAACGCTACGTGATAAAATGATGAAGTCAAATCGATGGTAGAAAAATATGTTTTTCCTTCAAATTTCCTCAAAATTTCCCGAATTTTTGGAGGTCTATCATGTTCCAAGAGCAGACGTTCATTCAATCCCCTCGCATCCAGACATAAGCGTAGTTGTCCATTCGCCTTTTGCACAACCGCCAGTGGATTTAGGAAAGGCGTGGGCATTCGACAAATGATGTCATCATAAAAGGAAGGAAGGAAGATTGTAGTTTTACGTGACCGTGAATCTTGTGATTATGAGCCACGGGACCTCCTTTTTACGTGGAATCCGAACCACAGGACATGGCATTTCACTTCGAAAATCTCACATGCATTGACCGGGAATCGAACCCGGACCGCCTTGGTGAGAGGCATACAGCTAGACCGCTGAGCCACCATGCCCCTTTGATGTCATCATCTTCCATCTTCTGGATCATGTCTTCAACTTCAGCTTGCCACTTTTCCGGAATCGGATATAATTTCTTTCGATAAGGAGTAGCATCTGTTAACTGGATTTCATACTCAAAATTCTTAACTAGTCCAGGTTTGCTATTGAAAACATCATCATATTCTTCTAATAAATCGTTCAACTTCTGTTGAGTTTCTGGATTGATTTTTCCTCCTTCTATATTCCTATGCTCTGTTTCTACTGAATTGATTATTTCATCCATTACATCCATATTTCCAAACTCCCATACTACGCCTTCACGAGCCTCTTCTTTCAGTCCCTCGGTGGAAGTAAAATATATATATCGGTTCTTCATATCAATGACCAGACCATTGTCAGATATGAAATCAACTCCGATTATGATATCGAAATTTGAATTTGATAAGACTAGGAAGATGTGTTGTATCTTCCTTCCAGCAAGTTCCATTTCTAACATTACCTGTTGTTTACATTTAATTATCCTGTCAGGGATAACTCCTCTAATCTTTACAGTTGATGCCGGAAGAATGTCAAGTTTTCCTTTTGACTGGAGCAATTCCAGACATGACTGTGATATAATGGAAACCATGGCCCCTGTGTCCACTAACGTCTTTATTTGGCATCCCATTATATTTAAAGAAATAGTCGGTAATTCATGTCTGATCCCTCGGCGTACTTCTTCATTTTCAAATATGAGGTCTTCATCCTTTATTTCGTATAATTCCTGAATTTGTACAATGTCCCAGTTGATTAGAATTTCATTTCCTATTGTTGATTGGACGTTTTTTTTTCTTGGTTCAGCCCACTAATACTAGGCTGGTTTAACTCTTCTTCTGTTGGTGCTGAAGGTCGAGTATTTCTTAATTGTTCTATATATTCTTGGCTTTCCTGATACCTGGTGTCCAAATTGTTACTGTTTTGCTTGTTCCTCTCTTCTTGAGACCTATTATTCTGGTTGGAGTAGCTGTTAAACCTCCCGCGTTGGTACCAGTTATTTTGTCCTCTGTTACGATACCTCGAATATCTTCGATTATACGGGGTATTTCTCTGATTATTATTATCGTTTCTACGGTTGTAGTGATAATCATCTTGCTGGTGGTCAGAATCCCTCGATGTCTTCTCTTCTTGTTGCGCTGGTCTTTCTGTTTGGGCTGTCCTATCCATTAAGACCGCATTTATTTCCCGACTTTCCTTTCTGTCATGTCTACCATTATTGCCTAGAGTAGCGTGATCCATACGCCTAAGAACTTCTTCACAATCTTCCAGGGTTTCTACACCCGATACTATGAGCATGCGCTGTACTTCAATAGGAAATTGCCTCGTTATGGCTCTTATCAGTTCCTGGCGTGGTAAAGGTGGAGTTAGAAACTGTAGCTTTGCGAGCTTCGCAGTGAAGTAATTCGCATATCTAGTCGGATGGGACGTGGCATATTTCTTAGAGTACATTTCCGCTCTAATATCCAATTGTTCATCTGAACTCCAAAAACGGTGTAGAAATGATTGATTAAAGTCTTCCATATTAACAAACGAACATCTAAATGCCCTAAACCAATTTAAAGGAACTCCTTCCAAGTGTCTTTCAACTATTCTGAGCTCTCTGTCCTTGGATATCCTGTTTTCATCCATGTATTCCCGAATATCTCTCAGGAATTCCATCGGTGTCAAGTTATTACCCCCATTAAACTTGCGTGGTCGATCATCAATGTTTCGAATTATTGTGACGTGTCTCTTCGTAGTTGAATTGGCTCTATTCCCTTCCGTATCTAACGTTCCACCAGCATTAGGACTATCTGATGTTCTTAAAACATTGGGACTATCTGATTGTAATATTTGTCCTGGTTGCTCATAAGTGTGGCTAACATTATTTTTCATGTTGGATAGTTCCGTTTCCAGATTCGATAATCGAATTGTGGTCATGTCGTGCTCTAACTTGTGTTTATTTTCCATATCTGCCGCTGTAATAATTACACTATTCCTCATCTGTGTCTGTAGCTCATTACGCACGTGCTCGAAATCGTTGTTACATTTCTCTGTTAGCTGGTTTACTTTCTCTTAGATATCTGCTATCTCCGTAGAATTAGTGTCAGTGACTGTTGACACATTCTTAACTACTGTTTCATTTTTCTGCTGTACCCTCTCATTATGTTCTGATAAATCTTCACTTAAACCATCTAAATTGTCGGTCAACTTCTTTTCTAAACCTTGCAATCTGTCTACAAATTGTGTTTTGACAGCGTAAACTTGACCTGATACGTGGGTATGCAATTCCTTTCTAAGAACTTTGATATTATGGGTAAGTCTTGTATCACAAGAATCTAACTTTTTGTCTAAGGCTGAATTACTTTTTTCAACATCTGCCTGCACTTGCGCAATTTGCGTTTGCAAACGGACATCTAAACTCTTTACATCGCTAGATACCATTTGAGTATCTGTATTTAAAGACTGAATATCTGATTTAATATCTATTATAGAATTGTTAATACTTTCTATTTCCATATTGGCTTTTAATATATCAGTTCTTACATTTAATATATCAGCATGAATATCCTGTGTATCATCTTTAATCAACTGCACTTTGCTTGATAAATTGTCAATATCGGCTTTTAGTTCCTGCCTACCAGTAGCTAAACTTTCATTTAATGTGGTTATTCGTGCATTAAGTTCCTGCTTATCAGCAGCCAAACTATCTTTAAGTTCCTGCTTATCAGTAGCTAAAGTGTTCTTTACCACATTCAAATCCTCATACAGTCTGTCAAAGCCCCTTTGGATTTGAGCAAGAATATCCTGGGGTCCTTCTGCTTCTGCTGCATCAGTCATTATAATTACACAAATATATAAATATACTTAAGACTAGGGAAACTTAATAGTAGAATGACGAACCAAGACCATGCGACTGAATATATTCGAATGAATTCCAAACATGTTTTACGTCTAACAAATCCAGCACAACGATTTCTCAAACCTCCAATTATCCTGACATTTATCTTTACCTGATAAGTTAAACAAACAACATCTAGATTTGAATTAAAAAAACGATTCAATGACATTGCAAGATATCAGAACTCGTCTGACTATCCAACTATCCCAAAAAAAAAACCAAACCGTCGAGCTAATCACGCTCGGCATCAAATTGCTGCCTTACGTAACGTTGCCCACACGTATAGGGTGCCAAATCGCTGTGCCCGTTTCCCCGACGTCACGTTGGCCCGGCGATTTCAACGAGAAACCGAAGAAGGGACACAGGCGATACAAAAAAATTAAGTCCTGGAAATATTTGTCCAATACCAAAAAAAAATCAAAACAACTAGCTCGGGCAGGCAAGAGATCGAATATCTCGGGTCGATTAAAGGGAGAGGCATGCAAGGTTCAACAGGACAGATACTTCACAAACAAGAAAAGGAAAAAAATATATATATCATTGACTCGGGAGAAGTTCCAAACTACAAGAATAACCAGAACTTGAAAAATCGAGATCCTAAATTTATTTTTGAGCAGACGGACAAAAAAAATGAACACTCCTATTACTCAATGAATATCATTAGTTTGGGATCATAAAAATCCATAATGTCCATCAATGTCATTGAGCTACCCTGTTTGACTTAATCAGGGAAGTACTCGCAAAAGAAATTATTAGAGTTCAAGTGTTCGATGATTAGCTGAATAATAATGATAAAAAAAACACTTCACTTTCACTTTCAGCTTCTAAAAGAAGAAAAATTAGAATACATTTTTCCTTCCCATGAATGTTAACTGAATTAATAATTTACACATAAATTTCACACGTTTCTAATATTTACAGACTTACGATTGTCAATGATGACTGTCAATCATTTAATTTTACTAAATGAACTTGTGGAATGAAATTATTATCATTAATTTTTATCAACATAATTTAACGTTTCCTTATGGAAATTACATCTGCTATAAATAACAATAACTTGTTATAGCCGTACAATAACTGGCTTCCAATGACATCCTAATCCCTCATATCATTTTCAAATCATTAGCTGAGTTTATCATATCCTTATGGGATCAATTTAATTATTCAGATTGCGATATTATAATTTTTAGCATATATTAAATTAAGATACAAATGATTCACCTGTGATCTGCAGGAATTATTAATTTTAAATTGACCAGCTCATGTAACTCTGATAACATTGCATTTATTATGACGATTAATTGAACAGTAATGCAGTAACTGCCATTGCACTGTTTTCCACCGTTGGAACTAATTAATATAATTACAAATATAAAGCACATTCTAAGTCCATTGAACCTAGGACTGCATAAGCCCCTATACATCCTGGCATAATCATAATCATTTACTATATCCTCGAAGAAATTTATTAATTGATTTATTAATCGTATTAATAAGTTGGAATGGTATTTCTCATGTCCAACAGTTGCCACCATAAGACCACTATAAAGTGTCTACAACTCATAATTCATTGTGCTTATACTCAAAGTGCAGTTCCAAATCCAATTGACATAATGACAAATAATCCTCAAATTATTATAAACTCCCGTAATCTGCATTCCTAAATCTGGTCAAAAATTTCCCTAATGTGACTGAGCATCAGAGGCTTTGTATTCTTGTGCAATCTGAATTAAATTACTGTAATGTCTAGGATCATATATCATGAACCATAATTATAATTTCTATGCCATAAATTAATGAATATGCTACAATCATTACCGCTGCAAAAAGTCAAACGTTCCGTTCGCAATCGCCTTCATGGTAAAAATCGCCATGAGAAAAAAAATCCTAAGTTTAGAATTATTAAATATTATAAAACAAAATAATTATTAAATATCGGAATTTATGTGTGTGAAAGATCTCAATATCTTGAAAATAATTTGCTCTCCAAGTTTGGAAATTCATTCGAAATATATTTTAGCCACCTGGAAGAAAGAACATAATTAAATCATGGTGTTGGTTTGCCCTAAATGTTCAGAAGGGTGTGGTGTGTATATATGCCCAAGTTGACGATGAATGTGTTTCCCATATTTTCCCACGACGAATTAATCTTGATTCTGTTCTTTAATTTGCAAGATCGGCGTTTAAGAAACTCGTTTAACGCCAACATCATCGTGATGCCTGGTCTACAGTGTATTCAGCCTCTCCGAATCCCGGATTCGTCCTCACCATCAAGTTTCCCTATTAAATGCTTAAGCCATTATCTTGAAGTATATGAAAAGTTCCATAAATGTTCCCATATTCTTATTCTTGAGTGAAAGTATCATAGTGGATGACATCAGACACCCCCTAAAAATAATTAGGTGTACGCCACTGCTGAAGAAATGTTCCATGTATGTTCCCATATTCTTATTCTTGAGTGAAAGTATCATAGTGGATGACATCAGACACCCCCTAAAAAGAATTAGGTGTACGCCACTGCTGAAGAAATGTTCCGTGTATTTCACTGATATGGAATGTACGGTGTTGTTTCGATACTGTTAATAATTTATTAATGCTCTTGCTGGCAATCCGGTTATTTGTTCAATGTATTATGTTGAATAAGATGCAATTACTATTGTAGAAATGTTCAACATTGACTGACTATATGCCTGGTTTCGTAGCACGACAAGGTCTGCTATTATATCGTGTGCTTTAACATGTTGCATATTAATGTCTCCGTATTCTGGCGTTCCACGGTGAATTTGTCAAGTCCGATTTGTAGCTGTGTTAATGTGTTCACTTGATAAATATACAGTTTCTACTTACATCAGCCTCTTGGAGAAATCACTAATTTTAATTTTACCTGTCACTCGTAAATAAGTTATAACAAGTACCGGTATTTCACAAGCAAATTGTAATTCTAATATCATAGTGTGGACACATGCTTCCCGAAGGTAGAATGATCGTGTCCGCGCACATGTGTGTTAAATCAGCAATAGAACAGACTAGAATGGAATGACCTCTCCACACGTGTTACACAGAGCACACACCGGTTGCCCTGGTCACCTGATCCGTAGGAGTGTGGGGAATTTCCACCCCTCATCTATTGCGTCATGACTTGTCAAAGCCGTTAGGAGTAGAAGATGTTCGACACTCGCTTGTGCTAAATTTTAGCTCAATGCCATAAGGATGGGTCCATTTAGCAGCTAGAATAATAATTATGAAGAATGTTTCTTTAGCTCTAGGTCTGCTACAAACACATGCTGGAATACATTACAATATGTTACATTCATCAACCACTTCCAAGGTTGCTTTACGAATCTCGGCAATTAAAGATCACCAACATGGTGGATTTCGGTCACACTACGTTTACTAAAGCAACACTGAAAATATTATCATTATTATTATTAATTAAATCGTTACAAATAAACATAGTTTACAAAATTCAGAAATACTGTACTCATTTTATGAATTTCCTTTCAATTCCTACTCATTGGTTTACCCTGTAAATTTACAATTATAAAATTATATTATTACAATATGATGAAAACCAGTCGTAACAGGATAACACATTCATAGAGAGCAGGAAGATCAATTACATATTTTGGCCATCTGACGGGAATGTCGGGGGACCGCAGACCACGGATGGCCTTCTCGACGTCCCCATCCGTCGAACCCGTACATTCGGAGGATGGCATATGTTCTCAGACCAGCCCGCACGACACTGCTACACACGGGTAGTGTCGGGTTGGGTGAGAGTTCCCAGGTTATAAAGGAACAGCCCAAAGAGAACATACCCCCCAAAACTTAAACCTAGCAATGAGAAGTCCAGTCTTAAGTAAAAGATCATACAATTTATTCATAAAAACGAATCCCTGCCCTAGTTTGGAAGGTACAAATCAGCTAGTCTGCAAAACTAAAATGAATAAATAAATAAATAAATAATTGAATCCCTCAACCTCATTCAAGTTAAACCCCCTCGAGGATCTTTCACAAAATAATCAAATAGCAATACAGCTAGGAATGTGATACGGAAACATTTCCCTAAGCACTATAATGGTTCATGAAAAATAACAATAATCACACCCTGAATCTACAGCAAAACAAGGTGAATTTAATCGTCGACAATAGCGAAGTGTTCAATTTACATTTAATAGCACCAATAACTATATCTAAACTATGACGGCATCACTTCCAACATTTAACGTTATCTTTAATTTTGTTATCAAACCCCTATTATACGTTAAACTGTATGCGAGATGCGCCTACACCAAAAGATAATTAAAAGATAGCACGACTTAGTCCTATCATAAAAGTCCATCTTAATAATACACACATGTTACAATAAATGGGTAAAACACAACAATAAATAGATATAACACTCATAGTGATCATGCTCTTTGCATGCCTACCTGCCCAGATTCAAAGCTGTTTGAATTAAACCTTCACCTGTGTGCATGTTTTTAAAGTGGCTAAATCGTAGTAATAACTACGACTGATATCGCGTAATTCCTAACCGTCTGTGCTTTCAGGTTGTCACAACGATTACAATCAGTCGTCTCAAAATCGTGTAAATCTGTCCTAGCTAATTTGTCTAAATGCCTAGCACTCAGTCGAAGAAAGAAAGAAAGAAAGAAAGAAAGAAAGAAAGAAAGAAAGGGCGTTGAAGAAAAATAAATAATAAATATCAGATAAACAATCCAAGAATAATTATATTTCAGTTATTAAGTTCAATTTTAGTAAAAAGAATTGTGCTCCATGATTATTAAGTTCAGTTTTATATCAAATATTACTCCCGCGTCGTGTATTTAGCTATATGTAGACCTCCACGATATGGTCTGGCAAGTAGTAAAACCACTACTCCAGCCTTAGCATCAAAAGCTGAGAAATAGTTCTGAACTAGGAATAAAACATCTATGGCAACAGAATACACAATAATTACGTCGCCCTACGTTATACATCTCAGGTCAATAACATTTAGAATGGAGTCTAATCGTTTATTTGCTCAATAAAAATACATCATTGTTCAAAACCTGTCCTAAAACATATTCATAGTAGTTGTAATTTAGCATTGGATGTTCTCATACAATAGAAATAATCAGCTCCAAGTCGGCTGTGACTTCGAAACATTCATCGAACCCAAGACATGGCATAAAGCAAGGCTAAACCTGCTGGTATTGTCAATCTGTCGTCTCACAAAATTGTAATCAGTTTGAACTGTGGCTATCACGTCCCTCTCAAACACAGGTGTGCAGAATGATAACAGGTTTTTGCTTTGCAGTGTCGCGCGTCCACTGCCTTCAAAATAATACAATAACAAACTCGAGTTGGCAGTGCCAGCATAATCTCACAATATCCAATTCCAATTCTGGCCAGCTTATACAAAACACGAACGATCAACAGCTCACTCCACATTCGATTCATTCAGGCTTCTCCAAAGCCTTTGGAAAATAACTATTATTCCAAATAACCCAAACGGAAAAATAAACCATTGCGCGCCTTCGCGACACTTCAACATGATACGTAAAATCTATATTACATTCCACATACGGCTTAGCTCAAGCAAGGCGAATAAAGTAATACGTGAAGGAACTTCCATATGCGTCAATGGTTAAGACGAAGTACCGTAGTTCTAAATTTCAACACCACGTGCTGCGCTGAGCGTATGGTCGTAGCAGATGCCGGCTGCCAAGCAGTGATGCATTACCGTGCGCAAGTTGTACTTACAATACAAGTACGTTTTAACTGCAAAATTAAATCAAGACCCTTCTGAGAGGTATTTTGGACTTAAACGAGGTTTAAGCAGTGACGATCATCCTACTTCTACTGACTTATTTCGCCTCCAGTCTATATGCTTCAGTCTATATTCTGTACATAGGCCTACCAGTGAAAGAGGTCCTTTCATCACAAACTAATTATGAGGACGTTATTGACAATTAGCTTTCTTCTCTTAATGAATACGGTCAATTGCGAGAAATGAAATACATACGGGCAGAGAGGTGAAGGATAACAATTGTCAGCAAATTAAAGAAACTATTACACTGACAGAAATTGAACCCTATAATCCTGTCAGTTAATGATGAGAGTTCTGAGAGAGCAAGCGATAACGTTGTTCATTATTTGAGTGGTTACCTGATTCACACAGCAGCAATGAAGATTGTGATATGTACTTCCTGCATTTGGTCATTGGAAAGTGATTCCGAAACATTTAATGCTGTTAGTGATGTATGTATCTTCACCATGCTGAGAGACTTTGGCGGAAGGGAATCTAAATTTCTCAAATACCCGTCTTTATCTTTATTTCACGTGATGACAAAAAAAAAGATCGTGTGGCCTCCTGAGAGGCCGAGTGAAGGTCTTTCTAATTGACGCCCGTGGGTGACCCGCGCGTCGTAATGATGATGAGGTTATGATAAAGACGGCACAGTCCCCGAGCCACGGGAATTAACCCCAAGAGATTAAAATCCCTAATGGCCCGGCCAGGAATAGAACCCGGGACACGGCTGACCAAAGCCTAGCGCGCTAACCATTTAGCCACGGAGCCAGACATTTCACAGGGCCGGCGCTCAGAGGATCATCTGTTACTATATTTCCCTACGATAGTGTTTCATAACATGAAACGTGTAATGAAACGTGTAATGAAACGTGTAGATGCAGTAGTGGAGGCAAAGTTAGAGCAAGAAGGCGCGTTGTGAGGCGATATCTTTTCAGATTGTGTGGATATGATCTGTGAACTTCCTGTGTTCCGAAATGTGTGCTGCCCAGAGGCCTACCAAGCGACCGCTGCCCAGCCATTTGGCCTGCAGATATTGGGGTGACGCGTGGTCAGCGCATCGGGTCCCCTCGGCCGTTAATCTTTGTTTTCGTGACCGGGGCGCTGTCTCACTGCCAGACAACTACTAAAGTGTCCTCACGAGGCTGAGTGCACCTCATTCCAGCCCTCATGTCAGTTTCTAAAAATCCCTGACGAAGCCGGGAATCGAACCCGGGGCCTCCGGATGAGAGGCAGGCGCGCTACTCCAACACCACAGGGCCGGAGCTCAGAGGATCATCTGTTACTACATTTCCCTACGATAGTGTTTCATTACATTAAATGCCGGTTCATTTTCCGGGCGAAAGAAATGTCCAGGGAACTGAAATCCAGATCGTCTTCAAAATCAGCGAGAAAAATAATGAAGGTCTCTTCTGTTTAGAGGTAAGCTCTACCCTAATTAGAAATTTATTTTAGTGTGTTCTGGATAGTATTTTAATATGTTCGAATTCCCTTGAAGATTTGTTTCTGTTATTCACAACTTGCTTAGTATTTAGTGCAATACTTCTTTTAATAAACAACTAGCAACCGGCCCCGGCTTCGCCCGGGAACAGTTATGAATGTGTAAGGAATTCCTGTCAGACGTAATTTAAGAATCGGGAGGTGCATGAGACACAAATCCCCTTTCCGTCCAAACTAAAGACACTTATAGTGGGTGAAGTATCGAAGATAGTGATATGCTCTCCCGGACGTTTTTGGAGAATTTTTCATGCTGAACAATTCTTACAGTCATAGTATATTGATATTTTTAACGGTTTGCCCAGCGTAAGCTTAAAAAGCGCACGGACGCAAGGTTCTTTTTTCGACCTTTCCACTGAAATCTGAAATCGTTACTGCTTGGCTCCCTTTGGTCATAAATACATTATTCTCTACAGAAATCTTCCTCGAGATTACCTTTACAGAATGTTGAAAGCCGCATCAAAATCCAACCAGTGGTTCTCGGGATTACCCGTGACATCCAAGAATCGGGGACTTTGTTTTATACAGTACAAGCTGTACCCGGCATGCGTTGCAATGCCAATCAAAGAAAGTGTTGGCATTGTAATTTGGTTTCTTGAAGTGCTTTTGGATACACAATTTTTTCTTCAATTTCCGTTAACTGCCTCTAAGCTATCGTAAAATGGATTTACTAATTTTAAAACATTTGTGGGAGAGTGCGCAACAACTCACCAAAGTTTAATCGCAATCGCATGAATGGTATATGAACGCAGATGGAACTTTGCTGAAACACTTCACGCGTCGTCACTCATTTGTTGCATCAACTCGTGCGCTACCTATTGTAAAATGGATTTACTAAGTCGAAAACCTTCCCTGGCGTATACACAACAAATCATCAAAGATTCATCGCAATCGGATGAATGGCATATGAACGCTTACGGGATTTCGTTTAAACGATTCGCGTGCCGTCACTCATTTGTTGAATGAACTCGCGCACTACCAATTGTACAATGGATTTACTAAGTCAGAAACCTTCCCTGCAGTGTGCACAACAACTCACCCTAGTTTCATCACAATCGGATGAATGGTATATTAACGCAGATGGAACTTTGTTGAAACGGTTTGTGCGCCGTCACTCATTTGTTGAAACTACTCGTGCGCAACCCATTATACAATGGACTTACTAAATCAGAAACGTTCCCTGCAGTGTGCACAACAACTCACCCAAGTTTCATCGCAATTGGATGAATAGTAAGCCTATATGAACGCATACGGGACTTTGTTGAAGCGATTCACGTGCCTTCGCTCATTAGTTGAATCTACTCGTGCGCTACCCATTGTGCAATGGCTTTTCTAAGTCAAAAACCTTCCCTGGACTGTGCACCACATCTCAGCCAAGTTTCATCGCTATCGGACGAATGGTAGGCCTATATGAACGCGTACGGTACTTTGTTGAAACGCTTCGCGCGTCGTCGCTCATTTGTTGAATCTACTCGTGCGCTACCTATTGTAAAGTATATTTGCTAAGCCAGAATCCTTCCTTAGAGTGTACTCAATATCTCACCCAAGCGTCATCGCTATCGGGCGAATGGTATATGAACGCATACGTGACTTTGTTGAAACGCTTCGCGCGTCGTGCTCATTTGTTGAATCTACACGTGCGCTGCCTATTGTAAAGTGGATTTACTCAGCCATAAACCTTCCCAAAAGTGTACACAACATCTAACCCTAGTTTCATAGCTATCGGACGAATGGTATATGAATGTATACGGGACTTTCATGAAACGTTTTGCGTGTCGTCACTCATTTGTTGAATCTACTCGTGCGCTATCTACTGTGAAATGTATTTACTCACCCAAGTTTCATTGCTATCGGCGAATGGTGTATGAACACATACGGGACTTTGTTGAAACGGTGTGCGCGTCGTCGCTCATTTGTTGAATCTATTCGTGCGCTACCTATTATAAAGTGAATATACTAAGCCAGAATCCTTCCTTAGAGTGTACTCAATATCTCACCCAATTTTCATTGCTATCGTACGAATGGTATATGAACACATACGGGAGCTTGTTGAAACGCTTCGCGCGTCGTCGCTCATTTGTTGCATCTACTCGTGCGCTACCAATTGTAAAGTGGATATACTAAGCCAGAATCCTTCCTTAGAATGTACTCAATATCTCACCCAAGTTTCATCGCTATCGGCCGAATGGTATATGAACGCCTACGGGACTTTGTTGAAACGCTTCGCGCGTCGTCGCTCATTTGTTGAATCTACTCGTGCGCTGTCAATTGTTAAATGGATTTACTAAGCCAGAAACCTTCCCTGGAGTGTACACAACATCTCACCAACGTTTCATCGCTATCGGACGAATGGTATATGAACGCATACGGGACTTAGTTGAAACGCTTCGCGCGTCGTAGCTCATTTGTTGAATCTAATTATTGTGCGCTGCCTATTGTAAAGTAGATTTACTAAGCCAGACACCTTCCCTCGAGTGTACATAACATCTCACCCAAGTTTAATTGCAATCGGACGAATGGTATATGAACGCATACGGGACTTTGTTGAAACGTTTCGCGCGTCGTAGCTCATTTGTTGAATCTAACCGTGCGCTGCCTATTGTAAAGTAGATTTACTAAGCCAGATACCTTTCCTGGAGTGTACACAACATCTCACCCAAGTTTCATCCCTATCGGACTAAAGGTATATAAACGCATACGTGACTTTGTTGAAACGCTTCGTGCGTCGTAGCTCATTTGTTGAATCTACTCGCGCGCTGCCTATTGTAAAGAGGATTTACTAAGCCAGAAACCTTCCCTGAAGT
Organism: Meconema thalassinum; assembly: GCA_946902985.2. Taxonomy (NCBI): domain Eukaryota; kingdom Metazoa; phylum Arthropoda; class Insecta; order Orthoptera; family Tettigoniidae; genus Meconema; species Meconema thalassinum. Next base: position 243,197,858 of record OX336389.2, on the reverse strand, counting down.
GTACACAACATCTAACCCAAGTTTCATAGCTATCGGACGAATGGTATATGAATGCAAACGGGACTTTGTTGAAACGCTTTGCGTGTCGTCACTCATTTGTTGAATCTACTCGTGCGCTATCTACTGTGAAATGTATTTACTAAGTTAGAAACCTTCCCTGAAGTGGAAACAACTTCTCACCCAAGTTTCATCGCAATAGGATGAAAGGTTTACGAACAAATACGGGACTGTGTCGAAATGCTTCGCGCGTCGTCGCTCATTTGTTGAATCTACTCGTGCGCTGCCTATTATAAAATGGATTTACTGAGCCAGAAACCTTCCTTGGAGTGTACTCAATATCTCACCCATGTTTCAGCGCAATCGGATGGGTGGTGTATGAACGCATAGGAGACATACTGAACCCTTTATCCTCTGATGGATAAATGATTCGATGTTTTATTTCTTCAATTAATTAATATTTCCACCAGCGTCATGAAATAGCCAGACGAAGATGAGGAAACTTCAAGCATTTGTTGGAGACAGTGGGAACATACCTGCAGCAGTTTGACAAAAGGCTAAAAACTTTAGCATTGTGAAAAGAAAGACCCTAGCTATGTTTCAGAAGGACAGGTGGTGGTTACCTCAAAATAGAAGGGACGCGTGGTGAGACACGCTTATGGCATGTGCATTGTACTATTCGCGCCTAGAAAAAATATAATGCAGTAACGTGAGTGGCTGATGATAATACTGGACACTCCTACGAGGCCGAGGTCTGATAAAAACCGCGAAGTTATTGAAAAAGTGGAACCAAAGAGAGATGAATGCTTACGAACGCGCCAAGTCTAGCTTGGGCACGCGACAGCTAGCATTAACGCGGGAGTTCGGCTAGACAACATCTCTACGATCGATTCTAGGATTAATGGGCATATTCTTGACCTGCGCAATTTTACGAGTTCAGTGATATTTGTTTCATTCCTGTACCACTATTATTTTGAGAAATGTTTATATAATTTCCCCCTCTATCGATACCTAGGGCCAGTTCATTTATAAGTGGCGTGAAGAGCCAAGACATTGCTATTATATTGTGTGTGTCGGAAGACACAGGTTGCTATTACTTTTGTGCGTCTGAGGACGGAGGCTATTATATTTTGTGCGTCTGAGGACGTAGACTATTACAGTGTGTGTGTCGGGAGACACAGATTATTATTACATTTTGCGCGTCTGAGGACGTAGGCACTTGTACTTTGCGTGTCATGAGGACACAGATTTTTATTAATACAAATGTGTTAAATTCAGTGTGATAGATAGTCACAGTACTATTTTGGTAGGGACAGTATCATCGACAATTCGCCAACAGACTGTTCTGGGGAATTAAGTACCTAAAACGGCGAATTTAGTAAACAGATATCGAGTGTGAATTAATCTATAACTTTTTGCATCAGCACGAGAGATGACATCGCTTATCCTGGAAGAAGTTTGGAACTGTCAACACTCCATCGAGATGTTTGAGATGAGCTAAGCAGAATTTAAGTAGGGAGATGGCTGCAGATATTCGTTGACGGTGACTGGCAGAGGATGAGTACATGAATAATATTCTTATTATCTGACAAATTAACTTATGGTATATGGGACATATTTTGTTTGTAAATATCTTGCTTGTGTTGATTAACGTAGTGTATTTAGTTTTGGTCTGACACACCTTTGCATGGAAACAGCTCGCACATATTTTATCAGTCGTAAGTTCTTGTTTGTTTGTTTGTTTTAATTAACGTAGCTATGTGGACGACCGTGTTCGCATATGTTTACGTAGTGCGATTAAGAAGCGTCTCTCGGAGATATATTGTGTTTCAGAAGTAGGACTGAATTAGTATAATCATGCAGTAGATTGGAGGGTAAATTAATCTCGTAATGTTTATTATTGATCAGATTCAGTGAGTTTATTGCCGTTGGAGCAATGTAAATTGTGGCGAGGAGCAGTCAGCTCTCTCGTAGGTTTCAATTTTCTTAAATAGTTTGTGAGGATCTGATTCAGCCGACCTGTGTGAAAAATGTTATGTCATTCCCAGCAGTGTGTGTGTGTGTGTGTGTGTGTATTTTATTGGTCATTACAAGCGGGAATTTCAGCGTAGACTGATTTCTGTCAGCTTGGTGCCAAGTCCATATGGTTACCTTGCGAGGACATATGTGGCTATATCGATTAAGGTCTTACCATATGTTTATGTGGTTGAGATTTGTTGCTGTTGATTCTACGAGATAACGGTCAGGTGGTCAAGTTATTTTTACACACTGGGGCTGGACGATGACCAGAGTTGAGGAAGGGGGAAGTTGTTTCACAAGGCGGGCTGAAAAGATTGCATCAAGGTCATTAGGGGAGTGCTTGTTGGCTCCGTAAAATTACTTGAAATACAGAATAAGAACTGATCAATGGTAAAAATTGTTTAAATAAATGGGAGTTGCCTACGAATCACTATAATCTCCGAAGCGTTAGCTTAACGTGCATTTTTGTTCATATAAAGTAATCCCAGCCGGTGAGGCTTTTGTTGTTGATGGTTTCATTCCATATTTATGTCCCGTATTAGTGACCCGTGCAGTCACGTGCGAGGCTGTCTTTTCCTTGTTTGTGTATTGAGCAATTGGCCGGGTTGGCAGCTCATTTGTCAGATGCGTCATTGCATTGAAGGAGGGTCTCGAGGGAGATTCCTGTAAATATTAGTTTTTAGATTGTGTGTCAGCATTAATTTTTAAGGGTTTTATTAGTGTTGTGTCCCATATCCGTAAACGTTGATTTACGAGATGATTGTTCGTAAGCGTCGTGGCTGTTACCCGATGTAAACGAACAGTCATCCAAGTACTCATTCCTCGTAGATAGTCATTACGCGTACATAAAATCCAATGCAAGTTAGTGGAACTTGGATCCACATTTTTTATAAGGGGGAGATCCGTCTGACTCCTCAACTTTTGATAAATATTTCTGTCATGGGAAGATTCAGGGAGGAATTTTATTATTGCTGTTGTCTATTTTCATTTTATTTGCACTAATAGTCATTAAATTATGTTATTTTTTTACGTCTTGTCACTTCCTTTCTTAATTATAGTTTTAATCCTATGACCCTTACCTCAGTAGAGCATGTTGTTTGGCGAACGTAAACATCACACTATGAACTGAGCGCGACCCCTTGATCAAGATTTCTTGCATATAAACACTGCAATACTAAAGGGTTCAATACACACCCACACACCCACATACATACTATCACGTAACATTGATTTTAGCCTACTTTTCACATTTTGCAAAAATGAGGAAAAAGTAGACTTATGAGATCGGGCAAATGTGTGTCTGTCTGTCTGTCTGTCTGTCCTTCTGTCTGTCTGTCTGGCTGTGTGTGAGTCCCCCCTATGAACTCCTAAACGGCTGGAGCAATCGAAACAAAATTTCGTAGGAGTAAAGATCTATACCTGAATATCTCACGGCCATATTTGAAAATTATGTCAGTGCTACCAACTGCTAAAAAATCGCAATTGAAATTTGAGCTCCATGTTGGAATATCTTGGAAGGTATGAATGGGAGCTATTTCGAAATTGGCACACGTATAGATAATATTATTGCAGTTTAATTTCCAGGAGGCCATACTTGGCAGTGTTGCCAAAATGATTATAAGCCTGCTGATAGGTCCACTTTTTAAATGCATATAACTTCTAAACTATCAATTGGAATTCAACCAAATTTCGTATGTTGTATGTGTACATAACCAGATATGACTGAGCGTATTCTTAAGACCCACCAGGGCTGCCAACTGTTAATAAATGCTCTTAATTTATTTTATCCAAATACCAATATATCAGAAAGTATGCAAGCCGACAGCTTTAAACTATGCATACGTATAATACCTGACATTCTATATTAATTTGGAGTAACTTATATACGTCAGTGCTACCAACATGATTCTAAGCCTGCTGAGAGGTCCAACTTTAAATACATGTAACTTCCATACTATCATTTGGATTTCAACCAAATTTCGTATGTGCTATGTGTATCATAACAGATATGACTATGCGTATTCTTAAGAGCAACGAGGCCTGCCAACTGTTAATAAATGCTGTCTCTATTTTTATTAGCCTAATATCAAGATATCAGAAAGTATGCAAGCCAATAGCTCTAAACTTTGCACTCGTATACTACCTGGCATTCTAGATAAATGTGGAGTAACTAATATACGTCAGTGCTGCCAACATGATTCTAAGCCTGCTGATAGGTCCAATTTTGAAATGCATGTAACTTCTATACTAACTAATGGATTTCATTCAAAATTGGCACAACAATAGATCATATTATTTCAGATTATTTCTGACCATTACATGCATGACATTGTTGCCAACATGATTTTACGCGCGCTGTTAGATCCAATGTTTAACTGTATGTAACGTCCATGCTATCCATTGGACTTCAACCAAATTTTGTATTCTGTACCTTAAGAGATGGAACTAAGAATATATTCAGTCACCAGGGCTGCCAACTGTAGTGCTATATTAGGCTACATTACGCCAGGTATACAGTATTTCGAACTAATTAGAAATTTCGATATTACCAACTTAATTTTGTCATTATTCTAGATAGATCCATTTAGATTAATCATTGGCATGAATCTTAAATTTTAAGAAAAGTAGGCTCTTTAGTTCGTCACGGAACTTCTTGTTATATATATAGATAGACTAAGAAGAGACAAGCCATACAGGCACGTGGAGGCCAAGTTACGCTAGTACCACCTAGCGGCGGAAACGGTCAACTACCGGAGTTCCTTCACTTATTACTTTATTCGCCCTGGCTCAAGCCTACACAAACATAACAAATGTCCAAAGCTCAGATCGTGGAAAATATTTCACTCGATCTCAATAAAACTAAATAATAAAATGTTTTGTTAAATTAAAAATGTGGAAACTATTGCATATGCTTGCAGGAAATATTACTGAACTGCAAAGAGTCGTAAATTATAGATAGTCCACTCATGTTCTCGTTTGATAAATACGTGTGGCCTCCTTTGACCTCCCCTAAAATTGTTTCAGATATAATTATGTACAACCGACAGTAGTGGCTACGCTGGATAAAGCGCAGCGTTAGGTCATGGGGCCAAGCTCTCTGCTGACTCGGTAGACGCGTGGGTTCGAGCCCCACCGTCGGCTGTCCTTGAAATGGTTTTCCGTGGTTTCCCATTTTCAACACCAGGCAAATGCTGGGACAGTACCTTCTGACAGGCCACGGCCGATTCCTTACACATCCTTGCCCAGTTTCATTCATCTTCATCCATTCCATCTCCCATCCCGACGTGCAGGTCGCCCACGGGCGTCGACTAGAAAGACCTGCACTCGACCTCTAAGGAGGCTACACGACAGAAAAAATGTACGAGTGTTATGTCGAAGAACCATGCACAAAAGATGCAATAAATTCAATATTCGTCCAGAATAGCACTTTTACTCACTTAATCAACGTCTCTGTCGTTTCAATTATACATAATGCAGGCAATAGGCGCGATATTTTCAGAAATTCATTCTGATTTTCAATGACATGGTTTCTCGCGTACGAAAATCACGTTCACCCCTACGCGGGAACATGAATGGAGGTGTCTTTTGGGGGAAGATGACCTCGTAGTTCCGCCCCTTAAAACAACAATAACTAACTAACTGAGGTGTCTTTTCCGGGTATGACTAGATGAGTCAAGAAGCGTTGAGCGACTATATTTCGCTTGGGCACATTTGTAATATAAAATGACATTTTCAACGTGGGGAAAAATCTTCAAATAAATTCTCCACTTGGCTTATAGATTCCAGGCTTTTAAGTTTCCATCGTAAATTATTAAATTAAATTTTGGTGATGTGTGAGATACCACACACACATTCTGCAAGTTCAACAAGTAAAACCTCTCTACTACACAAGTCAACATTTTTAAGAAGACTCCTTTTAGAGTTTCCCTGGTGCGTCCATTCATGGTCCAGAAAATATCATTCAACATGAGCTCATCGGGCTAAATATGCCACTAAAATAGGAGGCAACCTTGTGTGTGGCATGCATAGCATCGAGGCACGTTAAAGATCCCCTTCGGGGCAAAATTCCGGCACCCCGGCGTCTCTAAAAGCCAGCGTAGTTAAAAGGGACGTAAAACCAATAACATTATTATTATCATAGCATCGATTACTCTTTCTTAAAATTGTATAATGGCTTAGTCGAATAACACGTTTTATGTATATACTTTATGTACTACGGCCATGATACTTTAAATAACGAACCTGGAACATTATAATAATGTCATGATGATGATGACGATAATGATGATGTTGATACTACTACTACTACTACTACTACTACTAAGAATAATAATAGCAAATTAGCGATGTTGTTAATAAATAAGAAGCCATAATTATTATAACATAATTATATCAATTCTTGTGTTAGATGTGTGTTGTATAGTAGAATGGAGGAGCCATTTTGATAGTTTGCTCCATGTTTTAATTTTTTCAGTAGGATAGTGCAGTCTGCCTATCGTTGATTTGTTTCTTAACAACCTAAAGGATAAATGATGATTTTCATGAGGAACATTTAATTAGTGGGGGGGGGGGGGGGGCAAATATTGGATCGAGGGGATTTCCATCGGGGAAAATTGTAATGACTTTAATTGTTATTGTGCTAACGTTTAGGAACGAGGTCATGTGCTCGAAGGAGGCACAGAGAAATGAGCCTTTAACCAATTAAAGAAAAATATTTTTTAAATGTACTGTGTTTGGATTGTTCTGCAGAATGTGGTTATCTTTACGTGATTATATATGGATCGAAGTCTATTTTATTTCATTTCCTACTGTTCTGAGTGTAAGAGGGTATTTGGTTCCACCCTTTGGGTAGATAGCACAGATTAGAAGCTGGATCAATACCATAGGTTCATTGCCCTTGGTTTTAAATTGGTGCATCGCAATCATCTATTTAGTAAATGGATTAAAACTTGAGTTCAAGATTGGATTAATATTATAAATCCTAAAGGCTAATTGTGTGTTTAAAATGTTAATGAGAATCTCTTGAGAAATATTACATAATTTCGGTAGGCCCAATTCTTTAAGAAATAGTGGATTGAATATTAGTGAGATATTATTTGAAAAATGGTACATGTGGGTGACAGATTCGTTTATGGATTGATTGAATTCATTGAAGAACGTGGTAAACTGGTTGTAGTGCCAGATGTTTTGGGATTTTTGTTATCCTGGTATATTTCCCAATGAACGATTGAGGGTTTATGTCATGTCGAATAAAAATTTACCTTGTATATTGAAATAAATAGTGTAATCTTTTTCAGTTTATCTCTTGTTATCGCTTATCTTCCCAGCTCGGCTTCACCCACGGACTCAGCGAGGGATCATTCCTGTACACACTTACAAAGCAGTTACAACTGGGGATGGTAACAGGCCGATTGCCCAGGCAACCGCTAAATTGGGTCACGGAAAGAATTTTGGAAGGGAGTTGGCCGTGGAAATGTTGAAAGAAACCTCCTGGTATTTGGCTGGTGGTGAAAATGGGAAACAACGAAAAAACACTTTCAGAACGGCCTAGGTGGGATTCAAACCCACAGCGAGACATGAGCTAGCGCGTCAGTGCTCTCGGCCACCGTTGCCAGGTAAATAATGTGTCATTTGTGTAGCTTTGAGAAGCAAAAGGCATCACCGGACTTTCTGCGCCTGGGATTGAGCTTGCCGGAGCGTTGACAGGTGGCTGTGCAGTAAACAGGTACAGTACGAACTCCATTTATTTAATTATACAAACTTTTCTCTCTGCACTCATCATTAAAACTGTCAAACAATCCTGGCTCCTTTTTTTTTGAACTTCGTTGTGGCAACTTACATCGAGAATACATACATGTGTTCAGCATACGCTTCACTTTGAGCCGTATGTATTTTCCATACCCGCCTGTGTGGCATTGCAGTGACGTTACATTGTTTTGTGGCTTTCGCCAACTCCCTTCCCCAAGCAAAGCTCCAAGCCGGTAACGAGCGGCTGGACTGTGCTAACCTGTTTAACTCTACTGATAGCCTTGTTTGTTATATTCCCTAAAGAAGGGACTGTCACAAACGTCACCCCGATTAATGTACTTTTTTAAATATTAACTAGTTGAAACCCGTCAAACCATGACGGACAATGAACAACATATTTACTGACGAAGTTTCCTATATAAGTTACATTCTTTCTAAGATTACTTTTTGGCACTATTGCAACTTTATGGCCGTCAAAATATTGCACTCTCGACATTGCAGCATTCTACTGGCACAAATCTCACATGGAGTGACCGGGATTTGAACCACGGACCCAGCGGTGAGAGAGCGGCGTGCTGCCGCCCAAGCCACAGAGGCTTCCTCAAGAGATAAAATAAGGTATGAAAATGATATATTGTCGTAATAAAAGAAATATTTCCGGTGCAGCAGTGACAATTCAAATTGTAATCAACTTCTAATGACTCCCAGAAAGGTGTGTGAATCGTAAATAATATATTTTCAATAATCTGCATTGTGAAAGTTATGAAAAGAGAGGAGTAGCCTACCTACTCTCAACAATTAATGAATCTTCCCTTCCATTATAATTCTTATAAATCACTCTCACATTAAAACGCGGTGTGGACATCCGCCATGTCTTTCATGACCAAGCTGATTCTGCGCATGCACTAGGCCCAATAATGTGGCATTTTTGTTTACAAATTTAAAAATATATGGTGACATATTTCTTTATTTTAGACACTCTGCAAATATACATACCAAGGGCTTTCGTCAGGGTACATTACGAAGTCAATCGGTTCAGCCGTTCTGTCCATCTCGCGGTAACAAAAATCACCTTAGCATTTTAAATATATAGATAGATAGCAATTATTAAAAAACTAAAGGAGGTTAGAGGGCGCAGCTCATTATCGCAGCTTGAAATTGGATTACTCCTGTTGCTGCTTAATTTACCCTGCCCATTAATAGGACCGTGAGTCACTGAGGACTTGTATTCACGTGTCAAATTAGCTCATCCACCGATACCAGACACCAGAGGCCATTGATAGCAAGGCAGCCTCTCTTTATGAAGCTAGCTCTAACTCGAGTGAAGTTTCGCATAGTCTCAAACAGCAGGCTTCAATATTACCCAATTTATCTGGACTTCCTAATATCCATGAAGATTGGATCCTTCTTTGGTGTGTCGTTAACAGTATAGATTCATCAACTTACAATCTGGCCAAATATCTTGGTAATATTTTCAAGTCGTACATAGGTAACATGACCACCATCGCCTTTCATTGGGATTCTGTTCAATCTGCATGTAACTCCTGATGATATTCTGGCCAATATCTGTATTGTGTCTCTATTTACTGAGGTGCCTATCAAGGATACTATAAACTTGTTACCCGTGGCTTATGATCTACAGATTAACGGTGACGTTAAACTACAAGCTTCCTTCCTTCCTTCCTTCCTTCCTTCCATAAACTTGTTAGGGGAATCATTCCTATAGATATAGTTATGGGGCCGATATCCTAGATGTTAGGCCCCTTAAAACAACAATTATCATCATCAATAGATATAGTTAATTTGTTTCATCATGTCCTCACCACCAAGTGTTTCAGTTTTCATGATAATTTTTTAAGCAATTGGATGTTGTTGTCATGGGATCGCCATTATTCCCCTGTCATCGTTAATTTTTATATACAGGACTTTGAGGAGCGTTGCCTTCAGACCTGCAACCTCAAGCCTTTCATCTGGCTGAGATATGTCGATGACACTTTCGTTGTGTGACCCCATGGTGGACACTTGTTATCCATGTTTCTGGATCCTTTGAACAACCAGCATCCGAATATTAGGTTTACTATGGAGACGGAACGTGAAGATTGTCTGCCTTTTTTTAAATGTCTTGCTTTCCAAGACGTCTGACATCAGCCTAGGTCACAAGGCTTATCGTTAACCCACTCATATTAATCGTTATCTTCATGATTCCTCTCACCAGCATCCTTGCCAGAAACGAACTGGCCCTGAACAGTCTGGTGTGTGGAAATGATAATTTAGACGGTGAACTTCTGTTACTGGTTGAGACTTCCCGAAAGAAGGGCTACTTGATGAGACAGATTAATGAGGTGCTACATCCTAAGCCGAAAGTCAGATAATTGCAGAATCATATTCCTGCTAAATTGGCCTATCAGTCATACGTGCAATCTGTCATGGATAGGATCAGCAATATTCTGAGAAGAGACAATACCGTGACCGTATTCAAGTCTTGGGCAAATCTTTGCAATCGGTCAATGATTCAGTTGGTGTTAACTGCACTGGAACATCCGTATATAAGATTCCATGCGCCTGTGGTTACGTATACTCTACGTGTAGGAGAAGGGTCAAGGAACATCTTTCCCAACCAGAGGAGTCTGCTTTGGCTGAACATGCCATACAGAATGACCATACATCTGTCATATGTATGGAGAAACATTTCACACCTAGAATCGTTCGAGAGGTGACAGAAATAACTTAACCTAAGAACGTTAATAGAGGTGATGGTTATCCCTTGAGCAGATCGTGGCTAGTCTCGAGAGTTCATGGAGTAACAATTTGTTTCAACATGGCTTCCTATCGTATACCTATTATTCATGGAAGCTACACACCGTTGTTGACTCATTCTTTCTTTCTTTCTTTCCTTCTTTCTTTCTTTCTAGCTCTGACAAAGTGATCAGCTGTTGTTGGGAAACGCGTCGCTTATTTCAAATTTCAACTCGATCTAACAACTCCAACGCAAAATTATGGAAGATAGCATTGTTTTAAGACCGTTATTCAGATAAGCATAGTAGAGTATATTCTAGGCTCTCGCCTCATTCACCCATGATTGTGCGATCGAATCTCACTACCAGTTGTTGTCATTTGAACGGGCTTAAATGTGAAAATATGGCCCATTAGATTTATTGGCATGTTAAATATCCCCTCCAGCACAAGTATTTGACATTCTAGTGCCCCTAAAACCACAAAGTTTGAAAGGAATTGTATTAATATGATTCTAATATTCACAATAATACCTCGGAGGAGAAACAGTTCAGTAGGAGCAGACGACATCGGTTCCGCTCTTTTGTCTTTACGTATGAAGTTTTGGGAAGGATTATAACCACATGCAGACACTTTGAAGAACACGCAAAATGTGTCCGCCATGAAATACGTCCATGCCCCCATAATGTGAATTGTATGACAATAGTACAGGCTGTTCCAGCCGAGCAACTCGCCCGTGAGCAGCGGAGTACTCGCCGCCTTCCGTGAGTAAATATGCAACATGCAATACAGCTCTGCTGTGGGGGGCTGCCGTCACTTCGTGGTGGATACATCATGACTGGCAGGAAGCGCATGAACTTGTGTTATGACCTTCGCCCAGTGACGTATTGGCTCTCACCCCCTGTCCCTCTCTAAACGTGCTCCGAGCATTACTGCTGAGTACTCACGTGTACGCATACTCAAACTCATGGATTTGGAACAGCCTGCAATAGGACATTATGCAAAAATCCTATAATTGCAATAATTAAGACACGAGTATATTTATAAAACGAGCGAAGCCAATTTTATAATTTCCATACGAGTGTCTTAATTACCATTATAGGCGACTTGCATACGACTTTTATTTATTTATTTATTTATTTAGCGTATGGCTTTTATGCCGGGAGTGTCCAAGGACATGTTCGGCTCGCCAGAGTCTGTAGCTGCTTCAATGCAAACACCCATGGGGTGAGCTACAAGTTCTATGCAATTTCAAGGAGTTCCAACTTTCGCTACCAGATGTCACTGACACCTACTGGTGAACGTTGGAACTTTGATAGAGCGTTTCAACGAAATCTAACCTGCAAATTTAGCTTCACAAAAGTGTAATTATTGGAAGGTTCTTTCACATGCCATAAAGCTATGGCATGGGACCGCCGGCATTACTTCCCCTCTGAAGGAACGCATACTGAAAGACGCCCTTAAAATTCTGACGACTTCGACCGGGTTTGAATCCGCGATCTTGGGCATAGAAGCTCACCATGCTACCTACCGACTACACCGCCGAAGGGAAATAGGCCTTGACATGACATGGTTAGGGTCGATGACAAGCTGTCAGATGAAGTCCAGATTAGACGTGGTGTTCGAAAAAGATGTGTATACGACTATTTATGTTCGCCGTGGATCAAAGGCCTTGGCAATGGCATATGTTTCCAGTTCCAGCCTCCATGACGTTATAGTATCGTTATATCAGCACCAGCATTCACTAAAATTTTCGCCGAACTGCTATGAAAGCAATGCCCTGTGTAGAAATTGGGGTTGGGGATATTAAGGTACAGTGCTATTTCTTTTCCCATATTCCCCAGTTTACTTATGCCGACATTTTGGACGGTGCACTTCCCATGTCGGTAATGTATAAAGAAGGATGGAGTGTTGCAAACTTTTGGACGTACAATCATAAATTTCTTTCATATTTCATAGCATTTTCCTCTTACCGTGAAGATTCGTGCTGATTTTGTCTTTGTGTTTGGAATTGTAACTACCTACTGAAGGTAGAATGGTTGATCTGATATCCTTCACATTGTCAACTATCAAATCATGTAATTCATGTCCGACATGTTTAGTGCGCTGAGCGCAGGTACGATGATATCCTTTCCTAATTGGTCAAACAGCTGCATCGTAATGAAAATCTTGAGCTCTGATTGGTGGAGAACCTGTATCATAATAAAAACTTGAACTAGAGCCTCATTAAGATGCAGTTTTCTGGCATATAATTTTTACATTTCGCCATGGTCGAACATAAACAACATTATACAGTACAATGAAATCTGAAATAAACTAAAATGCTGCCTATTTTGGAAAACTTCATTGATCCCGGTGAACATAATTTTTGTTGTGTTCTATTTCTTCATGACTAAAATAGAAAACTGGTGAAAAATATGTTTAATTGTAACAAGGCAAAGACTTGAGTTACTTCAGTAATATAGCAGGCTGGAACGGCAGGTTTTAGTTTGTATTGATCACGCTTAATCATGAAAAAGAAAAGTATTAATTTTGTGACATTGTTTCGTGTTCTTTAACTCTAGAAAGCCGGTGAATACAATACCAACCAACCGTCACTAACACAAAGTGAATTTGATTCACGATAGTCGAAACGAATCGGCACATTTATGTTACTCATAAAACAGGGGTGTCTAATTATTTATACTGTAGATTAAAACACTATTTCACAAAATAATCAAATTTCTGACTGTCAAAACTTGTAATGAAAATCACTACTATTCTGGTTTGTGCAACAGAAATTGAATTAAAGAATGGATCTCAGGGGAGCTTTTTTCTTGGCTGATATGACGAGAGCACCTAATATCATTTTAAGTGCACCGGATTGAGAACGCCTGGACTAGCTGAGACGTGCTCAACCTGGCTTAAGTCACGTTTCACTTTAATATATCCCACTCCCCATCTCCCATCTCTATTCACAATACTAATCACTATAGACGCAGTGGATCCAGAAATTAGGATAATAAAATTAATAATGTACAGTACTGTTGGTGAATAAAATATTGTTTTCACTCCTTTCAGGTTATTTTCACAGCAACTGATGCAGCGACAGAAAGGTATCTCTACCTCATAGCTTAAAGACTAGCATTCTTGGATGTCATCGCGGATGTTTGGTTTCGTTGCCCGGCCCTGCCAAGAATTTTTTATTGTGGTCAGAGGGCTAGAACGTGGTTCACTCAGCCTCATGAGGCAAAATTGAGGATAGTGTATTCAATTTGCACCTCAGCCAACCCAGAAGCACAATAAATAAATAAATAAATAAATAAATAAATAAATAAATAAATAAATAAATACATTTATAAATGAAAATCCACAGCCTGCTTCCAGTCTCCGACCGGGTCAGGAATGGAATGAATGAAGCCCCCATCTAGCGGCGAGGATATAAACTGTGCCGGCTGCCGAGGCCTGACGCACTCCTCTGGGGCAATGATTAAATGAATGACAGATGAAATGAAATGATAGTGGAGAGTGTTGATGGAATGAAATTTTGACAGGGAAAACCGGAGTACCCGGAGAAAAAACTGTCTGCCTCCGTTTTGTCCAGCACAGATCTCACATGGAGTGACCGGGACTTGAACCACGGACCCTGCGGTGAGAGGCCGGCGTGCTGCCGCCTAAGCCACGGAGGCTTAAATACATTTATAAATAAGTAATTTAATTAATTAATTAAAAATAGGGATTGGAGCAATGCCCGATATGCAACAGCATGGTAAGTGAGTGTTATGTCAGATCCTAGGGCTGCTCATGCTGCCATAGTTGCCATTTTGTGTTCCTTTCACAGTCACACAGTGTGCCTAACAAATATGACACACGCAGAGCATAATAGGTGAATGGTTTGTATTCGAGAAACCGACCGAAAGCCGGCCGATGCCTGACCAGCCAAGCGAAAACCGGCTGCAAAGCACTAATGTGAAGGTCTTCAACTCTCTTACGTCCCGCTCTCAGTGGTCAGCTTTGAGCGTCCCGTGTTCAAATGTGGCCTTTGAGTTGGATCAAATGCTTGCTATTGGCTATTATAGTCTTGTGGCAATTATTAGATAATGATAACAAATAGTGTATTAGAAATTTGACGTTGGTAATACAACATAAAATTAGTATATTTCTGATGTTTGTTTTCTTTAACTCAGTTTAGGGCATCTTGGTCATCAGTCCCATGTATATGGGTGTGTGTTGAAATAGTCTGATAACTTGTGTTTCTGTCGTGGCTGTACTATTGTGTGTAACTGTGATTATTAGGTTCTAGGATTGGGATTCAAGACTTGCTGCAGCCCCCCAGTGTGGATGTGGTCCGTGAATTGACGCGAACGGCTACGCTGCTGGAGGTATACATTTCTATTGAAGGGTCCTAAGTTTAAGTACTCTAAGTAACACCACCAAGGGAATCACTCACCACGCCCCCGACGGGGAACTGCAGCAAGTTCGAAGATCGAAGGTTCGAATCCTAGCACTTACCCGTGTTTCTCCATTCTCCCTGTCGGAAAATGGCAGGAAAGTACCTTATTTCAATTCAAGGGCACCTACCTCATCACAATCCTAATAGTGACAGCTACGCACACTAATATAGTCACTACAATATCACAGGTTATCAGACAAGTCAGGATACACCAAGACCCTAATATGAGTTAAAACAACAAGAAAGAATAGAACAGGGACTACCGGCAACGTTGCTCAATATTCTGTTCCTAGGTTTCTGCGTCTAGCTTAACGACACTACCACGTGCCAAGCCCAAGGAGAGAATGTGCAGCTAATGGAACTCCAAACATAGCATCGTATACACTACTAAATAAAACCTCGTTCGTTCTTGAGTGACGCGGGGTTGACAGCAACATTCTCCTTCCATTTGGGTGATTGATATTTCACACAGCTTGCCAGCTCTGGAAATGGAATTCTGTGTTCCGCAGTAATAGACTGCATTCCCCAGGCATTTCATCTTTCATTAGATTGTCAGCGAGTGCATGCTTCCTCGCACTGTCTCCATTCTGGAGTAATATCACCGGCAGGAGCTCATATAGTGCAGAGATGTACACCAAGAGTGCAGTCTCGTGCATCATAGTGCACTGCACAGTAGAGCACCGAACACAGTGTCATGTTTCCTTACATGGTCCCCGCTCTGCTGTGTTCTAATATCACCGACAGAAGCTCACATAGTGCAGATGTCCACCAAGAGTGCATTCTCGTGCATCACAGTGCACTGCACAGTGAAGTACTAGACACAGTCTCAAGTTTCCTCTCACAGTCCCCAATCCGCTGTGTTCTAATATCACCGACAGAAGCTCACATAGTGCAGAGATGTGCACCAAGAGTGCTGTCTCGTGCATCATAGTTAATACAGTACAGTATTGGACACAGTCTCATGTTTACTTGCACGATCTCCACTGTGTTCTAATATCACCGACAGGAGCTCACATAGTGCAGAGATGTGCACCATGTGTCCAGTCTCGTGCATTACAGTGCATTGCACAGCACAGTACTGGACACAGTCTCATGTTTACTTGTACGATCTCCGCTGTGTTCTAATATTACCGACAGGAGCTCACATAGTGCAGAGATGTGCACCAATAGTGAAGTCTGGTGCATCACAGTACACTTCACAGTGCAGTACTGGACACAGTCTCATGTTTCCTCGCATGGTCTCTACTGCGTTCTAATATCACCGATAGGTGCTCACATAGTGAAGAGATGTGCACCAAGAGTGCAATCTCGTGTATCACAGTGCACTGCACAGTAGAGTACTGGACACAGTCTCATGTTTCCTCGCATGGTCATCGCTCCACTGTGGCGCAATATCACCCACAGGAGCTCACATAGTGCAGAGATGTGCACCAAGACTGCAGTCTCGTGCATCACAGTGCACTACACAGAACAGTACTGGACACAGTCTTATGTTTCCTTGCACAGACTCCGCTGTGTCCTAATATCACCGACAGGACCTCACATTGTGCAGAGATGTACACCATGAATGCTGTCTTGTGCACTACAGTGCACTTGCACAGTAAAGTACTGGACACAGTCTCATAGTTCATAGTACGTTAGCAGGTTGCTTGATCCTTTAACCACCTTGCTGACTAGTGGCTAGTATTCTGGGCAGTGGCTTCTGAGGTCCGGGTTCAAGTCCCGGCTCTGCCAAGAAATTTGACTCTGATTAAAGGGCAGAAACAGGATACACGCACTGTGCTCCTCAGGCAGTACATAGCGGTCTGCATATTCTCATAACTAGTTATATTGGTGATCCCAAGCGATTCCTTAGCTGAGTTCGTTTTCCCTTTTTCAAGCGACTTAGAGGCGGAATTTCTCGACCTTTTCTTTCATATTACCTTTCGTGACTCAATTCCATCCATTCCCACTACTTCAAGGGTGAAAAACATTTCCTTTCACTCTCATTTATTTCCCTTACTCTTAACTTTTCGAGCCCGCGGTGCCAGTGTAGCCATGCGCGTTATATCGCTCCACATTAGCGCGATGGAGAGCTGCAGCAAGTCCGGAGATCGGAGTTTTGAACCCTGGCACTGACAGCGGTTGACCTGAATGTGCTTCTCCTGGGGGTTTTACGAACTTCTTCCTGGCAAATCCCTGGATAGTACCTTATGTCAAGCCCCGGGACACTTTCCCAATTCCCGACTTTAATCATTACATTTACACACACTACTATAGTCACCACAGATACACGGGTTATCAGACAAATTAAATACACACCCAAGTACACAGGTCTGATGACCAAGATGCCTCACGCTCTTTAAACTAATTATCAATAACGAGCTCCTACTTTGTATGTTGGCTTGTTAGTAAGTTCTGTTGTTACTGGAGGTAGTGAGCACAGTATTTTATGTCTCTAGTAGGAGCGAGGTTAGGGCTCATGGCCCTCTCATTCACTATCATATCCGCGCAATATGGTACAGCACCAGTACATAAATGAAACAATTCTTGAAATACAATAAATAACTTTCAAATCCATTATGATGATCAATAACGAGCAAATTAATTATGTTAATACTAATACAACCTGTCTGAAAAATTCAGTGAATTGGCTGTGGCAAGTTCTCTAAGTCATCTGCCTATGATGTGGGTTCCTCTAGGTCCCCCTTTGTGTGAATTTGTGTGTCTGGAAGGACTGGCATCAACTCCCTCTCGTGTATTTGTTCTGAGGGGGTTGGTGTAAGTTTCGTCCCTCGGTCTGGCAAAATTGCCTCTTTAACCGGAGCTGCGGGACGTATATCTCTGTGTGGGTGTTCCTTTAGTGTATTGGAGCCTAGCCTGTCCGTTTTCTGAATTATGGCCACGGCAGACTCCTTCCATTGTGTTTTGCCATGTGTGTGTGTAGGTGTAGAGATTGACATCTATGCAAATTGCTGTGTGAGTGTGTTTATGTCGATGTCCTCTCTTAGTTGTGCTGGCGGCCCTGCTGCGAACTCGAAGATGGCGTTATTGGCCTGGAATTCGCGGTAGTCATCCCAAATTTGGGCATACTCCCTATTAAGGCATATGGCCTGCTCAGCGACTTTTGTTCCGCTAGTCCCTACGTGTTTGTGTTGTTTATTGAGTGCCTCATATTGCTGGAACATGACGTCATGTTGACAGTGTAGCCTCCAATGGGAGCGATTCAACTGTCTACGAAGAGTAGGAACTTTGACTCTCATTTTTCTGTTTTGATCCATTCTCCTCGGCCGGACAAGTGCCTTAATCACGCGCATATATTGTGCGTGGAGGAGCTGTTGATATTTTTGCAGGTAATCCTGCCTTATCGCAAAGATCTTATGCCAGGCAATTAAGTCCTGGAACTCCCCTATGTTCTTTAACATGGCTAAACGGTATAGGGGGGCCATCTTGAACTACGTATGTGTTAAAAAGTGTGTGTGCCTTTTGGCGGGTTAAGTGTGATGGTTCTTCCTAGGGTGGGTGGGCGGGTGTCATAATACAAATCCCCGTATAATAAAGATAAACCGTGGGGTGTACTCTAGAAAAAAATCTACTTTTGCTTGGCTGCTTTTAGTACCTTTTTGCCGATCTACCACGAGGGCTCGTTGTATGAGTCCCTACCCTTAATTTGCGTGGTACGGCGCCTCCACCAATCTGTTCTATCCCTGTGTTGGGGATGGGATGAACAGGGGTGTGTGAATGTATAATTTTGGGGGTGGTTTCCGAAAAGGTGTAGTTTCCCGTAATTGGGGAGACTACTAGTGTAAAATATCATTCAAGCATTGATTTAAATTTACTATTATTATTATTATTATTATTATTATTATTATTATTATTATTAACGGACATTGCAGACATCGTTGTTTGGAACCAGGGGAGTACATTTTCTTCCTCTAAATAATATCTAACAGTCAAAAATAAATACAATTATAAAGTCGTCAACATGAAAACATCAGCCGATCGCCAATATGCAAGTACAAACTGTTAACTAAATAGGTTTGGTAGACTTTGTATGACCATCGCCGCGGTCTCGGGGCAGCGTTTTAGCTCCTCGCTCATGTGATCTGAGTTAGACTCCCAGTACTGACCAGGAAGCCTGGAATGGCGTTGACTGAGCGTCGAAATGACACCGGAGGAGCTACAGTGAGTAGGACGGAAACCAAGAAATGCGGCTGAGGGAAGCGGTGTGTGACCAAATGACCTCCCTTCCTCTGTAGACTTTGAGGCGAGCTGCAGCCGTATTGCACGCTATAGGCCTTAATGGTAGGTAAGTAGACTTAATATAAAATATAAAACACTTATTATTACGATTATTATTAATACTAGTTGAAACCCGTCAAAACATGACGGTCATTGGGAAGGATTTTCCTATATGCATTCTTTTTGACACTATTGCAATTTAAAGGGCATTGAAAGAACGACTTTGCAGCATATAACTGGCCATGACTGAAAACTTGATGAGGCAAATAGTGTCTAGAGTTTCCCCTTGAGCACAAGTGGACAGTTTCCAGGGACTTTTAATCAACGAGAGATGTACTCGTATAATCGATTGTAGGGAAAATTGTAATTTAGTATTAGGAACTGATTTGTATCTGTATTTCTTGGGTCTTGGCACAGTGGGTGTGGCTCATCATATACCAGGCTTTATATCAATCCTGTTTTCTTCTCCAATCAATCTCCCACGCTATGATGTTACGGTTGTAGTGTCATTTTATAGACTTGGATTTCGTGGTCACCTGTCCCGTGCTTTTTGGCTGAGTTCGCAGTTTTGATCTACTGCATTCTGCTAGAAATAAGTTAGTGTCGTGACGAAACTCTCCTTATATCGCTTAGCATTTAGACCGACCTTTCTGTATGGCAACGAGAGTTCGGTATCTCATACATAAACTAGAGGTAACTGGTATGAGGTTAATATGAACGATGTGTCTTATAGCCTGTGTTATTGTGGGGTCTGTACTAATGTTTGAATTTGTAATTGACGCTAGTATTAGGAGGAAGGGACAACCATCAGAGGTAGCTATGCTCGCTAACGCGCACCGGTAGGCCATGGGGCCAAGCTCTCTGTGGACACGGTAGACGTGGGTTCAAGTCCCACCCTCGGCCTCCTTGGGATTGTTTTCCGTGGTTTCCCCCAGTTTCAACTCCAGGCAAATGCTGGGACGGTGCCTTCTGACAGGCCACAGCCACTTCCTTCCACATCCTTGCCCATATTCATTCACCATCATTCATTTCATCTCTGCTTGCCACGGTGGGTGAGTGGATAGCGTGTCAGTCTACTAACCCCAAGATTGCAGGTTCGCTCCTGGCCGTGGTAAGAGATTATTTTGAAAGGCGGCAAAAATACGACACGCATGTCATACGATGTTGGCATGTTAAAGAACCCATTTGAATTCGGTAGGCCGTGTTCATAATGGCAAAATTAATCTCGGAAGTTTCCGCCAACACAAGGTTCCTCATTTCTCTACTAGAAAGCGCTATAGTGTTCAAGGAGCTTAGATATCTAACCACCTTGACTTTCATAGTGATTCAAGGAACAACGAAATTCGACATGCAAGCTACCCTCTGGGTGTCAAATTACAAAGCTTGCACCCGGCACCCGAGGCCATACGATATTATTATTATTATTATTATTATTTCATCTCTCATTAGGTTGGTGTCAGGAAGGGCATCCGGCCGTAAAAACCATCCGCCACGAATACATTCATCGCATCTTATCCCCGACCCCGTAGGAAAACGGGAATATTACATACATTCGGAGGAGGGGCCGTGGCCTTAAGATAGGAACCACCCAAGCATTTGCCTGGAGAAAAAATAGAAAAACCACTTCTAGGATGGTTGAGGTGTAATCAAACCTTCCTCTCCTCACTTTTGCCTCACGAGGCTAACAAAGGAATTGTCAATTGAAGCCTATCTGCCAACGTTTAGCAGAGATTATCCACGGGAAGTAGCCTACCTTATAAATATTATCAAAACTGCTGTATTTACCTACTGTGGTTGCAGCGTGAAAAGAAGAGTCACACAATCACCTTATGTTAGCCAGGATAATCTGTTCACATGGCAGGAAGGTTGCATGTTGTTGTTGTTTTGACTGGCTTTATGCAGCGCTCCAAGCCTCCCTGTCCTTAGCTAATCGTGTTATCTCTACATAGCTACCACACCCTACATCCGAGGCAATCTGTTTAACATATTCTAACCTTGGTCTACCCCTACAGTTCTTGTCCTCGACCCTTCCTTCCATAACTAAGCTTGCTATTCCTGGGTGTCTTAGTAAGTGTCCTACCAACCTATCTCTTCTCTTCATTAGCAGTTGCCAGAGACATCTCTCCTCTCTCATTCGTCTGAATCCCTCTTCATTTGTTACCCTATCAACCCATCTGATCTTCATCATTCTCCTGTAACACCACATTTCAAACGCTTGAATTCTCCTCTTTTCTACTGCGCCAATAGTCCGAGTTTCAATTCCATAGAGTGCCACGCTCCAGACAAAGGCTTTAAAAAATGACTTCCCAATGCCTAAATCTATATTCGATGTCAACAGATTCCCCTTCTGTAGAAATGCTTTCCTTGCTTGAGCCCACCTACTTTTTATAACCTATTTGCTTCAACACTGGTTATCTTGCTTCATAAGTAACAGAAGTCTCCTACTTCCTTTAGCTTTTCACCTGCCAAATTGATGTCCATAGAGATTTCTGATTTATTTCGGCTGCATTCCAATATTTTTGTTTTACATTTATTGATTTTCATCATGAATTCTTTCCTCAAGACGGAGTCCATACCATTCAAATCCTCTAGCGTGTCAGCCAAGATGACGATGTCATCAGCAAATCTCAGAGTTGAATTTATTTCTCCTGGAATCTTCACTCCCACTTTACATTTTAAATGTTGCGGATTTTAAATACGCCGGTGTGTCGGAATTTCCCCAAAAGGAATATTTAACGTGCCAGTAAATCTACTGATACGGCTCCCTCGCATTTAAGCACTCGCAACTGACTGCACCAGGATTTGATACGGCAATCTTGGGAACAGCAGGCCAGCAGCACCACGCAGCCAGTCACATCCTCAACTTGTTTGGACTATCAACCGGAAAATTTAACTTAAGCAAGAAAGATCGTATTAGCGCTCGTTATTGTCCCAGGGTATTAGATTCTCCGTCAATCTCGGAGAAGAGCTCATTACCCTGGTCGAGGTGCACTAACATGTTCCCCGATCGTGCCCCCATCCCCCCTCCCTCCCACCATCACAAGATATGAACGTCCTGACAATATTTTAAGTCCGTATGTGCAGCAAGACAACCCATTCTCATAGTTTTCTATATGCGTCTAAGGATTAAGAAATGATTCTCCATACCATGCAATAAACATTGTATCTGTTGAAGTTGTTTTCGAATCTTGGCCATCGCGGTTATGAGCCCCGTATACTAAAGAGTGACTGATATCCTGTGCTATTGTTGTGCCCGTAATAGTAGTAAGTAGCCTAAATTTGACGGAGGCTAGGTTTTGGAAAGAGGCGGCCGTCGCTTTAAGTTAGTAACCATCACGGTATGTGCCTTGAGTAGACATGGGAAACCATGAAAAACCAATTCTAGAGTGACTGAGTTGGGAATCAAACTCACTTCTACTTAGTTCTGCTTCATGAGTCTAAGCGTATCCCGTTCCAAACCTCAGACCAAAATTGAAATTCCTTGGCAGAGACTTGTGATATCTAGGTCATAACCCTTATGTAGTAGCGAGCATCTGATATTATATGTACTTGTGATGACTGAAGAAAAGCGTGTGGTAGTAACTGTTAAGATCTAGATTTGGAGTTCATGCCCTGGAACTTGAAATAAGGTACCGTTAACCAAGAGTGAGTGTGAAAAGTAGCCACTGTCAACACCGGGATTCAAATCTCCGGTCTACGAACACGAGCATTCCAGTCCAGTCGTGGACCATGCCTTACAAAGACGTGCTTGCTACACTTAATATCCATTAATCTATGATAGCAATCAAACTGAAATTTTGTTTGTTGGTAGAGGCTATGAACATAAGTTCACCAATGGGACATTCAATAACCTAGTGAGCACAAATCCAACATGGCGGCGACGCGAAATATAAATGTTTAATTGGACGTTTCTCGCGATTTGAACGTACAAGCGCAGTAAAACTTGGTACGGTAAATGCTTATACAAATTGTAATCCACTGGCATCTAATTTATTTCAATTGCTTTCATAACCACAAGATGGCAGCTGTGTGAAATTGTTTAATGTGGTTTTCATTTTTTGTGTCCTAATCATGCGATTTGCCTACACAACAATCTTCATGCAATAGTACATAACTCTAGGACCTACATATATACAAATCCAACATGGCGACCATCCGAAATATTTAGACGGTTCTCAATATCTACGAATCTATTACAGCAATCAAACTGAAATTTTGTATGTTGATAGAGGCAATTAACATAAGTAGGATATATGAAAATAGGCTGTATAGTTCTTCCCGGAGCTACTTGTTTGTCATGATTTCCTTCTTCATTCTCGCGAAATGTAAAATATATGAGGGCCATTCAAATAGAAACGAGCCGGAGGCTATAAAATGAAAACCACTAATCGGATCGTAATGTCCCTATGAGAGCGCTGAGGTACCAAACTCGCTACTAGAAGGACGCGGGCGCACACCCACGTGACGGCAGAGCGAGCAAGCCCTCGCGTCGACGGTCCACTTCACTCAATCGTGCGGAAACCAGTGACATGGAGGCTTCAAAAGAAGAGCAAAAGAGTGTAGTGCGTTTCCTGTCAGCGGATGGAGTATGGAGAACGGAAATTCATCGAAGAATGACACAAGTGCATGGAGAGCGCTGCCTGTCCGTGGCAAGGGTTAAGGAGTGGCACAAGCGATTCAGGAAAAGACGGATGTCGTTTGCCGATGATGCACGGTCTGGAGCGCACGCCACATCACCAATGGCACTGTCCAGCTGGTGGATGCCCTCAATATGCATGACCGGCGAGTTACGGTAGCAGTCATTGCCGCAGAGGTTGGAGTGAGTGTCGGAAGTGTTCACGCCACCATTAAGGACCGATTAGAATTTCGCAAAAAGTGCGTCCAATGGGTTCCTCACAGTCTTGGACCAGCACAGGAAGCATGTCGACTGGGACTCTCTCTGGAAAATCTGCTGCGCTATGCCAAGGAAGGGGATACGTTCCTGGCACGAGTCGTCACAGGGGACGAGACATGGTACCGTCACTTTAAACCCGAGTCACAACGACAAAGTCACCAGTGAAGCACGCAGACTCACCGCCACCCAAAAAGTCTAAGGCTTTCCGCACGTTACCCTCCATAGAGTCTGGACCTGTCTCCTGCGATTTTGGCATTTTTGGTGAGCTGAAGAAGGCTCTGAGAGTCAAACGACTCACCTCGGACAACGACGTCAAGCAGTACGTTCGGAACTGGTTCACAAAGCAGCCCCAGGAATTTTACAAGACGGCCATTCACCGCCTTGCGTCGCAGTGGGACAAGTGACTTATCTGTGCTGGGCAATACTTTAGAAAGAACGGTACAGGTTTTCATTTTATAGCCTCTGGCTCGTTTCTTTTTGAATGGCCCTTATACATTTTCGTGAATTTCAAAGGAAAGCAATCTGTCATATAAGCATACAGTAAGATCGTTAGAAACAGAGCGACAAGACTTGATAGAAGGCAGTGATAGGTTCGTTCTATGATGATTTCAAAACACAGATCAGTTTGTCTCGGTCATTGATCGTTGGTTACTGGATTCCACATTATTCTAGCAGTACAATCCATGAATGGTGCTTGAGTGCCGTCCTGAACGTCCTGTATGACATCCATTGAAGAGGTATTCCTGATTGAACAGTAAAATTCGTGGGGGCAGTTAAAAGTATGATATTTTATGAGAAGGAGTGCCGCAAATAGTCATAGAATGGCCCCGAAAGTATTTCCCTATGCATCCGACCTTCTTCACTTTTTACCTTTTCAAGAAATATCACCGATTCTAGTCACTGAGTTGGGAATGAGAGGGACGTGGAGTGAGGGAGCAGTGTGCATGCGCAAGTGATGAATCAAGGCATATTGCTTCCCGTAGAGATTTCAACTGAGGAACGAGTCAATCTTGCATCAACGTACAAACACTCTTTGCCAGTTCACTGAAAGTAGATTCGACAGGACCATTGGTACATTTTTAACAGGCTTGAAGACGGAGGAAGTGCGTGTCAGGCAGTCGCATGTCAGGTTATTGATTGCCAAGCGAGCACTGGGACCAGGAACAAGAGAGCTTTTACTAATGATCAATTGACCAGACCTCAGACTGCTTCTCGTTAAACCGCCACATCACGTTCCAGATGTCCATCCTGAGTGGCTTTACTACCCAATCCATTAGAGAGAGATACTAAAATGTTACAACATTTAAATATCAATGCCCATAAAAGAGAGTGAACTATATATCTATTCACAAAATGAAGTTATCTTGTCAACTTGTAATTTGACCATTTACATATCGATATCCACAGGAGAGAACAAACTATATATCTATTCACAAAATGAAGTTATCTATAGCCCAACTTTTAAGTTAGTACATTTCCATATCGATGCCCATAGGAGAGAGCGAACTATATCTCTATTCACAAAATAAAGTTATCTACTGTATAGCTCAACGTGTAAGTTAGGACATTTACATATCGATATTCACAAGAGGGAATGAATTAATAATAATGTTATTGTTTTTTACGTCCCTTTTAACAACTGCGGCATTTAGAGACGCAGAATTATGACACTGTATGTTAGATGAAGATCTCAATGACAATAGTCATAATTTATAACATCTCCATGTCGCTACTCATATGAGGAAGTGAACTATATCTCTATTCACAAAATAAAGTTATCTATGGTGTACAGACAGAGGCGTGCAAATTATTAGACTAAAACAAAAGAATATAATTCAGCCACATTTTTTTAAAAAAAAATCTGCTTTAGTTTTAATACTCTGCTTAATAATGTTTTCCCCCTGCGGACTTACACCTTTTCCCATAAGGAATTTCGTCTGGAAATTGGAGATTTTAAGGGATACCTAAGATGGCACCCATTTTCTCATTCTTTATTTACTTTGGGATGTACCCTCTAAATCAGGTGATTTCAATCCATGGTCCACGAATCCTTGAATAGTTCAAGAGCGAACCTTTGGTAATAAAATACTTCTAATTCTTCTGCTCTGAATTCACATGAAAAGTAGAATAAATCAAGCAAAACAAAACGTGTGACATTCATCTCTTGGTGGAAATTATAAAGAATCATTTTACTGTCAGTGTTTTGAATGAATATGTAATTAAGACTATTGATTAAACATTTGAAATGATTTCAGCCCCTTGAAAATATTTTAATGCAATAAGTAATAAAAATTAAAAATGAAATGTAGGAAAAGTGACATCGAGTCTCATATTTGAACACGATTGTAACTCGAAAGTTAGAAAGATTTCCATCCTTGGGAAGGAATAAACTAAGTCGCAATCCACAGTTATTAAGTTGTCTATGATGCAACTCGTAGGTTAGAAACATTCCCATATCGCTACCCTTAAAATTGTGTGAACTCAGGGTTGTAAGCATAAACACGAGGGAGAGCCAACAATCCTATATAGTGCACTGGTAGTCTACTAATTCGTAAAACACCCATACTGTATTGTAGGTAGTACAGTACACGGTGGTTTGTAAGCCTTGGCGCGCTCCCACTCGGATTGTAGCCAGCCACGGAAAAGGTCAAGTTCAATGTCCGAGCTATCACGCAACATGACAACATTCAGTATCGAGACCGAAGCAAATAACCAACCAACAACAAGACGCAGGTTGGTTCCCTCTGGGTTCTTTGCCAGTTATCTGAGGGAAGTACAGTAGTATTTACAAATCCTCATCACACCTTAAAATTTGTTTTCAAGTTGTGTGATGATTGACTGAGAAAAGACAGTGCGACTCTAGATGAGCACACACAGTCAGATAATGCTTACTGAATATTTCTAAAGATGTAAGTGATGTAAAAGTATCGTACATTTAATGAAATAATTTAAAATAAACCAGAGAAAATATACAAAAGCAAAGCATTGTAAAGGTGTCGTTGGTGGTCCAAAGCCCTCTTAAAAACAGTTGATGGGAAATGTGAAAACAAAACAAATTTACATGAACATGCTTTATGCCGAGAGAGTGCTGGCGGGCCAGACCGCATGTGTCTCGCTAGCCCAAATCATCAGTCTGTTAGGTAGTCAGCACAGTGGCTGGTCGGATCCTAAAAATGTACCGCCATAGGTTATCAGATAAACCCTAGACAGCACTATAATGAGGCGTACTAGGCAAGCTGAGGTGTTAGGTAGTTTTCCATTGTTTTCCTCACTGAGTCAGAGCAACAGTACTAACCCTATGAATAGAACCTTTCACTGCACCCACAGGCACTAACTGTGCCCCGAACGCCATTACCCCCATACTTCAATAGCTTCCATATAATCACAGCCATGAATGAGACTGAGACATCGGTGGAAAGCCACATTTTACTCTACCCTGTGCCAACAGACAAATACAAATGCAATGCATCCATCAAGAAATGGTCAACAGACAAACCCAAGTCATAACAAATATCAATCCTCATAAATTAAACCAATTTATTTAAAAGATGGATAGTTACACATTAAGAACTCGTAGAATATGTTATTTCATTTGAGGGGCTTGCACATCGTGGTATATTAGCCCCATGTACTTAGGTGTGTGAGTGTAATTTTCGTCCGATATCCTGTATTATTGTGATGGCTGTATTAGTGCGTGCATTTGTAATTCAGGTGAAGATTGGGAAGGAGGCGGCCGTGTGGTCTGAAATTAGGAACCCTCGCGTCATTTGCCTGGAGTAGAAGTAGGGAAAGCACGAGAAAACCATTTCCAAGATGGCTGAGTGTATCCTGTTCCAGTCCTCAGACCAGAATTAAATTTCTTGGCAGAGCCTGGAATCGAACCCGAACCTCTGAGGTGACAGCCAAGAATGCTAGCTGTTACACCGCGAGGTGGCTGCTTATAATGACATTCTACCAAAGTGCAATTTCGAAAGACAAGTCTTTTGTACAATTGATTTTTGTACTTTTTGTATTGAAAATAAAATTTTAAAACTTACTTTAAATATGCGTAGAAAACATGTCTGACTAACTGGTATTTGCTTGCTCTAGCACCGCGGGATTGAGAGTAGAGACAGTTTCCCTCGAAACTCCCCAAAAATAGGTATTTTTACGTCAAAATCGTCATAAAAGATATTAAAATGTTTTATTTCTAAAAGTTAGCTTTGCTATCAATTAACGCAGATCTAAACACGGACAATTATGACGTAATTTGGTTTCCTGTATGCTATTCATTTAAAGAAAACTTTCCAGTCGGTCAACAGAAATCTTGTGCCCAATTACATTAGGCGGGAAACAAGTATTTATATGCCCTAACATTGTGGGATTTGAAGCCATTTTTCAGTATTGCCTTAGCAAACAAAAGTTTCGTGCTTTTCAGTCGGTCAACATGAATGTATCCAAAAGAGTTAGGTTATACCCTAATCCTGAAAAACTTACATGAGATTAATAAATACCTACTGAAAAGTACCAAACTTTCGTCTTATGCCCTAATATGAAGAACATTACATAAGATATTTATCACAAAATAATAAGCTTTTACGTACAAAAATAGGGGTACTTATAAAAGCATGCGTGTACGTAAAAGCATGTTATTATTTATATGTCTTAAGTAATGTTTTTCATGTTATGGAATATAATTACTTGTTTTCCCGCCTAATTTAATTGGGCACAAATTCGTGTTGATCGGCTACAAAGCTTTCTTTAATAGAACTGGGCAACACTGATAAGATGGCTTCCATCACTTCAATAATAAGCTATTCACCTGCGAACTCGAATGCACATTATTTCTGCGCTGACGGTAATCATCATAATTGTACTAAATTTTGCAAAACCAAACTACCTAATAGGGAGTGTTGGAGTTTGATAATACAAGGTCATCAATTGCATAATTTCAAGATGGTGATCGTACGAAACAATCAAACATTATACTTCATAATTCATGCTCCAGTGAAGAAATACTCAAAGTAGTTTGAATTCAAGGAGTTTTATAGAAGGAACCTTTGCTGCCCAAGTGATGACTTTATCAGAATGAATATTACGAGTAGCCGCCTTCTTGAAATTATAGAACATAGAATAAAGCTAATCAAATTTAGCAGTAAGATAGTAATCTATAAGTGGCTATGTGTGGCCAGGTCAAAAGAACACCCACTTCCTATATTGAAGATTGCAGCTGGGCGCACTGTTAAAATATTAAATCAATAACTCTGGTTATAATTGCTCAATTATCTAGAAGCTTGGTGAAAGTGGAGTACCATAGAGGAGACCACACTCGCATAAGACTATCACACAGCATATAGTGCGCATCCGGCATCTTGAAAATATAAATCATTGGATCCAATTACCCACATTCTACTAGAATTACAATCACGATACTTCACAATAAGGTAGACCCGAAAAATGATTACCTTCACTCAAGAAAGAAGATCAGGGTATCCCCGCTTTCAGAATGGTGACTGGGCGTACTGTTAATACAATTAAATGCAATAACTCAGGATGTATCTGTACAATTAACATGAATCTTGAGAGAAGTGTTTCCTATAAAAGACCTCAATAGCATTAGTCATAAGGCTATCACACACTGAATATAGCAAGCAGCCGTCATCTTAAAATTATAAGTTATCGAAATTGATAATCCACCCTCTATTAGAGCTACAATTTCGAAACTCACAGAGGAAGCTTTAACTGCAAAAGGCACAAATCATACAATTCCATGCACTGAAGATGATGGATGGGAGTACAATTCAAGCATGAAGAGCAGTTAGTCAGAATGTAATATCGGGATTACAACGAAACTTAGTAAACGAGGAGTCTTATACAAGGTGTAACTCTAGCGTTAGTCACAAGAATATCGAGCTGAATTTTTATGTAACAACGATCTTGAACATTTAACGTTAAAATTAGTAACGGGCGATATAAAGCAGTTCCAATGACGACACTTACCATGGTTACAGACTCATATCAGACGCTTTCGCTCTATCAGTGAATTCACGTGGGCTATTCTAACAACACTATCTCTATGCAACTGTGTGCTTTGCGACATGGTAGATTTCCAATTCTTGCTCTTTTACGAATATGGACCATACGGGTACGTATTACTTTACTCAGTGCGATTAAGTTAACCGCTGACCATCCAATTCTACGAAATTACAATGCACTATAAGGAAGAGATATAGGCCTAAATATACTCATAAATCAAGAGAAAGTAGACCATATGTCGTATACTGAACATCTTGTTTTAATGTAATGAGACCATCTTGTGGAGTAGTGGCTAGTATTCTTGACTGTCACCCCAGACTCGGGGTCGATTCTCGGCTCTGGCAAAAAAGAATCTGGTTTTAGGGTTGGAACTGGGTCCACTCACCTACGTGAGGCGAAACTGAGAGGAGATGCGTTTGATTCCCATCTCAAACATTCTAGAAGTGATTTTCCATAGGTTCCCACTTCTGATCCCAGAAAATGCCAGAAAGGTTCTTAACTTAAGGCCACGACAGCCTTCTCCCCAATCCCAGCCTCACTTACAAATACAAACACTAAAAGCACCGCAATTACACAGGTTATCATATAATTTTGATTAATTAATTAATTAATTTCTTTATTTACGTATACACACAAGTATATGAGACTAAAATTACCACAGTATCCAAGCTCCTAAATGGAACATCAACAACGTAATATATTGATGGTACTTAAGAATGATCTAATTGCAATATTCGATAAAACCGAAATGAGTCATGAGTGTAGCTGACAAGTGAGTGGAATCACTGAAGCGCAGTAAACTGCGCAGCGTGTTTGTTTGCCATTAACTCTCTTAGTGACGTATTGTATGTAGTTCCTGCGCGGCCTGTCCATTACTTTCTTTAAGTTTCGATGATTACAGACATCGTGCTTGTAAGAAGTGGGCCGGTGCACGGACAAAGAACTCTCTGACGATAATTTATCACGTAGGAAGTTAGATTTTTCTAATTATAACATTGACGAAGATTTTGATCTCTGTCAGTTGTTTATAACAGGCAAATGGCAGGATAGTACCTTACTTCAGGTCCCTGGGTACCTACCTCATCCCTGTCCCTAATACAGTTACAATAGATTCATCACATAAATACAAGTTATCAGACAAGTTTCACACACACTCGACTACATGGGGCTGATGGTCAAGATGACCCAACCCCCTAAAATAAATCACCTACTTTCCTTCACCTGGTTTAAACATTACAAATTCGTAATTCTTATTGTTTTGATAATTTCTTCTTTTGACCCCTGATCTATCATTTCAAACCCGTTACTTTCCTCCACTCGGTATTGTTTCGAGCAACAACATTTTGAAGATACTTATCTCTACATAGTGAAAAAAAAAAGAATCTTTATGAAATCTAAATTATACCCTAAGTCAGGACTGCCCAACCTACGGCCCACGAGACTATTTTGTCCGGCCCGCTCCGTGTCCCCAAAACCTTGAAACAAGTTCCAGTCGTCGCACTAAACTAAATTATCATGAACTGTATTTCATAATCTGATTAACAATTGTGTCAATTGAACATAAATACGCACTCCTTGTCATTTATCCTGTATGAGTGTATTGAATATCATCGTAACTTACTTCTATTTTAAAAGGATTTATTAAAATATTTAAATTTATTTTTAGTGTTTTATGTTTTTATCCACTACAAATAAATATAGAAAATGGCAACAATACTAAGAAAACTAAGCTCAGATAGCCACAGAACTCACCATATTGCACCTATGTTGCTTTTTTAATTCCATACCCCTCAAACCCCCCGCATTGGCCCGCAAGGTCCCCCAACTATTTACAATGTGGCCCTTAGTAAAAAAAGGTTGGACACCCCAAGTAATGCAGTCATAAAGAACCACAAAAAACATTCAAAGCCTTGTATTTCTCATAACAATGACCTAAAGTTGTTGTTGTTTCTTTTAGGGACTTCTCGACCTCGTGGTCATGTATCCCCGTGTACTTGTGTGTGTGTAGAATGTGTCTGATAACGTGTGTCACAGTGTACTAGTGGGTGTATTTGTAATTGAGATAGGATTTGAGTAGGAAGCGGCCGTGGCCTTACGTTAGGAACCATCCCAGCATTTTCCTGGAGTAGAAGTGGGAAACCAAGGAAAACCACTTTCAGGATGGCCAAGGTGGGAATCCAGCCCACCTTCTCTCGGTTTTACCTCACGTGGTTGAGTGTACCCCGTTCCAGCCCTCAGACTAAAATTAAATTTCGCGGGCGTCCGGGTATGCTAGACACTACGCAAGAAGCCAGACAATGACCTAAAGCGATGGTTATTTCGCCGCAACAAACAGAATAGTGCACGGTCCTTAAAGGGCTAGGGTTCCTTTCTAGACCACCTTGTGGTGTGGCGGCTAGCGTTTGGGTGCTTAAATGCGATAACCTCGTATCGGTAGATTTATTGGTACGTTAAAGATCCCCTCTAAGGGCGAAATTCTGGCACCCCAGTTATTCTACAGCAACAGCAGTATAAGGGACGTAAAACACTAACCATTATTAACATCAAGTTTATGTTTACTAGTTTGGCAACGTATACGTTGCATAACGCAGGGATCCAGACTGTCAGGCATGAAAGTAGCTGGATATAGCGAGTTTAGACTAGTTTGATACAGTCGTCTATTCCTCCCTGTCCTGAGCTGTTCTCTTCATCTCTACATAGCTACCACACTCCATATCCGTACTTATCTGTTTAACATATTCTAACCTTGGCCTAACTCTACAGTTTTTATCCTCGACCCTTCCTTCCGTAACTAAGTTTGTATGTGCCCCGCCAACATATTTCTTCTTTTCATTAGCAGAAACCAGAAACATCTCTCTTCCCCCACTCGTCTTAATACCTCTTCATTTGTTACACCCATCTATCCATTTAATCTTCATTCTCTTTTCTCCTCTTTCTTCTTTCTCCTCTTTTCTGCTGCACCAACAGTACCAATAACTGACCTCTAGGCTACAAATTAAAAACAGACACAGGAAATTAAACGATACATTGTGCAGCTAGTGAGAAGCCTGTTGTACACTGTAGCGTTGTTAGAAAATATTTTTACAAAATGAGTCCGCCTCATGGCGTAGTGGCTTGATTGTCACCCATGACTTCTGGGTTCAATTCCCGGCTGTGCCAAGAAATTTAATTCTGGACTGAGAGCTGGAATGTGGTGCACTAAGGCTCTTGAGGCAATACTGAGAAGGGGTAGGTTCGATTCTCACCTCAGCCATCTTGGAAGTGCCAGAATGGTTCCTAACTTAATGCCACGTGTACCTCCTTCCCCAACCCTAGTCTCAGTTACAAATACACACACTATTATAGACACTACAATGTTACGGGTTATCAGTCAAATTATATCAGCAAAAATCTACAATACTCATGCTACGACAGACACCTCAATAATATGAAAAATTCTACACACACAAGTACATGGGGCTAAATGGCCACGAAGACCAAGTCCCTAGATTAAAACAACTGTATAAAATGAGCAGAAACATGAAAAGGGGGCTGGATGTACTGAATATACGCATTGGCTCCAATAATTATAGAAGTGTACAAGTGGACTGTGATATCGTGATTAATGTAACAACATCTGTTAGAGCCCGACACACCAGTCTCTGCCGCGACACGACTGGGGGGGGGGGGGGCGTGGCCACTGATCAGTGGGAAGAATGGGATTGTCCTAGCTCGGCTTGACGCTCGCGTCGCTTTTAAAACCGAAACGAAATGTCACGTGCAGCCCTGGGTCAAGTTTGGCACGATACGGTTTCTATGTATAAGTATGATGAATGGCAACATTTTTCTGAATATGTAGGAACATGAATCACAATTCTACGCCCGGTCGTTTACTTTTTATGTTATTTTAAAACTATTTGAAAGAGGACACTACTCATCGATGATTAATCACTCGTTCCGAGCAGCTGCAGAGTGCACGAGGCAAAGCGATGTTGTCAAATCGTTGCACAATGACGAGGCGGGTGACCGAAGTTCTCCCTCCATTGCGTTAGCATTGTTCCCATTTTCTATTCCAAGCAGAGAATGAACGATGTTGCTACATTGCAACTCGGGCAGGCAGGACGTGCCACGTGTTTCAGAGGAGACGTGAGGGAACTAAAATGCGTTACTGCGTCGCGGCAGAGACTGGTGAGTCAGGCTCTAGAGTACAATGAGCACCACACCTACCCCGGCGTTCGCTATGAATTAGTAAGAGAATTACGCCTCAGATTTGCCAAGTAGCCCAGGAAGTAAAGATAAAAAAAATTGCATATCTTCATTTATGAAAAACATAGGTTTATGACATCACCTCTTCTCCGTGTGTGCGTGTGCGTGTGTGTGTGCGTACGAGTGTGCGTATGTGTGTGTGTCTGTGTGTGTGTGTCATGTCACCTCGACCACCCCCCGCCCCACCCCCCTAATAAAAGCTAAACGGCTAAAGAGGTTTCAATAAAACTCGGTAAGGTCATAGTACTATTTTGTCCGATCCCGTCCGAGCCCTTCAAATTTTATTACATCATACTAATCCAACATTGGGGCTGTGCGAAATATTTCACCGGCATTCTATATCTCTGAAACTATTACCGATATCACCCTGAAATGTTGTACGGTGATAAACGGAAATACTACAAGTTGACCTATGTGACTCTCAAAAGCCTGTTAAGTACAAAACGAACATGGCGGCCAAGCAAAGATGAAATATTTAAATAAACTTTTCTCGCGATTTAACCATCCGAGCGCAGTGAAACATGGTACAGCAAATGTTTGTACACATTGTAATGCACTAAAATCTAATTTAGTTCATTTTTTACATAACCTTACGAAGGAGGCTGTGCGAAATTTCAAAATTAAGTTCTAATTTCGTGTGTCCTAATTATGCGATCGAAGTGAACGTTTGAATAATGAACCTACGCAATAGTCGTCATCTAATAGTACACAACTCTATGGCCTACATATATGAAAATCCAACATGGCGACCATCCGAAATATGTAGACGGTTCTCAATATCTACTAATCTATGACAACAATCAAGCTGATATTTTGTATGTTGATAAAGGCTATTAACATAAGTTCACCTATGGGACTTTCAATAACCTGGTGAGTAGAAAATCAACATGGTGGTGACGCGAAATTTAAATATTTAAATGGACCTTTCTCGCGATTTAACCATCCGAGCGCAGTGAAACTTGCAACGGTAAATGCTTATAGAAATTGTAATCCACGACATCTTATTTATTTCAATTGTTTGTAAAACCACAAGATGGCGGCTGTGCGAAATTTTAAAATCTCTTTTCTATTTCTTGTGTCCTGATCATGCGATTGAAATTTGAATAATACACTTAGGCTACGCAATAATCTTCATGTAATAGTAAAAGGAAGATTGTAGTTTAACGTGACCGTTAATCTCGATATCATGAGCCACAATACCTCCATTTTAGGTGGAATCCGAACCACAGGACATGGCATTTCACAGTGAAAATCTCACATACATTGACCGGGAATCGAACCCAGTCCGCCGTGGTGAGAGGCCAACAGCTTGACCGCTGCGCCACCACGCCCCCTTCATGTAATAGTACACAACTGTATGGCCTACATATAAAAAGTCCAACATGGTGACCATCCGAAATATTTAGATGGTTCTCAATATCTACGAATCTATTACAGCAATCAAACTGAAATGTTGTATGTTGATAGAGGCAATTAACATAAGTTGGATGTATGAAAATACGCTACTTAGTTCTTCACGGAACTATTTGTTCAATATCACATCTTGATTTGGCTCAACTCCCCTTCTATTGTCATAATGAAAATAACATTATTCACTATTGCTAATTGATGGAAGGTTGGAATGCGTCGTAACTAATCCTCCGCAAAGGGAATTTCGACAGATAGTAAATCAAAGGGCTTACATATAAGGATAAGGGAAACATATGTGATAGACCACAGTTTGAAGGTTTTATTTAGTTTATTCTCTTTTTTTGACAGGATATAATTTAACATTAAAACAATGTTAAAAAAGTTAGTTAAAAGAGTAAACCAATAAGCGTAACAGTGAAGTTCAACATTAAGAACAAAGACCTCTAAACCGACTGGCTCTTGATTGCCGAAGATGTTAAGATGCAATTAACATTATTATGAACAATTAATACTCTATTACAATATTTCAAAGGGTGAGGGTCTGGCCAGCAGAGGCCCTAGAAATTGAAAAAGTTCATAAAATTGAAATTTAAAAGTTCATGTTTGACATATGTTTGAGAACTTATCCTGATTGGCGTTTCTTATCTCACTGGCTGGCAAGGATGGCAATGAGGTGGCCGTGGCCACACAAACAGAAGCCTCGTTCAGGCTAAACAGAATCTCAGCGTTCCTCCAAGCATTGTCACATTGGAGTCCCCAAAGGAACTCAGTAGTTACTCCAATGAGGCGGCTGTGGCCGACACAGCCTCATATCATTGGTAGATTGTCGAGACCTTAAGGAAGGCCAAGAGTCCCAGGTAGGGATTCTAGTGCTGTTTGAAAGAGAGAACCTCCTCCCTGACGTCGTAGCGTAACATATGTAGCTGACTGAGTTACCTCCTCCTAGTTGAGGAGACTGGAACGTGAAGTCTAGACTCAAGAATAGTCCTGGACCATAGCCAGCCAGGGTCCCAGGCAGAATTCCCGTAGAATCCAGTCAGATGCCAAATCGGAATTCCAAGAACCAGAGGGCCCGGACTATTCAGCACAATATGTTATATGTTATATGTGGTATGAAACCATCGAACAAAGATTTGGTCTCTGGTTTCCTTCAGTTTAATCAAAAGTTCCGATAATCATAATAATAATATAAGAATCAAGTGTTTCAATTTCAATTTAAATTCGACCGTCCAGTGTTGACCAAACGGTCCTCCTGCAAGGGCCACCAACTGCAACATAAAATCTGTAACACAAAGCATAAAACACAAAATTTTAAGGCATAAATAGATAACAATAAAACACTAAAAGCACTATAAAACTTAAGTCTAGTTAATGTAGCAGTGTAGAGTATGTCAACGATAAAATTTAAAAGTTAAAACTAGGTTTAAAAAAATATTTAAAAAAAACAATGGATTGTGTCAGTTTTGTATAAAATTTTAAAAGATTTTAAAAGATTTTAAAATATGGTGCTCCCCTACACTACAAGGTTTTTCGGGTATTTATAGTGGTAATACTGTTCTTGGTAATGAGTTTGTTTTTTGTTTCAATTATTGCTGGTCCACGATAGAGCTTTGTTGTTGATATTTTGATCTGATCTCTTATCGGCTTCACACTACATATGTTGTGTATATACCTTGGGGGAGTGAGCCAATGGACCCTCAGGATCCTTTTCAGAACAAAATTTTGAAAAATCTGCAACCAACTAAGGTTGCAATCAGCCGCCACTCCCCAGGCAGGTGCGGCGTACATGATGACCGAAGAGACCATCGTCTTATACAGTGAAATCATATTAATTAAACTCAATTTTTATTCTGGACTAATGAGTGGATAAAGTTTAAAATATGCTCCCCTTGCCTTAGTAAGGGTGTTGTCTATATGACTTCTAAAAGTAAACTTCGAGTCTAAAGTGACTCCTAAATATTTGGCCTCCTCGGCCCATGCAATTCCGTCGTTGAACAGGTATAGTTCGCCATGCTCCCTCCTAGAGAGGTGCCTAGTGAAGAGGACAGCGAGCGTCTTTGAGGTATTAATCCTCACTCGCCATCTCCTGCATCAGTCCTCGAGCAGCAGGATTGAATTCTGCAGTCTCCCGACGGCCGGGTCGGGTTTGAACGAGTCCGCCATCAGGGCTGTATCGTCTGCATACATAGCTAATTGAACCCCTCAGCCTTAGGGATGTCACAGGAATAAAGCAGGTTAAGTTTTGGTTCAATTATTGGACCTAGTATTGTTGCCTGCGGCACCCCCGCATGAATCCGCTTAGGGCCTGAGCGGGTGTTCGACAGATTTACTTGAAATTTTCGGCCTGAAATATAATTTTGAAGGAGTAGCCAGTGGCTATCCTGAATTCCTAAATTGTGTAATTTGTACATCAGACCCTTGCCAGACCCGATCGAAGACTTCAACCACATCCAAGAATAATAATAATAATAATAATGTTATTGGTTTTACGTCCCTTTTAACTACACTGGCTTTAAGAGACGCCGGGGTGCCGGAATTTTGCCCCGAAGGGGATCTTTAACGTGCCAGTACATGTACTGACACGGCTCCCTCGCATTTGCGCACCCTCAAATGCCAGCTGACTGCGCCAGGTTTCGAACCTGCAACCTTGGGCTCCACATCCAAGAAGACCAACCACGCGGCGCTCTTGAAATTAAATCCTTTAATGATAAGGTTAATTTATTAGCCTTATGAGTTGTTGTGTAGTGGAGTGGTCTGTCCTAAACCCGAACTGCTCGTCAGGGATAGCCTGGGTAACCGCCTTGGACTCCAGAAATCTCCTCAGAAACAATTTCTCAAAAATTTTACTTAATATGTTTAAGGGACTAATGGGTCTATATCCTGAGGGGTTGCTAGAGTCCTTCCCAGGCTTGGGTACCATGGCGACCAGGGCCGTTTTCCACCTGTCCGGGAAGTAGCTTAGCTTTAGCAGTGCGTTATAAAGATTTAGTAAGTGTTTTAGCACTTTAGTCGGCAGGTGTTTAACTGTTCTGTTTGGTATACCGTCGGGTCCAGGGGCTTTGTCCCAGGGAAGATTTTTAATGACATTAACTAACTCGCTTAGCGAGATTTCACTGGATTTAGCACTTTCACTAGCACACTCACTATTTATTTCGTTTTTTAGATTGGCCTGTAGTAGTGGGATGACATCCTCCACAGTCTTTTCGAAAGCAGGATCTATTGGGGAAGAGTTTGGTGTAAACTTTTGTTCTAATGACACCGCAAACATCTCTGCCTTCTCAAGATCTGTGACTGCTGTGGCCTCCAGCTTTTTCATATTCGGCAAGTAGAACTCCGTGTGAGGAATCTTCTTCTTGATAAAGATTGCAGTGCCACCACCATTGGAATCTCTATCGTTCCTATATCCAATGAACCCCCTGATGTAATATGTTTTGGTTTTGTCTAAGAGCGTCTCCTGCAGCATAATCAGGTCAGGATTATGTTCATCAATTACAAGTTTTAGTTCCTCCCTCCTAGCCTTACTATTAATACCCTCCGCATTCCAATAGAGGGCAGAAAGGTTACGATTTAATTTCCTTCCTGTATGTTGTCTAACCATGGTGGTTTGATAGAAGTTTTAATACTGTGCCCTCTAAGGTCTGTCCTTTGGGAGGGTACATAATATCTAGCAAAATTTTATTAATTTTGTCTCGAGTGCCATTGTTTACGATGTTTGTCATTAATATGTTGTATCTCTCCATCGTAGTACTGCTGCGTAATATATTAACAGCATCCTCTCTGGAGGGTGGCAATTTAACATAATTAGTATTGCTTGGGTTTGCTCTAGGAGCAGGTTTATCCTGTCTAGTGGGCTGTAGGGGCTGATGCATCTCTGTGCTGTTTGGGATGACTTCAGGCTGATTGAGTTCCGGTTGGAGTTCAGGGAACTCTTCCGGCACTGGGATATAACCACTTGTTGGTGGTTGGTCTATTTGTGCGGTTTTATGATTTTGATTTGTGGGGAGTGCCCTACAACCTCTAAAATTCGCAGTATAGTTCTTCCCACAGTTACAGCAAGTGAACTCGGGCCTACTACTGTATTTATTGTGCACTATGGCGTGCTGTGCGGGCCGGTGCACTTAACACATCGCGGGGCTAAGTTGCAGTTAGCTCGAGTATGTCCCGGCCTCTGACACCTTTTACATTGTACAGGCCCAGCGTAGCTTCTGTAAGCTTCTACTCGGATCTGCATGTCAAGCAGTGAGTGTTTTTGGTATATTCTCCGCGACTGTTCTGTGTTTTCCAGTGTCACGAGAGAAAAAAAAAGGAATTTTCTTCCTGACAAAGTTCATGTCGGACTCGCTGGAGCTACTCTCATTACTATTTGGCACTATGTAGATTTTCGTCATTTGACTGACCTGCTTGACTGTAAAGCCCTCCGCGGTTAGTTCTTCGGATATCTCTGCTTCCGTTGTGTTATTTTCCAGGTTGCGGATAACAAACTGGATATCCTTAATATCTCCACTAGTTGAGTAGGTGAAGAATTCCACATTTTGCTCGTGCAGAGAATCCCTCACGGCTGTATAGTCAGATTGGTTATCTAATTGATATTTAATTGTGCCTCTATTTATTTGTTTGGCAGTCATGTTCCATTTATTAAGACCTTCAAGTGAGCCCGACGTTCACTGTATGTTATTTTATCGTCTTCAATGATAATCGGTGGAGGTCTAGTTTTAGGTTGTCTCAGCCGTTGTCTTTGAGTTGAATTTGAATTTGACCTTGTCCGCTCAGAGACTCAAGCGATTTATACCTGTTAGAGGTTGTAGGTACACTCGCTCTTTGTTCGATATTTACTGCTGGCACATTCCTGCCATGTTCGGTTATATATCCGTCAGCATCTTTTTTCTTCTCTTTTTCTTAGTAGTTTACCCTCCAGGTTGGTGGAACCCACGGACTCAGCGAGGGAACTCACCACTACCGCCTCTACGGGCAGTGTCCTAGAGCTGGGGACATCTAATCGGAGTGG
Organism: Meconema thalassinum; assembly: GCA_946902985.2. NCBI lineage: Eukaryota > Metazoa > Arthropoda > Insecta > Orthoptera > Tettigoniidae > Meconema > Meconema thalassinum. The sequence continues at coordinate 243,157,139 of OX336389.2, read as the reverse complement.
ATACAACTGGTGAGGTGTGATTGGCACCTCGCCCAGGCGAATAGGGGCCTCATGAGGGAAGGTAATGGATGGTCAGGAGGGATAGGCAAGGAAGAGGGAAGGAGGCGGCCGTGGCCTTGAAGCAGGTACCATCCCGGCATTTGCCCGAAGACGAAGTGGGAAACCACGGAAAACCACTTCGAGGATGGCTGAGGTGGGAATCGAACCCCCTCTACTCATTTGGAACACCCGAGGCTGAGTAGACCCCGTTCCAGTCCTCATACCACTTTTCAAATTTCGTGGCAAAGCCGGGAATCGAACCCAGGACCTCCGGGGCGGCAGCTAACCATGCTGACCGCTACGCTACGGAGGCGACTCCGTCAGCATCAATGGTCTTAATTCTCTTCCGACTTTCAGGGGTATTTCCTGTTGCCGGATTGATATTGCCAGTTGAACGGCTTTGAGATGGCTTTGAGATGGCTTGGCAGGCGAGTTCTCTTCTTAGAACTTTTGTCAATCTCCATCTGCGTGTAAGGTGGTAGTTCATAAGTGAATCGGGAGCTCCCTGCATTTGAACTTAGTCGTTCGGTATTTATAGTTGAGCTGCTTTCACTAGGTTCAGCATTTGGATTGCTGACCGCGTTTCCTGTGTTTTTGCTCGACTGCGAGCTTGTCGTTTTTACTAAGACTTTCGTTGTGTTAGTCTTTTCCTGTGGTATTATCTCGCCTGACAAGTATGCCTCATTTCTGTCGGATGTTTCACGAGGTTTACCATTTGCAGACTGTCTACGCGGGTCCCTCCCACCTATAGGCCTGACGTAATTCTGACGTGTGTCTTTTGAACTGCTCGAAATAGTATTTCCGTTGCCGAAATTTGCTGGTCTGCGTGTGGTTTTGCTCGATTGCCTGTCTTAATTGTTTGTCTCCCTGTCTGCTTGTTTGATTAAAGCTTATGCTGGTACTGTTACCGTTACTGGTACAAGCAGTAGTTAAATCTAGATCACTCCCACGTACAATCTGTACATATCCAATGTTACCACTACATTTTCGTCTCTCCCCTTCCATTCCTGCCAGGCCAAAGGCCCGAAGGCCGGCCAAACGGTAACCGACTGTACCAAGCTCGCCTCAGGTTCAACAGTTTAGCCTGATGGCCAGGGACAAGAGGCGAGTATTGGAACAGTGTCACTAGTCTCTACCGAGAACTACGAACGCGGAAGGCTATGTCCTATACACGTACGTAGCGTGGATACAGCAAGAATAAAAGCCAGAGCTGGAATCTCGGAATATATATCCAAGATGACGTCGCAGGAAGAAACGTTACCATTCCAATACACCTATTTTCGTTTTTACCGCAGAGTATGTTTTCTTTTTTTCAGGCCTGTGTAGTTAGAGAGAAGTTAAATTTTGGTCAGTTGTTAGACGTCTATTAGAGGTACTGTATATTTTCCCGAAATTCACGTCCCTCACCCCTTTTCTTTCCTCCTGTTCCTTCTTCCCCATGCCTCCCGGTACTGGACATAACTAATGGTCATAGCAATGTTAATCTTGTTCTGGTTTTGCTTCTCTCATTATGAACTAAGATGTTTGCCTTAAAAAAATTCTGTCAGCACTTAAATCTTATCACATTATCAGGTTTGAAGCCATTCTTCAGTGTTGCCTTAGTAAACAAAAGTTTGGTGCTTTTCAGTCGGTCAACACGAATGTACCCAAAAGTAGGTTATACCCTAATCCTGGAAAAAAATTACATGAGATTAATGAATACACTAGGATGAACAGTTTCGATCGTCAAGCGATCATCATCAGATCCTCTACACTTAGGATATAAAATCTATGTTTGAAAATGCAGGTGATAATATTTACAATAAGTACAATTACAGTGGAACTTGGATAATTCGAACCTCAAGGGACCAGTAGAAAAATTCGAATTATCCAAAAATTCGAATTAAGAAAGTTCTTTGAAAAGATTAGAGAAAAAATATTGTATTACGTTTACATAATGATTTTCGTTCAACAAATCAGATTAACAGACAACGGTACTTTATAATGACTGTATCGTGAATAACCTCAAATGTTTCAAATGAAAAATAAAACCAAAATGTACTATTCAGCCATTTAATGAAAGTGGTAATCTAGAAATCTAGTTAGGTCTTAGAGAAATCTACTGTTTTTTAAAAATGTTTGAGATTTTTACCTGTTTTCTACAATGAATTCTCTCGGCCATCACAAAAGAATTTAACAAATTTAAGGAACGGAAAACAGAATCACTTACGTCATTTCTACTAAAAAAACGCCCAAGTTCTGTTATGTGGTTTGTTGCTTGGGCTTCACTCGGAACAGTTTTTTCGGGAACTGACCCAACTGCTTGGCCTCCGACCGGCTTTTTACACTAAAAACTTCGAATTATCCAAAATATAATTCGAATTAACCACGATTTTTAGCACGATTTTTTTTCGAATTAAAGAATATTTCGAATTATAGAAGTTCGAATTAGCCACGTTCCACTGTATTTAGTTGCAGTATTGGTACTGCAACTTGTCGGTGTATGCTAGTTGCAGTATATATGATGTTAGGTGGAATGATAAAGTGGTGAAAGAAAACCGGAATTTGTCTGTTTGGAGTGACTATTTGGTTGTAAAAAGTCAACTATGGTTGTACTGTATAGTACAGGCTACTACTTATCTGGCTGGGCGTCTTCTGCGCTGTATCTGCTAGCAGTGTCAACTTCACTCCTTCACCAGTGACTGTTGCCTGTACTATACAGTACAACCATATAGTCACTCCAAACAGACAAATTCCGGTTTTCTATTACCATTTTAGCATTCCACCTAACATCGTATACCGTATACTGTACTACAACTAGCATGCACCAACAAGTTGCATTACCAATACTGCAACTAAATATTTGTGCATATTGTAAATATTTTCACCTGTATTTTCAAACATAGATTTTATATCCTAAGTGTAATGGATCTGATGATGATCGCTTGACAATCGAAGCTGGTCATCCTAGTGTATTTATTAATCTTATGTAATTTTTTCAGGATTAGGGCATAACCCAACTCTTTTGGGTACATTCGTGTTGATCGACTGAAAAGCACCAAACTTTTCTTTTACTTAAATCTTATTTAAGATACAAACGTAAAATAATTGGAAATTTCACTTTAATATATTCAGTCTTAATGCCGTAGATTCGGAGACAATGACAAAGTAATTTCTAAAACCTTTTATTTGAAAGATATAGCCTATTTTATGAGCTATAATATATCCACATGAACAAGCTTGTTTTCATGGCTTTGTCATTAAATGAAGTCGCGAAACTTCACACTAACCCGAAAAATTACGGTTTGGCATCAAAAATAATAAGGGGAAAGATGACGTTTTGTAAGTTGTTGAACCACTACTAGAGTATTATTCTCACCCCTCCTTCATGTGCTTTCTCGCCTTGGCCCCGAATCATACGTACATTAGCAAACATTTCCCCATAGCCAATGATCGTAAAAGTGTGAAACTCCTTTACTTTTAAGACTTAAAGAATGTTATATAAACTTTTACAATAATAACATTATTTTATTCACAAGAACACGTGGGAGAGAGGCGGGAAGCTTTATCAAAACTTACCTCTCAAAATTCATATTTTCCCTAAATGATTCCAGATGTCGAAACATACATTCTTGGGTTAGTGAGAAGTTTAACCTTTGTGCTGGTGCTATGCTACCTTATTTTATGCGATCACCATGCAAATAGGCACACACACCCATGGAAACGGGGCCTAACGACCACGATGTCGCAAGCCTCTGAATGTATCATCAATAACAACACCAACAGCAACCATTTATTATCAACATTCAGGTGAGAAGCAGAATGTTGACAGTACTGTACTGCACATAGATTCTAATGAAAATGAAAATCCACAGCCTGCTTGCAGTCTCCGACCGGGTCAGGAATGGAATGAATGAAGCCCCCATCTAGCGGCGAGGATATGGACTGTGCCGGCTGCCGAGGCCTGACGCACTCCTCTGGGGCAATGATTAAATGAATGACAGATGAAATGAAATGATAGTGGAGAGTGTTTCTGGAATGAAATTTTGACAGGGAAAACCGGAGTACCCGGAGAAAAACCTGTCTGCCTCTGTTTTGTCCAGCACAGATCTCACATGGAGTGACCGGGATTTGAACCACGGACCCAGCGGTGAGAGGCTGGCGTGCTGCCGCCTAAGCCACGGAGGCTTTTTACATAGATTCTAATAATAATAATAATAATAATAATAATAATAATAATAATGATATCGGTTTTACGTCCCTTTTAACTGCTGCGGCTTTTAGAGACGCCGGGGGGCCAAAATTGTCCCCCGAATGGGATCTTTAACGTACCAGTATATCTACTGACATGGCTCCCTCGCATTTGCGCACCCCTTAAATGCCAACTCGCTGTGCCAGGATTCGATCCCACAACCTTGAGCCCAGCAGACGAGAACGTTACCACTGAGCCACGCAGTAGATTCTAATAAAGTAGCGGTGAACTGGCTACTGAGTTTTCTTCTTTGAGTGGACTACGGCTTTAGCAACATTGGGAATCCTACCCATTGTGGTATCAGAGCACGTATTGAGGTCCTGTGTTTGATTCCAGACCTTCCAAGAAGTTCAATTCAGGTCTAACGGTCGGAATGGGATACACTCAGCATAGTGAGGCAAAACTGAGAAGAAGCGAGTATGATACCCAACTTAGCCATCCTAGAAGTGGTTTTCCATGGTTACCCATTTCGAACCCAGGCAAATGCCGGCCGGGATCGATCCTAACTTAATTCTACGGTCGTCTCCTTGCCAATCCTAGCCCTCATTTAATGAACGCACTGTTTATGATAACATAATAACACAGGTATTCAGACAAACCATATTACATCCACAACTGGTTTGATGCAGCCATCCAATCCTCCCTGTCTTGAGTTAATCTTTTCATCTCTACATAACTACCACACCCTACATCCGAGACAATCTGTTTAACATATTCTAACCTTGGTCTACCCCTACAATTCTAGTCCTCGACACGTCTTCCATAACTAAGCTTGCTATTCCTGGGTGTCTTAGTAATGTATGTGTCCTGCCTACCTCTCTCTTCTCTTCATTAACGGTCGCCAGAAACATCTCTCCTCTTCCGCTCGTCTTAGTACCTCTTCATTTGTTACCCTGCCTTCCAATCTGATCATCATTCTCCTGTAACACCACATTTCAAACGCTTGAATTCTCCTCTTTTCTGCTGCACCAATAGTCCAAGTTTCACTTCCATATAGTGCCACGCTCCAGATAAAGGCTTTAAAAAATGACTTCCTAATACCAAAATCTATATTCGATGTCAACAGATTCCATTTGTGTAGAACTGCTTTCCTTGCCTGAACCAACCTACTTTTTATATCCTCTCTACTTCGTCCATCACTGGCTATTTTGCTTCCTAAGTAACAGAAGTCTCCTACTTCCTTTAGCTTTTCTAACTGGAAATAGCATGCTGGCGTTAACACCGTGTGTACTCTCCCCTTTCACTTCAAATGCATGGCTTCATGGATAACCGGGTAGGACGCTAGTCTTTGTTTCGAAGGATCTGGGTTCAATTCCCAGCCAGGTCGTTGGATTTTAACCTCGGATGGTTAATTCCCTGGCTCTGGGGCTAGGTGGTTCTGACGTCTTCATCAGTCATTTCATCCCCATGCTGACGCGCAGGTATTCACGAGATATCACTATCCATGCTGTGTTTTGCTACGTTATTGAGGAGATTCGTGCCTCTAAAAGTAGTATGTGCCCTTCATAGAGTCTCACAAATAGCGTACGTTTGAAGGCTAATTGATATCGGAGCGTCCGCCACGTTGCGTAGTGGCTAGCATTCTTGGCCGTCACCGCGGATGCCCGGGTTCGATTCCCGGCTCTGCCAAGAAACTTAATTCTATTCTGAGGGCTAGAAAGGGGAACACTTAGCCTCGTGAGGCAAAACTGAGAAGAGCCGGGTTCGATTCTTACCTTAGTCATCCTGGAAGTAGTTTTCCGTGGTTTCCCACTTCTACTCCAGGCAAATGTAGGGATGATACCTCACTTAAGGCCACGGCCACCGCTTCTTACTCAAATCCTCCCTCAATTACAAATACACAGACATCACAGTGACACAGATTTTCAGGTAAATTCGACACACACCCAAGTACACGGCGCTACATGACCACATGACTACAAGTCCCTAAAAATAATCAACAAAAACAAGATAGCAGAGCTTTGTACTGAGTGTTGTTAACTTGGACTATCCAAAAAGCAATATGGTGTGGTGCACCCAGGTTGTAAGTTGGACATGTTTATATGTATCAGTCATAAATTCCTCCACGTGCACCAGAGTCCATATTGCTGCTCATTAAAACGATACGCATCATACAACCGTCCCCGCCAGCCTGAACTGGTGAAACTATGCAGTATCGACCCATAACCTCACGTTGCTAATGCCAAATACGTACACGGAATGGAGCAAGATAGCCTATGTGATACTGTGATTCCATTCCAGGGCCGTGGAGACTGGAGAGTGGAGAGTGAGTACGGACCCTAAGACTAGAATTTGTGGGCCATCCATCATTGTTCGTATCAAGTTTCAATTTATATTCAAGCAATCAAAATCACATTTTGTATGGTGTAAGAGGAATGTTAAGTTACGAAATATGTGTGACTTTCCAAATCCCGACAAACACAAAAACAACATGGCGACTAAGTCATTTTCAAATATTTAAAAAAAGTCTAGGGCATTCGATAAGTAATGGCAACACTGTTGTCAATCAGCGATCCTAGTGGTGACCGTTGTAATCTTATAGTACAAAATTGAGCAGTCTTTGTTGTATAAATCTCTAATATTGAAAGTCTTGAAATAGCTGATATTTGTGAATACGTTAACTGTTTCTCACATTCAGTAAGTAATACAGCCCTAAAAAGATGTACAGTAGATATGAACAAAGGTGCTTCATAAAAATCCAAGTTGCAAGAGGAAAACGTTCAACTCAGTGCTTTAGAGCATTGCAAGAAGCTTGCGGGAGAGAAGTCCTTCCTTATCGAACATCCGTCAAGGAAGAGAGGAATGTCAACACAGAGCACGTGCTAGTAGACCCATTGCTGCAACTGACGATCTCCATTTTCAGGCTGTAAGGGTGTTGTTGGAAAACGACAGGCGCTGGACATGTGTGGAGATTTCCAAGGAACTTGGTATTGCAGCATCGCCTGTCCATCACATTTTAAGAAAAATGCTGAAGATGCGAAACGTTTGTGCCTACTCGGTTCCGCACACTCTAACCGAAATTGGAAAGTGGCAGAGAATGGAGACAGCAAGAATGCCTTTGGAGCGATATGAACATGAAGGTGAGGCCTTTCTTCATCGCGTTATCACAATGGACTAGACATGTGTACGTTCGTATACACCTGAGCTGAAACGAAAATCAAGCGAATGGCGACATACAGAGTCACCACGCCCAAAATGATGTCGAACATTGCAGGATCCTTTGATACTGATGATTATTGTGTGTTATGATTGTGAAGGCATAATCATGGTACATGCTGTACAGGGTATAAAAGTAAATGCAAACTACTACTTGCGTTACTTGGAACATCATTTGCACCCAGAATGGCGTCGTAAACGACCTCAGGTCATTGGGAGTCCTATTGTGTTACATGACAATGCTCGTTGCCATGTAGCCGCAACAGTGAGGAATTTGTTTACAAGGTGGAACTGGGAAGTACTCGAACATTCACCAAATTCACCTGACATGAGCCCTTGTGATAATGACTTATTCTCAAATATCAAAAATCATCTTCGAGGCGTTCGTTTTCAATCAAGAGTTGACATCCAGAGAGCTCTAATGATGATGATGATAATTGTTGTTTTAAGGGTCCTAACATCCAGGTTATCGGCCCCAGAGAGCTCTAGATCGATCAGTGAGAGAGATGTGCAGATGGAGTGCGTCGTCTTCCAATGATTTGGCAACGTATTGTTGACATGGCAGGAGACTATAAATGAAGTTCTTAATGTATACTTAACCAAATACTGTATTATTCTTTGTGATGTTATAGCGGTGTTGCCATTACTTATCGAATGCCCTAGTATTTTCTGCCGATCTAATTACCCGAGTGCAATGAAACTTGTCACAGCGAATCTTTATCCTGAGCTTAGTATTGAGATGGGGGCTGCATGGCGCAGTCGGTAGAGGCGCTGAGCTTCTAACTGAAAGAGAGTGGGTTCGACCCCCAACCAGCTAGTGGATTTTAGAAACAAAACTACCACTTTCTTAAACGCAAAGATCCCTGGGGTTCACTCAGCCTACACCAGAACTGAGTACCAGGGTAATTCCTGGGAGCAAAGACGGCCGGGCATGGAGCTGACAACTCCATCCCATCTAGTGCCGATGTCACAAAAAGTGAAAGCCTCTACCTTCCACTACTCCCAGGGCCTCCATGGCCTGTACGGAGTTGACTTTGCTTTGCTTTTTAGTATGGACACATCTTTACTTACTTACTTAATTCCTGCCGCTCCTTCCGGAGCATAGGGTCTTGGCGAAATTTCTCCACGCAGTACGGTTCCTGGCCATTCTCTTCACTTGACTCCAGTTCTTATCCACCTCTGCAATTTCATTTTCGATCGTCCTCTTCCAGGTCTTCTTAGGTCGACCTCGCTTCCTGGCACCTTGGGGATTCCAGTCTAGCGCCGCCCTCTCAACAGCTCCGTCCGGCTTCCTTAGTGTATGACCGATCCAGCGCCATTTTCTCTCCTTGATCTGGATGCTAATCGGTTGTTGATTGGTGATGGTCCAAATATCTTCATTTGAGATTATGTCCGGCCACCTCACATTCATGATGCGACGCAGACATCTGTTAATGAACACATGTAGCTGGTTGTTGATCGGTTTTGTGACTTTCCATGTTTCACAGCCATAGAGAAGAATCGACTTTACGTTGCTATTGAAAAGGCGGAGCTTGGTCTTCCTGGAAATGTTTCTATTTCTCCAGATGGGGTAGAGCTGGACAAAGGCACCATTTGCCTTCCTGATACGGCTTCGAACATCTTCCTCTGCTCCCCCATCATTTGTGACTATACTCCCAAGATAGAGGAAGGACTCAACTCGCTCAATTTCCTTTCCGTTGACTGTCAAGTTAGTCGTGACGTCAGAATTTATCCTCATCTCTTTGGTCTTGTTGGTGTTGATCATCAGTCCTGCACGTTCTGCTTCTCTCTGCAACCTCCCCAGCTTATCTTCTATGTCTCGGTACCGTTGTGCCATAAGACAAATGTCGTCCGCGAAATCCAGATCTTCAAGCCTGTCATTTATACCCCATTGAATACCCCTCTACCATCCTCCCATTACCTTCTTCATCACACTATCCAGGACCAACAGGAACAGAGTGGGGGAAAGGACACACCCCTGTCTCACTCCGGAACTGACCTTTATCTTTTCTGTTAATTTGCCTTCGTGTAGAACCTGGCACTCTTACCCTTCGTACATCTCTTCCATGATTCTGATGATCTTTGTTGGAATTTTATATTTCTCGAGGGTCTTCCACATGATTCTTTGATTTACGGAGTCGAAAGCTTTCTCGAAGTCAACAAATGTGAGGTAAAGGGTATTCCGCCACTCCACACTCTGCTCCAGGATGATTCGGAGGGTGTTGATGAGATCCACACAGCTGCGATGTTGTCGAAATCCAGCCTGTTCCTTCCGAAGCCTTTTTTCTACGCAGTCTTTTATACGATAGAGGATGACACTCGCCAGCACTTTTCTTGGAATGGACAGGAAGGTGATACCCCCCCCCCCCCAGTTGTTACAGTTTGTGGTGTCCCCTTTCTTCGGTAACTTGACGATCAACCCCTTCTTCCAGTCGGTTGGTATTTTCTCCTCCTTCCAGATCTTCTCCAACAGCGGGTGCAGCAGATTGATCGTGATATCCAGGTCTGCTTTCAATACTTCCGCTGGGATATTATCCAGACCTGGTGCCTTCCCGCACTTCATCTGCTTTAACGCTGTCCGTATTTCGCCCCGAGTTGGGGAGTCAAGGCTGATGCCTGGGTCACTTTCTGCTTCCTCTTCATCTTCTCCTCGCTGCTTACTTTCTGGTCCTCTATCTCTATTAAGAACCTCCGCCAAGTGTTCTCTCCATCTAGTCAGCTGCTCTTCACACGTCGTGAGGATCTCGCCCGTCTTGCTCTTCACAGGCCTAGTTTTATTAAAACCTTTCTTCGAAAGCATCTTTGTGATGCCATAAAGCTCCTTAACATCCCCCCTTCTTGCCGCTTCTTCTGCTTTCACCGCCTGCTCATCAATCCACCTCCTATGATCCTTCTGCACTTTCCTCTTTACCTCCCTGTTTGCTGTTAAATACTCTGCTTGTGTGAGAGCCTTCTGCTGCATAGTCTTGCAGGTGTTGAGCTTGGCCTTAATCTCCTTTCTATAATTTATCTTGTCCCAGGTCTGATCGGATATCCATTCTTTCCGCAGGTAGTTCTTGTACCCGAGCTGCATCTCACTGGTTTCCACGAAGATATTCTTTACCACGCTCCACACAGTCTCCACATCCTTCTCTGTCTCGGAGTCCAACACCTGGAATTTATTTCTGAGCTCCAGTTTAAATTGGTCCAATATCTGCTGGTTCTTAAGCTTGCCCACATCAAACTTGTTGTGCCGCGTGTTAAACTTTCGGCGGACTGCCACGATCTTCATGCGGAAGTTGGCAACCACAAGATGATGGTCACTACCAACATCCGCTCCTCCCCTGTTCCTAACATCTTCCAAGCTTCTTCTGAACCTCCTGCTCACCGCGATGTGATCAATTTGATTTTCTGTGACTTGATCAGGAGACACCCAGGTGACCTTGTGGCACCGCCTATGAGGAAACACCGTGCCACCCATCACCAAATCCTGACTGGCGCAATATTCCGTAAATTTCTCCCCATTGTCATTCATCTCACCAAGGCCATGTTTACCCATGATCTGCTCCAACCCCTCATTGTTTGATCCCACCTTCGCGTTGAAGTCTCCCATAACAATGAGAATGTCCTTCTTACTTGTTTGTCTTGTGGCATCTCGCAGCATTTGGTAGAATTCTTCCTTCTTCTCTGGCTCCGATTGTTCTGTAGGCGCATAGCATTGGATGATGATCACATTCCTGATCTTTGTCTTGACCCTAGCAAACATGAGCCTGCTAGAAATTGGCTTCCATTCCATAAGGCTCCTCTTTGCATTTCTGTTGAGCAACAACCCCACTCCATCCTTGTGTTCTTCCTCATCGCCCCCAGAATAGAGAAATGTAATTCCATCTGTTGTCTGTATTTCGCCAAATCCTGGCTACCTCACCTCACTCAATCCTAGGATATCCAGCCCATAGTTCTTCATCTACCGTGTCACTTGTTTCAGTCTGGTTTTCTCCATCAAGGTCCTTACATTCAAGAAACCGATTTTCGTAGTCCTCTTCATGCCAAAAGTCGTCATCAGGTTATCCGTCTGGTTTTGTAATTTCTCTTCAGTTTCAGTAATCAGTTTATTTAAGAGGAGCGAGTGATTAACCCGCTGCCTCCGAGTGCCTTGGAGGGGCTGCCACCTTAGGCCTGAGGCACCAGGCTGATTTTCTGTCAGGGTTTCTTCCCTTAGCCTTTGAAGAACCAACTCCAAACTACAAGGTAGCAGTTGTTTCACCAGAGCCCCGTTAGCCGTAATTTCTTCAGGGTTCCTGTAGGGCCTTCACCGTTACCGTAGCGGTCTTGAGGCACACAAAGTCCCCACTGTACTTCACCCCTACAGGCAATCCCCTACTTCATTACGTTGCCCATCTCCCACGACGAGGACGAGGGGTTGGATTCGAGGGAGACATGGACACATCTAATGATGATCAATTGTTTTCAATAATTTAAGATGGAATCAGTTGAAAATTTTAAACCCTGTTTTTTTTTTTTTAATTTCTCGCATCTTATTCAGGCGATTGAAGAATAAATTCGTATGATAGGCTACGCCAGTACAAAATTCGTTAGCGTTAAAAGCCTCATCGCGTAATTTTGGACACATATTTCCCAGTGTTGAAGTGAGTTATCTTGACGAACGATAAAAGCTTTGATTTAATACAGGCCATGCACTAGTTCCATAGTAAGACGAGTATGCTTTCTTTACGTTTCTTGTCTATAATGACTAAAACTTGTGGATTATTGAGTTTTGATTTTGATTTTCTTGCTCCATACTTTATCACAGCATAGGTCGTGTACTAAAAGCTATTTAGTGCATCACGTGGAAAGTCCTTGTAATAGGAGGGAGAGTTTTTAATGGAAAAGATCAGTAGAATATATGAAAATAGGCTATTTATTTCTTCAAGGAACTACTTGTTTTTAACCGGGATGCTTAGTTTGCCTAGATGACCCAGCCTTGTGAGGTGAAACTGAGAAGAAGAGGGTTTGATTTCCACCTCAGCCATCCTGGAAGTGGTTTTCCGTGGTTTCCCAGCTTTACTCCAGGAAAATGCTGGGATGCTTCCTAACTTAAGGCCACGCCGCGTCCTTTCCAATCTTATCCCCAATTTACAAATACACATACTAGTACATCCATCACAATAACACAGGTTATCACACAAATTACATACTGTGCCCGTTTAGACCGAAGTCCGGACGACCACATATGCATTTCACCAAAAATCAGTCAGCACGAGAATCTAAACATTCCAGGGCGCCATGAGGGTTAAAGTAACTACAATAACAGAATAAGAAATTGCTTTACTGATTTTCGGCTCGATGCAACAATAAGGATAGAAGGAGATTTTCTAAAAATAACACAATTCGTAAAATTATCTCATTTTATTAACATGTTTAAAATTTGACTGAACTAATGCCAGAATAACATTATTGATGCATGACGGATCATATATTTATGTACACAAATTTACAGATTTACCAACACATCAACACTAAATATTTGAAACGAAAGCCAGATTGTTAGTCCTGTTGACTTCGTTCAGATGTACTAAATACAGTCGTAGGTTTTGCAGTGCAAATTAAATTTTCCAGCCTGATTCCTAACTTTTAAGTATTCACTTGTTGAAATTAAATGGTTTCATTCGATGTAGAAAAAATCACTTTGTTTTTGTTTTTCAAATAGTTGCAGAAAATAACTAACACTTTTCCAGGAATCAATATCTCTAAATTGGTTCAATTATAAATTCATAACAATGGGTATAACACAACATCAATTTATATGGACATCTGAGCATGGATTCGAAGAACTTCGATAAACAGAAAAATTTATTTTACCATCTGTTCTCGATCCAAAATAATTATTCTGAGTTCTTGACTCGATTATCAATTATGGTCAAAAATTATTATTAACAAAACATCAAATCCTTAAATATTAATTTAACCATTCAAACATTCAAATATCATTTGAAAATATTATTTAGAAGATTGTTTACAAAAATAGCATTTGTTGCTATTATCAAAAATTGCAATTCTTTGACAGAATGTCAAAATGTTAATCAATTAATTATTTTATATAATATTTATATTTTTACTAGGATCACAAATATTCTCTACATTGTAGTGGCTGTTCATGAAATAACAGTATTAATTTAATTATAGCATCGGCCCATTCTATTTAAATGTGTCGAAATTCACATAATCAATATTAGCATTAGACAACGGTAAAGTCTTCTCATAATGAAAGGTAAATGTTAATAACAAAATCCGGGTCAACAAGTACTAGGAAATATTTATAGAACACGTGGATAAACTGTGAATTAATCATGATGGCTCCATAAAATAACCCTTGGTTATAAATTCGATGAAAGTGTGGCTTGTAACAATATTTCTACTCCCGACATATGTTAAAGTCATCCAACCAACAATATGGTTGATGCTCCATTTTAACAACATCATTCCTGCGACTTAATTGCACAATCTGAATGGCACATTTAACTATATCCACACACAATAATTTCTTCCCAAATTATACATAATAATCAAGCCTTTGCTTGTTACTCAAACTGGAAGATTTATAAGCTAGTAAGCTCTTCAATGAGTTTACTGTAATTTTACCATCAGCTTAAACATTAATAATTTCACAACGTGTCTATTTCTGGTCAAACGTTCTATCAAAAGACGTTGCTCATAATGATTTATATTTATACAAACTCTAGTAAAACCCTGTTTTATACAATCTATTTCCTTCCCGTATCATTACTTTCCGTGTCTTCCAAAAGATTTAACTGCATAATGCAAGTGTAAAATGTTTCCATTGAATTACTCTGTTAGTTGAATGTGGGCGTGCGTTAACCACTAGCCTTCGGAAAAACAAGTATCCGATCTAGTAAACTGTTTAAATATCCAATTTATAAATCAACACTACATGATATGATTATTAGAAAATATCATAATTATTATTATCTCCAAAAAAATAGAAAATAATTATTATTATTAGATCAGCATTATTATTATTATTATTAATTCCACATCTGAATTTAATGTTGCTAAATTATTCGAGAAATATCATACTCGACTTCTTAAATATGGATAAATATCCATTCCTCAACTTAAATTTATAATTAAATTTACAGTTACGAAGGCTGATGACCGCGATTAGAAAAAAAACAAAATCAAATAAATGCTCATTATGCTCGTCCATTGATTCAAATTATTGAATCCTCATGTCTGAGTGTAAAAACTGCTCAGAACAAGGCTTCCCATGCCTCGCATAAATATTTGCAACAGCAAAATGTCGAAGAAAAATATGTGTTGGCAAGACTGTAGAAAAATGAGAAATTCTAGCTAACTACGCATAAAAATAATGCAAATTGTAGCTTACATTCTTGTAGATATTGATGTTGAAGATAATCTGGTCAAAACCAGATCATACCAGTCTTTTGTCTCCATTTGGACAACGTACTTAAATTCTTGTATCGGCCTCCATTGTATACCCGAAAGATGTCTAACCATACATAGCGGTAATCATATTCAGTTGCCTGATATTTTTGATGGAAATTGTTCATATTAGCTGCTTCAGCAACTGAAGTAATATTCTTGACAGGGGCAAGATCGAATTGATCCATGATGCAAAATACCAGTCGTAACATGACCCAACTGTGATGCATTCAGTACCATCAATACTCTGACAATCTTATTCAGCACCGGTACAAGTTCTGATGTTCAAGTCCCTGGGCAGAGCTTCTCACTCTCCAGACCATGCTATGCACAGCTGGTTTCCCTATGTCGGCTAAATGAACTGAACCGTGCAAGAATGGTATTTGAAAAGTACTGACTTATTATCTTGGTTGGTCAAATAGTTACCAAGACAAAAGCTTGATTCTGGTCATTGGATATAAAAATA
The DNA here is from genome assembly GCA_946902985.2 of Meconema thalassinum. NCBI lineage: Eukaryota > Metazoa > Arthropoda > Insecta > Orthoptera > Tettigoniidae > Meconema > Meconema thalassinum. The sequence goes on along the minus strand of OX336389.2, from coordinate 243,141,807 downwards.
ATCCAGTTTAAATATTTGTGGACTGTGAAAAAAAAATATAGACAAAGTCTATCATATGTCCGTGTAGCAGTTATAATTACCAATGTTCTGCCACAAAAGTCTATCACCTGAGTGATTACTTATGAAGAATCCTAAGTTCACTTGAAATAATTTCAAACACTTTTCGAAGTCCAGTAACCATGTACTGTCGTTGAATCGCACTAAGTCCTAACAACCGTGTGCTAGTTATAAGCGTAACATAGAATATGGCAACCATGTGCTCGTAGATTATCTTCACGACGAAACAGCGATGTACTGAACGGCAGAGCGCTTTCGAAGAAGTAACATAACATGTCATGGTCCGCGGCCGTTTTATACTCTCCAGGAGGACTTCTGACGTCACTGTGAGATATCAGCTCAAAACTAAAACATCTCATATCTCGGCTTTCGCTGGTTCGATTTTCTTGAAATATAGCACGTTCTTCTTCCTTTTTCCGTGCCAGTAATCTGGTACTAGTCCCATGTTTCTAATCAATAGGGAAATATTTTATCAGAATATAGCCTCGACTATGACAAACTTGTTACGTCACTTGACGTTCTGTAGGCTGCATAAAGCTTCGAAATGCTTCTTAGAACATTGGGAGCGCGCTATTCAAAACCTATGCTCTGGACTTAGCATCTGGGCCTGTGCTCTCAAATCTGGACAACTGGATTTGGGCACAATACACACACCCAAAAATACAGCGACCTATATGACCGCATTGTCCCAGACCCTAAAATAAGCAACAACAACAACTCACCTTAATGTAAACAACTAGTGTAGATGAGGTAGAGGATACTATTGGTCACACCTGAATTTCACACTAGAAGTGGTGAGTCCAAAGGGACCATATTCAGGAGGTAGATCTCAATTATCATAAGGAACTACCCAACTACTGTTCATTAATGTTTCCACTCTGCCCTGGAATTACACTCCTTGCCAACAAAAACATTGTGCCGACAAGGTACCAAACACTTGGGATTGACAAGGGAATCGATGATTCAGAGTGGTCACTTTATTCGGGTGAATGCTATAAGTCAATAATCGCGTTATTAAGAAGTCATACGGTCAGGGTTGACGTCAGAGAATCTTCCGGTATGCTCTTGTCATAAATCTTGCAATTACTTCTCCAAATCCAAGCCCTCGCTGTCATACTATCTGTACCAACACATGTTCATACAGCATCTCTTAAAGTGATGAACCTGTACCTCTCCAGTAGGATCTTGTCTTAAGAAATATTAATGTGTATCAACTCAAGTTATCAGTGTCGGGCTGAAAATTATCAAAACGTACCTCCATAGCGCCATGTTATAGACCAGCACCGTCCAAGGTCGAACCGCACTGTGCAGAGAGCGTGCGTCTCGGAATAGCAGGTGTACAAGGGAGTGGTCTGATCACGAATTGATAATGAAAGACACGAGTAGCATTGCAGGATAAGTCCCTCCCATAATGCGCACGCACCGTTGTCTACGCCTACCACGACTCTGCACTGTGCATTCACAGGTGTGCAGCTGTGCGATTTTGCACAGTGTGAGGCACTCTGGACACTGCTGTTATAGACCATTCTGAATTCATCGGCAATATCCAGGACTGAAAATGAAGAAGGTAGGCATGTTGATATTGACAAAATAGTTTGTTGATATTGTTGATTCTTTAGGGGCTTTGTGACATCGTGATCATGTAGCCTCGTGTACTTGGGTGTGTGTAGAAGTTGTCTGATAACCTGTGGCAGTGTGATGTGTGTGTTTCTGTAATTGAGATAGAATTTTGGTAGGAAGCGGCAACAGCTTTAAGTTAGGTACCATCTCGGCATTTGCCTGGAGGAGAAGTGGGAAACCACAGAAAGGCATTTCCAGAATGGCTGTGGTAGGAATAGAACCCGCCTATTCTCAGTTTTGTCTCACGAGACTGAGTGTAACCCGTTCCAGCCCTCAAATAAGAATTAGATTTTTTGGCAGAGCCTCCGTGGTGACAGCCAAGAGTGCTAGCCACTAGACAACACAATAAAGTTTAGTTCATCTCCTGCCAGGTTCACTGGTTAGGTTTGTTATAATTTAATGCTGATGTTGTTGACGTTTAATCACTTAGGGGCTTTGCGACATCTTGGTCGTGCAGCCCCGTGTACTTGCAAGTGTGTGTATAGGATTTATCTGATAACCTGTGTGTAATAGTGAGGCTAGGATGGGGATGGAGGTGACCATAGCCTTAAGTTAGGAGCCAACCGGGTATTTTCCTGGAGTAGAAATGGAAACTACGGAATAAGCCAACCAGTTCTAGGGTTGCCGAGGTGGGAATCGAAGCCGGTCCTCCGGGGCGACAGCGAATAATGCTAGCCTCTACACCACAATGTTATAAACGAGACAAGGAAGCTTTGGAGAGTTTTCACTCATTATATTACAACCATGTGTGTCCTCGTTTAGGAAGAACATTAGTTTCCGTCGTAACCCGCGGCGTAACCGTACTCGTTAAATACTGCACCACGACCGCAGGGGTAGATACAGCAAGCCTAAGGACCGTAGGTTCGAATCCCTGCGCTGACAGCGGCTATCCTGAATGTGGTTTTTCCGCACTCCCTCCACGCAAATGCCGGGATAGTACCTTACTTCAAGTCCGGGGCGCGTGCCTAATCCCTGTCCCTAATACAGTTACACACAGTACTTCAGTCATCACATAAATACAGGTTATCAGACAGTTTCAACACACACCCAACTGGACGGGGCTGAAGACCAAGATGTCCCGAGTCCCTAAAATGAATTAATAACAACAGTTTCTGTTGATAAGATGTTGAAAATGCTTCCTTTTATATCTTTCTAACCAATTTCCATCTTTGTTTTTGTGTGTGTGTACTAAACTCGACTGCTTACAGTAAGTTTAACATACAAATTAAGTGTGTTATTTTATGGGAATTTTGCAATGTATTTCACAGTTTATCGGCATCATCATGCTATTTAGAAGAGGGAAAATGTATTGGATGTTTTCGCGAAGGGAGGGGGAGACGCTACGCCTTTCATTATCGAAACATGGGCTAATTATTGGAGCAATTTGTGGTTTAAGCCTCACCACATACTCAGAGCGCTTTGAGCTCGTCTCTTTGTAGCCTGCTATATAAATAACTATCTACCGTAAAATGAAACGATAACATCAATACTTTGGTAAATCGATTTGGAGCCAAACTAATCACATTTCTATTAAACAACACAACAGCCTACCTCAAACATGAACTTCAGCTAAAATGAAAATTAAAGTAGCCTCTAGAGATTCAAAGCTGTCCACGTTAAAAAGCAACACAAAAGGAAGAACTAAATGTTAGAATTCAGCAATCAATATAACATACTGTAAAACTGCTTTAACTAACCATATAATACATAGTTCCACTTGCATTAAATGAGATAAGCGTGTTACCAGGCCATATCCGGACCTTTTCGTGACTTTCAATTTTGAACTCCAGTCAAAAGCCGGAAAGGTATGGTACATTCCAATTTGCCACGGTCACTCCCCTCTACGCCGACCCCATGGTGTTGGAGTAGCGTGTCTGCCCCTCACCCGCAGACCCCGGGTTTAATTTCTGGCTCCGTCAGGTATTTTCGAAACTGACATGAGTGCTGGAACGCCATGAACAATTGAGTAGCTGGCTGACCTTGAGGCAGCGTCTCGGTAACGAAAACCAAGATTAATGGCCACGTTGACCACGCGTCATCCCGCAATCTGCAAGTCTGAGCAGAGGTCGCTTGATTACAGGCGCGGATTCAAGGGGGGGGAGGGGGTCACGGGGGTCATGGACCCCCCCCCCCCCAAACGGAGACCAATTTTTTTTTCAAACGCAAAAAAACAAAACACAATTACCAGACAAATAAAACTTAACGAATTTTAACTGAAAAAACCTTGTGATTACGAATCGAAGTTTATAGTGATGTCACGATGAATGTGCAGCAATGCACGGATAGGAATTTGGGGCTTTTTTCGCACCAAAAATTTTTGCCGACGTCCAAACTGCAAGCTTGGTTGGAAATTTAAGCTGTAACTTTCTCCCTTTGTCGGTACCAACTCGACTTGACGAAATTGTAACGTACCTTTATACTTTTCTCGAAGCTCGATGTAAAAGTCGCAAAACACGCCGTTGCAATTTGTACGAATATTTTTGGTGTGCTAAACGCATCAAATTTCTATCCATTAAGCCTGCAAAAAAATTGGTCTAGTTTTGTACGTTTGGTTATTTTGTGATTGCATTTTTAGTGATACAATTTTTCTTAACAATTTCGATTCTCTTCCCCCCCGCCCCCCCCCCCCCCCCCAGCCAAACTCTAGATCGATTCTCTGACCCCCCCCCCCCCCACCCAAACCAAACTCTAGATCCGCGCCTGGCTTGATAGGTCAGGGCATTTCGTGGGCTGTGGTGCCACGGAGTTTTCTTTACTCCCCACTAGTGTACATCCACGCCCAGTTTCAACCATCTAGGCTACATTCATTTCATATTTCATTAACTCTTCTCATGGTGTTGGTGTCACTTCCTGAAGAAACGGCAGCAATTAAAAGCAAGAGGCATGTTGATGCATGACGGGCGACGTGTCCCTATTACCCTGATCCAGTATCGTAACATGTTACATTATTTGTTCAATATAAAAGTGACAGTCAGTCTGAAAGACTAGACTTTGTATCATTTTAAATGCTACAAATGCTGAAAAATGCTAGAAAGGCTGTACTCTTGACATGTTAGAAAATTATCTGCATAATACTTATCTTGCTTATCTTGTTTCAAATTACTCCCGAACGGCAAGTGCAAACCAAGGTCAAGCGCGCGGGATGCGCACGCTCACCAGATCGCGCGGGGACGTGCCCCTTCCATCCAGTCTAAAAACACTTATAGTGGGCGATGTATTGAAGATAGAGATATGCTCTCGGGGACTTTTTTGTAGAACTTTTCATGTTGACCAATTCATACCCTCATAGTATATTGATATTTTTAACGGTTTTCCCAGCGTAAGCTTAAGAAGCGCACGGACGCCAAGTTTGTTTTAGACCTTTTCACTGAAATCATTACTGCTTGGCTTCCTTTGATCTTACAAAAATTATTTTCTACAGAATCTTTCCTCGAGATATCCTTTACAGAATGGTGAAAACCGCAACAAAATCCATCCAGTGGCTCTCGAGATTTCCCGTGTCATCCAAGAATCGGGGATTTTTGTCTTATACTAACGAAGTAGAGATTGCCGGGGAACACATGCACCAAGCGGTACTAGGACGTCACACACCTCAGTGCATCTGGGTACATTTCGTCCCGTCACCGTAACGTAACGCCAGACCCCAGCGTAACGACGAAGTCGACAAGATCATTTAAAATGATAAAACCGATTGGTTTAGCGCAGCGGGAGAGGACTTGTACGTGAAAATCCTTAAAAATATTGGTTTATTTTATACATAGTAAAATACCAGCCATGGTGGCCGAGAGTGTTAACGCGCTAGCTTGTGCCTTGCTGGCATTGGAAGAGCGTGAGTTCGTAACCCACCTCGGCCGTCCTGAAAATGATTTTCTGGGTTTCCCGTCTTCACCACCAGACAAATGCCGGGACAATTCCTATCTACAGGTCCACGACCGACTTCCTTCCAAAATCCCTTCCCTGACCTAAGTTGGCGGTCGACTTGGCTATCGGCCTGTCACCATCTCCAGTTGTACCTGCTGACAAAGTGTGTCCTGCTCCCAAACACCGTCCTTGCGATGGTAGAGGAATGATCCCTCGCTGAGACCGTGGGTGAAGCCGAGCTGGGAGGATAAGCGATTAAAATATAGACTACCATAGTAAAATTCTCCATAGTTCTCTGAATGAGAATACGTATACGTTATACTTATACAGCAAAGCAAAGCCAACTCCATACAGGCCATGGAGGCCCTGGGAGTAGTGGAAGGTAGAGGCTTCCACTTTCCTTGACATCGGCACTAGTTGGGATGGAGTTGTCACCTCCACGCCCGGCCTTCTTTGCTCCCAGGAATTACCCTGGTACTCATTTCTGGTGTAGTCTGAGTGAACCCGAGGGCTATTCGCGTTTCCGAAAGTGGTAGTTTGGTTTCTAAAATCCACTACCTTGGTGGGGATCGAACCCACCCCCTTTCAGTTATAAGCTCAGCGCCTCTACCGACTGCGCCACGCAGACCCCTTATACATATACAGGATGTAACTAAATAAGTGGGAAAGCTCCGGGAATTCGATAGAGGACCTGGCAACAAGCAAAACATGTCCTGTAAACATATGGTGTAGGTTTGCTTTCGTTTCCGTGTTACAAGCATTGTTTGTGGTGTACATAACACAGGCCGCTTCACTGTGCAGGTTGGTCATTTGTGTTGATAAAGTGTACTTTACTACTTGCAGTTCTCTACAGAAGGTGCTCAAAATGGCTACCAAGAGCTGTAATGCAGGCGTCGATGCACCGCATCATTGACTGTCTCACACGCTCCCATATTCCCGGCGTCTGTCGTATCTGCTGACATCCTTGCTTTATTCGCTGACGCAGTATCTCCACGTTATGAATAGGTGTGGCATACACAATGGCCTTTAAATGACCTCATAAGTAGAAGTCTAATGGATTGAGATCGGGAGAACGAGGGCAGGCCACGGTGTAGGTCCCTGACGCCGTACCCATTTGTTTGGACTTGAATAGCGACAAAACGTACAAGTGGCCTGTGTGCCCTCCACAAATGACCAACTAGCATCGTGCCGCCGTCTGTGTTATGCACACCACAAACAGTGCTTGTAACACGGCAACGAACGCACAAACACCATATGTATACAGGACATGTTTTGTTTGTTGTCAGGGCCTCTATCGAATCCCCGGAGCTTTCCCACAAATTTAATCACATCCTGTATATAGCCCATTGAAAAGTAATAATGCACATGTACCACAACCAGCACCGACAGTAGTGGCTACGCTGGCTAAAGCGCTGCGTTAGGCCATGGGGTCGAGCTCTCTGCTGACTCGGTAGACGTGTGGGTTCGAGCCCCACCGTCGGCTGTCCTTGAAATGGTTTTCCGTGGTTTCCCATTTTCAACACCAGGCAAATGCTGGGACAGTACCTTCTGACAGGCCACGGCCGCCTTCTTCCACATCCTTGCCCAGTTTCATTAATCTTCATCCATTCCATCTCTCATCCCGACGCGCAGGTCGCCCACGGGCGTCGAATAGAAAGACCTGCACTCGGCCTCTCAGGAGGCCACACGGCAAAAAAAATAAACACAACCAGCTCTTGTTAACTTGAACACCAAAATCCTCGAAACTTCAATTTGTGTTTGTAAACGAGCACATATCTTAGAAACTATTTAAGATAGAGAGCTGAAATTTTGTACAGTACTTTTAGAAATACTTTAGAGAAAATTGAACCGTTTTAGGATCCTAGGTAAAAATCTTCTCATGTTTGGTAGAGATAAACCACTAAAAGTATCCAATAGCCTACTTTTTGTGCGTAAGAATACAAATTCACACTGTAGAATACACATACATGAGAAATGCAATAATTGTCTTCACTGAAAACCAGTGAACATCTATGAAATTTTTAAGTCAGTAAAGTTGCTGGTTTCTGAGATACATGCACTAACCCATGAAGTGACAAATTGTATTGACTATTATAAAAAGAAGGATATTCCACCAAAAGAAACTTGTGACTTTTTGTGATTTTAAAAATACTAAAGATATAGTGAAGTTATCATATTAATTATGAATAACCATGAACATTCAAAACTTCAGTAGCTGCAGTACCATAAAAAGAGGCGAATTTTGGAGCATGTTTATGATGTTCCCATACAAGTCCCTTTTAGGCGTATTATTATTATTATTATTATTATTATTATTATTATTATTATTATTATTATTATTATATAATATTTACAAATGGGGGTAATTCCCCGGTGGCAAATTGTACAAACACAGAAAATTACCAACAATAACATCGAACACAATATACACAATTCGCAATTTAGGAACTATAGTAATTACATCGTAGTACTTACACAAAATTTCAAACTTCTCATAAACACATCAATATGTTAGGGGGAAGGCTCCAAGACTGTGGAGTATTATACGAACTCGGGAGGTAAGTGGGTTCAAACTCCGCCCCCTGTCGTCCTTAAAATGGTTTTCCATTCTTTCCCATTTTCTACTCGACTTACTTCCAACTCTTGACCCTGTTTCATTCATCTCTCACTAACTCATTTCATGTATGCATCCGCCACATCGAAAACTCGTCTCTTCTCAACCTTGATACCGCAGGAACGGAAAGAATAAGTGGTAGAAAGAACAAGATTTCATTCTTTTAATATATACTAGCAGTAGTGCCCGGCTTCGCCCGGTGGATTTATTTGTTTTATGAATGATAATGAATACTACTAGAGAACTGGCACATAATACTTAAACTAACAGGGGGGGGGGATATAACTTTTTGTGGTGGTAGTGTGGGTGATACGTAGTACAGTATAATGGACGTAACGTTCAGGTATTTTTCCCGTAATGATTATGATAATAATGAACAGGGATACGGCTATTTACTAACTACAGTATTGACACCTGCAATTTACAAATGAATTGAAAAATATGATTAGAAGAGGAGAAAGCGAAATAAAAGACACTGTCTAGGGCCTATATCTCATTGGTTGTTAGAAAAGTAGAGACCAATAGTATTGTCCTTTTTCGCATAGCGACGTAGGAAAATAATCAGAGCACCTTGGAAAACTACGGCTGTCCCGAGCTCCTGACGTAACATTACTATTATTTATCGCCACAAAGCGCTCAAGGATAAGGATCGGAATAAATGAAAGTACATTTGAAAGCACCAAACTGGTGGAGTGAGGCGGTTTCTAACCCACAAGGTGCTCAAAAAGTTAGTGCACACTTTCTTTGCTTATTTATATCTCCCGAACCCATGGTCGGATTTTAACAAATGAGGTGTCGTAGGACTCGGGTTGACGCCCTCTTTCCCCTAGTAGGGGGTGAAATTGTAATTTTGTAGTGAAAGTCTCTATTCAAATGCGACATGTATAAGAAGCGCTGCTAAAATGAACTTAAACGTTGTTGCTCATATAGCGCATGCGTTTTGCTGGATGCCGCTATGGACCAACATTTTTGTTTTTGTTTTGTACGCATGCGCACTTGGGATTTTTGTAAGAGGGCGAGCTCTTTGAAAAAAAAATGATTGATAAGAAGGGGTTTTGGTGGTGAGGAGAGAGCCAGATAATCGCCTACTTTACTACGAAGTTTGCCGATATCTCTCGAACGCAAGGTCGGATTTGGACGTGTGACGTGTCAAATCGCTTGTCTCGAAGCCCTATATATGTTATTAATAGGTTAAAGTTTTGAGAATGAGGGAAACAGGCCTTTTGGGGGTAAAACCATGATTTAAGACTTTTTCCGATATCTCACGAATGCATGGTCGGATTTGGTCCTATGACGTGTCAAATGGCTTGTCTCGAAACCCTCTTTATTTTGGTAAGAGGTTAAAGTTTTCGAGAATGAGGGAAACAGAATGTTTTGGGGTAAAACCGTGATTTTAAACTTTTTGCTATATCTCGCGAACCAATCATGCTAGAGGCGTGTACGACGGGTCCAAGGACTCGGGGTGGCGTCCTCTTTGCTATGGACCACTCGTTATATTAAAAAAATTGGAAACTAGATTTTGGGGTAAACACGTGTTTTTGTGATTTTTGCCGATATCTCACGAACCAATAACGCTAGAGACGTGTACGAGGTGTCCTAGGACTCGGGCTAACGCCCTCTTTCAAATGTGGTAGATATTTTTTCCAAAAAAGTAATTCACAAAGGGCCTAACGCCATACATGTTGAAAAAACTTTTTTTTCTTTACCTGTTTATAATGTCCATGAAGCGTGGTGGTTGTGAGAGACGATACTGCTGGGTGTGTGTGTGTCAACGAACCTGTCGCTGACCACGGTGGCTGTGCTCAATAGATCAATCGATATTTCGACGGGCCGGTTTATGACAGAGCGAGGGTGCGTTTTTTCTGATACTTTACCTTTAACGTGCAAACGGTGATGAGAACTTGGTTCTATGTTGGTCGAAGCGAGTACAGAAACAAACTTGCCAAGGAGCAGGAGGTGAATATCATTTGAGCTTATTGGAATGCGCTGATCTAACTTGACAACAGGTGCAATGGAAAATGACAAAGACCCTTGATGGTGAAATAATCTGACCATCGTGGTGGCAGGGAAGAGCGAAATGCATGCACATACGTGTGAAACCACATGTACGCCAAACAAGTTACATCCTGTTTGCTTCGTACGTGACAAAATGCAAGTTCAGGTGAAATTTGATCTGGCACAGGTGTTCACTTGGGACGTCAGCTGTCCACGTGCACGATAACTGTTAACAAGTCACATCCTGTTTGCTTCGTACGTGACAAAATGCAAGTTGACGTGTAATATGATCCAACACAAGTGTTCACTTTGGACGTTATCTGTCCACGTGTCCGATAACAGAATGTTCAAAGCGTGGGAATCGCTGAATCAGTAAAAAGTATGATGCAACTTGTGGGAATGATGTCACAACCAATAGATAGGCAAGAGCTGCAAACAGCAGTGGTGGGAGGTGGAGGGGGGAGGGGTAATGTAAGAGAGAACGCAGGTGCAAAGGGAAAGACAAACATGTATGAACATGCACGAAGCGTGGAGTGCAGTACACACAGAGCTATAGGAGGTGTACAACATGTGTGAATAAATAAAAAGTACACAGGTTCATACAACATGTAATTTATTGATCCAAGAATTAAACGCAGAGTTAAATCCTAACCATTTGACATATAGTTTATTTCATTTTTGTTTCAACACTTTTTCCACAAGATAATGCTGAGGAAATGCTGTTTTCTGAAGTTCATGGAGATAAAATCTACCTTTTATGGGTTGATGGTTGAGGTCTTGCAGTAAATAGGTGACTGGAGTGTCCAAGTTGACTTGACGAATTCGAAATAGTTCAGTCCCCCACGGAGGCGTGTAGCCCTTATTAAAGGCAGACTTAAATTTGCTCACACGAACAAAATCCCCAATTTTCAGTCGGTGACGTTTAGGATCGGCTGTTTTTATGGGGTTAAACAGTTTATCCAATCGCTGAATATTTTTGGTCACGGGGCGTGGCTTGGTCCCAATCGTTCTATGTTTGGTGTCATTGTAACGTGATACTAGCTCTGGTAACATGTCCAACCAGCGATACGTGCCCTGAGCGGTAAACGCTTTCCACATATGGGTTTTCAATGTTCGGTTGAACCGCTCGACCACATTGGCTTTGAGATTGCTGTATGTGGTGTAATGGTGAATATCCTTAGATTTGAGAAAACTGGAGAAATCCTTGTTGAAAAATTCTTTCCCCTGGTCGGTTTGTAGCAGCTGAGGTTGACGTTTGATGTGTTGAATAATATGTTGAAAGGCCTTGGTAACTAGTGGACCATACTTGCGACGCACAGGTTCAACAACGGCCATTTTGGAATAGACATCAATGACGGTCAACATATAGCGTACACCGTCGTTAATGCCAGCATAGGGTATCATTTCTACCAAGTCAGCCTGCCAAAGTTCATCCACACCTCGTGAAATCACCTTGAGTCGTGGATAGTGACGTCTAGCTGGGCGATGCAACTCGTGAGCAATACCCATTTTAATGGGTGAGGGCTTAAACAATAATTTTGGCATTTCGAAGTTCTTGTTCAATTTCTTGAATTTCCCAATAGTGACCGGTATGGCCAGCTTGACGTGAAGCATGCAACAACTGTAGCCGCTGGACGAGCTTATTGGGATTGTGCCAGTAGGTAACATCCACAAGGGGTTTTAATGGTTTAAATGTCACTCCCGTAGCGGATGCTTTATGACGACCACTTTGACTTGTGGGAAACATTTTTGCAATGATGGTTTTATATTTTTGAGATATATTGGCATTCACTTGTTGTGCGGGATCATACTGTATTTTGTGTGCATGGGTATCCAATAAAATGGATTTATATTTGTCAAGATCCTCTGACGTATAATCATGGGAAGAGGGGGTCCGAGAAAAGAGCAGCTTTAACAGTCCTGGCGTTAATTTATAGTTAATGTTTTTAATGACAGCTTTAGTCCGAGCAAATTTAATGGATGAATCGCCAATTTTAAAACTATCATTCTCATAGCGAACACCATACGTGGTATCTGTGTTTCCAATAAATAGATCAGTGAAATAGGGTTCCAATGTTGATCCATAATATTTTATTAAAATGGTTTTCAGTTGAGCTTTATGTTGAGGGGTGGCCAAGAATTGTGAAATCGGAGACGCTCTGGAAGGGCAAGGTGTTTCGACCATGGCCAAGGATTTCTTTTTTCTCAAAAACTCTGCAAGGGGTGAGGACTTTTTTTGAGGCGTAAACACTTGTTCCTCCTCATCCTCAACTTCGCTAACACTAGTCAAATCTTCCTGTTCCTCTTCCTCTTCCTCAGGGTCCTCGTGCAGCGTCTGAGTGGCTTGTGAACCGGTGGGTTGAAAGAGGGTTTCAACATGGCTTTTAGTGGAGGTGCTAAATGTTGTTGAATAAACAAAGCATGATTTGCACGTGATTGTTTCAATTGACGAAACTTTTGGCGAATAGTATTTTTTGCTCTAATAATATGCTTTTTCAATTGACTCTCTGCTGACGCCATGGTGTCTTGACAAATGACTTGACGGGGAATGAGACAGGGCCTTAAATAGCAATAAAATGATCAAACCCTAAGCGATACCGTCCTTGGTTGAGTTCACTTTGTTTGTCAATCACTAAACAGGCATGACGTTGAGTGTTCCAGCACTTGACACACAATTATGTAAACATTTGAAAGGTCATATCCGGATTCACATGTTCATTATAAATGTGACGACTGTTCCTCTCGTCCTGGCGAAATAAAACAATGACATTGGCATTGTCACGAATCAACTGTTTGGACATTTTTGAATACGTTTGTCCAAGATAGAAGCAATCGATATGTTTGTGACGACCCATGCTGAAATAGCTTTGAATGATACCTTGACGTTCAGTGGATACATCATCGAAAATCATGAGTGAATCGGGCTTTACCTCATCTGGTGAAATCACATTTTCTTGCATGGAAAATGTGAAATAACCCATATTCTCTTTTTGTAATCCAGACATGACTTGATCCAGAAACACGTAGAGGGGTTGGTAGAGAGATTTTGCAAAAAAATAAATATTTTGAAAACGCAGACCATTGGGCGCTGTGATGAGCGTTAGCAAAAGATTAGTCTTTCCGCAGCCGGAAGGCCCCACAATGATGCAGCGAATGGAAGATGGAAACAGTGAACCATGGCATTGTTCACGTGATGTGGGACAGAGATGGGAAACCATGTCCCCCGCGGGGAATGACTCTTGCTGCTTAATAATCTTCATTTCAACTAAGGCTTAGCCAAGCTAGCTGGCTGTCTATATACAGGACACCGAGCCTTATCATAGAAACAGTAGACTGGTACTACAGGTTGACGATGGATGTCTTTGTACGTGCGTTGATAACCAGAGCTAGGTCTGTCCCCATACACGATCCTAAACAAGAAACAGATCCTGCTAATAAACACTATGTGGATAGGTCAGTAGTGCCACGCACAAAACAGGGAGATTATGACTTTAAGGGAAAGCGGTTAACCCATGTAAAACACCCTCAAGTGTCTACAGACGTTACTACGAAAAAGTATGTGGATAACAAAGTGTATAAGTTTTATGACAAAGTGCCTCAGCTTACGGTGAATGGCTATAGCGCTAATCACCATCGGATTATTCACGTGGAAGACCCGCAAGACGAAGACGATGTCTGTACCAAGCGTTACGTGACCTATGAAATGAAAAGGCTTTATAAATTTATCCCATCTGTATTTTTAGTGTATCTGACAAATGAAAAGCCTTTGAATGAGAGAAACCATATACCGCTAGTCCATGATCAGCACTTGACCTATGTGCTTGCTTCAGGATTAAGCCACTATCGATTACACTATGATGGAACCATTCACATCAAATATGCCATACCTGATGAGAACCATTTACAAATACAGATAAACGGTCATAGGATGTTGTTTCATAACCATGAAATGGTCAATGCAGGTGACGAATTATCCTTTCATCTCATGTTGACATGGGATGAATGGCAAGCGGGAAAAACCATAAACGATTTCCCACTTTATGTGGAATTGGAATATACAGCCATGAAATAACCATCTGACGTTAGTTGTGATTTAAACTTCCTTGTGAAAGGTTGTTGGTCATTATCATCATGGTGAAACAAAGGTATGCGGTGAGACAGACTAAAAAAGGACTTTGTCCTTGGCAAAGCCTGGGCTTACGACATTCGTGGACAAGCCCTTGCGAAAGAAAAAAAAGAAAAATAATGTATTGACCATAAGGAAAGCCTTTCGAGCAGCACAGAGACATGTTATTCCAAAACGTCGGCGACAGGTTTCAAACCAAGGGCGAGTGATTCCCGTCCCCAAACGAGCCGGATTTTACCTGCTTTATTTGCCGGTCTGGCTGCTCTAGGTTCACTTTTGGGCGGTGCCAGTGCAGTGGCGAAAACCATTAAAGCAGCGCAGCAGGGCAAGCAACAACTCAAAGAAAGTCAACGACTCAATGAAACGATGGAAGCGATTGCTATGGGGGGCTAGAAATGCCAATTTAAAGCCAACCTTTTATCAACAAGGATTTGGGATTTCACCATTTCGATATATTTAAAAAAAATTAAACTCAGCCATAGCAAGACGCATGAACAAGTGGAAAGCTATGCTAAACAACTAAAGCTTTCTCATTTTCGAGGTGTGTTTATGCGAAACCAATTACACCCACGACCCTGGAAACGGGAATGTGCTGTTGTCAATTTGGATGATCACCGAGGACCAGGAACGCATTATGTAGCTTACGTCAAAGAGGGATCCACTGTATGCTACTTTGACAGTTTTGGGAATTTGCCCCCGCCCATGGAACTAGTGACCTATTTTAGAAACAGGATCAAGATATATTATAATGTGAAACGTGAGCAAACGTTTAACAGCCAACAGTGTGGACGTTTGTGTTTAATTTTTTTATATAAAACGCAGCATAAGCTAAAACGCCACCAGTATGTCGGCAGAAAGTAAAACGTTTACACTGCATGGACGTGGACCTGAAGTCAGCCTAGACTTTAACCCGCCTATCAAATTGAGTGAAAAACCCTATGCTTTAGGACTTGTTTCTCTTGAAACGAACAATCGAATATACAACATACGTGAAAATGTGAATAACACGTTTTACTATGATGATTCTGTGCTCACCCTGAACTTTGGTGGATACACAATCGATGACATTTATGAACACATTTATGTGGTGTTGATCAATCAATATGGTTTAAAGCCATTTATCGATGGAACGCACAAGTTTGAACTTGTAGGAAATACCAACACTCATCGCTACAGTATTTTTTCTACCTTCAACATTGACTTTAAAACACGCCCCGATTCCATTGGCCCATTACTAGGATTTAAACCACGCGTGTTGGAGCCCAACAAAAAACATGAATCAGACCATGAAGTGAAATTCATTGAGGACCATCATGTGTCGGTGACGTGTAATATTATTAGCCAAGTGTACACAAATCAGGAATCATCGCATTCGCTTTATGACTTTATTGTGACATCGCCCAATGGGTATATTATTCGTGAAAACCCTCCAGTGGTGCTTTTTCATTTTGTGGCTGTCGATAGTATTAGTAATATAACATTAAGACTGATCAATAGAGATCAACAACTCATTGATCTAGATTCTACCTCACCAGTGGCTTACAAGTTGGTGCTAAAGCCACTATGAAGTTTGTGTATAAAGCAACAACACCGTCTAGGAATGGTGTTAGTTGTTTGCCACGTGAATACACGTTAACATCTCAAGACAAGCAGATTTTACAGCATTTGGGTTACCACGTCAACCCTCATGATGAACTCTATCCTAGAAGTAGCGAACCGCATCGAGGAGCAACCAGGAGTGGTAAGAATTGATCTCAATTCCTATCAAGCTCAAACACCTGGACTCAATAACAATGATGAAATTCAATTTGTTATCAACAACCAAGATATTTACACCCTACCGCATGAAAGTGTCATTCAGATTGAAGGTCGGCTCACCAAAGCCGATGGCTCTACACCCACCACATCCAAGTTGGCCAACCATGGTTTGGCCTTTCTGTTTTCTGAAGTGCGGTATGTCATTAACGATATCGTGGTGGATAGCACTCGAAATGTGGGCATTTCCAGTGTCATGAAACTATACCCCTCTTATAGTGAGGAGGAAGGTAAAACACTTTGCATGGCAGGTTGGTGTCCTGACTTGACCAATGACTGGATGGTACACACCGATGGGACCTTTACTGGATATTTACCTCTTAAACTGATTTTAGGCTTTGCCGAAGATCAGCAACGCATTGTGGTCAACGCAAGGCAAGTGCTTTACCTAGTGAGAGACAGGAGTGATAATAATGCACTCAAGGGAGCCGACAATGCCCCCATAGATTCAGAAATTCAACTACAACGCTTGCTATGGAAAGTGCCCCATGTGACCCTTGAAGATAGCAAAAAACTGGACATACTCAAAATGGTAAAGAGAGATATGCCTCTACCCATGGAATTTAGAAGCTGGGCACTCCATGAGTATCCGCTATTGCCCACCACCAACACACACAGTTGGTCTGTAAAAACAGCTCGCTATACAGAGAGACCTCTCTACCTGATCGTGGGTTTTCAAACGAATCGCAAGTATCAACAAACCAAAGATGCCACGCAATTTGATCACCTGCAATTGAGAAATGCACGTCTTTTCCTCAACGGAGCTGTGTTTCCCTATGAAGGACTGGATTTGGATTTTTCAAAAAATAAGTTTGGCCCCCTGTACGACTTGTTTTCTAAATTTCGATGGTCGTATTATCAAAAAGAGAACGGCCCCATGCTGTTACCCCAAGCGTTTAAGGCAAGAGCACCACTGATTGTCTTTGACTGTTCTTACCTGGAAGAGTCTGTCAAGCCATACAATATCGACATTCGACTAGATTTTGAAACGCATGACAATGTACCAGCCAATATGACGGCCTACTGTTTGATTATTCATCACAAACAAGTCAACTATTATCCACTGTCCAACCCAGTGACGAGTGTATAAATAAAAGGTCAACCCACGTCAAGCCGCTCAGTGATGTCTTGCTTTAAAGCCTCAAGAGACGTCACATCCATGAATTTAGACTCTAAGGAACAACGTTTCAAGACTTTTGCCACGTGGCCAGTGCCTTTCATAAACCCTCAAGCCTTGGCAGCCGCTGGATTCTACTATTTAAAAACAAGAGATGAAGTGAAATGTGCCTTTTGTCCCATCATCCTAGACCAATGGCAGGAGGGCGATGAACCCATGCAGGAACATCAGCGCTGGTCACCCACCTGCCCCTACCTGTGCAGAATGAAAGTGGGAAATATACCCTGTCATTCAAAGCTATCCCTCACTTGTGTCCCTGGGTAATGAAAAAAAAAACAAGTTACGATACGTGTGGACCGTATGGTGTCCATGGTGCTTCAGTGAGCAGCTCACCATCAAAAATGCCTAGTTTAGAGACATTGGGACATCATCGGTGTTATGGACGTTACAAACACAAGAGACTATATTGTTGTATCAGTTGGTATCGTCCTTATCCCAAAATGGCAAAAGCCTGTAAGACGTGTTATGATAATAAAATGATGTAATTCTTAAATTCTTATTTTAGCATGTCCCCCTGTCCTACCCTAACCTCAATTTGAAACTAGCATGGCAGGTAAGTCCATGTCATGATCACACTTTAGTGGTCGATCGTCAGTCAGTCGTCAGTTGAACTTGGTCCAGGCAAGCGTCAACATGTTGCGCACACTCATTGTGGATTTCCAAGGGTTTAAAATTGGTGACAACAAATTTATATTTAAACAAGTGGCCATTATCGATTGTACTACGTTTTGGATATCGCAAACTACGCATTTGCTATTTAAACCACCCCATGCATTTGATTTGTTGTGTGAAAAAGACCGTAAACAAACCCAGTGGATTGAAAATCATAGGCAACTAGACTGGAATCAGGGAACCATTTCCTATAAATATTTGGACGTGGTCATGAAAGCACACTTGCCCTCGGCCAATGTGGTATTTGTGAAAGGTAATGAAAAACGTCAATGGTTGCAACCATTTTTGGCGTCTTATTGCCAATGTATCGACCTCATGGAGTTGGGCTGCTCCTCCCTGCAAACGCTCATGGATACTTGTTCCTGTGGCAACATTACCCATACAGCTCTATCGCATGCGTGGCATCTCTTTCATTGGTTAACCACCCATGCCTGCTGGGAGTTGTTGAACAAAATTATAACTCAAGATTTACATGTGAATGACGCCAGTTAGATTTCTACAAGCGACATGTAAACATCTACAGCACGTGATACCATGGAGAAAGGCAATGCTACGGACAAAGCCATCGGCAAGTTCTTTGTGTGCAAAAAGAAACTAGACAGTTTTACCAAAGAGGAACTCTTGGCGCTCCCCAAGTCGTTCATTTATTATGTGGCCGCCAACGCGGTGAAAGAAATCTGGCAACATGTACCAAAATCATGGACTCAAGACCCTGTGTTGAGTGAATTGCAACCCTGTACGGATTACGATCACCATAAGCAAGTGGCCATGGCAAAAATACCGTCTATGCGTCAGTGTGCGACTTGCCAGCTAGTGAAACTGTATCACGGTCATAAAAGTCCATGTAAAGACTTTGTTGAATCATTCCACGGGTGCCATGGCGAGAAAAAGCAACAACAACAACAACAAACACAAACATCGTCCACAGAGGATGAGGAAGACCAAACCTTTTTACCATCGATTGAAAAGGATATGCCAGACCTGTACTGGCAATGGCGTCATTGAAAAAGTGATTCAATACTTACCTTTCGAAATCCATCTTCCAGGTTATCGTTTTTGCGGCCCTGGAACTCGTCTCGAAAAACGTTTACAACGTGGTGATGTACCCATTAATCTTTTGGATCAAGCATGCAAGGAACATGACCTTTCTTATCGCCATAGTCATCCTGGTTTAAGACATGTGGCAGATAAATTGTTATTGAAGAAAGCTAAACAATGTTTCAGATCCAGTGATGCCTCAGTGGGTGAAAGGATGGCAGCCCTGATTGTCATGAGTGCTATGAAAGGAAAGTTGATGATGCATGGACATAAACATTGAGGAGTGAGGAATTGGGATTTGTTTGCATTCTATTTTTCTTTTGTCAATTCACTATGACTATGAAATAAAAACAAAGGT
The DNA here is from genome assembly GCA_946902985.2 of Meconema thalassinum. NCBI lineage: Eukaryota > Metazoa > Arthropoda > Insecta > Orthoptera > Tettigoniidae > Meconema > Meconema thalassinum. The sequence goes on along the minus strand of OX336389.2, from coordinate 243,122,474 downwards.
TTACCAGAGCACGATGTTTTGTTATTTTTAATTTTAAGAAATCATGATGTTGATGGCTTATGTTTCATTTTACACATTTCACACATGATGAATTCACACACTGTCATTTGTCATTTTGCAATTTACAGATTTTAAAAAAGTTCGTTTCAAGTTTTGCGTTTTTGATGATATGGATTTTTCCAGTTTGTTGATGACACTTTTTAAACAATGTCCGTTTGAAGTTTTTGAATTTTCAAATTTCACATATGGCCATTTCCAGTTTTTAAAAATGTCCGTTTTAAGTTTTGCGTTTTTGGTGATATGGAAACATGGATTTTCCATTTTGCTGTTTTCACATTTTTCCATTTGGTGTATGTCGAAAGTTGAGATTTGACAATGATGTTGATGCAAATGCTTGACCATGGCGATGCTGAAATGTGTTTATGGGTGTTTGGAGAAACGTCGAGGGCTACGACTACTGCAGGTAAGACTGTTTTTACAAAAATAATGTCTTTTGACTGCCACATTTCAATGAAAAAAAAACGAAACTATTGAAAACAAAATGAGTATATAAGTGATCATTTACCCCCTCCCCACCCACCCACCCACCCTACCTTACTGTGTTTGTTCTGGTCATACATACACACCAGCTTTCTCTCTACTCATACATTCACAGCTGTCTTTGGGAACAAACACAACCACTTTATTTATTCCCAAAAGCACATTCTCGACATGTACACTCATCCCAAAAGAACTTTTCATTATAAATTTAATGTTTTACAATTACAAAAATATAATTAAAGTTACTAAAAAACTATTACTCATTAAATATTTACAATAAAAAACAACTTTGTACAGCTTAAAAGAATCAAACTATTCACCAATCAAAAATTAAAAAAATAAGGTTGCATAGAACTTTTCAAAGAGCAAAAGGTCCAAGTGGATTGCCACTATTTACAAAATCTACTATTTACAATGACAAAAAAACAATATTTACAAAATACTAAATCTACAAGTTACATAAAGCTATGTCCTTAAACGATTAGACAATGAAATCACACCTCCTCCTCCTTGCGATCATAACCCCAGGGCAGGCTGGTGAGCAGATCATCAGCCCACACACGTTTGTTATCCATGGAGGCGAGGGTGCGTTTTCTCTGTTCCACAAGATACAAATGATGGTTGCTGGATTGTATCCTGCACTGTGTATGAGACATAGCTTTGCCAGTGTGTAAAACCGCTAAGTAATCTTCTACACGTAGCGATATTACCACTGCCCTACCTACACCTTTTGCTCTTTTGGCTTCCTTACAATCTAGTGTGCGGTAAGCATACATTTTCGAAGCCAAACCTACGTATTCCGTCATAACGGAATCACCGCATTCATCTTTTAAAACGCCCAATACCTTCTTGTTTTTATGGGCAGCTGAAACACGTTGTCAGCGCTATAGCAAGAGGTGTCGAACCAGTCACTATGCTGCCTCATGACGTCATAGGGGTTGCAGTGGCGAATGTGGTAAATGAACGAGTCCGTGTCCATATACAAAAGAGAGACGTCTTCAAAATAGCGTTTGGCAAATTCATAGTGAAATCTATACATGACCGTTTTAGAAAAGTCTAAAATGACTTGGCCCAAGTAAATGGGTTTATCCATGGTCACGCTGGTCTTACTCAATTCAATAGTAGCCAAATCCTCATCGATAATTTTGATCGATTTGAAATTTGGCTTGGCAATGAACCGCCGGGCACCCCATTGCCCCTCCCAGACATTCACTAATTTAATGTCACTGTATTTGCGGACATTCTCCATGGACTTGCCATAGATGCAGTTGTTCATTAATTTTAAAAAAAATCAAACTGCTGTGTTGCCATTTGTCGGTGCTCTGTGTTGAGTCGCATGTATGGCTCAAGCCATGCTTTTTGAGCAAAAGAAATACCCCTGTGGATTTTCTTCAACACCAAGCCTTGGGCGAGGCATTGCACCAACATTTGGATATGTAGCACATACCGATTTTTGTTGTAAAGTGTGCCCATGAGTTTTTCAATTTTCACTTTACTGTCAGGGTGAACCATTTGCTCAAGGCAGAATGGGAAATCAGCATGTTCATCATACAAGGATGATGGATATTCAATATCCACTTCTAGCACATATCCACGGCCTGTTTCTACGCTAGCCATATTCACATCAAATTCTGACACTTGTTTGTCTGTCAGCCAAGCAAACTTCCCATAGGGCAAAGGCTGACTCATGGCGTAACCGTACAAATTATTCACGTCATAGTACATTAAGTACGATTCTTGTTTGTCTGGTGAATAATCAGGCATGTAGACATTGTTCGCTTCGGCATGGCGTTGGTTAAGCGACACAAAGCCACCACGAATGCCCTTTTCTCAAAATAGAACCATGTCTAGATCAGTGAGTAAATCCAATTCCACTTGAGTGTATTTCAAAGCGGCATCAAACGAGAGCCCAGGACTCGTATAATAGTGAGCCGGGTCAAGACCGTAAATGTGTTGACACAACTCACGGAATTTTTCAAACACATCGGTGAGCAGCAATACATCCAGTTTTAGGTAATGCAAAGCATATTCACTTAGCGTCTTAATGCCAAACACTCGCCAAACTTGACGTGCATGTGCATAGTCTTCACCAGAAACGGTACTGTGTGTTAGTTTCGAGTAAAATTTCTCTTGTGGTGGGAGTTTTCTTTGCTTTAACACGTCCCGGCTGTTGCAGAAATCATACGGGAAGATACCTTTCCGAATGCACAATTGAAATTGCTCAGGATCATTAAAATGCATTCTAGTATTTTTTAATTCCTCCTCATTCAAGCCATTCACAAGGCTGTCTAGCGAGGATGCCATAAACTTCAAGGAATCCAAAAATCGAATGCTTAAGTCGCCCAACCACCATGTCAGGGCCATAAAACGCTCATGGTTTTGGGGGATAATGGTAAACGAGCCCTTGTTGACATGACCCAATTCACGAATCAAAAACTGAATGTCATAATTTGCCAGATTGTGGAAAAAGACACTGATGAAACGAGGAGCTGGAAAGTTTAAATTGCATTTGCTGTGCGCTGCTCCACGAAACTCCCCCGTAAAGTGCGAGTGGTCTCTGACTTTTTCCTCTCCACTTAAAATAGGCTTTTCGCAAATATGGCATGTCGTGGCATGCTCATACCGCTGCTGCTGTTCTGGAGATAGGCTCATGGGTACTGGGTGGTCCAGTAATTCCTGTACATCATGAGCCAACTTGACAAGTTCATCCAAGAACCATTTGGCACAATCTGGCCCCTCACGGTATTTGTAAACGGATTGTGTGGGGTCATAGGCACACACGACATTAAATCCTATGGCAAAGGGTTCATGTTTTTGAATGGGTGTGGTTGAGCTGATGGTGGGATCTGGTTCACATCCCGCCATGGGTGTAGTGAGAGCTTCGAAATCTGCATACACCACATAGGGGACAGTGTCACGCTTGTGAATGTCCTTAAACTTTAACACACCCTTGTCCCCATTTGGCAATATCAGTCTCACTGCTTCCTGAGAAACGCAATCTACCCTATGACGTTCCAAAAGCGTAGGGGTTTTAAAATATTGCAAGCAACGATCACAAATATGTTTTGGACGCTTGTCCTTGGACATTTAACTGCTTAGCAATCTACTTAAGCTTTTAATGAGGCAATAGTGATTCACTTCTCCGTAAGACAGATATAAAAGATGAATGTGATGTCGTTTCGGTTCTTTTGTTGCATAAAGAGGACCCACAATCTCATCACCATCAAGGCCATACACCATGAACGAAAAGTCATGGTTGTCTTGTTCAAACTTATGGATCTCGGTTAAGTCCATAGGGAACGACACTCTAGTTAAATTTAACGTTTGTTTCAATTCATCAAACTTGGCCTTGTACTTTCCTGGTCTCTCACAATGACGTTGTACTGGCTGCAAATACGCAGCCACAGCCCACAGAAAGCAATCATCATCAACATTTTCAATTTTCACCACAGCCTTTTTCGAAGCTATGGCTGGCGGTGTTTTAATATAGCTAGACCCAGCATTCAATGGGTTGAATTGACAAATGTTGATTTGTAGGTAATGGATTTGTCTAACGCTAAACCACTGGGTCCTTTTTGCAGTTTATCAAATTTTGATAGCAAGGCATTGACCACGTGGGTTTCATACCACTGTTCCAAATTATGGGCTATCAAAAGCTCTTGCATTTTACTGCAAATATAAAATGTCTCTTTATGCTGTACGTCCTTCTTTTTATATATGAAATTGCACACCAGTTCTGTATTCACCTCTAAACACATGCAACCTTTGCGCTGTACAAATTTCAATTTTAAAAATTTCAAAACAAGATTCTAAAAATTCTTTGGGAATCAAACTTTCCCTAATATTCACTATGCGGCCAGAGCACACACGCGATTTGAAACAACTGTTTAGGGGTTCCCAAGTTAACGTATCCGCAGCAGTAAAATACATTATTTTGAAAGAACACTCTCACCTGAGTTTTCAGCTGTAGACTGATTGACAATGGTTCCACTCTAAAGCCACTTGGTTTTCAACTGTATTTGCTATAGCGGTAAACCCTTTTTTTTCCAAATATCTAAAAAGAAATAAAATAAACCACCATAAGTATATCAATTCCATATAGTTTATGCACGTCATAAACAAAACAAAATCAAACAGGTTATATATACATATATATATATAAAAACAAATCTCATCTTGACGTGTAATGCTTTGCTTTATTCCTGTCTCATGGGCTAGTATGGAAATAGTTTCAGTCTCTAGTTGTCTGCCTTTCCCTCTCTTTTTCAATCTCTTTCCCACAGACACACAACAGGTAGGCTATACACGTTATCTGCAAACAAATAAATAAACATTTAATTATAAATTTAACAATCAATAAATAATTGCATGTAAATATATATATATATAAATCAATAAATATATAAGTGAATGAATAAACACCTACCTCACAACAAGGTTAAGTATATTCCACCAACACCAAAACTGTTAAACAAGACCAAGTGTTTCTCGCAATGCAGTGTGTTCAAAGGTAGTTACCTAAGTGAGTGTGGAAATGATAACGACATGTCTTTATATATTACCTTGCATGTATAATCATTTTTCCCACGCATTGAACATTCTTTTATCGTGCACGTGGACAGCTGACGTCCCAAGTGAACACCTGTGCCAGATCAAATTTCACCTGAACTTGCATTTTGTCACGTACGAAGCAAACAGGATGTAACTTGTTTGGCGTACATGTGGTTTCTCACGTATGTGCATGCATTTCGCTCTTCCCTGCCACCACGATGGTCAGATTATTTCACCATCAAGGGTCTTTGTCATTTTCCATTGCACCTGTTGTCAAGTCAGATCAGCTCATTCCAATAAGCTCAAATGATATTCACCTCCTGCTCCTTGGCAACTTTGTTTTCTGTACTCGCTTCGACCAACATAGAACCAAGTTCTCATCACCGTTTACACGTTAAAGGTAAAGTATCAGAAAAAACGCACCCTCGCTCTGTCATAAACCGGCCCGTCGAAATATCGATTGATCTATTGAGCACAGCCACCGTGGTCAGCGACAGGTTCGTTGACACACACACACCCAGCAGTATCGTCTATCACAACCACCACGCTTCATGGACATTATAAACAGGTAAAGAAAAAACAGTTTTTTCAACATGTATGGCGTTAGGCCCTTTGTGAATTACTTTTTTGGAAAAAATATCTACCACATTTGAAAGGGGGCGTTAGCCCGAGTCCTAGGACACCTCGTACACGTCTCTAGTGTTATTGGTTCGTGAGATATCGGCAAAAATCACAAAAAACATGTGTTAACCCCAAAATCGAGTTTCCAATTTTTTAATATAGCGAGTGGTCCATAGCAAAGAGGACGCCACCCCGAGTCCTTGGACCCGTCGTACACGCCTCTAGCATGATTGGTTCGCGAGATATAGCAAAAAGTTTAAAATCACGGTTTTACCCCAAAACATTCTGTTTCCCTCATTCTCAAAAACTTTAACCTCTTACCAAAATAAAGAGGGTTTCGAGACAAGCCATTTGACATGTCATAGGACCAAATCCGACCATGCATTCGTGAGATATCGGAAAAAGTCTAAAATCATGGTTTTACCCCCAAAAAGCCTGTTTCCCTCATTCTCAAAACTTTAACCTATTAATAACATATATAGGGCTTCGAGACAAGCGATTTGACACGTCACACGTCCAAATCCGACCTTGCGTTCGAGAGATATCGGCAAACTTCGTAGTTAAGGAGGCGACTATCTGGCTCTCTCCTCACCACCAAAACCCCTTCTTATCAATCATTTTTTTTTTTTTTCAAAGAGCTCGCCCTCTTACAAAAATCCCAAGTGCGCATGCGTACAAAACAAAAACAAAAATGTTGGTCCATAGCGGCATCCAGCAAAACGCATGCGCTATATGAGCAACAACGTTTAAGTTCATTTTAGCAGCGAATCTTATACACGTCGCATTTGAATAGAGACTTTCACTAAAAAATTACAATTTCACCCCCTACTAGGGGTAGGTTTTATTTAGGGGTTAAAATGAGTTGTCCATTGGAAAGAGGGCGTCAACCCGAGTCCTACGACACCTCATTTGTTAAAATCCGACCATGGGTTCGGGAGATATAAATAAGCAAAAAAAGTGTGCACTAACTTTTTGAGCACCTTGTGGGTTAGAAACCGCCTCACTCCACTACTCACCAACCCTTACTGCAGCTGATAACCTCAATGTACTGCACCAACACCATCGCCCTTATACAGACGCATAATATTTTAATGCTGATAACTGTTTTAAGGGGCCTAACGAAATCTTTTTGCACTAATTACTCCCCGTGAAAGCAATTTAGGCCTATGAGCAGCGCAAGATTTAACTACTGTATTTTCGCAATTCTGAACCAGAACACTGGTAGGGGCGGTCTGATGCAGCCCGCATTGCTGGCCAACAATAGACTTATTAAAACATTCTTACAGTTACACTACAGTACTACGGACATGAATGGTTCTAAGGCCTTAAAACGTGGTTTTCAAGTTCATCTTGTCTGATATTCTAAATGTAGGGAACGGAAAGGGTTCTCCAAAATATGAAGTGGACAGTGTTACCAGCTGGGTTTCTAAGGGTAAGCAGGCCTGTGTAAAATTCGGTGCAATTAGGTGAAACGGTGCAGATTTGTTCTAAAGGGCCTAAATGCAGGGAATAGGGTGGTCTGTCTGAAATTTCATGTAGACAGTGTTACTCGTCAGGTTCCGAGGTACGCGCGGCCCTGTCTATCTAATATAAGCGGGTCGCGCCCGGGAGGCTCCGTCAGTTGGTTTCGGCCTTGTGAGCAGACGGGGACACCACAGCAGCTAAGTATGTAAAATTTGGTTCAGATCGGTGAAACGGTCTAGATTTGTGCCAAAGGGCCTAAATGCAGGGAATGGAGTGGTCTGTCCTAATTTTAAGTCGACAGTGTTACTCGTCCGGTTCCAAAGGGTAAGTATACAAATTATGTTTCAGATCAGTGAAACGGTGTAGATTTGTGCCGAAGGTCCTAAATGTAAGGAATGGAGTGGTCTGTCCGAAATATAAAGTGGACAGTGTTACTCGTTGGGTTCCAAAGAGTAAGTATACAAATCTTGGTTCTGATCGGTGAAACTATGTAGATTTGTGCCAAAGAGCCTAAATACAGGGAATGGAGTGGTCTGTCCGAAATTTCAATTTCGTCGGGTTCCAAAGGGTAAGTACATAAAGTTTGGTTCAGATGGGTGAAACGAAGTTGATTTGTGCCAAAGGGCCTAAATGCAGGGAATGGCGTGGTCTGTCCGAAATTTCATTTAGACAGTGTCACTCGTCGGGTTCCAAAGGGTAAGTATGTAAAATTTGGTTCAGATTGGTGAAACGGTGTAGAATTGTGCCAAAGAGCCTAAATGCAGGGAATGGAGTGGTTTGTCCGCAATTTCAAGTAGACAGTGTTACTCGCGGGGTTCCAAAGTGTAAATAATCAAATTTCGGTTCAGATCGGTGAAACAGTGTAGATGTGTGCCAAAGGGCCTAAATGCAGGGAATGGTGTGGTCTGTTCGAAATTTAAAGTGGACAGTGTTACCTGCAGGGTTCTAAAGGGTAAGTATACAAACTATGTTTCAGATCGGTGAAACGGTGTAGATTTGTGCCAAAGGGCCTAAATGCAGGAAATGGAGTGGTTTGTCCAAAATTTCAAGTGGACAGGGTTACTCGCAATGTTCCAAAGGGTAAGTATACAAATTTTGGTTCAGATCGGTGAAACGGTGTAGATTTGTATAAATATCAAACAGACAGACAAACTTTGAGCTTTATAGATATAGATTTCCACACTTACTAGCAGTCACAAACAAGTACGTGAGAGCATGCTTGCATGTCAATCACGCCTGGACGGAATGATGATGATGATACGTGTTGTTTTAAGGGTCCTATGATATATGGTCTGGGTGAAAATGAAAAAAAAAATGATTATATGAAATCCAAAACTCAAACTAACTACAACTTACAACTAACTTGCGGGCTAGAAGAAGAAAATGGCAAAAGGGAAGGAATAAGGGATATAAAAGACAGGGGAATACATGCCTTCAACCCTCGAAGAATGAGAATTGAGGGACTTGGAAAGAAGTAGAACCATGAAAGCGAAAGATTAGATTGTCCGCCCCAAAGTCAATGGAAGAAGGGAAAACTGGGCCCAGCGCAGTAAGCTCTCGGGGTCACCAACTCCCGAACTTCCCAGCCGTGAGCCCTTGAGGGCGTAGCACTATCCAGGCTACACGCACCCTACCTCCTTCAGGGCCTTGAGCAGAAGGCAGGAGATACCATGAAAAGGAAAAGGAGAAGTCTGACCCTGTCAAGGAATGAGGGATCAGGAAAGATGAGACAAGGGCCAATTAAAGCGGGGAAGGGGAAGACTCCCTAGGGCTCGGATACCCTAATATAAGCTAGTCGGGGTTGGAAGAGAACAAGAGTTAGCCTAGGGAGGTCGACTGGAAAAATAACAGAGAGGAGACCGGCACAAGTAAGTGGAAGCATATCTGGACTCAGCTGGAGCTCCGTGGTCGCCAACCCACGTCCCACTACTCGTGAACCCCGGGTGGATGGAAGGAATGAGTACCTGGAACTGGAATTATGAACTACACTGGATGCAGGTAAGAGATGTTGGTTTGGTTAGGTCTTTGCGACATCCTGGTGTACTTGAGTGTATGTGGTTAGGATTAGGGTAGGGAGCGGCCGTGGCCTTAAGTTAGATACTATCCCAACAATTGCCTGGAGTAGAAGTGGAGACACCACGGAAAAGCACTAGTATGATGGCTAAGATGGGAATCTATCCCACCTTTTCACATTTTTGCGTCACGAGTCTGAGAAAACCCCGTTGGTACCCTCAGATCATAATTAAATTTTTTGGCAGAACCGGTCCTCAGGAGTGACACTCAAGAAAGCTAGCCACTGCACCACGAGTTGTACAGCAAGTGTGCTCGAAAGCAATAGCTGATACACACTATGCAGGGCTGGAATTGGGATGAAGTAGATCACATTCTTCTTATTTCACCCCGCGGCGTAGCCGAGCATCACGGCCGCTATGGGTGGCTGCAGCAAGTCCGAAGATCGGAGGTGCTGACAACGGCTATCTTGAATGTGATTTTTCATCGGGTTTTGCCTCACTCCCTCCAAGCAAACGTCGGAAGACTCCCAATTACAGCTACACACACTACTAAAGTTACCACAGAAACACAGGTCATCAGACAAATCAACACAAATCAACGGGGCTGATGACCAAGATGTGCCAAGCTCCTAAAGCGAATAAACAACATCTTCCTATTTCTCTTTCGAATCCGGACCACCAGGACGACAGCCTACATAATAGGCTGTGTAATGTTATGGTTGGTAGAACTGTCTACATTGTTTAACTAAACTATTTATATTTGCTTTTTCTCTTCTGTTTTCTCTCTGTTTCAAAAAACAGTTCAATAATTCAGAGAACTCTTTTCTATTATGTGAAACATGCACTATATTTTATGATGTTTATATTCCGTCCAAGTGGATTAAGCTTTCTACTGATTTTACGAGTGGCCAATGATGACATAAATAAATTATGAGCTATTTTTTATTTATTTATTTATTTATTTATTCATTCATTCACCGAGAGCAGTAGCTACACTCGTTAAAACGCAGCTCTAGGCCATGTGGCCAGACTCTCTGTGGACTTGGTAGATGAGAGTTCGAGCCCCACCGCCGGCAGTCCTTGAAATGGTTTTCCGTGGTTTCCAAATTTTTAACTCTAGGCAAATGCTGGGACGGTACCTTCTGATAGGCCATGGCCGCTTCCTTCCACATCCTTGCCCAGTTTCATTCACCATCATTCATTTCATCTCTCACTAACTCCTCTCATGAGGTTGGCATCAGGAAAGGCATCCGGCCATGAAACCCATCCGCCACAAAGACTTTCATCGCATCTCATCCCCGACCCCGTTGGAAAACGGGAATAATAAGGGGGAGATATACACACATTTATTTATTTATTTATTTATATAGTTATTTATTTATTTATTTATTTATTTATTTGAAGGTAAGGTAAGTTCGTTGAGCTCCTAAAATTTTAGCAAAAGTATATTCAAAAATACGGCATGTATGGGAAAGCTGATAATGTTTCCACTCCTATTACTTGAACAACATAACAAACACGCTCTAGTTTTTTCTTTGAACAAAACAATCTTAAATCAAATAGCACTAGCAGGACTTGTTAGTCCTTCGTTTACACCTGCTTGATCCTTCAATCGACAGTTGTTCCTATACAACACCAGACATGGGCACTGAGGGGAGAGGGTCAGAGGCTGCAGGTAGCAGGCAGAAAGTAGGTCGCTACTGATGCCAATCGCTGCCAGAGCTTTCTTTGCTGTAAGGCGGAGATCAATAAATAGAGCCAGCCGATAACTTCTAATCCCTTTCTGCCATTAATATCTACTTCAACCTGGAAGTAATATACAACATCCAACCTGTCACCGCTGAGATCCGGGTTCGATTCCTGGCTCTGGCAAGAAATTTAATTCTGCACTGAGGGTTCGTGAGGTAAAGCTGAGAAGAGGTGCGATCGATTCCCGCCTCAACCATCCTGGAAGTGGTTTTTCGTTCTACTCCTGGAAAATGCCGGGATGGTTCCTAGCTGAAGGCCACGGCCGCCTCCTTCTCAATCCTAGTCTCCATTACAAATACACACACTGTTACAGACAAACAGTAACGGAGGTTATCATGCAATTTGTTTATTTATTTATTTATTTATTTACTAGCAACCCGCCCCGGCTTCGCCCGGTATCTTGAACGGTTTACCCAGCGTAAGCTTAAAAGGCGTATTTTTTTCGATGTCTATGAACTACGACCTATATCCGTTTTACGTCTCGGCATGATGTGTTAAAATCACTGACTGGACTATTAATTATATTATCATGGAGATGCATGCGCAACGAATTCTTGTCAGACGTAATTTAAGAATGGCGAGGTGCATGAAACACAAATCCCCCTTCCGTCCAATCTAAAAACACTATAGTGGGGGATGTATTGAAGATAGAGATATGCTCTCACGGACTTTTTGTAGAACGTTTCATTGAGAACATTTCTTACACTCATAGTATATAGATATTTTTAACGGTTTGCCCAGCGTAAGCTTAGAAAGCGCACGGACGCCAGGTTTTCTTTTTCAACTTTTTCACTGAAATCGTTACTGCTCGGTTTCCTTTGAAGATAAATAAATTATTTTCTATAAAAACCTTCCTCGAGATATCCTTTACAGAATGGTGAAAACCGCATCAAAATCCATCCAGTGGTTCTCGAGATTACTCGTGACATCCAAGAATCGGGGACTTTGTTTTATACTAAGTAGATATTTATTTTATTTTCACACACACACCAAATTACACGGGGTTAAATAATGACAATGCCCAATCCCCTAAGTATGAAAGAACAGAAAGAAATTGAGGCAAAGATTTTTTATATATACCGTAGCCAGAATTAAATTTTAGTCGCCTTGCGTGTGACGTTATCTCTGAAGGTATCTTTCGACAGTGTTTCATTCGGTGGATAATCGAGGGGAGGGAATACTGTAACTGCCAAACAAATGACTTAGAGCATCAATACCTTGAACCAGCAGCAATGGCATCAATTTAGTGTCATTACTGTATATTCAGATCTACTAACATTTAACATTAAAATATGTGTTGTGGTCAAGCTACTAGTCTCCCGGTCAGTGCATGTGAGATTTTTAAAGTGACATATCAGGTCCTGTGGTTCGGATTCCATGTAAAAATAGAGGTCCCGTGGCTCATGATCGCGAGATTAACGGTCACGTAAAACTATAAGCTTTCCTTAACATTAAAATAATATGTTTCAGCAACAAAAATTATGTCGAGTTTTTATTGTGTACATGAGGATTTAGGAAGAAAACTATTTCTCCATCGATTAGAGTTAGTTATTGTTGTTTTAAGGGGAGGAACAGTGAGGTCATCTTCCCCTCCCCTTGATTAGAATTGGTATCAGGATTACAAACTAAACCTCAACTAAACCCAAATATTCAGTGCTTCCAATGATCTGATTGATGCGTTCTTTTATTCACCAAGACAGCGAAGGGGAGCTACAGCAAGTCCAGAGATTAGAGGTTCGAATCCCGGTGCTGACAGGGGCTATCCTCAATGTGGTCCTCCCCCGGTTTTTCACATTCCCTCCATGCAAATGCCGGGATAGTGCCTTATTTCAAGTCCCAGGACATCTACTTCATTCCTGACCATAATAAATACAGCTACACACTCCATTACAGTGACCACAGAATCATAGGTTATCAGACAAATTCAACACACACCTAAGTACACTACATGAGGCTGATTACCAAGATGTCCAAAGCACCAAACATGAATTAACAACAACAATATAACGATGTCCTAAAATCTTTAAAATATGAGTAAAAGTGATAAAGGAGATACATAGAGGTGTTATACCGGTATATGCAGAAAACTAATGTTTGAAGAATAACTTATGCAGTTGAGATCAATTTTTAGGTATCATTGATAACTGATCAGTTAGATATTAATTCAACGCATTTAAAATTTAAGATATAGATATGTAACCTAATCTTGAAGGTACACAATGTATATAATTTTATTTTTCATTTCTTCGCTCCGTGTCCGCCTGTTCTGAAGGATCGATCCACTGCGCGGAGGGGCGCGATTGTTAGCTCCTGGTAGGGCCACCCGAGCCGGACAGGTCAATGGAGAGTGATAGCCTGCCTAGTCCAAATGCTCACAAAAGATAAATAATAATACTAATGTAATGAGCTTAGCGTCCTTTATAGCTGCTATGTGAAACAGTGCAGTGTCTAATGGACAATAAGTCGTAAAATCAAGTGTGCCACAAATGGTTGTAAACGAAAGCATGTATGATGATAGATTATAATTGTTGTTTAAGGGGCCTAACATCTGGGTTATCAGCCCCCTAATGATATGGATGAAAGTGAAAAAATTGAGAATGAAATTAACCTATTACTACAGCTACTACCAACTACATGTTGATTATTCTAGGGACAATTATCGGCATTGTGGTCATGCAGCCCCGTGTACTTGAGTGTGTGTACTAGTGTGTGTATTTGTAATGGAGGTAGGATTTGGGTAGGAAGAGGCCGTGGCATTAAGTTAGGTACCATCCCGGCAATTGCCTAGAGTAGAAATGGGGAAACCACGGAAATCCTCTTCCATGATGGATGAGGTAGGAATCGAACCCTCCTCTTCTCAGTTTTGCCTCACGAGGCTATGTGTACCTCGTTCCAGCCCTCAGACCAGAATTACATTTCTTGGCAGAGCCGGGAATCGTACTCGGGTCTCCGCGGTGACAGCCAAGAATGCTAGTCACTTCGCAACGAGGCGGAATACTAAATACATACTAGAAGAAGGAATGGAAAGCTAAAGAGTAAGGTAAACAAAAGATAGGAAGAATATTACACTCCATCAGTAAGTATATTATTGACCATTTCAATAGCCCCCCATTTTGTGAGAGGTGTTTTATTAAGTAAACTAGCAACCCGCCCCGGCTTCGCCCGGGAACAGTTATGAATGCATTACGTTAATGAGCTACGACCCATATCCGTTTTACGACTCGGCACGATGGGTTGAAATCACCGACTGGACTATTAATTATATTATCATGGAGATACATGTGCAACAAATTCTTGTCAGACGTAATTTAAGAATGGCGAGGTGCATGAAACACAAATCCCCCTTCCGTCCAATCTTAACTTGACTGTGAATTTTGCGGAACGAAATGTTCACAGGCGAAATGAAGAAAAGCCGAGTTGCACTTCCAGGAAAACTCCAAACACAACTCTTCTCTGAAGTCTTAACTCAAACAAGACTCGACAGTTTGATGCTGGCAGTATCTGGGGGTAATAGGCTCGCCCGCTAGCTAGGCTGTAACTGGGGTGATAGGCTCTCCCCTAGCTAGCTCGTAAACTGACGCCTCCGTAATTGAGTCGAGATTATTGGAAGAAATAAAAACGTATAAACACTTATAATGGGCGATGTATTTTAGATAGAGATATGCTCTCGCGGACTTTTTTGTAGAACGTTTTATGCTGAACAATTCCAGCACTAAAAAGTACAGTATATTGATATTTTTAACGGTTTGACCAGATTAAGCTTAAAAAGCGCACGGACGTCAGGTTTTTTCTTCACTGAAATCGTTACTGCATGGCTCCCGTTGATCATAAATAATTTATTTTCCACAGAAACCTTCCTCGAGATATCCTTTACAGAATGGTGAAAACCGCATCAAAATCCATCCAAAGGTTCTCGAGTTTACCCGTAACATCCAAGAATCGGGGACTTTGTTTTATACTAAGTAGAGATGATTCATATAATTTACTTCAGGCACTACGGAATTAATTGTAATTCCCCGCCCAATCTAATTTGGGTACGCTCGTGTTGACCGACTGAAAAGCTACCATTTCAAAGCTTACTATAGCATCAGTAAGAGTGTTCTCCTCAATATAATACAGGCATTTGGAGTTCCACAAATACTGATTAATTAAAATGACCCTTAAATATAACATTACAAAAGTGTAAATAGAAGGGTAGGCCTAACTCACACTCGCATGTAAGGTCAACCAGAATCTGATAGCCAAACATCTGCAGGACTTAAACAGAGCAGCAAATTGGCAGTCCAGTATGTGTGTTGTTGAAGAATATACAGTACACTAAATTAAAGCCAGTTGCCCCACCTCACCGGTATATTGATTGATGAAGACCGAAAGGCTGCATTTGGTCCCACGAATCATTAGCATATCATCATGTTCATAAATAGCAAATGAAGTGGCCCCAAGGTCTAATCTAAGAACAACTAGTTTGAATTGCAAAACCAAGCAAGGGCCTTGTAAAAGTATTCTCCCATACCACCCTTCCTCAATAACACTACACACACGTGTTGCGGGCAGTGGTAGGAAAATACTAGAGAAAAGGAATTGCTACAAGTTACAAATCTCAACACTTATCGAGTTCTCTGCATTACTTTTCAGTTAATATGGAGTCATTGATTATCTCTATAATAAAGTAAGCTTTCTGTTTGCACAGTTTCAATTTTCGGCTCAAACGTTGTGTTTTTCTAGGAGTCTAGTGATCAAATATAGCCTCAGTTTAATGTGTGTCTGTTTCTCATGGGTTAGCAACAAAACTATGGAGTGTATGGCATGGAAATTCGTATATAAGTAGAAGAAGAAGAAGAAGAAGAAGAAGAAGAAAAAAAACAACAACAACAACAACAACAAAAACAAAAACAACAACATCATAATAATAATGTTATTGGATTAACGCCCCTTTTAACTACCACGGCTTTAAGAGACGCAAGAAGAAGAAGAACAACAACAAGGGTTTGAAGCACGAAGACTGGTTTGCCTCTGCACCTCC
The DNA here is from genome assembly GCA_946902985.2 of Meconema thalassinum. Classification (NCBI taxonomy): domain Eukaryota; kingdom Metazoa; phylum Arthropoda; class Insecta; order Orthoptera; family Tettigoniidae; genus Meconema; species Meconema thalassinum. The sequence continues at coordinate 243,106,514 of OX336389.2, read as the reverse complement.
GGAGAGGCCGTCCTGTGCCGAAAATAGCTTGCGAAAAAAAAAATTAAGACCTTTCATTTGAGGGACTTGGACATTGTGGTCATTTAGCCCCGTGAACTTAGGTGAGCGTGGAATTATTTCTGATAACCTGTGTTATTATAATGCCTTTATCAGCGTCTCTGAAAGCCGCAGTAATTAAAAGGGACGTAAAACCAATAACATTATTATAATGCCTGTATTAGGGTGTGTATTTGAAATTCAGGTGAGGATTGGGAAAGAGGCGGTCGTGGCCTTAAGTTAGGCACCATCCCGGTATTCGCCTGGTGTAGAAGAGGGAAACCACGGAAAACAACTTCCAAGACGCCTGAGGTGGGAATCACACCCACCACTTCTCAGTATGGCCTCACGAGGTGTAGTGGACCCCGTTCCAGCTCTCAGACCAGAATTGAATTTCCTAGCAGAGCCGGGAATCGAATCCGGATAGTATACATCCTGAATGACGTCAAGACTTCAACGCTAACATGAGAATCAGCTGTTGGCGAATCAAAGAAGTTTGATTACCCATTACAATGCATTGGTTTGAGTAACATCTAAGGGTCTGAAGCTCCATCTAACCTCTTGTCAAGACAGCATTTAATTCTATAAGATACATCATCATGGTCTACCACTTATGGGCATCTACCGCATCTCGAGCAGTAATAGTGCTCCAGTCTCTTCCAGTAAATCAATACAACGTAATATAAACCACCAATCCTTTGTGAACAAAAGAAGGACCGAAAGCGAAATAGTCAAGGTGTGATAAGAACTCGGTAATAACACGCATAATGCTTGATTATCGAAATGTAATGCTTTTCAGCGACCACACGATTTTACCCAATTGTACTGGGTATTTCTGTTATCCTGAAAATTTACCTAAGATTAATAACTTCATAACTCTTAAAATCATAATTAATAATCTCATGTGTTGGTTTTTTTTTTCAGGATTAGGGAAACACCCTTTACAATTGGGTAGAATCGTGTTGGCCGACTGAAAAGCATTACATTTCGATTACAAAGGCAACACTGAAAAAAGCTTCCAACACGATAATGTGCTTGATATAGTGGACTGTAATTGACGGATTCTAATCAGATTCTTACAATTTATTGGTCCTAATCGAAGTGACATAGAATGCTTTTATACAGTATTAGGCGCGGAATAGAAATATTTAAACACTCTAACCTGAAAGAAGTATTACATGAATTATTTTTCATTTAAATAACACTTTCATTTCAATACAAAAAGGGGGGGGGGGGGTATTTCATTGGATGACATGTATCGATCGTCAAGCAATGATCATCAGATCCTGTTCACTTGGGCACAGATTAGGTTCGGCGGATATGTATAACTCGTTTGTACTGCAATATTTGCAATATCATTAAATTATATTTTGTTTTAAAACGAGTCGATCTTATTTACAGATATTATATTACTCTGTTGGTCTATAGCACTTCCATAAATCTTACGTTATTATTGATATTGATTATGTAGTTAAGCACTGTACGTCAACGTTGTGATTTGCTAACGTATTACTGTATTTCCTAATCGAAATAGTGACGCATGAGTGGAATTGTCATTATTATCTATGAAGTTTGTTGGTTCCATGTCATGTCCCAAGGAGCAAATCTCAACTGGCGCGCCTGGACCCGCGAAGCTGACTTCGCTGCGCGTTGAGTTAGGTTATAGTCTATCAGCCCGAAGGACTTAAGAGCTATATCAAATACGATAGACCAGGCAAAATTCGATTGTGGGGTGTTGAGTCATTAGCTTTTATCTCCATTGGCCAGAATGCGACCTAGTGCACAATGCACTGAAGGATTGCAGAAGGTGAAAGGAAGTAATTCACTGCTATAGAAGCATATATGTTTAAAGGAATGAAGAATTGTTCAATTAGTATCCGGAGACGCGTATGGCGACACCCGGTGGCCTAGTAATCGCCCAACCTGTTTATAATAGGATTGTTTGATCTTGGTGTTTTGTGGTACAATTGTGTTTCCTGCCTTTTGATACGTGTATTGATCATGGAGAGCTGGTAATCAGCGAGTAGTTGAGCGTTGCGTACGTACCACTCAGCTCCTGATATCGTACGCAGTGCTCGATTCTGAATAACCTGTTGGTATTTAATGTAGAGAGGGGTCGGCATACCCCCAGATGGGACTAGCATATTCCATTATTGGCCGCACAATAGTGTAGTATGTAAGGAGTTTGCTGAAGTCATCTAGTGAGGTCTGGGACCTTGTTACAGGCTAAAGTTTCGCTTGTTTTGCACGCGCTGTAACTTCCTGAGCGAAAGTTAGTCTGCGGCCTAGCGTAATTCCCAGATACCTGAAGGCCGTCTGCCATCTGATCACTTCACCAAACAAAGTAAAATCCTAGACAGCGTTGTGCTTGAATTTCTTCGTGAACAGAGTGGCAGAACATTTATTAATATTAATCTTCATTCACCAATTCTCTAGTCAGGGTTCTAGAGTTAGTAGGGCGTCTTGGAGATTTTGTTCAAATCCATGTCCTCTCCAGGAAGTAGTGCAGATTCCCGTGTTGTCAGCATACAACTGGAGGCTCGTGCTATCCTTTTTGGGAATGTCCGAGACATTATATGTTGAATAGAGGGGGGGGGGGGGAATAATACATCCCTGAGGTACTCCTGCTCGTATTGGATTGGGCGTTTGGACATAGAATAGTCTGTTACTAAGGTAGGAATTTGTTACTGAAAGCAAGTATTCCTGGAATCAGTTGTGCTTCATTTTGTATAGCAGGCCAATGTGCCATACCTCATTGAAAGTACAACTGTTGTTTAGGAAGAAACCTCCTGTCATACGGTTGTCATTAAAAGCGCGTGTGATGAGTTCTGTCAATCTTAATACTTATAGTTGGTGAACTGTCGAGTTGCCCTTACGAAAGCCGAATTGCACATCGTTCAAGACATCATCAATGCCTGGATAGTAGTGATTCAACATGATGGATAATAAGCTAATGGGCCTGTAATTTTGTGGGAAGGTGCCGTCGGTGTTAGGTTTACCTATCACTATTACCTTGGCAACTTTCTGGGCGTCAGGGAAGTAGCCAATCTATACAAGGCATTGAATAGCTTTGTGAGGAAAGTGAGGACATTTTTAGTTATGTTTTTCAGGAAACTTTTTGAAATATCGTCAGGACCAGGTGCATTACGATTTTTCAGCATCTTAATAAGATTGAGCAGTTCGGCGGGTGTGACGAACCTAACGCCCGGTGGGAGGTCACGTTGAAAGCCATCCTCGGAATGTAGCCTATTGGTTCCAGAATAGTATGTCGCCTATTGGTTCCATGCCATGCCCAAAATACTGTGGTATGAAGCCTATTGGTTCCACGTCTTGTCCAAAATGGTATGTAACCTATTAGTTCCATGGTATAGGCAAAATAGCATGAAGCCTATTGATTTCATGGCATGTTCAAAATAGTACATAACCTATTGGCTCCATGCCGTGTCCAATATGACCAATGTAACCCTGCTGGACGTTTCTCAAAGATACTCTGTTTTCCATTACCAACGGACTACGAATAGATAACCTCTTTCAAAAGCAAGAAGCATTTTTGCAACGAGACATGCTAGTATGTAACTCTACTTCTTCCAATTACACCAGGCTGTTCCAGCCGAGCTACTCGCTTGGGAGCAGCTGAGTACTCGTCGCCTTGTGTGAGTAAACCTACAATATGCAATACTGCTCTGCTGTATGGGGCTGCCGTTACTAAGCGGTGGATACATCAAGACTGGCAGGAAGTGCATGGACTTTTACTGTGACGTTCGCCGAGTGATGTATTGGCTATCACCCCCCCCCCCCCCCCCTTCCTCTCCAACCGTGCTCCGAGCATTACTGCTGAGTACTCGCGTGTACGCATACTCAAACTCGTGGATTTGGAACAGCCTGAATTACACCTTTCATTGGTATTGAAATAACGGTTAATAACAAAACGATCTAGAACACAATCACTACAATAGCTTGCAACTATGGAAGTTAACGATTCAAAAATGTTTCACACTTACACATAAAATGTACTATCAATGAACGCAACACTTCAGAAGTGCAATAGACTAACGGAATAAAATATAATTGGTTAAACAATCCGACTCGTTACAAAGTTTAATTAAAAACGTCTGTAACTTAATAATTATAAATACTGTTGTATATATATCCACTGAACCTAAATTATGTCTAAGTGAGCAGGATCTGATGACGTTTGCTTGATGAACGAAGCTAGACATCCTATTTAGCCCCCCATTTATGTGAGAGTGTTTTATTAAGTGTATGAATAATTGATGTAATTTATTTCATGCACAGGGAAATTAATTGTTACTCCCCACCCAATCTACTTGGGCACACTAGTGTTGACCGCCTGAAAAGCTTCAAATAATATACTGTAATAGCCTTCCCTTGGTACCAGACGACGAAGCAAGTAAGAGTTAGACACCAACAGAATTGCTATGGGGAAGAAAATAAGGGAAGCAAAACCAAATGGAAGGAAAAGGAAGCCAAAACATCTAAGCTTGTGTGAAGTGATTGATGTCGGCATTGGCATATCAATAAAAGTGCAAAATAAATATCACTATTGTGGAATTTGTGAAGATAGTGAAATTCTACACTACAGGCCCTCAGTGTCAGTACTCGGTACTGACCTAATATTTTAGTTCCCCCAGCGGTGTAGCCATGCGCAAGTCACTCACCACGTTTGCGATGGGAAGCTGCAACAAGCCCAGTGATCGGAGGTTCGACTCTCGGTGCTGACAGTGTTATCCTGAGTGTGGTATTCTCCGTTTTTTTTTTCATATTTCCTCCAGGCAAATGCGGGGAAGTACCGTATTTCAAATCCCGGGACACCGACCGCATTCCCGACCCTAATAATTACAATTATGTACATTACTACAGCCACCACTGAAACACAGGTTATCTGACAAATTAAACACATACCCAAGTACACGGGGATGATCACCAAGGTGTCACAAGCCTCTAAAACGAATTAACAACATAATATTTTAGATCAACTTACTGTACTTGTTATTAAAATGTTCATATTGCAGACATTTTACAGGAGTTGTTGTTGTTTCATTTAGGGAGTTGGCGACACCGTGGTCATGTAGCCCCGTGTACTTGGATATGTGTTGAATGTGATGGCTTTAGCAATGTGTGTATTTTTAATTGGGGGTAGGATATGGCACCATCCAGGCATTTGCCTGGAGTTGAACAATATATTGTATCGCTTGATGTCGGGTATGAACTGTCATATACTTTCTTAGTTTTGACTTGAAATGTTCATATTTTTACCACATTGATTCACATTTTAACAAATTTATCCCCATGTAAATCCACTGTCTACTTATAACTTAACTGTTTTGTTGTTGTTGTTGAATCATTTAGGGACTTGAGACATCATGTTCATTTAGCCCCGTGTACTTGGGTGTGTGTAGAATTTGTCTAATATTTTGATGTATGTTGTACTGTGTGTAATTGTAATTGAGACTAGAATTGAGAAGGACGCGGCCGTGGCCGTAAGTTAGGAACCATCCCAGCATTTTCCTGGAGTAGAAGTGAGAAACAACGAAAACCCACTTCCAGGATGGCCAAGGTGGGAATCGGTCCCACCTCTTCTCAGTTTTGCCTCACGAGGTAGGAATTGAACCCACCTCTTCTCAGTTTTACCTCACGAGACTTAGTGTTCCCCGTTCCAGCCCTCTGACCAGAATAAGATTTCTTGGCTGAGCCGGGAATCAAACCCGGACCTCTGGGGCATCAGTCAAGAATGTTAGCTACTACGGCATGTGGTGAACTTATTAGCTGTATGATGCTGCGTTAAAATATTATCTCCATTAAAGAGCTAACTCCAGTGTGTCCTGTACGCTGCGGAGTTCACAATTATCGATTGCATGCCCCTCCATCAATGCTCCATTATATTGACAAGCATCCCTTGGTAACCAAATAACAGGCCACTTTAAATTAGATTCATGTACTCACTTTACACTGTGGGGCTCATCGTGTTTGTGTTCCTGTGCACGGCACCACCCATTTAAAACAAATTTATAAAATCCTCGTCCTTCAGTAAGCTTATTTTATTGCGTTGTCTATTCATTGTAATTGCACATAATCAAAACGATCTTGCATGAAGAACGTAATGTGGAACCTGAATTCAGAAGTTGGGTCTACCCCTTGTTATTCCCGTTTTCAGCGGGGTCGGGGATGAGATGCGATGAAAGTCTATGTGTAGGGTAGATTTTACGGTCAGATGCCCTTCCTGACGCCAACCTCATGAGAGGAGTTAATGAGAGATGAAATGAATAAAGTTGAATGAAACTGGGCAAGGATGTGACCTATCAGAAGTTACCGTACCAACATTTGCCTGGAGTTGAAAATGGGAAACAACGGATAACTATTTCAAGGACAGCCGGTGGTGGGGCTCGAACCCACGTCTACTGAGTCCACAGATAGCTTGGCCCCATTGCCTAGCACTGCACGTTAGCGAACGCAGCTGCCGCTGTCGGTTGGCTCTACTACAGTGCAGTATCGGGTGAGTTAGCCGTGGTGGTTACGGCATGACTGATGGCAGTCGCTCACATCCGGGAGGCGAGGAGGTTCGAATCCCCCCGCCGGCAACCTTGAAGATGGTCTTCTGTGGTTTCCCATCTTCCTTCCAGGCAAATGCCGGGGTTGGTCCCTAACTATAGGCCACAGCCGCTACCTTCCAACTCCTCGTCCTTACATTCCAACTTCCTTCCTTCCCTCCCCAACGGTACTTGTAGCTCACCCATTGGGTGTCCGTCTCGAAGCAGCTACAAAACTGGCGAGCCGAACATGTCCTCGGACACTCCCGGCACTAAAAGACATACGCTAAAAAAAACTACAGTGCAGTGATGTTCATAAAACCTGAACACAACACTGAATCCTCAGAGAGCCTGTGCTATAGATCTTTTCACATAATACTCTCTCCTACAGTACTGTTCTTAAGAATCTTCAAACAATACTGTGTACTCAGAGAGCTTGTGTTGCAGTGCTGTTCATAAGAATCCTTACACAATATCCTCTGCTCAGATAATTCACTGATTCTCGCAACCCGATGTATTATCCTTCAGGATGTTATTTTACCGTGAATGAGAGCCTTAATTCCAATGCAAAGGTTTGATTTATCTGTTGTATAAAAGAACGTGAACTGACAGACTCATCATCGCCCAGCCAAACCTAATTAAGTTAGAAACATGAAATTTTGAGGATATATTCCCTTAATAGCCTATCGTAAGGTCCGCTAAGGAAGGATTTTTGGATATTCAGGTTCTAAAGAGGTGTTAAGGGATTAATCCTGCCATTCATGAATATTAATACCTCACAAGTGGTTTCATTTGGAGATGTGATACTCGGTATATAAGGTAAGCATTAAAAATAAACAGACACGTGTCAGAGTGCTCTTCAACTTGGTGTATTTTTCGAGGTGAAAGGAGTGAAAAGTGAGGAATAGAGGGTTCCAAATGATGCGTGTATCTCTGAAACGACATAAACGAAAAGTTTAAAACTATGGGGGAAAAATCTCATTAAAACAATAAGTAAATAGGTGTTCGACCGATTTTTTCATAAATCATATTTAAGGGCCTCATGGGGAGAGGGTAAATTTTTGGAAATTACAATTTCAAATCTCTTAATATTAGTCGTATGTACAGTATATAAGACATAATAAATAATGTAGGCAACAACACGTTGGAGCTTTTGTGTCTCATGCTATTTTAAGATAAGACGCATAATAAGTGAGATATTTAGAACCTTAAATATTTGCCATCATTTTCCACGTCCTTTTTTATACGAAGTGTGGCAAACATATTTTGTATTTTACCTTTGCGATAAATAATTTTCTTTAATTTTATATTGACTTGTGTTGATGAAAACTGTGATGTTATTTTGGGTCAGATTGTATACATACAGTGCGATTTTGATATAATGAACCCTTATCATTGTGTCCAATAATAATGTTTCATATTATTAAAATTGCTGGAAATACTAAATACATGATATGCTGGATAATTGAGTAAAATTGATGTAGCAAGCAAACTGGACTTGGCAAGTTGGGCTACGTGCTGGGTGGAAGCTACCGACAGTTTCACAACCAATGCTATTCTTATTCTTCTGAGAAAATCAGGTATGACGTTGAGGCGTACGTGACTATCGACAGGCCACGATGCTTGGTCCACGGCAAGGAGTGAGAGAGAGGAGAAGTGTCGTGACGTCAAAATAAGGGTGGGATTTGTAAGGTTAGAACCCCGACGCTAACTTATCTGACGAATGGGAGAATAGGACGCCAGAACATAGCATCAATGTGTTTTTGCGCGCCAATTGGTTATAAAAAGATCTAGTGATCGGTTGGCGTGTTCGGCGGCAGATTCGCGACCTGTGAGAAATTACAAGATTTTTGAGAGGTCACACATAATTATAGGCCCATTATTAAAAATATTGAGGAGATATTTCTCCCTCCATGGAAACTTTAGGCTTTCTGTATATAAACAAATGTCTGAGATGAACCGGGGCACTCCTAATTATTCTTCGACAGTCAATTTAAGACGTCCTTATGACGGCCTATGTTTTAAAATTCTAGTTGTGTGTCGATAACTAAGTTATAATTTCATAATTTGTGAGATGGCAATTAGCCATAAAATAGGGAAAGTCTACGATTCTGCATAGGACTATATGAGGAAATAAAATACTCATAAAGCAGATAGAACAGTTTTAAAACTTTAATTTAATTGTGTTTTAACAGCGGCAAGATGACGACCATGGAAAGAAGACAACAAGTTTAATTCTCCATTACCATCAGTGTTATGGGCTAAAGGCCTAATGGTGGGAGATGACGAGGCGGGAGGCCTCTGGAAAGCGGTTTAAGTGATGAGTATTAAAAATTTGATTTATTGATTTTGGACGAGGGGAACCGCGAGAGATGTGTGGAACTTTGTACAGATTTTATTTGTGTGATTTAATTTAAATTTAGGGTTTGATTTCTTAACTGACATGCGTGTAGTAATTTTTGGCATTGCGTGACAATTATGTTGTACAATAATTTTTGTAACTTAAATGTTGTCCTTATGTATACGTAATTCTTATAGCGAAATGGCCGCATATGATTAACGTATCAATAAAAAGTGTAGCCATGAATGAGAACCTAGGAACGACACTGATAAATGGACTGGATTAATGTTAATGTAAAACCAAAACTAGACGTGGGGGAAAATTAGTGTTTTAGTTTCTTTGATAACTCGGGCTAATTCTGATTCCAGTTATTAATTCTTTATTGTCATTTGGACAAGTTGTGTGTCATTTATCTGAGGGGTGTGCTGGTTCATATGCTGCGACGAGATCTTCGAGAGTGTGCCACGTGTTCTTGGGTGTAAGTGTCATGGTGAGGAAAGGTAAAGCCTGTCCTTGACTGCGAAATCATTCCGGCAAATTAGTTACCCTTGGGGCTACGTATGACCTGGAGATGTGTTCTTGAAAATCCCTGAGAGGATGTTTTGAGATAATGTGATATTTTGTATTTACGCGTTTAACAGGTGACGATAGGCGAAGGTCGCTGGACGCTGGCTATGGGCCAGAATCTATATTTAGCGTGGCACACATTACTACGTTGGGGGAAGGAATCAGCCACTTACTCAGATATGCGATAACAGACCCGGCTGTCTCCAGCTCTGTTATGACACGTAAATGTTTGCTTTGAAGCCTGATGAGTTAAGGTTATTTTATTTGGTTTAATTTGGGGAGTTGCCATGTTGTCGATCCGAGGGTTTTTATCATGACTACGACTTATTTGTTCATTGTTTAAACGCCAAATTTTCCGGCGTGAATTTAAAAAAATTGTATTTTTTGTTGTTGGCTCTTATTTCCAAGGCCATTGTATTCATTATAAATATAATTTGGCAACCGGCCAAACTTGTTCTTGTCATGTTATGCTTTCCTAGTGTTTGAGGTATAAGACGGTAATTCCGCAGCCCTTATTTTAAATAATACACACGTGTATTTGGTTGTGGTAATCTAAGGTTAGAGCATGTCAGTAGTGTATTTAAATATGTAATTGTTGTTCCCACATTTCCGTAATTCGTCTTCGCAGTACGGAGTTCGTTCCCGAACCGACTGTTTTGGTCGGAAACGAGCGCCCGTCAAAGTGCTCATTACTTGAACTAGTCTTAAAACGAGTGTCGCTCATAAATATTAAATTCTTGTACTATTTTATTTGTTTGTTATTTTTGGATCTTGTTATCCGTTTTCTTTTGTTACTTTGAATTAAGTGACATTGCAGTCACAACGCTTGTTTGACAGCTGTCATGCCGTGTTATCATGGTACGTCAGGCTGGTCAGTGTCAGATCTGTTCACGTGCGAGTGAGCTATATAAGGGTGGTTTATTGTTAAGTGTTTTATGATTGATTCAGTTATTAAAATTGTATTTGTTTGTAGATCCTGTTGTTTTCTTGGCTTTGTAAATATTAGTTAACCTTATGAACCCTGGAAGTTATTTTGATAGCATAAAATCTCTAAATCACATTCACAAGAATCCATTACGACCCCGAAACTTCGAATCTTGTCTACATGCTATTATCCAAGGGTACAATAAGTATGCATTTTTGAAAGGTTTAAAGGCAGCCTTTTGTGACACTATAGGGTATGAGTCATAAGTAATGTCGTTTCTTAAAGAAAATTTTATTTGGAAAGTTTCCTCAGTAGAAATTAACCTTTTCTTCCAAGTAGAGACCATCAGATTCTATGCTCTTGAGCCATCTTTCAGCGAGGTTTCTTATCCCACGAGGGTATCCGTCTCTGGATTTTGATGGGAAGTATTCGGCGAGAACCACTTCCACAGCTCCAATATTTTCGAAATTTCTTCCACGAAAGAAATGGTCCATGGATCAAAAAGGACGGTAAACTGAAAGGGCAAAATCAGGCCGGTATGCTGCATGTGGTAGCAGTTACACTTCTCCCAATTCCGGAATTTTTGCTATGGTTGTTCATGCAGTATGAGGTCTCGCATTGTCCTGCTGCAAGAGAACTCTATTTCGGTTAGCTAATGCTGTGTATCTCCGTCTCAAGATTTCATGAACTAGTTCCAGTTGTTACGAATAGAGATCCGCATTGACTGCACTTCAGTTAGGAACAAACTCCCAGTGAAACACTTCTTCAAAATTCCACCAGAGACACATCAGTTTGGGGCCAAACCAATCCTTTTTAATGATGACTTTGGCAGGTTGACGGGGACTACGCCACTGTTTAGAGGTGTCAGCGTTGCGGTAATAGATCCATTTTTCATCTCATTTTTACAATTCTCCTGATAAATCTATCATCCATGGGGTTACCGAAAAGCTGACGACAGATATCCACTCTTCGTAGAGCCTGCTCAGGATTCAATTCATGAGGTACAGATCTACAGCTTCTGTTTGATTTTCCAAGCTCCTTAATCTGGCGATGTATGGTATTGTATTCCTCAGACAGGTCTTCCAGAAAGGACTCTCTTCTCTTGGGGCCACACTCAGTCCTGTGAGGCGCTAAATTACACAAATCACCCTTGGATTTTCGATGAAGGATCATGGGAACTTAATTTAGACATTATATGCCAGAGGTAAATTTTATTCAAAAGGAATTTATTCATGAACCAACAAAATTACGGTACTGAATTTAAACAAATATCCCCACCTTAAAATCAACGAAAAACAAAATCAAATCCCTGAAGAAAACAATGAAAATAAACAAACAAATTAAACACTAACCTAGGCAGAAATATATGCCCAACAAACTCACCCAAAACATGTGCCCAAATGCATTAAAACTCACACTCCCGATAATGTGTCCATAAAATTTCCATAGCACTCAATTTTACTCAAATCTGTTTACTTTATTAACGTTCTCATTTTATCGTACGGATATGTGGGGAAGGAATAAGTACCGATAAGTCCATCATTTCCCTCCGGGCATGCGTTAGGTCATGATCGGTGCCAAGAGTTGATCGGTAAACCAGCGGGATATGCACTAAATATAAGACATTATAAAAATAACTGTACACAGAACTGCATTGGGTATGAACCCTTTAACGTAACAAGTAAACCTTACGTAAGCAAAACCACAATTAAAGGCGGGTCACCATTTCCTAGACAACAATTCAATACGGTTGGCCGCAGCCCCGTAATTGGCTTATTGCCAACAACAATTAAGTATAATAACGCACAAATGCGTGAAACATCGCTCTAAGAAGCGGAAACCCTATCTGAAATATCGAGAGTACATCAAACGTACACAGCAGCATAAAACAAACAAACAACAACAACACGCTTAAAATTTACACGACACCAAAATCAATCTATTTAACAAACCAGGCTAACTATAATTCTTACATTCTCGTTACTTTTAAAATGCTGTCAACAGAACAAGACAAATGGGCCAGACGCGCAAACCGTTCGCAGCGGTTGGGCCGGACCTGGCTCCCTCTTAATAACAACCAGCTGGCTGGGGTTAGGGGTGTGCCGTAATCAGAGCGGACTCGCAAGGAAGCTTCCATGGCCTTTCCTTCGAGCCTCGTGACGTAACATAACATTGCAGGGGATGCCACGTGATCTCTCCCGCCGCAGATTTTGACTCGCATACATCCAAGGCACCTCTATCAGGATGAACCCCAGTATAGGTCAATAAAACACACCCCAGTGGGCATATAACCTCCACAAATAACACTTACCGTGGGCATGAACATCCACATTCTCCTTCCACCGACGACATTGCGGGAATTACCACCTCCGCAATACACAATGTGACACACGGCCAACACATATCCAGTACACCTCCAACATCACACATAATAAACAAATACTGCGACCGGTTGCTGTCTCCCCTAATATTTCAAATCCAAACACATTACTAACAACTCCATTATGTTACTCTGGCGGTCACTGACCCCATCACAAATTAAACATGCCTCAAATCAGCATAAAAACATTACTGGTTTGCTAAACTTCATTCAAATCGGCTCCCTCCCAATCTAGCCTTATCTTTACCTTAAATCAAATATCATGCTGATGAACAAACCTCCCTTAAATATCTTACGACGTACTCTCCGTACACAAAAATATAATAACACAAAATAAGGATGACCGTGCGATACCCTAAATTATACAAAAAACAAACTTAACCAAAATTATATACAACCATATCCGCTTGCGTTCACCGATACAATTCTGGCTGAATTATAATAAATATAATGTCATGGTACTCATCCTACTCCAACGGATGGTACTGTCATCATCTCGGTAGTTCTCTCGTGCTCCCTACCCCATCATGGACCCCATGCAGATCCTGGTCAGCTGCATCGTTCCAGTGGTTTTGTTCCTTGTCACCACGATTTCCTCCTCGTAGCTTCCTTGATGCGTGGCTGGGCTGATGAATACAATATGTTAATATTCATGAATATATGGGACCACCATAATTATAATTTACCTGTACACAGTGTTTCACACGATTCGTTCTAAAATGCCTAAGCTACTCTACCAGGGTACTCAATTCAACAGCGTTGTCCATGCAGCGCCTACGCCACTGTCACTTCTAGCTATAGCTATTGACTGTCGCCACTTCACTTACACTGTACCGTAAACTTTACATACGGATTTACACACTTGTGCAGTCTTAAGTCGCCTCCAAAATGCAACCGCACTGGACTATGCCACAAAAAATGCTTATAAGAATGGTCACTATACTTTAGCTCTAATTACGCGGGCTGTCGCGGCAATTGCGACCGAGAAACTGGACAACTTCTCCAACCTGGCCGAGGTTCTTAAAGGCAAGCAGCGATTTGACAAGGAGTGGGAGGATTTAAATTCCAAAATCCACAAATATGCTCGTACGACGATAAGACACAGTTCATCCGCTTCCTCATGTTCCCAAGGTCTCAACCACATCACTAAATCCAAAAATCGATCTTACAGTTTGATATCATAGAGCTCCGTGACCCGAAATTTCGCGGGCTTTGCTGGCGTGGGTAGCTTCCCTCTCTCAGATTGGCTCGTTCAAATTTTCCACCCCCCGCCAATTTTCTAATCCAAATAATTCAAATTTGGACAAAATCACAATGTTTCGGGGCATTTTCGAGAGGCTAAAAATCCCCTGATGTTAGCTGTGCAACTCTCAATTTTATAAGATAATTATTTCTCGAAACTATCAAAAATGGGCGTGGTTTGGATCTTCTGTCCTTTCCCGACGAGACATCTTCTTGCTTTCACACTTCTGGGTTGTTGACCGGGCGAATCTTTCTCTTCGTAAATCGGCAACTCTCATTCCCACGTCCCTGGGGTTTGTTCAGCTCGGCCGTGCCTCACCTAGTGTATGCGTTTTATGCCACTTACCCAGCCAAGACTCAGCTAAGGCACGTACACCTCATCCCCTCTCAGATCAAAGATGCCGTAAATAACTGCAAGGTGGTCTGACTTGCAAGTGCGAACTTCATGAAATACCATCATGAGACTATATGCTAGGCTCATAATGCATATCGGTCTCAGTATCTTTTGATGCACCAAGTTCTTCTGACAGCCTACTAGTACTTCTTTGCGGATTTTCTTCCAAAACGCTGCGTGTATTCTCAATATCCCATAGCTTAGGTCCTCCAGAACGTGGTAAATCTGTAGTGTTTTCTTCTCCAGTGTTGAAATCATCGTTGTGACACACGCTCACAAATGACACCTCCTTCCACTTCATATATTCTTCGAGTCGCGGAAGCAGCATTGTAGTCTTGATCCCAGTAGTGCTTTAGAACTTTGTAAGTTCCATTTGTGAATGTGTATCAACAACTGACGACTGATACATTCTGGCAATTTATGCAATTCTAGTCATGGCCTCCTGTAAATACCATTGACGAACAAATGAAAACCAATTCTAACTTATAAAACACCGAACTTCAAAAACGTCATTACTATGAGACATCCTAATGTTCATTTTTCATTAGTATTTTAATCTTCATGAATAGCAGTCATTTACGTGATAACAATCAAGATGTTTAGCCTATTTTCATTTATGAAGAAATAGGCTTATGAGAACACCTTTTGTGTGCGTCTGTGTGTGTGCCACCCCCTCCCCCTCGCAAATAAAATCTGAACGGCTGGAGCGATTTCAATGAGACTCGGTAACGATATAGAACTATTCTGTCCGACCCCGACCGTGTCCTTCAAATGTTGTTACGTCTCACCAAACCAACATGGTGGCTGTGCGAAATATATCTACCAGCATTCTATATCTCCGAAACTATTACAGATAACATCCTGAAATTTTGTACGGTGATAAAGAGCGCTACTGGACGTCCACCTATGTAACTTTCAAAAACCTGTTTACAAAACGAACATGGTGGCCAAGCGAAGTTAAAACATTTAAATAGACTTTTATCGCGATTTAACCAACCGAACGCCGTGAAACATGGTACAGCAAATGTCTGTATACATTGTAATGCACTGGCAACTAATATAGTTCAATTATTCACATATCCTCACGATGGCGGCTGTGCGAAATTTTAAAATTAAGTTTTCATTTCTTGTGTCCTAATCATGCGATAAAAGTCAAAGTTTGAATAATGAACCTACGCAATAATCGTCATCTAATAGTATATAACTCTATGGCTGACATATGTAACAATCCAACATGGCGACCATCAGAAATATTTAGGCAGTTCTCAATATTAACTAATCTATGGCAGCAATCAAATTGAAATTTTGTATGTTGATAGAGGCTATGAACATAAGTTCACCTATGGGACTTTCAATAATCTTGTGAGCACAAATCCAACATGGCGGTGACGCAAAATTTAAATATAAAATTGACGTTTCGTGCGAATTAACCATCCGAGAGCAGTGAAACTTGGTACGGTAAATGCATATACAAATTTTAATCCACTGACATCTAATTTATTTCAATTGTTTTCATAACCTCAAGATGGTGGCTGTGCGAAATTTTAAAATCTCGTTTTCTCTTCTTGTGTCCTAATCATGCGATTGAAGTTTGAATAATACACCTACGCAATAATCTTTATGTAATAGTATATAACTCGATGGCCTACATATATTAAATTCCAACATGGTGACCATCCAAAATATTTAGACGGTTCTCAATATCTATGAATCTATTACAGCAATCAAACTGAAATGTTGTATGTTGATAGAGGCAATTAACATAAGTAGGATATATGAAAATAGGTTGTTCACTGTAGTTCTTCATGGAACTGCTTTCTAACTTTATTGCTTTTTGTAAGATATCCTAATATATGAGTGAGGAAGCAGGGCATGTCTGCTGAGCTTTTGGCAATGTATTTCTCTACAATTGTCTATGCAAGACTTAACAGTACGTTCCCTGAATAGCGTTCAAGTCAAGATTCAAGTTTTAGTAGTGTGCGGTTGTATATTTTGAAGACAGCACGATTTACAAAATATTACCACTATACTTTCTTATTTATAGTGAGGCAATCTTCACGGGGAACGTTTTTTTAAATTTAGTTTTCTCTCTATAGCCACTAAGTTTGTGGCTTCTAGACATTCCTTATTTGTGGTTTACATAGAGGCAGTGTGGAAGCAGGAGCAAGAGCTACTCAGTGGTAGTGGTAATTAGCCTATTACATTTAACAGAACAAAACCTACATTATGGCCATTGGCTGCGATTAATAATTATATAAATATATCTTTACTTTGATGAAAATAAAAGAATAGGACATGATCTATATTGATCATATTTAGAACAATACGAAGATACAATTCCAGCAAATCGACCTTCAACTGTTCTCTGTATCAGGAACGAGTAGAATATTCAGCATGGTACCTTACGTAGCTTTTCGATCGTATCGTAAAGCGGGCTGTTTCAAAATTGAACTACAAATAAATCATGGCATTGAGGAGTGAGTCGTCGCTAAGTTTAAAGTGTAGGGTTTATACAATTTTCGCGAGCGAAGCCGCTACGGGTAATGCTAGTTTTACATAAAACATAAACTTCGTACTGTCTCGCGTTGAAATAATATAGGTTTATGAACCATGCGGTACAGAATACTGTATATTTCTGCAAAAACAATAGACTTCTTTGGCCGAGGGATATTTAACAATTTATTAATAGTTGTTTATTGAAATTCGCCGGTTACAATGGGCAGTAAAAGTGACAAGTGAGTTGCTGATTGATGTTTTAAGGGGTTGAATATTGAGGTCATCTGCCTCTATACAGTATAACTGATGTATGTAGCATAATATTCCAAATTTCGGCGTGATATAAAACACTTGGTATCACTTTTTTTTTTAAGGCACGTGGAACATACTTTAGTTTGGATATTTATAAATGGCTGCAGCTTAAAATATTCTATATAACATCTGTGTATACAGGGTGAGTATTTCTCAACTATTTCTGATCCGTTGCAGATATATAAGGTGCGTTCAAAAAGTAACGAGCCGGAGGCTGGAATGCGCAAACCGGTGACTACATCGGCTAATCGTGGCGTGTGTAGCGAAGTGTGGTTCCGACCAGAGCGTGGAAGGTCACAGCCCGTCGCTAGAGGGCACGCGTGCACGTCACGTGACGATACAAAGCGAGCAGCAGCATGCATCAATCGTCCAACGCTGCCAGTCGCATTGCAAACAGTGACATGGAGGCGTCAACCGAAGAGCAAAGAGGTGTTGTTCGGTTTCTGACAACGGAAGGAGTAGGGGGAACGGACATTCATCACCGAATGTCACAAGTGCACGGCGAACACTGCATGTCCCTTGCAAGGGTCAAGGCGTGGCACAAGCGCTTCAGGGAAGGACGGGTGTCGTTAGCCAATGATGCCCGGTCTGGGGCACCCCGCCCCCCCCCCCCCTGAATTACCGATGACAACGTCCAGCTGGTTGATGCACTCATTACCCAGGACCGCCAAGTGACAGTGAACGCTATAGCCGCCGTGGTCGCTCCACGACAATGCACGACCTCATACGAACAACACAGTTGGGTAGATTATTGGCTGAGGAATAACCTACCCACCAAGGGAAGATGATTAAGAAAAAGAAAGTGGGTTTCGGACTGGAGAAAAAGGATAGAGAAATAGGATGAGAGTTCCACAAAAGTTATAAATTTAACCTTTAATGAACTTAGAGGCGGTTGCAACTGCAAATCTGATACCTAAAGTGGGAACGGGCTTGGTCGAAGCTGACGGGAACCGCAGCTAAGACTTGGGCGGTTTGCCAGAGAAAGGCTTTAGTGTATTTCCTCCCAAGCATGCATAAGACTACTATGGGGAAGGGTGATAGTCTGGCAAGACAAATAGTAGCAGATTTGTTCTGTATTACCGATGGCATGAACTTGGGAAGAGTCAGGGAAGACAGGATCTTGCCTAACCGTTGTACTAGAAAAATGAGAAAGCGAAAAGAAACGCTTGATTTATTTAACAATTCAAAAGAAGTTGATAACTTTAACAAATATATACTTTCAATTTGGTTAACAATTTTTGGGTCACAGACCTCAGAAAACATTAAACGTTTGCTCCAGGCAATTGACAATTTATGAGGTTTCAAACCTTATATATTTTCTAAAATCTTTGTAAGAAAAAAACCAAATGAAGTTATTAAAATTTAACCATTAAATAGAGTACAAGGTGTGTACTTTAAGAAATTCCTGAGAGAATATTCTAGAAAGAGTGACAACTTCGAAAATAACAATAAGAAAAACATGAAGAATAAGATAGAAGTTCCTACAACTTCTTATATTTATACAGAATTACTGTTGGTTAATATACAAATAAGGGCAGGTCACTTACTGTGAAACCTGAAGAGAAAATCAGAAGGAAGGTTCTCGACCTCCTATGTTTAAATAGGAATCACGAGCCAAATGGGGCAGTTTCCATTTCGTGAGACCTAGAAATAACTCACTCAAGAGTTGAAAGAATTGTTTTCCCTGATTATAGGAAAGAAACAATGTAAGCATGAACCGTGTATAAAACACGTAGTTATACAGAAATTAATTAATGATAAACAAGCAAGATGGAAGGGCACTTCGTTAGAGTGACACCTTATAGAAAAGTTACAATTTTATTAATATGGTGTGTTAGTAGAAGGTTTAGGGAAGATCAATTGGGATTGAGGAGAAATGTTCATGGCCTTATTTAATGTAAACGGACGATCGCGACGCGGTATAAAAGTTGGACAAGCACTAGTTTTCACTATAGTCTGTTAAATAGATGAAAAGTTCACTGTAGAAACACGAAAGTTTATGAGAAATAAAATTATTGCAATGATGAAAATAACTGGTTGCACTAGGTAGGCGAGAGTCTATTTCTTGAGAAGGTTGTGAATTACAATTAAATGCGCCATAGAACATTCCATCGGTGGAAGAAAATTCGCTATTGAGCTTTAATTCAGACGTGAGATTCTTCAATTTTAAATAGTATTCTCACAAGTGAGTGAAAAATACATGACGGCAGGACTTGTAGATAAAGTACAGGATCTGGAAGGTTCCAGAACGATCTTAATAGAAGAATGGGGTCAAAGTTAATCCAGTGGAGGAACTAGCTTGGTAATTTATAGACAGCGGGTATTAGGTAATATCCCACGTGGTGAGAAGATTTCTCATTTAACAAGCATAAGAAATGCTGCTTTTCACCAAGATTGGCTTAATTAGACAAAAGCCCAACATGGAAAATCCCGCGAAGGATGATTATTTCAATAAATAAGTAATTTCACACTGCCTATAAAAGATCGTTAAAAGCATGTAGAAGTTAAAACCATGAAGATGAGGTTAAAACTTGAAGTTTGTACTTAACTTTGCTGCATGGCGAAGGTGAGGTTCTCCTTGATGTTTAAAGTTACCACATGGCGTGGAATCTAAAAAATGCCTCGTTAGGTCAGGAGGCTAGCTCTAGTTGAGCCTTAACTGAGTCGACGGCCGGTGCACAAGTGAGACCCACTCAGCGACGCACAGAGAGTCCAAGGAAGGGAAAGGAGTGGGGGTAGGATACAAAAGGAATACATATCAGAATAACCAACATAAGAAATTAAATTCTCTTGAGGAGATGGTCTTCAAAGAGTTGATAGCAGGCGATACTAGCACAGCATGGTGAGTGAAAAAGTAGACGAAGTTCTCTTGCTCATGGAGAAGATAGCTGGCGATGGTAACGAAATCTGGTGGCCAGATGGATAAGTAAATCCTCTTGCACCAGGAAGAATTGAGGAGCTTCAGAGATTCGCTGCTAGATGACGCTAGGTGGGTCATGGAAGATATATATCTAGAACAGACTCACAAAAGATATAAGCGACATGACCATCAAAGAGAAAATAGAAGATCACTGTTGGTGTTTGATAAAGAGGAAGGAATGAACAAGCAAAGAGCATTAAACTTTATATTCTCTCGTACCGTGTATTCCAAGAATACACCAACAGTCGCAGCACTCCTGCAGAAATTCAAATGGGAGGTTCTCGGCCACCCTCCATACAGTCCAGACCTCTCTCCCTGTGATTACGCCATGTTTGGTCCCCTGAAAAGGGCTCTGCAGGGCCAACGATTCACCTCGGACGCCGACGTCCAGCTGTACGTGCGGAACTGGTTCACATCGCAGCCCAGGGAATTTTATGAGACAGCCATTCACCGCCTCGTGTCACAGTGGGACAAGTGCTACTACTGCGAGGGCCAATACTTCTAACATACAGGTACTGGTTTCTGTAATTATGCCCCCGGCTCGTTACTTTTTGAACGCACCTTATATATGTGTCGTTTTATGTTTTATGTACTGTATGGTAAGAAAGGGCTCGTAAACTAACGTGGAAAGTTATCCCATTGCATCACTTATCGATGTTATGATGATATCAACTTTATCCGAATGCTGATCAACCGAAATCTCGTTCCTAGTTGTTAAATTCTAATGTGCGTGCTATGTATTGAGGTATTGACGCACGAGGAAATCATTGCCAGTGTTATGAACGGCCGTGCCGAAAAAGGACCACAGTGAGTAAGCTGTCACTGCCTTGAGACTACTATGAAGTGCTTAGAACAATAACAAGAATGTGATGCTGTCAGTAAAACTTGTGAAAGATTTAGTGGCAAAAACAAAAAGTATTCTCAGCCCTGAACCAAAAGACTATTTGGGACTTCTTTTCAGAAACTGTAGGCCTACTTTAATGTACTACTTTATGTAAGGGATGTATTTGTAAGACGTGTGCTACAAAACATATACAATTTTGTGTTTAATATCACAGTATCTTTGTTTCATGTTGCTCTCATAACACTGGCACAAATATTTCTTAAATGATCGGTTTACCGAAAGGTCAATTAACCGACGATTGTTTCAGACAATTGATGCTCTACTGTAAGTACTGATTCCAACCCCAAGCAGGGCAGTTCTTTATTAGGAAAACGCAGCAATGTAAATATTTCGAAAAACAAACGAGTAGCCTTATTTTGAAGAAAAAAGGAGCATATAAACTGGTAGGTTTTAATCGTATTTCCAGCAGTAGTGTGCTACTATCATGGCTTTTCGAGTGAAGCGCTATTAAGCAAGACGTGCTCGTTTGAATACGCTCTTTCTTCTAAAGGTATTAGTCAAACCTTCAAATTAAGTTGTTGTTGGTTCTTTTAGGGGCTTTCCTACGTCGATATCAACTAACCCCGTGTGCTTGGGTGTATAATAACCTGTGTCATTGTGATGGAAGTGGTAGTGTGTATTTGTAATTGAGACAAGAATTGGGAAGTCGGCAGCAGTGGCCTTAAGTTAGGTACCATCCCCGCACTTGCCTGGAGTAGAAGTGGAAAACCACAGAAAACCACTCATAGGACAGCTGAGGTGTGAATCGATCCCTCCTCTTCTCAGTTTTGCCTCAAGAGGCTGATTGCACCCTGTTCCGTCTCTTAGACCAATATTAAATTTCTTGGCAGACTGGGAATCGCAGCTGGACCTCCGCGGTGACAGCCAAGTTTGCTTGTTTCTACGCCATGAGGTGGACGTGTTTGGTGATTTAAATGAAAATATGTTAGTATTTGAAACTTCAAGTAATGCTGTGACCCCTCACTCATAACGAAATAGAATGGAAATTGCAATGTCGAATAGGTAGAACATCAAATTTGTCACAGTACTAGACTTTAAAATAATTTAACATAATTTTCGAATGTATTCAAACGACACAAAAAATGGTTAAAGAAGAAAGTAGAATTTTGTATGAAAAATGAACATCTCGAGTAATTTACGTTGTTTCTGGTAAAGTAATAGACACATGTTTCGTCAGCTAGGGCTTGAAAAATAACCTTATACTTTTCAACAGTATACCCTCATTTCTCACATCCTTCATTCACAAAACTGCGTATTTCCAGTAATAACCTACCTACACATTTATTGGCAACAGCCTTGTGCCAGCTGCCGCTACATTGAACAGTGCGCGGGATTAGAGCTAGTGCTAATCAATAGCAATTGGAGCGCAGTAATGAGGTAATTGTTCGCAGTATTCCATGCAGATGAGTAGTCATTGCATATAGTGGACTTGGATAGACAATAATTCATCGTATGACCCTTATGCAAGTGCCCTGTTGTTCGTGTACAGGTACCAAAGTCTACTCGTAAAGTAACGTGTTATTCTCGTACAGTTACCGTAGTGTACTCGTAAAGTAACGTGTTGTTATTGTAAAGGTACCGTAGTGTACACGTAAAGTAACGTGTTGTTCTTGTAAAGGTACCGTAGTGTACACGTAAAGTAACCTGTTGTTCTCGTACAGGTACCATTGTGTACAAGTAAAGTAACGTGTTGTTCTTGTAAAGGTACCGTAATGTACTCGTAAAGTAACGTGTTGTTCTTGAACAGGTACCATGGTGTACACGTAAAGTAACCTGTTGTTCTCGTACAGGTACCATAGTGTACAAGTAAAGTAACGTGTTGTTCTCGTAAAGGTACCGTAGTGTACAAGTAAAGTAACGTGTTGTTCTTGTAAAGGTACCGTAGTGTACAAGTAAAGTAACCTGTTGTTCTTGTACAGGTACCGTAGTGTACACGTAAAGTAATGTGTTGTTCTTGTAAATGTACCATAGTGTACAAGTAAAGTAACCTGTTGTTCTTGTACAGGTACCGTAGTGCACACGTAAAGTAATGTGTTGTTCTTGTAAAGGTACCGTAGTGTACAAGTAAAGTAAGCTGTTGTTCTTGTACAGGTACCATAGTGTACACGTAAAGTAACCTGTTGTTCTCGTACAGGTACCGTAGTGTACTCGTAAAGTAACGTGTTGTTCTTGTAAAGGTACCGTAGTGTACACGTAAAGTAATGTGTTGTTCTTGTAAAGGTACCATAGTGTACAAGTAAAGTAACCTGTTGTCCTTTTAAAGGTACCGTAGTATACTCGTACAGTATCCTATTGTTCTTGTAAAGGTACCATAGTGTACACGTAAAACATTGTGTTGTTCTAATACAGGTTCCGTAGTGTACTCGTAAAATAAAGTGTTGTTTTTGAAAGGTACCGTAGTATACACGTAAAGTATTGTGTTGTTCTTGTAAAGGTACCGTTGTGTAGGTAACATGTGATTTAACGTATTGTGCCGACATTTCAGGGGGCTAAGCCACTATGAGTGTGGACTTACTGTACACTATGTGTCTGTTATATCCTATACATATGAAATAACGTATTATTCTTTTAATTTAACTTGATGCAAATTATCTAATTTCAGGCAGGAAAACTGCAGCCTTTTATTTGAAACCGCAATGCCATCTTTATTCCTGAGATATCGTGTGTGTTACCTGCAGTTGTCATGGAGCTGTCTCTTGCATGATACTGTTGTTGTTCATAATTCATTGAAGTGCTTGGGTCTACTTGGTCATCTTCCCCGTGTCGTTGGGTGTGTGTTGAACTTGTCTGATAACCTGTATTGCTATGATGACTGTAGGAGTGTGTGTAGCTGTGTTAGGAACAGGGATAGGGTAAGCGCCTTGGGACTTGCAGTAAGGTACTATCACGACATCTGCATGGAAGGAGTGTGGAAAACCCCAGGAGAAAACTACACTCAGGATAGCCGCTGTCTGCACCGGAATTCGAACTACAATCACCTGATTTGCTGCTTCCCTTGCAGCCGTGGTGCACGATTTAACGAGCACGACTACGCCGCGGGGTTTGCATGATACTATATTTGTGCTGAAACTCCTGATCATTTATCAATTGTATCGCATTTTGTCGAATTTGATGTTTGAATATTACGCTTGCACATTGTTAGTCTATAAAAATAATGACCTCATGGCTTGGACAAGGAATGTCTCTTAATCAAAACTCCTGTCTCAGTGATATTTACGATTAATTTCAATTATTCATTATCACGTGAGCCTCGCATATCGAATGAATAAAGCCGGGTGCTATGTAGAAAAATAAAGTTGATAATTTGTTTTTCTCTTCTTAAGTTCCGTAAAAAGAACACTAATCGATTTCTGCTCGTGGCCTTGTTACAAATATAAATATGTATAAATAAATCTTCAGGAAATAATTTTCCTTAAACGGTTCCACCTCCTTGCCAAGTATCTTCTTTATAACTCAATTGACCCCTTCATGGTGTAGCGACTAGCGTTCATGGCTGCCACCCTGGAGGTCCGGGAGCGATTCTCGACTCTGCCAAGAAATTTCAATTCTGGTGTGAGGGCTTGAACGGGAGATAAACTCAGCCTCGTGAGGTAAAACTGAGAAGAGGAGGGTTTGATTCCTACCTCAGTGACACTGGAAGTGGTTTTTCGTGGCTACCTAGGCCTACTTCTACTCCATGTAAATGCTGGGATGGTTCCTAACATGAGGCCACGGCAACCTCCTTCCCAATCCTAGCCCCAATTTACAAATACACACACTATTACAGCCATCACAATAACACAGGTTATCGCACAAATTACACTCACACACACCCGAATTCATGGGGCTATATGACCACGACGTCGCAGTTCCTAAAATAAGCAACAACAACTAATCACTCAATTACATCACAAATTATCATCAGCCTATTTTCTGTATGTTTGCGTCCGTGTGTGTGTCCCCTAATAACGTTTAAACGGCTGGAGTGATTTCAATGAAACTCAGTAAGGTATTAGTAGCCTACTATTTCGGCCGACCTCGACTGTGCCCTTCAAATTTTATTACGTCTGACCAATCCAACATGTCGGTTGTAAGAATTATTTCACCGGCATTCCATATCTCCGAAACTGCTACTCCTATCACCCTGAAATTTTTTACGGTGATAAAAGGCACTACAAGACGTTCGCTTATGTGACTTTCAAAAAAAAAACCTACAAAACAAACATGGTGGCCAAACAATGTTGAAACATTTAAGTAGACTTTTCTCGCGATTTAACCATCCGAACGCAGTGAAACTTGGTACAGCAAATGACTATGCAAATTTCAATGCACTGACCTCTAATTTAGTTCAATTGCTTACATAACCTCAAGATGGCGGCTGTGCAAAATTCTAAAATTAAGTTCGTATTTCTTGTGTTCTAATCATGCGATCGAAATCAACGTTTGAATAACGAACGTACACAATAATCCCCATCTAATAGTACATAACTCTATGGCCTAAATATTAAAATCCAACTGGGCGACCATCCGAAATATGTATACGGTTCTCAATATATATTAATCTATGACAGAAATCAAACTGAAATATTGTGTGTTGATAGAGGAAATAAACCATAAGATCAGCTATGGGACGTTCAATAACCTGGTGAGCACGAATCCAACAAGGCGGCGACGCGAAATGTAAATATTCAAAAGGACGTTTCTCGCGATTTAACCATCGGAGCACAGTGAAACTTGGTACGGTATATGATTATATAAATTTTAATTCACTGGCATCTAATTCATTTAAATTATTTTCATAACCACAAGATGGCGGCTGAGCGAAATTTAAAAATCTCGTTTTTATTTCTTTTGTCCTAATCATGCGATTGAAGTTTGAATAAAACACCTACACAATAATATTCATGTAATTGTACATAACTCTAAGGCCTATGTATAAAAATCCAACATGGAACATGGTGACCATCCGGAATATTAAGACGGTTCTCAATATCTACGAATCTATTACAGCTATCAAACTGAAAATTTGTATGTTGATAGAGGCAATTGATATCAGTAGGATATGTGAAAAAAGGCTATTTAGTTCTTTACAGAACTATTTGTTTTTTCTCTTTTATAAATTCGACACAACTGTAGCGCGTAAAATTAAATCCGATGCCCGTGTGACTTAGACAAGTAAATAACTCTTCAAGGTTATAACTAATAAGTAGACTGTTATTTGTAGCTCTTCAGTCGGTCAACACGATTGTGCCCAATGAATGGGTGGGGTACTATAATTATATAAGTAATTATGTAAACACACTCCTGGAAAAAATTACATGTATTAATTAATTATCACAAATAAATGGGGGCAATTTAGGATAATTATTATTAATAATTAATAATTAAGGAGGTGGAACCGTTCAAGGAAAATTATTTTCTGTGAAGTCATATTTAAGTTTTTAGCAAGGCCACGCCCAGAAATCGATTAATAATATTTAATTAATGCGTGTCATTTTTCCAGGAGTGTGTGCATACATATTTATATCTTCTACCCCGCCCATTCATTTCGTATAGGCAACATTGAAAAAGAATGGCTTCAGATCTCTACATATACCGTACAAGGGTGTATCTTAATTATACCGACAAAAAAATCAGGGACGCTCGGCGTGTTATATAAAAGACGATGCAACAATCGGATTGACGGAGAAAAATTTTCCCTTCGAGAAAATGAGGTTACTTTGTTACTTCCGGGCGCGCGATTCAAATTGACGGGCTCGCCATATTTGCTGAGACTAAGTGCAAGCCACTGGGGTTCAGTGCTATTTCGTCCAGGTGCTATTTCGTCCAGCAACAAATTTCCTTAAAAAACGTGCCATTTCATCCAGCTTGGTTTTACAAATTATTACACAATTTAATGAGTGCCATCTCGTCCAGACGAAATGTTGACAAGGGTTGAGGCAGTGCAGTGTGGGATTTCCCACCCATCCCTGCTGTGGAATTCCATTCCTCCCCGCCCCACCTCTGTTTATGAACAGAGGCTTAATTCATTCGAATGATCTCTATGAATTAACATCCTTGTTAATTATGGAGTTTTCAACCATTACAAGGGGCCAACCTAGTTTATTACTTAACGGGTATCGGTATACGGTTAAGAATGAGAAGAAGTGCGGTGAAGTTGTGTGGCGTTGTGTTAACCGTTCTTGTAGTGGAAAAGTGTTTACTATAAACCGTGAAATTATTAAAGAAGAGATCCACAATACGTGTGTTCCTGATGTGGCTGCACAAGATGTCCATAAGGCTATGGCACAGGGAAAGAAGACAGCCCGCGAAGAAGCTGATAAATCCATTTTACAGGTAGGTTTATATTTTTATTAGTGACAATATTGACGCCCCAGACTCTATAGTGCGTCTCTACCTTAAAAGACAGTACCGGTACGCATTAAATGGAGCGCGCTGATGCCAGATCTACTGCATATATCAAGTTCTGCAAGGCCGGACACATGATGAAACATAACTCGTATACAGGCGTGCTTTTACGAAAATCTCAGGAAATTTCCAAAATATTTGTTTGTTGTATATAACTGTACCTCATGCCTTGCAGCGAACGACGGCACAATATTTAGATAATAGATACACCGAAGCTCAGAGAGCGATTTTAATCCACATTTTTTTTCTATTCTCACTATGTTGTTTACATTATAAGTATTTCATTGTAAAATATAGTTGACTGGTGGCAAACGAGCGGAGCGAGTAACGTCCATTATTACAAACATCAAAAAATTACTTATTTTTAACAAGAAACGCAATGAAATGAAACAGTTATTGTAGACCTGTCAAACTGTCAATCATAGGTGTTTGGACGAAATAGCACTAGTGGACCGGCAGAGAGTCAACCCACCTGCCTCTGTTCGTGGAATTTGGACGAAATAGCACCTGGACGAAATGGCACGACGCCAGCCGCTGGCCACTGCTGTGCTTCAGGCAAGGGAAGGGATGATAGACGGAGACAGAGATATGCTGGTGCGACTGACGCACTCACAACTCGGCCTCAGTGGGCAGTGTACAGTCTTTTCTACACACATTGGCTACTACTTTTGCGGGATAAATTGGTGAGAATGGCTCCGTTTCGGTACACTAACGAAGAAATGGCTGATATGCACCTACTGTAGCTTATAGCGCAGCAAATGACAACGGGAGAGAAGCCGCACGCATTGATAGCGTCCTGCACCCTAATCGCCGCCAACCTCATCATTCAACCTTCGTGTCAATTGACAGGCGACTGCGTGAAGGAGAGAGCTTTGTGCCTCAGATGCACGACGCTTGCAGGATGTCGTCGGTACCGACCCCAGAGTTTGAAGAGGCTGCATTAGAAGAAATAAATTATAATCCTTCTACCAGTAAGAGGTCTGTCACGAGGAATGTTGGTGCTTCTCATATGACGGTGTGGAGGGTTTGGAAGGACCAGCAATTGTACCCTTATCACAATCAATCATTGCAAGAACTAACACCTCTGGATTACCCTCAACGCCTAACATTTGCAAGGTGGGTCTTAAACAGCTATGGAAATATTCCACACTTCTCGTCATCGCTCCTTTTCACAGATGAAGCTACATTTACGAGGGAAGGCGTGGCAAACTCCAGAAATCGGCATTTTTGGGCGGATGAAAACCCTCATGGGACAGTGGTTCGCTCATTCCAGCATTCCAGTGTTAATATTTGGGCCGGCATTGTTGGTGACTATTTAATGGGCCCGAATGTCCTTCCTCCTCGTCAGAATGTTGAGGAATACTACTGTTTCTTGGCAGAATCACTGCCTGATTTATTGGAAGATGTTCCCCTGGGTATTCGACAGCAAATGTGGCTGTGTCATGATGGTGCTCCACCGCATTTTGCTCGCCGTGTCACACGACACTTAAATGATCATTATCCAAGAAGATCGGTAGGTCGTAGTTGGCCAGTTAAATGGCCTCCGCACTCGGCCGATTTAACTCCCATGGACTTTTCAGGCAGCTTTCCAGGTCATTCGTAACACACCACACATCCTGAACAGAGTCCAAATAACACTAATACACCGCTGCATCGAAATTGGAGGGGGGGGGGGTATTGTTTCTTTCGTTCAGTATTTCATTCCATTTATGCCCACAATGTTGTGAGTAAATGAATGCACGACCGTACAACGGCATCTTTGCGTATGTCAAATAATAAGGAAAGTTATTGAGACGAACAGACGAGAAGAGAAACTATCAAGTACATTTCATGACTGACAAGTGTGTCACTTTTACCGTATGTCCTTGAACTGTGTGTGCGATTATGGCTGCTTAGTAAACAAATTTGGATATTGCCTGAAAGGGACATGACAATTCTGCGCGAAGCGAACGAGGAAACTTGCGCATTCCCGCCAGCATATCTCTGTCTCCTATCACACTCCCTTCCTTTGTCTGAATCACAGCAGTGGTCAGCGGCTTGTGCTCTGGCTCAGCAAATACTGGGAGTTCGTCGATTTGAATCGCGTGCCCGGAAGTAACAAAGTAACCTAATTTTCTCGAAGAGAAAAAATTTCTCCGCCAATCCGATTGCGGCATCGCCTTTTACGTAGCACGCAGAGTGTCCCTGATTTTTTTTGTCGGTATAATTATGGTACACCCTGGTATGTAGACTACTAATTTTCTTTTATGCGACTGCATTTATACTTAGTTTCGTGGTGATGCTCAATTAAATCGTGAGTAACTAGTTTAATGTCTAAACATATGTGTGGCTAACATCATGAATATTTTAAAGTGGATAAAATTGTGACCCCGTCAAGGTCAGTGCCTACCAATCGTATGTATACCTGCTGGATATAGCTGATATCTTAAATAAGCTCTAAGATCGACTGAGCACATAACAACTGCTAAATGGAAAGGAATCACATACAAGAAGTACCGTAGCTTAACATAAGTTATGCTTTCTATTTTTTATTTTGTAGAATTTAGCATTTAAAAATGAAATATTTCGCATTTTGAATTCCAAATTGAGACCACGGGGCCCCGCCTCCTTCCTAAACCTATCCCCAATATACAAATACACACACTAGTACAGCCATCATAATAACACAGGTTATCACACAAATTCCACACACACACACACACACACCCAAATACACGGGGCTATGTGACTACGATGTCGCAGCCTCTTAAATAAGCTACGACAACTTAATGCGACCTGACATTCTGGAGTGTTTTTCTTTGTTGATGATGACGAAGTTCTCCACAGTTCTCCCAGCAATCCAACGAAGCACGCAATATCAAAGTGGTAGGTCCACAGACAGCGAGATACACTAAATGGTAGGAGCAGTTGAAATTCGCGGTTTCAGTGGCCTGTGGGTTTGACTCTGCAGTCCTCTGCGTACTTAATTGCCTGCTGCCACGGAGGGAAAACAATTCTACTGGTTGGACAATCTCATCGGAAGTTACCTTACTGACAGAATCCAATATGTAAAAATAAATGACACATTGAGTGCACCGATGCAAGTAAAAAGGGGAATACCACAAGGGACACTATTTTTTATTATATACATTAATGACATAGAAAAATCAATAAATAATCTATACTAATATAATAAAGCTGAAGAGTTTGGGTGTTTGTGTGTTTGTGTGTTTATGTGTTTAAACGCGCTAATCTCTGGAACTACCAGACCGATTGGAAAAATTCTTTTTTTATATGATAGCCAGATTCAAGAGGAATAGTTTAGGCTATGTAGCATTAGGTTACACCTCTCAGGTAATCTTAAAGATTGATTTTTGTTCAGTAAGTCGGTAGAACACGCGATCCCGAACTGCTCTATCCGCATGCGCTGGCGTTATGGTGAGTGATACGTACACCGTTTCACCTATCTGAACCAAACTGTGTATACTTACCCTTTGGAGCCCTGCGAGTCACACTGTCTACGTGAAATTTATGACAAACCAGTCCATTCCCTGCATTTAGGCCCTTTGGTTCAAATCTACACCTTTTCCCCGATCTGAACCAAAATTTGTATACTTACCCTTTGTAACCCTGCGAGTAACACTGTTTACATGAAATTTCGGACAGACCACTCCATTCCTTGCATTTAGGCCCTTTGGCACAAATTTACACCGCTCCACCGATCAGAACCAAAATGTGTATACTTACCCTTTGGAACCCTCCGAGTAACACAGTCTGCATGAAATTTCGGACAGACCACTCCATTCCCTGCATTTAGGCCCTTTGGCACAAATCTACACCGTTTCACCGATATGAACCAAAATTTGTACACTTACCCTTTGGAACCCTGCGAGTAACACTGCCTACATGCAATTTATGACAGACCAGTCCATTCCCTGCATTTAGGCCCTTTGCCACAAATCTACACCCTTTCACCAATCTGAACCAAAAGTTGTATACTTACCCTTTGGAACCCTGCGGGTGACACTGTCTACTTTAAATTTTGGATAAACCACTCCATTCCCTGCATTTAGGCCCTTCATCACAAATCTACACCGTTTCTCCTAATTGCACCAAATTTTACATACACTTTGAAACCCTGCTGGTAACACTGTCCACTTGATATTTCGGACAACGCTCTCCATTCCCTACAATTAGAATAACAGACAAAATGAACTTGAAAACCACGTATTAAGGCCCTAGAACCATTCATGTCCGTAGTGGTGTAACTGTAAGAGCATTTTAATAAGTCTATTGTTGACGGGCAGTTCGGGCTGTATCAAGACACCCCAACCCGTGTTCTGGTGCAGAATTGCGAAAATAGTGGCATCTTGCGCTGTTTATAAATTGCAGTCACTGGGGGTAATTAGTACAAATGATTTCTTAGGCCCCTTTAAACAGTTATCATCATGAAAATATTATGCCTCTGTATAAGTGC
Source organism: Meconema thalassinum (assembly GCA_946902985.2). NCBI lineage: Eukaryota > Metazoa > Arthropoda > Insecta > Orthoptera > Tettigoniidae > Meconema > Meconema thalassinum. The sequence continues at coordinate 243,074,606 of OX336389.2, read as the reverse complement.
AATGGTGTTGGTGCAGTACATTGAGATTATCAGCTGCAATAAGCGTTGGTGCTTTCAAATTTACCTTCATTTATTCCGAAACTTATCGTTAAGCGCTTTGTGGCGATAAATGATACTATTGCTACCTCAGGAGCTCGGGACAGCCGAAGTTTTCCAAAGAGGTCTGATTATTTTCCTACGGCGCTATGCGACAAAAGACGACACTATTGGTCTCTATATTTCTAACAGACAATGAGATATAGGCCCTAGGCAGTGTCTTTTATTTCACTTACTCCTCTTTCTATTTTTTTTTGTAATTTTGTTTGTAAATTACATGTGTCAGTGCTGTAGTTAGTAAATAGCTGTTTCCTTATTCATAATTATCATTACGGGAAAATGACCTGAATGTTACGTTCATTATACTGTACTACTTATCACCCCCACTATGACCACCACCAACACCACCACCACAAAAAGATATATTTTTAAAATATTGTTTTCTGTTAGTTTAAGTATCATGTTCTGTAGTAGTATTCATTATCATCCATAAAACAGATAAATCTATCGGGCGAAGCCGGTCACTACTGCTAGTATAAAATATAGTTCAATTATCACTTATGCAGAAGACACCGCTATATTTGTTGAAGGGAATACTTGCGAAATAGTCAGGCAAGAAGCAACCGAAGCTTTAAAAGGGATTAAATTATCGCTGGATAATAATGAATTGTTTCTGAATGTAAATAAATCAAAATTTATTATTTTCACACTAAAACAATCAAAACTGCTTCAACGAGCTTACAGTACACCGGGAAAACTGTAATACAAGCTGCAACTGCATAAAAATCAACCGCACACAAAATATAAAATACCTAGGAATTTATTTTGATGAAGGCATGAAGTGGAGATCGCACATTAATTTCATCACAAAGAAAATAAGGAGGACAGTTTATGTATTTCATTGTCTGAAACACATTGTCAATATTAAACTACTGAGAGATATCTACTTTTCACTTATTCAGTCTACTCTCACGTATGGATTAATTGCAAGGGGAGGAGCTTATCAAACTATAGTAAGAAAGGCTCGAGTAATGCAAAACTTGGTGTTGCGTATCATGTATAAAAAGGAAAGGTTATATCCTACTAATGAATTGTATGCGGAAGCAAACGTCATGAATATAGGACAACTTGACGTGACGGAAGTCTATAAATATATCTATAAAAATAAAAATTCAGTTTAAAATATGAGCCACACCTACCAAACAAGAGGTAGAACAGGAAATTTGCCTGTCCTCTTCAAACCAAATCTAACTATTACAAAGCGTAATTTTCAATACTTTATTCCTAAATTTTACAATATCCTTCCTAAAGCCATAAAAGAGCAGTTACATAAATCTACAAAGTTTATAAGTAACTCAAATATATTTGTTCGAGAGAATAAAAATGTCATTAAAGATATATTAAAGTAGCTTAATCTATAAATCAGCATTACCATTGCTACTTAGCTATTTCACAACGCTTATTTTAATATATACCGTACAGTATATGTAGCCTAATATATTTTTTAACATGAGCACTCAACGTTATAATTAGGTAAGTAGACCTAATATGCCACCCACAAGGCCTTGCCTTACGTGGTATAGCTTACATGAATTCTTCCCTTACTCGGCTGAATTTGATATTCATCACATAGATCTAAGAATGTACATTTTTAGACGAATTTGTTTACTTAGATAATAATCAGAAATAGACTAAAGTTACGATATGATGAAGATTGTACATATTTAATATAAAGGGACTCCAGTGATCAAGAAAACAAGTGAATTATAGTCTACACTCTACAGTGTTGTAGTGACAAGGACAATGGCTATATAGCACACGCGATTGCTTGGACAATGTACGGGTATGTCCTAATACTTAAAAAGCTATGTATGCATATACAGTATTTTCTTGTATTGCTGGATGTAATATTGATTATTCTTAATAATAATGATGATAATAATAATAATAATAACATCGGCTTGGCCTGATTGACTGAGTAGTAGGCTATATGATACGCTCATTCCGTTATAGTGTGTTTATGACAGGGGGCTTATAGTCCTCCAGGGTGGGTCAAGTAAGCTATGGCCCAATCAGAAAAGTAGCACATATGTAAAGGTGCTTTAAATCTAGCCTGTCGCCAAATTAAACTGTGAATTTCAATCGTTCTTCTTTGAAGCGTTCCAGTAAGGTGTTCGCCGCCTCCTTTATATAGAGCATCCAGCGTTGAGAAAATACTGTGGAGCCTTATGGCGACAGTGTTGCTAACTCTAGGCAGAGGTAGCGCTGACGTCATACGTTATGTTCACCTGCTTCGAGTACTGCTCTTTCATAAGTTAGCGATACAACACGACCCCAGCAGCCACCTGAAGTAGAACACGCCCAGGAAGGAGCAGTTTTGCAGGTGTTAACGGATTGGACCAGTATTATTAAGGATACCGTACGCGAAGAAAACCGATAACGATATTCATTTCATTGTGATATGACGCATTACTGATTAACAGATGTCGGGAGCACAACCCTACCTTCCTTCTCGGATGTATGCTGACGATGTTAACAATAATTCTTACGTCAGCAATACTGTTGATCGTCCCCTTTTTTTGATATTAGTTAGGCTATAATTTAGTTTCTTTCAATTTTATGCTTGTTGTTGTTGTTTTGTTTAGATTAATATTTGCAATATTGTAGTGAATTAGCCGTGCGGTTAGGGGCACACAGCTGTGAGCTTGCATTCGGGAGATAGTGGGTTCGAACCCCACTGTCGGCAGCCCTGATACGATCGAAAATAAAATAAAACAGACACACAATAATAAAAAAGACGGATAGTGCTTCAGAACTTATGTTGCCAGCGGAACTGAGATGCAATAACAAAGGTAATCAATTGGCAGATAATTGTAGGAATCTATTATGATGATAATAATGATAATTGTTTTTAAGGGGCCTAATATCTAGGTTATCGGCCCCAATATATTATGACGAAAAAATAATCTATTATGACGAAAAATATATATGTTCAGAGTTCCTTAATGATAAAAGGTGAGGTAACAAAACCAGTGTAGGGGGGGGGGGGTCCATTAAAATTAAAAGCCCATAAGACCCATAGTCTTCTTTCAACGCTGGACGCTCTATAGTGTTGTCCTGCGTCAACTATCCCACGCCAAGTAGTGGGCATTTTCGCGTTGGTGGGCACAAATACAAGTTTCCAATGCATCGGCTTGGCCTTGCATCATCACAATATTCCCTCTTACCCAGCATGGCGGCAAAATCATACACTGTGTTTGATCGTTTATTGCCTATCAAAACTCGAAGGGATGATGGCTTTGCGTGAGGATGCCAAATATCAGGTTACAGCACTGATATATTCCGTCCTTGCCAGTCAACTGTACCTTGAGTTACCGTACCTGTTTTAATATTATGTGCTCAAGACGTTGGTTGTGTATAAAACTGAACTTCTAACTTTACCTTGAGTAACTGAAGTTTGAGTGACTTTTTTGCCTACTTGTGTGATTATCGCTCTATAGCATAGATGGGCAATGAGAGAGTGCAGCTCTTGGAGCCAACTGCACGAGCGCGAGCGGAGCCAAGGAGCCGGGACCAGCTGACTGCTCGCTAATACACACATCAAAAAAAGTTTTGCATCACCTCGGTTCCCAGATCTCCGGCATATAGACGTTGACTGTGTATATTGTATCCAAGATACAGTCCCTTTGACTGTTCATAGATGTCACTAAAACTGCTCAAAGATGTAAACAACCATGCATGAGCAGGGCCTATGAGACGGAGGGGGTACGACAGCCGATCAGTTCCAGTCATTCCACCAGGACGAAGGTACGCTGCTCATGTTGTCTGTAGTTCTACCATGCCTAGAAGGTCAATACCGCAGTTCGATCGCGTCCGCATTGTTACTTTGTGTCAAGAAGGGCTCTCAACAAGGGAAGTTTCCAGGCGTCTCAGAGTGAACCAAAGCGATGTTGTTCGGACATGGAGAAGGTACAGAGATACAGGAACTGTCGATGACAGGCCTCGCTCAGGCCGCCCAAGGGCTACTACTGTAGTGGATGACCGCTACTTACGGATTGCCGCTCGGAGGAACCCTGACAGCAATGCCACCATGTTGAATAATGCGTTTCGTTCAGCCACAGGACGTCGTGTTTCAACTCAAACTGTGCGCAATAGGCTGCATGATGCGCAACTTCACTCCCGACGTCCATGGCGAGGTCCAGCTTTGCAACCCCGACACCATGCAGCGCGGTACAGATGGGCCCAACAACATGCTGAATGGACCCCACGGAATTGGCATCACGTTCTCTTCACCGATGAGTGTCGCATATGCCTTCAACCAGACAATCGTCGGAGACGTGTTTGGAGGCACCCTGGTCAGGCTGAACGTCTTAGACACACTGTCCAGCGAGTGCAGCAAGGTGGTGGTTCCCTGATGTTTTGGGGTGGCATTATGTGGGGCCGACGTACGCCACTGGTGGTCATGGAAGGCTCCGAAACGGCTTTACGATACCTGAATGACATCCTCCGACCCATAGTGCAACCATATCGGCAGAATATTGGAGAGGCATTTGTCTTCATGGACGACAATTCTCGACCTCATCGTGCACATCTTGTGAATGCGTTCCTTCAAGATAACGACATCGCTCGACTACAGTGGCCAGCATGTTCGCCAGACATGAACCCTATCGAACATGCCTGGGATATGTTGAAAAGGGCTGTTTATGGACGTCTTGACCCACCAACCACTCTGAGAGATTTACGCCGAATTGTCGTTGAGGAGTGGGACAATTTGGACCAACAGTGTCTTGATGAACTTGTGGATAGTATGCCACGGCGAATACAGGCATGCATCAATGCAAGAGGACGTGCTACTGGGTATTAGAGGTAGTGGTGTGTACTGCAATCTGGACCACAAATGCTGAAAGTCTAGCTGTATGATGGTACAACATGCAATGTGTGGGTCTCATGAGCAATAAAACGAGCTGAAATGTTGTTTGTGTTGATCTCTATTCCCTTTGTATTTAACGGTTCCGGAACTCTTGGAACCGAGGTGATGCAAAATTTTTTTGATGTGTGTAGTTTGTGATGGAACGACTAGATGGCAATATGCGCAGTCAAGGCACAAGCATAGGTACAGCATTGGACCGGGCTGAGTAGGCCTATATTATGTATACGGCTGTACGCTAAATATGAATCACGAACAAGCTTATCACATTTTTATGAACAGTTTTCGCAAACAGATTTCCCAAACATGCACAAAATGACTGTCAAACTTATATCAATGTTTGGTTCAACATATCTGTGTGAGAAACTGTTCTCTCTAATGAAGATAAATAAACCTCCACGAAGAGCCACTCTCAACTGACGCACATCTCACTGCCGTTCTTCGAATTGCAAGTGCAAGATCGATCGCTCCAAATGTAACCCGTCTGCTTAAGCGAAAGGATACGCACACCTCCTCCTCATCATCTGCAGAATGACATTTTAGATATATATAAGAACACATAGGCCTACGTTTTGTTAATGGTGACTGATATTTATTCATGTATTTATTTCTGTACTCCTAGAGCAAGTTTTCATTCCTTGTGTTCTAAATAAGTTGTTGGGTTGGTCTATTGTAGTTTCAGGACTATCGGTAGTGGGCAAAGGAGTTTGTACTTATCAGCTGTCAGAGTAATTATTTATGTTTCCTACACAGAACCTAGTAAAAGGAATATAATTAAACGTAGGCCTATGCATGTAGCACCATAATCTAAACATATAATGCACAACAAACAGGGCAAAGTATAAAGCTGTTGTGATACGCCGCTTGTAACGAGAAGCTGTGCAAGCAGCTACAAGGTTAACTTCGGTGAGAGCGCATACTCGGCTCTTTCTCCTGCCGGAGCGGGAGCTCTGCTCAATGAGCCGAATTGTGCCCATCCCGGCTCTATAGTGTCGTGAGATATTGATTACAACTATGCGTGGTCGCCATATTGGATGTATACACCTTACGAATATGCAACTTCTTCTTTGAAGGTTACTGAAGGAAAGTTCATTTGTAACAAATTTAGTAGTAACTCAATATCTGATTAGCCGGAAGCTTCCTGTGGCCCCCATTTGGCTGTTGACAAGCTATGTAAGGAATCCTATTAAAATACTCCACAGGTGGCCTGGCCTAGCTCTGCACTAAATTTGACTCAAATTGATTCAGTTCTAGACAGAGAGATGGACATCATCTTTTAAATGTCGCAGTAGGTTAAACAGGAACATAAACAAAACAGCAATCCTACCCATAAGAAGTCATTGGTGTTGTTAATTCAACTGAGGGGCGTAGGACATCTTGGTCATCAGCCCCGTTTAGTTGGGTGTGTGTTGAATTGTCTGATAACCTGTATATCTGTGATGACTGTAGCAGTGTACGCAACTGTATTAGGGACAGGGATGAAGTAGGTGCTCCGAGACTTGAAGTAAGGAACTATCCCGACATTGGCTTGGAAGACGTGTGGCAAAAACCACACTCAGGATAGCCACTGTCAGGGCCGGGATTCGAACCTGCGATCTCCGGACTTGCTGCAGCTACCCTCGCGTCCGTGGTGCACGATTTAACGAGCACGGCTACGCCACCTGCCCATAACAACCAACGCAAACAAAAACAAACAGTTTTTTTAGCGTTTGGCTTTTAGTGCCGGGAGTGTCCGAGGACATGGTCGGCTCGCCAGTTTGTAGCTGCTTCTAGGCGGACACCCAATGGGTGAGCTACACGTACCGTCGCGTGTGAAGTGTTGTCTGGGGAGGAAAGTTTGAATGTAAGGACGAGGAGTTGGAAGGTAGCGGCTGTGGCCTATAGTTAGGGACCCACCCCGGCATTTGCCTGGAAGGAAGATGGGAAACCACAGAAGACCATCTTCAAAGTTGCCGGCGGGGGGATTCGAACCTCCTCGCCTCCCGGATGTGAGCGACTGCCAGCAGCCACGCCGTAACGACCACAGCTAACTCACCCGGTAACAAACAGATAAGTATTGAACACTAACGAAGAGAGCATTGGAAGGGAAAAAATTGCCAAACACGAGATGTAAGATCACGTTGTGATACACTCGAGTCGTTGGTGTCTAAATTACAAATACAATGTAGCAAACATTCATCTTACCTCACAATCCAGTGCATTATTACCATGAGATCGCAGCAATGATGACTGTCCTCGACGATGTCAGGATAATTAAGGAAGCTATATCAGGGGTGATGAACATTTAAACGAAAACTGAATTACCATACAAAGTTACCATTTATTAAGATACACAAATGGGATGAACTGATCCAAGTACAACGAAACACTGATAACATTAAAAGCCCAATCCATTGACCACCACCGCCACCGTTTTATCCTGTAGACAATGAGATATACAAAGAAATTGACACATCTTGTAACGTTTGCAAGTAGTACGCAAGAACTTGGCATACCACATACAGTATACACCAGCCAGGAGAACAATCTCTCAGACCTAATGCTATAACAAACATTTAACAGTGAAGAGTTCGAGTGGTCACAGCTCTCACATTCCCAAATACTTACTTTATTGGAAGTTGGTGATTATCTTATGATAATGATGATAATAATAATAATAAGAAAAAGAAGTTCTAACTTCGATCTTGATCAAAGGACTTATACATATAACTTCCTAACTTCTTTCTTTCTTCCTTCCTCTGTTCACAGATATTAAAATGAAGGTCTATGAATCTGGTAGATATCCAGTCATGTACAAAAAGAACCAACAAGATGCAACCCTTTTCAAGAGTCACTCTTTACCAATTATAAACCCTGTAAATGAGGATCCTGAGCAAATTGGTTTCGACAGGTTTGCATTAGTATTAGAAGGAATAGTTTATTTTGTCACGACCTATCTGATCGTGATCCGACCACTCGGCTAGGAACTGGGTTAATCCTTAGGATGATTTGCTGGATCACTTTCCAATTGCTGTTAGTTGTGGTGACTCGGAGTCTTTTACCGCGACACTTGCTATGATGCAGAAGTGAAGCAGACAAGATGGAAACCCCGCGAAAAAAAGACTTATCTGAATCAGACACATTTCGTAAACTGCATTAAGAAACAATATGGACACCCAACGACTTGCAGTGCCAGTAGAATAAAACTCTGATTTCTTTCGGGCAGACCTAAGTAATATCACCACATTTCAGACAATGTTTCGACAATGATGTTAGTGAGCGTAAAAATATAATCTATCAAATATGATCCAATATTTTCAGTGTTCACGAATATTATGTAACTAATGGCATGTTTTTCAAAGAAGAAACATATCATGCGGTAAAATGAAGTCCCTTGTTTGAAGTGGGGAAATTTAGCAGTAATCGTCACATAATTCCAAGCTAGGGCGTGATAGCATAGTGGCTAGCTGCTTGCTTCCCACAAACGTCCACCTGGTCCAGTGTCGGGATAATGCATGAGAAATGGAAAGTCACGCCCAATAAGATTCCCACAGTGTGTTAGTGCACTGGACTGCTGGATCAAGTCCTGGCCAATGCCACGGTTATTATTTATTTAATGCATTGCTACTTCATGCGTAATATTACATATAAATGCCAACATGAATATGAACACGAACAAATTTAAAAGAAAACTTTGTAAAGAGACGGTAGTAATACATTTGTTTATTACTTACTACTGTACTTTTAAATACCTTATTTGAATTCAATAATCTTCTCGACGGTTTGTTTGGGAATGTGGTCTGCGGAGTTTGTGGAAACTCATATGATAAGAAAGAAGTCTTCCTGGTCGTAGAGTCCATTTATCCGTAGAAGCCCTTTCTAAATACAGTGCATGTACCAAATCAGTCTTCGCTACATGCGCTGGATACCACAATACTCTTATTCTTCTATACATATAATAATATATTTGACCCTAGTTTAGACACTATAAAGTCCCACTCATGTGGAGATGAATGCAACCAAATGATGTAGCTTGTAACAAAAAAAATGAAAGACATGTAGCCAATGCACAGTTCAGTGTTAACTTTCTTGACCTATGTCGTTCAAGTGTAATTTAATGTATTGATATCCATTTCACCCGCGAGACATTTCTGTGTGTGCATTCGTGCTGCGTTTGAAATAAGAATTGTCCGAGACCCGATGTTTAGTGCCTTGCACTCTGCCTATCCCACAGCCTAATACGATAATTACTGAATGGTCAGAGAAGCGTGACCTATATTTGTTTTCTGCATACTTACAAATTTTCACTTGGATCAGAGTCGGGAACGTCTGAGCTTCCCATGTTCTGCGATCCAGCTCGATGCGATCCCAGCAGAGCACGCATAACCCGTGCCGGACCAACTAACCCTACAGCAACTCTAGTAACTGCTAGATTTGTCATTATTTCGCTGACCCTACCAGACTCGCCTAAATCACAGTATTAGTCTCATCCAGCACAAAGAGACCCGAGCAGGCCCGCATTCCTTCCCTGGCCCGACTGCTGTCGGCACGTAATGCAGAGAGCGGCCATTCAGGGTTTACGAGCGTTGACTAGATTCAATTTAAAATGTCTGGCATTTAATGACATTTTATTCCCGGGCGTGTTTCTCAAAAACTATCCCTTTGAGAAAAGTTAAACATAACATAACAAGGTGTACGCCACGATCGCAGTAAGCAAGAAAATATTGTAAACAAATTTGGCTGACCTATAACATCGTAAGCAATAATAGTAATAATAATAACAATGAAAATAATCATTTCCACAAGACTGAAAGAATAAAGTGAGACATGCAAATTTCTGAATATCATCAAGTATAGCAATTTCAAGAATTTGACACTTTCAGAGCCAGGCTTCTTCTGAGTAACGTTTGAAGAAATACCAACAATGCATTTTTAAGAAACTCTTATAATTGCTCATAATATATTGAAAAGCATTTCGGCATGATATATCAGAGTTGATAGTTTTTCTGTGAGTCATAGGCTACTGATACACGTGGTCCACTGCAAAATATCTGTTACCCAGACCTCCAATTCATGGGCCGAGTGTATCAATTATACTCGCAGTTAAATGTTGTTTTTCATCTTAAAATAACTTTATAAATATAACTTACTTGGAAAGAGGAAATACAGCCTGATGGCTACCTTAGAAGTTATGATTCATGACATGTATTATTTACCAGGGACTAGATTTCAATACAAGCTGTGAGCCAAGGCTATACAGAGTATACACGTTGTCTACAGTAGAACATAACCGATACGTGAGAGTCAGATTGAGATATATTACCCGGCCCACCGGCAGAAACCACATTGATACACATGGCACTGGAAGTGTTAATTCAATATTATAAGAAACAACTAAGTTTTGGGAAGATGTGAGCACTGTGAATACCACCAGACATCACAAAGAAGCTAACGACAGATAACACAGATATTTCTCTTTATAACATCAATAAACTTTTCTGATAATTTCAATTATTCACAGCTTTTTATATTGAATTTCACTAAGTTATTTGTTTTATGAAATGTTCACATTAAGTCTGAATATCAACACATTTAAGTAAATTATAATTTAAAAGGATGAGAAATTCATTGCACCATCCTTGACACAGAGTTAATAACTGCAAATACTTCATCAATGTGGTACTTGGCGCTGTAGCTCTCAGTAGTGGCCACAAGATTAAATGACATGGCCCATGATTCTCAAGCTAAAGTTTCGCAACAAACTAATACTTGGTGAAAGAGTTTTAAAGGAAGGTAACACATGTCATGATCAGATCTTGGATATTAGCTTGTGCTTGTGCATGATGGAATTTTTCTCACATTAAACTTACGTTGCTTTGATTCAAATATTAAGTTTCCTAGTGACAAAAGTACATTTTCTTGTTTTATTCCCGAGAGATTCATAGAGCTTCTCATTAACTGAGTTCTTTATCTTCAGAGATCATAGAAACAATTTTACTGTTCATCTCAAAAACTTGTGTCGGGCAGTTATTAAGTTTGAGCTCAGTGAATGTGTAATGTGCGTGCTAGAACTAGCACGTCCACAAACCTTAAACAACACATTAGGCTATTCTTCTTTCGTTTATATCGTAAATATGTTCCAAGAATTGTGTTAACTTGCACTAAATAACAAAGGGATGTGAATCATAAAACGTTAATAAATATATAAACAACGTTAATGAGTGATGCTGGTAAACAAGCAACCTAGTTATGTTAATCAGGAAAATTAATCAATGATATTTGTGAATAAAATTAACAATTCATAGCAATAAACAAAGCAAAGAAGCCATATTAGTAACAGAGATAATTCATCAACTAAATTAATGATAAACGAATTATGGTCAAAAACAACATTGCTGAGTGACATTAATACGCAAATGCTACTGATAAGTGTTAATAAAATATAATGAGTAAAGGTAATAAGTACTATAATTATATTTAGTAATGCTATTAAGGCCTACTACTACTACTACTACTACTACTACTACTAATAATAATAATAATAATAATAATGTTTTTTCGTCCCTTTTAACTACTGAGGCTTTTAGAGACGCCGAGCAGCTGGAATTTTGATCCGAAGGGGTCCTTTAACGTGCCAGTAAATCCACTGACACGACTCCCTCACATTTGCGCACCCTCAAATGTCAACTGACTGCACCAGGATTCGATCCTGCAACCTTGAGCACAGAAGGCGAAAACGTTGCCACTGCGCCACGCAGCCAGTAAGTACATGAGTAATACCAATGTACACAAAGTTGTTGTGTAACGTCAGCAACCGTTACTAAAGAAAATCAACAAAGAACGTTGAAGAGTAATAACAATATATTGAGGTAATAAACCATTCCATTAAACAAACTACTACACTATTCATGAACTGTTTTTATAACGAAGTTGTGTTAATAGACGTTCAGTGGGTTATCATATTGCCAGCGCTTCTTGCTAAATGTAATATCGCCAATGCAAAATCTCACTGATATGCAATTTCTTCATCTAAAATTGATTTTTACAACCATATTAAGTTATCTGTTTGAAATATTAATGAAAAATCAGGAAAGAGTAAGAGAAATCTTAATATGTAGTTATTTTTTATTCTGGTGCTACACATTATTATCAAACGGATTTTATCCATGACCATCTGAGTGGAAACTTCATCAGTTCCCAAAGGTTTTCAATTAGGTTGAGGTCCGTGGAGTAACCAGGCCAGTACATAACCTTTACCTTGTTGTCATGAAGGAACTTTGCCACTTGTGATTTGGTACAGAATCATGACAAAATAGTGCTAGTGGCCCTAATAATGTGATCACCTACTGTAGTCAGTACGAAGCAAACACGTATACAGAGGCAGGGAAGGGGAGTTGATAAGGCAGTAGCCTCCTCAGATTATGGTTCCAAAATTCCAAGAAAAATTAGAGACTAAAATAAAAGTAATTTCTGTCTTTACTTGACGATAATTTTGTTTCATTCTTTGATAATATCGTAGCAAATATTCTTACGAATATTGCAAATATTAATGTGCAACCACAGCTGGTACCTTACCATATCTTCGGATTACCACATCAGAATCCTGAATTTCGCTTGCACTTCTGTTTATAGACACTTTTACACATGTGATGACTTTTAGTAAATGTATACATTTTCGAGAAGTAGTAGAGCTAGGAGATTAAATTTTGTTCGATGGGTTTACAGTTTTGACCATTCAAAAATCATAAGTAGTTAAAATGCGTGTTTCGTTGTCCAAGCAGATTACTTTTGTTTACAAAACAAGCTAAATTTTTGAAATGTGCTTTAGTGTTTTTGATATAGAATGGTTCTTCAATTTCAAGTTGCTCCTGATCTTAATTAAAACACTGTTCGGGTTTATGGAAATACTTACATTTTTACAACAATTTATGTTTCATGCTAAGAAGTTTTAATTTATATAATTATTCTATTATTGAATTACCGAAATGTAAACAGTATTGCTTAACGGTATCATGAAAATTATTATTATCATGAAAATTATTATTATCATTATTATTATTATTATTATTATTATTTAAGATTGAAAGGTTCGTCTTGGTTCATGACTCTCCTTGGAATAAAATCGTGGATACTCCCCTGATGAGTAGTGTTGGCAAAGAAAGTTAATGGTTTACGTGAATAAACAAAGCTCATAAGTAATGTTAAAAGGTAAAGTTCGTTAGTATTGCCAATAAGCAAAGTGAATGAGAAAGATTAATGAATGAATTGAATAATGTTATAAATAATGAACACTGCAGTTACTTGTGTGTATCTTTTGAAACAAACCGTAATTAGTATGATCCGAAAGATGTTTTGGAGTGAATTGTCACTATCTAGACAAAATATAGGCCACATTATTACCATCATGGAGGGGTATTAAAATATACTAATCAAGAATATGGCCGCTTTCAGCAGTTGATCTCTTTTCATATCAGTTTCGGTTAAAATACATGTTTGCTTATCACTGGCGCTCACACATATCTAGGAACATTGTTATGTTCTAAAATATTTTTATCGATGTCACAAAATGTCATCAGAGTCAAGAGTGTCGATCAATATAGGAAGCCTAGATACATCTGTTAACATGTACATGTACAATAAAAGCTCTCACATCTGGCCCTGTAATATCTGAACCCTCTGATATCCGACCTGGTTTCTGGAGATTATCTTTTTAATGTGTATGATTCATCATATTTTTAGGCCATTCTTGTGCTTCTTGGAAGGTGGAGGAACATTGATTTTTAATAAACGTGTGCTTGGAGTTAAATACAATAACTGACATGACTGTGTGTAAAATAAAAATGAACTTACTGTACTTTGTTGTGATTTATGTTGTGTTTGCGTTCGCTATTTTACTTGTGTTTTCATGCTATAATTATTCGATTTTAATATAAAGGCTTGGTCATATAAATAAACGTAAGACGCGTTGAATCAATTCTGCTATGTATTTTAATGAGTTGTAAATTCATTTTAGATGCTAAAGACATCTTGATCATCAGCCCATTGTGTTCACTTTTTCTGATAACCTGTATTTCTCTGGTGGCTGTAGTAGTGTGTGTAACTGTATTTAGTAGGTTTGGGAATGGGATAGATTTCCCGGGAATTGAAATGAGGTATTATCCCGGCATTTGCCTGGGGGAAACCACACTCAGGGTAGCCGCTGTCAGTGCCATGGTTCGATTCTCCGAACTTGTTGCAAGTCCCCATCGCGGCCATGGTGCACGATTTAACCCTTTATAGGCCAGTGGTCAGTATATTTACTGTCAGGACAATTTACATTGCTAGTTAGTTGCTTGTTGTTATAAGGGGTGTAACACCGAGGTCATCTGCCCCAATTTATATTGTCAATGATGCTGATGGTTGTACCTTTCAACCATATTTCACCGAATTTCCTTTAGAAGTGTTAATAATTCTGAAACCAAGTACAATAATATTCCTCTATCTCCTTGATCTATGGTGGTTGATTTTTTTTAAGTAAAAGCAATTAAAATTGAAAAGTAAAGAATAAATTAGAATAAAAATTAGATTTTAAAATAAATATGTACGATTAAATTAGTAATAAATATGCTTATAAAAATTACAATTTTAATAATTTAATAATTGAGATAATGGATATAATATAAAAATTAAATTTATGAAACAAAACATGAACATTCAAATTTAAATAAATAATAATAATAATAATAATAATTAGGCTAAAATAATTAATTAAATTTCAATAAATACAAATAAAATACCGTATCTTCAATAATATTCTGCCCTATAAAGGGTTAACGCGCACTATTACGCCGCGGGGTATTATCAACCTAACTCCATTTCCTAATCAGCACTTTTAAGCAGAAGAGTGAAAACACTCAAGTCACATTAGTCCATCGTCTGCTTATTAAGGGACAATGCAGTGGTGCAGTGCTCAAGCTATTTGGCTCTCACAAAGGCGAACCGAAGTGAATATGGCGTCCTGTGGTTCGGATTCCACGTAAAACTGGAGGTCCCGTGGCCCATGATCGCGAGATTAACGGTCGCGTAAAACTACAAGCTTCCATTTTCCTGTGACCAAGTTCAAATCTATGAACGAGTATTGATTTTTAGTTCGTATGAATAGTTTTTGATAATTAAATGAATAAAATCGGTGATCGTTTTCCTCCATTAGTTGTCCAATTAAATAAAGTTTCATTGCAACAGTATTAACACTACACTAAAACTAATAACTGAAGTTACAATAATTGCTTTTATATAGAACATGTATGAAAATTAATGCACAGGAGCACATTTTGTCACAAAAGTCAGAAAATTATAAAAAGACATGTATAAGCAGGGTCGCTCTACCTATAAGATTAAGAAATGAATCGTAGGTGTACGAACTTTGTCGTAGTGTAAGCGGCTAGCACACTTGCCCGAAGTACAGAAAACTGGGGTTCGAATTGCGAGTATGGTCTCATTTGCAGTTTTTATTCAACAGATATCACCGACTTAAAAGGAATTATTCTCTCAAGTCTGGACAATGAAAGTAATCGCTGGACATTAAAAAAATTGCGATGTATTGAATATAACATCACTAAATTCTCCGCTGGAGTCAGGAGTGTATGATAACTTTTCTACTTCTGATGGAGACTCTGTCCCTGTCATGAACATTGAGGTTACTTGTTATCCTAGAGTATGCACTCGTCAACTATGATTACGCAGATATAGAACAGTGTGAATTGCATTAAAACTTGATGGCATCTGTAAAAAATACCTTGGCCATTACAATGGCGTAAAAATATCACTTCCGAATGTATGATTAAGGTTTCACAAGATACTACCTGATTACATTGTGACATTCCCTGCAGAAATCCACGGTGCTGAGTCACATGAAATGATGCTGAGCATTCACACGTTAGAGTTCCCACCACTGCTGACTTAAAAGAAATTAACAATTACAAATATTACTAAATAATACTTGAACAGGCAAAAAATAATAACTAATATTAATCAATTCCACGGGCTTGTCATGTGGAAGATAATTCAGGAGCTCCCTAGGCTATCAAATGGATCAGTACCACACACTTCATTGGTGCAGCTTGGTCTGGTTCACCAGGTCTGATGGACCATGTATTAAATAATTAAAAATACTGGTGATTTTTAGTTGATTCTTTAACTAAATTATTTGAATCATTCCTTTATAAAATGAATTCGCAATAACGTTATATAACTTATTTCTTCGAAAATGCATCAAAGGACGTCGTACAGCCTGCACACAAACTATGAATTATACAGTAATTATATGATTTAGTACTAGCATCAGACCCGAATATATCTCTTCACTACCTGCGTAGCGCAGCGTAATGTTTTCGCTTGCTGTGCCCAAGGATGTTGGATAGAACCCTGCAATTATTAATTGATTTCTGCTCTTTCTTAAAATGATGTTTTCTTCTGAATTAGTTTTATTGGACAACCTTCATTTTATATTATATAGCTACCTTCCTGAAGAATGAGATGGCTTATTATTATTATTATTATTATTATTATTAACATATTATTATTAACATTGAAGGGAATACTTCTATTTAAGGGGCATTCTTTGAACGCTATACCACAATGTTGTAATCACTTTACGAGTACTTCCAGAGAAGTTGTGAACTTTAAATCAGTCATGTAGATGGATGGTATTATGTTTAATTGAAACTTTGAAAACACCTCTTCAGAAAAATTACGCAACTACAGTAGGTGATTGGCTAAGGGAGAGCCCAATTGCTTTTTGCGTAGGAGATGTACTAGGTATGTTCTAATTGCGTATTTACAAGGGCATATTTTATTTACCACTAAAAGGTTAATAAAACGCAGTGATTGTTTTTATAAACGAGCTCAAGATTTTAATGTGATAATAACAATAATAATAATAATAATAATAATAATAATAATAATAATAATAATGTTATATGTTTTACATCCCCTTTAACTACTGCGGCTTTTAGGGACGCCGGGAAGCCAGATGTTTGCCCCAAACGGGCTTTTTAACGTGATAGCAAATCTACTGGCACGGCTCCCTCTCATTTAAGCACCCTCAAATGCCAGCTGACTGCGCCAGCATTCGATCTGCAACCTTGGGCACATCAAGCGAGAACGTTACCGCTGAGCCACGCAGCCAGCTTCAAGATTTTAAAATCTTCTCTCAAACTCATCTATGAGTTCTGTTCTGTGTAAGAACATAGTATAGGTACAATGGCAACGTTGTTAAGAATATTCCGCTTGAGTTGTTGATCATGATTACAGAAGAAACACAGTCTGGGCAAGTCACAGCTAAATACACTGCAGTGCTTACGTTTGCCATTTTCTATGCACATTCAAGTTAACTATACCCTGCTACACCTTTCCTCCGCACCTCAACTGCAGTCGCAAGAAGGAAAGCTACCGTCTACACGGCGAGCAAGACTGTCCAACAGCGAACACACGCTCGGCGGGTACACATTGACATGGCTGATATACTGTGATACCCACAATTAGACTCGCATTGGATTTTCATAGGCAGGCAATGCGCATGCGCCGCTAAAATTGAGTCCGTTAGACCTTGGTTACCCAAGGGGAGCGTGATGGCGCAGTGGCTAAGCTGCTCGTCTTTCACCCGGACGGCCGGGGTTCGAATCCCGGTGACAGCGGGGTGCAATTTTCACCTGAAAAATCACGTGGCGTCAGGAAGGGCATCCGGCCTTACATCCCCGGCCATAACCAAAATGAGCCTGGTTGGCTCCGGCGACCCCAATCAATTGGGAAAAGCCGAAGGAAGAAGAAGAAGAAGAAGACCTTGGTTAACCAAGAGAAAGTTTAACCAACAATGTAATGTGTTATTTTTTTAATTTTCTTTAATGGCTTTTAGTACCGGGAGTGTCAGAGGACATGTTCGGCTCGCCAGAGTTTGTAGCTGCTTCTATGCGGACACCCATGGGGTGAGCTACAAGTACTGTCGCGTGTGGAGAGTTGTCTGGGGAGGAAAGTGTGAATGTAAGGACGAGGTATTGGAAGGTAGCAGCTGTGGCCTATAGTTAGAGACCAACCCCGGCATTTGCCTGGAAGGAAGATGGGAAACCAGAGAAGACCATCTTCAAGGTTGCCGGCGGGGGATTCGAACCTCCTCGCCTCCCGGATGTTAGCGACTGCCTACAGCCACGACGTAACGACCACGGCTAACTCACCCGGTAATGTAATGGTGTAAGGGTGGCAATGGGTAGCTCTTATCAGTCTCTTTTTTATATTATACCAAAGAAATATTATTACTATTGTTATTATTATTATTAATAATATTATTAATTCTAAACAAAAAATTAGGCACTGTAGATTTATGTATGTTCCTTTTTAAAACAATATCCACTTAAAGAGAAGAGAATAATTAAATGTTTCGTAATTTTGAGCATCGGCATTGGTTCATAAAACAACAACAACACAAGAAAGAAAGCATGTAATAATAATAATAATAATAATGATAAATTATGATCCCCTGTTTGAGAACGCATCAAACTCGGTGAGAATGCAGTCAAGGTCTACTTACCAGCCTCCAGCTCTCCGTCTCCAAAGATACAGCGTCACCTTCACTTAATGTGTTACCTTACTTTTGAACTTCTACTTCGCGATCAACCACTACAATTTTAGCTCAATCATACCAGTCATATTACAATATAACCTATGTTGCAGCATTAGTACTTTCTTGGAAGACTGTAGAGAGTGACCATTATTTCTTCACTATAATCAGCAGATGGTCTTACCTAAATAAGTTAAACATGAGCACATTAGATCTCGCACAGGTGTTAGGGTCTTCTTGAAATTATAAAAAATATAAACATGAATTACGTTTCTATCACTTTCTTAACAATCAACGAGTATTTGATAAACACAAAATTGAAATCATTACAAATATTACATCCACATTCCTTTCCTAGAATTGATATTCAAATAAATCCGCACAACTATTGTTACATCGGCGGGTATAAACGCTTGGTTTCTATTTTCATTTTATCGTGGATTTTCTTTTCAAATAAAATATCACTATAATCTCAACTACGACTTTGTACACTTATGACGATTATGTAATGCGAAATTGCTTGTGAATCATGGCTTCAAACGGGGCTTTAAACGACTCATTAGTAACTGATCGCTACGATCCGTCCATGAAATGATAAATATTTAAGGCAAGGTCGAGGCCAGTCTTGGAATTGCGTCACTCCGCGGGGTTTCATGGTCAATTCACTTTTAGAAATGACGATGATGTGGACCTGTGTGCTTGGGCGGATAATACTTAATGGGATTTACGGCTATGGCGGCGGTGGTGGGGCGATGAATGGTTGGTCTATGGTTGTCCAAAGGCCAGGCCGGAGACGCGGTGCCCTCACGGTGAAAATCGGCTCATCGTTGGATAAAAGTGGCGTAGGTGGAGGTGTCCCTCTCCCCGAGAGCTTTGGTGACGATGGGTTCGACAACCCCGACTCATGGATGGGCGAGAGCCGCGGTGATTTGGATCGTTGTAGTTGTTGTAGACTCCGCATACGTTGTTGTCTGCGCTGTGCTGATGTAAAAGCACTACGTAGTGTCCGAACGTCAGGAAATGAGGCAGGTTGTTGAACTAAGGCGAGAGCCTCGCTTAACTCTTTTAGCTCAGCTACATTCCGGAGGCGACGCCGTGCAGGAGGTCCCAGAGCAGGAAGAGATGTCATTTTATGTGGATTACGTTTCGATGATTTACTTTCAATCTTCTCCACTATTGTGGGTATATTGGCTTGCTGAAGAACTACTTGATCTATTGAAGGTCGCACTTGGTTACATCTCACTGTAGATCCCTGGGCGATGGATTCTCTACTCAGACATGGACACAATCTCCACCCTTGATGTGATGGTCTACATGGTTCATTTGCTGCCTTTAGTTCTTCGGCATCCTGAATCGAAATTCCACTTTCGTCCATCTGCATTCCTTCCAGTTTTCTGCTCCCACAATACTCATCAGAGTCATTGCGACTTGTGGATACATTGTGCGTAAATGAACAACATATTGAGCGGCCATTACCTTCATTCTCCGTCCGTTCATATTGTGAACGCATGATTGCAAGGTGCCAACATGAAGTGCTTCTTTCGTCTGGACCAGTAGCCTTCACATTCTCGAGGGAGGCTTTACAACGCGCTCCAGTAATCTGGTCCACGCTAGATCTTCTTCGTCTATTGCAACACTGGCGGCCAGACGCTTGCTGCTCCCGTGTCGTCTGTTGATTCTGTAACGTCCCTCGTGGAGGGGTGAAACAACAATAAAGTAGTTTGGTATTCGGGCGCCTGTTGTCGATGTCAGATGTGCCCCCTTCTTGATGGTTTCCATTTTGGGATGGGGCAACTGAATTGTTCCTCCCATTTCCAGAAATTTGGCGATAACTTCTAATGTATTCGTAAGTAGTGATGCCAAGAATAGAAATGTATACATGGAAGAAGCAAAGGTGTAAGAGCAAACCCGCCGTTATAGCTGCAAGGAGCCCGAGAGAGGCGATCACTATTAAGAAGATGGTGTCTTCTATAGACAATACCGATGTAGATGTAGAGGTCTTCCCTTCCAATGTCCCGTTATAACGACTTATTTCCCACAGGGATAGCCACGAGGGCTCCAGATGATACAGCACGAGCTCGGCAATAGAAACTGCCAACACAACCAATGAAGCTGCAACTGCAGATACCACACAAATCACGAAAGGGATGTAGTTCCTTCCTCCGATACAATGGTTTAGCCACTTGCAATGATGATCAAATCTTTCAACACATTTGTTACAAACGCTGCAATGCTTAGTTCGAGAGTTCAAGGTACGTATATTGCACAGATGACACCGGCCATTCTCAATAACATGTGCGTGTTTACTTCGATCAAATTCAGGGACTGTATTCGTATTTTTGAGCTGACGCAGATGTGGGTCGGCTGGATCCAGCAGAAGGGCTGTGAGATGTGACGCTAAGTGAATCATGAAGAGTGCGCCAAGAACGCCAAGTAGAGGCGTCCTAAGTGTTACACCCAGAGCAGGTATTAGCACGAAGAATGTAGCGGCCCCGAAGCCGAGGAGGGCCAGCCACCCAGCGACCTGCTGAGGGTGTAAAGGTAATTGGAGGCCATTTATTCGTCGCCATTGCCGGTACTCTGGTGCCGTGAGACTGTTCTGGAAAGAGCAACAGGCTGATAGTGCACCAGAATCGTTCACCACCGTTGTAGCCATTCTTCGGTCGAGTGGCCCACCTTATTTGTCTCTTCGACGGAACCACGTCTGACCGTAGTACCCCATGATTCAAACTCCATTCCCAAGAGTCAGTGAATGGCTTGAATAATTCCATAGTCGTGGTACATCATCGCTTTTCACTTCAGTTCCAACTTGGTTGATCGTTGCGTATAAAAAGTCACTTTGTTATTAAAGAATTTTGATACAACATTTTTAAAATAATTAGTTATATTTTGGCTAAATACAGAATAATGTCACGTCCCATATGATAATGGCAGCAATACACACGACATATTAATTATTTTCCAAATTCAGTTCAGAATTATGCATGTGAAAAAATATTTCTGAAACGGAAGCACGCGAAACGAAATGAGTACATACAGAGCAAACTCTTAGGCAAACGACCAGAAATAATAGTTATTGACTGATAGGCTTCATCGGACAACACTTCCCCTCTCATGCATACACACATTAGGTTCCAGTCTTCTTTCTTGCACAACTCATCTCGACACTTTTAAAAACGACACTTGAAATGCCTGGCCGGCAAACAAAGTTCCACACATAGATTTCCACGATAGTAACATTGTTTACTCCATATCACTGAAGATCACTGTTCCTTTTCACTTTGTCACACGCGATCATTTGGAATTTTGGTTCGTCAGACAATGTCATATTCTGAAAATACAATTCAAATGAAACAACCAGTTCGTTGCTCTGTACTACGTCTTTGCATCCCTTTCCACCAAAAGGGATTAAGGAAACGTTCCGTGGCGATCACGGCATGTCACGCACATTGCCGTACAAACACGCACGATGGTACAGCTCCACGCGCGGCTACGGCTGGAATGCCCGCCTGCCGGCACAACAAGCTCCTCGGTGCCGAGCGATCGATCCCTGCATACGAACTGCGACCCCACCCGAGTCGCAACCGAGCGACCATCGCATTATAGTCTCATTATTCGGCCGTTCCGAGCAATGGACACCGCAGTCATCAGCCCCATGTATTCATTTTCTTGTGTAGCCTTGGGATATTGTCCCAAGTTTGATTCCCAGGATTTATGTTGGTGGGTGGACTGGAACGGCGTATAGAATAATAATAATAATAATGTTATTGGTTTTACGTCCCTTTTAACTACACTGGCTTTTAGAGACGCCGGGGTGCCGGAATTTTGCCCCGAAGGGGATCTTTAACGTGCCAGTAAATCTACTGACACGGCTCCCTAGCATTTGCGCACCCTCAAATGCCAGCTGACTGCGCCAGGTTTCGAACCTGCAACCTTGGGCTCAGCAAGCGAGAACGTTACCCCTGAGCCACGCAGCCAGACGGAACGGCGTATAGAGAAGTAGAGGTTGAGGGAAGCGTTCCGCTGACAATGCTACTCTACTAGCTCGGCAGCAGCCGCCGTGAATGGCTGTAGAGTCAAAAGGTTTCGGTTGGGCGTTATAGACTACGCTATATCCATAGGCCTGAGTGAAGAGCGCTTCATAAATCAGATAACCCAACGGACTCATCTTCCTAATGTTAATGTGCACCAATTCCAATCTGAGAAATCAAGAACACAGGAACTGGAGTCGTTGTCTTCTAAGAGTTTAAAAATAAAAAAATAAAAGTACCCTTATATTTTTGGTTCTTTTTAGTCATTTTGCGTTGCGTGGCTGTGCTAGTTAAATTGTGCACCACGGCCACGACGGCAGCTGCAGCCAGTCCTGAGATCGTAGGTTTGAATCCCGGCACTGACAACGGCTATCCTGCGTGTGGATGTTCCCCAGGTTTTTCCACACTCCCTCCAGACAAATGCCAGGATAGTAACTTATTTCAAGTACCAGGGCACGAACCCCATCCCTGTCCCTAATCCAGTTACACACACTAGTGCAGTCATCACATAAATATAGGTTATCAGACAAGTTCAACACACATCCAACTATTCGGGGCTGATGACCATGATGTCCCAAGCCCCTCAAATGGATTAACAACCCCTTTCAGACAGCATATAGAAGTCAATGTAGCATTTACGGCACGGCGTGTCGATGCAGGGAAAAGCAGCCCTACACAACACACGGCTCCCGGGCCATATGCAGTACGTCACATAATAACATTTACGGCTCGGCGTGCCGATACAGGGAAAAACAGCCCTACACAACACACGGCTCCCGGGCCATATGCAGTACGGCACATAACATTTACGGCTCGGGTGCCGATACAGGGAAAAGCAGCCCTACACAACACACGGCTCCCGGGCCATATGCAGTATGGCACATAACATTTACGGTGCGGCGTGCCGATACAGGGAAAAGCAGCCCTTTACAATACACGGCTCCCGGGCCATATGCAGTAAGGCACATAACATTTACGGCGCGGCGTGCCGATACAGGAAAAAGCAGCCCTACACAACACATGGCTCCCGGGCCATATGCAGTATGGCACATAACATTTACGGCGCGGCGTGCCGATACAGGGAAAAGCAGCCCTACAAAACACACGGCTCCCGGGCAATATGCAGTACGGCACATAACATTTACGGCTCTGGTGCCGATACAGGGAAAAGCAGCCCTACAAAACACACGGCTCCCGGGCAATATGCAGTACGGCACATAACATTTACGGCTCTGGTGCCGATACAGGGAAAAGCAGCCCTACACAACACACGGCTCCCGGACAATATGCAGTACGGCATATAACATTTTCTGGTCCGACTAACTGCCCGATTGAAGTTTTTATTTTCCTACAACAACGTGAAATATGGTGACTCATTTATAGCGATAATAGTAGGCTACATTATGCAACGGGCCTATAATGGCAATAATTAAGACACGAGTATGTTTATAAAACGAGCGTAAGCCAGTTTTATAATTTCCATACGAGTGTCTTAATTACCATTATAGGCGTGTTGCATACGACTGTTTGTGTTCGACGATAATTATAACTTTATTATATGTTTTAACATAAATATTCATAAATATCTGTTGAGATTCAGTCAATGGAATTTTGTGATCGGAGTGCAAGCGCTGGGTTTGATATCTCTGTTTTTCAAGTTCTCTGATCGACCGACGCATGCGCTCTGTCTGCTTAGCAATGTCATATGATTACAGACTGCCAAACACCGATGAGCAGCAGCATTCAGTCAAACTGTCACCGAAGTCGTTTGAAAGCAATGCGCTGTGTAGAAATTGGGGTTGGGGATATTAAGGTACAGTGCTGTTTCTTGTCTCATATTCGTCAGTTTATTTACGCGAACATATGGACGGTGCACTTTCCATGTCGGTAATTTATATAGAAAGATGATGTGTTCATGTCCGACATGTTGGATTTTGAGCGCATGCGCGAAGGTATCCGTACCTAATTGGTCAATGAATGAGCTCTGATTGGCTGGAAAAACTGTATCATAATGGAAATCAGTACTATAATGACCATCATTATGATACAGTTTTCTGACGTATAATATTCACATTTCGACAACGTCGAACATAAATGAAATATTCATTTCTATGGCAGGTGAATCAGCTGCCCCTAATAATATTGTTTTATGCAGGCCAAATAACGCGTGTTGTCAGGAAGGTCTATATCCCCTGCCTGGATCTCGTATGGTACTAATGCACTGCAAGTATTGTTCCGCAAACGATACTGAACACTATTCTCTTTCCCTCGTATTTGACTGGAGTCACATCGATGGAAAAGTAATAGTGCTCACAATCAGTATCGTTTGCGGGATATACTTGCAGTGCATTATATTAGAGGAGCCCAAGAGGCTAAATGGGAAATTACTCGAGCGTCGTGGAGACCTTTTAGATTGTGAAGATTAGATGCTAAAAAGAAAAAAAGTTATATGATGTATGCCCTTTCTCTGGTGGGGGGAGCGTGTACAGATTTTCAAAAATGTGAAAAAAGAATAGTCACAAAGAAATACTTGGGCACTTCAGATATTAATAGTGTATGCGCCCCACGTGTTTCTGATGACGAGGAATATTAATCTGCCAGTTTGCATGATGGTGGTGGCCATACAAAGGGGCTGAAAATGGGAAAGAAAATTATTCGAGTGCGTCAGATATTCAGAAGGGATGTTAAGTAAACCCTAAAGGAGCTCCTATTCAAAAGACTGACGATTTGGACGCGACAAAAACTCATGGCCGATATTTGAAAATGCAAAAAGAAATCGTGACATTGAAATACTCCAGCGCGTCGGATTAATATACAGACGGTTCGGCTTGATGTCTTTGTCGTGCTGACCCATAATCTGACAATTATGTGGAGGAATTTCCTTAATCTGAAGGTTTGAAAAAAAAATTGCTGAATGTAATAAATACAATTAACAGAAAATAATGTATAATATAAAATATAAATATATATATTTAGAAGAAAATAGTGTAATGAAAAGGATGTTGATTTTTTATCTTCATCGTCAATTGAATCATCTTCATATTGGAAATTGCGTTTCTGCAACAAGAAAAGGTTATGGTTATGATACTTAACAATCTTTTATTTATTTCATGATATTACAGTATTGAAAAGAAAACATACCTGAATCTGGAGCATCTCCTAGAATATCAGGTGTTATGACAACATCTTCATACGCTTCTGGTAGTTGATAACCAACGAACCAAGTCATCTCCAATTTTCCATCCACATTTGTCCAACCGAAATCTGTTGGTGACATGTCAGTGATGATTCGATTGTGTGCATTCCTCCACAAGTATGCAATATATCTCGTTCGTAATAAATTCTGCCGCAACTCCGATTGGCAAGGTGGCAAGTTACAAGCACCGTAATTACGCACATTCAACGAGAAGGGCTGTGATGTATCTGATACCTTGTATGTCTTATTGAAAACTTCAATCCTTGCTCGGTTGTCATCAGCTAAATTTTTAAGCCATACAAATGTCAGATAAAAGATTCCATGGTGTTAAATGAGTTATCAATATTATGATCTTCTGATCCCAAGTCTGCAAATGCCTTTTTGAGCACTGCGCGTGATAACCGTCGTTTAATGAAGTTTCATCTGACAATTCTACATCATTATAGGAACTGCGTGATTTTCTTTAATCCCGTTGGCTTCAAAGATACTCCAAAACCGCCTTGTATTTTTTTGTTTTGTTTCCGACGTAAATTTAATAACTTTTTCAAATGTTTTTTCCTCAAAATACGCAGTTCGCACTATTACCACTCATTGTCGTAGCACATATAAAACTCACTGCATTCAAGTCACTAAACTTTTCTTAAAGCACAATAAACAAACCAAAGCGTTGTACATATACGAACAGGAACGCGTTGCTGTGATCAGCTGTGATGGCATCATGGCGACGGACAGTAGTATGGGGACGGTGCGAGAGAGTGAGAGATAGAGAAAGAGTGAGAAGGGACGAGAGGTGTGGAGTGAGAAATACATAGTTCTCAGCAGCTGCACGCACCACACTTTATTGATGATTTTCACTACTTTGGCTTGTGGAAATCGGCAGATTATATTATTCCCGTGATCCTTGAATGATTTCCTTCAAAATAAAAACAAAATTAACCGCGCTCGAGAATGTCCAGGTGATGTGTTGTTTTTTTTTTTTTTTGCAACTTTGTGTATCTCCTATTCACTTATGTCACGCGCAAATCGTCAGATTACACACTTTCTTGCATGTAATTAACTCACCTTGCCTTAATCTGACGCGCTCGAGTTTTTCTAACGATCGAATATTTTTTTTTTACTATTCTCATCGGCTGTCCTAAACGCACGACCCTACACAAAGGGTTCGTGTATGGTGAGGATACGTAACAGGGTGCAAGGTTTTCCCCCTTATGTTATTCTGCCGCGCTTGAGTAAATCCCAAAATCACCGCTTGGGCTCCCCTACTAGCCTATAGTTCCATACTGGATACAAGCAGAGAAATGTCGAGCTTCCTGACAACAACGCCAGTTGGGCTGCATAAAACAATATTATTAAGAGCAGCTGACTCACCCGGTAGACTATACCTGACCTATTTTCATTCAATTAATTTCTGTAAGATTAATTGCATTTTGAACTAAACAAACAACTACAGGTTTTCCATTGTAACACAATTCGTGGTTTTGGTAGTTCCCCAAATTGGTTGTTGTTGTTTCATTTGAGAGTATTGGACATCGTGATCACTCAGCCCCGTGTATTTGGGTGTGTGTGTTTAGTTATGTATGATAACCTGGGTTATTGTGTTGGCTGTATTAGTGTCTGTATTTGAAATTCAGGTAGGGATTCGGAAGGAGGCGGCCGTGGCCTCAGGCTAGGACCCATCCTGGCATTTGCCTGGAGTAGAAGTGGGAAACCACGGAAAACCACTTCCAAGATAGCTGAACTGGAGTTTAAATCCACCTCTGTTCAGTTTTACCTCACAAGGCTGAGTGTACCCTGTTTTAGTCCTCAGATCTAAATTCAATTTCTTGGAAGAGCCGGGAATCAGACCCGAACCTCTGAAGTCGACAGCCACGAATGCTATCCGCTATACCACGAGGTATACACAACAAACTTCGATAGAATTGTGGCAGGAAAGAAATTTAATGTGTCACACTGACTAGTTGAAAAGCCGCTGCGTGGCTCAGCGGTAACATTCTCGCTTGCTGGGCCTAAGGTTACAGGTCCGTATCCTGGCGTAGTCAGCTTGCATTTGACGGTGCGCAAATACGAGGGAGCTGTGTCAGTAGATTTACTGGCACGTTAAAGATCCCCTTCAGGGCAAAATTCCGGCACCACGACGTCCCTGAAAGCCACAGTAGTTAAAAGGGACGTAAAACTAGTAACATTATCGTTACTAGCGGACCCCTGCGAGAAATCTCGCATAATGGGTTGTGTGCGCCCCATGTGTACAGACTACCCGCCCGGTTCTACTGCTATGCGGGCTGTACGCGACACAGTTCTGCCATGGTCTATCGTCTTCTTTATTTGTTTAAAATCACTTTATAAACAAATAAATATATTTCCGTTGACCTTTCATGAAATGCAAGATTGTGTCTGTACTATTGAGACGATTTGGAAGATTTTGGTACAAACCACACCTTCTGACTCCCTCTGGATTACAGTAGGAGCTTGAGTTATGTGAAACATACAGTACACCTTAGCGTACCGTATTATATAATAACATTATACGACTTGTTGAAAGCAAGAAACCTTTGTTTTAGTGTTCAAAATATTTGTTGTTTGTTGTTGATTCTTTTAGGGTCTTCACGACATTGGTCATGTAGCCCCGTGTACTTGGGTGTAAGTATGTAGAATTTGTCTAATAACCTGTGTCACTGTGATGTCAGTACTCTGCACTAGTGTATGTACTTGTAATTGAGGTTAGGAATAGGGTAGGAAGCGGCTGTGGCATTAAGCTAGTACCAGCCCAGCATTTACCCGGAGTAGAAGTGGGGAAACCACGGAAAACCACTACCAGCATGGCTGAGATAGGAACCGACCCGCCTCTACTCTGTTTTGATTCACGAGGCTGAGGAAATATTTGTAGCCTATGTACACATTTGGCAACAATATTCTTCTAAAATGATTTTATAACTTAAAAAATTAAAATGTATGTTATGATACATTTGTTTATTTTACTAGGTAGATCTACTGCTTTGATCTATTTGATTGCATTAGTGTTCAGTTTTAATGTATTATTTGCACCGGATCAAATTTGGCAAGAGCTCCAAGGATTTCACAGTTTGCTCCCTGTACCATCTGTGGATACACAGTAACACACAATATCATCGCTGCGCCTGCAAAATGCACCATGTTACAATGTTCCACACTTCACCTTAACCCCCCCCCCCCCCCCAGCCAAATGTAGATACGTATAGCATCGGAAGACAATCTCAAAAGCGTCATATTATTAACCTATTTTCATGAAAAAATAGGCTTATGAGATCACCATTTGTCTGTGTGTGAGTGTCTAATTAAATCTAAACGACTGAAGCGATTTCAATGAAACTTGGTAACGGATTTTTATATATAAGATGCGTTCCAAAAGTAACGAGCCGGTGGCATAATTACAGAAACCAGTACCTGTATGTTAGAAGTATTGGCCCTGGCTGTTGAGGGACTTGTCCCACTGTGACACGAGGCGGTGAATGGCTGTCTCATAAAATTCCCTGGGCTGCGATGTGAACCAGTTCCGCACGTACAGCTGGACGTCGGCGTCCGAGGTGATTCGTTGGCCCCGCAGAGCCCTTTTCAGGGGACCAAACATGGCGTACTCACAGGGAGAGAGGTCTGGACTGTATGTAGGGTGGCCGAGAACCTCCCATTTGAATTTCTGCAGGAGTGCCGCGACTGTGTTGGCCGTATGAGGTCGTGCATCGTCGTGGAGCGACCACGGCGGCTATGGCGTTCACTGTCACTCGGCGGTCCTGGGTAATGAGTGCATCAACCAGCTGGACGTTATCATCGGTAATGCAAGGGGGTGCCCCAGACCGGGCATCATCGGCTAACGACACCCGTCCTTCTCTGAAGCGCTTGTGCCACGCCTTGACCCTTGCAAGGGACATGCAGTGTTCGCCGTACACTTGTGACATTCGGCGATGAATGTCCCTTCCCCCTACTCCTTCCGCTGTCAGAAACCGAACAACACCTCTTTGCTCTTCGGTTGACGCCTCCATGTCACTGTTTGCAATGCGACTGGCAGCGTTGGACGATTGATGCATGCTGCTGCTCGCTTTGCATCGTCACGTGACGTACACGCGTGCCCTCTAGCGACGGGCTGTGACCTTCCACGCTCTGGTCAAAATCACACCTCGTTACACACGCCACGATTAGCCGATGTCGTCACCTGTTTGCGCATTCCAGCCTCCGGCTCGTTACTTTTGGAACGCACCTTATACATAGGCCATAGAATTATGTACTATTACATGAAGATTATTGCGTAGGTGTATTGTTCAAACTTCAATCGTACTATTTCTTCAGACCCCGACCGTACCCTTCAAATGTTATTACGTCTCACCAATCAAACATGGCGGCTGTGCGAAATATTTCACCGGCATTCTATATCTCCGAAACTATTACTGATACCATCCTAAAATTTTGTACGGTGTTAAAGGGCACTACTAGAAGTTACCTTATGTAATTTTGAAAAACCTGTTAAGTACAAAACAAACATGGCAGCCAAACGAAGTTGAAACATTTAAATAGACTTTTCTGACGATTTAACCATCCGAGCGCAGTGAAATATGGTACAGAAAATGTTTATACACATTGTAATGCAATGGCGTCTAATTTAGTTCAATTCTTTATATTTTCAATTCTTGACGTCTATTACATAATAGACGTCAAGATGGCGGCCAGCAGGTGTGTAGCAGTTAGAGTGCTCCAACTTTTCCTCGTGTTCTACCTAGTAAAAAGCTCAGTGGGTGCCTCGAAAAAGACCCTCGATCATTCTTTAACAATTGAAGACTCGTGTGTGAACTCGGACCTGAAGGAACACCTCATGGTAGTTTGTAAACTCAATATATCTTCTCTCACATGGTGTGGAAGCGAGGGGCTGATAGTCACGGCAGCAGGCAGAGGGCGCCCAGCACTGCGCGGGGTTGCCAGACCGCCCGCTACATTATTACATCTCGTGGTGCTGTCTGTGGCTCTCAGTGGAGATGTGGAGATGAACCCAGGGCCGAATAAGGTGTGTATAATTTGTGATTCGAAGGGTCGTGTGAATCAGTTATTTGTGACATGTACATCTTGCCACTCTCAAGCGCACAGAACTTGTGCAAAAATCAGTGCTTCAAAACACAAAATAATCACCTCTGGGAAACAATCGTGGCTATGTTGGAACTGTTCTTTACCTCAGTTCTCTAACTCATTTTTTAATACATCGACACAGAGTGCAAATAGTGTAGATAGTGACGTAACACCCTCGGATAGCAAAGCATTGTCCATTTTTTCCTTCAATGCTCGAAGTGTAACATGTCCCTCCAAACAACCGGACCTGCGTTCTTGTCTCACAGCACTTAATCCGTCAATTGTGTGTTCAGGGGAGACATGGCTGAAAAAATCCACTAACGACCCAGAAATATTTCCGGTAACATACACCATGTTCCGCAAAGATCGAACCTGGACATCAGGGGGAGGGGTACTAATAGCCATGAAACCAGAGTTAAGGCCTGTTCGCCAACGGGAGCTTGAAACTGATGCTGAGGCTGTGTGGGTGGAATTCACGTGTGCGAACAATACATTTCTAATAGGCTCTGTATACCGTGCTCCAAATTCAACTCGGCACATCAATGATGAACTTTTGGAGTCCCTCCGTCGTGTACAATACATCCAGCACAAATACAAGGCCATTTACATAACAGGCGATTTTAATTTAGAAATAGACTGGCAAAACTCTCCTCCCACTCCCAAGGATCCCATTGCTAATGAATTCCTTACCGCATTCTACGATTTATTCCTTGACCAATTAATAACCGAAGCAACTCGAATCACACAAACTACACGCTCCACAATAGACCTATTCCTAACAAGCCTTCCTTCCTCCGTACAGAAAGCTGAAGTCATACCCGGTTTCAGTGATCACGCAGCCATCTTTACCACATTGCATTACAACAAACCACGCAGCAAGAGCACAGTGAGGACAGTATACAATTACAAAAAGGCAGACTGGAAATTGCTATCATCTTTATTCCTCAAACACCTTCCCACCCCATGTATTCTGGACACCAGCGACATCAACTCAGTGTGGCACGCCTGGCGAAATTGTTTCTTTGAATGTGTGGATATAGCTATACCGAAAATAACCATTAGTGGGAAGAAAAATTCTCCATGGGTGACGAAGGAAGTCATTAAAATGATTAGGAAAAGGAACGTTTTATACAAGAAATGGAAAAGTTGCTCAACTGACATCATGTGGGAAAAATACAAGAACATCAGGAACCAAACAAAGAAATTAATTCGCGAAACATACGACAATTATATTCACAAAATAAGCAGCACCAGTGAAATGTGGAAATTTTTGTCCAGAAGACGCGGCACCGCTGCGCCAGCCTCATTTCACTGTAACGGTACATTCCTCAGTGCACCCCAAGATATTGCAACAGCGTTCAGTGACAGTTTCAAGCAGAACTTTTCTAAGCCGGATATGACCACGAACCTGCTTCTGCCAAGGTCATCACTTCCACCCCTCCCACTCTCCAACCTGTACTTCACAACAACTGAGGTGATTCAGAGCCTACGGAAGATTAGACCACATGCGGCGACCGGCCCAGATGATGTTCCCGGACGGATCCTGCTGCAGTGTGCGGAAGCATTAGCGCCCTCTCTGAGTGCGTTATTCAACCTGTCTATCAACCAAGGTTCTGTGCCGTGTGGGTGGAAATGTGCTAACGTGGTGCCAATCTATAAGCAAGGTGACAGAGAAGATGTTACAAATTACAGACCGGTGTGTCTAACATCTATAATTTGTAAATGTATGGAGCGGCTAGTAGCAAACAGTGTGCTGGAATTCCTACGGGAGAACAATCTGCTCGACCCAAATCAGCACGGTTTTCTTCCGGGTCGTTCTTGCACTACTCTATTGACAAAAGTCATTGATGAGTTTCAGTTCTACTTGAATCAGCCAGAAGTGAAACAAGTGGACTGTATTGCACTGGATTGGGCTAAGGTCTTCGATCAAGTGTCTCATGAAAGACTTTTGTTAAAGCTACAGCAGCTTAACATACGGGGTAGCTTACTTGCATGGGTGAGGTCATTCCTAGAGGGTCGAACACAGTGTGTGGTGTACGGAGGAGCCCGATCGCAGGCTGCTCAAGTTACTTCTGGAGTGATTCAGGGCTCTGTGATCGGACCTCTTCTCTTCACTATATATGTGCTCGATCTTCCTGGCTGTGTCACCTCATCAATGTCACTATATGCAGATGACACCGTGCTATACAGGGGCATTAAATGTGAAGAAGATTCCCTCTGTCTTAAATCAGATCTGGACAACTTATCGCTGTGGTGTTCTGTGAATAATTTAAATATAAATGTACAAAAATGTAAATACATAAGAATAACCAGGTCACAAAAACCCATTGAGAATGAATACAAAATTATGAACAGTGTCATCCCACAGTGCACAAACTTAAAGCTATTAGGGGTAACAATCTCCGACACCCTGAATTGGAACATGCAAAGTGAAGAGGCAAGATGTAAGGCCACCAAAGTTCTGGGTTTCTTGTACAGAAACATGAGAGGTTGTAAACCTAGAGCCTTCAGGATGGCTTACACATGCATGGTCCGTCCGATATTAACGTACGGCTTACCTGCTTGGCATCCCACTACAGCGGAAAACATGAACAAGCTCCAGCGTGTACAGCGCCGCGCAGAAAGGCTAATAGCTCGTTATTCCCCTTCCCCTTTGTCAAAATTTCCATCTATAGAGGCAACAGCCAAACAAATTGATCTAATTTTTCTTAAAAAATCCCTTACAGGTTCCATTAATATTGACCCTTTTTGCCGACTGTCATTGGCATATCGCTCAGTTCGGAGAGGACGAGGTGTAACCCTCGTTCCGCCCTTCGCACGTAGCAATGCTTACCTGACAGGTTTCTACGGCCGCTCTGCGCGGTTATGGAACGCACTGCCAGGGGATGCCAAGATCTTGCCTCTTAGGAAATTCAAGCCGTACGTAAAAAAGTACATTGTATAAATAAACGTATGTATGAGTGATTGTCTCGCTGAATGAATGAATATCTGAATGGAATGAATGAACGGATGAATGTATCGAGTGATTGAGGTTATGAAAGTGCGTGCGTGAGAGAGTGAGTGAACAGGAAAATGTACTATGTCAATATTCTAAATATGTAAATACTGCAAATATCTTTGTAAAACTTGTAAATATTGTTAAAACAAACGTAGATGTAAGCTGTGCCTGTGAAGCATGAAATATGTATGTGGGGCTTGCCCTTTTTCACTAGGCCTTCCATACTTCGTGTACGATTTATGGTAAATAAATAATAATAATAATAATAATAATAATAATAATAACCTCAAGATGGCGACTGTGTGACATTTTAAAAATAAGTTTTTATTTCTTGTGTCCTAATCATGCGATCGAAGTCAACGTTTGAATAATCAACCCACGCAATCATCGTCATCTAATAGTGCATACTGTAACTCTATGGCCTACATATATAAAAATCCAACATGGTAACCATCCGAAATATTTAGACGGTTCTCAATATCTACTAATCTATGACAGCAATAAAACTAAAATTTTGTATGTTGTTAAAGACTATGAACATAAGTTCACCTACGATACTTTCAATAACCTGGTGAACACAAATCCAACATGGCGGTGACGCGAATTTTAAATATTTAAATGGACATTTCTAACAATTTAGCTATACAAGCGCAGTTAAACTCGGTACGGCAAATGCGTATACAAGTTTTAATCCACTGACATCTAATTTATTTCAATTGTTGTCATAACCACAAGATGGCGGCTGTGCGAAATTTTAAAATCACGTATTTATTTCTTGTGTCCTAATCATGCGATTGAAGTCTGAATAATACACTTACGCAATAATCTTCATGTAATAGTACATAACTCTATGGCCTACGTATACAAAAATCCAACATGGTGACCATCCGAAATATTTAGACGGTTCTCAATGTCTACGAATCTACTGTATTACAGCAAACAAACTGACATTTTGTATGTTAAATCAATGAAGCTTGTAGTTTTACGTGATCGTTAATCATGCGATCATGAGCCACGGGACCTCCTTTTTACGTGGAATCCGAACCACAGCTCATGGTATTTCGAAAATGTCAGATGCATTGACCGAGAATCGAACCTGGTCCGCCTTAGTGAGAGACATACAGCTTGACCGCTGAGCCACCACGCCCCATTTTGTATGTTGAGAGAGGCAATTAACATAAGTAGGGCATATGAAAATAGGCTATTTAGTTCTTCACGGAACTACTTGTTATATTCTTACATAAAGGAAAATAACCCGAAGTGAATTGATTTGTTGGACTGTAGGCTACTCGTATGAGCACATAGGGATGGGAGGCGTGACTAGCGTCAGGGGAACTGAACAACATTGTCACATAGCAGGTGCAGCGGCGATACTGCGTATTTCAAACATTCAGAGCGACTATTTTTCACGTTTGAGTCGACCGATTGTAACGAGTCTTGTGTCGATTGGACCCTTTTGCTAATAATTCCTAAAGTGCAGGTCCATTCAGTATTAGGCTTTACTTTCACCAGTATTATCTCAAGGGCAGTTTGCTCTCTCTTTCTCCTGGACTGAACATATAAATCAAACTGTCAATAAAGCTATATAGGCTAGTTTATATATTGTTATAGCCCTATCCCTTAAAGGCTGTAACGCCCTACACATCCCTGAAAACCCCTAACAAATCCCATAATAGTACAAAGAATCAGATATATGTTTATATGCAAAAACATGAGAACAATACCTTTATCAATATATTTAATGACTTAGAATACAAGTAGCCATTATAAAAACTTGCTTTAAAACCTATAGACTTGACTAAACGAAGAGCCAACATTATAACACAGCAAAGATAAAACACAAATTAAAAAATAACTGCACAGCCAGTCATACGTGAAGCAATTATTGCATCGCAAAGTAGGCCACCAGAACAGAGATTACAACTCCGCGACATAGGCCTACATGCAGAATACCGCTGACAACGGGTAACTTAATTGAACCCTCAAATACGCAAGGCACCTTCGGGCCCGGGACAGTCTAACCGAAGAGACAGTGCGCCGGATGTACGGAAGCGAGCGCCTCTCGGCGAGGCGGTGCGACGCCTAAGCTACCAGACTACGAGACCTGACTTCCAATGGTGAGTGTGCCGGCTTTTCCCTTTTGTTCCCTCTCTGCCCCTTTAACTACACTTTCTCCCCTTACTTTATTGCACTAAACCCTAAGTTACAAATAAGGAATCTCTCTTTCATTCGCCCCTTTATCATAATCCCAGCTCCTCTCTCCACAATTACACCATGACCTGCGACCGATCCGCTGAAGCAGCACGTAACCAGCTTTCGGCACAAGGCCGCCCACGCGTGGCATTGCCCCAGCAGATGGCCCGCGTGCTAACCTATGGCGAGCGCCCATCCTGAACCTGCTTCAATTCCCTCTACACCCATTCATACCCATCTCCCCAACATTCACACACACCCTCACCCACACATCCCGTTCAGGAAGTCACCCTCATACTCGGCTATGCCCCCATTACAATGCTACCCCTTCGCCAAGCACCTCCAGCCTACCAGAGAGGGTGACGACCTAAACAATATTCGTCAGCTTTGACGTAATAATTGGTGCCTGCCGGTTATTATACACAAATTATTTGTTCAGTCCCTGGTATGTCCTGTGTTGAAGTATTAGTCAGTGGTTTATAATGATATTTCAGGAACACTTAACATCAAATTCAACGAACACAGCAGAATGCATGTGTTAGATTCATCCATGATGCAAGCAGAGATGAGCAGTTCACACCATATGCTACATCATTCAGCTTCAGTGGATTAAGTTAATTGAGTGAACAACTTAGCTATTTTAATTATGAATAAACTCAAACACAATTTCCCACCATATCTTTATAATTATTTTTCCCGTATGGAGGGCGCTCATGGTCGGTGTAATAGATTCACTCAAGTCACGATGCAGATACCTCACCATCGTACGGCCAAATTCAATAAATCATTTATTTAAACCGCATCACGCATTTGTATATCTTATGAGAATTCAGTACTCAAGAGACACCTTACCAGTGCATTAATGGCGTGCTATAAGTGGCAATTTAAGAGGAATACGAGATCGTGGAAAATGTATTAGCCTATGGATTTACATAGATAATTTTAGTGTAGATTATAGTTTGTTAAATTAAATGATTGTTGATCACACTGTATTTTTACGTAAGAGAGCGGATTATGTACATCCAATGCGACGTTATAGTCGTATGTGTGTAATCCTTAAATAACCAATCCATCAATTTCTCTCTATTGACGTTCGTAAAGAGGAACATATAACACCATACTATATTCAGCTACAGTGGCTTAAACTAAATGAACGTAGATTTCTGGCATGGCATTATTGACAGTAGATATTATGAACCAGAAGTCCTCGTCTTAATCTTTACGTTGGGTTTTGTCGAATGGAAAAAGTTCGCGGCCAAAGCAATAGATTTACTGAGTTCACAATGCAGATATCGTACTTCTAAATACAATAAATCGTTTATTTGTAGTGCATTGTGCATTTATAATTCGAATAATCTACATGCGTATGAGATTTCACATCACTCAGTACTCAGGAATCACCTTACCGATGTGTTGAGATTTAATACTTAATTTCTTGAGTATTTTTTTTTTAAATATGTTTTGTTACGTTGATTGTATTGTTATTTGTTGAAAAGGAGCGGTTTAGCCCTATGCATATCTCCACTGTATACAAGGAATATCAAACTACAAAGTGTCCAGAATGAATGTGTTCGGTACATTCTGGATGTAAGACGAGATGAGCATTTCACATCATACTACGTGCAGCTGAAGTGGTTGAAACACCATGAGCTTGGCAGCTATCAGTTGCCAATCAGACACACAAAATATTGCATACAACGTCCTGCAATGCCTTAAACCAATGCAATCTGTTCATTATACTGTAGAAAAAATAGGTACACAAAATTAACACTCCAGATTCACATCCACCCAACCACGAATTTCAATAAATAAGGGATATTTTTTACAACGCCTCAGGCCTCTTCAACGCCTTCGATTTACGTAAGCTCGATAACACTGCAAGCATTGCAGCTCTCAAAAGTCTTCTTTCATCCTGCTTCTTAGAAGTGTACACCTCTCACATCGGATTGCTGCATTATGTTAATAGGTTATGTTTATGCCATTAGATTCAATTATAACATCAGGACAATAGTTGAGTACTTAGCATATGAATACGTCAATATTGCTTGTAGCATATCTGTTGGTGTCTCTTCAGTCTGATACTGGACCTGTATGCCCTCTTTTGTAAATACATTTTCTATTATTATTATTATTATTATTATTATTATTATTATTATTATTATTATTATTATTATTATACCGGGTGAGTTAGCCGCGGTCGTTACGGCATGACTGTTGGCAGTCGCTCACATCCGGGAGGCGAGGAGGTTCGAATCCCCCCGCCGGCAACCTTGAAGATGGTCTTCTGTGGTTTCCCATCTTCCTTCCAGGCAAATGCCGGGGTTGGTCCCTAAC
The DNA here is from genome assembly GCA_946902985.2 of Meconema thalassinum. NCBI lineage: Eukaryota > Metazoa > Arthropoda > Insecta > Orthoptera > Tettigoniidae > Meconema > Meconema thalassinum. The sequence continues at coordinate 243,036,236 of OX336389.2, read as the reverse complement.
TATAGGCCACAGCCGCTACCTTCCAACTCCTCGACCTTCCCTTCCAACTTTCCTTCCCCACGGTACTTGTAGCTCACCCATTGAGTGTCCGTCTCGAAGCAGCTACAAAAACTGGCGAGCCGAACATGTCCTCGGACACTCCCGGCACTAAAGGCCATACGCTAAAAAAAAAATATTATTATTGTTATTGTTATTAATGTTAATGTTAATAATAATATTGTTACCATTATTGCTATTATTCATACTGTGAATGCTGTATGCAGCGTATTTTATCATACTAACCTAAAACTGGTTGCTTCCGATATGATCTTAATTTTAACGAAATGTTTTGTATTTTACTTCTTGTACCAATATTGTTTAGGCTATATTCACTGTATAGAAGCTCTTACCATCTGTTACTGATATCCTGTCGAAACGGCCTTTCATTAGGGTGATAACCAGTACCAGTACACAATTCCTTTGTGTTGTTGTTGTTAATTCATGTAGGGTTATTGCGACATCGTGGTCATTTAGCCCCGTGTAGTTGGGTGAGAACAAAATTAGTCTGATTACCAGTGTTATTGTGGTGTCTTCAGTAGTGTGTATATTTGTAATGCAGGTGAGGATAGGGAAGAAGGATGCCGTGGCCATAATTTAGGTACCATCCCGGCATTTGCTTAGAGTAGAAGTGGGGAAACCACGGAAAACCACTTCCAGGATGGCTTAGATGGGAATCGAACCCATCTCTTCTCAGTTTTGCCTCACGAGGCTGAGTGTACCCCGTTCCAGCCCTCAGACCAGAACTAAATGCCATGGCAGAGCCGGAAATCAAACCCGGGTCTCCGCGGTGACAATAATATTGTAATAATAATAATAATAATAATAATAATGGTTTTACGTCCCTTTTAACTACTGGGGCTTTTAGAGACGCCAGGGTGCCGGAATTTTGCCCCGAAGGAGATCTAAATTGTGCCAGTAAATATACTGACACGGATTCCTCGCACTTGCTCACCCTCAAATTCCAACTGACAGCACCAAGATTCGACCCTGCAACCTTGGGCACAGCAGGCGACAACGTTACCACTGTCCCTGGTGACAGCCAAGAATGCTAGTCACTACGCAACGAGTAGGACTCCTTTGTGTTGTATTCATGTATTGTAGATAAGTCTCATCGTGTGTGACTTTGGACACATACTTGACATTGCTTGAAGATGTGTTGAAGTGAGTTATCTTGAGTAACGATGACAGGCCAAGCATACCACAGTATGACCATTTTACTTTAATATTTCTTGTCTGAAATTACTAAAATGTTTGGTTATTGAATTTTAAATTTGAAATTATTGCTCCCTACTTTATCACAATACAGGCCACGTACCAAAAGCTAGTTAGTCCATCACACGGAAAATCCATTCAATAGGCGGGAGAGTTTGATCATTGAAATGACCAGTATGAAAACAGAAACTACTTGTTGTAGGTAGTCTTATTATTCTTTTAGGTAAGTTGCATCTAGGAGTGTGCATTCAATCTTTGATTTTCGAACGGAAAATGAATCTACGAAGTAACTTTCAAAATGTATTATTTATTATTTATTTATCGTATGGCTTTTAGTGCCGGGAGTGCCCGAGGTCATGTTCGGCACACCAGAGGCTGTAGCTGCTTCAAGCGGACACCCATAGGGTGAGCTACAAGTTCCGTTCAATTTCGAATAGTTCCAACTTTCGCTACCAGATGTCACTGATACCTAGTGGTGAACGTTAGAACTTTGATAGAGCGTTCCAACGAAATCTAACCTAGGAATTTAGCTTCACGGCTGGCTTAATTTCTCCTCCGAAGACAGGCGTACTGAAGGATTTTAACGCTCTTAAAATATCCGATGACTTCGGCCGGGTTTGAACCCGCTATCTTGGGCACAGCAGTTCAGCATGCTACCAACTACGCCACCGAACCCGCTATTTTTCAAAATGATATATTGAGTAATTAGTAATACGATAGAACAGCAAACATGTGAGGCTAATTATTGCATTAGTGGCGTCTAAGTTGGATCTAGTAAAGAAAGTTTTACCCACGGTCAGTGACGTTTTAAGCACACATACAGTACGTTCTTAACCAATCAGGAAATTGCGTGAGAAACGCGATCACGTATTTGCCTCGCTTTCCCCCTTGGTCGTTCATAATCCCAGTGCAGGTTGTTGTTGAGGGTCAGTCTTTCTTGCCGGGCAGTGACCCTCGCCTCCGAACAAATTGTACGTTACTACACCAACAACACCTTGGTCGGGCTCTCGATGTTACGAATTTGGTAATGTTGTCACTAGGTCTATATACACTTTTGTAACAACTTGTTTAAGTTTTCTATGTCCACCTCCTAGACCAAAGAACGCGGGTTCGATTCCTGACCGAGAAAGTTAGATTTTTAAAGTGTATGAAAAATCTACGGCCCTCAAGTTATAGGATATCGGTTCGTAGACGAGCTCTCGCATCACATTTGGTGACTCAAGATAAAATTAATTAAACCTCAGGCGAAGGTCGCCCAATATAGTTCCGGTTTCGTTGCAATGTGGCAATGGAAGCTGAAGGTCAAAATTTGATAGCCTATATGGCTGTACCATAATAATAATAATAATAATAATTATTATTATTATTATTATTATTATTATTATTAAATTACGACCAAGACCACCTCCTTCCAAATCCTTGCCTCAATCACAAATACACACGCAATACTAAAGCTATAAAAATGGCACATGTTATCAGATAGATTACTCACACCCAAGTACAGAGGGCTACATGACCACGATGCCAGAATGCCTCTAAAATAAATTATGATATTAATAATAATAATAATAATTAATTATTAATTAGCTGATGAACGTTTGATATTCATAACATTATTTTCTATTACTGTACTTATTCCAATATATCTTTATTATTACTCTATTGATAATTCTCTTAAAATGAAACTGATAAAAAAAATAAAGATTGGATATTTTATCAAAGTTTAAAAGGGAGAGAGAGAATAAGACTTGTCCTTCAAATGGAGGTTATAATAATAATAATTATTATTATCATCATTATTAATCACAATTTCCAGACCTATGAAAATACAGTAGTAGTGAAAAAACAACTTTCTCAATTGATTAGAAAACCAGCCTCTTTAGCATTGAAAATAACGTTGTTTTTTTTTCGTTTGTTTCAGTTGGCAACACTGAGTGATGACAAGAGATAAATCTCATTCACTGCTACAATTGGGAACCCGCTGCATAGCTGTGCTCGTTAAATCAAACACCACGGTTGTGAGGGCACATGCAGCAAGTCCAAAGATGGCAGGTTTGAATCCCGGCGCTGGCAGTGGCTATCCAGAGTGTGGTTGTACGCTGGGGTTATCCACACTCCTTCCAGGCAAATGCTGGGATAGTACCTTATTTCAAGTCCTAAGGCACTTACCTCATCCCTGTCCATAATAAAGTTACACACACTTCTACAGTACAGTGATTACGTAAATACAGGTTATCAGACAATGTTCAACACACACCCAACTATGCGGAGGTGATGACCAAGATGTCCCAAGTCCCTGAAATGAATTAACAACAAGAAGCTACTGTTGGAGTCATGAAAAGTGCTGAGAAAGGATATGCAAACTGTAGTGTTCTCAAAGATCTGAAACCGCTGAACAAGCTGATGAACGTTTGATATTCACAATATTATCTTCTATTTCTTATTCCAATATTTCCTTATTTTTACTCTATTGATGTGTCTGTTAGGTAGTCAGCCCGAAGGCTGGTTGGATCCTCAAAAAGTACCGCCGGTAGGTTATGTGGGTAGAAACCCACAAAAACCCAAGGCAGGCCTATATTGAGGCGTACTAGGCAAGATGAGGAGTGAGGTAGTTTGCCACTGCTTTCCTCACTGAGTCAGAACAGCAGTACTAACCCTATGAGTAGAACCTTTCACAGCATCCACAGGCACTGACTGTGCCCTGAATGTCATTACTTAGCACCACCCATACCTCAGTATCTTCCATACAATCACAGCCACGAGTAAGACTGAGCCATCGGTGAAAAGCCACATTTTACTCTAGCCTGTGCCAACAGACAAATGCAAATGTACTACATTCATCAAAAGATGGCAAACAGGCCAACTCTATTGATAATTCTCTTAAAATTAAACTGATTTTTTAAAGTAAAGAGTGGATATTTTATGAAATTATCAAGGAGAGAGGATAAGACTTGTCCTTCAGAAGGAGGTTGGTTGATATCCCTTCTCCCCCCTCTGAAATAAAAACCCTGAAAGCATAAGATGTAAATGTTATCCAAATGACAACTATCATAACTTCTCTATAAAATACATTCGGAACAGGCCTCCTCTGTAGATATGCTCTCCCGCTAACTCTGTGTTCTCTGAAAAGATATTTAAGTATTTGTTTGTTTATTTATGAAAGCCCCAATTCAGCACCTTCGTAACACACAAATACAAAGTAGATAATTGTAAATCTAAATAATAATTTTTAGAAAAGACAAGAAAAAAGAGAATTAAAACTACAGAATAATAAGACTTCAAAACCTAATTAGTCACTCACATAGCTAATGTTTAGTCTCTACTTAGTATAAAACAAAGTCCCCGATTCTTGGATGTTACGGGTAAACTCGAGAACCACTGGATGGATTTTTATGCAGTTTTCACCATTCTGTAAAGGATATCTCGAGGATTATTTCTGTAGAAAATAATTTATTTATGATCAAAGGAAGCCGAGCAGTAACGATTTCAGTGGAAAAGTCGAAAAAAACTGGCGTCCGAGCGCTTTGTAAGCTTACGCTGGGCAAACCGTTAAAAATATCTAAATACTATGAGTGTAAGAATTGTTCAGCTTGAAACGTTCTACAAAAAAGTCCGTGAGAGCATATGTCTATCTTCAATACATCGCCCACTATAAGTGTTTTGACGTTTTAATTTCTTCCAACCATGTCCATTCAACTACTGAGGCGACAGTTTACGAGCTAGCTAAGGGCGAGTCTATCATCCCTGTTACAGCCTAGCTAGCGAGCGAACCTATTTCCCCAGATACAGCCAGCGGCAAACCGTTGAGTCGTGTTGAGTTAAGACTTCTGAGAAGGTTGGTTGTGTTTGGAGTTTCCCTGGGAGTGCAACTCGGGTTATCTTCATTTCGCCTGTGAAACACAGTCAAGTTAAGATTGGACGGAAGGGCATTTGAGTTTCATTCACCTCGCCATTCCCTGGAAGTGCAACTCTCATTTCACCTGTGAACTTTTCGTTCCGCAAAATTCACAGTCAATTTAAGATTGGACGGAGGGGGGATTATATTATATTAAATTATACTGATTGGCGTATAATATCTACTTATTATAAAACAAAGTCCCCGATTCTTGGATGTCACGGGTAATCTCAAGAACCACTGAATGGATTTTGAAGCGGTGTTCACCATTCTGTAAAGGATATCTCGAGAAAGGTTTCTGTAGAAAATAATTTATTAATGACCAAAGGAAGTCAAGCACTAACGATATCAGTGAAAAGGTCGACAAAAAACTGGCGTCCGTGCGCTTTTTAAGCTTACGCTGGGCAAACCGTTAAAAATATCTGTATACTATGAGTGTAAAAATTGTTCAGCACGAAAAGTTCTACAAAAATGCCCGGGAGAGCATATCTCTATCTTCAATGCGTCGCCTACTATAAGTGTTTTTACGTTTTCATTTCTTCAAACAATCTCTATTCAGTTACTGAGGCGTCAGTTTACGAGCAGCTAGCTAGGGGCGAGTCTATCACCCCAGTTACAGCTTAGCTAGCAGACGAGCTTATTGCTCCAGATACAGCCAGCAGCAAACTGTCGAGTCATGTTGAGTTAAAAACTTTAGAGAGGAGTGATTGTGTTTGGAGTTTCCCTGAAAGTGCAACTCGGCTTTTCTTCATTTCGCCTGTGAACTTTTCGTTCCGAAAAATTCACAGTCAAGTTAAGATTGGACGGAAGGGGGATTTGTGTTTCATGCACATCACCATTCTTAAATTACGTCTGACAAGAATTTGTTGCACAAGCATCTCCATGATAATATAATTAATAGTCCAGTCAGTGATTTTAACCCATCATTCCGAGACGTAAAACGAATATTGGTCGTTGTTCATTAACATTGAAAAAAAAAGCGCTTATCACGTAATTCATTCATAACTGTTCCCGGGCGAAGCCGGGTCGGGTTGCTAGTTATAAATAAAACGAACCAACAAATAATACAAAACAAAACATAAACCTTGACGAAGCATGGACAGTGCCTCAGAGAGGACATATTCACAGATGTTCAGTAGAATAACTATTGTGGCAATGCCAGTGTCCACATTGGTTTTTATTAGGTTCTCTTTATTTCTCTAATGTTTTAAGAATTTTTCTCCATATTATTGTTCTGTCCTTTGTATAATCACCCAAGCTTCGCGTGTGGCTAAGTTTCTTATCTCTCGTTCTTGTTCAGGCAATTTATTGCTGGTTAATTGTATGTCTGAGATAATTTGTTCGTGTGTTTCTCGTTGCTGATAAATGTCATACCTTTACACCAATGGTCAGCAGGATCCGCGCCGTGGCCCACGAAAGATACTGGCCCCAGTGCGAGCAGCCATCTTGTCTGTGACGTAGGCGAAGTAGTGACTCCGGTTGAGAAGACTTGTTTGTGAATTTCTTGTGAAAAGCAGTGTGAGAATAGTTAGTGTTTTATAAAGTGTAATGTCCAACTTTACATCCAACTTGTGTTGTGGTGCATCATGTAGCTGCAATAATCACGTAGCCTACAGGGTAAGTGTTAACACTTTATTTCTCATTAATGATACAGGTTAATCAAACGCACGTGTGGTGCAGGTTATGTACGAACTTACGTTAGCCTAATATTGTGGATGTTAAGGACTATTACAATGCATGCTAAGTTAATTATCTGAGTTAAAGTTAGATATTTAATGAATGTGTCTCTTTACAGGAAATCAAAATGCCGAGATGCTGTAATGTGGCTGGCTGTAAGAACAATTACAGATCTCAGCATGAAAATGTTTCTACATTTTCTCTCCCAAAGGACGAAAAATTAAGAAATATATGGCCTAGAAAAATTCCCACTGACTTCTCTAAAGTGAGCAAGCCTGTAATTTGTATAAAACATTTTCCTGATAGCTCTGTTATCAGGACAGAGCAAGTTGATGGGGAAATAAAGACATTTGCTAGGAGTTATCCGAAGTTGAAACCTGATGCAGTATCTTCAATATTTTCGAATTTGCCAGGATAGCTATCCACTCCTGGGCCTTCTTCTAGAAGACTGTGTGATGCAGAGGTAGAAAATCTCGGATAAAGCCATAGAAGCGAGCTTGGAAGACTTCAGACACTACGAAGAAGAGAATTCTGTGCACAGTCTATCGGATATATCTGAACACTTCTCCTCCATCAGGAATAAATTTAAGCAGGAATGGACACATATCAAGACAGAAGACAAGTTGGTGAAGTGCTTGAAGAATTTGAGTGATGCAGTGCCCATAATTACAGGTTCTGTGTGTATTCTAAATAACCTCAGCATTGAGCTGGCTATCAATGGGTTGCAGATTCCCAAACATTAAGTTCCACAAAACTTTCTTTGCATTACTGATAAAAATTCATTTGATGAATTAGCCTACTTCAGTTCATTGAAAATTCTGAGTGCGATGAAAATGGAAGAAAGTTGTCAGCAGTGAATGCTCCTGTGAACATCCTACAGAGAAGTTTTTCGAGTGATGATTGCACACCATTATAGTCTTTAATAGAGCAAATTAATTTTTTAGATGTTAGGCAAACAATCGTAGGTACAGTGGAGACACGTTACTCTTGGCAGCTTCCATATAATATGTTCACTTGTCATCAGTGTACAAAAAGTTACATCGGAGTGGTCATATTATATCTGCCTCATCCATCAAATCTTCAAAAGTTGCTTGGTAAGTTTGATTTGAGTACTTTTGACATTATTGGGAGTATTGAGTAGCCTATCTCAGTCTAAAGAGGAATAATTTCTTGAAAGATCATGAATGTTCATAAATTACTTTTACCGTAGTTCATTTTAATGGAAAAGTTGAACTGTACTCTTCTAAAGCCATGGCGAGACAAAGTCATTGGTTAGGCGACTATCTGGACCAAAATTATTGTTAGTAGTACAAGCAAGGAGGTCTGGGGTTAGGTTTGTGTTTGTACGCAAAGAATACTCTGTATTGCCGGTACCAATAATGAGCGCTGGCAGCTGTCAAAGCTAACACGTGAGGAAATGCTGCGTTGCCACTGAGGCAGATCATGACTCATAACATTCCAAGAAGCTTCCAGGAAGACACAAATACTGGGATCTGTGGTGTGTCAGCCGTATTCGTGTGAAGGGTCAATTAAACATTGCGATGCACGCGAGTTTAGGGGAATTTTTAGTTGCCTAATCGCTCTAGCTGCTACTAACTTAATTATGGGTCTATTCCTTTCATAGCCCCCTGTTCGTCACTTGTGTCTGAATTGGATCTGGAATTGCTTTCCAGGGAAACGATGAACCAATCTACCCCATCATCGAGTATACATTCACGTTTCGTAGCCTCATCCAGTTCTCGTTGCACTATTAACACAAAACGCTTCCAGTTTTATGAAGTCACTTCCCTAATAGCCTAAACGGTAAGCTTCTCAACCTCACGGAGTGTGAAATTCTTATTATGCAGTGCTAGATAACCCTTCACTTGACCCCATATCATTTCTATAGGATTGAAGTGGCAATGATATGGGGCAGCGTGATGATCTCATGGCCATGCTTTCTCGCCAGTTCATGCACGTGGTAGCCTACATGGGTTTAGGCTTGCGCTGCTGTATAAGGTTGAGAAGGATATTAATTCTGAATGAAAGTGGAACGTGGCTTATACACTTGTAGCAGACATGAATGTAATTTTACATACCTTGTGTCCTTGTTTCATTTTTTGGGTGATATTACGTATTGAAATTAGGAACCCTAATTAAAACTTACTACTGAACCTCATATATGTGCTCAAGTACGTGAAAATGTGTTTTTATTTTTTGCTATTTTAAAAACAGCTGCCATGCTTCGATAGCACTTGATCTCGTTTAACCGTCATCAAGGCTCACTCTAGCAGCACGCACCGAGGCACACACGTGAGATACAAAATCACTGTTGATAAAAAGAAGTGGGATGCAAAATCACTGTTGATAAAAAAAAGAATCATCGGGACACGTTAGGCAGTAACCATTGCCAAAACTCATTGATCTGGGCGCGTTAGGCTGTAACCATTGTCAAAAACCATTGGATTGGACAAAGTGAAGGTAAGAATGGTCGGGTGTAGGTGCAGCCTTGGCCGCGCGCTGCTAGCGGGGCATGGTTGACACAAAACCATTGATCTGGACGCGTTAGGCTGTAACCTTTGTCAAAACCACAGTTGTGCGGGAAAAAATACACATACATATTACAGGAGAGCGATATACTGCATAGTTATTACAGAGCAGATAACAAAAAACACTCATTTCAGCCGTACAGAGATGCGAAATATTGCACACACTAGCATAATTAGAGTCGTGAACTGAGTGCTGCGAACGAATTATGCCCACTAGAGACTGAATTGGGCACTTTTTTGTTTCACATAGTACCGTAAGGGTGAGGTTGGCAGTACTGTTATGGTACTTTTTTGAAGATTGATTTGAACAATGCCGCTCACTGCTGTAATTTTCGCTATATTTGGAATGGCTGGGTGGGTCACAGACGGCGGAGGAGGAAACATCTATTAAAACATTGCTTCCTGATTTATTTCTCATCCTTTTATAAGGTATTTTGGCTAATCCATGTATTATATAGAATGTTATCGCTCGTTCTATGTTCATTCAGCACTACCGAGAAGGATTTCTTTTGTCCGAGAGCTGTCGCATGGTAGGCTACACGATGGTGGTCCAGCCATTCCAACATTCGTGACTTCGTACTTGAAGTTGTTGGAGCTTATTCTATCTGTACTATGTGGTACGAAGCATTGTCCATTACAATAACACTGTGTTCAGGGATGTTGGGTAACAATTGTTCCTGGAACCATTTTAAAAACTAGTTGTAGTCCATGTCTTCATGGTAATCACCATTTCTTTTCGACCTAAAGAGCAAAAGTGTATTATTAACAAAGCCGTGTAGAATGTAGAATAATAAATCGACCCCCTCTGCCTGATGGCCCTTCCTTGTCCCCTGAACTGAGTTGTCACTCCAACCCTTAGACACTGTGTGACCAGCATTGACCCACATTTCACCTAACCACACAATATCCATAACATTTTTGCCCTATTAACTTAAGTTTTTAATTTTCCAGTAGCCTATTTTCACCCAATTTTCACCAAATTGTGTAGGTTCTTTAAAGTGAGCATAATTAAGGGAATTCTAAACTTTGGAGCTATTTGATTCAGTCATTTAGAAATTATAACATTTTATGTAATAGATATGCAAATTTTGAAAATGTCCCAGGTACATCAAATTTAAAGTTATCAATCTAAAACTTCTATGGAATGATCATCAATGGTCTACAAATAAAAATTGGTATTACTTTTAAAATCAGTGCAAATGGTTTATTATTAAAATGTTTTTTTCTTAGAATGACCTGTTGTTCTGTTAAAATATGTCATTTTTTCAAATTTGAACCTAAATATTTCTGAAAGTTATTAATATTTTTCAAAATGGATTCCACACATTATTAAGACCACAAAGTTGTATGTGCAAACCAAGTTTGAAGGTAATGGGATCAAAACACAGGCAACTGGAACATTTAAAATGCTGAAAAATATAGTATTGAGAAAAAGCTAACTTTATTAAAAAATACAGTATTTTAGTGGAATTTCCTGCATCAAGACTTCCCTGAGTTTACAAATCACTTTTCCCACACTTCAGAGGTAACTTATTACTAAACCCATCTTTCTCCCTGATGTTGACAAGAAGATTTACTGCCACATTCACCACATAGGTCTGTAAACAAATTTTGGAGGGCACCCATATATGAATGAGAATGTGCTTGTCATTAACACTAGGTCTAACAGTATTCTCCTCACTAAAATAGGCTTATTCCAGTTTTCTGACACTAGCAGAAGAAGTCGTTGCAGCTGTTGAACTTGCATTACTTAACTTCACATGTAATATCACCCCACTGTTTGTCAACATTCAAAATAGCACTATTCCATTTCTTTGTTTCACGGACTTTCGGTTTACGCCATCGACTAGATACAGAATACATCTAATAAACTGCACACAAATCTCTAAAATACCATTAACTTACACAAGTTCCACCACTCACAGTAAACCAATAAAAATATAATTCTTGCGAATAAACTTCACTAAAGCCACTGACCATCAAAATAAACAAAGACGCATGGTTCCACCATGTATCCAAAATGGCCTATACTTTACTACAAACCAAAATACTTCTGTTCGATGTTAAATATGTGCATGTGTATAGTAATGATATTCTTTTAGTGAATACCATACAGCTAAAAATTATATGGGATAAGAAAATAACATGTACGGTAAGAAAAGTTTCACACTTGACAAACATTGCCTAGGCTACTCATAACTGATAAATTTACCAACAGATGGCACCATAAGCTTGTATTCAGATGATTGGCATGATAATATTGGCCAAGAGTATGAAATTACAACAAAATTGAGGGGTTTTTGGTTCTAGGAAGTAGGCGTTGCCCATTTCAAGGCCTAAGCACGTGTTCTTTAAAAGCCCCCGTAAGGTATTTAAAAATGGCCGTACATAAAAAACAAATGTATATTTAAGTGCCCCAAGTGATAAGGTAACTTCTAGGGCATGAAACCAGATTTTGTTTTTTTGTTTGTAATTTTTGGCCTACAACTCAGTAGGGTCTCCCCATTTCATGTAGGAACTGACACCTCAATCCACAATATCTGGCCTCTCCATGATCACCTTCCCCCCATTAATTTTCTTATATTTAAATCCCAGATCGTGCAACACTTTCAGTGAAGAAAGGCTTCCTTGAAATAATTGTGCCTCTCTGAGCAAAAACAAGAAGTTTGCGACATGTTGGAATTTCTTTCCTAAAATAATAGCTATAAATATGCCGTCTAACAGCATCTTGTTGAAAGCCATCTAAATTAGTGACCACCCCTTCTCTATGCCTCTTCTTCCCTGGAGTTGATAGTTTAGACGGGCCAGCATCATCAGACAGGAACTTCCTTTCCGTCACTCGGTATGCAGTGATTTCACTCTCACCAAGAGTCTTGGCAGTTCTTTTCCTCACCTGAACAAATGGAATCAGAGGTTCCTCCCGTAAGCGCATACTTTCCTCTTCTTCCTCCATAAAATTCTTCACCGCACATACCATCTCCTTTACTTGGCTATGGAGAGTCACACCACGGCCTGAAGTTGTTCTGTCGCAGAGAATGGATCCTGGGCCTTCCGCGAGCATGTACCGATGCCATTTTTACACAACGAAAATCGACACGATGATGCAAATAAAAGAAATAAACTCAAAATCTGTATATACACACGCTTCCAACAAAAACAGAACTATAACGCTTACTGTAGCCTCTGAAAGAATAAGCAAATGCACTTCAATATATACATGGGATATTACTAATGGCAGTGACGAGTTAGTTCACAGTAGAACACTGCGTCAAACCATGTGCTCACTGCTGTGTCGGCATTCATTGCAACCCTGCTCGCTGTTGCTATGGACACCGTTACCCCTCTTGTCTCCACTCCTCACCTCACCATTCAAGCGGATGGCAGCTTGCACCGTTCATCTTTTGTAAATCAGAGTATAACACATAGAATTTAACATGTATGCAGCGTTTAAACCCTAAGTGTTGTCCACGTTGTCATGGATGATGCCATTTTGTGTCTAGGGGAATTTTGTAAGTGTAAATTCCATTCCATGTCCACATTAAAGCTATTGACTCAAGTTGGCAGGCTTGTTTTGTTGAGATAAAATAGAGATGAAAATAGTACAAGAGTTAATAGAAGACTATCGTCGCCAAGGCTGCAAGATACCAATGTAATTGATAGTGATTTTGTACTGCATAAGGAAACAGTAGCAAGGCAGCTGGAAGCAAGTTAGACATGTCCAGTCCTCAAATTGTGTTCATGCATCTTTGTAACGATGAATTTGTAACCCACTAAGCTCCAGTGAGATTGAGAAATGGTGTCAGAAAAATTTAAAATCCTGAAGAGATCATGAATCATCAGCAGGGTATAATGGCTGTAGGCCCTATGTGCAGTGCAGGATTTTTTTAGAATATTAATAGCTGGAGGATATTAGATCCTAATAATCGCCAGTAATATATCCAAGATCAGCAAGATATCACCTTTATAGCCTACTTGGTGAAACCTGCAAACTTCATTTTCTACATTCTAAGATTCTTCCAGATAATGTGTTAATGTGCTTGAGATGCTTATATTTATAACCAATGTCCTAAATAAAATAATGTCTGTAATACATTTTGTGTGTGCTTATTATAATTAAGTGTAAACATTACTGTGTCATTGGATGAAGATTACTTGCAATTTGCTAGTGTTCTTGAAGATACGGGCATAGTTTTGTACTCCAGGGCCCTACCAATCACCACATCCAGAATTCTCTGTTAAAGCTCTAGATTTACCCATTTCAAACCGATTTACCCAGTGTGTAGTACTGTTAACTGCTTATTTTCCATGTGGTCTGCAAGGATGCCCATGTTCTTTTTCAGGGGGAATGGATGTGGTGAGGAGTATACAATATTTTCTGGGAGGAAGGGGAAGGGGGGGGACTGGGTATGTGATAAAATTCTTCATCCCCAGACCACCAGGGTGAAACAAAAAATAAGAAAAAATAATTAAAAGTTGAGGAATGCTTTCATTTGAATAATTTGTAAGGTCTCGTTTGACATTTGGTGGAGATCTTGGACATCTTATTGGGAGGGAGATACCATGTCCGTGTAGCCAGCATAGATCCAAATTACAATGGCAAGTATGGTCTTTCTTTAATTTTAATAAATGGAACAGTTCCACCTACATGGAGTAGGGGTAAGTAAAGTGGCTTCTTGTCCAGGTGACCTGCTTTGCGAAGGAGTATTTGAAACCTGATATAGGATTTATTCTTCAAAGCTTCGCACAAAGGCTCTTGATAGAATGATTTGAATCCCACTCCTTGCATCCTGGAAGTGTCTTCCCAACTCAACTGTAAATAAAAGCTAACTGAAAACCACTACCACATCCTTTTTTATTACAAGTACAGTACACACATAAGTGCATGGGGCTGATATCCACGACATTTCAATCCACTGAATTAACTCACAATGAATAAGTTTCCAAGGTCCTTCATTTGTAGTAATATACTTCGTTATAAAAATCTTGAGCCCTTAAAACCATAAATTTGACCTAAGCCTAACTGGGAACGGGAGAGAACCGTTAAACAAGTCCAACATGAAGGTAGTTGCCACAAGAAGTAAACCTGCCACTGTAGGGGATTGGTGTCAGATAAAAGGCTCTCTGCTAAAGGAGGTAAGTATAATCTCAGCAATTCATATATGTACCTGAAGTAGTCCTATGCATTAAATTTTTGTTGTTGAAAAAGATTGTCTTATGGTAGGCCTACTCAAAAAAGCAAAATGCTAAAAACCACGAGTGTAGGCTCAAATTTCTTATATTCATTTTTATTATTTTGGGGCATGAATGACCCTTCCCTTGCAATAAATGAAGCACTGGATACTTTCTCCTAATGCAATGCTTGGTTGTTTCTTCTTTTTTTTTATTCCAGCTGCTTTTAAAGTTAAACTTACATGTAAACTGGTATATATGGAAACAACTTATTGATGAACGAAGATAAGAGGATAATATGTACAGTTTTGTATATCTGCATAAACTGGAACATCCATTCAACGTTTGTATTACACTGCTTAATATTCTACTGCTCTAAGGTTTTGAGCTAGTGATAGGGGTGGCTTTCTTCCACAGCTTTTAACTTTATTTTTGAGTATCCTTAAATTCACACTAACAAATTACTCGGCTATTGGTAGGCTTCTATAGATGAGAATACCTTGGTGCAATCAATGCGGCGAGGCGAGCGAGCGACACCACTCCTCTGACGTCACAGATCCGCGCCATGGCCTGTCTTTCTCGTCGGCCACGGATCCGCGCTCTGTGACGTCATCTGCTCTGTTCTGCGTGACTCGGCCTGGAGAGAACAGAGTTGCGGGAAAGCATATCTACAGGGGATACCTTCAATCGGTTCATTTTATAGAGAAGCTACAGTATGATAGTTGACATTTACATTTCATTCCAACGTTTTCATTCGACAGTATTTTCATTGAAATTTAAGAAAAAAAAAATGAAAATCCACAGCCTACTTCCAGTCTCCGACCGGGTCAGGAATGGAATGAATGAAGCCCCCATCTAGCGGCGAGGATATGAACTGTGCCGGCTGCCGAGGCCTGACTTACTCCTCTGGGGCAATGATTATATGAATGAGAGATGAAATTAAATGATAGTGGAGAGTGTTGCTGGAATGAAATTTTGACAGGGAAAACCGGAGTACCCGGAGAAAAACCTGTCTGCCTCCGTTTTGTCCAGCACAGATCTCACATGGAGTGACCGGGATTTGAACCACGGACCCAGCGGTGAGAGGCCGGCGAGCTGCCGCCTAAGCCACGGAGGCTTCTCATTGAAAAGATTACAAAGTGTAGATACATTTTCTCACACACATGCAAATTATTAAATCCACACATTAGTGGCAAAATGTTGGTGTTTGAAGCCATTTATCAGTGTTGCCTTAGTAATCTCCAGTACATTTTATTCAGGATTAAGGAACCACCCATTACAATTGGGTATAATCGTGTTGACCGATTGAAAAACATTAAATTTTGATTGAAAAAAAATAAGCACACATTTCTTTTATTTGCTGTCCGCTTTAAGTTGTTTTTCTTTTTAGAGTGCCATATCCCCTCCAGGGACGTAGGTGCCCTGAATTAGAGCCCTTGACTTAATCAAAGGATCACTAACCAGGCATCCCGAGCCGGAGTTTGAGTGTGGTAGGGTGGCCGGTTCCTTTCCACTCCTCCTCCTGCCATAGCATCCGGCAGGTTCCCATTTTGCATCACGAGGCTGGGAGATCTCGTACCAGACCATAACAAGACTTTTAAATTATTGGCAGAGCCGGGAATCGAACCCGGTACCTCGGGGTTGACAGCCAACAATGCTAGCCACTGCGCCACGAGGTGGTCACGCTATAAGTACTGTAAGTCTAATACCGGGTGAGTTACGGCATAGCTGCAGGCGGTCGCTCACATCCGAGAGGCGAGGAGGTTTGAATTCCCCCACCGGCAACCTTGAAGATGGTCTTCTGTGGTTTCCCATCTTCCTTCCAGGCAAATGCCGGGATTGGTCCCTAACTATAGGCCACAGCCGCCACCTTCCAATTTCTCGTCCTTACATTCACACTTTCCTCCACACGCGACGGTACTTGTAGCTCACCCAATGGGTGTCTGCATAGAAGCAGCTACAAACTCTGGCGAGCCGAACATGTCCCCGGACAATCCCGGCAATAAAAGCCATACGCTAAAAATAAAATTTAAAAATGTAAAAAAGTAAGTAAGTCTAATCAATACAACCCACTGGAATACAGCATTTTTGTTTAATAAACATGACCCAGGCAAGCAAACATAGATTTGCAATTCCGTAACAACCATGTTACAAGTAGCCTAGTCTGCATATAATTAGGTCACTCAGCATTGCTGCTTATGACGCATTTCAAAGGAAGCTTGAAGGTTTACGTCATCATTAATCATGCGATCATGAGCCACGGGACCTCCATATTTACGTGGAATCCGAACCACGGAAAAATCCCACATGCATTGACCGGGAATCGAACCCGGTCCTCCTTGGTGGCAGGCAAGCAGCTTGACCACTGCATCATCACATCCTCAATGAGGCATTTATTTTCCTAGTTCATGATGCGTTCTAGCTATTTTTCTTGCTTTATTTATGTAACATTTGCGTCATTGTTTCACTAATGCTACGGCGAACAACCTTTTTCAAATTCAAATTTGATATTTGGCACGTGTGTTGAGGTTTGCAAATTTTACGCACGAAATTGTTTATTCACATAAATAAGTTGGCCCGAATATACTGCATCTGTCAAGCACAAATCATGACTGAACTTCACTGCCTCGCTTGCTGTTGTAGAACTGCTGACGTCAATGCTCGTTTTCATAGACTCGACAAGTCGGATTTACTTCCCTGTCAAGAGGTGTTGGTCTCTCTGTTGTGGGATTTGATCATCGCTGTGTCCTTATTTCATTTGTTCCCATTATTCATTTTTCTTAAGTTTGTTAGATTCTCACCCACAGAGACTCCATGTTTTAGAATGTATTTTATCTTCATGGAATCGAGAAGGTTATTTTTGGAACATTCCCATTGAGTGATATACCAATAGTTATTTCATCATCGTCATCATCTTCATTTCCCCTTTTCCAGCTGACACTGGGTGGGGGCAAATATGGTTCCTCTCTACTTTGTTCTGTCGTTCCACCATTCCTCTTCGATCACGGTGTTCCAATCCAGGTTCCGTTTACGAATGCTATTCTTCACCGAGTCCATCTAACGCATTCTTGGTCTTCCTCGTCCTCTCTTCCCTGTCATTCGTCGTTTGAGTGCTCGTCTTGGTAGACTTACTTCATTCATGCGTTTGACATGACCAAACCATCTCATTCTGTTTTGCTCCAGTTTGTCATTTAGTTTCTGTACTCCCAGTTCTTTCCGTGTATCTTCATTTCTCACTCTGCCTCTCCTCGTTTTCTGAACCATACTTCTCAGGAATCTCATCTCAGCTGCCTGTACTCTGCTTTCATCCCTTTTAGTCATTGTCCAAGTTTCTGCTGCATATGTCATTATAGGAACATAATATGCCTTGTACATAACTTCCTTTGCCTTAATTGGTATATCCTTGTTCCATACTAGTCCCCGTACCTGTTGGTACCAATAGTTGTTTAATTGTAGTTAAATATTTATATATTGAATTGACAGACTTTCTTAACATATCTACACCGTGAATTCCATTTCATGTTAATCCATTCGTAGTTTTGGGCTGTTCAAAGTGTAACGTGTTTTTCGAGGGTTTTTTATGCAACTGCCATAAGTCAGTAGGAAGCCATTCTACATTTATTTACGCGGCAAATTGTTCAGCCAAGAGAATTTTTCATGTTAATTTGTTATTATTATTAATTTATTATAATTATTATTAAGGTATTTTCGGAGCATTTTATAAAAATTATTAGCATTCAGATAGGTTTTCTATGTCTTAGAAAACGCTATCAAGCAAATTATTACGAACGACAATATCATAGAAAATTATGCGATTGCGGAATTTTACGGAGTTTTCGTCAGTTAGGGTATATCGAGAGACGTGACTCACTGGGAATTCAAGTACACGCTTAATCTTGTCGGAAAGCATGACGCAATCCTGGGTCGCAGCGTCCAGGAAAGGCGAATAGTTGGAACGGAAATCGACTTCATCATCGCCGCGCCGTGTGTACTGACCCGGAGAAGGGGAAGATCGCGTGGTGGGTCAGCCAATCAGTGGAGACCACGTAAGCTAGAAGTCGGCTGAAGAGTGGGGGAGCCGACAGGTGCATATATCGTTCGACGCGCCGTGGAACGAGAACAATCTGTGTAGTTCTTGCCGAGTGTGGTTGTACGCGGGAGTCGCTCCGATGTTCCGTGGAACGGGGACTATCAGTGTAGAACTTGCCTAGTATGGTTCACGCGGGAGTCGCTCCGATGTTCCGTGGGTTGGAGGACTAACTTTTGTAAAACTTAACCAGTGCGGTTGTACGAGTGTTTGGGTCCGATGTACGGACCATAGAATTATCTAATCTACGAGTATCTCATCAAATATCGACGGAGATGTCGACGTCCAGGAGACTGTGGGAAGCTCACAGCATCATCCAGTACGAGGGAAAGGCTTCGGCAATTTCCAGTGGTAAGCGCGAATGACACAGAAATACGCAATCTCTCATTTCTCTTTGTTTTATATTTCATATTTGAGTAACTTCATAGCTTGGGAATAAGAGTAAAATCAATAATTTATCAGACTCCGTTTTCACGTAATTTTCTATCGGTAATATTAAAATCACAACGCTCCTATTTAAATTTTATACTTATTATTATTATTAATTTTGCTATTCTTGTTTTATATAATAAATTCATTTCTTTTACAATGCAATCTTCGCTTTCAGTAGGTAGCATTAGATATAGACCAATTCCTTCTCCTGATACAATTGTTTGTTGGGTTAATGATCAAATCATACCACGATCTGAGTGAATAGAGTCTTGAAGGTGTTCTGCCAGAGCTAGACGTTGTTAAATACAAATTTAGATTTCAACATTGCATTGAGGTCTTGGCGCCCATTAAAACAACATAGCTTAGGCAAAGGGTGGGCAAGCAAAAACTGCTACATTTGTACGCTCAACGTGGAGCAAAGTAAATACCGTTTCACTTGTCATCCCAGCCTAAGGGAATCAGCTACATTTGTCGCCGACAACTTGGGGCTGAAAACCTAATAACATTTGTGGAAGGAGAAGGGTATATATTTCTGTGCCTGTATTTTGGGGGTTATTTGTCTTTATCAGAGTATATCATGATGGGAGATGAGAAAGAAAGAAAGACAGATGAGGTTACGTAGTGGTCATCAACTGGAGAGTGATGATACGAGCAGTATGTCGAGTGATGGTAGTACCGGGGTAGCGGAGGTAAATCCCGATACTGAAACAGGGAGTGTAGGCGGCCAACCAGAATTAAAAACTTTACTTCTCGAGTTCATGTATCAGAACAAAGTTAGTAGTGATGCCTTAAATGCAAAATTAGAACAAAACAGTAGGGAAAATAAAGAAAGTACAGAAGCTTTAAATGCAAAATTAGAACAGAATAATGCACAATTAGAACAAAACAGTAGGGAAAATAAAGAAAGTTCAGAAGCTTTAAATAAAAAATTAGAACAGAATAATGCAAAATTAGATAAGAACAACAAGGAAATTAGTGTGAAAATGGAGCAGATTAGAGGAGAAATCAGAGGAGTAATGGAAGAGAAGGTTAAAGAGATCATTGCAGATGTAGACAAGAAATTAGGAAAAGTACAGGAGGAGTTAGAAATTAGAATCAGTACACAGGCTGAAAATTTAAAAGAACTTGTGCAACTGGAAACACAGCAGGTCAAAAAGCAATTGGGGGGAGAAATTGACAAAATTCAGGTAGCAACTAAAGAGGTTAAGGAACAGCTGGGGGGTAGAATTGAGAAAGTCCACTCGCAAATAGTTGCAGAAGTAAATGATTTAAGAGAGAGTAATAGAGAGAGCATTAGCAAGATTGAGGAGAAACAAGCAAAGCTATATGATAAAGTAGAAGAATCAGAAGGAAACATTAAATTAACAGTAAACAGTATTGAGAGGAAGGCTGAGGAGAAAATCGCAGAATTAGAATTAAAATTAAAAGCTAGGATCAGGCAAGAAAATAGTCAGAATAGGCCAGTTTTTGTGAATAGCACACACAGGGAGGTAGAACTGGGTAAGTTCAGCAATCGACAGGGGTGCCCAATGGAGTTCATGAACACTATAGAAAATAGATTCGGGGAGAGGTTGGAAAATGATAGTATTGAGTGGTGCCAGGTAGTTGAAATTTTAGAACAAGTGTTTGTGGGGGAAACGAGGAATTGGTTTGCTGTCTACAGAGACAAGTTTACTGATATGAATGATTTTAAAATGAAATTCTGTGAAAAGTTCTGGAATGAGGTTATTCAGTCGCAGCATCGTGAGGGAGTAGTGTGTGGTAAATATAATCCTAAAGGAAGCTCCACCATGACCGAATACTTTTTAGGGCAGGTATTAGTGTGTAAATATCTGGATGGCTTGAAGGAGGAAAGTGATGTGGTAAGGTTGCTACTTAGGCACTTTCCCTATAGGATCAAGGAGGCTGCTTGTATCCAGAATGTAAAGACAATATCACAAGTAGAAAATTTGTTAAGCACATTTGATGCACTAGGGAGAGGGGGTTATGAGGACAATTTCAATCGGAACCAGGGTAATAATAATAATAGACCTAATGAAGCCAGGCATCAAGAAGTTCAAGGGAATGGTGGCGAAGGAGCCAACGCTCAAAATAGAAATAATAATAATCAGCTAAATCAGAACAGAGGAAATGGCTATGGTAATCAGTATCAAGGGAGGAACAATGATTTCAGGGGAAATCAAGGGAGGAACAATGATAACAGGGGAAATCAAGGGAGAAACAATGATTTCAGGGGAAATCAAGGGAGAAATTATAATAACAATAATTACAACCAGAATAGGGGTCAAGGAAGAGGACAGCCTAGTGGTAGTAATATACAGCCAAACAATGACAAAACAGCCCAGAACAACCAGACCAGTTCAGTAGTTAGTAGTACTACGGCCAGCTGTAGCGCTTCTTTAAACGCGAACCAGGCTGCGAAGTAAGGTCAGAATCTCAGTCTGTAGCATGCCCTGTCCATACAATTATACAGGAACCCTATGACCTAAATGTAAGAAATGAATTATTACATGAACTAAATGATGAAGGTATTATTCCCGAAGTGGTTAGTAAGAGCCCCATAGTTAAATTTAACGTGTCCGAGGCGTACACAGATGTTTTAATTGATAGTGGTTGTATGAAGAGTTGCATAAGTAGTGCATTTTATGATAAAATGAAAGGAACTGGAGTAAATTTTGAGGAGATGCCAATTAAAAGCACTTTCGTTATCACAGCTGTTGGGAAGAGGTCTAAAGTAATTAAGCAAGTTTTAGTAGACATTAAAATTAATAATCATGTAGAGAAGCAGATTTGCCTTGTAATTCCAAATTTAGTATTCAGTGTTATCTTGGGTTCAGAGTGGCTAAGTAGAGTGTCTGGTAACTTATGTTATGATGTAGGGAGTTTGAAGTTTAAATGGGGAGATTCTGAAGTAGAAGTAGCGTTCAATGACCATATTCAGAGGAGTAGTATTGTAGGTGTGATTTGTACTTTAAATGAGATATCGCCAGCCGTAGAGCGGGGTTCTCCATGTTTTGTGGGCAGTGTGATTACGAACGGAAGTCTAGAGGACTCGTTACGTGATGCTGCATTTCTGGGAAATATAGAGGTGGAACAATGTGTTCGGCTCTATGATGTGTTATGGTGTAATAGGAGAGTTTTTGAGGATCGCATTGGTATGGCCAATTGCTATACACATTCATTGAACGTTATTGATAGATCAGTATTCACAGGCCAAAGATATCCTGTACCTTTCGCTTATCAGAGTGCAGTTGAGGCACAAATTAATCAGATGCTTGAAGATGGGATTATTGAGCACTCTAACAGTCCGTATGTTAATTCTTTGATCACGGTACCCAAAACCGACGGCACGGTTCGTATTTGTTTAGACGCTCGTTTGGTTAACAGTAGAATTAGTTCAGATCAGCTGAAATCTATGTCAATAGAGGAATTAATGCAAACATTTGAGGGGAAGAAGTATTTCACTTGTGTAGATTTGAGTTCCAGTTTTTGGCAAGTGCCACTTATGTACGAAGATAGACCATTTACAGCTTTTAGTCATAAATATAACCTTTATCAATTTTGTAGAACACCTTATGGGTTAAAGAGTAGTTCAGCAGCTTTAATTAGGGCTTTAAACATCGCATTAGGGGATGACACAGGAGAGTTTGTAACCATTTACATAGATGATATGGTAATTAGTTCACGCAGTTTTGAGGAGCATCTAGGTCATTTAGATATAGTTTTTCAGAAGTTAGATCAGGCAGGGTTCACTTTGAAGCTGTCTAAGTCGTCATTCTGTCAGTCAGAAGTGACATTTTTAGGTCATAGAGTGTCGAGTAGAGGTGTAACACCAGAAGATAGTAGGGTTAATAAGATACTTAACGCAGAGGTGCCACAGAATGTTAAACAGTTAAAAACTTACCTGGGAATTTGCAACTTTTTCAGGAGGTTCGTTCTTAAATACTCAGGGTTGGTAGAACCATTCAGGGAATTGCTTAAAAGTGGGACTCGGTGGAGATGGGAGTCCAAGCATGATCAGGCTTTTAGAGCGCTGAAGGAAGGTTTTGAGAAAGCTGTAGTGCTGAAATATCCGTTAAAAGATAAGGAATATGTGGTTATGACAGATGCTTCACATATAGGCATTGCTGGAGTATTATGTCAGAGAGATGATGAGGGTAATCTGTGCATTGTATCTTTAGCCTCGCGAGGACTGACAGCAGCAGAGAAAAGATACACGATTACTGAGTTAGAGCTTTTAGGTATTGTTTTCAGTTTAGGGAAATTTAGAATGTATTTAGTAGGGGGGAAATTTGAGATCCACACAGATCACCATGCATTACTGTATATGAGGACTTGTAAACTGAGTTCTAACAGAGTTAGTAGGTGGATTCTTGCTCTGCAGGAATACGAATTCACAGTAAAATATATTAAAGGTAAAGATAACATTCTTGCAGACATGCTATCGAGGGACACTAATTTATGTAGGGATTATCCTGTGGTTAAAGCAGAGGACGGTATTTTAATATGTGCATGTGTGGACAGTAGCAACAGGGCATCGTTACAGACACTGAGAAATATGCTAGTGGAGCAACGTGATGACGTTAAGTTAAAGGAGCCACTGGCTAGGTTGGAAATAGGTGAAGAAGAGTATGTGAAAGTAGGACGGTTCACGTACAAGATGCAGGATGGGCTTCTTGCAAGGAAATGTAGGAATAATCGGTGGGCAATATGTGTTCCTGCCACTTTGCGGGAGGAGCTAATTTGGTTCATTCATAGGGAATTAGGACACTTTGGTGCTGCCAATGTCTTCTATGAAATTGGTCGTGACTTCATTTGGAGTAAAATGGGAAGGGACGTTAGGAGGATTTTAGCTAAGTGTGACACCTGTCAAAGGAGTAAATATCCAGTTAAATATTTAGTGGGGGAGAGATCTGCAGTTCTCACCAGTAGTCCCGGCGAACTACTGTGTGTGGATTTATTTGGCCCGATCGTTAAAGGACAGTACGGCTACGAGTACATTTTTATAGTTATTGACACTTTTAGTAAGTATGTCAAGCTATATCCGCTAAGGAAAGCCACGGGACTAGCGTGTAGCCGTCTGATCATTAATAAGTATGTACCTGAGTTTGGCCTTCCTCTCAGGATACTATCTGACAGTGGACCACAGTTTACTGCAAAGAAATGGAGAACCAGTATGCAGGAAGCTGGTATAACACACGTTCATTCCTCTGTAAGGTACCCTCAGGGTAATTCTGCAGAGCGTCCATTAAGGGAAGTGGCTCGTCTTTTTCGGACTCTAGTGCATGACAAGCATGCGGCCTGGGTTGGACATCTTCCCAAGGTCGAGACTTGGCTGAATTCTGTCCAGCATGAGAGCACGAAATTGACGCCATACGAAGTTCACTTCGGAAAAAGACCACAAAATGAACTAGCGAGGGTGTTGGGATTAAATGAGGGTAAGCAACCGGGGATGGATTACATTGTCCAGTTGGCGAAACAGAATTTATCTAAGTCAGCACAAACGAGAATTCGCCAACAAAAAGAAACTAAATTTGACCTATTCGAGCCGGGAGACAGAGTCTTACTTAGAGTGCCGAAACAGTCAAATAAGCTAGAGAAAGTCATGTCCAAGTTCTTTTATCTCTACGAGGGCCCATTTATAGTTTCCAAACGTATTGGAAAAACAGCATATGTGCTGGAGGATAGTAGGGGAAACAGATTATACGGGACGTATAATATACATAGTCTACGAAAATATGTGTCATAAAGTGAGTGTGTTTAGCCGGCGAGCCAGCCTATCAAATGAGTAAGTGTGGTATTTGGTGCGTGGGAGGAGTTGGTCTTCCAGGCAGGCGTATCAGAAGTCACACAGGGGGGTAGTATGTAAGTAAATGAGAGTTTTTAAGGTACAGGGAAATATGACGGGATTGTCGGATGCTCTTGAGCACTAAAATGTCTCGATACACCAAGGCCAGAATTTGGTAGCGCTGGTGAATTCCCATTTGCCTCCTAGAGATGGGTGAGCGCTTGGACAGGGTATTTTTGCTTTAGGCGTCCACGAGGCAAAAGATCGGCCATCAGAAGGAGAGACAGTCCTTCATGGAACTCATACATATCAGCACACGTGATTTCTGTTTACGGTCTCGCCATGTAAGATTTGTAAGTGTGTAATTTAAGGTAATTTGTACAATGGTTTCATTTGTGTGAGGAGAACTGGTCTGTGTTGAGAACTAGTATTAAGTAGAATATGGTCTACGGGAACTTAACAAGACAGGGCGATTACGGCACAGAAATATTTGGTGTTATATGTAATGCGCATTTACTGTTTTTTTTTTCAGAAGTCAATATTAATTTAATCTACTTTAAAGAGAGATTAAGTATTATGGTCACGAGGCGCTGCCACAATAGTGTGATCGTGTGCTCAGTGATAAGTGAGATTAAATTTCACCATAAGGAAGGGACCTCCAGTGAAATTAGGAAGTTCTATGGTGATATAAATATATCAGAACACCTTCAATGCGTGTGTTATGACATCATAAATACATAGCGCTCACACATTAATTATGTCTATTTCTCCAACATAGAGAAATTTGAGAGGCGGAAATATCCGTGGAACACTATTCTATATGTAAAACATTGGACTGGTTGCAAAGTGCAATCCATAGTGACAACAAACTTTGACGCAAAGTGCGTGAAGAAAAATTATGAGTGTATATATCTGTAATTTAGGGTGATTTCATTTATGTAATATGTATTTTGGATGGGGATTATTAACGTGTCTGGGATAATCGGATAATGGACCGTCGTCACGGTAAATCATCCGATGATCCGAGGCGAATATGTAACGTGTTTTTCGAGGGTTTTTTATGCAACTGCCATAAGTCAGTAGGAAGCCATTCTACATTTATTTACGCGGCAAATTGTTCAGCCAAGAGAATTTTTCATGTTAATTTGTTATTATTATTAATTTATTATAATTATTATTAAGGTATTTTCGGAGCATTTTATAAAAATTATTAGCATTCAGATAGGTTTTCTATGTCTTAGAAAACGCTATCAAGCAAATTATTACGAACGACAATATCATAGAAAATTATGCGATTGCAGAATTTTACGGAGTTTTCGTCAGTTAGGGTATATCGAGAGACGTGACTCACTGGGAATTCAAGTACACGCTTAATCTTGTCGGAAAGCATGACGCAATCCTGGGTCGCAGCGTCCAGGAAAGGCGAATAGTTGGAACGGAAATCGACTTCATCATCGCCGCGCCGTGTGTACTGACCCGGAGGAGGGGAAGATCGCGTGGTGGGTCAGCCAATCAGTGGAGACCACGTAAGCTAGAAGTCGGCTGAAGAGTGGGGGAGCCGACAGGTGCATATATCGTTCGACGCGCCGTGGAACGAGAACAATCTGTGTAGTTCTTGCCGAGTGTGGTTGTACGCGGGAGTCGCTCAGATGTTCCGTGGAACGGGGACTATCAGTGTAGAACTTGCCTAGAATGGTTCACGCGGGAGTCGCTCCGATGTTCCGTGGATTGGAGGACTAACTTTTGTAAAACTTAACCAGTGCGGTTGTACGAGTGTTTGGGTCCGATGTACGGACCATAGAATTATCTAATCTACGAGTATCTCATCAAATATCGACGGAGATGTCGACGTCCAGGAGACTGTGGGAAGCTCACAGCATCATCCAGTACGAGGGAAAGGCTTCGGCAATTTCCAGTGGTAAGCGCGAATGACGCAGAAATACGCAATCTCTCATTTCTCTTTGTTTTATATTTCATATTTGAGTAACTTCATAGCTTGGGAATAAGAGTAAAATCAATAATTTATCAGACTCCGTTTTCACGTAATTTTCTATCGGTAATATTAAAATCACAACGCTCCTATTTAAATTTTATACTTATTATTATTATTAATTTTGCTATTCTTGTTTTATATAATAAATTCATTTCTTTTACAATGCAATCTTCGCTTTCAGTAGGTAGCATTAGATATAGACCAATTCCTTCTCCTGATACAATTGTTTGTTGGGTTAATGATCAAATCATACCACGATCTGAGTGAATAGAGTCTTGAAGGTGTTCTGCCAGAGCTAGACGTTGTTAAATACAAATTTAGATTTCAACATTGCATTGAGGTCTTGGCGCCCATTAAAACAACATAGCTTAGGCAAAGGGGGAGCTAGCTAAACAGCTACAAAAGGAAAATCTAACACTAAGTGTTGTTGGAATCACTTTGACTGAAGCATATTTGAAAAGCTTTAGAAAATACCATGATGGTTTACTTTGAAAAATTGGTTCCGTAAATACTTATTTCCTATTTTATCTCAGCCTTTACCAACGTCACATCGAGTCAGGATTACTTTGCTGAATTCATCTCTTCCATAAATGTCTATCCCATGTTTCCTCCTTCGTCCATCCATTTTCTCTGAGGTCCCCTGCAACCTTGTCTTTCCACCTCATTGTTGGTCTTCCTCTCCTCCTTGGCCCCTCAATTTCCAGATTTCCAACTCTCTTCCCCACGTATTGACTTACAAATGCAATGTCAGGTCTGTCCGGGTCAGCCCAGTCAATACAAATTTAATTGTCCTTTTTAAGTTAATTGTACATGCTTCAATTCATCTTTTTTGCTCATCTTCAGCAACATTTTCTTTAATCACTCAGACATTAAAATTCTAAATACTTTACATAAAAATTCTAAGGTCTTCCTAGTAAATTAAAAGAGTTAAAGAATGTCTAAAACTCACGATCTTCTCACACATTTCTTGAGGTCATTAATATTAAAAACTCTTAACTATTTATTTTAATGTTAGTCTTAGTTAGCCAGCATGTCTACTTCAATTAAGATGTAACTTGATTTGCTTAATATTGCTTCATTTTATCGTTAGTTTATGTTAAAATATTAATTTTGCCTGGGGCGTTTCTGACAGCCACTTTTAGTTTTATGCAGACCTATATATAAAATGAAAATAAACACAAGAAAATGTAGTCTCATAAAAATAGGGAAAGTGCGAAGGCAAGATTTTCAATATAACATTGGGTCGGAAATACTTGTAGAAGAGGATTCTTGCAAATATTTGGGCGTTCACGTAAGGAATGATATGAAATGGAGTAGTCATGTAGGATGTGTAGTTTCTAAAGCTTACAAATCCCTGCACTTTCTAATGAGGGTATTAAAAGGAATTAGTACCTCTGCTAAAGAATTAGGATATTTGTCACTTGTAAGACCTATTCTGGAACACGCCTCGGCGGTTTGGGATCCATATCAAGTAGGGCTCATAAATGAGTTGGAAATAGTACAAAGAAAGGCCGCTAGATTTGTGCTCAGTGACTTTAATCCCAGGAGCAGTGTGAGCCGTATGTTAAAGAAACTTGGGTGGTAATCACTTGAGGCTAGGAGGATGAAATCTAGACTCTGCTCTATGTACAACACGTATACAAATCAACCAGCATGGGGTGAGCTTAGCAAACGTATAGGATAGCCCACTTACATGAGTAGGAATGATCATCCTTTCAAAGTTAAGGCCCGACCACAGCGAACAAATTATGGTAAATATTCTTTCGTAAACCATGCCATTGATAACTGGAACTCTCTACCTGCCGCAGTCTTAGAGCCTTCTCCCAAACATATAGGTGTGTTTAAGAAAAGACTGACTATTTGTGTAAATAATCCAGTTTAATTGTTATTGAATTGTTATGTATAATAATTTATTTGTTATGTATATCCAATTTGCCACTGGGGGACACACCCCCAATTGCAAATGAATGAATGAATGAATGAATATACGAGTATACAGTATTTTTATTTTACAAACAAACTTAGTCTATCTTCTACTGCAGGTTGTCAATTCGGATGCAATTTTGTAGTTGAAGGCGTCAACGACAATACTAGAAATCAGATCAAAAAATAAGGATAGTTAAATTGTATTGGCTGGGCGGACAGACCTAACAGATTGTTTCATTGGAGCATAGGGGCTTAAACATCATCGTCATAATCCTTGTCTACTTGGATATGTGTACGTGGAAATTATCTGCTAACCAATGCTATTGTGCTGTATGTAGTAGCGTGTGTCTTTGTAATATTGTATGACCCTATCATGACAAGCTACAGACCACTTCTTGTAATAAAATGTTGAAAAACTACCTTAGAAATGTTGTTATCTGCTCAGAGCGAAGAAAGGCAAGCGAATGATACTGACGATTCTTCTGCAGTTTCAGACGATGAAGATAGAACAGAATAGCGTTATATAATGTTTACAAAGAACATAAAGAAAGGAAAACTTGTTACAGTAGTTATTACTGTACGTTAGCTCATTATCATTGTACCTGTCGTTATAAAAGTTTAATACAGCAGTTAACTAAACAAAACCATTTGTATTCTTGTTCTCCTTTAAACCTCCTCATGACTGACTGCATGGCTCAGCGGTAACGTTCTCGCTTGCTGTTCCCAAGGTTGCAGGATCGAATCCTGGCGCAGTCAGCTGGCAATTGAGGGTGCGCAATTGCGAAGGAGCCGTATCAATAGATTTACTGGTACGTTAAAGATCCGCTTCGGAGCAAAATTCCGGCACCCCGGCGTCTCTAAAAGCCGCGGTAGTTAAAAGGCACTTAAAGCAATAACATTATTATTAGTATTATTATCATTATTATTATTATTATTATTAATAATAATATTATTATTATTATTATTATTATTATTATTATTATTATTATTATTAAACCTCATCATTTCAAAGCGGTACTCACCTTTATTTCACTTAGAGGATTGTATGTCAACTTTTCAAGCTGTCAGCAACGACGGGGTGCGAACCCACTCGTCTATCGAGTCCGCAGATAGCTTGACTCCATGGGCTAATGCTGGGCCTTAGCGAGCGTGGCTACCACTGTCGGTATTAATGTTTGAATAATAATAATAATTATTATTATTAATAATATTAATGCTATTATTATTATTACCAGAAAAAATACCGTGGTCCTCCCTTTGTATAAAAGCATCAAATCACCGGCGCGGCGTATGGGATGTTTGACAGCCTGCCAGTCTGTAACAGAGCTCGTGTTTTAAACGAGAATTCTAGGAAGTTGCGCTTCGCAGGAAACAGTCTCCCGTTGCCATGGCAACCACCAGCCAGCCGCCTGTATTAAAACAAAGAGGGTTGGGACTCCAATTAAAACGTGATTCCAATATTTCATCGCATATGAAAGCGCTTTCGAGAGAGGGAATAGAAATAAACGTTCTCCTAATTTAATGCACTCACTCATTTTGATTAATTATTTCAATAATATAGAGAGATACAGCATGTTACATTTAAAAGATGTGACTATTATTATTATAATAATTATTATTAATATTATTATTACAAGGTTGGCATGTTTCGTTCGTCAAGGGAACATCTTCAGTTTTGTTAATAAGGCCTAGTATATGATACTGGCGAAGATAAAAAGTTATATAGTTGCATTTATTTTAGTTATCGATTGTATAACTTGTCAATGAAATTAAAATTTGATCCGTTGTGGATAGTGTACGTTCCGAGATGATACAGAATGCATTAATTACATGCACACTGACCTCTAAATATTGGAATGCAATTTGAGTAATCTGAATAGCTGGCAGCTGTGAAGTGTGTCTATTTATTACGTTATCACCTCTCAGACTGACGTGGCTTGTATTGGTTAGAGCTAGCGCTCGCTGCTCTGGTATTACCGTCTTTTGTCGTATGCTGGAACCTATACCTTACCTTTTCCAGAGGGCTGATTTGGAATGGACATGTGGTGTAGTGAGCTACACCTAGTATTATCAGTGTATGGCCTTCACAACACTGAACTTCACCGGAACGTTTTTCTTCCGCAGGTCATTATCATTACAGAAGATGTTCAAAATGTCCCCCTCCTGCTTGAATACAGAGCTCACATCGACGTCTCATTGACCTGCGAACACGATCCCAAACTCCCGGAGTATTGCGTATGTCCTCACACGATGCCACAATTCGATTCCGAAGGGTTTCCACATCAGATACACGAGACGAATACACCAATGATTTAAATGGCCCCACAAGTAGAAAGCGGGAGGGTTCAGATCAGGTAAGCGAGGAGGCCAAGCAATCGGGCCACCCCTACCAATCCATCGATCAGGAAACATTCGATCCAAGTACCAGCGAATCGTGCGACTGAAGTGTATAGGAGCGCCATCATGCATGAAGTGAGCGTGTTGACGACGGATCAGTGGAGTGTCGTCATAAACAGGAGGTATGGTGTTTGCACACAAAGGGAAACTTTATTAAACCACACTATCTTCAGAAACTTTCAATAGATTTTTTTTAACTTTACTAAAACTGACTCCACATTCATAACCATTCTCAGAATAAATAACACTTCTTTTTCAAACAAGCCTAACTAACATAACCATTCTCAGATGAATCTTTGATATCATAAACACATATCCATATACATCATAAAACATAACATAACCATGATTTTCAAACAACATCCTAATCATCATAAAACATAACATAATCATAGTTCAAAACATAACATAACCATAGCAACAACTGAGAGAGAGAGAGAGAGCAAAGCCCCCTGTCACTCATTACTGGGCCAACACAAAGAATCCAGTAAGCACATGTACTACTGTCGACCAAAGTATTATGTGTACTCGAGTTTGAAGGTTGTTTGTGACGTAACCAATAGACATACATAAAGTCCAATCACATCATCATTTTTATCGTTCTATTTTACGTGAGTTCATGTAGGTTTGGAATTTTTAGTTTATATTTTATTATTTTTTATCGCAGTTGGAACACAAAAAGTGCCCTTTTTTAAGCGTGTTTCAGCCATGCGTCACATTTAAGAATTATTATCTCACAAACCCGTCATCAGATCGAATCCAAATTTTAACACGATATACATTGGAATGTTGTATAACTGGTTTATTAATTTCAAAATTTTGCGTGTCCAAGAAACAAAGTTGTTATCATTTGTGTAAGGTAACGTTTTCTCGGCTTGGGGTGGTTGGAAAATGTAGTTCTTGGTTGCGTTGTAATCCTTATACATCAAAAGGTTATGCTGTATGACTTTAAAATACGTGAATTAATTCATTTATTTTATATCGGTTAATATTTGAACGGGGAAATACGACCTCGCCTCGCTCGGCAGTGGTGGGCTCCATCTCAGCAAAGCTGTACAGCTTACCCCGGAGCGGCTGGCTGGTGAATCATGCCTTATTTCCACGAACAAATACAAACCAATATAAAATAAGTTAATTAATTTACGTATTTCACAGTCATACAGCATAACTTCTTGATGTATAAGGATTACAACGCGACCAAAAGCTATATTTCCCAACCACACCGAGCCAAGAAAAAGTTACCTTACAAAAATGATAGCAACTTTGTTTCTTGGACACACAAAATTTTGAAATTAATAAACCAGTTATACAACATTCCAATGTATATTGTGTTAAAATTTGCATTCGATGTGATGACGGGGTTTTGAGATAATAAATCTTAAATGTGACGCATGGTTGAAACACGCTTAAAATCGTGCACATTTTGTGTTCCAACTGCGATAAAAAATATTAAAATATAAATTAAAAATTCCAAACCTACATGAACTAACGTAAAATAGAACGACGAAAATGATGATGTTATTGGATTTTATGTAGGCATATTGGTTACTTCACAAACAACCTTCAAACTCGAGTGCACATAATACTTTGGTCGACAGTAGTATCTTTGCAGTGCCCCATAAAAAAATCGTTACACTCTTAATGTCTCCTTTCACGGCAACGACCTGCGGAAAAACGTTCCGGTGAAGTTCAGTGTTGTGAGGGCCATAACTCGGAAATGAAGCATTTCCGGACACAACTATTTTGATTGTCTACATATAACAAATACATACCTGAAATTATGCCCCCTATTTCTGAAACACCCTGTATTTTAGATGAATCTCCCTTCCAGGCATAGCTCAGGGTTTCGAGCAGCCCAACCGAGCCCGGACAGGAGTATTCATGATGCCATGCCAAGGCGCAGGATGTCACACAAATGTGTGGGTCCAGCGGGGGGGTTAGAAGAGTGGGCACGGTACTGCGATCAATTAGTATGCACTGATTTTAGGGGAGGGGTTACAAGGATTATATAATTATTTCATTCATCAAGCGAACATCTTCATATCCATAACTAAGGTTTAGTATATTGCACCCGTTCACTAGACCTTCTAGGACAGGGCTTTGCTTCGGGGCCGCACTCAGTCCACTACTTTACAATATAAACTGCCCTAGGTAATTTCATGAGATCATAGGGCTGAATACAAATCAACACACATGGGATATCTTAACTAACAAATGTATTCACTATACAAAGTACAACAATAAAATAAGAACCACCATCAAAATGGTATGCTGGACTCGACATGCATCCCACTGATCAAACACAAACATGAAAAAGAACGATCTCAAAATCTGAACCAGAGGACCTTAAAGTAAAACAAGAATCAAAGTTAACCTGTCCATCCACAAAGAAAAGAAAACAAGAAGTAATAAAAAGACAATGATTAAACAACAGTAGCCTGCTTGTTTTTCTGTCTGTCTGGTGTGGCTTGAGAAGATGCGATGAGTAATCATTACAGATCCAGTTCCAAACAACTAAATGATTGAATTTGGATTTGTGTCAGTTGCCGTTGGTCCATAGGGGTGGGTGAACTACCATAACTAAACAAATCAACGTGTCTTTAATCATACCGATACCGTACTTAAAAGAACTGGGCATACTAGGTTCGTACCTGTGAGTCTCTCAGGTAGTCGCGTTATGAGTGTACACAATAATCAACTTTACACAACACAACATTTTAATACCCTATTTTAATCAATATTATTTACTTTAATTTCACCCTTCCCAACTAACAACTGACACTGTAATATAAGAATGGTTACTCATCATCAGCTCATGTTTGGTTTGCCACAGCGACCACCGCACCGGCCACTCCACGGTATGAAATCAGCCCATCGTGACGTCACTGGTCCTGGGTCTTCATATTTGCTGATTTCTTATTTGGTGTATTCCTACTTATGAGAACCGCATTGATGCGTTGCATTTTCCACTTAAGTGGCGATCAATCTTTGAGAGTTTTCGCTCATGTGCGATGTCACTGAAAGCGACAATTTTATACGAGAACAAGACTCCGGTAGACCCCAAGGCACCGGACTTCCCTCTGAACTATCACCAATCACAACTCTTCGTAGCGTTATACGAACCTAACATATCTTGGACTATTATTGTATTAAGTTGGTGTCAAATATATGTATTATATGTGAGAATATTATAATCTATATATTTCATCCGATTATTACAATGGTATATTACGCATTAACGTGACCCGTTTAAATACTAAAATACGACCGTGGACGAAGGCTACGAGTTATATACTATACGCCGTACTCGTAACATTTACCAATAACTCATCCTTTCTTTAATATTTATTTAATCATTATACTGTAGTTATAATATATATTAGCACATACTTAACCAATAATAATTTTACAATTATATGCCTATTCCAGGTAATGCAAGAAAGAAATATTTGATAGCAAATGCGGTTCTGTCTCAAAATCAAACCGTGCCTAGTTTCAGTATGGAAAACATGGAAAATGTTAAGTACTAGACCAAACAGCTGGCGACAAAATAAAAAATGCTCATTAACATCTTCACCCTTGCCTACGTAAAGTTCCGCACGGTAATCACTGAAAGGGTACGGGGATTTATGGCCTCAATTGCAAAAACGAACAAACCAACCTCATTTTGTATGAATTATGGGGATAGAAACCTTCTAATGGAGGTATGGATTTTCTTTCTTTAGAAACATTTTGGTCAATAATTTGAGACAAGTTGTCAGTAAACTAAATACAAAAGGCTGCGTGCCTACTACGGTATAAAATTGCTGAGCGATAAACCAACCTTGCCATAATTATACAAAGCTCACACAGTGTAATACATTCTCCCGTTTGGAAAATAACTTAATTTGTCACGATCTTAAATAATTTTCAAACATAATCTGTAGTAAATTGACGGCAAAATGTGCAACATTTAGAGACGACGAGCGTTGTAAGCGGCACAACGCTAGCTGACATTTTGCATAAACACAAGTAGAGATTTCTCATTGCACACAATTTTATTGAAGATCATATCATTTTACAACTTTTCTTTTTCCTAACAACAACAATTTGCTCAGTCACATGCAAGGAAAATTGTAGTACACAGTTCCCATTACTTCCATTACCTAACTACTAAACCGGACGCTGGTTGTCACACGGCAAGAGATCGAACGAAGAAAAAGTGGATGCTCATAGGCACACTGTTGCCTTCGTCTCAAGACGTAAGGGTACAATATGATACTGGTGAAGATGATTATTGATGTGGTTGAATCTATTGTTCTCAAAGTTACAGATTTTGTCAATAAAATTAAGATGATCCGTTATTGATGACTACCTTTCGTTTCGTGGTGTAAAACTCTTCCGTCTGTCATATGCTAGTGCATTTACTGTATGATTGTTGAAAACGTGTTCGCGTACTGCTGAGTGCTTCCCGTGTTTGATATAATTCTGTGTTCATTGTACTGTATATGGAATTGAAACCCACTTCAATAAGATTAACTTCAAGTTCATCTTAAGTCCACTAAAATCTTTGAAGTCTAAGATACTGTAATACATATTTGCCACATAAGGCAAATTTAACCAGGCTATGATTGGAACTAGCACACCCAAACAAATTTGGAGTTTAAATCCTCGCTCAATAATATCACCAGATTATCCAATTGAGAATAGATATAAGAAAAAATATAAACCCATCCTCAAGTCACTGTCATAATTTCCACCCACATTGAAAGAGCAATAATTGAGCACTTATGTTTGCAGTGACATCATGACATCACAGAAATAGTTAGTAGAGTGACAACAGGAGCAGGTCATGTATATTTTTTCAAAGGTCATACAATCATGGCACACGGGCAGAATAGCTTGGGCCTCCATTGTTTGCGAATTACATGTTGCGCTTCGTGTCACACGCACGCAAAAGCGCGGATGAAACTTCATAGTGCCACACACTAACTAGCTCCTCGCTGCACATACAGTAGCTAAAGCAAATAATTTTCCACCCAGAAAAATAGATCAAATTGTAGCCAGGCACAGAAATCCCGTCAGCTAAACTTATACAGGGTGTGTGGAAACGCCAGTTACAAACTTCTAGGACTTGAAGAGAGGAGTGAGTACATAATACAGTACTGTATTTTGAATAGGAACCCATGTGAGGGATCTACCACTTCCGTTCTACATCGGTTTCAAATCAGGTGTTTACCTCATCCACTTCTGCTAAGGGTTGTTAATTTTCGTATCTACAGTATTCTTCACATGTCAGAACACGTCTGAATGGGTGTAAGTTTATCTTCCAATGAAACTTTGAAAGTTGGTACTGTGCCCAACTCTAGGAATGGGTATTCCAAGATTCAGACACCTAGATATCAAGGGAAAGGCTGTAGCCACTTTTGAAAGTTGAGATATTTGAATATTGCGCTACATTGCTTCGAGAAGCATTTAGAAAGAATTTACCGATAGTTGGATGTCAAGTGACGTAGCGAGTAATAGCAGAGGTGGAGGCTATTTATTGATTAAATAGTTAACTATGGAGTAGAGACTTGAGACTGGGATCAGATTACTGGCACTGCCAAATGAAAGAGAATGCAATTAGTATCAAGTAAATCGGACCAGGGATTCAAGAGATATGAGGATTTCCAGATATCAGGTGATGACGCGTGACCCTGACAGTTTTGAATAAAAGCCAGCTGGCCGAAGCAACTTCAGCTCATTCTAACACAAGCACTTGGCGAGCAAGTTGCATCTACGCTGAGCCAAGGCACATGGTTGCCGGATCTACGCAGAAGTTCTTTTCAAGTCGTGATAG
Organism: Meconema thalassinum; assembly: GCA_946902985.2. Classification (NCBI taxonomy): domain Eukaryota; kingdom Metazoa; phylum Arthropoda; class Insecta; order Orthoptera; family Tettigoniidae; genus Meconema; species Meconema thalassinum. The sequence continues at coordinate 242,999,272 of OX336389.2, read as the reverse complement.
TCACGAAAAGTGCTGCGCTACGAGTTGGAACTTAGTAAGTTTCTGGTGAGGAGAATCACTGAGGTGATTGATTTTTCTACAGACATTGGTGGAAATATTTATATTTCTACAAGGACATATGCTAGACTTTGTCTAGAAAATAGTATTTTGTCACAGTCCAGTAATAACTTAATACTTGGATGTTTAAATCCATTTCAAGTCAGTTTTCATTTTTGTAACTAGTTAACCACTTCGATCTGTCAGTACACTGAAGACTAGTCTATAACGGTGGCGTTCATTAGTCTACGCAAGGGAAACTACAGGTTGCTTAGCGCATGGTAGATGGTGATATAACAAACCATGCCCAGGGAACGATCTTCAGAACAGCCGTTAATTGCTTAGACTGTCAGTGTTTTTCTTGTACTGATAAGATTACAGTGAGTTATGTTACAACTGACATATCTAAGAAGAGATCACTTAGATCTGACCCTATTTAAACAAACTGTTATGGCTTTGATAGAAGCTCATATTAAAATGGAACCACAGTTTATTCAAACGTCGAAAGATACTACCACTATGTCTGACTAAACGAATTGTGGGTATATGATGGCGGCGGATACAAGGATTATACATGCTTGTCCGATAGGGCATGTTTATGGATAAATCTGGTACAGACCAGGTTTACTACACTTCAAGACCATCAAGAAATGTAAGCCACATTTGAATTATTTTATGCTTAGCTAATTGGAACAAACTATTTTTCTGCAGATGACCAACACATTTTTTTCTTCGTATTTAAATCTTGCAATGATTTACGCAAGACTTATTAGAGTTATTCTGAGCATTTGCAGCACTCAGAACAGTTTAGGATCGATGACCGAGCATTTCGAAGATTTATTTGAATTTTTCATATTTTAAGGAAACCACGGAAAACCCTCGATGTAAAGGTTGAGTTAATTTATTTTTGTTGAGGAATGGATATTTTTTCCATATTCGAAGGTTCGAACATGTGGATTCTCACATAATGAGATGATAATTAAACATATTTAAATATATAACTAATAATAATAATAATAATAATCCACTAATAATAATAATAATTTTCATAATTTTTCTAAATAATTCTTGGATATTATACTTTCTAAAAATCATATGTATTGAGAGAGAGCCTATGAAGTAGTTTAATCATTTCTAGTCTGGAACAGGAGATTTTCCGAAGGAGAGTGGTTAGCGCAAGCCCGCATTCAACCAACATGTCAGTTCTGGTTAAACAGCTGATATTTGCTGTGAGCAAAGTACATTTTTCAGATAACACGGAGAGGCATGAAACGGGAAGCAAATGATATTTGTATCAAATAGGATATTTTTGTATTTATATAAAATCATGACGTAAATACACTCGAAAGTGAAATGAAGCTTTTCATAAGTATGGTAAATTCACGGGTTGAACTGAATGGTAAAATAAAATAAACTTGTAAGTTTATTAATCTTCCAGTGTTGATAACAAGCAGAGGCTTGATTTATTGTATAAATTTTGGGAAGAAAATTATATGTGTGGAGTAGTTGAATGCCATTCCCAGGTGCGCATGTTTAAGTCGCAGGAATGAGGAGGTTTTTTCGAGCATCAATCAAATAGCAGGTTCGATGGCTCAGGTTTATAGTAGGAGTATTGGAACTACACATTTCGTCGGATGAATGACCCGAAGGTTATTTCTTTAAAACCATCAGTTCTTATTTCAACCTTGTTTACGAATTCCATTTAGACTTTGATTTTGCTAGAACCCGGATTTGTCATGATAGTAGTTTATTCTTCTTCAGAGGAAGACCTTTACCGTTGTTGTTGTTGTAATATTGTGTTCTTACACAAATAATAGAATGGGCCACTGCCAATTTAAAATAATTCTTTAACCACGAATAATTTGAAGGATATTTTCAATCCTAGTGCCATGAACTAAATGAATTCATTATGAAACTACAATTCTAATTTCCGCATTCTGTCGAAGAATTGCAAGTTGTAAAAGTTACTAAAAATGGCCATGAATATAAATATTTTTATAATAATGATTTCAAGTGGATAATCTAATAGTTGAATGATTCAACCATTTAGTGATCAAGTTGATGATTCAGAAATCATGTATTTTGTTAGGAACTTGAAGTTCATAATCGAGTCACTTCTCGAATGTTTAACGTCAGAAGAACAATTAATTGTTGTTGTGCTTCGCACAGTTCTTCGATGCTATGCTCAAGGTCAAATACTTTTCAGATGTTATTAATATATGTAAATAATTTGTGTTGCTTAAATGATGATAATATTTTCGACGATATATTTTTGAAACTGGAAAAACAAGTGAAAGTTTAAAAATTCTATAAACATTTATTCTACGAGTGTTAATATCATGTAAATATTCAAACAGTGATCTACGATATTTCCAGTATAGACAATTAACTTTGAACTGGAATTAAATATTAATAATTTTGGAACACAGTCCACAGGACTATTAATCGGACTTGTGTTTTCCAAAAGATTGTCAAATGTGTTTGGGAAATTTCTGTATATTGTGTGTAAATAAGAGTGTGGATCGCCACACGTGAGTGATGCTACTTTGAGCATCCTTGCAGTCAGATTTTAACTTCAAAATAAACTGAGATAATTTTACCAGATGTGTTACTCCCAATTAAATCTCCTTCTATCCTTATTGTTGCATTGAGCCAAAAATCAGTAAAGCATTTTTTTAATTTGATGTCGTTTTTGCGATTTGCTTTAACCCATCTGGCGCTCCGGGATATTTTGACTCTCGTGCTGACTGATTATTGGTAAAGTGCATATGTGGTCGTGCGGACTCCGGTCTAAACGGGCACATAAAATAAGATAGAGAGAGAGAGAAATGGCTTCGAACGTGGGTCCCGATTTAGACATGGTCAATCGCATGCCGAAATTAAATTGTGATCATTTTTATAGAAATATTTTGGGAGTTGAGAGATGTCTGGTTTGGATGAATAAATTAGTAGGAAACCCAATTAGTGGGGAAAATTAAAAATTTAACTGGTTAATAATTAGAATGGGTTTGATTATTTTTGATAATGGCTTAACCATTAGGGCGTCAAGTAAATTCAGTAGTAAACGTTCGATGACTGGACATACACATTATTAGAATCCAGGTGGAGGATATTTGAGAACTTGCATATTTTTCTTGTGATATTATGGTAAATGTAATTCGTAAAAGTAGAGAATTTTGTTTTTCCATCACGTCGACATTAGGACAAATCTCATTTTATTCGAGTGTTCCAATTAGCTATTCATATTTCTTGTTCTAGTTATAAGCTTGTGTTTGCCACTGTTGTATACCCCTAAGTTTTGAATAATAATTGAAAATTATGGAAGAAATGATGAGGATGATGAGGAGTTTGGAGGAGAGTTCAAAAGAGGCTGGACTGCGTGTAGCAGCCATTATGAAAGAAAATACTGAGGCTTTGGAAAGGAAACTTAAAGAAAATTCTGATAAACTTAAAGAAAGTTTAAACGATAAACTTAAGGAAAATTCCGATTTGTTAGAAAGCAGGTTAAAAGATAACTTGAAGGAAAATTCTGATTCTTTAGAAAATAAATTTAAAGAAAATTCTGATTCTTTAGAAAATAAACTTAAAGAAAGTTCTGATTCTTTAAAAGGTAACTAAAAGAAAGTTTAGAGGATAAACTCAAAGAAAATTCCGATTTGTTAGAGAGCAGGTTAAAAGATAACTTAAAGGAAAATTTAAATAGCAAATTTAATTCAATGGAAAGTAAATTTAAAGAGAATTCTGAAATTTTGAAAATGACACTTGAGAGTAAAATGAATAAATTATGCGATAAAACACATGAGCTCGAAACTTCATTAGCTACTAACGCAAGTTTAATGGACGAAAAATTTCGCGATGCCGATCTTCGATCCCAAAGCTTAGCTGATAGGATAGAACATGGTCTTAGGAAAGTTGGTGAAGACATGGTCAACCTGGAAGTCCGAGTGAAGAAGGAGAGTAACGAGATGGGAATTCTAGTTGTTCAACGTTTAACGGAACAATTCAAAGAACTTGTCATGGGAGAAATAAGAGAAGGTGTGATTAGTGAATTGCAAACTGAAATCAAAACCACAGTTGTCAATGAAATTAAAGACACACTCAAGCTGGAGAATCAAGAGGGAATCAAGGAGATTAGGGAATCTTTGTCATCCCATATTGAAGTAATTGCCAAAGGTATCCAAGCAACTCGGAAGGACATATCAGATATGACAGGGTCTTTGAAAAGTCATGAGACTGTTATGAACCAGATATCCACTTATGTCAAGGAAAATTGTAAAGAAACTGAAGCAATTAAGAAGATGGCAGAAGAAAACCAGAAGGAACTTGAGGCTATGAAAACTCAAATCAAGGATGAGAAACAGTCTGATCATCTTTTAAAAATGCCAAATGTAAGGGGAAAGGAACAGATACAGATAAATCTAGGAGGAGCTAGAGAGACTGACAGACAGGATGAGGTCAGGACAGTATTTCAATCGAACCCAATAACTGTATTTAAGAATGTAGAAGATAAGCCTTCTAAATTTTCAGGGCGAGATTCTGTGACACCCGTGGAATTTTTGAGAGAAGCAGGTGATTACCTGAAAGATTCTAAGATCCCTAAAGAAAGACAGATCCGAGTGATAGGGAAGTTTTTGGAAGGTCCTGCACTTCTTTGGTTTAGAGCATTTAGATCCACTCTAACCACTTTTGAGGAGTTTTCTCGTGGGCTATTGAAGAAGTTTTGGTCCCCGGAAACCCAACAGCAAGTCAGAGCAGAGTTATATTCGAAGAGATTCTCGACGTCACAACCTACTCGATACTCTACGTACTTTTCTGGACAGCTGTCTAAACTCCAACATTTAGATCCGCCGATGCCAGATAACGAGTTGATTACTGCATTGATACGTCAGTTTCCAGCAGACGTCCAGAGGACTTTGATCGCTGCTGATATCTATAATATGGAACAATTTGATGAAGTATTACAGAAGCTGGATCATACAAACGCTCAATTCTTCCATCAGAAGGGAGTAAAGAATAACAACGCTGTGTATGCTGTTATGGCTGATAGTTATTCTCAAACACCTCGAGAGATTCGAGAGGGGCGAGAAGAGAAAACGCCGAGGGAAGATCCAAATAAGAGAGGATGGAACCAGTATAGTAACAGATACAGTTACAAGCCATATGCGAGACCAGATGGTGGTAATCGATACAATACTCGATGGAGAAGACCACGAGATAGTCAAGGAAGGTACCAGGAAAGAAGATACTATGGTCGAAACAATTACAATAACAGAGGGAATGTAGATACTCGTCAGTCCAATGAAGAGTTTAACAAGGAGACGAGGAAAAATTTGGAAGCAAGACACCAAGATAACTTGCAATTTTTGGAGCAGAGGCCCAATGAACCAGGTCCATCGGGAACACAACAATCCCGGGGGAATGGTAATGAAAAAAAACTTCGAATTCACAGTAGAAGATAGAATTTTGAATACTTTCACTTCCAGAATTATTAAATGGCAAGCAGAGGATGATGATTTAATTCAACAGAATGACGAACGAAAAGAAATGGGTACAAGAATTAGAATGCCAATCATATCATGCGAAGTATTCGGTATGCCTGTCGATACTTTGATCGATACTGGGGCTATGCTTTGTCTGGTGAGTGAGAAGCTTTATATTCTGTGGAAGCTCAAAGAGAATTTAGAGGAAATTCCAGTATCAGGAATTAAGATCCAAGGAATAATACCCAATAAAATATCTCTGTGCAAAACACAATTATACTTATGTATTACGATTGGAGGACATGATTTCCGACATGTATTTGTTGTAATGAAGGACATGGCTTTTGACATGATATTGGGAGCAGATTTCATTCAGAAATATCAAGCAGTGATAGACATGAAGACAGAGACGATCAGATTCAAGAATACCGAAGAGATTAACTTCGAGGGAAAAGAAGAGGAAGACATCGAGGGAGATGCTCAATGGTCTCTGATTTTTCATGAAGCTGAAGGAAGAGAAGTCTACACTGAGAAGGAGTCCCCAGAGTTAGGGAAAATTTTGGAGGAGTATCACGATATTTTTGACATTACACCTGGTGAAATTAAAGATTTTGAATATCATATTCGTGTAAATGATAATGCACCTTTTCACGCTAAATTGTATCCAATAGCAGAAAAGCATCGAGAAAGAGTAAAAGTGCTTATCAAGGAGATGGAAAGCAACAATGTGATTGAAAAGTACACTACATCTTATGTCAATCCATTAGCAGTAGTATCTAAGCAAGATGGAAGTCTGAGACTATGTTTAGACGCGCGAAATTTGAATTCAAGATTACTGCCAGAGTATGACAGACCACCAATCATTAGGGAACTGTTTAGGAAATTCCAAGGCAAGGTCTGGTTCTCTAATATTGATCTCACTTCGTCCTACCATCATATTAGGCTTAGTGAAGATTCTAAGAAGTTTACAGGATTTATGTTTGACCAGCAGACATATGTATTCCGCCGTCTTCCATTTGGAGTCAAAACATCTGGATCCGTTTTGATCAGAGCCCTGGAACAAAATTTGAGTCCTGAAGTAAAAGAGATAGCAATTCGTTATATTGATGATATTTTAATTGCATCCGAGACTAAGGAGGAACATTTGTTACATCTTCAAATGTTATTCGCAGATTTGAGAAAAGCGAACTTCAAAGTAAACCTTCGAAAATGTCAGTTCTTTCGAAAGGAAATAAAATTTTTGGGTCACATTTTGGATGGCGAAGGATACCGTCCCAATGAGACGAAGATACAGGCTATTGCAAATTTCCCTAGCCCTACTAGAGTGAAGAATGTCCGCAGTTTTCTCGGGACGTGCCAATTCTTTGCAGGGCATTGTCCGAACTTCACCAAGACAGTTGCGCCATTGCAGGAATTGTTAAAGAAAGGAAATAAATGGAAATGGGATGAAGATTGTGAACAATCATTTCAAGATGCCAAGAGGTTATTGGTAAACAGTGTGAAATTGGAGTATCCTGACTTTACCAAGAATTTCATCATAGAATCTGATGCATCCACCGTAGGGATTGGAGCTATTCTACTTCAAGAGGATGAAGACCACAAGAGACATTACCTGGCGTTCATTAGCAGGAAACTTCGTCCATCAGAGAGGAATTATTACACCACAGAGTTAGAAGCACTTGCTGTAATATTCGCATTGGAGTCGTGGAAGAAAATGTTAATTGGACATTCAGTCATTGTGAGGACTGATCACCACGCATTGGAGTTTATTTTGAGAACAAACTTTGCCAGCGATAGAATAACTAGATGGTCACTTTTTATTCAGCAATTCAACCTAGTTATTGAACACACTCCTGGAAAGTTGAACGTTGGAGCTGATTTGTTGAGTAGAGCAGTGGAGTCTACATCTAAGGTTTTTCAAGTTAACCTGACGCAGGAGGATGAAGATACCTTGAGAAGGTTAAGGTTATTGCATTTATCCCAGAGGAGAGACCGACGTCTTAGGAACATTTTTCGTTTTCTACGGGGAGACATAGATCCAAATGATGATGATTTTGTGGAAACTGAAAGAATTTCAAGAGATTTTATGATGTTAGATGGTTTAATCTACAAGTTTGCAGATCCCGACCATACGAAGCTGAGAGTAGTGATACCTCCACGATTGCAAAAACCCATTATTTGGATGGCACATAGAATCGCAGGTCATGCTGGTGTAGATAAGACGGTCAACATGATTCAAGAGAAATGTTCGTGGGAGCGAATGCGACAAACTGTCAGAAACACTATTCGAGAATGCGACTTATGCCAAAGGAGTAAACATAATTCCAGATTACTGAGAGAATTACCAAGGCCTATTATTCCTTCTAAGCCTTGCGAAATCTTCGCGACTGATTTATATGGTCCTCTCCCAAAGTCTAAAAGAGGTAACCGATATATTTTGGTGACCATGGATGTTTTTAGCAAATACACCATGTTACATCCAATTCAGAAGGCAAACGCAAAGTATTGTGCGAAGAGAATTAGAGACAGCGTAATTCCGGAAGCAGGCAAACCGGAATTCCTTTTATCAGATCGTGGACCTCAATTTACATCTTTGGAATTTCGAACCATCATGAATAATCTTGGGATTAGACAATTGTTTTGTTCTATTAGACATCCAGAGAGCAATCCAGCGGAACGCGTGATGGCTGAGATAGCAAAATTTTGCCGCCTCTATTGTCCAAATGAGCATTGGAAATGGATGGATGTTCTCTCTTTAGCATCCGAATCCATCAACTCTACGATTCATGAGAGTACTGGACAGATTCCTATGTTGCTTCATCATGGAATTAAACCAACACGATTATGGGATCGAATCATCTCTATTCCACCCGAGATTGAACCAAGTCATCAGATGAGGGAAACTCTAGCTTTAGACAAGTTAAGGAGCCAAGCTCAGAAGAGAGAGCGCAGAGTGAGAGGAAAGCGTTTTCGCAGACCCTTGCGCGTAGGAACTCTTGTTTTAGTGAAAAGACCTACACCCTCTGACGTGCAAAATCGAGTGTACTCGAAATTTGCAAGCCTTTACGCTGGACCCTATCGTATTGTGGAAGTAAACAACAATGGAAGCTATGAAGTAGCCAATACACGAACTGGTAACATCGTAGGAACTTATAATGCATCGAATTTGAAGATCTATTATTCAAGAACCAGATGATTTAATGTGTAGATAGGAAAAATAAAAAATTTTCAATTTTTATTTTTTGCTAGGTGTGGGGTGGATGTGCCCAACTCTAGGAATGGGTATTCCAAGATTCAGACACCTAGATATCAAGGGAAAGGCTGTAGCCGCTTTTGAAATTTGAGATATTTGAATATCGCGCTACATTGCTTCGAGAAGCATTTAGAAAGAATTTACCGATAGTTGGATGTCAAGTGACGTAGCGAGTAATAGCAGAGGTGGAGGCTATTTATTGATTAAATAGTTAACTATGGAGTAGAGACTTGAGACTGGGATCAGATTACTGGCACTGCCAAATGAAAGAGAATGCAATTAGTATCAAGTAAATCGGACCAGGGATTCAAGAGATATGAGGATTTCCAGATATCAGGTGATGACGCGTGACCCTGACAGTTTTGAATAAAAGCCAGCTGGCCGAAGCAACTTCAGCTCATTCTAACACAAGCACTTGGCGAGCAAGTTGCATCTACGCTGAGCCAAGGCACATGGTTGCCGGATCTACGCAGAAGTTCTTTTCAAGTCGTGATAGTCACGAAAAGTGCTGCGCTACGAGTTGGAACTTAGTAAGTTTCTGGTGAGGAGAATCACTGAGGTGATTGATTTTTCTACAGACATTGGTGGAAATATTTATATTTCTACAAGGACATATGCTAGACTTTGTCTAGAAAATAGTATTTTGTCACAGTCCAGTAATAACTTAATACTTGGATGTTTAAATCCATTTCAAGTCAGTTTTCATTTTTGTAACTAGTTAACCACTTCGATCTGTCAGTACACTGAAGACTAGTCTATAACGGTGGCGTTCATTAGTCTACGCAAGGGAAACTACAGGTCGCTTAGCGCATGGTAGATGGTGATATAACAAACCATGCCCAGGGAACGATCTTCAGAACAGCCGTTAATTGCTTAGACTGTCAGTGTTTTTCTTGTACTGATAAGATTACAGTGAGTTATGTTACAACTGACATATCTAAGAAGAGATCACTTAGATCTGACCCTATTTAAACAAACTGTTATGGCTTTGATAGAAGCTCATATTAAAATGGAACCACAGTTTATTCAAACGTCGAAAGATACTACCACTATGTCTGACTAAACGAATTGTGGGTATATGATGGCGGCGGATACAAGGATTATACATGCTTGTCCGATAGGGCATGTTTATGGATAAATCTGGTACAGACCAGGTTTACTACACTTCAAGACCATCAAGAAATGTAAGCCACATTTGAATTATTTTATGCTTAGCTAATTGGAACAAACTATTTTTCTGCAGATGACCAACACATTTTTTTCTTCGTATTTAAATCTTGCAATGATTTACGCAAGACTTATTAGAGTTATTCTGAGCATTTGCAGCACTCAGAACAGTTTAGGATCGATGACCGAGCATTTCGAAGATTTATTTGAATTTTTCATACTTTAAGGAAACCACGGAAAACCCTCGATGTAAAGGTTGAGTTAATTTATTTTTGTTGAGGAATGGATATTTTTTCCATATTCGAAGGTTCGAACATGTGGATTCTCACATAATGAGATGATAATTAAACATATTTAAATATATAACTAATAATAATAATAATAATAATCCACTAATAATAATAATAATTTTCATAATTTTTCTAAATAATTCTTGGATATTATACTTTCTAATAATCATATGTATTGAGAGAGAGCCTATGAAGTAGTTTAATCATTTCTAGTCTGGAACAGGAAATTTTCCGAAGGAGAGTGGTTAGCGCAAGCCCGCATTCAACCAACATGTCAGTTCTGGTTGAACAGCTGATATTTGCTATGAGCAAAGTACATTTTTCAGATAACACGGAGAGGCATGAAACGGGAAGCAAATGATATTTGTATCAAATAGGATATTTTTGTATTTATATAAAATCATGACGTAAATACACTCGAAAGTGAAATGAAGCTTTTCATAAGTATGGTAAATTCACGGGTTGAACTGAATGGTAAAATAAAATAAACTTGTAAGTTTATTAATCTTCCAGTGTTGATAACAAGCAGAGGCTTGATTTATTGTATAAATTTTGGGAAGAAAATTATATGTGTGGAGTAGTTGAATGCCATTCCCAGGTGCGCATGTTTAAGTCGCAGGAATGAGGAGGTTTTTTCGAGCATCAATCAAATAGCAGGTTCGATGGCTCAGGTTTATAGTAGGAGTATTGGAACTACACATTTCGTCGGATGAATGACCCGAAGGTTATTTCTTTAAAACCATCAGTTCTTATTTCAACCTTGTTTACGAATTCCATTTAGACTTTGATTTTGCTAGAACCCGGATTTGTCATGATAGTAGTTTATTCTTCTTCAGAGGAAGACCTTTACCGTTGTTGTTGTAATATTGTGTTCTTACACAAATAATAGAATGGGCCACTGCCAATTTAAAATAATTCTTTAACCACGAATAATTTGAAGGATATTTTCAATCCTAGTGCCATGAACTAAATGAATTCATTATGAAACTACTATTCTAATTTCCGCATTCTGTCGAAGAATTGCAAGTTGTAAAAGTTACTAAAAATGGCCATGAATATAAATATTTTTATAATAATGATTCCAAGTGGATAATCTAATAGTTGAATGATTCAACCATTTAGTGATCAAGTTGATGATTCAGAAATCATGTATTTTGTTAGGAACTTGAAGTTCATAATCGAGTCACTTCTCGAATGTTTAACGTCAGAAGAACAATTAATTGTTGTTGTGCTTCGCACAGTTCTTCGATGCTATGCTCAAGGTCAAATACTTTTCAGATGTTATTAATATATGTAAATAATTTGTGTTGCTTAAATGATGATAATATTTTCGACGATATATTTTTGAAACTGGAAAAACAAGTGAAAGTTTAAAAATTCTATAAACATTTATTCTACGAGTGTTAATATCATGTAAATATTCAAACAGTGATCTACGATATTTCCAGTATAGACAATTAACTTTGAACTGGAATTAAATATTAATAATTTTGGAACACAGTCCACAGGACTATTAATCGGACTTGTGTTTTCAAAAAGATTGTCAAATGTGTTTGGGAAATTTCTGTATATTGTGTGTAAATAAGAGTGTGGATCGCCACACGTGAGTGATGCTACTTTGAGCATCCTTGCAGTCAGATTTTAACTGCAAAATAAACTGAGATAATTTTACCAGATGTGTTACTCCCAATTAAATCTCCTTCTATCCTTATTGTTGCATTGAGCCAAAAATCAGTAAAGCATTTTTTTAATTTGATGTCGTTTTTGCGATTTGCTTTAACCCATCTGGCGCTCCGGGATATTTTGACTCTCGTGCTGACTGATTATTGGTAAAGTGCATATGTGGTCGTGCGGACTCCGGTCTAAACGGGCACAGTACTGCCCCCGTAAATTGAATTATTTAGGGACAAAATGAGAGTATTTTCCGTCCCCATGATAAAATTTAACTAGCAAATATAATTTCTGGAAGTGTGACACAAGAGTGTCGTGTTACAAGCTCGAGACTGTAGGAGAGCCCGATCACGTGATATGTTGCACAATGGACGCTTCTAGAAGGCTATATTTAGCATAGCAACAGCGAGTTTTGAAATTAATATTATAAATATTGTTATAAATTATGCTATTGAATCATAGCCCAGACCCAATGAGAACAGGTCTCATTGAAGACGGGATCAACTTTAATTACACAATATGATGGATTTATGCATTTAGGCCCTTAGAAGAAGATTTTCTTATTTGGTAATAAAGAGAATGTTAAGAGAAATTATGTCTGATACTTTAAAAACCGCAGATCGGTTAATCTACGCAGTAAGAAGCATTAGTAATCTACGCGCTAAAATTATGGTGGGAGTTTGATATGGCCGCCAAAAATTTGACTTGGAGGGGGAGATCCAAGGATCGATGTTCTTATTCCAGCAGTATTTGAAGAGTGAGGAAGTGTTTTTACAGGGTTAACGGAGATCCCAAGGCTTAGTCCGAGTGCGACGACTGTCGACTTGTGGAGACGCGAGGATAGCTAGGTGGACCGTTAGAGATCACCGCACTTCCATTCTACGTGAAGTTGCGACGAACATTGTATTGATTATATCTCATATATATAATTGAGATTTAAATATAAAAAAGCTTATATATATAAAGAACAGGTCGCATACTATATATTGTGAAAAGTTGAGCGTTTTACTATTCACCGTTTCGACAATATAAGCCTGTCAAGTTATATTTCCAAATGTGCTGGAATTAAAGCTGAATATCATTATAAATTGCAACGTAAAGTTGACCAACGCAGTTCAAGTGAACAGTAGCGGAGAACTTTTAATATTGGCGCAACACATAAACATTAACAGAATGACTATTATTATTCTTCAAACATTATCATTCAGCATAATTAACATTGTTGATATGATGAACTAGATAGTCATGCGCCAGAGACATATTCGATAACAGGAGTTAAGATACAACGATGGAGCTTCGTTAGACAACGTATTCTTGAATACAGACGTAGTGTACGGTCCATCTTCTGCATTTTCGTCAGTCTACGAACACTAATATAACATCAATTAGCAATGGAAACATTTCATTCACTATTTATATGAATATTTCCGTAATTATATTCCAATGATGAAGCTGATACATATTTACGACGGAGAATGAAGACTTTACAGAAGAGATTTGTCAAGATGCTTGGGAAAGGTAGCCCAGCAACACAGAAGAATTTGCCAGAAGGATGACGTTCGAGCCCAGGCGAATGTTGGTGAATTCCAGAGAGAAACGTTTCTTATCTCTGAGGTCGCAGATCCGAGGTTCGAATGCAGATCCATATCAGTGTCTTGTACTGAGGAAACATCTAAAGTATTGTGGGAATACTTACATAGATCTTCAAATTTTCGTCCAAATGAGGTATTAGAATATCTCATTGTTATATAGAGCTTGATTAGTAACATTCTGAGTCAGCGATCTTATTCCATATTTCAGCGATCTTATTCCATATTTCTATATTTTCACATTTCATGTATTTCAGTGCTTTTATGTATTTTACACTTCAGATGTGTGTTGAAATTTTTATGCTGCAAGATTATTTAGAAGATGATTGCATTTCATCTATTTTTTCAATTTTATTCTACGGATCAGTTGTGGAACTGACATTAAAATTTTGTTTGAGGAATTATATTGCCTCATAGGAGACTAGTCATTTCGACTCTCGAATTTTAATAATTTCATTTAAACCAAGTATTCTGACATTGTGTCATAGCTTGAAATTAAATTCTTGTTAAATTTTATTTGAGCACTTTAATGTAACAACATATAACTTCAAGAAAAGAAGAAACATCGAATGATATTGTTATATCATTATTGTACATAAACTATCGACGATCTAAGAAATACTAGTCGTTTGATAAGACCGAAGTCATAATTCCTAAGAACATACTTTGTGTAGAGTGGAAAAACGTTACGAAATTGACAAACCTTTCTTATTATTTGTAAAGATAAGAGCTTTGTTCATTTAATATGTTAGAAGAAATACCTTTTGATAGAAAAGTATTCAAATCTTTGGCTAGGAATTCAAAGCTAGTTTATCCCGGTCAAGATTGAATTCTACCTGACATTATAAATAACATGTGTGTTATTTTATGCTATTTGTGTAACATCACGTCATTTTGTCGACATGATATTACAACGATAAACTATTTAAAGCTTGACAAGTGAGATGAAACAGGAGTATTATTTTTATTACATGTATTTGCGACAGACGAGTTAACAGTTAATTATCTTGTTGTGGAGTAAACTTTAGGAGATTAATCACGACTGTCTAATATCGTTCATTACAATTGGAAGTTTCGTTTGAAGAACTTACGCATGTATAATTGTAGTCCAGTAGTCATGTGCAATGATACTGAGGGTCATGCCATTATTTGAGAGAAGTTCCTACATAAGATATGTTAATAACAATTAATCCCTTTTTGGTTATTGTTTAACATAGTAGATGACAATTGTTTATGCCATATATACTGTTATATGAGGATTTGTAGAGCTATGGAGTGCCCGTGCGAGTGAATTCCGCATTTTAAGGAAGTCAAAGTATTGTTGTTCTTTGATAAAAAAAAAGGCATGAATCATGATAAGAGCCGTTGTATTCAAGTAGTCCAGTTTTTGTGAATTAACGATTTAGCTGTGTTAACAGGAGGGTTTCAGCGGAAATGCAACTTGAGAAAGATTGTCTACTCACGTCTATAATACAATTATTAAATTTTATAAAACCCGAAGTTATGTAATTACGTACAGTTTTTCTTAATTAGTCGACTGTATTATACCAACAATGTAATGAAACCTACATAAGACGATGTGTAAGCAGTATATTAAAACTACAGAACGTTAGAGAAGGAGATGGTTATGTGAAAAACCAGTGTATATATTTAGTTAATAATTATTGTAACCGAGAAGTTAGAATCTCGAAAGTGTCGCGTTAGCAACACTAGATAATGGATATTATTATAAACATATTACATGTAAATACTTTTTGTGGAAATGATTTAATTAGTTAAATAATTTAGTAGGATTTATTAATCAATTATTTTGGAACAGTGTGTGTTTATGAGCGGATGTTTTTGGGTATGAATGATTGATCATTGTTAAGAGTATATGTGGAACCGAATTGGTCTAGAACAATTGCGGAGAGCGAATGAAAGTGTGTATAAAATTGTTAGAATGATTGTTTAAGAAACAAAATAGTTATGTGAACTTTTGTAAGATATAAATGTTAATTTTTACGTGTTTTATAAATGCACGCACAAGCAGTCTCTGTGGGCTAGCGAGAATGATTCACCGTTAGCATTGGAGAGCGATGATATAATATGAACAAGTGTAGACCCACCGCCTTGTATTTATTGTATAAACCAGTTTCGAGTACGGCGTGGTGCCGGGATTTCATTGATGAAACAAAGTTAATGCACTTGCGTTCTTCAAACGCAGGCTTGTGAATGAAACCATGTGTCTGGAATGCCATTTAAAGACTTCATTAAACGTTTTTATTTTTACGCAGTGTAGGCCTAGAACAAGCCAAGTTTTATACTCATAATTTTTAATACAGCATTGTAGTAAGATGTAGAGTTGAAAGGAGGTGTGAATGATTGCGTGTTTTTAATTTTAATGTATATTGTTAAATTCGTTTTTGTTATTTTGTTTATAGTATTTTAGTTTACCCTATTGTTAATAAATTTTGTTCGGATTGTTTTCCATTGTTGTTGGAGTGTGATTCATTTTAAATATAAGGAGTAGAGTATTGTGGATGTAGTGTAGGCGAAGCTGAATTCCCAGTCCCCGAGAGGTAAGTAAAGGTGAGTGCCCCGTGTAGTTGGTTGTTGATCCACAATATTCTTGTAACTGCTGTCTGTAAATGCCTAAAGACCATGTTGGAAGCGATTTCTAATGTAGTATTTTCCGGAGCAGTTAGAAATAGGCAATCCAGCGGGGGCAATGGATATTCCAACAGGATCCTTTCCGGATTATCGGGTACAGTAGGAATGGCGCCCTATGAACTTTGGGGCCACGAAATTAGCTTCGTAGTGTCTCTAAAGGAAGTTGGTTTGAACATTTCTAGCGAAAGAAATAATTACCAGGCTTGTGGGATGTCTTATCCATTTCGGATGGATGTGAGTGTAATTATATAGGCTTAATTTAAATTAATATTAGGAAGGTTACACTCAGATAATGATCAGATCTTAGAAACCTGAGAGAGGTGTAGTATGTAGACAGTTTCGAAAAACGACCAACGATCTGAATATCTATTTTATTTCACCGGTACATGACGATTGCTAAGGTCATGTGTAAAATAAAGCTAACTTGTTTTATGATTGTAATAGTAGAATTTTCTTTGTGGTTGTATATTTAAAGTGAATCACAGGAGAACGAACATAATGAGTAGATTTATTCAACATAGGGTGTATTTAAGTTAATGCTAAGGTAATTTTAAGTTACTTTTAGACATTAAGGTGCTCAAAAATATATATGGAATAGGACGTTGCTCAGATGTTGTTATTTTGCTCTGTTGTTGTTTATGTCTCTACAGCATTATATAAAGGGTTATTGCAATGACAAGTGAGGATGTAAAGAGGATGTTGGAGGAGATGCATGTGAAGCTGCAGGAAAGTATGCAGAGTAGTTTAAATATTGTCAAAGGTGAGATAAAGGAGAATTTATCTGCGAATATGGTAGATATGGAAGGTAAATTTCAGGAAGCCAAGCAGAACCTTGAACAACTGAAGCGGGAACGAAAGGAGGACCTTAACACAGTGATTGTTAAAGTTGTTGATTCTCTTACAGATAAAGTTGCAGAAAGTGTCAGAGAGAGTTTCAAAACTGAAATTCAGGAAGTTCAGACTTCTTTAGAGGGTTTACATACTAGTGCATCTAAAATGGTTGCAAATATCACGCGATTACAGGCCAGCTCAAAGCAGATACAAGATGATGTAAGTGGTGTACGGACAGAGGTCGGTACTGTCCAATCTAAAATAGATACAGTCCAAGTAGATGTATCCACTGTCCGATCCAAAGTAGACTCAGTACAAGCGGATGTGTCTAATGTACAGTCCGATGTTAGTAATGTTAGGTCAGATGTATCCCATGTTCAAAGTAAAGTAGATACAGTCCAATTAGATGTATCGACAGTCCAAAGTAAAGTAGATACAGTCCAAGCCGATGTCACCAATGTTCAGGTTGACATAAATAATATGCAGTCAGATGTCACTGATGTACAGTCTGACATAGGTAGAATACAGACAGAAGTCAATACGGTATTTGTAGATGTAACAAAAGTCCAGGTGGACATTAATAAGATTAGACAAGAGGTAGAGGCGTCTAAAGAATTGTGTACACAAAATATAACTGCTCTAACGACATGTTTTGTTAACGATGCGTTAAAACGACAGCTTCTCTGGTCGAATTAAAAGGTAACGTAGAAACTTTACGAACACAGGTTATTGACCATAATAAAATTCTTAAGGCAGATATTGAGGAGGACATAGCTGCAATGTTAAATGCTAATGTAGTTGTATGGAAAGACGAGCGGAATATACCAGTGGGGAACATGTTAAGCAAATCCAAGATAACATAGAAAAGAAATTAGCCGGTACCCAAGTAGAAATTAATAGAGAGGTTATTGAAGTAAGAACGGATTTAGGTAAAAGGATTGATACGCTCACTGAAAAGCAAGTAGAAGATAGAACTCAGTCTAGTCAGGATGTGCAAGCTTTGAAAGAATCGTTAGAGAATAAAACTAAAACGATAGAGGAACGATTAAACAAGGTTGTCACTAACGTTAATGCCATGAGTGAGGAGAAAACTAATTAACTGGAAGAATACGTATCCAAGAAGTTACAAAATCTTAATCTAGGAGATGTTGCCAAACTTGAGACGTATAAGGAGGACTTAAAGGCCGAAGTAGGCCAACAGCTGAAGAAGATTATCGCTGAGATAGAAGAAAAGGAAAGGGAGAAGATAGATTTTGAAGATTCGAGGAATCAGACTAGAAGAAATAGCCTAGAAGTGGAAGAAAGGGAAATTAGGCCGGAAGAAAGATTATTCAGGTTTACGGAAGGTTTAGAGGAGAGGAGTAAAGAGCTCGAAAGTTACAATAGAGAATTTCGACAAAATCTTCAGGATTCATATCCGAGAAACGTGACGGTCATAAGGAACTTTGAAGACAAACCGCGCAAGTTCAGCAACCTAGATAGTTTCACACCGATAGAGTACATCAGAAGTCTCAAAGATTACTTTATCGAAGCGCATATTCCAAGAGAGAGGGAAATGAAGATCGTAGAACGCTATCTGTCCGGTGGGCCCCTTGAATGGTTTAGAGCCTTCAGATATACCTTCATGAACTTCGATGAATTCGCAGAAGCACTAATAAAGCGTTTTTGTCTATTGAAGCACAAAACTCCCTACGCGCAGAAGTATACTCACGGAAATATTCAGGAACTCTTCCTACACGCTACGCAGACTTCTTCACGAGTCAGTTAGCCAGACTCATATTTCTTCAACCCCCGTTATCTACAGCTCAGTTGATAGACGCGATAGCCTGGATGCTCCCTGTTGAAGTCAGACGTCTAATTATCTCGTCAGGGATCAACGATCTAGCAAGTATGGACGAATTGCTCAGAAAACTCGATTACACCAGCCCTATGCCAAACGTTGTTGCGAAGAACCAAAGGCAAGAGTACAAAGACATTAACACAGTATATCTTGACCAAACACAACAGACAGACAATCCGAAAGAACAAGAAAAGGGAAATATTGGTCCTGAAAGGAATAATTATTTCCGGGATCGTAGACCAGAACCCAGATACAGGAGATTCCGTGGAGTTCGTCCATATCAGCAACAGCAAGGACGTAATAACGATAATAGCAATGGCAACCGTAGAAGTGGTTATTATCACAATAATAATAATAATAACTACCGATACAATAATAATGGTTATTATAACAGGGATAACAAAAGGAATAACCAGAATTATAATCGTAACAGAAACTCCCAAGATGAAATTATGACGAAGGATAAGTATGATGAACGTCATAAGGAAGGACAAGAGTATCTCAAGGAGTTGAGAAACAATGAGAATGGTAATGGAAGGGAAAATGAAAGTTTGATTATAGATCCCGGTCCATCTACTAGTCAGAAGGGAAACCATGAGAATGAGTCTCAAGGACAAAAAAAAACAATTTTGAAACGGAATTAGAGGAGACAGGATATACTACTACACAAAACCAGATTATGATAAACGAAATCTATAAGGTGACAGACGAAGACCTACTCTTCGAGAAGGAGATTGTTAGAAGAGAAAGACCATTCGAGTTACCGATTATATGTGTTAATGTGGATGGACAAATATATAAGTCATTAATGGATACTGGTGCCATTATGTCTATCATATCGGTTGATTGTTATCAGAGATTATCTAAGGGCAAAAAGATGACAGTTTTACCCGCATCTACTGTTAATGTGCGTGGTATTTTTCAAGACAAAGCGGTAAAATGCAAAATCCAAGTTTTGTTAAACTTTGAGATAAATGGAAGCACATATGAACACATTTTAATTGTGGTGAGCAAAATCAATTTTCATATCGTGCTAGGCATTGACTTCATTACTAAAGTTGGAGCAGTAATTGATATGAAAAACCGTGTCATAAAATTTAGTGAAGGGTTAATAAACACAGAAGAGTTAGAAGAACAGGATTCGAATGACAGTCTAGATAAAGATCCTAGGGATGAAATTATTAACAACATTATTGAAGAGGTATAAAATGGAAGGGAAATGTCTACTCTCCAAGCAGAAGGGTTTGACGAAATTCAGGATGAATTTGAGGAATTAATCATGGAGTTTAAAGACATTTTCGATGATAAGCCTGGATTGATAAAGGACTACAAGTATAAGATTAGGTTTACGGATGAAACTCCTTATCAGAAGAGGATTTACCCGATACCAGAAAAGTACTATGAAGAAGTACGAGGGATAATCAAGAGAATGGAAGCTGTCGGAATTATAAAGAAGCAGGCGTCGTCTTACATCAACCCTATAACTGTAGTCAAGAAAAATAATGGTCAATTACGCCTATGTCTCGACGCCAGTACCATTAACTTAAAGATTCTGCCCGAGGCAGACCGACCGCCTAAAATACGAGATTTGCTCAGAAAGTTTAAAGGAAAAGCATGTTTTAGCGTCCTAGATTTAACTTCTTCGTTTTACCAAATTGAGCTTGAAGAAGAAAGCAAACAGTACACAGGGTTTCTGTTTGACCAGACGTTCTGGGTATTTCAGAGAATTCCCTTTGGCATGGTCAACAGTGGTCCAGCCCTGATTAGAGCCCTTGATAACAAACTCACCGATGAAGTTAAAAGGAACGTGCTTTGTTATATAGATGATTTAATCATATCGTCACCAAATGTCCAGGAACATCTTATACACTTGCGTAAGCTTTTTGAAAACCTGAGTGACGCAAATATAAAGGTAAACTTCGATAAGTGCCGTTTCATGAGAGAAGAAATTAATTTTCTCGGACACACCATTGACCAGCATGGATATCACCCGAACTTGAAGAAAGTGGAAGCTATTATGAGGTTCCCAAAGCCCACTAAGGTCAAACAAGTGCGAGAATTTGTAGGTGCGTGCCAATTCATTAGCAGTCATTGTCCTAAGTAATCAGAGATTATGGGACCTCTCTATGACTTGCTAAAGAAAAATAACCGTTGGAAATGCAGCACTACCGCTGACGACGCGTTTGAGAAAGCTAAGGAGATGTTGAAAAACAACGTGAAATTAGAATATCCGGATTTCGAACGAATATTCTACATAGAATCCGATGCTTCACGTGTAGGCATTAGTGCAGTCTTATACCAAAAGGACGAAGAAGCAAATAAGCACTACATTGCGTTCACTGGAAGAAAGCTTAAGAAACACGAAGAGAACTACTTCACGACAGAACATGAGGCGTTAACTTTCGTGACAGCTCTTCAAGTGTGGAAGGAGATATTAATCGGACACCAGATTATAATTATCACCGACCATAAGGCACTCCAATTTATGCTTCAAACCGATATGTCGAGTGATAGATTAACTCGATGGGCCCTTTTCACTCAACAGTTTAATGCTACTATAGTCCATCAGCCAGGTAAGGACAATTTGTTGGCTGACGCATTATCGCGTAACCCAGTTAGAAATTTGCAGATTAACCATGTACAATTGGAGGAAGAAGATCAGGAAACCGTTAGGAGATTAGCCCGAATCGGTGTGTCACAGAAGAGACACGCTCCAATTAGGAAAATGTACAGGTTCCTTAAGGGTTACATGGACACAGCAGATCTAGATTATGCTGCTACTCAAAGGCGATCACGACACTTTGTATTGGGCGGAGATCTTGTGTGTAAGTACGCAGAATCCGAGCACACTAAGATTCGTATAGTCGTGCCCCCTAATCTTGTCACAAAGTTAGTGTGGTTGGCACACCATTCTATCGGACATGGAGGTTTAGATAAAACCCTCAGTACTCTTAAAGAGAGGTTTGTCTGGACCAACATGAGATCCACTATAGTGAAGATTATAAGATCTTGTGATAAATGCCAGAGAGGAAAATTCGCATCAGAATTGTTGAAGGGAAGACCCAGAGCTATGATAACTTCTAAACCACGTGAGCTGATGGCCACGGACATTTTTGGTCCTTGTCCGAAGGGATATCAGGGAAATCAGATCCTGTTAGTGACTGTTGATGTCTTCACTAAATTCGTTACCATGAGTCCTATGCAAAAAGCCAATACCAGAAATGTTGTGAGCAGATTAGAGAATGCTGTGTTTCCGAAGGCTGGGAAACCAGAATATCTCGTATCGGACCATGGAGCGCAGTTCACTTCAGCCAAATTCGCAGCAGACATGGAAAGGTTGGGAATTAAGCACATCTTTTCAAGCGTGCGTTATCCAGAGTCAAATTAAAGCGAACGCTATATGGCAGAATTTAGCAAATTCTGCAGAATTTTCTGCCCAGATGATCACCCCAGTTGGGTAAAATACGTGCCAATGATTGAGGATTGTTTGAACTCCACAGTTCAAGAAAGCACGGCAGAAGTTCCTATGATTCTTCACTTAGGAAGGAATCCAGAAAGGCCATGGGACAATGTATTTGATTTCATTCCCAGAGATCCTGATCTAGGAAGACAAGCGAGGATCGATATGGCGAAAGAAAGACTTCAGAAAGCAGCAGAGAAGCGCTTGAAACGAGTTGCAGGGAAACGTTTCGGTACGCCGTTAGAAACTGGAAATAAAGTCTTATTGCACAGACCATTGAAAGCGGACGTGAGCAAAAAGATATACCCCAAGTTCGGAGTTATATTTAATGGCCCGTTCCGCATAACTAATGCTTATGGGAATAACTGTTATGAGTTGTTTGACGATGAAAACAACGTTTTCTAGGAAAATTCAAAGCTAAAATTTTAAAAAGTATCATAAGAAAATAGGCTAAAATAATTCAATATACGAGTTCAAGTGACATATCAAAAGTCTTGAATTAGAATGATTAGAAACAATTTGCAACTGTTTTTAACTTGAGCAGACGGAGGAATGCCCCCCTAAAATTGAATTATTTAGGGACAAAATGAGAGTATTTTCCGTCCCCATGATAAAATTTAATTAGCAAATATAACTTCTGGAAGTGTGACACAAGAGTGTAGTGTTACAAGCTCGAGACTGTGGGAAAGCCCGATCACGTGATATGTTGCACAATGGACGCTTCTAGAAGGCTATATTTAGCATAGCAACAGCGAGTTTGGAAATTAATATTATAAATATTGTTATAAATTATGCTATTGAATCCCAGCCCAGAGACAATGAGAACAGGTCTTATTGAAGACGGGATCAACTTTAATTACACAATATGATGGAATTATGCATTTAGGCACTTAGAAGAAGATTTTCTTATTTGGTAATGAAGAGAATATTAAGAGAAATTATGTCTGATACTTTAAAAACCGCAGATCGGTTAATCTACGCAGTAATAAGCATTAGTAATCTACGCGCTAAAATTATGGTGGGAGTTTGATATGGCCGCCAAAAATTCGACTTGGAGGGGGAGATCCAAGGATCGATGTTCTTATTCCAGCAGTCTTTGAAGAGTTATGAAGTGTTTTTACTGGGTTAACGGAGATCCCAAGGCTTAGTCCGAGTGCGACGACTGTCGACTTGTGGAGACGCGAGGATAGCTAGGTGGAACGTTAGAGATCACCCCACTTCAATTCTACGTGAAGTTTCGAGGAACATTGTATTGATTATATCTCATATATATAATTGAGATTTAAATATAAAGAAGCATATATATATAAAGAACAGAACTATATATTGTGAAAAATCGAGCGTTTTACTATTCGCCGTTTCTGCAATATAAGCCTGTCAAGTTAGATTTCCAAATGTGCTGGAATTAAAGCTGAATATCATTATAAATTGCAACGTGAAGTTGACGAAAGCAGTTCAAGTGAAGAGTAGCGGAGAACTTTTAATATTGGCGCAACACATAAACATTAACAGAATGACTATTATTATTCTTCAAACATTATCATTCAGCATAATTAACATTGTTGATATGATGAACTAGATAGTCATGCGCCAGAGACATATTCGATAACAGGAGTTAAGATACAACGATGGAGCTTCGTTAGACAACGTATTCTTGAATACAGACGTAGTGTACGGTCCATCTTCTGCATTTTCGTCAGTCTACGAACACTAATATAACATCAATTAGCAATGGGAACATTTCATTCACTATTTATATGAATATTTCCATAATTATATTCCAATGATGAAGCTGATACATATTTACTACGGAGAATGAAGACTCTAGAAGAGATTTGGCAAGATGCTAGGGAAAGGTAGCCCAGCAACACAGAAGAATTTGCCAGAAGGATATCGTTCGAGCCCAGGTGAATGTTGGTGAATTCCAGAGAGAGACGTTTCTTATCTCTGAGGTCGCAGATCCGAGGTTCGAATGCAGATCCATATCAGTGTCTTGTACTGAGGAAACATCTAAAGTATTGTGGGAATACTTACATAGATCTTCAAGTTTTCGTCCAAATAGGGTATTAGTGTATCTCATTGTTATATAGAGCTTGATTAGTAACATTCTGAGTCAGCGATCTTATTCCATATTTCAGCGATCTTATTCCATATTTCTATATTTTCACATTTCATGTATTTCAGTGCTTTTATGTATTTTACACTTCAGATGTGTGTTGAGATTTTTATGCTGCAAGATTATTTAGAAGATGATTGCATTTCGTCTATTTTTCAATTTTATTCTACGGATCAGTTGTGGAACTGACATTAAAATTTTGTTTGAGGAATTATATTGCCTCATAGGAGACTAGTCGTTTCGACTCTCGGATTTTAATAATTTCATTTAAACCAAGTATTCTGACATTGTGTCATAGCTTCAAATTAAATTCTTGTTAAATTAATTTGAGCACTTTAATGTAACAACATATAACTTCAAGAAAAGAAGAAACATCGAATGATATTGTTATATCATTATTGTACATAAACTATCGACGATCTAAGAAATACTAGTCGTTTGATAAGACCGAAGTCATAATTTCTATGAACATTCTTTGTGTAGAGTGGAAAAACATTGCGAAATTGACAAACCTTTCTTATTATTTGTAAAGCTAAGGGCTTTGTTCATTTAATATGTTAGAAGGAATACCTTTTGATAGAAGATTATTCAAATCTTTGGCTAGGAATTCAAAGCTAGTTTATCCCGGTCAAGATTGAATTCTATCTGACACTATAAATAGCATGTGTATTATTTTATGCTATTTGTGTAACATCACGTCATTTTGTCGACATGATATTACAACGATAAACTATTTAAAGCTTGACAAGTGAGATGAAACAGGAGTATTATTTTTATTACATGTATTTGCGACAGACGAGTTAACAGTTAATTATCTTGTTGTGGAGTAAACTTTAGGAGGTTAATCACGACCGTCTAATATCTTTCATTACAATTGGAAGTTTCGTTTGAAGAACTTACGCATGTATAATTGTAGTCCAGTAGTCATGTGCAATGATACTGAGGGTCATGCCATTATTTGAGAGAAATTCCTACATAAGATATATTAATAACAATTAATCCCTTTTTGGTTATTTTTAACATAGTAGATGATAATTGTTTATGCCATATATAGTGTTATATGAGGATTTGTAGAGCTATGGAGTGCTCGTGCGAGGGAATTCCGCATTTTAAGGAAGTCAAAGTATTGTTGTTCTTTGATAAAAAGGCATGAATCATGATAAGAGCCGTTGTATACAATTAGTCCAGTTTTTGTGAATTAACGATTTAACTGTGTTAACAGGAGGGTTTCAGCGGAAATGCAACTTGAGAAAGATTGTCTACTCACGTCTATAATACAATTATTAAATTTTATTAAACCCGAAGTTATGTAATTACGTACAGTTTACCTTAATTAGTCGACTCTATTATATCAACAATGTAATAAAACCTATAAAAGACGATGTGTAAGCAGTATATTAAAACTACAGAACATTAGAGAAGGATGGTTATGTGAAAAACCAGTGTATATATTTAGTTAAGAATTATTGTAACCGAGAAGTTAGAATCTCGAAAGTGTCGCGTTAGCAACACTAGATAACGGATATTATTATAAACATATTACATGTAAATACTTTTTGTGGAAATGATTTAATTAGTTAAATAATTTAGTAGGATTTATTAATCAATTATTTTGGAACAGTGTGTGTTTATGAGCGGATGTTTTTGGGTATGAATGATTGTTCATTGTTAAGAGTATATGTGGAACCGAATTGGTCCAGAACAATTGCGGAGTACGAATGAAAGAGTGTATAAAAATATTTAGAATGATTGTTTAAGAAACAAAGTAGTTGTGTGAACTTTTGTAAGATATAAATGTTAATTTTTACGTGTTTTATAAATGCACACACAAGCAGTATCTGTGGGCTAGCGAGAATGATTCACCTTTAGCATTGGAGAGCGATGATATAATATGAACAGGTGTAGACCCACCGCCATGTATTTATTGTATAAACCAGTTTCGAGTACGGCGTGGTGCCGGGATTTCATTGATGAAACAAAGTTAATGCACGTGCGTTCTGCAAACGCTGGCTTGTGAATGAAACCATGTGTCTGGAATGCAATTTAGAGACTTCATTAAACGTTTTTATTTCTACGCAGTGTAGGCCTAGAACAAGCCAAGTTTTATACTCATAATTTTTAATACAGCATTGTAGTAAGATGTAGAGTTGAAAGGAGGTGTGAATGATTGCGTGTTTTTAATTTTTATGTCTATTGTTAAATTCGTTTTTTGTTATTTTGTTTATAGTAGTTTAGTTTACCCTATTGTTAATAAATTTTGTTCAGATTGTTTTCCATTGTTGTTGGAGTGTGATTCATTTTAAATATAAGGAGTAGAGTATTGTGGATGTAGTGTAGGCGAAGCTGAATTCCCAGTCCCGGAGAGGTAAGTGAAGGTGAGTGCCCCGTGTAGTTAGTTGTTGATCCACAATATTCTTGTAACTGCTGTCTGTAAATCCCTAAAGACCATGTTGGAAGCAATTTCTAATGTAGTATTTGCCGGAGCAGTTAGAAATAGGCATTCCAGCGGGGGCAATGGATATTCCAACAGGATCATTTCTGGATTATCGGGTACAGTACTGTCCCCGTTTACCCGGATAGTAGGCTGTCAGATATCCGCCCCCTCAATCGGATTGCCAACTATCAATCGCACCAGCTCAGCTACATCAATGAAAATGGCACTGACAGATACTACCGAGGTTTGAACACAGAAGTTACCAAGAAAAATTATTGTGGAACACACCAAAATAGACGGGGTTACATACTTACTTTTACTTACCTCTTATAAATATCTCGGGGATTGGGTTGACAACAGGATCATTAAAGTATGCTCTCACAATAACCTTCACCATGACATTTAAAAATGAACCAGACCGAAGACGAGAACTTTGAACTGTACAAAAGCTTTATTTTCACATAAAGAGTATGATTTTCACAACTCAACAAAATAAACGTGGCTATCAGTAGCCTATGTCAATCTGACTACGTCCTCCTAAAGGACTTGCAAATTTATCAAACAATATGCTAGCTCCCTTGAGCTCAAAATAACGTAACATTTTAATACACATTTGGATTGGATGAGGAAGTCAGGGAACGACATATATAGAGCATTTGGTTTCCTTTTAATAAACATTGCACTTGTATAAATAGGCACAAGGCCGGAGTATCGACCTCACCCGCTTGTAACCAGATGTCGAGCCAGCTGGTCTACTCCTTTAACCTGGCTCACACCTGTCGAATGGGGCGCACTCCTCCCCACACTTGCGTAAGAATACAGCTCCTTTTAAAGCTTTAAATGTCTACAAGACAACTCATACATATTGACGCAAATCTTTCAAATGTTTAACTTCCATCCCACTGGATTATTTTAACATTACTTAAACTTGTTAAGTCATCATCCAAATGTTTAATCAGCATAGTTTAGAGTATCAAACACACTCTTAAATGTTTATAACAAAATCACATAAATTATTTATAACAATTAGAAATTGTTTATAATATTGTCGAAGATAATTACAAAACTTTTAAACACGCCTTTAACATCACTTTCGTTCCACATTATTGTCAAAGATATTTACATTTATTATTTACAATATGAGCCTCCGTGGCTTAGGCGGCAGCACGCCGGCCTCTCACCGCTGGGTCCGTGGTTCAAATCCCGGTCACTCCACGTGAGATCTGTGCTGGACAAAACGGAGGCAGACAGGTTTTTCTCCGGGTACTCCGGTTTTCCCTGTCAATATTTCATTCCAGCAACACTCTCCACTATCATTTCATTTCATCTGTCATTCATTTAATCATTGCCCCAGAGGAGTGCGTCAGGCCTCGGCAGCCGGCACAGTCCATATCCTCGCCGCTAGATGGGGGCTTCATTCATTCCATTCCTGACCCGGTCGGAGACTGGAAGCAGGCTGTGGATTTTCATTTTTTCATTTACAATATCAACATTTAAATTATTTAAATTATTAATTTAAGAAATACATTGAACCACATGTTTTATCCGTTTGGTAAATTCATAATCGTGTTTAATATAATCGACCAATGAAGGTTAGTTATACATGTAAATGTCACAATCTGGTTTAATAAAGGTTGTAATAATTTTAATTATTCGTGACGGCAATCTTCATTCAAAATCTTATCTCAAATTCTTTCAAACTCTTGTTAATTATAACAGTAAATTCACTTGATTAATTTTCAACGAACTATGACAATACACTCTAGCGGAAAATCCTTCGCTTACAAAATAATGCATAAACTGCATTCAAAATAGCCCAAAATTCATCATATATTAATCTATATGGCATTAAAACTTCCACCGAACTTACAAAACTTCCACAAATAATTCTTTATCATTATTAATTACAGTGGGAATCTCCTTCATCTATTTAAGGGCATTATACGTCAGCGACTTTCAACATGTCCGCTGCACTATCGATTATACATTCATAGTTCCACTTAAAAATTCATATATCAATAATTGTTTCAAAACTGTTGTCATTTAAACTTCGTGGATTTCATTCATGAATTGAAATGAAATAAAAATCTGCCAATCACAAACAAATTTAATAGTGAATACGCTTATATACGCCTGTCTGGTCTATCAAAATTTAAGATTAACATCTTCAAAGAATTGTAGTATCAAAATACTATCATCAAATAAATGTGACTAAAACTTCAAAGTAGTCGAATAGAATCCAATTAGACTGGAGAATGCAAACATCATTATATAAATCTCTATATGAGAAAAAACCTAACACAAGTTTCACGAATTTAATGCATTCAATAATTCATAATTAATGTTCATCTTTCACAAAATTGCCTAAGATGCAATGGTCGTTCATGACTGACGATAAATGTCTGTGTTGCAATCAATTCAAATACCGACTAGTATTTCCAAGATCGTCGACAACGTACTGGATTTTAACGCTCTAAAATCATTTAAATGTTCTTCCTTCTTGATGATGACAGAAAATTGTTCAAAGTAATTAAACTGGGGTAGAATTACTTTAATAAAGTGACACGCTGTCTGAATTTAAATCTGCCATAAAAATCATTAACTTACAGTCAAATCGTGACTACAAAAATAAGCAAATTACTGAAAAATCTAAATATCAGTCTCAACTGATTCAAAATCATTTAACTATGCCCATGACATAACAATGTCTTAATAAAACGTCGAAAAAGGTATAACTCATCAAGGTGTACTGAGAATAGGAATCTCAAACAAGAATATCGGGCAAAAATACATGAGGATAAAAATATGGGAAAAATGGTTGCTCAAATATTGCTAAGAAACTCAAATACAATAAACGTTCACGACTACCTTATCTGCCGATTGACGTTCCAGAGGAAAATTCCCCAAAGAAGACTGTTGATGGATCCATTTCACCAAGTTAAAGCTGAGCTCCATCCTCGAAACCAGAAACAGCACCATCGAAGAATCGAACTGCTTCACGAAGACGAACGACATCCTTCCGGCAATAATCTTCTTTGTGAGTCGGGACAACCCTGACCTCTCTTGAAAAATCCCTGAAGTTCCAGTTGAAAATCGCCATGAAGTCTTTGTATAAATTTCCGAAGAAATATTCATATTCAGGAAGTATGAAATCATTTCTATTGCTGTTTGATAGTATTCAGCCTTTACTCACGAAACATGGGTGTAGATGGTTATTTACCACATGTTCGCTTGTATGGAGTAGCAATTAGCGAAGTTCCATGTTGCTATTTTACTCCGTTGAAATATGTCCCAATTGCATTAAGTCCTTTAGCCTTCCATTTGCTCCTCGGTAATAGTATTAGAAGAACAAACTGCCTTATTAAATTGCTCCATTATACTGCAGTGTTGTGTCACAAAAGCAATCTGACGTCTCCCTATTTCACTAGCCCTGTCAGCCGTAGCGTTGAGTCTGGCTATACAAAGTGTTTCTTCTGTGGCGAGAAAATCACTTTTGTCAGTCGTCTAATATTGTCAATAACTTCCAAAATACTTCTTCGAAATTGTTCAGCTTTTCTACAGTCCTTACTGTAGCAATGCACAAGAGAATTAGCTTATAGGCGACCGCTAACTGTTCACAGCTAATCTTGTAGAAGCGTTATAAGTGTCGTTTCAACTTCACCTAGATTTACTTCACAGTAAACCTGCACTGCTTGTAAGTTCGACTAGTGGCTTCGCCACGCGTTACAAAGACGACTTTTTCACTAATAGTCTCACTCGACGTTTCACTGAAATGCTTATTTGAAATCTGACGATTGATAATCTGAGAGAATGAGGAATGAGGCTCCTCTCTTCTGCGCAAGGCCTTTTATGAACTTCATGAGGGGCGTATCTATCCCTTCCATCGCGTGTTGCTGCGTCATCGCTAGAAGTTCCAACTTCGTCAATGCATGACGGATTTTCATAATTCAAAAACTGAAAATAAATTTCACCAAAATTCCTGAACAATGCCTCTACTGCAAATGGATTTCCACAATTCTGCATTCCAAAAAGTAATAAAAAATACCATAGTTTCAGCAATCTCCGTCTTCCTTTAGACTATCTTTCATTGGTTTAAGTCTCCCCTCCAATAGCATAATTTCTTCCTCAGCAGAATTCCACGTTTCTCGCGACTGCGTCGTGCATCTCGGATCCTTCTCGAAAATATTGCTGACGTCACTGAGAATCTCAGCTCAAGTAGCCTGCTGGCATAACGTACTGCGTCATCCGTGCTTACGTCATGACTACCCACGTCATAACTATGACAGCCATAACTTTCGCTATAATTTCCAAAATAGCCACCGTGGTCTCTATATAATTCAATTACGGGGGCATTCTCCTCTCACCACGTTTTAAAAACAGTTGCAAATTGTTTTTAAACTCTGTGTTACAAGTACCTCAACTCTCTTGAACACGAAATTGAATTATTACTGGCTTACTCTAGTATGATATTTCCTCTATGTTCCTTAATCATAAATCTGGGTTGTGTGGTTAATGTATTCTCTGCTCTCTAATTTCTCTTCTGTCCAGTATTTCTATTTTCTAAGTTCTGCTGGCTCGTAGAAGGCCCAGGATCGATTACAACATCCTGCCTTTTCTTTTGGTTGTCTGCTTCTTTTTCCCGTAATTCTTTCAGGTATTGCTGGCTTTCCTTCTCTCTTTCCTGATACTGATCGGGTGTCATAACCTGACCTTGAGTATTCTGATTTCTGTTTTGGCTCTGGTTATTCCTGTTATAATTTCGGTTATAACCATTATTGTTATAATATCTGCCTCTTCCATTATAATATCCTCGGTTATAGTTCCAGCCTCTTCTCTGTTGATACGGTCGGTAACCTTGCGATCTGTTATTTCGGAACTGATTATTCCTGTGAGGACCTACATTATCAGTTTTCTCCTCATCTGGCTTGTCAGTTTGTTGGACTTGGTCCATATATACAGTGTTTATTTCTTTATACTCCTGCCTTTGACCTTTCTGTACTACGTTAGGCATTGGACTTGTGTAGTCTAACCTCCTCAGTAATTCATCCATGCTGGTTAAATCCCTGATGTTGGACGAAATTATTAGTCTTCTCACCTCAACTGGCAGCATACGAGAAATCGCATCAATAAGTTGCTCCGTGGACAATGGGGGTTGTAAGAATCTCAAGCGGGATAATTGACTCGTAAAGAAATCAGCGTACCGCGTTGGAAGAGTACCGGAGTATTTTCTTGAATACACCTCCGCTCTTAACGAATTCTGCGCTTCTATAGACCAAAATCGTTTGATTAATGCCTCTGCAAACTCGTCAAAGTTACTGAATGTGTATCTAAATGCGCGAAACCATTCGAGGGGTCCTCCAATCAAATATCTCTCCACTATCTTCATCTCTCTCTCTCTGGGAATGTGAGCTTCGATGAAATAATCTTTGAGGTTCCTTACATACTCGATAGGTGTCAAACTATCCGTGTTACTGAATTTCTGCGGTTTATCTTCAAAATTCCTGATGACCGTTACGTTCCTCGGATATGAATCCGGGCAGTTTTTCCCACTATCTCTGTAGTTCCACTCAGGTTCCATATTCCTCTCGTCATCTTCCTCCCTGAATCTGGATATACGTTCTTCAGGAGTTACGTCTCTCTCTTCTGGATCTAGGTTATATCTTCTGGCATAATTCCTACTAGTTTCGCAAGCCAAGCCTACTGTATCCTTGTCAGTGATTTCCGTTAAGACTTTCTTGATTAACTCTTCTTTGTAGGTCTCCATTAAATTAGCCTCTCCTAACTTCAAATTCTGCAGTTTACTCGTCGTTTCATTCACATCAGAGACAACTTTATGAATCTGTTCCTCTAATGTAGATTTTAATGTTTGCACATCCTGATCTAATTTTGTCCTATCTTCAACTTGTCTTTCGGATAGCGAATCCATCCTGACGCTTAAATCTTTCCTAATCTGTACTACTTCTTTGTTAATTTCTATCTGAGTACTGGCAAGTTTTCTTTCAATCCTTTCCTGAATTTGGGTTACATGTTCCCCACTTGACTTATTCCACTCGTCTTTCCATACTGCTACGTTTGCTGTTAACATTTCTGCTATGTCTACTTCGATATCCTCTTTTAATAATCTATTATGGTCTAATACCTGGGTTCTCATGACCTCTAAATCATACTTCAAATCTGCTAAAGACGTTGTCGTTCTAACTGACTCATCAACTAATCTAGTCGCTAATGCAGTTATATTACGCGTACAAAGAGTTTTCGAGTTTTCTATCTCTTCCCTGACTTTATTTACATCAGTTTGGACTTTAGTCATATCTACGAAAACTGTGTTGACCTCTACCTGAATCTTAGTTATGTCACTTTGCACCTCAGTTATATCCGCACGAATGTTATTAATATCTACCTGAACATTGGATACATCCGTTCTAGCATTTTGAATTTCTTTTTGGACTTCCTCGACCTTGTCTTGGACAGTCGCAACATCATTTTTGACAACAACTACTTCGGCTCTAGCACAAGAAATATCCCCTCGGACATTAGCTACATCTAGATTTAACATTGTAAGATCTTTCTGTACCTTAGAAATATCACATTTAACATCATCAACATTTTTATGCACAATAGACACATCTTTATGGACATTAGACACGTCTGTACGCATGTCCGTTACAGTATTCTCAATTCCTTGGGTATTAATCTGTAAACGCGACATATTATCCTCTAAATTGGCAGCACTAGTATGAAGAACCTTCATATTCTCCTCCATTCGACTAGTATTCCTAGCTTCCATCTCCTTCATACTACTATTCAAATTAGCAGACATATTACTAGCATTCTCCTCCATTCTTGCTTTCAAATTACTAGCATTCTCCTCCATTCTTGCTTTCAAATTACTAGCATTCTCCTCCATCATCTGTTTCATATTACTATTCATGTTAGCAGACATCTCCGCTAACATCATCTTCAAACTTTCATCTGCCATTACAATATTATTCAAAAATTAGACTGCTGTAGGGACATACATCAAAAGAGCAAAATAACAACATTTGAGCAACACTTTTCACCATATATGAATTTGATCAATT
The DNA here is from genome assembly GCA_946902985.2 of Meconema thalassinum. NCBI lineage: Eukaryota > Metazoa > Arthropoda > Insecta > Orthoptera > Tettigoniidae > Meconema > Meconema thalassinum. Next base: position 242,965,371 of record OX336389.2, on the reverse strand, counting down.
TTCTGTCTTAAATCTAGCTTATAACTACCTTATAATTAACTTTCGAAGACACTTCATGTTGAAACAAACTCAAGCACATGCTCAAATTTCCCTGGCTCATTTTAAAATATCCTAACACAAATAATTTTACATTTACAATCCAAATAATTTAATTTTATCTTTAATATGACTAAAATGTCATAAGCCGGTCAAATAAAATAAGATTCCCGATCATAGGCGATTTTTCTAAGTTTCCAGCCTATTTAACCTTTCACAAGTTGTATAAGATCTGATCTTTTCTGAGTGTAATTTTCCTACTACAATGCAACATTTAATTCCTATATAATCACACTCTTAAGTTCTACAATTGGCTAAGACATCTAACAAAGAATCAACCTCTTTATTTGAGTCTAATCGAACTTCACGTGTTAGGTTTGTCAATCCTACTATTGTTCAACCTGGTGATCCAGTGTTGTTGAACATGCCCCACACGTTGACTGCGCCAATCCTTCTGTCCCCGTTTACCCGGATAGTAGGCTGTCAGATATCCGCCCCCTCAATCGGATTGCCAACTATCAATCGCACCAGCTCAGCTACATCAATGAAAATGGCACTGACAGATACTACCGAGGTTTGAACACAGAAGTTACCAAGAAAAATTATTGTGGAACACACCAAAATAGACGGGGTTACATACTTACTTTTACTTACCTCTTATAAATATCTCGGGGATTGGGTTGACAACAGGATCATTAAAGTATGCTCTCACAATAACCTTCACCATGACATTTAAAAATGAACCAGACCGAAGACGAGAACTTTGAACTGTACAAAAGCTTTATTTTCACATAAAGAGTATGATTTTCACAACTCAACAAAATAAACGTGGCTATCAGTAGCCTATGTCAATCTGACTACGTCCTCCTAAAGGACTTGCAAATTTATCAAACAATATGCTAGCTCCCTTGAGCTCAAAATAACGTAACATTTTAATACACATTTGGATTGGATGAGGAAGTCAGGGAACGACATATATAGAGCATTTGGTTTCCTTTTAATAAACATTGCACTTGTATAAATAGGCACAAGGCCGGAGTATCGACCTCACCCGCTTGTAACCAGATGTCGAGCCAGCTGGTCTACTCCTTTAACCTGGCTCACACCTGTCGAATGGGGCGCACTCCTCCCCACACTTGCGTAAGAATACAGCTCCTTTTAAAGCTTTAAATGTCTACAAGACAACTCATACATATTGACGCAAATCTTTCAAATGTTTAACTTCCATCCCACTGGATTATTTTAACATTACTTAAACTTGTTAAGTTATCATCCAAATGTTTAATCAGCATAGTTTAGAGTATCAAACACACTCTTAAATGTTTATAACAAAATCACATAAATTATTTATAACAATTAGAAATTGTTTATAATATTGTCGAAGATAATTACAAAACTTTTAAACACGCCTTTAACATCACTTTCGTTCCACATTATTGTCAAAGATATTTACATTTATTATTTACAATATCAACATTTAAATTATTTAAATTATTAATTTAAGAAATACATTGAACCACATGTTTTATCCGTTTGGTAAATTCATAATCGTGTTTAATATAATCGACCAATGAAGGTTAGTTATACATGTAAATGTCACAATCTGGTTTAATAAAGGTTGTAATAATTTTAATTATTCGTGACGGCAATCTTCATTCAAAATCTTATCTCAAATTCTTTCAAACTCTTGTTAATTATAACAGTAAATTCACTTGATTAATTTTCAACGAACTATGACAATACACTCTAGCGGAAAATCCTTCGCTTACAAAATAATGCATAAACTGCATTCAAAATAGCCCAAAATTCATCATATATTAATCTATATGGCATTAAAACTTCCACCGAACTTACAAAACTTCCACAAATAATTCTTTATCATTATTAATTACAGTGGGAATCTCCTTCATCTATTTAAGGGCATTATACGTCAGCGACTTTCAACATGTCCGCTGCACTATCGATTATACATTCATAGTTCCACTTAAAAATTCATATATCAATAATTGTTTCAAAACTGTTGTCATTTAAACTTCGTGGATTTCATTCATGAATTGAAATGAAATAAAAATCTGCCAATCACAAACAAATTTAATAGTGAATACGCTTATATACGCCTGTCTGGTCTATCAAAATTTAAGATTAACATCTTCAAAGAATTGTAGTATCAAAATACTATCATCAAATAAATGTGACTAAAACTTCAAAGTAGTCGAATAGAATCCAATTAGACTGGAGAATGCAAACATCATTATATAAATCTCTATATGAGAAAAAACCTAACACAAGTTTCACGAATTTAATGCATTCAATAATTCATAATTAATGTTCATCTTTCACAAAATTGCCTAAGATGCAATGGTCGTTCATGACTGACGATAAATGTCTGTGTTGCAATCAATTCAAATACCGACTAGTATTTCCAAGATCGTCGACAACGTACTGGATTTTAACGCTCTAAAATCATTTAAATGTTCTTCCTTCTTGATGATGACAGAAAATTGTTCAAAGTAATTAAACTGGGGTAGAATTACTTTAATAAAGTGACACGCTGTCTGAATTTAAATCTGCCATAAAAATCATTAACTTACAGTCAAATCGTGACTACAAAAATAAGCAAATTACTGAAAAATCTAAATATCAGTCTCAACTGATTCAAAATCATTTAACTATGCCCATGACATAACAATGTCTTAATAAAACGTCGAAAAAGGTATAACTCATCAAGGTGTACTGAGAATAGGAATCTCAAACAAGAATATCGGGCAAAAATACATGAGGATAAAAATATGGGAAAAATGGTTGCTCAAATATTGCTAAGAAACTCAAATACAATAAACGTTCACGACTACCTTATCTGCCGATTGACGTTCCAGAGGAAAATTCCCCAAAGAAGACTGTTGATGGATCCATTTCACCAAGTTAAAGCTGAGCTCCATCCTCGAAACCAGAAACAGCACCATCGAAGAATCGAACTGCTTCACGAAGACGAACGACATCCTTCCGGCAATAATCTTCTTTGTGAGTCGGGACAACCCTGACCTCTCTTGAAAAATCCCTGAAGTTCCAGTTGAAAATCGCCATGAAGTCTTTGTATAAATTTCCGAAGAAATATTCATATTCAGGAAGTATGAAATCATTTCTATTGCTGTTTGATAGTATTCAGCCTTTACTCACGAAACATGGGTGTAGATGGTTATTTACCACATGTTCGCTTGTATGGAGTAGCAATTAGCGAAGTTCCATGTTGCTATTTTACTCCGTTGAAATATGTCCCAATTGCATTAAGTCCTTTAGCCTTCCATTTGCTCCTCGGTAATAGTATTAGAAGAACAAACTACCTTATTAAATTGCTCCATTATACTGCAGTGTTGTGTCACAAAAGCAATCTGACGTCTCCCTATTTCACTAGCCCTGTCAGCCGTAGCGTTGAGTCTGGCTATACAAAGTGTTTCTTCTGTGGCGAGAAAATCACTTTTGTCAGTCGTCTAATATTGTCAATAACTTCCAAAATACTTCTTCGAAATTGTTCAGCTTTTCTACAGTCCTTACTGTAGCAATGCACAAGAGAATTAGCTTATAGGCGACCGCTAACTGTTCACAGCTAATCTTGTAGAAGCGTTATAAGTGTCGTTTCAACTTCACCTAGATTTACTTCACAGTAAACCTGCACTGCTTGTAAGTTCGACTAGTGGCTTCGCCACGCGTTACAAAGACGACTTTTTCACTAATAGTCTCACTCGACGTTTCACTGAAATGCTTATTTGAAATCTGACGATTGATAATCTGAGAGAATGAGGAATGAGGCTCCTCTCTTCTGCGCAAGGCCTTTTATGAACTTCATGAGGGGCGTATCTATCCCTTCCATCGCGTGTTGCTGCGTCATCGCTAGAAGTTCCAACTTCGTCAATGCATGACGGATTTTCATAATTCAAAAACTGAAAATAAATTTCACCAAAATTCCTGAACAATGCCTCTACTGCAAATGGATTTCCACAATTCTGCATTCCAAAAAGTAATAAAAAATACCATAGTTTCAGCAATCTCCGTCTTCCTTTAGACTATCTTTCATTGGTTTAAGTCTCCCCTCCAATAGCATAATTTCTTCCTCAGCAGAATTCCACGTTTCTCGCGACTGCGTCGTGCATCTCGGATCCTTCTCGAAAATATTGCTGACGTCACTGAGAATCTCAGCTCAAGTAGCCTGCTGGCATAACGTACTGCGTCATCCGTGCTTACGTCATGACTACCCACGTCATAACTATGACAGCCATAACTTTCGCTATAATTTCCAAAATAGCCACCGTGGTCTCTATATAATTCAATTACGGGGGCATTCTCCTCTCACCACGTTTTAAAAACAGTTGCAAATTGTTTTTAAACTCTGTGTTACAAGTACCTCAACTCTCTTGAACACGAAATTGAATTATTACTGGCTTACTCTAGTATGATATTTCCTCTATGTTCCTTAATCATAAATCTGGGTTGTGTGGTTAATGTATTCTCTGCTCTCTAATTTCTCTTCTGTCCAGTATTTCTATTTTCTAAGTTCTGCTGGCTCGTAGAAGGCCCAGGATCGATTACAACATCCTGCCTTTTCTTTTGGTTGTCTGCTTCTTTTTCCCGTAATTCTTTCAGGTATTGCTGGCTTTCCTTCTCTCTTTCCTGATACTGATCGGGTGTCATAACCTGACCTTGAGTATTCTGATTTCTGTTTTGGCTCTGGTTATTCCTGTTATAATTTCGGTTATAACCATTATTGTTATAATATCTGCCTCTTCCATTATAATATCCTCGGTTATAGTTCCAGCCTCTTCTCTGTTGATACGGTCGGTAACCTTGCGATCTGTTATTTCGGAACTGATTATTCCTGTGAGGACCTACATTGTCAGTTTTCTCCTCATCTGGCTTGTCAGTTTGTTGGACTTGGTCCATATATACAGTGTTTATTTCTTTATACTCCTGCCTTTGACCTTTCTGTACTACGTTAGGCATTGGACTTGTGTAGTCTAACCTCCTCAGTAATTCATCCATGCTGGTTAAATCCCTGATGTTGGACGAAATTATTAGTCTTCTCACCTCAACTGGCAGCATACGAGAAATCGCATCAATAAGTTGCTCCGTGGACAATGGGGGTTGTAAGAATCTCAAGCGGGATAATTGACTCGTAAAGAAATCAGCGTACCGCGTTGGAAGAGTACCGGAGTATTTTCTTGAATACACCTCCGCTCTTAACGAATTCTGCGCTTCTATAGACCAAAATCGTTTGATTAATGCCTCTGCAAACTCGTCAAAGTTACTGAATGTGTATCTAAATGCGCGAAACCATTCGAGGGGTCCTCCAATCAAATATCTCTCCACTATCTTCATCTCTCTCTCTCTGGGAATGTGAGCTTCGATGAAATAATCTTTGAGGTTCCTTACATACTCGATAGGTGTCAAACTATCCGTGTTACTGAATTTCTGCGGTTTATCTTCAAAATTCCTGATGACCGTTACGTTCCTCGGATATGAATCCGGGCAGTTTTTCCCACTATCTCTGTAGTTCCACTCAGGTTCCATATTCCTCTCGTCATCTTCCTCCCTGAATCTGGATATACGTTCTTCAGGAGTTACGTCTCTCTCTTCTGGATCTAGGTTATATCTTCTGGCATAATTCCTACTAGTTTCGCAAGCCAAGCCTACTGTATCCTTGTCAGTGATTTCCGTTAAGACTTTCTTGATTAACTCTTCTTTGTAGGTCTCCATTAAATTAGCCTCTCCTAACTTCAAATTCTGCAGTTTACTCGTCGTTTCATTCACATCAGAGACAACTTTATGAATCTGTTCCTCTAATGTAGATTTTAATGTTTGCACATCCTGATCTAATTTTGTCCTATCTTCAACTTGTCTTTCGGATAGCGAATCCATCCTGACGCTTAAATCTTTCCTAATCTGTACTACTTCTTTGTTAATTTCTATCTGAGTACTGGCAAGTTTTCTTTCAATCCTTTCCTGAATTTGGGTTACATGTTCCCCACTTGACTTATTCCACTCGTCTTTCCATACTGCTACGTTTGCTGTTAACATTTCTGCTATGTCTACTTCGATATCCTCTTTTAATAATCTATTATGGTCTAATACCTGGGTTCTCATGACCTCTAAATCATACTTCAAATCTGCTAAAGACGTTGTCGTTCTAACTGACTCATCAACTAATCTAGTCGCTAATGCAGTTATATTACGCGTACAAAGAGTTTTCGAGTTTTCTATCTCTTCCCTGACTTTATTTACATCAGTTTGGACTTTAGTCATATCTACGAAAACTGTGTTGACCTCTACCTGAATCTTAGTTATGTCACTTTGCACCTCAGTTATATCCGCACGAATGTTATTAATATCTACCTGAACATTGGATACATCCGTTCTAGCATTTTGAATTTCTTTTTGGACTTCCTCGACCTTGTCTTGGACAGTCGCAACATCATTTTTGACAACAACTACTTCGGCTCTAGCACAAGAAATATCCCCTCGGACATTAGCTACATCTAGATTTAACATTGTAAGATCTTTCTGTACCTTAGAAATATCACATTTAACATCATCAACATTTTTATGCACAATAGACACATCTTTATGGACATTAGACACGTCTGTACGCATGTCCGTTACAGTATTCTCAATTCCTTGGGTATTAATCTGTAAACGCGACATATTATCCTCTAAATTGGCAGCACTAGTATGAAGAACCTTCATATTCTCCTCCATTCGACTAGTATTCCTAGCTTCCATCTCCTTCATACTACTATTCAAATTAGCAGACATATGCATTCTCCTCCATTCTTGCTTTCAAATTACTAGCATTCTCCTCCATTCTTGCTTTCAAATTACTAGCATTCTCCTCCATCATCTGTTTCATATTACTATTCATGTTAGCAGACATCTCCGCTAACATCATCTTCAAACTTTCATCTGCCATTACAATATTATTCAAAAATTAGACTGCTGTAGGGACATACATCAAAAGAGCAAAATAACAACATTTGAGCAACACTTTTCACCATATATGAATTTGATCAATTTTCTGTCTTAAATCTAGCTTATAACTACCTTATAATTAACTTTCGAAGACACTTCATGTTGAAACAAACTCAAGCACATGCTCAAATTTCCCTGGCTCATTTTAAAATATCCTAACACAAATAATTTTACATTTACAATCCAAATAATTTAATTTTATCTTTAATATGACTAAAATGTCATAAGCCGGTCAAATAAAATAAGATTCCCGATCATAGGCGATTTTTCTAAGTTTCCAGCCTATTTAACCTTTCACAAGTTGTATAAGATCTGATCTTTTCTGAGTGTAATTTTCCTACTACAATGCAACATTTAATTCCTATATAATCACACTCTTAAGTTCTACAATTGGCTAAGACATCTAACAAAGAATCAACCTCTTTATTTGAGTCTAATCGAACTTCACGTGTTAGGTTTGTCAATCCTACTATTGTTCAACCTGGTGATCCAGTGTTGTTGAACATGCCCCACACGTTGACTGCGCCAATCCTTCTGTCCCCGTTTACCCGGATAGTAGGCTGTCAGATATCCGTCCCCTCAATCGGATTGCCAACTATCAATCGCACCAGCTCAGCTACATCAATGAAAATGGCACTGACAGATACTACCGAGGTTTGAACACAGAAGTTACCAAGAAAAATTATTGTGGAACACACCAAAATAGACGGGGTTACATACTTACTTTTACTTACCTCTTATAAATATCTCGGGGATTGGGTTGACAACAGGATCATTAAAGTATGCTCTCACAATAACCTTCACCATGACATTTAAAAATGAACCAGACCGAAGACGAGAACTTTGAACTGTACAAAAGCTTTATTTTCACATAAAGAGTATGATTTTCACAACTCAACAAAATAAACGTGGCTATCAGTAGCCTATGTCAATCTGACTACGTCCTCCTAAAGGACTTGCAAATTTATCAAACAATATGCTAGCTCCCTTGAGCTCAAAATAACGTAACATTTTAATACACATTTGGATTGGATGAGGAAGTCAGGGAACGACATATATAGAGCATTTGGTTTCCTTTTAATAAACATTGCACTTGTATAAATAGGCACAAGGCCGGAGTATCGACCTCACCCGCTTGTAACCAGATGTCGAGCCAGCTGGTCTACTCCTTTAACCTGGCCCACACCTGTCGAATGGGGCGCACTCCTCCCCACACTTGCGTAAGAATACAGCTCCTTTTAAAGCTTTAAATGTCTACAAGACAACTCATACATATTGACGCAAATCTTTCAAATGTTTAACTTCCATCCCACTGGATTATTTTAACATTACTTAAACTTGTTAAGTTATCATCCAAATGTTTAATCAGCATAGTTTAGAGTATCAAACACACTCTTAAATGTTTATAACAAAATCACATAAATTATTTATAACAATTAGAAATTGTTTATAATATTGTCGAAGATAATTACAAAACTTTTAAACACGCCTTTAACATCACTTTCGTTCCACATTATTGTCAAAGATATTTACATTTATTATTTACAATATCAACATTTAAATTATTTAAATTATTAATTTAAGAAATACATTGAACCACATGTTTTATCCGTTTGGTAAATTCATAATCGTGTTTAATATAATCGACCAATGAAGGTTAGTTATACATGTAAATGTCACAATCTGGTTTAATAAAGGTTGTAATAATTTTAATTATTCGTGACGGCAATCTTCATTCAAAATCTTATCTCAAATTCTTTCAAACTCTTGTTAATTATAACAGTAAATTCACTTGATTAATTTTCAACGAACTATGACAATACACTCTAGCGGAAAATCCTTCGCTTACAAAATAATGCATAAACTGCATTCAAAATAGCCCAAAATTCATCATATATTAATCTATATGGCATTAAAACTTCCACCGAACTTACAAAACTTCCACAAATAATTCTTTATCATTATTAATTACAGTGGGAATCTCCTTCATCTATTTAAGGGCATTATACGTCAGCGACTTTCAACATGTCCGCTGCACTATCGATTATACATTCATAGTTCCACTTAAAAATTCATATATCAATAATTGTTTCAAAACTGTTGTCATTTAAACTTCGTGGATTTCATTCATGAATTGAAATGAAATAAAAATCTGCCAATCACAAACAAATTTAATAGTGAATACGCTTATATACGCCTGTCTGGTCTATCAAAATTTAAGATTAACATCTTCAAAGAATTGTAGTATCAAAATACTATCATCAAATAAATGTGACTAAAACTTCAAAGTAGTCGAATAGAATCCAATTAGACTGGAGAATGCAAACATCATTATATAAATCTCTATATGAGAAAAAACCTAACACAAGTTTCACGAATTTAATGCATTCAATAATTCATAATTAATGTTCATCTTTCACAAAATTGCCTAAGATGCAATGGTCGTTCATGACTGACGATAAATGTCTGTGTTGCAATCAATTCAAATACCGACTAGTATTTCCAAGATCGTCGACAACGTACTGGATTTTAACGCTCTAAAATCATTTAAATGTTCTTCCTTCTTGATGATGACAGAAAATTGTTCAAAGTAATTAAACTGGGGTAGAATTACTTTAATAAAGTGACACGCTGTCTGAATTTAAATCTGCCATAAAAATCATTAACTTACAGTCAAATCGTGACTACAAAAATAAGCAAATTACTGAAAAATCTAAAAATCAGTCTCAACTGATTCAAAATCATTTAACTATGCCCATGACATAACAATGTCTTAATAAAACGTCGAAAAAGGTATAACTCATCAAGGTGTACTGAGAATAGGAATCTCAAACAAGAATATCGGGCAAAAATACATGAGGATAAAAATATGGGAAAAATGGTTGCTCAAATATTGCTAAGAAACTCAAATACAATAAACGTTCACGACTACCTTATCTGCCGATTGACGTTCCAGAGGAAAATTCCCCAAAGAAGACTGTTGATGGATCCATTTCACCAAGTTAAAGCTGAGCTCCATCCTCGAAACCAGAAACAGCACCATCGAAGAATCGAACTGCTTCACGAAGACGAACGACATCCTTCCGGCAATAATCTTCTTTGTGAGTCGGGACAACCCTGACCTCTCTTGAAAAATCCCTGAAGTTCCAGTTGAAAATCGCCATGAAGTCTTTGTATAAATTTCCGAAGAAATATTCATATTCAGGAAGTATGAAATCATTTCTATTGCTGTTTGATAGTATTCAGCCTTTACTCACGAAACATGGGTGTAGATGGTTATTTACCACATGTTCGCTTGTATGGAGTAGCAATTAGCGAAGTTCCATGTTGCTATTTTACTCCGTTGAAATATGTCCCAATTGCATTAAGTCCTTTAGCCTTCCATTTGCTCCTCGGTAATAGTATTAGAAGAACAAACTGCCTTATTAAATTGCTCCATTATACTGCAGTGTTGTGTCACAAAAGCAATCTGACGTCTCCCTATTTCACTAGCCCTGTCAGCCGTAGCGTTGAGTCTGGCTATACAAAGTGTTTCTTCTGTGGCGAGAAAATCACTTTTGTCAGTCGTCTAATATTGTCAATAACTTCCAAAATACTTCTTCGAAATTGTTCAGCTTTTCTACAGTCCTTACTGTAGCAATGCACAAGAGAATTAGCTTATAGGCGACCGCTAACTGTTCACAGCTAATCTTGTAGAAGCGTTATAAGTGTCGTTTCAACTTCACCTAGATTTACTTCACAGTAAACCTGCACTGCTTGTAAGTTCGACTAGTGGCTTCGCCACGCGTTACAAAGACGACTTTTTCACTAATAGTCTCACTCGACGTTTCACTGAAATGCTTATTTGAAATCTGACGATTGATAATCTGAGAGAATGAGGAATGAGGCTCCTCTCTTCTGCGCAAGGCCTTTTATGAACTTCATGAGGGGCGTATCTATCCCTTCCATCGCGTGTTGCTGCGTCATCGCTAGAAGTTCCAACTTCGTCAATGCATGACGGATTTTCATAATTCAAAAACTGAAAATAAATTTCACCAAAATTCCTGAACAATGCCTCTACTGCAAATGGATTTCCACAATTCTGCATTCCAAAAAGTAATAAAAAATACCATAGTTTCAGCAATCTCCGTCTTCCTTTAGACTATCTTTCATTGGTTTAAGTCTCCCCTCCAATAGCATAATTTCTTCCTCAGCAGAATTCCACGTTTCTCGCGACTGCGTCGTGCATCTCGGATCCTTCTCGAAAATATTGCTGACGTCACTGAGAATCTCAGCTCAAGTAGCCTGCTGGCATAACGTACTGCGTCATCCGTGCTTACGTCATGACTACCCACGTCATAACTATGACAGCCATAACTTTCGCTATAATTTCCAAAATAGCCACCGTGGTCTCTATATAATTCAATTACGGGGGCAGTACGAAATGTCCAACACATTCGTTGGTGCAAATCTGTCTCCTTTTTAAATGCTATGATTTTAGATACAGACACAATCGAGGTTTCCGTTGTTCTGACACATTTGCTGTGTACTGAGTCACACCTAATAATCACTAAGCACAAGTTAGCGGGCTTCAATACAATGGTACACAAAACACTTAATACACGCATGTCAAAAGATAATTATAAGAAGGAAATGTGAATAATCAAGCACATACAGTAGCTAAAGCAAATAATTTTCCACCCAGCAAAATAGATCAAATTGTAGCCAGGCACAGAAATAAAACAATTCAATAGCCGGAAGATAATGAGAACAAATTTGCACGTTTCAATTACGTGAACGCGAACACATACAAACTCACCAATTTATTCAAGAAACAAGGCATTAAAATAGCATTCACGACAAACAACACTACTGGAAAGCATCTGCTCAACAGTAATTTAAATAAACAAGACCCAAATTCAAAGTCAGGGGTGCCAAGACACAGGATGTCAAGCAAATTACATTGGCCAAAGTGGTAGAAGAATGGACACGCGATACAAAGAGCACAGAAATGCGATAAAATACGAGACACACTCGGCCGTATGCGAACACATGTTGGAAGATGGACGCAGCTTCACCAACATTGAAACCGACTTAGAAATCATACAGCATGAACCGAAATGAAGATGATGATGGTGATGATGTTGGTAATTCTTATTTTAAGGGGCCCAACATCTAGGTTATTGGCCCCTAATGAAATGAAATGTTATGAAATGAGGATGAAAACAGCCCACTGCCGGAGGTGAAAATGAAAAGGGCTTGTAAAAAACAGACAGTGAGCTCCAACAATTATGTCGTATTTGGATTTTAAAAAAGAGTTAAAACGAGGATGATAAAAACAATAAAACAAATAAGGCATATTAAACTATTAAAATGGATATGATCACAATAAAAAACGTAAAACAGGCTAAAAATAAACTAAAAGCCTGAAAATATATTTAAACTTTAAAAAGTAGCCATTCTCCCTCATGAACTGGATGACGAGGTCTACTGACGGTCCGTTATCACGTAGAAAAAGGGAGAGGGTGTTAGGCAGTTTGAGAGACCTTCGCAGATCGGCCAGGTCCAAACACTCGAAAAGAATGTGTGCCACGGTAAGGTGGAGGCCACAAGTACACACCTGAAATGAAGAGCTCTTGACGGATAGAAAGTAATCGAGATACACTTAGCTAAAATAAACAACCCTCACCCCTATTTAAGTTACACTGCTAGGTAACACACTCCCCCCGTTGGAAACGAGAAACAACATGACGTTGCAGCCAAGCTAGATAAGGGAACAACATAGGGAAATATGTTGCTGGATCAGGATGTACTTTGTACCATACATCAATAAACCAAGGTTGGCGTTAACGACAGTAAGAAAGGTTCCGGGATATTCTCATTTGACCGGGTAGCGCTTATAGGACTTTTTAACTTACTCGTGGCTAGAATTAAAACCGGCCTTTAATAGTTGAAGAAATTCAGAATACAGTAACATACTCCATATTATGATGTTCTAGACTTGGCAACACACGTATGTTACATTCATCAACAAACACATGCAGTTTAAGAATGCGGAGGAGAAAGGCCAAGGAGGTTAAGAGTTAACATAACGAGACGAGACAGGGAATACCTTCCAGTTCAGTGCAGGCAGAAGAAAGCAACAGCTGCACAGAAACGAACAAAACATGACTCAAACAGCTAATTGTACAATCCACAATAACCTGATCATTTAATAACAATCACACTAAGCAAACAAACTTGAAGGTCAATCACGCTATCAGTATCTCAACAACAACAAAAACACATGCCTTGACTAATTGTGCTAGTTTAATCACTACTGCAACTAAGTAAGTGTATATATTGTAAATACCATAACCCATACTTATAAACATAGATTTAATAGCCTAAGTGTAAAGGATCTGATGATGATCGCTTGACGAAATCCAAGTGTATATATTGTACCCATCTGTTGTTATATGGAGAACGTGTGTTCGTATCCCGACAGCTCAGGGTCTTTCGAGGTATGTTACGTTCCCCCACAATACGAACACACATTCAGGATTTGATGACTACTCTACATGGAAAACACACATTCCTATAATAATGAATTTAATTTAAAAATCATGGCATAATAAACAACAACAACAACAACAAAAATACATTTACATTTAAATTCACAACACAAAATCAAATATGGAGCACACAGATGATGGCTCTAAACAGTTACAAACCCTAACTTAAATCATCTGTGCTCCGCAGTCCTGGCACACTAATCCACCGATTAGTTTAGACCAACTCACATGGTCTCACGGGCCATCCTGCAACGATTCCCCTTAATCACATGCGAGTCTTTAGATATGGTGCCTCACTGCACCCATCACTCGCAACATCGATGAAAATGTTCACAGTTACTCCACATTGCTTAATTAATAAAAGCAATCAATGCATTAAACACAATTTATAGTAAAACTCTTAATAAACAAATATGTTCACTAAAGCACTCATGAAATTTCGACTACAATTACTTTGAATCATTCATGCTGTCCGCTGTGTGGTGTATTTTTGGAAATACACGGAAAGAAAGAATTAGCTTTTGCTGTTCATTACTTTATATCAGTCCATTTATTTACATTTTTCCCGCACACACCAACATCGAACTGTTACCTCCCGTTGCCCCGTGCATTTGTTAATTTCTTCTGTCAGTTTTTTACAGAAACGCATATTCCGTCGAACCAGCCTGACAGCGTCCCATCGCTGCCTTCCGAACTTCCATTGCTTCAAGCCATGAAGACTTCTACATTAATCCGCAGGGCGTCGTGTTCTTCACCAACCAACTACTCCATGAAGACACCGCTCCAAGGAAAATTTTATTTTTGTAAAGTTTTTTCATGTTTATGTATAACCTCTTTGTTTCCTCCCCTTACTCGCCCGCTTCCCCCTCTTCTCGCCTCCTCCTACTGCTCTCTTCTCCGCGCGCGCAGCCCGCTCGCTCGGTCACTTCACTTCTACACTTCGTCTCGACTTGTCTCCGTGCTGTGAGCAACCGCTCACCCTCTCAGTGCACTCAACTTCTTGTTGGAGATGCCGTCTAGGCCAGTGTACTTTCGCTGCGTCTAGCAGCCCTCACTTGTACGTCGGAAGTCAACCCAGTCAGAGCTTAACTAAAGCTCGCCTCCTCAACTCTAGAGGCAAATTTTAAATTCGACGCCATGTTCAAGTTTTAGTCTCAACCGTCAACAGCAACAACGCCTTCTTTATGAAGCAAAGATAAGTACCGACTTCATGTTTTAACCACATTCTCGTCGCTTTTAAAAGGCTCAATGCTTTTATTTGGATTTTATAGACACTGAAAGTTGCTATGTGAAAATAACTGCTTTCAAGAGATCTTCTAGATCAAACTTAAACTATCAAGTCTAACTTTCAATATGAAAGATTTTCTGAGATGCTATCTCACATCGAGGGATATTTCCAAAATACCCACTGTCTATATAATCTAGCTTTCCGCTGAGGGATTCTCTACCCAATTTAAACAAGTCATCATTTGCTCTGGAACCTTCCAGAACCTGCACTCTATCTACCAGTTATACTGTCATGTACTTTCCACTCACATATGGGAATACTTTTTCAAACTAAGGAATCTTCCTTATGAACTGCTAATCAATATCTAATTTTTCTTCCTCCGTGGGATTTTTCTGGTGCATTCAACTATAACCTATAAGTTTCTCAAGCAATAGACACTCGCTAATCTAGTGTAACTAGTTATTTTCCACCTTTGCAATAACTTTCCTTGCTATCAACGTTTTGCGCTACTAGAGTGAACTTTTCAACTATATCAACAGACTATAGTGAAAACAGTGCCTGTTCAACTTTTCATCCGCGCCGTGCTTGTCCGAGAACAATAAATATGGCCATGAACACTTTTCCACACTCCCATTTGATCTTTCCCAAACCCTTTACTAACAAACCAACATATTAAAATTTTAATTTAGGTCTTTTTTCAATGAGGTGTCACTCTCACTTGTTCCACGTACAACGAATTAATGTCTGTAAAACTTCGTGTCTAGTACACACCTCAAATTATATTGTTTCTCCCTTCTAATGAGGGAGTCCAATTCTTTCTACTCCAAAGTATAAAAAATCTCTAGGTTTCACGAAAGGGAAACTTGCCCCATTTTTCTCGTGATCCCTACTTAAACATAGGAGTTCTAGAAACTTCATTTCGATTGTTCTCTTCATGTTTCACAATAAGTGACCTGCCCTATTTGTATAATCTCCTATGTATAATCATTAAGCGTATTTCTGTATAAATACAAGAAGTTATAGAAACGTCTATTTCATTTCTTCCTGTTTTTTTGTTGTTGCTTTCGAAGTTGATATTATTTCTAAGATACGTATCTAGAAATCCTAAAAGTACACACCTTGTACTTGATTTATTGTTTATCTTTAATTACGTCAGTTATCTTTAAATTTTTCATTTATTCATCTTAGCCATTTCAAAATCTTACGAAGATTTTAAAGCCTATAAAAGGTTTAAAACCAAAAGAGTTATCAATTGCCTGGCGCAAGCTTTAGATGTTTTCGGAGGTCTGCGACCCCAATTGTTTATAAAAAATCAAAATTATATATTTGTTACAAAAACTACTTCCTTTTACATTGTTAAATAAATTAAAGATTTGTTTTTCGCTTTATCATTTCCCGAACATAACGGTTAGGCAAGATCCTGTCTTCCTTGACTCTTCCTATTTAATAAAAATAAATCTATTGATAGGGTGTTTCCCACTTGTTGCATTTGAGCAAGAACTCTAAGTTATAACTCATGTCAAACCCTCTTCCTATTTCTCCATCCTTTTTCTCCAGTCCGAAACCCACTTCTTTCTCTTCATCATCTTCCCTTGGTTGTTAGGTTATTCCCAAGCTAATAATCTACCCAAAATTTGGTGCCAAAACCCGGGAGAGTCCATTTCTCAGAGTCTATTTATGAGAATCTATTCGTTATTTATTGCTCAAAGTCATTTGACAATATTTTGCATATCATTAATATCTTCTCTGAATTTTTCAGCTATTACTTCGCAGTGCAAAGCTGGTGAAGGTGATAGAGGTCGTTTCTGTCTTCTTCAGCCTGTCTTACTTGCAACCTGTCTTTTGCTGCCAACCTGACAGCATTTTCAAAATCTCGCTACAGTTTCGTAAGTTACACTTCAATTTACCCATTTCATTATGCCAACTGAAAAGGATGAAACTCTCATTGCCAGACGTTCTTCCTACAAAGGGCAACTCGCCAGATTTAGAAATTTCATTAACAAAATAAATCCCGCCGATTATGACCTAGACGTCTTGACACAACGCCTTAAGTTGTACGAACGGTCCTTCGATTACTATGATCAAATTCAAACCGACATTGAATCCGCTTGCACAGAACTTCAATCGGATCGGGACGAGGTTGAACCCTTGTATTTTGAAGGGATTGCCAAGGCCCACCAACTGATCCGCAGTATCTCAGAACCGGACACTAGGGTCAACAATCCGGCCCAGTTCACACCCTAAGATAACTCTACCTCACTTCTCAGGCCAGGAATGTGAATGGTATTCCTTTTACGAACTTTACTGCTGCCTTATTCATGAAATCACAGACATTCTCGATATCCATAAGTTCTATTTCTTGCATTCGTCCTTGGAAGGCCTTGGTTGAGTCACTGCCTTTAAGCGCAGATAACTACCACATCGCCTTTAATCTCCTTAAAGACAGATATGGTAATGTACGTTTGTGTGTTGCTCGCCACATTCGCTGCCTGTTCAACTTGCCAGTCGTAAAACCTAATGACGTCACCTCTTTAAGAGACCTGTTAGACTCAATGCAATTACATGTTAGAGCGTTATATCAACTTAACCGGTCCAAACTTGGGACACCGTCCTTATTCATCTAGCTACATCCAGATTTAACTTTTCAACATTAAAGGCTTGGGAAATCGACCTCACTCACAAGGAGGAACATTATTTCGAACACCTCATCTCGTTTCTGAACAGCCGGTGCCAAGTCCTTACAGCACTCTCATTTCAGTGCGAAAATGTCGAAACGAGTCCTCAGTGTCATATCCTGGACAAAAAACTTGTCTCTTCAAATGGTCATCAGTACCCATCTGTCGAGATATAGCAAACTCGTTCTGCCTCTTTCAACCATCCAAGAGAACATATTAGGCCACTCAACAAATCTTTAAAATGCACGCTCTGGAAAAAGTTTTACACTTTGTATTCCTGCAAATCCTTTAAAGAATTGTCTGTTGAAGACAGAAGGAAGTTGGTCTCCAATAATAAATATTGCCATAACTGTCTGTCACCTAAGCATTCTGCTTCTAATTGTACGTCTTCCAACCTCTGTTTTCATTGCAAAAGACCGCATCATTCTTTATTGCACTTTCATGATCAATCGAGGTCACTAGTACCTGCTTCTTCAAACTCCATGCAGAGCAGCTCCGAACAAACTAATGCTTCTTCCTGCATTTCTAACGCCGAAACGTCTCACAGTGCGCAAGTCCTTTTGTCCACTGTACAATTCGAAATCCAAGATAAATTTGGAAATTGGTTTCGAACACGCGGTCTTCTCGACTCTGCCTGAACTCATAACTTTGTTTCGCAATCGTTAATTAAAAACTAGGTCTTTCTTCATCACCTACTTCCATCAATGTATCCGGCATTGACAATTTGAAAACTCAAGCCTTGCAGTCTTCAAAATTGAAAATCAGAGACATTTGTCAAAGAAACACCAATCTTAACTGTCTCATTCTTACCAGTATTGGCAAGGACACTCCTAGCAGCTCTATTAATACTTCCAGTTTAAAGATTCCTTCGCATTTAAGGTTAGCCTATCCTCAGTTTAATGCTCAAGGCCCATTGATATACTTTTCAGTGCCAATATTTTCTGGAATTGCCTTAGTAAACAAACCCGTAGGCTGTCTTCAAACGTGGTCGCCAGAGACACCGATTTTGGTTGGGTTGTCACTGGTCAAATACAACATCCCAGTCTTCAAACCAAATCGCAATGTCATTTTGTTACTGCCGATTCAAATCCCTTTTCTGAAAAAGAGAACACTTATGTTTCCGATCTCAATACATTTGAAAAACACTTGCCGAAACGATGTCTCATTGTAAACAACTACGTCACATTTGTAAGTTGTGTAAATGGTTTTGCCTTATCTCCACACAAAATGGCAATTCAAGTTCGCCTCGCCATGGGTCACTTCGTTTACCTTCTCATGTCATTTTTGTAGCAGGTAAATGTTTAAACTTTCTGTCAAAAACTATCTTCCGCTTGTGTAAAACCATGGCTATCAGTCACCATCATTTCGCTGTAAGCTATGTTTAACTTCTTTCGCTATTTAGTAAGATGGCCATGGCCGCCTCCTCCCCTCTTCCTCACACTCGGAAGCCGCCTTTGAAACCGCTTGAAAATCTGAGTTCTCTAGCATCTAGAATAACTATTCTTACGCATAAACCCCTTCTCAATGTTCCAGCTTCTCTTCTTCGTTCAGAAGAATTAAGCTTTTTTCTGTTGAAAATTGTCGGATTCCGTGATCCTCAAAATTATGCGAAATTGATTACTTGCTTTATTTCATATGTCTTTAAATTGGCTTTTCACGCCCAAGATACGGATGACTGCATGACATGTTACTTGAAGTTCCGCTTTAAGTCTCGGCTGATTGCACTCGCTTTGTTTGTTTATTTTGAACTGCTTGTTTGTCAATCTCGTTTGTTTACAAGCTCGGGTAAGGCCAAGCTGCCGTTTACTTCCCCTTTGCTTGACAAAGGTCAGAGCAAGTTTTCCTTATCTCAACTTTGACTGACTGCCAACCATTGTCTTGCGAGTTGCTCCCGTAATTTCAGAAGCTGCTCACCTCATTACCAAAGTAAACTTGTTCTGGTCAAGGACTCTTTCAGATATTTATATTCGTTATCTCGCTGTACTGTGTGGGTCAAGGTCGTGTTAACCTATCTCTCCCACTTGTTCAAACTCGTATCCTATAGCTGTTTCGATCCTTGTTTGATAACATCGTTGCATATTTTTATGTGCGCATGTATTGCACCCTACTTACATATTTTGCACTTTTATTCATTGTTGAACAAACTTGTTTTCTCTCGTCGATACACTCGATGTGTTTTTGCATCTATGCTTGTTACGTCACGTTTCTTGATGACTTAAGTATTTTTGTGATTAACACTTTTGATGCTAATTATAACTTAAGGTCATTGTTTATGGCTACTAGATTGATGTTACCTATGGCGTTCTTGCTTTCTACTCGCATAGTTCCTTTGTTTGTTTGGTATATTCTTATCCTTAATCGATGTACTTGTTTCTATACGCTTTGTTCAAATTTGTTAACTCTCCTTTCGCATCTTGTCGCGATCTTCACTAGAGCTTTATTTCTCGCAGCTTCTAGCTACTTTGTAATTGACAGCGTTGTTAATTCGCGCCCGTCGCCCCCGCATTCTAATAACCCTGATAACGTGCTTCCACTTACACCTAGTCAGTTCCTCATAGGTGCTTCCCCTTTTTCCCTGTCTCCCTCTAGCATAGATCTTTGGCGAAATGACCGATTGTTACCCAGGAGGGAAGGGAAGAGTCAGAATAGAATGATCTCTACTACCAATGTGTTTATTATAAGACCTCTTTCATGTGGTGTTCTTGTTCTTTGCTGGTGTTTGCTGTTGTCCCCCAACATGGTGTATTTTTGGAAATACACGGAAAGAAAGAATTAGCTTTTGCTGTTCATTACTTTATATCAGTCCATTTATTTACATTTTTCCCGCACACACCAACATCGAACTGTTACCTCCCGTTGCCCCGTGCATTTGTTCATTTTTTCTGTCAGTTTTTTACAGATACGCATATTCCGTCAAACCAGCCTGACAGCGTCCCTTCCCTGCCTTCCGACCTTCCATTGCTTCAAGCCATGAAGACTTCTACATTAATCTGCAAGGGCGTAGTGTTCTTCACCAACCAACTACTCCATGAAGATACCGCTCCAAGAAGAATTTTATTTTTGTAAAGTTTTTTCATATTTATGTATAACCTCTTTGTTTCCTCCCCTTACTCGCCCGTTTCCCCCTCTTCTCGCCTCCTCCTACTGCTCTCTTCTCCGCGCGCGCAGCCTGCTCGCTCGGTCACTTCACTTCTACACTTCGTCTCGACTTGTCTCCGTGCTGTGAGCAACCGCTCACCCTCTCAGTGCACTCAACTTCTTGTTGGAGATGCCGTCTAGGCCAGTGTACTTTCGCTGCGTCTAGCAGCCCTCACTTGTACGTCGGAAGTCAACCCAGTCAGTTAGAGCTTAACTAAAGCTCGCCTCCTCAACTCTAGAGGCAAATTTTAAATTCGACGCCATGTTCAAGTTTTAGTATTAACCGTCAACAGCAACATCGCCTTCTTCATGAAGCAAAGATAAGTACCGACTTCATGTTTTAACCACATTCTCATCGCTTTTAAAAGGCTCAATGCTTTTATTTGGATTTTATAGACAGTGAAAGTTGCTATGTGAAAATAACTGCTTTCAAGAGATCTTCTTGATCAAACTTAAACTATCAAGTCTAACTTTCAATATGAAAGATTTTCTGAGATGCTATCTCACATCGAGGGATATTTCCAAAATACCCACTGTCTATATAATCTAGCATTCCGCCGAGGGATTCTCTACCCAATTTAAACAAGTCATCATTGTTCTGGAACCTTCCAGAACCTGCACTCTATCTACCAGTTATACTGTCATGTACTTTCCACTCACATATGGGAATACTTTTTCAAACTAAGGAATCTTCCTTATGAACTGCTAATCAATATCTAATTTCTCTTCCTCCGTTGGGATTTTTATGGTGCATTCAACTATAACCTACAAGATTCTCAAGCAATAGACTCTCGCTAATCTAGTGTAACTAGTTATTTTCCACCATTGCAATAACTTTCCTTGCTATCAACGTTTTGCGCTACTACAGTGAACTTTTCAACTATATCAACAGACTATAGTGAAAACAGTGCCTGTTCAACTTTTCATCCGCGCCGCGCTCGTCCGAGTACAATAAATACGGCCATGAACACTTTTTCACAATCCCATTTGATCTTTCCCAAACCCTTTACTAACAAACCAAAATATTAAAATTGTTACTTTAGGTCTTTTTTCAATGAGGTGTCACTCTCAATAAGGGCCCTCCCTTACTTGTTCCACGTACAATGAATTAATGTCTGTAAAACTTCGTGTCTAGTACACGCCTCAAATTATATTGTTTCTCCCTTCTAATGAGGGAATCCAATTCTTTCTACTCCAAGTATAAAAAATCTAGGTTTCACGAAAGGGAAACTTGCCCCATTTTTCTCGTGATCCCTGCTTAAACATAGGAGTTCTAGAAACTTCCTTTCGATTGTTCTCTTCAGGTTTCACAATAAGTGACCTGCCCTATTTGTATAATCTCCTATGTATAATCATTAAGCGTATTTCTGTATAAATACAAGAAGTTATGGAAACTTCTAATTCATTTCTTCCTATTTTTTTGTTGTTGCTTTCGAAGTTGTTATTATTTCTAAGATACTTATGTAGAAATCCTTAAAGTACACACCTTGTACTTGATTTATTGTTCAACTTTAATTACGTCAGTTATCTTTAAATTTTTCATTTATTCATCTTAGCCATTTCAAAATCTTACGAAGATTTTAAAGCCTATAAAAGTTTTAAAACCAAAAGAGTTATCAATTGTCTGGCGCAAGCTTTAGATGTTTTCGGAGGTCTGCGACCCCAATTGTTTATAAAAAAAATCAAAATTATATATCTGTTACAAAAACTACTTCCTTTTACATTGTTAAATAAATTAAAGATTTGTTTTTTGCTTTACCATTTCTCGAACATAACGGTTAGGCAAGATCCTGTCTTCCTTGACTCTTCCTATTTAATAAAATAAATCTATTGATAGGGTGTTTCCCACTTTTTGCATTTGAGCAAGAACTCTAAATTATAACTCATGTCAAACTCTCTTCCTATTTCTCCATCCTTTTTCTCCAGTCCGAAACCCACTTCTTTTTCTTTATCATCTTCCCTTGGTTGTTAGGTTATTCCCAAGCTAATAATCTACCCAAAATTTGGTGCCAAAACCCGGGAGAGTCCATTTCTCAGAGTCTATTTATGAGAATCTATTCGTTATTTATTGCTCAAAGTCATTTGACAATATTTTGCATATCATTAATATCTTCTTTGAATTTTTCAGCTATAACTTCGCAGTGCAAAGCTGGTGAAGGTGATAGAGGTCGTTCCTGTCTTCTTCAGCCTGTCTTACTTGCAACCTGTCTTCTGCTGCCAACCTGACAGCATTTTCAAAATCTCGCTACAGTTTCGTAAGTTACACTTCAATTTACCCATTCCATTATGCCAACTGAAAAGGATGAAACTCTCATTGCCAGACGTTCTTCCTACAAAGGGCAACTCACCAGATTTAGAAATTTCATTAACAAAATAAATCCCGCCGATTGTGATCTAGACGTCTTGACACAACGCCTTAAGTTGTACGAACAGTCCTACGATTACTATGATCAAATTCAAACTGACATTGAATCCGCTTGCCCAGAACTTTAATCGGATCGGGACGAGGTTGAACCCTTGTATTTTGAAGGGATTGCCAAGGCCCACCAACTGATCCGCAGTATCTCAGAACCGGACACTAGGGTCATCAATCCGGCCCAGTTCGCACCCTAAGATAACTCTACCTCACTTCTCAGGCCAGGAATGTGAATGGTATTCCTTTTACGAACTTTACTGCTGCCTTATTCATGAAAACACAGACATTCTCGATATCCATAAGTTCTATTTCTTGCATTCGTCCTTGGAAGGCCTTGGTTGAGTCACTGCCTTTAAGCGCAGACAACTACCACATCGCCTTTAATCTCCTTAAAGAGAGATATGGTAATGTACGTTTGTGTGTTGCTCGCCACATTCGCTGCCTGTTCAACTTGCCAGTCGTAAAACCTAATGACGTCACCTCTTTAAGAGACCTGTTAGACTCCATGCAATTACATGTTAGATCGTTATATCAACTTAAGCAACCGGTCCAAACTTGGGACACCGTCCTTATTCATCTAGCTACATCCAGATTTGACTTTTCAACATTAAAGGCTTGGGAAATCGACCTCACTCACAAGGAGGAACATTATTTCGAACACCTCATCTCGTTTCTGAACAGCCGGTGCCAAGTCCTTACAGCACTCTCATTTCAGTGCGAAAATGTCGAAACGAGTCCTCAGTGTCATATCCTGGACAAAAAACTTGTCTCTTCAAATGGTCATCAGTACCTATCTGTCGAGAAATAGCAAACTCGTTCTGCCTCTTTCAACCATCCAAGAGAACATATTAGGCCGCTCAACAAATCTTTAAAATGCACGCTCTGTAAAAAGTTTCACACTTTGTATTCCTGCAAATCCTTTAAAGAATTGTCTGTTGAAGACAGAAGGCAGTTGGTCTTCAATAATAAATATTGCCATAACTGTCTGTCACCTAAGCATTCTGCTTCTAATTGTACGTCTTCCAACCTCTGTTTTCATTGCAAAAGACCGCATCATTCTTTATTGCACTTTCATGATCAAACGAGGTCACTAGTACCTGCTTCTTCAAACTCCATGCAGAGCAGCTCCGAACAAACTAATGCTTCTTCCTGCATTTCTAACGCCGAAACTTCTCACAGTGCGCAAGTCCTTTTGTCCACTGTACAATTCGAAATCCAAGATAAATTTGGAAATTGGTTTCGAACCCGCGGTCTTCTCGACTCTGCCTCAACTCATAACTTTGTTTCGCAATCGTTAATTAAAAAACTAGGCCTTTCTTCATCACCTACTTCCATCAATGTATCCGGCATTGACAATTTGAAAACTCAAGCCTTGCAATCTTCAAAATTGAAAATCAGAGACATTTGTCAAAGAAACACCAATCTTAACGTAAACTGTCTCATTCTTACCAGTATTGGCAAGGACACTCCTAGCAGCTCTATTAATACTTCCAGTTTAAAGATTCCTTCGCATTTAAGGTTAGCTGATCCTCAGTTTAATGCTCAAGGTCCCATTGATATATTTTTCAGTGCCAATATTTTCTGGAATTGCCTTCGTAAACAAACCCGTAGGCTATCTTCAAACGTGGTCGCCAGAGACACCGATTTTGGTTGGGTTGTCACTGGTCAAATACAACATCCCAGTCTTCAAACCAAATCGCAATGTCATTTTGTTACTGCCAATACAAATCCCTTTTCTGAAAAAGAGAACACTTATGTTTCCGATCTCAATACATTTTAAAAACACTTGCCGAAACGATGTCTCATTGTAAACAACTACGTCACCTTTGTAAGTTGTTTAAATGGTTTTGCCTTATCTCCGCACAAAATGGCAATTCAAGTTCGCCTCGCCATGGGTCACTTCGTTTACCTTCTCATGTCATTTTTGTAGCAGGTAAATGTTTAAACTTTCTGTCAAAAACTATCTTCCGCTTGTGTAAAACCATGGCTATCAGTCACCATCATTTCGCTGTAATCTATGTTTAACTTCTTTCGCTATTTAGTAAGATGGCCATGGCCGCCTCCTCCCCTCTTCCTCACACTCGGAATCCGCCTTTGAAACCGCTTGAAAATCTGAGTTCTCTAGCATCTAGAATAACTATTCTTACGCATAAACCCCTTCTCAATGTTCCAGCTTCTCTTCTTCGTTCAGAAGAATTAAGCTTTTTTCTGTTGAAAATTGTCGGATTCCGTGATCCTCAAAATTATGCAAAATTGATTACTTGCTTTATTTCATATGTCTTTAAATTGGCTTTTCACACCCAAGCTACGGATGACTGCATGACGTGTTACTTGAAGTTCCGCTTTAAGTCTCGGCTGATTGCACTCGCTTTGTTTGTTTATTTTGAACTGCTTGTTTGTCAATCTCGTTTGTTTACAAGCTCGGGTAAGGCCAAGCTGCCGTTTACTTCCCCTTTGCTTGACAAAGGTCAGAGCAAGTTTTCCTTATCTCAACTTTGGCTGACTGCCAACCATTGTCTTGCGAGTTGCTCCCGTAATTTCAGAAGCTGCTCACCTCCTTACCAAAGTAAACTTGTTCTGGTCAAGGACTCTTTCAGATATTTATATTCGTTATCTCGCTGTACTGTGTGGGTCAAGGTCGTGTTAACCTATCTCTCCCACTTGTTCAAACTCGTATCCTACAGCTGTTTCGATCCTTGTTTCATAACATCGTTACATATTTTTATGTGCGCATGTATTGCACCCTGCTTACATATTTTGCACTTTTATTCATTGTTGAACAAACTTGTTTTCTCTCGTCGTTACACTCGATGTGTTTTTTCATCTATGCTTGTTACGTCACGTTTCTTGATGACTTAAGTATTTTTCTGATTAACACTTTTGATGCTAATTATAACTTAAGGTCATTGTTTATGGCTACCAGATTGTTGTTACCTATGGCGTTCTTGCTTTCTACTCGCATAGTTCCTTTGTTGTTTGGTATATTCTTAACCTTAATCGATGTACTTGTTTCTATACGGTTTGTTCAAATTTGTTAACTCTCCTTTCGCATCTTGTCGCGATCTTCACTAGAGCTTTATTTCTCGCAGCTTCTAGCTACTTTGTAATTGACAGCGTTGTTAATTCGCGCCCGTCGCCCCCGCGTTCTAATAACCCTGATAACGTGCTTCCACTTACACCTAGTCAGTTCCTCATAGGTGCTTCCCCTTTTCCCCTGTCTCCCTCTAGCATAGATCTTTGGCGAAATGACCGATTGTTACCCAGGAGGGAAGGGAAGAGTCAGAGGAAAGAATGATCTCCACTACCAATGTGTTTATTATGAGACCTCTTTCATATTGTGTTCTTGTTCTTTGCTGGTGTTTGCTGTTGTCCCCCAACATGGTGTATTTTTGGAAATACACGGAAAGAAAGAATTAGCTTTTGCTGTTCACTACTTTATATCAGTCCATTTATTTACATTTTTCCCGCACACACCAACATCGAACTGTTACCTCCCGTTGCCCCGTGCATTTGTTCATTTTTCTGTCAGATTTTTACAGAAACGCATATTCCGTCGAACCAGCCTGACAGCGTCCCATCGCTGCCTTCCGAACTTCCATTGCTTCAAGCCATGAAGACTTCTACATTAATCGGCAGGGCGTCGTGTTCTTCACCAACCAACTACTCCATGAAGATACCGCTCCAAGAAGAATTTTATTTTTGTAAACTTTTTGCATGTTTATGTATAACCTCTTTGTTTCCTTCCCTTACTCGCTCGCTCCCCCCTCTTCTCGCCTCCTCCTACTGCTCTCTTCTCCGCGCGCGCAGCCCGCTCGCTCGGTCACTTCACTTCTACACTTCGTCTCGACTTGTCTCCGTGCTGTGAGCAACCGCTCACCCTCTCAGTGCACTCAACTTCTTGTTGGACATGCCGTCTAGGCCAGTGTACTTTCGCTGCGTCTAGCAGCCCTCACTTGTACGTCGGAAGTCAACCCAGTCAGTTAGAGCTTAACTAAAGCTCGCCTCCTCAACTCTAGAGGCAAATTTTAAATTCGACGCCATGTTCAAGTTTTAGTATCAACCGTCAACAGCAACATCACCTTCTTCATGAAGCAAAGATAAGTACCGACTTCATGTTTTAACCACATTCTCATCGCTTTTAAAAGGCTCAATGCTTTTATTTGGATTTTATAGACAGTGAAAGTTGCTATGTGAAAATAACTGCTTTCAAGAGATCTTCTTGATCAAACTTAAACTATCAAGTCTAACTTTCAATATGAAAGATTTTCTGAGATGCTATCTCACATCGAGGGATATTTCCAAAATACCCACTGTCTATATAATCTAGCTTTCCGCCGAGGGATTCTCTACCCAATTTAAACAAGTCATCATTGTTCTGGAACCTTCCAGAACCTGCACTCTATCTACCAGTTATACTGTCATGTACTTTCCACTCACATATGGGAATACTTTTTCAAACTAAGGAATCTTCCTTATGAACTGCTAATCAATATCTAATTTCTCTTCCTCCGTTGGGATTTTTCTGGTGCATTCAACTATAACCTACAAGATTCTCAAGCAATAGACTCTCGCTAATCTAGTGTAACTAGTTATTTTCCACCATTGCAATAACTTTCCTTGCTATCAACGTTTTGCGCTACTACAGTGAACTTTTCAACTATATCAACAGACTATAGTGAAAACAGTGCCTGTTCAACTTTTCATCCGCGCCGCGCTCGTACGAGTACAATAAATACGGCCATGAACACTTTTCCACAATCCCATTTGATCTTTCCCAAACCCTTTACTAACAAACCAAAATATTAATTTACTTTAGGTCTTTTTTCAATGAGGTGTCACTCTCAATAAGGGCCCTCCCTTACTTGTTCCACGTACAACGAATTAATGTCTGTAAAACTTCGTGTCTAGTACACGCCTCAAATTATATTGTTTCTCCCTTCTAATGAGGGAATCCAATTCTTTCTACTCCAAAGTATAAAAAATCTCTAGGTTTCACGAAAGGGAAACTTGCCCCAATTTTCCCGTGATCCCTACTTAAACATAGGAGTTCTAGAAACTTCCTTTCGATTGTTCTCTTCAGGTTTCACAATAAGTGACCTGCCCTATTTGTATAACCTCCTATGTATAATCATTAAGCGTATTTCTGTATAAATACAAGAAGTTATGGAAACTTCTAATTCATTTCTTCCTATTTTTTTGTTGTTGCTTTCGAAGTTGTTATTATTTCTAAGATACTTATGTAGAAATCCTTAAAGTACACACCTTGTACTTGATTTATTGTTTAACTTTAATTACGTCAGTTATCTTTAAATTTTTCATTTATTCATCTTAGCCATTTCAAAATCTTACGAAATTTTAAAGCATATAAAAAGTTTAAAACCAAACGAGTTATCAATTGCCTGGTGCAAGCTTTAGATGGCTTCGGAGGTCTGCGACTCCAATTGTTTATAAAAAACAAATTATATATTTGTTACAAAAACTACTTCCTTTTACATTGTTAAATAAATTAAAGATTTGTTTTTCGCTTTATCATTTCTCGAACATAACGGTTAGGCAAGATCCTGTCTTCCTTGACTCTTCCTATTTAATAAAATAAATCTATTGATAGGGTGTTCCCCACTTGTTGCATTTGAGCAAGAACTCTTAGTTATAACTTATGTCAAACTCTCTTCCTATTTCTCCATCCTTTTTCTCTAGTCCGAAACTCACTTATTTTTCTTCATCATCTTCCCTTGGGGGTTAGGTTATTCCCAAGCTAATAATCTACCCACTGTGCATGCGGAATATTTACCATTAATTTATATGATTAAACAATACATATCACGTGTATAATATATTACGATTACGTGTGTAACAATCATCATTCTTTCCCCTTATTCCAAACGCTCATATGAGTACCATTTCTCTACTCTACTACAACAATGCTTAGTATTAGCTTCACCATATGTCCTATTTGGTCATTATCAAGTCGTTAGATATTGTTATTATTGTGTCAAGTCGTATAATAGGCTATCCGTTTGCATAGAATACCATTAAATATGGGTTTTCACTTCTTATAGTGCCGACTGGATCTAGCGAAGTTAGCATGTTATAATATTCTAACTTGGCCAATTTTCAAGCTATCTCGGCAATTCTTCGAGATTTATTCATCTTCTAAACGCATACAATTGATTTATAGTACAATAACAATCAATATTTAATTGTTTCAGGGCATAAGTTTTTACATCACAACTCCCCAGTACCCCCGTCGTGCAAACAATGGGTGGCTCGCTCCGCCCTTAAAGTATCATGGCCGCCTGTTTCTTTCTCAGATAGAACAGGACCCTCTCGCTCTGGCACATGTGTTAGACTATGACCTAGTCTCCACTTGTCAACAAACCGTCAAGGTTACACATATTATGATTTCACGGGTAAAGTGTACTACGGTGTCATTGCTATGAACGGGAAAAACCTAATTATTTACACTCATATCATTAGGGTTAATGGATGGGCCTCACATGGCTCTCTAAATATCTCTTAGCAGAGGAATGAACTTCTCTTAGTTACGCCGTCCTGAGGATTCGTGTATGGCTCACGTCTGCGTGAAAATAGGGTGTCTATCGTTCTCCCTCTCCACGTTACGTCTTCAGGTGGCAGGATATCTTGTTATCTCTCCACGAAAATGATGTCACACTCCCCCGAGGTGCTCATTTCAATAATTCGCTGGCCTAAGGTGACATATGTTAATCATTAGCCGCTACGACAATGCTGGCTTGGGCATTTAGGCCTACCACCTAATATGTCCCAATCGCTGCCAATAGATTATCCGTACTGTACTCGAATTCAGCCCAGCTTCAGCCATTGACTGAGCCGAGGATCGAACCGACTTGTGAATTTATTGATCTAAGAATTGGAATTTGGAATTGGAAATTTATTTTATTCACACACATGTTTTAGGAAGTGAATAAAAGCATTTTGACTACTTTTTGAAAAATTTTGGATTATTTGGAAGGATTTAAATTTGGGAGTATTTCAGTGAATGATAATTTAACCAAGGGAGAGTCTGATCATTCGATGCTGGAATATGACCAAGGCTTCAAGTTAGCAAGCCAACGATCGGTTTTGGTTGGCCGAGGTGACAATAACAAATTATGCACACGACCCACTGATAAGAGGCTAGAACAGGGAGGCTTTTTGATGATAACCCAACAGCCAATCAGATTGGATCACATAATTTTTGTGGGAATCGCTATTATATTAAATTTGCTTATATAAAGCGAGATTAGCATTTCTACAGATCCAGAAGAGGAAACGAAATTTCTTTGTCAAAACAGAATTATATTTTAATGAACAGGAGAGGAGATATTTGCGAAATTCAGTATAATAGGACTCGACGCGAGGCTAGAATTTGACTTCAGACTGCCACGCACGCTATTGCCACGAGCGGAGATGGCACTCCTACTCGAAAACTTGAAGAGACCAGACCTATAGTTCAGAGCGTCCCGAGAGAGCTCTATGTTAATTGGAAGCGCGGTCAGGAGATCAAACTGGACCGTGTGGAGACAGCGTAGTTGCCGAGGAAGAGAAGGAGACACCGATGAACGAGTAAAAGCATTGTCTAGCTATTGAAAGCAGCAACTTTATAATACGACGCATTGAAAGAAGACTTCATTTCTACAAAGCTTCACATTTCAACAGAACAAGTAGCACTGCATTACCAAGCTACAAGACTACAACAGCATTCATTTAGAAGCTTATTCTTTAAACATTTACCAAGATGACATTCTCGAGTCAGAGGGGATGTTGGTATTCAACTCTTACTAAGAAGATTACGATGATCTACTAAACTATGGAAGGAGGCTAATCTACACTATGGAGTGGGACATTCAGAGTGATCCTGGAGACCCTGGGTCGATGGCACCATCACTGCACATCCAACTTGCAGTATACTGAATTCACCGTCAATTCTACAAATCAAATGTCCACTACCAACTTGGAGAGATGTGAACCAGAGACGTTCAAACCTACTATTACGATGAAATGCTACATGACCATCAAGAAGAAGAAGGGGTTCGATTGTTCCGGGCTACGAGATTCTAGACTCACAGTCGCGAAGACAGAAGAACAGTTAGCAGCCAAGGGGGAGTCCAGGTGTTTGCAGTTCGGGCAGAGAGAGGGAGCAGAACAGCTGACCGACATGTTCGCACCAGGGACTCGTTCCAGACAGCCGACCGGCTCGTGTCGAACCAGGGAAGGAACATCACGTATATCTGACGAGGTATTCTGGACAGCAGCTCATCGGAAAGGTAGAGGATCGACTGTTCCAATATCTATGTAGTTTGATGTAGTATTTGATAGTATTTGAAGGGTGACCAACCTTTTTAAGTAGATTTTCTTATTCTTAATTCATGTTATTATACTGTCTATTTTAGAGATTTCACTGTAATTTTAAACATACGTCACCGTGTGTCGTTCAGACGTAATTTTACTTGTATTTGTCTTAGATATTCCGTTTTTAGTATTTTTGAAAGAACGCTTTAAGATACTCACTTTTAGAACGAAACTGTTTAATGGTAGGGAATGCTCCGATCGATACACATGCGTTATAAGCAACAACTTGCGTCAATATTGCTCAATTTCATCGTTATTTATAGAAAGAATTATTGTAAAATGCTATAACACTGTTTAAAACATTTTATCATGTCAAATCATGATTGCAACATTTATTAAATATTATAAACAATATTATTGGAGAACAACAATTCCAATTGCGGAATGTTAATGTAATATGACGTTAATAAGTCAAAGACAATTGTTATAATGGATTTAAACAATGAAATAGGATCATATTGTTGACAATGGAGGTCAAATGATGCCTATAATTAGCAACAATTATATTGCTATAATTTGCTATCACGAAACCACAGACCAGGGGATTTACAGATCTACCTGAGATCTTGTATGTAATGTAACAAGTTTTAATATGAATAATTGATTCTTAAATGTATACCAGAATCGGGAGGATATGAAGTATTGTTATTAACGATAAAGACGAGCGGACTACGGTTTAGTAAAGTTAATATGTTATTGTAACGTGGAAATACAGGATGTTGAGAAATTTTATAAACGAATTGCATTGATGAAAGCTAAGTGGAATATTATACAAGGAGTATTGTTGTGAACACAGAATGTTAATGTTGTTTAAGAGCTCGATGGTAATTAATTTAGAGATGAGGTGGTTAGGAGTGAACCATGAACCGTATTACACAGGTAGTGTCTACGTGTAGGGTCGCTGATTCTTCTACAAGTTCGTAGCAAGATGGGTTTTTATAAAAGGAATTCCGTGCATTATTACTGTAATTGTTGTGAGGAGAAGAAAGGTGTATGTCAAGTTTTTTAAGCGTAGTTGACGCTAATATAAGATGTTTGTTCACCGTTTACGAATGGAAATAAGTGTATTGCCGTTGGAGCATAGTATTACTACAGTGTGTTGGAAAAGTAACTTACATTAGGGTTGTATTTGTGTTGTACATGTCAGACAGCGTTGTTATAAAATCCACGAAGTCTATTATGGATAACTGAGTAGTTCCATCTCGCTCTTTAACTTTATTGTAATTTTTATTCATTGCTATGACAACTATGAACTGTAATTAACTTCACCGTTTGTTACTATAGTTCAACTTAAGATGGCAGAAACTCAAATATACTAGAATGATACTATTTGTGAACAAGTGTTAAATAAGAACTGTTTTTAAGTAACAGAAGCGCAATGAGAATGCCAGATCACGTTTGATCTTGTACATATTTTGAAAAACCTTGCTGGACATTGTAAATTTATCTGTGTAAATAGTGTATTATTCTAATAGTTTATATTTTATTCGTTTCAAATTCAAGTTTGCAATCGATAAGTGTATATTGTAGGGCAATGTATTGTAATGTTATTTTCATTGAAGAACAGCTGATTTCAGATCAGACTGCTGTAAGTGATCGAGTCACAGTATGACTATTAAGTATAACTATTTAATATTTATTTTTGAATTTCGACGCTCATGCAACGTAAACTTTAGTGAAAGTGTATATGAAAGATAGAAGGACTATCTACCATTCTAAATATTTTTATTTTCAATTTTAATTGATTTTATTGATATTAGGAATTTTTAACATGTTTGTAAATATTAGTTAAATAAATACAGGCACTAGTTTTTGTTTGCCTGCACTTTTTTATAGAAACTGATCATCTTTTCATTTCGCAATCGACGTGCGATAATACTGCCAGTTAGTTACTAGAACTCACTTAGTCTTAACTTCACCGTTCACGCTCGAGATACGAGATTCTCGTCCTACTATCATGTTATGGATATTTATTTGTTATTAAATGTGTAACTAATTAGTAGTGTTGTTGCATGGCCGGTATGCGTCGAGGATTTCCTAGTTATTCGCCTAGTAGGGAATTATTGATGTATCTGGCTGGGTATCGACGTCCCTACAATCCTTTTCCATCTTAGCGGATGTGGGTGATGACTATGCGAGATTCGGGTGCAGTACGCTCAACGACTGTACGATATTACACTCGAAGATGGCTCATCAGACGTCCCGACTGGCATACTAAAGAATAGTTCCTTGCGTTTATTATGCAAAAGATCTGGCTTCTACTTTAACATTTGCTCGCATATAACGGCACAACAATAATCGCTATTAGATATTTCTGTTCATTATGACACTTTTATCACTTCCCGGTATTACTGGTCTTATGGCTATATATCGGCTCTATCACACTGACATTTAATTACTGGCCCTTCTCTACTAGGAGTACTGCGTAAATTCTGGTAGTTATTACAATTTAACAGGTACAAAACTTCCTGATACACATATATTTTCACACTTTCCCTGTCTTTCAATTACAATTTACTGGACTTGACACAATTGAACGTTGTATGGCACTGACATGCGGAACAATCATGTTTATTTCGACTTTGACCCTTTTATTAAATTACCAATTAACTTTACTGTTACACTGAACATGACTTCACGCATTACCTGCCGTAAGTCAATCATTCAAGAATTCCAAACTAGTGAATGCAATGATGAGGAATGAAACTCATCCATTATTTAATTCGAGTTTCATCTGGCGTTTATCATACAATAACATGGGCATATGGTGAGCTATACCGTTATATTAATACATTGATGGGGACTCACATTTCTTCTTAGGTTGTTTTATCCAATAGTACAGCGTTACGCCCACCTTTTCGGCGTATTTAGTAATTCATTGTAGCTTCCATAATGAACACTTGATGTGGCTTTAACAACATTGACACCACTTCACTTTGATACATTTCATATGGAACTCTTTCACACATTTTCACAACAATTATAATATTTTACAATAAAACACTTGAACACATATAAATTATATTACACTGAGCCTCACTGGGCTCTATTCACTGCGCAATTTCAGAGTTGCAGGCGTCATCTGTCTCCTGACGTATTCCTGATTCCCTTCCCAGTGAAAGTCTCTCCTAAACATGGCTACGGTAATCCCTCGTTAACCGATGTCTAATTCCTCTTCTAATGGTTCCATGTGACAATAAATAATAGAGTTCATTCTCCAACATTTGAACATCTCTTCTGCAGTACGACTAGCATTAGCAATCTAGCGTCTGTTTTCCCAATATTGATCACAATACCTGTGACAACTGTCCTCAATTTCATGACCTATCGTGTACTCTGGACTGGTACTTCAACGATATTTTTAAAGATCATGTCTTTGCCTATTTGATAAGTCAATTGTCTTCGGTGAGACTTCGTGACTTCCCTATACGGCTACACATTATACTTGTGTAAATTACTACCGTTTTTATATGCGCGTCACTTACTGTGCGTGGCTTTATTTAACAATAACTTGTACTTGACTTCAACTGTGCGCGCCTTTCATTGTCTTTGTGTGACTTCGTAGGACTACATCTTCCGCTCGGGAATGACTTCACAAGACTGACGCTTCCCAGCCTCTCTGGCTATATAAAGGATCACGACCAAAATATAGTTCCTTTCTCATACGGGAGCTTTCTTTTCTCTAATAATGATGCTACCGACCTGGTAACGCATTATTCTGGTGCATTTTGACTTGGAGGTTCCAATTCTAACTTCGTGCTAGCGATTCGTTCGGCCAATTAATTACAATTTATTGCTTCCTGAACGGCGTCACCACGCTACTCTCGAGGTGAATCCCCGGTCGACTTCCGCGAACTCCTTTAGATGTGGGCATCCGCCTATTTTGGTGTCCAAGCTTCGATTTCGATGCTTAATGTCTTGTAAATTAGCTTATCGAAATTCCCTTCACTCTGGTGCAACTCCTATTCCATTTGATTACAACGTTCACGAGTAATCGGTGAATTAATCGTTCTGGTACACAATTCCCTGGTATTTTATATAGGCTACAGGATGCCTGGCTCGGAGCTGTCCCTCAAGTATTCGATTTGTTACAATTCGCTGTGTAACTTTGGTTCCAACTGAAGCACTAATAGTTGCTGCAGATGCAGTACGATCCACCACAGCCATGGGGCGAATATGACGGACTTCCCTCTCCGTAGTGGCCCGCGTGCAGCCGGACCCCGATCCTCTTGAGACCGTGCCTTCCCGTGACCTTTGTTGCCAACACCGATGCACTGTGAATACATCTCTGCGAAGTCTTTCTGCAATATCAAGGAAAGAACATCCACCTTCTCGGAGTTCTATTACACGGCCCTGTTTAAACTCAGTAAGCTGCTGATACTGCCTTCTTCGTCTCCTTAAAGGCATGTTTGACTCACACCTACCATCAACGTCAACACCGGAGTATGATTAACGCTCACGAAGAGTACATCGTGTATTTAAAGTAAACATACTTAGCAAGGTCATAGTGGGGTTTCTACACCACTCTTCGTCCACCAGCGCGCACATTTGAAGAGACCATTCAGATCTGCAAACACGCCTCCTGAATTTCGTTCATCTAGCACAGTGGTCGCCAAATCATAGCTCGCGAGCTACTGGTAGCTCGCAGGGAAATGTTTGGTAGCTCGCGGGGAAATTTCAGACGCAGCGCTTGAGTTGGCTAATCTGCACTACTCATCCCCTGATTCCCACTACGCGTCCCGCGGGTCTGTCAGTGTCTGGTGTGTGATCGTCAGTGCAGGTTATTTTTAGCCTACTTTTCACATTTTGCAAAAATGAGGAGAAAGTAGACTTATGAGATCGGGCAAATGTGTGTCTGCCTGTCTGTCTATCTGCCCTTCTGTCTGTCTGTCTGTCTGTCTGGCTGGCTGGCTGTGTGTGTCCCCCCCCCTATCAACTCCTAAACGGCTGCAGCAATCGAAACAAAATTTGGTAGGAGTAAAGATCTATACCTGAATATCTCACGGCCATATTTGAAAATGATGTCAATGCTATCATCTGCTGAAAAATCGCAATTGAAATTTGAGCTCCATGTTGGATATCTTGGAAGCTATGAATGGGAGCTATTTCAAAATTGGTACACGTATAGATATTGCAGTTTAATTTCCAGGAGCCCATACATGGCAGTGTTGCCAAAATGATTAAAGGCCTGCTGATAGGTCCAAATTTTAAATGCATATAACTTCTAGAGTATCAATTGGATTTCAACCAAATTTCGTATGTGCTATGGGTACATAAACAGATATGACTGAGCATATTGTTAAGAGCCACCAAGGCTGCCAACTGTTAATAAATGCTCTCAAATTATTTTATCCAAATACCCATATATCGGAAAGTATGCAAGCCGACAGCTTTAAACTATGCACACGTATAGTACCCGACATTCTAGATTAATTTGGAGTAACTAATGGACCTCAGTACTACCAACATGATTCTAAGCCTGCTGATAGGACCAATTGTAAATACATGTAACTTCTATACTATCAATTGGATTTCAACCAAATTTCGTATGTGCTATGTGTAGTATAACACATATGACTATGGGTATTCTTAAGAGCAACCAGGGCTGCCAACTGTTGATAAATGCTGTCTCTATTTTTTACCCTAATATTAGTATATCAGAAAGTATTCAAGCCAACAGCACTAAACTTTGCACACGTATAGCACCTTACATTCTAGATTAATTTGGAGTAATTAATATACGTCAGTGCTTCCAATATGATTCTAAGCCTGCTGATTGGTCCAATTTTAAAATACATGTAACTTCTATACAAATAAATGGATTTCATCCAAAATTGGCACAACAATAGATCATAATAGTTCAGTTTATTTCTGACCAATACCTGCATGACATTGTTGCCAACATGATTTTACGCGCGCTGTTAGATCCAATGTTTAACTGCATGTAACGTCCATGCTATCCATTGGACTTCAGCCAAATTTTGTATTCTGTACCTTAAGAGATGGAACTAAGAATATATTCAGTCACCAGGGCTGCCAACTGTAGTGCTCTATTAGGCTACATTATGCCAGTTATATTTCGAACTAATAAGAAATTTCGTTATTACCAACTCAATTTCGTCATTATTCTAATTAGGTCCATATAGATTAATCATTGGAATGAATCTTACATTTCGAGAAAAGTAGGCTCTTTAGTTCGTCACGGAACTTCTTGTTTTTCTTGTATTTTATGCATACTGCGGACTACGGACTGTTCAAATTATGGCGAGTTCCAGCAAAAAAACTTATCATTTTCATGTTGAATGGGTAACTGATGATTTTTTACCCAGGTAAAGGACAAATGTGTGTGCTTACTTTGTAATGCAAGTGTAGCAATTGGGAAGAAAGCAAACGTCGAACGTCATTACAATACCGTTCACTCTAGTATTTAAAAGGATTTCCCTCAGAATTCTTCCTTAAGAAAAGAGAAGGTAATACAACTGAAATCTCAATTAAATGCTCAACAATCTACTTTCTTCAAAAAATTAGACAGAAATAAAGCAGCAACTGAGGCATCTTTTCATTTTTCGAAAATTATTGCTTAAAATAAAAAACCTTAAAAGTATGATGAATTAAATTAATCAAAGAGGCATTTTTAGAAGCATCAGATACGTTGTTTAACAATTTTAAAAACAAAGGTGAGATAATCTCTGGTATACAACTGTCATCAAATACAGTTATGAGAAGAGTTGAATCAATGAGTTCTTATGTAGTTTCACAACTTAAAACTGACTTACACCGCTGCAGATATTTTTCCATGCAACTTGACGAATCAACCGATATAGTTAATAAAGCTCAGTTGGCCATTTTTATAAGAATGGTTTTTGATGATTTCCAAGCAAAAGAAGAGCTGGTAAAAGTTTTACCACTTCAAGGACATATTACGGAACAGGACTCGTATTCAGCTTTTAAAAACCTTATCGCCTCCGACAATGAGTCGTCTGGTATCACTATTTTTGCGATTTTGAGATTACGGCTGATTATCAAGTCCTAAATGCCCCCTTTACATGTGGGAAGAGAAAGGTATTCTAAACAGGACACATCATGCTATTTTTAAATGCTGAAGGTTTCAAAATAAGACAATTAGATGAATGAGAACAAGACTAAACTTGGCAGGGTCTATTGAGCATCGATCAGCGCATCAGCTGAAAGGGCACTCTCTGT
Organism: Meconema thalassinum; assembly: GCA_946902985.2. NCBI lineage: Eukaryota > Metazoa > Arthropoda > Insecta > Orthoptera > Tettigoniidae > Meconema > Meconema thalassinum. The sequence goes on along the minus strand of OX336389.2, from coordinate 242,926,755 downwards.
GTGCTGCAATTCTTTCGTGTTCTGTTAGTGCCGGTGTGTTTACATTTGTATTGGTATGTTAAATCGACTTTATACTTGTGAAGAGTGATTATTTTATTTTCAAAATAAAAACATCCGATTACTGAGTTGCAAAACAAGATATATCAGCAAGTTTTAAAACAAAATAAGACGCATCAAATATTAAAACGCTTATCGAAAGGAATATAAAACAGCAAGAGTTATGAAACTTTTGGAAAATATTTGTCTATATCACGCACAACTTTCAAAAATGAGGCATATTTATTTCTCAGTAAACAAAGGACTTATTCAGTTTATGTGCCTCCTGAAATATATTGTTGAAGTGAAGTGTGTTGTATTGATACCAGACGCCTCAAATATTCCTGTACAAAAGTTGGTGGGCTTGGTAACCAATGGATTTCCTGCGGTGGTAGGTAGCGACAAGGGATCCATTGCCTTGTGTCGTAATGTCAACAGGTTTCCAAAATTTCTGTCTTACCAGTAAATAAAGTAAGAGCTCATGCACTTCGAAGACGTTTGTTCAGAACTCTGACTGAAGAGTTAGAATGCCAGTATGGTAATCTATTGCTTCATCCAGAAGTTCGTTGGCTTACCAAAGGCAGAGTTTTGCAACGTTTCAAAGAGTTACTTCCTGATTTGGTGGAATTTTCGAAAGAACGAGGTGAAGCATTACCTGAGCTAGATGATCCGGTGTGGCTGCGAGATTTTGCATTTCTTGTAGATATAACCGAAAAGCTAACTACCCTTAACTTGCAGCTTCAAGGCAAAGATAGGGAATTTGGTGGAACCATTTCAGATGTGGTCTCGTTCACAAAAGAGATGGAGCTGTGGGGAAAAAATCTTACCAAAGGTGAACACAAGCACTTTGCCTGTTTGAAGAAGATCCTTGAAAAGCAAGGCCCTTCACAGCCCCCTTACAACAACAAAGACTATGGTATTACAGCTCTTTCAGTTTTGAAAAGGGGCAGATGACCTCATAGTTCTGCCACTTAAAACAACAATAACTAACAATATATAGACTTGAAAAATCAATTTTATTAACGCTTTCAAGACTTCAGAAACATTTCCATTGTAGCACAGTTCGTCACATTCAATTTGGTAGAGATTGATGCTGAAGAATTCTCTTCTCTTGTGTCATGCAGTATTTTGAAGAAGACAACGCTGCGGTGGAGATGGAACTTATTGATTTTCAAAGTGACCTTTCATTAAAATAACTCCCTTCAAGCAAAAATATCCCATTTTGGTTCAAGTTGGTTTACGAGTGAAGGCAATGTTCAGCTCAACATATCTGTGTCAGATTTCATTTTCCAGTATGAAATTCATTAAAAACAAGACCAGGAACAGGTTGTCTGATTAAAATTTGGACAACTGCATTCGAATGGCTGCTACAACATATGAGCCTGACATTAAAAAATTGTTGATGACAAAAAAGCGTGCCTCCCCTCACATTAAACTATGTTTCTCTGATGCAAATATTTTGTTATTTAAATTCTTATGCTATTAATTGCAATGGTAGAAATTGCATTTAATTAGATCTTTAATATAAACTAGAAATGTATATTTTTATAGGTAACTAGCTGTACCCTGCATGCGTTGCAATGCCAATCAAAGAAAGTTTTGGCGTTGTAATTTTGTTTCTTGAAGTGCTTTTGGAAACAATCTATTTTTCAATTTCCGTTAACTGCCTCTAAACTGTCGTAAAATTGATTAATTTAGAAACATTCGCAGGAGCGTGCACAACAATCCACCAAAGTTTCATCGCAATCGGACGAATGGGATATGAACGCATACGGAATTTTGTTTAAACGATCCGTGTGCTGTCACTCATTCTTAAAATTTACTCTTGCGCTACCTACTGTGGCATGGATTTACTAAGTTAGAAACCTTCAGGTAAGTGTACACAACAACTCAACAAAGTTTCATCGCAATCGATGAATGGTATATGAACGCATACGGGATTTTGTTGAATCGCTTCGTGCGTCGTCACTCATTTGTTGCATCTACTCGTACACTACCTATTGTAAAATGGATTTACTAAGTCGAAAACCTTCCCAGGCGTGTACACAACTACTCATTAAAGTTTCATCGCAATCAGATGAATGGCATATGAACGCATACGGAATTATGTTTAAACGATACGCGTGCCGTCACTCATTTGTTGAATCTACTCGTACGCTACCTATTGTAAAATATATTTACTAAGCCTGAAACTTTTCCTGGAGTGAACTCAACGATTCACCAATGTCTCATCGCAATCGAATTAATAGTATATGAACGCATACGGGACTTTTTTGAAACGATTCGCGCACCATCGCACATTTGTTGAATCTACTCGTGCGCTACCTATCGTGAAATGTATGTACGATGCCAGACACCTTCCCTGGAGTGTACACAACAATTTACCAAAGTTTCATCGCAATCGAATTAATAGAATATGAACACATACGGGACTTTTTGGAAACGATTCGCGCACCATCGCACATTTATTGAATCTACTCGTGCGTTACCTATTGTAAAATGGATTTTCTAAGCCAGAAAACTTTCCTGGAGTGCACATAACAATTCACCAAAGTTTCATCGTAATCGGATGAATGGTATATGAACGCATACGGTACTTGGTTGAAACGATTCACGTGCCATCGCTCATTTGTTGAATAAAATTGTGCGCTACCAATTATAAAATGCATGTACTAAGCCAGAAACCTTCCCTGGAGTGTACACAAAGACTCGCCCAAGTTTCATCGCTTTCGCCCGAATGGTATATGAACGCATATGGGGCTTTGTTGAAACGCTTCGCGCGTTGTCGCTCATATGTTGAATCTACTCGTGCGCTACCTATTGAAAAGTGGATGGTCTAAGCCAGAAACCTTCCCTGATGTATACACAACATCTCACCCAAGTTTCATCGCTATCGGAAGAATGGTATATGAACGCATACGGTACTTTGTTGAAACACAACGCACGTCGTCGCTCATTTGTTGAATTTACTCGTTCGTCACGTATTGTAAAATGGATTTACCAAGTCAGAGACCTTCCTTGAAGTGTACACAACATTTCACCCAAGTTTCATCGCTATCGGACGAATGGTGTATGAACGCATACGGGACTTTGTTGAAACGTTTCACGCATCGTCGCTCATTTGTTCAATCTGCTCGTGCGCTACCTATTGTAAATTGATTTACTAAGCCAGAAACCTTTCCTGGAGTGTACACAACATCTCACCCAAGCTTAATCGCAATGGGATGAATGGTATATGAACGCAGGTGGTCTTTGTTGAAACGAATCGCACGCCATTTTGTTGAAGCTACTCGCGCGCCATCTACTGTAGATTGGATTTACTATGCCTATAACTTTCTCGGAAGTGTGCACAACAACTCACCAATATTTCATCGCAATCGGATGAATGGTTTATGAACGCATAAAAGTCGAATAAACGAACATCTTTTTTTATATATATATAAGATAAACAACTGTGTGATTTAAACAAAAACATGTATTAATTTCCTACTTTGTTGGGTAGCTCACGGTAAGGTTTATGACCAGTAAGGTAGCTCAGTCACTTAAAAGATTGGCGACCACTGATCTAGCACAACTCCTTATTGGAGTTGGAATTTAATTTTCCACCAGTGTATTTGGTGGAAGGAGAATGCAGCAGTTATATGATGCATAAAGTGTTTCAATGTCTGTTCAAGAAGGTACAGTGCCTATATGATGTGATTATAAGAACGTTGAGCTGAAATTTTAACTGTATATTGAATGATTCATGTTTGTGGAAGATTATTATGATCTGATTTGGTTGATTGATTCTCCTTAAAACTTTGCCTTTCCTTTAATTAGGACAGAGGTGGCAATACGGCACACCGGACTCGCTGGCGTGCTTCTGGCGCGGTCAGCCTTAGTGGGGGAAGTTATCTCCCTCGCTCACCTTCCCGTCTCACTCCCTCCCGTAATGCCTTCGCTGTGTTGTGGTTGATCAGTTGAACGTCAAACGGTTTTCAGTATGTTGTAAATAATGAACACCAATTGAAACAAAATGAAAACAAGGAAGAAATAAAAACAATAATATGACCGAAATTGCAATGCCTTAAATGAGTTCCATGATACCTTATTAGTTGCAATGGTACAGGGGGGGGGGGGCGGGAGGGGGAGCACAGCGGTCAAGCTGTTTGCCTCTCACTAAGGTGGACCGGGTTGGATTCCCGGTCAATGCATGTGAAATCTTCGAAGCAAAATGCCATGACCTGTGGTTCGGATTCCACGTAAAATGGAGGTCACCCGGCTCATGATCGCAAGATTAACGGTTACGTACTGTATAACTACAAGGTTCCTTCCTTTAGTTGTAATTCTAAACACGTAATCTTCAAGTACCGGTACGTGGAGAAACGCGATAACACAATAGATGTGTCGGACAATCAACGCATTGGATGAACAGGTTATTTGTACGTCCGGTGCGCTAGCGAACCCAACTTGACTCGGTCAGACTCGGCGAAGAGCTGTCACAGCACCGCCGCGCCGGCTGCCAGGTCAGGCAGCCCAGCCCAGCCAAGAGAGACAGGAGCCAGCCAGTCGGCGTGCGGCGCAGCATAGCTAGTACGCCGAGAGTGCAAAGGTTGGACGCCGCTGAATTAGGATATAGTTTGCCATACAATAGTCTTGTGTGGTCAAACACCAGAGATTCTGGCAATAAATGCAGCATTTTAAATCAAAACGTCCATTATTTTATTTTTTATTCGAAAAAGGTACTGTAGGTAGCTCCAACGACTACAACATTCTCGTACATGTAATTTTAATGTAATATCAGTGCAGAAAGGGTATACGCTCCTGTTCTGTCATTATTTCAAATTCAAGATTAATGGAAACAAAACTCCATTTTCTATTAATTCGCTATGATTATCTCAAGATGAATCAGAATAGAACTGTCTGGTTCCTTCACTAAGCCCTTCAGTCGCTAAATTACAAGTTAGACGTGGATAATCCTCCACCATAGCTCTTCTAGTTTAGCTGAATGGGCACGCCGTGCGCCACTTGACGCCAACTTCTCGCTGAAGTGGTTCTGATGGAACTGAATTTATAACTCAACATTTACTGAGGGGACGATTAAATTGTACTGTTCTTCACGACGAGCACTTCATTGCTTGCTTTTTGCTTTGGCCAGCAAACTATCATATTTTTTAACACTTAACAAAGTTATTAGTGTTGATTTATTTGGGGGCTCGAGCAATGCGTTCACCAGACCCATGCACTTGGCTGTATGGATCTTTTTAATAACCTGTGTTGTTGTGGGTTTGTAATAGTGTGTATAATTGTAACAGAAGCTAGGATTGGGAAGGAGGCGGAATGGTTTCAAGTTAGGAACCAAACCATACTTATATTTTCCTGGAGCAAAATTAGGAAACCATGGAAAACCTCTTGCAGGATAGCTGATGTGGGAACTGAACCCACACTCTACTAAGTCATCCTCACGAGGCCGACTGGACCCCGTTCCAGCACTCAGACCAGAATTAAATTTCTTGGTAAAGCCGGGAATCGAACTCGAGTCTCAGGGATGGCAGCCAACAACGCTAATCATTACACCATGAAGCGCTTTCCAGCAATGTGAGTGATGCTATTCTCCATAGGGACAGGTATGTTCAAATCAAACCGTCAGCCAATCCTTGGTTGGTTTTCCGTAGTTTCACAATATTGAATCCGTGAGTTGAAAACGGTACATATTTCAAATTCCGTACTTTTCAGGAGAAAGGAAAAACTGTTTTAAAAAGTTACTGTTAAGCATTTTTATATCATATATCTGAATATTCAACTACAAAGTATGGAAATCATATTAAAAACGGTTTTCAAGATATACCATTCTTTATGTAAACGAATATGTCCCTTTTTACAGTACACTCAAATTTGAGAAAGATCTTTGTAGAAGCAGATAATGTATAATACATTCGCAATTCAAAAGTCTATTAAGCAGTAACACATAATTACACAGCAATACGCCCATCATCATTTGTTTTATAGTTATCAATTGTCCTGGTCAGCAGCTCCTGCCGTTGGCCAGGTGTGGCGCTCCTAACAGAAGTATACAGGGTGTCTTTTATGTACCTTTGGAGAATGATAGGTCGTGTAGGGGACGGGTATAGAAGTAATTTGAGATAGGGGACTTGGGGGTCGGAGCGGCCTCCTTAACCCCTAAAATAAGGGTTGATTCAGGCCCTCCACCCTGTAATTTAGGCAACCGACCCAAGCCTTTATTACCTTTCTCAATTCTTTAACTCTTGGCAAGATTCATTTCACAATGTGGCGATGGCGTAATGGATAGCGTTGCAGTGCGAAAGGCCGGTAGTCCCGGGTTCGATTTTGGGATTGGGCAAAAAAAAGTTTAATGTTATTTTATGTGTAAGGTTTTTAAGCTTGATACTGAACCCTTTAGTATTGCAGTGTTTATAAGCAAGAATCTTGATCAAAGGGTCGCGCTCAGTTCATAGTGTGATGTTTACGTTCGCCAAACAACATGCTCTACTGAGGTAAGGGTCATAGGATTAAAACTATAATTAAGAAAAGAAGTGACAAGGCGTAAAATAATAACATAATTTAATGACTATTAGTGCAAATAAAATGAATATAGACAACAACAATAATAATATTCCTCCCTGAATCTTCCCATGACAGAAATATCTATCAAAAGTTGAGGAGTCAGACGGATCTCCCCCTTATAAAAAATGTGGATCCAAGTTCCACTAACTTGCATTGGATTTTATGTATGCGTAATGACTAACTACGAGGAATAAGTACTTGGATGACTGTTCGTTTACATCGGGTAACAGCCACGATGCTTGCGAATAATCATCTCGTAAATCAACGTTTACCCATATAGGACACGACACTAATAAAAAACCCTTAAAAATTTATGCTGACACACAATCTAAAATCTAATATTTACAGGAATCTCCCTCGAGACTCTCCTTCAGTGCGATGACGCATCTGACAAATGAGCTGCCAACACGGCCAATTGCTCGATACACAAACAAGGAAAAGACAGCATCGCACGTGACTGCACGGGTCACTAATACGGAACATAAACATGGAATGGAACCAACAACAACAAAAGCCTCACCGGCTGAGATTACATTATATGAACAAAAATGCACGTTAAGCTAACGCTTCGGAGATTATAGTGATTCGTAGGCAACTCCCATTTATTTAAACAATTTTTATCATTGATCAGTTCTTATTCTGTATTTCAAGTAATTTTACGGAGCCAACAAGCACTCCACTAATGACCTCGATGCAATCCTTTCAGCCCGCCTTGTGAAACAGCTTCCCCCTTCCTCAACTCTTGTCATTGCCAGCTCCAGTGTGTAAAAATAACTTGACCAACTGACCATTATCTCGTAGAATCAACAGCAACAAATCTCAACCACATAAACATATGGTAAGACATAATCGATATAGCCACATATGTCCTCGCAAGGTAACCATATGGACTCGGCACCAAGCTGACAGAAATCAGTCTACGCTGAAATTCCCGCTTGTAATGACCAATAAAACACACACACACTGCTGGGAATTACATAACATTTTTCACACAGGTCGGCTGAATCAGATGCTCACAATCTATTTAAGAAAATTAAAACCTACGAGAGAGCTGACTGCTCTTCGCCACAACACGCATTGCTCCAACGGCAATAAACTCACTGAATCTGATCAATAATAAACATTACAAGATTAATTTACCCTCCAATCTACTGCATGATTATACTAATTCAGTCCTACTTCTGAAACACAATATATCTCCGAGAGACGCTTCTTAATCGCACTACGTAAACATATGCGAACACGGTCGTCCACATAGCCACGTTAGTTAAAACAAACAAACAAGAACTTGACTATAAAATTTTGTGCGAGCTGTTTCCATGCAAAAGGTGTGTCAGACCAAAACTAAATACACTACGTTAATCAACACAAGCAAGATACTTACAAACAAAATATGTCCCATATACCATAAGTTAATTTGTCAGATAATAAGAATATTATTCAGTACTCATCCTCGGCCAGTCACCGTCAACGGACATCTGCAGCCATCTCCCTACTTAATGCTGCTTAGCTCATCTCAAACATCTCGACGGAGTGTTGACAGTTCCAAACTTCTTCCAGGATAAGCGATGTCATCTCTTGTGCTGATGCAAAAAGTTATAGATTATTTCACACTCGATATCTGTTTACTAAATTCACCGTTTCAGGTACTTAATTCCCCAGAACAGTCTATTGGCGAATTGTCGATGATACTGTCCCTACAAAATAGTACTGTGACTATCTATCACACTTAATTTACAACACATTTATATTAATAAAAATCTGTGTCCACGTGACACGCAAAGTACAAGTGCCTACGTCCTCAGACGCACAAATTGTAGTGATAACCTACGTCCTCAGACGCACAAATGTAATAGTAATGTCTTGGCTCTTCACGCCACCTATAAAAGAACTGGCCCTAGGTATCGATAGAGGGGGAAATTATACAAAAATTTCTCAAAATAATAGTGGTACAGGAATGAAACAAATATCACTGAACTCGTAAAATTGCGCAGATCAAGAATATGCCCATTAATCCTAGAATCGATCGTAGAGATGTTGTCTAGCCGATCTCCCGCATTAATGCTAGCTATCGCGTGCCCAAGCTAGACTTGGCGCGTTCGTAAGCATTCATCTCTCATTGGTTCCACTTTTTCAATAACTTCGCGTTTTTTATCAGACCTCGGCCTCGTAGGAGTGTCCAGTAGTTCCATCAGCCACTTACGTTACTGCATTATATTTTTTCTAGGCGCGAATAGTACAATGAACATACCATAAGCGTGTCTCACCACGCGTCCCTTCTATTTTGAGGTAGCCAGCCCCTGTCCTTCTGAAACATTGCTAGGCTCTTTCTTTCCACATTCCTTAAGTATTTAGCCTTTTGTCAAACTGCTGCAGGTATGTTCCCACTGTCTCCAACAAATGCTTGAAGTTTCCTCATCTTCGTCTGGCTATTTCATGACACTGGTGGAAATATTAATTAATTGTAGAAATAAAACATCGAATCATTTATCCATCAGAGGATAAAGGGTTCAATACCTACCGTAAATTAAACCGATCTGTTTGGACTTCGGTCGGTCGGTTGCCTAACTTACAGGGTGCAGGGCCTGAATCAACCCTTATTTTAGGGGTTAAGGAGACCTCTCCGACCCCAAGTTCCCTGTCTCAAATTACTTCTATACCCGTCCCCTACACGACCTACCATTCTACAAAGGTAGCCTACATAAAAGACACCCTGTATACAGGTATGGGATATACTTGACAAGCTTTAAAAGATCACTTGTCTTGCTGTCCTTAATAGGCGCCTGAAAGAAATAACAATAATAAAATTTATTACTAGAAAATACAAATAAGCCGAAACAAATGTGCTACATACTAAGCTTTGCTTGAAGGAAGCATTATATTTCTGGTCTTTTTGAGCTTGAAGGTTACTTGGACTACACCATCGATGAACTCAGAGGTTGTCACGTATCCGCTCATGTCACTTCGGCAACGTAAGTACTTATACTTAGAGCAAATGACAATTTTCTGTCTTCAAGGCTTTTAGGCAACTTTACAAAGTATTGGAGCCACCAGTTCTTAAAGTCCAGAACATCGTCATTTCTTACTTTATTGCTTCGTAGCACAGGAGTGACCTGCGCTGACAGCTGGCAGAATTCCAGGAATGTGTCCCTTCTTCCACTCAATGAAAATTCTCGGTCACTGAAAACACTGCCCACTGCATTGGAATGTGTAACTTTTTCAACGCAATAGATAGGGCTTGCCATCAGGAACAAAATGGCTATCTCAATTAAATTTTGGATTTTTTGGAATATGTTCCCTTTTGCATTCACCAATTCAATAATTCATCTCGATAAATGGTGAGTGGCCTGTTGGGAAGCCTGATGCAGGTCATTCGAGTAGACGCCAGTGGGAGTCTTGCCCGTTCAGATAAGAATGAAATAATTGATGCACACGTTAAAAACACTCAGTCCAGGGGAAATAACCGTTTGAGATTAAAATCCCAATGACCCAGCCGGGAATCGAACTCGGTACCTTTCTGGCCCTGCTGATCACAGGGCCGAGTATCTCCAATCAAATGCCGGGATGGTAGCCTATCTTTCACAAATCTGAGGCCACTTCCTTCTCGTCGTTCTCTTCCCTTCCCGTCACCCAAACGCTAACTTAACAGATGACATAGTGGTCTTGAGAAAACGAATTAAAATAAAAATGTTAAATGTTAAATGTTCTTCTCCTTGCTCCCTCCTTATTCGTACTCCTGTTTGCTTGATTCATATTTCCCCCACATGAATCATAACCCTCCATATTAGTTAGACGACTGCTGAACCATTCATTAAGATATCCATGAACCATGAATGTTCAGCTCGTAGAGCTCTTTTTTATTGTTACTGTATATTATATTGTTGATAATTCATTTTAGGGGCTTGTGACATCTTGGTCATCAGCCCCGTGTACTTGAGTGTGTGTTGAACTTCGTCGGATAACCTGTATTCCTATGATGACTGTAGTAGTGTATGTGTGTAACAGTATTAGGGACAGGGATGAGAAACGTGCCCAGGGTCTTGAAGTAAGGTACTATTCCGGCATTTGTCTGGAAGGATTGTGGAAAAACTCGGGGGGAAGAGGAAAAAGGGTAGCCACTGTCAAGACCGGAATTCAAACCTGCGATATCCGGACTTGCTCCAGCTGCCCTCACGGCACGAGCACGTCTATGCCACGGGACTGTATATTATGATGTAAAAGGGAAAGAAATATCACCCAAATGATAAGGCAGGAACACTGAGTACACACAAAAAGTTATGCTTTATTGTTCCATTCGACTACAGTGTACCTCATTTGAGGCATGAATCCATAAATTGTAGGTTTGACCGAAGCCCAATCACTTAACAAGCGTCTGCCTCGTTGTGTAGTTGCTAGCATCCTTGGCTGTCACTGTGAAGGCCCGGGTTCGATTCTAGGCTTTGCCAAGAAATTTAATTCTGGTCTGAGGGATACACTCAGCCTCGAGAGGCATAACTGAGAAGAGGTAGATTCGATTCCTACCTCAACCATCCTGAAAGTGGTTTTCCGTAGTTTCCCACTTCTACTCCAGGCAAATGCCTGGATGGTACTGCCCCCGTAAATTAAATTATTTAGGGACAAAACGAGAGTATTTTCCGTCCCCATGATAAAATTTAACTAGCATATATAATTTCTGGAAGTGTGACACGGGAGTGTAGTGTTACAAGCTCGAGACTGTGGGAGAGCCCGATCACGTGATATGTTGCACAATGGACGCTTCTAGAAGGCTATATTTAGCATAGCAACAGCGAGTTTGGAAATTAATATTATAAATATTGTTATAAATTATGCTATTGGATCCCAGCCCAGAGCCAATGAGAACAGGTCTTATTGAAGACGGGATCAACTTTAATTACACAATATGATGAAATTATGCATTTAGGCCCTTAGAAGAAGATTTTCTTATTTGGTAATGAAAAGAATATTAAAAGAAATTATGTCTGATACTTTAAAAACCACAGATTGGTTAATCTACGCAGTAATAAGCATTAGTAATCTACGCGCTAAAATTATGGTGAGAGTTTGATATGGCCGCCAAAAATTCGACTTGGAGGGGGAGATCCAAGGATCGAGGTTCTTATTCCAGCAGACTTTGAAGAGTGAGGAAGTGTTTTTACTGGGTTAATGGAGATCCCATAGCTTAGTCCGAGTGCGACGACTGTCGACTTGTGGGGACGCGAGGATAGCTAGGTGGAACGTAGGAGGTCACCGCACTTCCATTCTACGTGAAGTTGCGAGGAACATTGTATTGATTATATCTCTTATATAATTGAAATCTGAAGTTAAATAAGTGAATATATATTAAGAACAGGTCGCCTACCATATAGTGTGAAAAGTCGAGCGCTTTAAAACTTACCGTTTAGACAATATAAGCCTGTCAATTTAGATTTCCAAATGTGTTGGAAATAAAGCTGAATATCATTATAAATTGCAACGTGAAGTTGGCGAACGCAGTTCATGTGAACAGTGGCGGAGAACTTTTAATATTGGCGCAACACATAAACATTAACAGAATGACTATTATTATTCTTCAATCCATATCATTCAGCATAATTAATATTGTTGATATGATGAACTAAATAATCATGCGCCAGAGAAATATTCGATAACAGGAGTTAAGATACAACGATGGAGCTTCGTTAGATAACGTATTCTTGAATACAGACGTAGTGTACGGTCCATCTTGTGCATTTTCGTCAGTCTACGAACACTAATATAACATCAATTAGCAATGGAAATATTTCATTCACCATTTATATGAATATTTCCATAATTATATTCCAATGATGAAGCTGATACATATTTACGACGGAGAATAAAGACTTTACAGAAGAGATTTGTCAAGATGCTAGGGAAAGGTAGCCCAGCAACACAGAAGAATTTGCCAGAAGGATGTCGTTCGAGCCCAGGCGAATGTTGGTGAATTCCAGAGAGGGACGTTTCTTATCTCTGTGGTCGCAGATCCGAGGTTCGATTGCAGATCCATATCAGTGTCTTGTACTGAGGAAACATCTAAAGTATTGCGGGAATACTTACATAGATCTTCAAGTTTTCGTCCAAATAAGGTATTAGTGTATCTCAATTGTTATATAGAGTTTGATTAGTAACATTCTGAGTCGGCGATCTTATTCCATATTTTCAACGATCTTATTCCATATTTCCAGCGATCTTATTCCATATTTTCAGCGATCTTATTCCATATTTTCAGCGATCTTATTCCATATTTTTCTATATTTTCACATTTCATGTATTTCAGTGCTTTTATGTATTTTACACTTCAGATGTGTGTTGAGATTTTTATACTTCAAGATTATTTAGAAGATGATTGCATTTCATCCCTTTTTCAATTTTATTCTACGGATCAGTTGTGGAACTGACATTAAAATTTTTGTTTGAGGAATCATATTGCCTCATAGGAGACTAGTCGTTTCGACTCTCGAATTTTAATAATTTCATTTAAACCAAGTATTCTGACGTTGTGTCATAGCTTCAAATTAAATTATTATTAAATTTAATTTGAGCACTTTAATGTAACAACATTTAACTTCAAGAAAAGAAGAAACATCGAATGATCTTGTTATATCATTATTGTACATAAACTATCGACGATCTAAGAAATACTAGTCGTTTGATAAGACCGAAGTCTTAATCCCTATGAACATTCTTTGTGTAGAGTGGAAAAACTTTACGACATTGACAAACCTTTCTTATTATTTGTAAAGCTAAGAGCTCATTTAATATGTTAGAGGAAATACCTTTTGATAGAAGATTATTCAAATCTTTGGCTAGGAATTCAAAGCTAGTTTATCCCGGTCAGGATTGAATTCTATCTGACACTATAAATAACATGTGTGTTATTTTATCCTATTTATGTAACATCACGCCATTTGTGGACATGATATTACAACGATAAACAATTTAAAGCTTGACAAGTGAGATGAGACAGGAGTATTATTTTTATTACATGTATTTGCGACAGACGAGTTAACAGTTAATTATCTTGTTGTGGAGTAAACTTTAGGAGGTTAATCACGACTGTCTAATATCGTTCATTACAATTGGAAGTTTCGTTTGAAGAACCTACGCATGTATAATTGTAGTCCAGTAGTCATGTGCAATGATACTGAGGGTCATGCCATTATTTGAGAGAAGTTCCTACATAAGATATGTTAATAACAATTAATCCCTTTTGGTTATTGTTTAACATAGTAGGTGATAATTGTTTATGCCATATATACTGTTATATGAGGATTTTTAGAGCTATGAAGAGTGCTCATGCGAGGGAATTCCGCATTTTAAGGAAGTCAAAGTATTGTTGTTGTTCTTTGATTTAAAAAAGGCATCTATCATGATAAGAGCCGTTATATACAAGTAGTCCAGTTTTTTTGTGAATTAACGATTTAGCTGTGTTAACAGGAGGGTTTCAGAGGAAATGCAACTTGAGAAAGATTGTCTACTCACGTCTATAATACGATTATTAAATTTTATTAAACCCGAAGTTATGTAATTACGTACAGTTTTCCTTAATTAGTCGACTGTATTATACCGACAGTGTAATGAAACCTATATAAGACGATGTGTATGCAGTATATCAAACTACAGAACGTTAAAGGATGGTTATGTGAAAAACCAGTGTATATATTTAGTTAAGAATTATATTGTAACCGAGAAGTTAGAATCTCGAAAGTGTCGCTTTAGCAACACTAGATAATGGATATCATTACAAACATATTACATGTAAATAATGTTTGTGGAAACGATTTAATTAGTTAAATAATTTAGTAGGATTTATTAATCAATTGTTTTGGAATAGCGTGTGTTTTATGAGCGGATGTTTTGGTGTGTATGATTGTTCATTGTTAAGAGAAATGTGGAACCGAATTGGTCTAGAACAATTGCGGGGTGCGAATGAAAGTGTGTATAAATTTTTTTAGAATGATTGTTTAAGAAACAGAGTAGTTATGTGATTTTTTGTAAGATCTAAATGTTAATTTTTACGTGTTTTTATAAATGCACACACAAGCAGTCTCTGTGGACTAGCGAGAATGATTCACCGTTATGTTGGAGAGCGATGACATAATATGAACAGGTGTAAACTCATCGCCTTGTATTAATTGCATAAACCAGTTTCGAGTACGGCGTGGTGCCGGTATTTCATTGATGAAACAAAGTTACTGCACGTGCGTTCTACAACGCAGGCTTGTGAATGAAACCATGTGTCTGGAATGCCATTAAGAGACTTCATTAAACGTTTTTATTTTTACGCAGTGTAGGCCTAGAACAAGCCAAGATTTACGCTTATAATTTTAATACAGCATTGTAGTAAGATGTAGAGTTGAATGGAGGTGTGAATGATTGCGTGTTTTTAATTTTAATCTCTATTGTTAAATTCGTTTATTGTTATTTTGTTTATACTAGATTAGTTTACCCTATTGTTAATACATTTTGTTCGGATTGTTTTCCATTGTCGTTGGAGTGTGATTCATTTGAAATGTAAGGTGAAGAATATTGTGGATGTGGTGTAGGCGAAGCTGAATTCCCAGTCCCCGAGGTAAGTAAAGGTGAGTGCCCCGTGTAGTTGGTTGTTGATCCACAATATTCTGGTAACTGCTGTCTGTAAATCCCTAATGGCCATGTTGGAAGCGATTTCTAATGTAGTATATGCCGGTGCTGTTAGAAATAGGCAATCCAGCGGGGGCAATGGATATTCCAACAGGATCCTTTCCGGATTATCGGGTACCTAACTTAAGGCCGCGGCCGCCTACTACCCAAATCCTACGCCAATTACAAATGCACAAACTAGTCTAGACATCACAGTGACACAGGTTATCAGACAAACACAACACACACCCAAGTACACGTGGCTACATGACCACGATGTCGAAAAGCCCCTAGAATAATCAATAACTCTTTTAACGATTAAGTTGAGGACTGTTTTATGAGTCTCTTATTGTAGGCGTAGGTCTTAAGGACCACTGTACGTGTAGATATCAATTGATAGACTTGGGAATATTAGAGCGGTGAAGTAAACAACATTACACTATGATTTTAGTTCTTTCGCTTTCCCTTGAGTTTCCAAATAAGCATGAGTTGTCCATATATCAAAAAACTGATGTTTTTTTTTTCTCTCAATCGAAGTTCAGTATATCGATGCACGAACAGGTACGCCATACTACACCTACAGCAATTCTATCAGCTGTCCTCCACTTGGCTCGTGTTAAAGCCACTTACAGAAAACGGTGTATTCTAACTGCTTCCCAAATTCGTATGGTTATATGTGTAGAGTACGCATGGTATATGGTGAGTCTTCAAGGTCGCGGCACAGGATGAGTGGCGGGGAGACACAGCGCTGGAGGAGAAACCCCTCCCTTAACTGCGTTGAGCTCAAGACGATTGCATGTACAGATTTCAAGCATTAACACACGATGTCGACAGCATGGCGGGCGAAGAGTGGCTGCTGTTGCTGTTCCCCCACCACCGAAACGTCGCTGAAAATCTGTCTGCCTTGAGCGGTCAGCTTGACAATTCACATTTAACATTTTACATTGTTCATTTTACATTTTATATTTTGTAGTTAACGGTGCCATGTTATTGCTCTCCAGTTCTTATGTCAACTTGTATTGTTCAATTATTAGAAGCCATTTCTCAGTGTAGCCAAGAAATTCCGTTGTAGAATACTTTTCAGTTGGTCAACATGAGTGTGCCCAATTATATTAGGTGCCCTAATCCGTGCGATCTCAACCTTGTGCTCACGAGCACAAGCTTCCCTGACATCCATTCTTCAATTCAAATGCTGTTGTACGATCCGGAATAATAGTGTTTTCATTACAAGTTTTGACAGTCAGAAATTTTATCAATTTGTGAAATAGTATTTTTAATCTCCAGTATAAATAATTGAATGGTATGGACTCCATCTTGAGGAAAGAATTCATGATGAAAATTAATAAATGTAAAACAAAAATATTGGAATGCAGCCGAAATAAATCAGAAACCTCTATGGACATCAAATTAGCAGATGAAATGCTAAAGGAAGTAGGAGACTTCTGTTACTTAGGAAGTAAAATAACCAGTGATGGACGAAGAAATGAGGATATAAAAATAGGTTGGCTCAGGCAAGGAAAGCATTTCTACAAAAAAGGAATCTGTTGACATCGAATATAGATTTAGGTATTAGGAAGTCATTTTTGAAAGCCTTTGTCTGGAGCGTGGCGCTCTATGGATGTGAAACTTGGACTATTAGTGCAGCAGAAAAGAGGAGAATTGAAGCGTCTGAAATGTGGTGTTACAGGAGAATGATGAGGACCTGATGGGTAGATAGGGTTACAAACGAAGAGGTATTAAGACGAGTGGGAGAGGAGAGATGTTTCTGGTGACCGCTAATGAAGAGAAGTGATAGGTTGGTAGGACACATACTAAGACACCCAGGAATAGCAAGCTTAGTTATAGAAGGAAGGGTCGAGGACAAGAACTGTAGGGGTAGACCAAGTTTAGAATATGTTAATCAGATTGCCTCGGATGTAGGATGTGCTAGCTATGTAGAGATGAAACGATTAGCTCGGGACAGGAGGCATGGAAAGCTGCATCAAACCAGTCAAAAATCTGAAGACTCTACAACAACAGAAATAATTGGACATCCCTGTTTTATGAATAACACGAACGATGCTAACTCGACTCGAATTTTCACACGTAAATGTATCTTATCTGCATAAGTCATGCAATCAGCTGTAGCATGCCTGGTAAGCAGTAATCCCTAGCTATTTCAGCACTTCTTGGGGAAAGAGAGATAGGAAAAGGAATATGGGTGCCCGCAGGAGTTAGGGGGCAAGGAGTCGTGCCACTCCCTCCCTGGAATCCAATGAATATTTCGATTGCTCATTGCCACTCCAGTTTATTTCATAAATTGAAGTTACTGATAGTTAACTGATTTAGATGTAGGGATAATTCCACAGTTTTATTTTACTTAGTTATTCGGAATTAGTTGACAATATCTCCAGTAATTTAGAAAATCAGTGAACTGGATTAACGTTACAATTTTAATGAACTGCTTGATTTTTATTTTTGTCGATACCTGGTGATACAACTACTTTTTGCCTGTTTTTAAGAAACGAACATTATGACGATGATTTACAAAGAAAGGCGAACTTCTATGGACAAAAACTCTGAACTGAAAAATAACTATTCCTGCCATTCAAGCCATAAAGATAATGTACCCAACGGTTTATTGGATGGCATATTGCGACCGTCATCAGATCCTGTTCACCTGACGTAGTGTGTTACTACGGACGCTGTACAGGATTCCAACTAGTTTACATAATCGTGTTCAATCATAGTGCAATGTATCATTTGTGTAAATAGAAATAAACACAACAAAACAGTGTTGACAACATTCATACCTCAAGTTCGTCACAATAATAAATCAATAAATCACAGGTTAACAAACTTAAACTATCTTATTATATAATTCGCTAAGGTGTATGTTTCACAAAACTCAAGCTCCTAAACCAGAGGGAGTTAGAAGGTGTGGTTTGTACCAAAATCTTCCAAATCGTCTCGATAGTACAGGAAAAATCTTAGAAGTCTTTGTGGTGGATGGTTTTTACGACCGGATGCCCTTCCTGACGCCAAACTCATGAGAGGAGTTAATGAGAGATGAAATGAATGATGGTGAATGAAACTGGGCAAGGATGTGGAAGGAAGCAGCTGTGGCCTGTCAAATGGAACCATCCCAGCATTTGCCTGGAGTTGAAAATGGAAAATCATTTCAAGGACGGCCGACGGTTGGGCTCGAACCCACACGTCTACAGAGTCAGCAGAGAGCTTGGCCCCATGACATAACGCTGCGCTTTAGCGAGCATAGCCACCACTGAAGGTAGACCTACTGAGCAGTAATATCTGTAAATAAGATTGACACTTTACATAAGTTACAATAAACTTGTGTAATTTGAAATGAAAATCCACAGCCTGCTTCCAGTCTCCGACCGGGTCAGGAATGGAATGAATGAAGCCCCCATCTAGCGGCGAGGATATGGACTGTGCCGGCTGCCGAGGCCTGACGCACTCCTCTGGGGCAATGATTAAATGAATGACAGATGAAATGAAATGATAGTGGAGAGTGTTGCTGGAATGAAATTTTGACAGGGAAAACCGGAGTAACCGGAGAAAAACCTGTCTGCCTCCGTTTTGTCCAGCACAGATCTCACATGGTGTGACGGGGATTTGAACCACGGACCCAGCGGTGAGAGGCCGGCGTGCTGCCGCCTAAGCCACGGAGGCTTTTTTGTGTAATTTAAAGATTGTAAATATATTTGTACCTAAGTGTAATACGTAATCACCGCACTTAATATAAGCCTAGGTGAACAGGATCTGATGATGATCGCATGGCAATCGAAATATGTCACCCAAATAATAACCCCACCTCCTTACTTGTGTGTTAATTAACTGACTGAACAGCATTCTATACCGGATATGAGTATTGCTTCAATGTTCTTGAGCACCCACCTAGCAACTTAAAACCTATTCAAGGCAATCACTTCTTGAGACGGCGAGTGCGGTGGTCATTACAGTTTTCCCAGCTGTATGACAAACTTTTGAACCCAACTAAAGACATTATCCTAATTCCACACAGGCCTAACTCTTATATCCACACGCTAGCAGATCATTATGGACCTCATACACACGATACTGTCATTACTGAAAATAATTGAAACTGAAATTATTCAAAATTGCGTATGCACAATGAAAACGTGTAATGTTTAAGAATATCACTCATAACAGAGCCATCACAATGTATGTATGTCTAACCCTTATTATTCCCGTTTTTCCAACGGGGTCAGGGATGAGATGCGATGGAAGTCTTAGTGGCGATGGTTTTTGCGGCCGGATGCCCTTCCTGACGCCAACCTCATGAGAGGAGTTAATGAGAGGTGAAATAAATGATGGTGAATGAAACTGGGCAAGGATGTGGAAGGAAGCGGCCGTGGCCAGTCAGAAGGTACTGTCCCAGCATTTGCCTAGTGTTGAAAATGGGAAACCACGGAAAACCATTTCAAGGACGGCCGACGGTGGGGCTCGAACCCACGCGTCTACCGAGTCAGCAGAGAGCTTGGCCCCATGACCTAACGCTGCGCTTTAGCCAGCGTAGCCACTACTGTCGGTACAACAGAGCCATCACAATAACACAGGTTATTTAACGAAATTCCACACTCACCCTCGTGCACGGGGCTAAATGACCACGATGGCCAATCCTCTCAAGTAAAATAACAATATAGGCTAACATTCACAACAAACCCATCCGTAGTCTGTAAGACTCACAATTTGCACGCTGAAGTGTCCTTTAAAAGTTCGATCTCCTTACACAAAGAAGTCCGCCTCGTTGCGTAGTGGCTAGCATATGGCTGTCACCGCGGAGGCCCGGGTTCAATTCCCGGCTCTGCCAAGAAATTTAATTCTGGTGTGAGGACTGAAACGGGGTACACTCAGCCTAGTGAGGCAAAACTAAGAAGACGCGGTTTCGATTCCTACCTCAGCCATCCTAGAAATGAT
This sequence comes from Meconema thalassinum, assembly GCA_946902985.2. Classification (NCBI taxonomy): domain Eukaryota; kingdom Metazoa; phylum Arthropoda; class Insecta; order Orthoptera; family Tettigoniidae; genus Meconema; species Meconema thalassinum. The sequence continues at coordinate 242,906,574 of OX336389.2, read as the reverse complement.
TTTCCGTGGTTTCCCACTTCTACTCCAGGCAAATGCCGGGATGGTACTCAACTTAAGGCCACGGCCGCTTCCTACCCAAATCCTACCTCGATTACAAATACACATACTAGTACGTACATCATATTATCAGACAGCTACTATGCACACCCAAGTACACGGGGCTACATGACCACGTTGTCGCAAAGCCACTAAAGAATCAACAACTCTTTCCAGAGAAACCAACATCGACTTATTAATCTTAGTCTACTGGAAGTTGAATTCAAGCTCTATGTAATGTGCCAAATATGTATTTTAAATGTGGAATTGAATTAAAGTACACTCTTGAAAATGGAAATTGCAGCACAATGAAGAAATTGGTCGTTTGTGTTGATTTTCAAGATATGTAAAGAAACCGTGTAGATATGCAAAAGATAACATTTTCAACCCCATTGAAGTGTTCATACAGGTCTCCCCACATTAATGGTCGCGGAGGAATCGCCTCCAGTGCCATGGTGTGACATAGTTGAATTGCTTCTGTGAAGTGGACTGTTCTCCATCAAACATGACGTGACGACAGACAAGAGCACGTTACCAACAATTGTCGTTGTTGCTTCAATTGAGGGACATCGAGGTCATTTATCCCCGTGTACTTCAGTATGGAAATTTTGTCTGATAACCTATGTCATTGTGATGGCTGTATTAGTGTGTGAGTAGAGTGGGTAGTCTACTACACCTGTAGCCGTAAGCGTTAAAGCACGCACCGCGACTGCATGTTGCAACTTGGCAACTTGATATCTCGCGGACCAATCATTGGAGAGGGTTGTGTGACGTTTAAGGGTATTTTTCTCATATTTTTTTAGAAACAGAAAAGACGTATTTGGAAGGTGGGATACATTTGAAAACTAAAAATTCTGGAAAGTCATATATTGACTTAAACAAAAGGTCTCTATATCCTTTATTGTTAGAACAAAACACGATATTTAAAAAAGAAGTAACATTTGGAAAGTATGCTATATTCCCAAAACTAAAACTCATAAAAAGGCATATATAGTCACAAACGAAAGGTATTTATACCCTTTATCGTTAAAATAAAACAATATATTTTTTAGATTTTTTCCAAGAAAGTTCAGTTTGGAAAGTAAGCTATATTTCTGAAACTAAGAATTTTACAAAGTAGTGTGTTTGACTTAAACCAAAGGACCTTTACCCCCTCTAGCCCTTAAAACAAGTCCCATGTATCTAGGACAAAAACGTAGCAGAAGGGGGCTAGTGGGGTTTTAAAATCACTTGGCTAATTGTGAGCCCCTGGTGGCCCCAAATGCGACATCTGGTGAACCAATGATCGGATTTGTACCTGCGAGGTATCAAATTACTCGGGGTGACGCTTCCCTTTTGATTTTTTTATTCATTTTCCAAATTTTGATAAAAGGCCCATCTACACATTTTGAACATTTTGATCTATTGACTTTTTTTAATTTTAATTAATATTTAATGTATTATTTATATAATTTTTTATTTATCATTTATTTTTATTTTTTATTTTTGTCAAAAAGGCTTAACTACACTTTTGTTGATATTTCCTCAACCCATGATCGGATTTGGACGTGAGAGGTGTCAAATTACTCGAGGTAAAGCCCCCTTTTGTATGGCGCATGCATGTATCCAAATAACCCAAAACGGCAAGGTCATCGACCTGAGATTTTACAAACCAATCATCGGATTTGTACATATGAGGTGTCGTAGGACTCGGGTAACGCAAGACCGCACTAGATAGACAGGCCACAAGGCTCTGGACGTGACGTCACAGAAGTGGCTCACGTTCAGCGTGGCAGTGTACGGCCCGCTCTCACTGTCACCATGGTATTGTTCATTTATTGAACCTTGTCGGTGTATTTGAACAAGCTTTCATTTGTAGTTGTATTCAGGCTTGTGAACTACACGAGTTTTATGCGGGAGGAAAAGTGGCAGGGCAGTTTATGTACCAATATTACCTCAATAGACATTTCCTTACGTAAATTTAAGCTGACAACTGCCATTTGTAACGGAACACAGTTTCATGTAAAAGATTAAAACTCAAAATACCCATAATAATAGTTTTAATGTTTCTAGGCAAATACATGATAGCAATTCACAATAGTAGGCTGGAATCTTTCATAAAATTTAGGCTTCTGCTTAAAACTTATCTAACAATTCCTAAGGTTTCAATTTATCAATTTGTCTTTTCTTTTGCGATTTATGGGTATCCTTACTTGAGGATTTCTTCTTCTTAGCCATGAGTTTGTCTTCGATAACTTTATATAGTTATTCAATAATATATTACAAAAGATGCCTATACATTTGTCAACGAAATTTTTAAAACTACTTCCACAATCACCGCATGTTTCAAACACGACGTTTTCATTCTCCAGAACATTGTTGACAAGCAAAATCAGAATGTTTCTTTGAGAGTCGCATTGTACTGTAAAAACATCGATTCATACTTATCCCTTATAAGTGTATTAAATCATTTAAATTGTGTGATCAAAATGTTAACAATAAAAGCTGATGGATATTTCAAAGCTCCCCTGTCGATTACATTGAAATAATAATTTTCTTCTGGCTTTAACACATCTGACGTTACATTATCATTATTTAACAATAAAACATCTTGACAACTTCTACATGTACAGTTTTTCATAATTATTTTACAAATATATCCGCCAATATATTATTATCCCACCTAATTAACCAGGTTAAAAACTTGCTCAGAAATAAAATATTGTCGTCATGAACTGTAAATATAGTGTTACAATGAGGGTCGTTAAATCTATCGCCTTTTAAAGCATGCTTAACATTAACAATCTTCCACCACTGAAGAATTATTTCTAAAAATACAGCTGTGCTTTTAAAATCATTTGTATTTTTTATTTTGTCAAAGTGTTATAAATCGGCGACATTTTCCTCGTCCAACAGTTTAGAACAAACAAAGGTTTACATTTTGTCGCTCTAAAGACGTTGGGTACACAACCTTTTGGTTCAGGGCAGGAGCAAGCTTAACTACATTATTCTCTTCACCTCTATGCAGCTGTTTAAGGTGACCAACACTAGTAACCAACTTGATCCTATCATCCTCTTCGTCAACTTTCTTTCTTTCTTCTTCCCGTTTCTCAATTTCTTTTTGTCTTTGAACAGGGGTTTTCATCGGTGTTGGAAGATTTTTAGACAGATAGGCTGGCACATTTTCAAACTTAGTAGGAATAGCATGGTTTGAGAGATTCAAATGGTCACGTTTTAACAGTTAAAATGGACCCATTGGGTCTTTTAACAGAATCCTCCCAATTCTGAACCTTCCGTCGAAGTGTTCTATGCACACAACAGAGCTTGCCGAAGGGACAAATTCGGTTCGATGGATGGTTAAGATCCACTTTTGTTTACGAACCAAGTCAGTAGGGAATTTAATCACTGAAATATTAGGCTGTTTTGAACTTTAGTTGCTTCTACAACCAGGTACACAACACGACGTGGGCATAATTCACTATGTTCACACACGTTTCAATCATTAAATACCACTGATAACTTCACTGCTGCGAGGTTAAGCTCAGCCTACAAGTCACTGGCGAGGAGTGAAACGGCCGGCCACTTGTGTCTAGCAACCCAAGTGGAGGGGGAGCCTTATGGCCTGTCCATCTAGTTGGCCTTGGGTGACGCTGTCTTTGCTATGACGTGCTTATTTTATAGATTTACCCAAATTTTAAACCAACAGCCAGGTCATCCGCTCATTATATTTTGTGAACCAATAACGCTAGAAACTTTTATGTGGGCTCAAACGAAAGCTTGTCATGCCCTGTTTGCAGAGGACCACGGATTTAGATGAAATGTTATGTCAAAGGGCTCAACTACTCGAGGGACCCATTTTATTTATATACCAGTGTACTTGGCTTTGGGAGGTAAGCCTTTGGAGGCTTTTTTAAACTAAAAGAAGTCATGGACTTCTGTTTCCCTGATATTTCGCGAACCCATAATTGTAGATGTTTACCGTGAGTGATGTAACATAGTCAGGTAGAGAAAAAATTATTGCAGGCTACAAGTATTGTGACTGACAAGGTAACTGGAAAAGGAACTTAAGGCCTTACCACAGTACACTCTCGACATGAAAGGGTGGTGGAGGGTGGCCGAACAGACTATCTTTAATTGGTTGGTTAAAGAGGGCAGCCGAAAAACAAGATGGTGGCCATAGCATAACTTAACCTAAGCTAAGCTAACCTAACCAAACCTAATCGAGGACAAGCCAATGGCCTAGGTATAAAACTTTTGGGTGGATGCTGTCATTGGCGATGTGAAAAGGAAAGGTATGATGCTCTACCTATACAGGGTGAGATAAAGCTAGCGCATGGTGCTAATGCACACACCCAAGTACACGGGGCACCCACAACTATCCCATGCTGTTATTATGGAGGGTGAGTTAAAACTAGCGCAGTGGTTACTGGTTGCTACGCACAACGAGCTTTAAGTACACGGGGCTAATAATCTATATATCCCTATGTTTTAGCTACACGGGTATTATGATTAACAAGAAACACGCACTCGCTACAAACTAAACTAAACTGGCTTGCCAGCAGTGCTCAGACAGTAGGCAGGTAACAGAAATGCATCGCTAACAGAAATACAATCATTTCCGGTTGTCTAGTGTTACCAGCTAACCAAGATTGACCATTTTGTGCTGGAGTGGCGAGCAATCTCGCACTGGAGGTCTTAACTCGATTCCCAGCTCTGAGACTAGAACGAACCAAACTAAGAAAGAAGGCATGGTGGCGCAGTGGTTAAGCTGTTAGCCTTTCACTAAGGTAGACCTGGGTTCGATTTCCGGTTAATACGCATGTCATAAACATACAAAAAAGCAGGGATAATGTTTAAGACCGACCACACTTGTCTCTTTTTAAATTATCACTTGGATTACAAATACAAAGGTGCACTGTGTTCGATTCCTGGTTAATGTATGCGAGATTTTCGGAGTGAAATGCCATGTCCTGTGGTTCGGATTCCACGTAAAAAGGAGGTTCCGTGACGTTAAACTATAATCATTTTTCTTTATTGTTTTCTACCCAGTGGACTTAGAACTTTTCCCATAAGGAATTGCATATAGAAATTTTCGAAATTGGAGATTCTGAGGGTTACCTCCTGAGCTGGGCCCAATTTGTCTCATGGACATGTATCCTCTAAATCAGGTAATTCGAATCCATTGCCCACAAATCTTTGAATAGGTCAAGAGTGGACAATCAGTAATAAAAGACTTGCAGTCTCTCTGGTCTAAATTCACACGAAAACTAGTATAATGTAATCAAAACAAAACGTGTGGCATTCTGCTTTGATTTTATATTTTATATTTTATATTTTATATTTTATATTTTATATTTTATATTTTATATTTTATATTTTATATTTTATATTTTATATTTTATATTGATTTTTGATTTTAGATTTTGTGAAAAGACCGAACCATTATATCATGACTTGAAATGTTTGGTAGCTAATTATTAAAGAAAGACATAAAAGGATTTGTATTACTTAGAATTACATTTTCTCTACTACAAATTTTTAGATTTTAGATTTTAGAATTTAGATTTTAAATTTTACATTTAGCAAAAAGACCAAAACTTAAACGTTACTGACTCGAAATGTTTGGTAACTAATTAATACTAGGTGATTGACTAAAGATTTTGTGAACAAATACATAAATTCTATTTTTTACAAACCTCGAACCAGCAGTCGGAGTACCACAAGCAAGCCTATATCTTTTTTCATGGTAAACCGTGCAGTAAAAATTTAAACAAATACATTTTGTTTCAACTTGACTATACCTTTATTGACTTGAAATTTCCAAAACCAATAATTTGATAATGTTATACACTAGCTTGAATGAAAAAGGCGCAAACCCCTTCATTGTTAAGGCAAATTATTTTTTTTTTACTTTGGGCTTGGCGATGTAACTAGAAACTTAAGTTTTATAAATATATTTTATGTTCGACCCTCACTATTATGTGTTTGAAAACTGTATCATAATGATGGTCATTATAACACCGTTTTTCATTACGATACAGTTTCTCCAGCCAATCAGAGCTCGTTCATTGACCAATTAGGTAACGATAATTTCGCGCATGCGCTCAAAATCCAACATGTCGGACATAAACACAACATCGAACTATAATAAATTACCGACATGGAATACCCACCGTCCATATGTTCGCGTAAATAAACTGGCGAATATGAGACAAGAAATAGCACAGTACCTTAAAATCACTAACACTAATTTCTACACAGAGCATTGTCTTCAAATGACTGCGGTGACAATATTACTGAGGGACGGCTGATGTAAACATATGGCTGCATATGGCATTGAGAGCCCACAGAGCGCATGCGTCGGCCGTTCAAAGCTCTTGAAAGACGAAGGTATAACACCCAACGCTCGCTCTGCGATCACAAAATTCCAGTAGCTGACTCTCAACAGATATTTATGAATATTTATGTTAAAACATATAATAAAGTTATAATTATCGTCGAACATAAACAGTCGTATGCAACTCACCTATAATGGTAATTAAGACACTCGTATGGAAATTATAAAACTCGCATACGCTCGTTTTATAAAAAATACTCGTGTCTTAATTATAGCCATTATAGGCTCGTTGCATAATGTACTATTATGTTCGACCCTAACTATTATGTGTCAGAAAACTGAATCATAATGAGGCTCATTATAACACTATTTTTCATTATGAAACAGTTTCTCCCACCAATCAGAGCTCAAGAAACAGTTGTGTGACCAATTAGATAAGGATACCTTCGCGCATGCGCTCAAAATCCAACATGTCTATATAAATTACCGAAAGTGCACCGTCCATATGTTCGCGTAAATAAACTGGTGAATATTAGACAAGAAATAGCACTGTACCTTAATATCCCCAAAACCAATTTCTACACAGCGCGTGGTTTTGAAACGACTTTGGTGACAGTTTTACTGAATACTGGAGCACAATCTGAACATATGGCATTGAAGCACACAGAGCGCATGCGTCGGTTGTCCAGAGAGCTTGGAAATCAGAGATATACTACCCACCGCAGCACCCGATCACAACATTCTAGTGACTGAACAGATATTTATGAATATTTATGTTAAAACATATAATAAAGTTATAATTATCGTCGAACATAAACAGTCGTATGCAACTCGCCTATAATGGTAATTAAGACACTCGTATGGAAATTATAAAACTCGCATACGCTCGTTTTATAAAAATACTCGTGTCTTAATTATAGCCATTATAGGCTCGTTGCATAATGTACTATTTTAAAATTTATACATTATTAAGAGCAAGAATGGGTTTACTCAAAGTTATGTAACATGATACCTGACTGACCGCGACAGGATAGCATGAGCAAGAGATTTAAGATGGCCGTTATTTATTTAATTATTTAATTAATTAATTATTTAATAATTATTACACACAGTGATATAGGTAGGCAGATGATTACACTATACGTTAAGACTAATTTTTAGGCCTTCACCGGCCTTGCAATAAGAATTTGCTAACCAGACGTGAGTTAGCTACCAGGGAACACTTAGGCGACTATGCCTGTTATTGACCAGTGAGTAGGGTTCTAGAAAGCTGTTTGCCATTTTGGTTCATATACAACAGATGCTTAGGCCTATATACACACATCAAAAAAAGTTTTGCATCACCTCGGTTCCAAGAGTTCCGGAACCGTTAAATACAAAGGGAATAGAGATCAACACAAACAACATTTCAGCTCGTTTTATTGCTCATGAGACCCACACATTGCATGTTGTACCATCATACAGCTAGACTTTCAGCATTTGTGGTCCAGATTGCAGTACACACCACTACCTCTAATACCCAGTAGCACGTCCTCTTGCATTGATGCATGCCTGTATTCGCCGTGGCATACTATCCACAAGTTCATCAAGACACTGTTGGTCCAAATTGTCCCACTCCTCAACGACAATTCGGCGTAAATCTCTCAGAGTGGTTGGTGGGTCAAGACGTCCATAAACAGCCCTTTTCAACATATCCCAGGCATGTTCGATAGGGTTCATGTCTGGCGAACATGCTGGCCACTGTAGTCGAGCGATGTCGTTATCTTGAAGGAACGCATTCACAAGATGTGCACGATGAGGTCGAGAATTGTCGTCCATGAAGACAAATGCCTCTCCAATATTCTGCCGATATGGTTGCACTATGGGTCGGAGGATGTCATTCAGGTATCGTAAAGCCGTTTCGGAGCCTTCCATGACCACCAGTGGCGTACGTCGGCCCCACATAATGCCACCCCAAAACATCAGGGAACCACCACCTTGCTGCACTCGCTGGACAGTGTGTCTAAGACGTTCAGCCTGACCAGGGTGCCTCCAAACACGTCTCCGACGATTGTCTGGTTGAAGGCATATGCGACACTCATCGGTGAAGAGAACGTGATGCCAATTCCGTGGGGTCCATTCAGCATGTTGTTGGGCCCATCTGTACCGCGCTGCATGGTGTCGGGGTTGCAAAGCTGGACCTCGCCATGGACGTCGGGAGTGAAGTTGCGCATCATGCAGCCTATTGCGCACAGTTTGAGTTGAAACACGACGTCCTGTGGCTGAACGAAACGCATTATTCAACATGGTGGCATTGCTGTCAGGGTTCCTCCGAGCGGCAATCCGTAAGTAGCGGTCATCCACTACAGTAGTAGCCCTTGGGCGGCCTGAGCGAGGCCTGTCATCGACAGTTCCTGTATCTCTGTACCTCCTCCATGTCCGAACAACATCGCTTTGGTTCACTCTGAGACGCCTGGAAACTTCCCTTGTTGAGAGCCCTTCTTGACACAAAGTAGCAATGCGGACGCGATCGAACTGCGGTATTGACCTTCTAGGCATGGTAGAACTACAGACAACATGAGCAGCGTACCTTCGTCCTGGTGGAATGACTGGAACTGATCGGCTGTCGTACCCCCTCCGTCTAATAGGCCCTGCTCATGCATGGTTGTTTACATCTTTGAGCAGTTTTAGTGACATCTATGAACAGTCAAAGGGACTGTATCTTGGATACAATATACACAGTCAACGTCTATATGCCGGAGATCTGGGAACCGAGGTGATGCAAAACTTTTTTTGATGTGTGTATAATAGAATCCGAGCGACCATGTTTGCTTTTTTTTTTTTTTTTTTACAAAAACGAGAAATTATACCAGAGACGATTAGGATACTTATGTTGAGCTTACCAAAACGATGTTGTGTAACGGTGAATGCTAGTCAATGGACGGTGACTCATTACACGATACCTGAGAGGTTTTATAAAATTATTTTAAGGTGCCTTTAACTCTATATTAAACACCCAGTTCACAAGACTGATAACCGCAAATTTACGGGAAAACAAAAATTCTGCATTCAAAAAAATACAAGTCGTTGAGTCAATGTACACTGGAAAGTTTTGTAAACACTCAAGTCCACAGGACTAATTAAATAAGTAACTGTCGGGTTGGCCGAGTGGTTAAGGTGTTTGACTGAAGTTCAAATTTCCTGTATAAGGAAGCAAGGGTTCGAACCCCTTACCCAACATACTATTGCCTCAACATTGCTTGGTGACAAGGTATTATTATGATACTCGGTACACAAAACAACAAATAAAGTGCATTAGTTAAGACATAGGTCAACTAGTCCCCCGTTCGGATCTCCGGGTGGGGACTCCTCGAGAGGGGGTTAACATCACAGAAGTGACAAAGAGGAAATCTGACATTCTACGGACCGGAGCGTGGAATGTTAGAAGTCTGCTAGGAGATGGAAGGTTAGAAAACTTAGAAAGGGAAATGGATAGGTTGAGGTTGGATTTGGTTGGGATTAGTGAAATGCGCTGGCAGGAAGAACAGGACTTTTGGTCAGGTGACTATGGGGTCATTAGCACTAAATCAAACAATGGCCAGGCAGGGGTTGGTCTCATATTGAGTAGGAAACTTGGACAGCGGTCGGAATATTATGAGCAATATAGTGAACGGATTATTGTAGCAAAAATCAATGCTAAACCTACGTGCACCACAGTGGTACAAGTCTATATGCCTACCAGTCAAGCTGATGATGAAGATGTTGAAAGGGTTTACGAAGAAATAGATGAAATTCTGAGGTATATCAAGGGTGATGAAAATGTTATAGTAATGGGAGATTGGAATGCTGTGGTAGGAAAAGGCAGAGAAGGGAAGATAGTAGGAGATTTCGGATTAGGTGAAAGGAATGATCGAGGAAGCAGGCTGATGGAATTCTGCACCGAGCATGAGTTGGTCATAGCTAACACCTTATTCAATAACCATAATAGAAGAATATACACATCGACGAGACCAGGAGATACAGGGCGTTACCAAATCGACTTCATTATGGTCAAGCAGCGGTTTCGAAACCAGATTTTGGATTGCTTAACGGGTTCAGTATATCCTTTATGGTAGGCACATGGCTTGCCATGGCTGGTTGTTGAGACTTCCATATCAACTAATACACATGAATTAAATTTTAGTAAAGTCACCTGAGTAATAATAACAGTAAAACATAAATTGAAGAGGATTGATATTTTTCAAAGGTGGAGTTTCCAAAGTTCTGTCAAGAATAATAATTACATGAACAATTTGTAGACTACAAGCGATTTACACACGCATTCCTCAATGTCAAGATTTATACTGAATACAGTTTATAGTGATTATGAGTTTTATTAACTGTGATTGAGAGTAGCCACGATTAGTAGGCGTGTTTGATACTGGGTACGTTTTACAGCAGGCTCAATTGATAGTAGGTGCGATTAGTAGGCACGTTTGATACTGGGTGCGTTTTATACTGAGCATGATTTATACTGGGCGCGATTTTTACTGGACGCGATTTCACCGGGCGTAATTGGTAGCAGGCGCGATTTATACTGGGCGCGATTAGTAGACGCGATTTATATTAGGCATGTTTAGAAGGCGCGATTTATACTGGGTGCGATTAGTAGACGCAATTTATAGTAGGCGCGATTTATACTGGGAGAGATTTATAGCGATATATATTATATATGTTGGCTTACAACACACCAATTTCTACCAAGTTTGGGAATCGTATTGTCTATCTAAACCTTAAATTAACTTAATATTAACCTCACCTATTAATCTTGGCCTTTAATTACCAGTCTAATTCGTTCCATCGTGACTTATATTAATTATTCTATCATTCTTTTAAATAATAACACTATATCCTGACACTTGAAAATTAATATTCTACAATATGACTAGCATAGGTCATCAACCGGTTTCCAAAATAAAATAGATTCAGATCATAGGTTATACTTCTGTATTCTAACCTATTTTTCCTATCTCAGGCTTATTTCAGATCTAATCTTTCCTCGAGTGCGCCCACTCTTAATCCAACTAACTCGTTAAATACCATGGGTTTTATTCGTGCCCTGCGTTGTGGCTGGCCATTTTACTGACTGTATCCGAATAATCATGAGGATGCAATTGTCGTTATCCGAAGATCGACTGGATCGTAGAATCTCGAAGGTCCCCGGCTAGAAAAACCTGCAAATCCTATCCACAAACACTACATGATGATACAGCATCCTGTGATTGTGTTATGAACTACACTACTTTAGTAAGAAATCTAGCTTCAATGGGAGAGTGAGAAACTTACCAATTCTCAGGGCGGAATGGGTTAAGGGGTCATATACCTGATCCATTTCCATAACACAATCTCTCTATAATTAAAATAAGTCACGTAACTCGATGTATACAAATGAACGAAAGAAAATGTATTAATAAGAAAAATGACAATTAATCGAAAATAAAGTCACCAAATAATTTAAATAAAAATAATAAATTATGACTCGCTTGCCATCAAATAAAATTACACTCAAGTCTCACACGACTTTCCATCAAAAACATTACTATACATATTCATGCCTGATCAGCTGTTCCGGAGTTCTCAAAATAAATATCCAGTTTAATAAATATAAACTGTTAATATTATCAATACGCAAAATTCTCATAATAACAATAATGTATTTTAACTTATACATCATTAACTCCATTGTTGTCACGTAAGAACCATTCATAACAGCTCTATACTTCCAAGCTCTCAATCAGCTGTTCACTCAAGCCAGCCATCACCGCTCAGCTGTTCCGTTCTCATTCAAAATAATATCCAAGATCGAACGCTGACATCAACAATTTACACGTATTTACATTAAAAACATTTCTAATAGCAATCTTCCTTCTCATACACGTTGAAATATTCTTAATTCCACATCAAATACTAAACTTCCAATAAACATATTCTTATACACTACACTTCCGTATCATAATCACTTTAAATGCTATTTATTAAACATGATGTATTGTATGACACTCCTATACTCTTCCTCTACTCAAAATTTTCTAATAAACCAATGTTTAAAAGTTTATGTACATATTTACAAACTGTCTAATAGTATTCATCATTGTTAATATTTATTTAAACGTCACTAACATAATTTTTAAACTGTTTAAATATTATTAAAATATTTATTCATAATTATCAACACACGTTTAAATGTTTATTCTCTTCCATTTATGTTCATTAATATTAATATTACCGGGTAAGTTAGCCGTGGTCGTTACGGCATGACTGCTGGCAGTCGCTCACATCCGGGAGGCGAGGAGGTTCGAATCCCCCCGCCGGCAACCTTGAAGATGGTCTTCTGTGGTTTCCCATCTTCCTTCCAGGCAAATGCCGGGGTTGGTCCCTAACTATAGGCCACAGCCGCTACCTTCCAACTCCTCGTCCTTACATTCCAACTTCCCTCCCCAACGGTACTTATAGCTCACCCATTGGGTGTCCGTCTCGAAGCAGCTACAAAACTGGCGAGCCGAACATGTCCTCGGGCACTCCCGGCACTAAAAGCCATACGCTAAAAAAATATTAATATATTTTGTTTTATTTTACCGTCGCCTCATATTAGGGTTTATTGTTAATTTTTTATTGTTAAATTAAGCCAAACTCATATTTAATTATAGTCAAATCCTTGATGAAAATGAAAATCCACAGCCTGTTTCCAGTCATCGACCGGGTCAGGAATGGAATGAATGAAGCCCCCATCTAGCGGCGAGGATATGAACTGTGCCGGCTGCCGAGGCCTGACAGGGAAAACCGGAGTACCCGGAGAAAAACCTGTCTGCCTCCGTTTTGTCCAGCACAGATCTCACATGGAGTGACCGGGATTTGAACCACGGACCCAGTGGTGAGAGGCTGGCGTGCTGCCGCCTAAGCCACGGAGGCTTAGAGTCAAATCCTTGATAATTAGGTTAATAAAATTAACAAACAATAGTTAATAACCACCTCGCTTACGCTTCTCCGGCAACACCCTCCTTGTCATACTTCCAAGATATCATTCGAAAATATTTAATAAGACTGAGTTACAATAAATAACTCATCTTCACGTACCAACGTTGCTTCAACTAGCATTAACCTCTTTCTTTACACAATAATGCAATTCTCCATAATAAGTAAACAATCTCGTATTAGAGCTGAAATATTTCATCGCAGATCCTTTTTCAATAATACTAATACTAATACTAATACTAATAATAATAATAATAATAATAATAATAATAATAATAACTTCACGTAATATATTCACTTCTATTTCCACATTTCTTTATATAAAAATTGCATTATCCTTCCTACCAAAATATTCACGTTGTTACCTCAATAGGCCTACTCCTTCCAATAGTGATACTAGTACTTAGATGTAAGACCTCCGATGGTTTACTTTGGATAGCTACTATGCTTATAACAATTATTATGAATGTTTAATAAAAATACTTAAATGCGACACTCCGTACTGATCGTTCTTCAGAAATTGCTAGATTGCAATATTATGTCAATAACACTACAGACCGTAATGCTGCAATAAGATTTAATAACAATAGTGTTATTCAGTGTCCAATATATCTGAATTCTCACTGGATTTAGAAGTTCCCTAAATATCAAATATAAATAGTTAATATCTTCCAAGACGAAATATTCTTCTTCTTGCTCTCCTCAACCTGGCGGTTGGTGGGAGGCATAAATGTCTTCTATCCTGAGCCCGCTGTTTGATCAGGTGGTACGGACATCTTCCTCCGATGTCATCAAAGTACTCTGCTCTTGGTCGTCCTCTTCCTGCCTTGCCTTCCATTTTCCCTTCAAGCAGTGTGATGCACCATGGTGAATGCCGGAGTAGGTGGCCTATTCAATTATTTCTTCTTTTTTTGATTGTTTCTGTCAGATTGATGATTTCCTCTGCTCTTCTTAGAACCTCTTCATTAGTTAGCCTTAGGGTCCAAGGTATCCGTAGCATTCGTCGCCAGCACCACATTTCAAATGCACATTATCGTTTCTTGTCGGCCTTCAATAGTGTCCAGGTTTCGCAACCATAGGTCGCAATGTTCCAAATGTAACTTTTAATTAAGTGTTTTTGACTTATAGGGATATGGCTTTGGATGTCAGGAGACATCTCTTCTTGTTGAAAGCTTCTTTAGCCTGGGCTATTCGAGAGCGGATGTCCTTTTCACACCTCCCATCAGAAGTAATAATGCCTCCCAAGTACTTGAAAAGATTTACTTGAGCCACTCTTTCTCCTCCCAACCATACATTACTGTTCTGACTACCATCTCGACTACATTTCATTATCTTGGTTTTTGTTTTGTTAATCTTCATGTTACATTTTACCCTTAGATGATCATTTAATTCATGTAATGCAATTTCTAGTTTTTTCTCATCATCTGCTATGAGGGCAATGTCATCTGCAAAACGTATTGTTTGGTACAATTCACCGTTTATTTTTATTCCATGTGTGCATGTTGTTGAAAATTCTTTTATTGCTTCTTCTACATACACATTGAAAAGCAGAGGTTTTCGCGGCCATTTGTTCCTTTCCAATAATTGCTGTCTGGTTCTTGTACAACTGGTATATGATTTTCCGATCTCTGTAGTCCACGTTCAAGCTTTTAAGGGCTTTGAACATAATGTTCCAATTTACATTATCAAAAGCTTTCTCTATGTGTATGAAAGCAATGAGGATGTTTTTATTGATTCTTATGACCTTTTCAATAATTGTTCTCAGACTCAGGATTGCCTCCCTCGTTCCTCTATTTCTTCTGAACCCGAATTGATCTTCTGAGAGATTTTCTTCAATTCTCTTCTCCATGCGGTGGTAAACAATTCTTGTGAGTATTTTGAAAGCATGAGTTGTCAGGCTTATAGTTCTGTAATCTTGACATTTCTGTGCATGGTTACTTTTTGCAACAGGTATCAGTACAGTTTTCTCAAAATCTCCCGGTATTTCTCCTGTAGTATACATGTCATTTACAAGTTGATACAGAGAAGTTTTTGCCTTATCACCCAGTGTTTGAAGGATTTCGCCTGGGATTGAGTCTTTCCTTAGTTTTAAACCTCTCAAAGTTTTATCAAATTCCTCCCTAAGTATATTGGGTCCAAGACCATCTTATTCAATATCAGTGTCTTTCTCTATTACATCGTCATCTAGTTGACCTTCATATAAGTCTTCTGCATATTCTTTCCATCTTGTAGCTATCTTATCCTCTTCTATTATCACATCTCCATTGTTGTCTTTTATTGTACTCAAGGGCTTTGTTTTCCTTTGGAATTGTCTACGAACTTCCGAGAAAGCTTGTTCGGTATTTCCTTTAGCCATGTTTCCATCTATCTCTTTCCATTTCGCTTCAATCCATTGTTCTCTAGCCTTTTTGGTATCTCGGTTAATTTTATTTCTTACGGTATCTTCTTGTAGTCGTAATGGTGACCTCTCCTTTTGGCCATTTGGCGCTCGGTCATTAATTCCAAAATGTGTGGTGTAATCCAAGGCTTGTAGATTCTTTTTTCTTCTTTTCCAAAACACTTTTCTGCTGCATCAACTATTTTCCCCTTGATTTCTTCCCACTTTTCTTGGATATTATGTCCGCTCAGTCCCTCAGGATCAATCTTGTCATCAGTTACTTCCTTGAACTTTTTAATTGCTTCGGTGTTTTTCATTGCTTTACTCAAGTTCCATTTTGGTGTGGGTCTTTTTATCTTTTTCTTTTTGAGTTTTAGTTGTCTCGTCATCAGCACATGGTTGTGATCAGAGTCGACATCAGCTCCAGGGTAGCTTTTGCTTAGTTTTACTTGATTTCGATATCTTTCTCGAACTAGTATATAATCTAGTTGATATATATTTCCATTTCCTGGCATTGTCCATGTGTATCTTCTCCTCTTTGGTTGACTAAATAACGTATTTGTGATTACAAGTGAGTGACTTCTACAGAATTCAATGAGTCTATTTCCTCTTTCGTTTCTGGATCCCAAACCAAAGTTCCCTACCGTGGTATCTTCTCTACCTTATCCAACTACTGCATTCGTATCTCCAATGATAATGAGATTTTCCTCATCCTTGACTTTCAGCAGCATTTCTTCCAGTTGCTCATACACTTCCTCTACTTCATCATCTATGTACGCAGAAGTGGGCATGTACAGTTGAATTAGAACTGTATCTCTAGGTTCTGTCTTTAACTTGATGAGAAGCATTCTTTCATCATATCCCCATATACCTGTCACTCTCTGTCCTATTTGCTTTGACAAAATAAATGCAACACCTCCTGCACCATCTGAGCATCCAGAGTATAAAACTCTGAATTCTCCGCTCCATAAATCTCCGTTATCTGGCCACCTTACCTCACTCAGTCCCAACACATCTATTTCTAATCTTTTCATTTCATTCTTCACATTTTCCAGCTTGCCACATTTCTTCAAAGATCTCACATTCCATGTACCTATTTTGAACTTCGTCTTCTCCTGCATCCCCCTCCGGAGATCCGAATAAGGAGCTATTCCGGAATATTTTACGTTTGAAGACATCATCATGCATTCATTCCTGGGGTATCATAAAGATCTTCAATGTGGTGGTTACCCGGTGCCTTCCACATGCTGATGCCGTTGACCAATCTTGGTTCATCCGCATTTAAGGACGATGTCTCATCCCATGGACAACAGAGTGCCCAAATCCTCTACCCGCTCCTCCGCCCTCCAAGAGGCCGTTGGCACTTGGTAGAGGAGGGACCTCTTATATCGGAGGTAGAACGAAAAAACAAAACTTTCAATTAAATAATAAATATTCATCATCTCTCAAAATATGAATACTATTTCATTTCAAAGTCTTCATTGCAGTAGTATAACGTAGCATTAATATGACGTAAGTATTCTGGCTATGATTGTCGTAATTGCGTTCATTAAACATCACAATAATATTCTATTCCATATTAATCGCGTTTATCTTCTCTTTATTGAAATCTTTATGCATACGATATTAGCATAACGTTTCCATATAATTCTCATCAAATATTCATATTACTGTCAGAGAAGAAGACATAGTATTTTGGCAAACTTCTGTTCACAATGGAACAAACATTACGTGACTATAAGCAACTTTCACCAGACGAAGGCAAAAAGCTGCACCCTAAGAGAGGAGCAACCTAGGGCCAGATGTGCGAAAGCAAGGACAAAGGACGTTCACCCCGATGTGCGACTGAGACAGAAAATCGCCAGTTTAACAACAAATTGCAAACATTAGGACCGCCCGCTTACAAAAATGTTGAGAAATAATTATTGCACAGAATTATGAGTCACACCATTGGAAAGAGAAGAGTTTAGCCTCGCAAAATATGTTCCAAAATTAAAGAAATGTCAAAATTTGAATTAATTGATCCTGAAAACTGGGGGGGGGGGGGGCAATCGTTCAAACGAACCAACCAGAAATTGGGGTCGTACTGACGCCACAAAAGAGCGCGAATTGCCAGGACAATGAAATTTATTATGGAGCCAATTATTATCAGTTCCTATGATCGGATTAGGGATTTAATCAGTGTTTTGAGACATTGGGAACACGAGGATTCAGATGAACCATACCCCAGTGCTCCACGAGCTTTAGTATGGATTTTGATTTTGAAAAATCCCCACCCCTCATGATTTCCTCGCCAGCCCTTACATAGCTCGATGCTAGTCAGAGCAAATAGTTGAATTCGCATCGCCAGGGAGGCGATAGCCTGCGCTCGTCTGTAGCCCGAATAAAGCCAAATTTTATAAGTACAAATAGTTGTATTCGTATCGCCAGGGAGGCGATAGCCTGCGCTCGTCTGTAGCCCGAATAACGCCAAATCTTATAAGTACAAATAGTTGTATTCGCATCGCCAGGGAGGCAATAGCCTGCGCTCGTCTGTAGCCCGATTCACGCCAAATTTTATAAGTACAAATAGTTGTATTCGCATCGCCAGGGAGGCGATAACCTGCGCTCGTCTGTAGCCCGAATAACGCCAAATTGTATAAGTACAAATAGTCGTGTTCGCATCGCCAGGGAGGCGATAGCCTGCGCTCGTCTGTGGCCCGAATAACGTCAAATCTTATAAGGACAAGTAGTCAATTTCGCATCGCCGGGGAGGCGATAGTCAGTGCTAATTTGAGGACCAATTTATAAGTATTCTAACAGTACTCACACAATAAGTTCTGTATCGCAGCATTAGTTAGCCATTCGCGAGTGCGGATTCTTAAAGTAATCAGTAACATTCAATTCCTATTTCGCCAGTGTCGCGATAGCCCGTGAAGGTCGGAGACAGTATTCGAATCAGAATATAAGAAGTACGGGTATTTTTGTGTAAGATATGCTGACCGAATGTGCGCGTGCATCCGCATATAATGTTCACGGGACCGAACCAGCGTAATGGTGAAGTTCATAAGTCAGGAATAGCCATACTTGCTATAGATTGTATACCAGTGGCGATGGCGTAGGCAGCTATATTGACTGTCGAATGAATGAAGTTGTTCGATAGCATAGCTGTTGGTAAATTCAGGAGGTGTTCCGTCAGGTACAGCGCATCTTAATTGTAATATATTCATGGTGGCCCTGTTTCACATGAAATTTGAACAGCGCAACAGAAGCCCACCCTCACTTCAAGAAAACCTGGAATCCTGAAGGCATCGGTGCGAATATGCAGCAGTCTTGGATTAGCCGAAGGACCATGATGAGATAAGTAAGCACGGAAGGGCATGCATTTCATAATAATGCCTACAGCAGGTATTGGATGAGTTACCCAAATTATAATTTATTATAAATAGACAGGCTTCCACGGGATAACAGGCAGAGGCGAATGTGCATAATTTATATTTAATTTTGATTGTATTTAGTTTTGTGTTTGTCATGTAGGATTTCGCGTGGTCATTATTTTGTTTTGTTTTGTGTTTGGTGTAGTTAATTTCTTTGTGAAGTGCACAGTAAGGGGATAACAAGGCATTTACGTGCGTTGGCACAATTGTTAATATGATAATATGTATGCGATTGGTGGGAAAACCGCATTCTGAGGATATAACAGACCAGTACCATAAATGCTATTTTAAAGCATAGTTCAGTGTGAGCGGGGCTGATGACCGCTACTAATGTGAAAGTAATGTAATGATTTTTGTAAAAGACAGCAGCCGTACCAGTGTAATTCAGGTATGAAATGGTAAGTGTTGCTGGACCTGAGTCGAGAGTCTATAGGGTGTGTATTAGCGGAGGCGTTAATTCCCGCAAGGTTCTACGATGAAATAATTGATAAGGATTATTAGATCCTATGGTAAGTTGTGTATTAGCGGAGGCGTTAATTCCTGCAGGGTTCTACGATGATATAAATGATCAGGATGCTTATCCTGTGGTACGTTTGTTACATGATATGATTCTTGAAGGAAGTCTCAGTGAATAGCTCCCTGGCAAGACAGTGAGAGGAATACAAACGGCTCGGCTTTCCAGATGATTTCGAGGAAAGGGGATCTCACGTAGTCTCACCCTTCGCCGTACGGTCTGCTAGTCTATTGTTTGGCTTGGTCATTGACAGCTTTGGAATATCATTAGAGTTTGTTAAGAAGACGGGATGGTTTGTTATATCACTGTCTTTTTATGCCATCTTTTCTTGGCGATGTTTCATTTGTTGTTGTCGGGACTTTGTCGGCTTGTCTTTGGGATTTTATTCGCTTCAGGAAGCGAAGTAATCCTCACGTTTGGCGCACTCATGTAAATAATTATCTCTTGAGATTAGAGTAATCACGGGGCAGAGGCCGCCGTAGTTATATTAGGACTGATGACCCATGCTGTTTGTTTATATTTCCCTGTGATTTGTCACATATTTGTGGAAGAGTTCGGACCCAGATCAGAGTTATTTGTTTGTCTTGTATTTTACGCACATCCTGCCTGTCACCGAGTAATACCGGACGACAATCAAAACCGGCCGCATGAGTGATAGAAAATGGTTGTAACATCGGGGACTTATCCAAACCACCTCAATATCCATACCAGAATTAGAGTTTCGCATATAATTTGAATAGTTTTGGACATTATTAAATGTCATTTGAAGTTTGAACACTTTTGACAAGTTTGATTTTATTTTGAGCAGTTAACTGCATGTAATTGTTTGTGTATGAGTTTTGTCGGCCTGTTTTGTGAGGCCACTGTTTTAGCATGTTGGCTCATTTGCAATTTCAGTAACGTAAGGGGATTTGCTTTATTATTTTAAGGGGGTATTGTTTATATTTTGCTTTCATGAATAAATATTTTATTTTAAAGTATTCCTCTGGCACACTGATTTTAGTTTAGGTTCCCATGATCCTTCATGAAATACCAGGATGTTTAAGTGTAAATTTAGTGCCACACTGACAGGCCACGCCCCTGAGAGAAGAGAGTCCATCCTGGAAGGCCTGAGAAGGGCACACTATCTAGATCTTCTTACAACTATGATTTCCAAATTCATTATTCCAAACGAAGGGTGAAATTCAAATCGACGAATGCAATCTGAATTATGAATTCTGAAATACATTAATCAAAACGGAGAAAAATTATTTATGAAAAATTCTTAAATCTCGAAAAAGTAAATCCAAAATTCCAAAATTCCAAAAATTCTACTTCAATCACTGTTAAGTCGAAGTTGTAGTTAGAAATGGTGAATGAAAACCGTCCATCAAAATATCTACGTAGATGAATATCAAAATCTAATTCACTTTCAAAAATTCATTAAATTCAAACATGGAGAAATGGTGTGCTCTAAGGTTATCAAACTACTTCAAAAGCTACAGTAAATAAATCTTGTCATTCTACCGTTCGTTGCATCTTCAAGTTCAAGGGAAATACCGTGGTGATCCATGTTCGCCCTGCTTGTGAATCTCGATCTCCACTCCATTCCATCCGTGCATACAACTTCCTCGGGATTCGAGCTGCGTTCCCCCGGTCCTCGGATTCGAATACCAAGCTTCATGCTTTGGACTGGGTTGGCCCAAGTCTCATCCTTTTCAATTCTTCTTAGCGCAGATCTTCGAAGGCGTCTCCTCTTAAAATCGACGATTATTACTGAGCATTTTCGATTATTAGCCGTTATAATTTCGAATTGTTAATAATTTTGTAGCTGGTGTTATTGCTTCAGTTGCTCAAATTGCTCATCTTCCTCTATCAAATGTGTCTCAAGCGCATAATTATCTACTCCACACTATCCACTTCCATAATGCAATTATTCAACATTCCTCTCGAAAATGTATTGACAATCATAGTGTTAAGCAAAGAATGCAAGATTCCACTATTCATTAATATATCACCAATGTTCATGTAATCACGTAGCTGTAGAAATATCACTTGCGTGATGTCGTTGCTATGCAGTCGAATCCTAACTTGTAGTTTTATATAGACTTCAGTGCGAAGCACAATGTTCGTAGGACACTGCTGAAAACGTTCAATTTCTTAATAATGGCGCAGAATTGTAATGTTAACTACCTCAAATGTTCTCAATATATACTGGCGAAAGTCTGTTACAATATTATATTCTTGCTTTGCTTTCAATACGTTGCACTTGTATTATAATTCATCCGTGCGAAATATACTCGCGAATCGGCACTGTAATATAACGATAGTATTTCGGCTTGATCATGAGTCCGGCCGTACATGAATTCTGCCCACGATAGAGCCTCGCTCACGGTCAAGATTGCCCACACCCAATTAATGAACCATTCTGGGGTTAAATAGTCAAGCAGCACGTCAGCTCTCCCCGAGCGTTCAAAACGAAGAAGCGTCGATCTTGGGATGATTCCTCCCTCCTAAAACCCTTTTCACCGCCATTTCCTAAAATCATTGGGAACATTACGCGGTTACTTGCAAGATGCAAATATACATCGTGCAGCGTATTTCTCCACAAAATCATGATCTTGAAAATTTCCCTCCTTCCATTAAGTATCTTTCTATGTTGAAATATATCATTTACAAGTACTGGGAGTAATTATATTGTGAAAACAATTAACTCATGAGAAGCTTTCCATTTCAATAGACCTCCTCTAATTGGTCAATTAGCAGTATCCAATCACAATATTCCTTCCTTTGCATTGCTCATAATTCGCGGCAATTATTGTCTCTATGCGTCAAGGTGACCTAGTCTGACTTCCCATCATGCCATATTATCACGTGAGTTGTCCTGTCTTCACAGTAGAAACTCGTTCTTGACACAAATCCAGGATTCATATTTCAATGCTATTTACTTATCATGGGGACCGAAATTATGACAAATTTCTTCACAATCGGGTTCAGTGCTGTACCCATATTAATCATGAAGCTGACTTGTCGAAATCCGAAGATCAAGAATGGATCGTAGAATCTTGAAGGCCCCGGCTAGAAAACCTGAAAATCCTACCGACAAGCACTTCTACGATAAGCTCAACAGCACTATGATCGTGTTATGGACTAACTACTGTGGGTAGGGATGCAAACTACTTTCGGAGAGTGAGATCCTTACCAATATCTCGGGTCGGAATGGGTTAAAGGGTGCCATATACCATGATCCATTTCCATAACACTATCTCCTTAACAATTAATTAAAGTAAGTCACGCAACTCCGTCGTATAGAAAAGAACGAAACTAAATTTACTAACGAAAATCAATAATATAAATAAACACCTCCAATTAACAATAAAAATAAGGCTTGCAATCCTTCAAATGCATATGTGATAAGATCGCACATGATCATTATAAACGTAGACATCTCCTTCCCTCAAACTGGAGTTCGATAAATAAAATAAAAATATTTAAATGTTTATTGAATATGAATACTATAGCTCCACGCGCGAAATAAAAATAATTATTAACATTACTAATTGTTAATTTATACAACGTAGAACTCCCTACTAAAATAATAATACACCCATCAGCTGGACTACCATCCTCACCTCTCAGCTGTTCCGACCATTCCACCATTACAAATAGCGATCAGCTGTTTCCATTCACGGGTTCCACTCACACATCACCGAACCCTCAGTCATTCATTTATACAATCCACTAGTATTTTTACACTTTGTTATGTCTAAAACACCTTCAACTTAACATTAAACATCATCGGAGAATCATGCACATCTCCATTCCATGATCATTCACGTAAAATGTCACAATATATTGTCAATACAAGACAAACTTTCACTTACCTTTCAGTTCCACATCAAAAGTTCTCATCATACTTCAAAAACACGTAGATTAACATCTTGCACGCTTATTTACAAACCCTATAATAATTTATTATTATCTCGAATAATTTAAATGTTGAAGAAAATATTAAATAAAATTCAAATATTTATATAAAATATTTATAACGGATTATGCACACAAGTTTAAGTTTAGAACTGTCTAACCAGACTATTATTCAATAATAAATCCATCATTATTAATATTAATGTTTAAATAAATGTTTAAACGAATGTTTATAGGAGTACATTAACATGTTCACTTTGTAGGTTCACTTTATCAATACTGTCTTAGTTAGGGTTGCTCGTCAATTCCTGTCTAATATGGCCATTCAATTAAGCACAGTACATATGATTATTAATACGCAAATCGTAGATAATGATTTAATAAGAATTAGGTAACAAAGGTGATCAATCACCTCACTTCGCTTTTCCTAAAGCACTCTGCTCTGTCAATCCTTCAATATCGTTAACTACTAAATATGATTGAGATAAAACAAACTCACCTTAACAATCCAATGCTTCAATCAGCATGATCTTATTCTCAACAATACATAAATGAAATACTTCCAAAATACGGAATAACCCTTCGTATTTGAATCCAATATTTCCTCGCAGACCTCCTTCTCAATATATATGTATACGGTATGACATAACCTCGTATATTCCACAATAAAATTCCACAATAAAATTCCACACAACTTCATTACTACTGCTATCTCAAAATGTTAACATATTATTTGCATTTTCTTTGTTACTACAACATCACTTGTTGTCCGCGCTGTATTTCAATAAAATAGCTATCATTGAAGTTTGTAAAATGATTGACCTAGCGCAAGTTTACTCCACAAAGTTACTATGATCTTAAAAATTGTTGCTAATATTTAATAATTATACATTTATTCGTTCCTCCGTACTGATCTAACGTCAGAATTATGCATAATTGCAAAATCACGTCAACAACAATCCATGATGTTGCAAAAATGTTTAAAATAACATCACTGTTCATAAGAGTACGATTTATTAGAGTCATATCTGGATTTAGATGTTCCCTATATCTTAAATGTCGATAAATAATCTTCCAAGAAGATATATTTCTAAGATGAGTTAATTTAATGAAAGATCAAAGTCTTCAGAAAATTATAAAATAGTCAGCTGATATTACGAATATCATGTCAATCAAATGTATTCGTTTCGATATACTGCACGTAGCGTAACAATATAGAAAATGTTCTTGCCAGATCGTCAAAGCATTAATCAGACCAAATCACACATTGATATACAAGTCTGTAACTATCGATATATTCTTCCTCCTAAATATAATCGTCTTACAGAAAAGTACCCAACTTCATTAATCCAAATGAATGTTAAAAAGCGTCGAAGTAGAAATCTGAATAGAAATACAGATAATAAAAATCCAAATCGAAAGAAATAAATTTAAGACAAATTCTTAAATTATAGAAAACGATATACCATTAAAGTTATCTTGAAGTTACAAAACTGTAGACTCGAAATCATTATTGGAATGAAGAACAAAATCATCCAACATGAAATCCATAATTAAATAAAAATCGATGAAATTCGAAGTCATACAACAATCACAAAATATGGAAGAAAGGTGCTCAAATGGTTGCCAAACTACTCTAAACTACTAATAGAAAATTTCCTAGTTCTACCTTTGACGACTCTAGAAGCAGCAATAGGTATAAAAATACCATGATGATTCAGTATCTCGTAACAGGATAAGACTCGAACCCCGTGCCTCCTCTCCAGGCGGACAGCTATCTCGGGATGCGAACTCTCGTTCCCAGGATCTGCTACTGCTCCATCGGGCTGCGAACGGCTCTCCTCCTGGCTCCATGTATACCATGCTTCAGGCTTTAGAAGGGAGATCCCTGTCTGCTTCTATCTTCAAGAGATGAATTTTCTTTCGGCGTCGTTTCTTGTAGTTGACAATCATGTTTGAGCAATATCGTTTTTGACATTCACAATTTCTGACAATAAAGTTTTTCATAGTTGGTGAAAATAATGTAGGTCGAAATATGTTTGATGTAGATCGAAATAATTTTGAAGAAATTCAATGTCGATATTGTAGTTGCTCTGTGAAGTCAACTCACTTCTGTCGAATGTATTCCTGGCGCATATTAGAACTTATTCCATCTCTCCACTCTTCATAGTAATATAATTCAGCATTCCGCCGTAATTCTTTATAAAAATCATATTGGAAATCTCTTGAATAATATTCGCACTATTGATATGTGTTACCACAATGTTCATGAATGCACGTAGCTTGTATAATGTTAGTGGTTTCTAGTCGCTGCTAAGAAAGTTCGTTCACTGCTTGTAGCTTCGTAACTCGCCATACTACGAAGCAAAATGTTCAATCGGAACGCGCCCAACTTCACACGTAGTCTTCTCTTCGTCACAGAGTTATATGAAATACTGTTTCAAAATATCTGTAGAATCAACTAATGATTGTTCATTGTTCATATAATGTTTCAGTTTCACTTCGAAATACTTGAATATTGTTCCTTTCAATACACGAAACACGCAAGTTTGTCTGCTTAAGACTGTGGTATAATATTACTCTTGTCTCGGGTCCAGGCGTACATAAATCTGACCCGAACTGCGGTCGCGCTGCGTAGTCAAGCCTTCCCCGCACTTCGCTTGATCTGTATAGGCTGGGAAAAATGATCATCCAGCGACACGTCTGATACTCTCGAACGACAACGGAATAAGAACCTCAATTCTTGGCGTTATTCTCCCACCAAACCATTCCTCACCACCATTTTGCCAAATCGCGGGAAGAAGTGGCGGGTACCTGTACTTAGCAAAATACAGTGTATTGCATACTTCTCCTGCCATAATAATGTTTGATAAATTTAGGCGTATTTCCAAATCACAAAATCTCCTTCATACGTCCTAGAAATAATTCATTAATTATAATAATTAGGTGTCCCAGAGTCTTCCAATCATGAAAATCTCTTCTCATTGGTTAATCAATTCTATCCAATAAAGTAATTCATATCAGAACATCGCTAATTTTTGCGCGGTCATAGCTTGTTGCTAGGCGAAGTGACCCTGTTTGGAGTTCCCAGAATGCAATATATCACGAGCCCTCTTCTCGCTACTGTGTAGAAACTGGTTTTCATGCTCCCTTCCAGTATCTAAGTTTCAATGCAAATCACTGAAAATGAAAATAACTACAAATTTTACCAATAATAATACGAATTCGGGTTCATTACCATCCCGGCATTTGCCCGAAGACGAAGTGGGAAACCACGGTAAACCACTTCGTGGATGTCTGAGGTGGGAATCGAACCCTCTCTACTCATTTCGACCACCCTAGGCTGAGTAGACCCCGTTTCAGTCCTCATACCCCTTTTCAAATGTCGTGGCAGAGCCGGGAATCGAACCTCGGACCTCCAGGGTGGCAACTAAGTACGCGGACCACTACACCACGGAGGCGACAGTATTAATATTAATAATAATAATAATAATAAAATAATAATATTAAAATAATAATAATAAAATAATAATAATATCGTATGTGCTTACATTACATTCAACTCATAATCCTATGACTGAATGTGTAACATTAAGTGAAACATTATATTCGAATGTTATCCAGTGCCCAGTGAGAATAATGGACTAGACTCTTAACCACAAGCCACTCTCGGCCACAGAGACACGTGTATTTAACAGTAAAACACATGCGCACATGACCTGACTCGGCATGAATTATCAATGATCCTTTTAAGCCGGGGACTGACTGCAATGTAATCCTCAAAGCGAGCAAATGTTACATTACAAATTAATGCCAGCGCTGCGTAGCGAATGTTCATTTTGAATGCTCGATTCAGAACTGCTCCAAACTTTTATACAGTCTATGTTGTCGTTGTTGTTGATTCATTTAGGGGCTTCGTGACATCGTGGTGATGTAGCTCGGTGTATTTAAGTGTGTAATCCGTCTGATGCCCTGTGTCATTTGATGAGCAAATTAAAACGCACGGCTACGCCACAGGGCATTCCAAAAAAAGGAAGCTTTACGTCACCGTTAATCTTGCTATCATGAGCCAAGGGACCTCCTTTTTACTTGGAATCCGAATAACTTCAAAAATCTCACATGCATTGACCGAGAATCGAACCCGGTCCACCTTGGTGAGAGGCAAACAGCTTGACCGCTGTGCCACCACGTCCCCATCAGGTCATTTCAAATCTAGTTGAAACCACCCATTGATGATAAGATCCTGTTGAGCCACCAAATTGCGGGGATATTGATGTCTGTGTTTCACCCACTGTTCCAAATAGCCCCATACATTTTCTATGAGATTTAGATCGGGTGATTTAGTGGGCCAGACGACAGGGTCTCTGTATGTTTGTAAAACCTGTCACCTATGAGTGCATCCCTGTTGCTATCTTGGAAAATATGTTGTTGTTGATTATTTAAGGGCTTTGCGACATCATGGTCATGTAGCCACGTGTACATGGATGTGTGTAGAAGTTGCCTGAGAACCTGTATCACTGTGATGTCTTTACTAGTGTATATATTTGTTATCTAGGTAAGATTTGGTTAGGAAGCAGCTGCGGCCTTAAGTTAGGTACTGTTCGCCGCTGGATTTGTTCCACTCGTCATTCCAGACGACTACTTTAGCTTTTAACATTTCTGCAATATCTTCCTCAATATCCTCTTTAAGGATTTTATTATGATCTATAACTTGTGTACGTAAGGTTTCTACATTATTCTTTAACTCTGCCAGAGAAGCTGTAGTTTTTAACGCATCGTCTACAAAACGTGTCGTTAAAGCACCTATGTTTTCACTACACAGGGTCTTAGAAGCTTCCACCTCTCGCCTAATTTTATAAATGTCCCCTTGGACTTTCGTTACATTGACGAACATCGTGTTAACTTCTGTATGGATTTTACCTATGTCGGTCTGTACACCAGTAATATCTGCCTGCATGTTATTTATGTCTACCTGAACATTGGAGACATCGGACTGTACACCGTCTACTTTAGTCTGAACCATGGATACATCTCCCTGTACCTTTGCAACATCAGACCTAACATAATCGACTTCTGTCCGCACATTACCGACATCTGTCCGCACACTACCGACATCTGTCCGTACACCACTTACATCATCCTGTATCTGCTGTGAACTGGCCTGCAAACGCGTTACATTTACAACCATTTTAGGGGCACTAGTCTGTAGTCCCTCTAATGAAGTCTGAACTCCTTGAATTTCACCTTTAAAACTTTCTGTGACACTTTCTGCAACTTTATCTGTAATGGAGTCAACTACATTCTCCACTACTTGATCAACTACTGTGTCAAGATCCTCTTTACGCTCACGTTTCAGCTTTTCCAAGTCCTGCTTCGCCTCCTGAAATTTACTTTGCATATCTTTCATATTCACAGTTAAATTTTCCTTTATCTCACCTTTGACAACCTCTAAATTCTCCTTCATGTTCCGCTGCACCTTTTCCTGCATCTCCTCCAACATCTTCCTAACATCCTCTGCTGACATAATCACAATACAAATTTCCAACTGCTGTAGGGACATATTCAACAACATCTGAGCAACGCCTTCCTCCATGTATTTGGGCACCTTATTGTCTAAAAGTAACTTAATATTACCTTAGCATTAACTTATTAGATACCCCATGCTAAACAAACTTACTCATGGTGTTCGTTCTCTTGTGATTCGTTTTAAACTTACTACCATAAAAAACTCTACATTTACAATCATTAACACAAGTTAGCTTTATATTTAACATGACTAACAACTGCCATGAACCGGAAAAATAAAATAATCATCGAGATCATAGGTCGTTTTTCGAAACTTTCCACCTATATCACCTCTCTCGGGTTTTCCAAGATCTGATCTTTGCTTGAGTGCTACTTTACTAAAATCAACTCAAAAATACCTATATAATCACACTCACATCCATCCAAAATTGGACTAGACAACCCATGAAAATCCACAGCCTGCTTCCAGTCTCCAACCGGGTCAGGAATGGAATGAATGAAGCCCCATCTAACGGCGAGGATATGAAGTGTGCCGGCTGCCGAAGCCTGTCTCACTCCTCTGGGGCAATGATTAAATGAATGACAGATGAAATGAAATGATAGTGGAGAGTGTTGCTGGAATGAAATTGTGACAGGGAAAACCGGAGTGGGTAGATTATTGACTTGGGAATAACCTAACCACCAAGGGAAGATGATAAAGAGAAGGAGATGGGTTTCGGACTGGAGAAAAAGGATGGAGAAATAGGAGGAGAGTTTGACATCAGTTATGCCTAAGAGTTCTTGTTCAAATGCAACAAGTGGTGAAAACCCTATCAAGAAATCTATTTGCATTAACGAGGGCATGAACCTAGGAAGAGTTAGGAAAGCAGGATCTTGCCTAACCGTTATGTTTGAGAAATGATAAATCCAAAAACATATATTTAATTTATTTAACAATGCAAAAGAGTGTAATGAATTTAACAATGTTGGATAGTAGTTTTTTGACAAATATATAATTTAGATTTTGTAACAAATGGGGTCACAGACCTCCGAAAAACATCTAAAGTTTGCGCCAGGCAATTAACAATTCTTTTGGTTTCAAACCTTTATATGTTTTAAAATCCTCGCAAGATTTTGAAATGGAGAAGATAACATAAAAAAAATTAAGACAATTAAAGTGATTAAAGTTAGACAATAAATCGAGTACAAGGTGTGTACTTTAAGAAATTTCTAAGAAAATATCCTAGAAAGAGTAACAACTTCGGAAATAACAATAACATAAAGTACGAAGAATAAAAGAGAAGTTCCTATAACTTCTTATATTAAAGCTGAATTACTTTTTAGTAGTTATACAAATAGGGCAGGTCACTTAATGTGAAACCTGAAGAAAAAGTCGAAAGGAAGTTTCTAGACGTCCTATGTTTAAGTAGGAATCACGAGCCAAATGGGGCAAGTTTCCCTTTCGTGAAACCTAGAAATAACTCACTTATGAGTTGAAAGAATTGTATTCCCTAATTATAAGGGAGAAACAATGTAAGTTTGAAACGTGTACCAAACACGTAGTTATGCAGAAATTAATTAATGAGACATAAGCAAAGGGGGAGGGCACGTCTTTAGAGTGACACCTCATTGAAAAAGACCTAAAATAACAAGTTTATTATTTTGGTTTGTTAGTAAAGGGTTTGGGAAAGATCAACTGGGATTGAGGATGAGTGTTCATGGCAGTATTTATAATAATCGGACGATCGCGACGCGGTAGAAATGTTGAACAAGCACTGGTTTTCACTATAGTCTGTTA
The DNA here is from genome assembly GCA_946902985.2 of Meconema thalassinum. Lineage (NCBI taxonomy): Eukaryota > Metazoa > Arthropoda > Insecta > Orthoptera > Tettigoniidae > Meconema > Meconema thalassinum. The sequence goes on along the minus strand of OX336389.2, from coordinate 242,875,716 downwards.
AAATGGATGAAAAGTTCACTGTAGTAGCACGAAAGTTTATGGCAAAGAAAGTTATTGCAATGATGGAAAATAACTAGTTGCACTAGGTAGGCGAAAGTCTATTGCTTGAGAAAGTTGTAGATTACAGTTAAATGCGCCAGAGAAAATCCCAACGGAGGAAGAAAAGTTAGCTATTGAGCGTTAATTCATAAGGAAGATTCCTTAGTTTGAAGAAGTATTCACACATGTGAGTGGAAAATACATGACGGTATGACTGGTAGATTCTGGAAGGTTCCAGAGCAATCCTGACTGAAGAATAGGGCAAGAGTTATTCCAGCGGTGGAACGAACTAAGTATTTTATAGACAGTGGGTGTTCATTGGTATCCCACGTTGTGTCATTTAATGAGCATAAGAAATGCTGCTTTCTATTAAGGTTGGCTTAGACAGACAAAAGCCCAACATAGAAAATCCCACGAAGGATGATTATTGCCCCAAAATATAGTAATCTCACACTGCCTATAAAATGATCGTTAAAAACATGTAGTTATCAAAAGACGATGAGAATGAGGTTAAAACCTGAAGTCGGTACTTATCTTTGCTTCATGACGATGGTGAAGTTCCCTTTGACGGATAAACTTAAAGTTCCAACATGGCGTGGAATGAAGAGAATGCCTCTTTAATTGAGGAGGCTGGCTCTAGTTGAGCTTTGACTGACTAAGTCGACTGCCGACGTACAAGTGAGACACGCTCAGCGAAGCACAGACGGAACAGGGAAGGGAAAAGAGTGGGGGTAGGAAACAAAAGGAATACATATCAGAATAGACAACCTTGCAAAAATAAATGTTTTTCTTGATGAATGGTCTTCAAAGAGTTGATAGTAGGCGACACTATCGCAGCCTGGTGGGTGAAAAAGTAGACGAAGTTCTCTTGATCACGGAGATGATAGCTGGCGATGGCGACGAGATCTGGTGGCCATATTGATAAGGAAGTCCTCTTGCACAGGGAAGAATTGGGGAACTTCAGAGATTCGCTGCTAGATGACGCTAGGTGGGTCATGGAAGATATATATCTAGAACAGACTCATGAGTAAAATAAGAGGCATGACCAACAAGGAGAAATTAGAAGATCACTGTTGGTGTTTGAGAAAAAGGAAGGAATGAACAAGCAAAGAGCATTAAAAGTATACTCTAACTTAACGTGTATTCCAAGAATACACCAAGCTGGGAGGGTAAACACCAACAGAGATCAGGATAAACAATTAAACATTTAAAGGTAATGGAGCAATTAAAGACAGTGGTCTTGTGATCTGACCGTTGGTGGTCAAGATTCTGGCCACCCTGACTCTCCCATCCCTTCCAGGATAACACTCGGTCACTCTACCAGAAATCCAGACCAGGGGAGGAGAAACATTCCTAACCAGGACCAAGTCCCCCACTTTGATGTCGGGACTGGAAAGAAACCACTTCTGTCTCCGTTGCAAGGAAGTTAAATATTCCAAGTTCCACCTCTTCCAGAAAGAATTGCGGAGGGCTTCAAGTTTACGCCAAACAATAGGTAAATTAGATTCCCTGTAAGAGCTGGAAAGGGGAGGAGGGGCAGAAAGAGAAGTGCCTATAAGGAAGTGACCAGGTGTGAGTGGAAGCAGGTCATCAGGGTCATTGGAAAGTGGAGTTGAAGGGCCAGAATTGACAACTCCTTCAATCACAAAGTAGCTAGAAGCTGCGGGAAATATAGCTCTAGTAAAGATCGCGACAAGATGCGAAAGGAGAATAAACAAGTTTAAACAAAGCGTATAGAAACAAGTACATCGATTAAGGATAAGAATATACCAAATAAACAAAGGAACTATGCGAGTAGGAGGAAAGAACGCCATAGGTAACAACAATCTAGTAGCCATGAACAATGACCTCAAGTTATAATAAGCATCAAAGGGGTTAATCAGAAAAATACTTAAGTCAGCGAGAAACGCGACGTGACAAGCATAAATACAAAAACACATCGAATGTAACGACGAGAAAAAAAAGTTTGTTCATCAATGAACAATAAAAGTGCAAAATATGTAAGCAAGGTGCAATATATGAGCGCGTAAAAAATATGCAACGATGTTATGAAACAGGAATCGAAGCAGCTATAGGATACGAGCGTGAGCAAGTGGGAGACATAGGTATGAACGACCTTGACCCACATAGTACAGCGAGATAACGAATATAAATAGCTGAAAGAGTCCTTGACCAGAACAAGTTTATTTTGGGAAGGAGGTGGGCAGCTTCCGAAATTACGGGAGCAACTCGCAAGACAATGGTTGGCAGTCAGCCTAAGTTGAGATAAGGAAAACTTGCTCTGACCTTTGGCAAGCATAAAGGAAATAAACGGCAGCTTGGCCTTTGCCGAGCTTGTATACAAACAAGATTGACAAACATGCAGTTCGAAATAAACAAACAAAACAAGTGTAATCAACCGAGACTTAAAGCGGATATTCAGGTAACACGGCATGCAGTCAATCGTAGCTTGGACGTGAAAAACCAATTTAGAGACATATAAAATAAAGTAAGAAATCAATTTCGCATAATTTTGAGGATCACGGAATCCGACAATTTTCAACAGAAAAAAGCTTAAATCTTCCGAACAAAGAAGAGAAGCTGGGACATTGAGAAGGAGTTTATGCGTAAGAATAGTTATTCTAGATGCTAGAGAATTCAGATTTTCAAGCGGTTTCAAAAGCGGCTTCCGATTGTGTGGAAGGGGGAAGGAGACGGCCGTGGCCTTCCTACTAAATAGCGAAAGAAGTGAAACATAGCTTACAGCGAAATGATGGTGACTGATAGCCATGGTTTTACACAAGGGGAAGATAGTTTTCGATAGAAAGTTTAAGCAATTACCTGCTATAAAAAATGACATGAGAAAGTAAACTAAGTGACACAAGGCGAGGCGAACTTGAATTGCCATTTTATGCGGGAATAAGGCAAAACCATTTAAACAACTTACAAAGGTGGCGTAGTTGTTTACAATGAGACATCGTTTCGGCAAGTGTTTTTCAAATGTATCGAGATCGAAAACATAAGTGTTCTCTTTTTCAGAAATGGGATTTATATCAGCTGTAACAAAATGACATTGCGATTTGGTTTGAAGACTGGGATGTTGGATTTCACCAGTAATAACCCAACCAAAATCGGTGTCTCTGGCGACCACGTTTGAAGATAGCCTACGGGTTTGTTTACGAAGGCAATTCCAGAAAATATTGGCAATGAAAAGTATATCAATGGGACCTTGAGCATTAAACTGAGGATCAGCTAACCTTAAGTGCGAAGGAATCTTTAAACCGGAAGTATTAATAGAACTGCTAGGAATGTCCTTGCCAATACTGGTAAGAATGAGACAGTTTAAGTTAAGATTGGTGTTTCTTTGACAAATGTCTCTGATTTTCAATTTTGAAGACTGCAAGGCTTGAGTTTTCAAATTGTCAATGCCGGATACATTGATGGAAGTAGGTGATGAAGAAAGACCTAGTTTTTAAATTAACGATTGCGAAACAAAGTTGTGAGTTGAAGCGGAATCGAGAAGACCGCGAGTTCGAACCCAATTTCCAAATTTATCTTGGATTTCGAATTGTACAGTGGACAAAAGGACTTGCACACTGTGAGACGTTTCGGCGTTAGAAATACAGGAAGAAGCATTAGTTTGTTCGGAGCTGCTCTGCATGGAGTTTGAAGAAGCAGGTACTAATGACCTCGATTGATCATGAACGTGCATTAAAGAATGATGCGGTCTTTTGCAATGAAAACAGAGGTTGGATGACGTACAATTAGAAGAAGAATGCTTAGGTGACAAGCAGTTTTGGCAATATTTACTATTGAAGACAAACTTCCTTCTGTCTTCAACAGACAATTCTTTATAGGATTTGCACGAGTACAAAGTGTGAAACTTTTTACAGAGCGTGCATTTTAAAGATTTGTTGAGCGGCCTGATATGTTCTCTTGGATGGTTGAAAGAGGCAGAACGGGTTTGCTTGTTCTCGACAGAAGGGGGCTGATGACCATTTGAAGAGACAAGTTTTTTCTCAAGAATGTGACACTGATGACTCATTTCGACATTTTCGCACTGAAATGAGAGTGATGTAAGGACTTGGCACCGGCTGTTGAGAAACGAGATGAGGTGTTCGAACGAATATTCCTCCTTGCGAGTGAGTTCGATTTCCCGAGCCTTTAATGTCGAAAAATCGAATCTGGATGTAGCTAGATGAATAAGGACGGTGTCCCAAGTTTGGACTGGCTGCTTGAGTTGATATAACGCTCTAACATTTAATTGCATGGAGTCCAACAGGTCTCTTAAAGAGGTGACGTCATTAGGTTTTACGACTGGCAGGTTGAACAGACAGCGAATGTGGCGAGCCACACACAAACGTAAATAACCATATCTCTCTTTAAGGAGATTAAAGGCGATGTGGTAGTTATCTGCGCTTTAAGGCAGTGACTCAACCAAGGCCAAGGCCTCGCCTTCCAAGGACGCATGCAGGAAATAGAACTTATAAATGTCGAGAATGTCTGAGTTTTCATGAATGAGGGAGCAGTAAAGTTCATAAAAGGAATACCATTCACCTTCCTGGCCTGAGAAGTGAGGTAGAGTTATCTTAGGAAGTAAAGGTTTCGGTTTATCCTTATGAACTGAAGCGGGTGCGAACTGGGCCGGATTGATGACCCTAGTGTCCGGTTCTGAGATACTGCGGATCAGTTGGTGGGCCTTGGCAATCCCTTCAAAATACAAGGGTTCAACCTCGCCCCGATCCGTTTGAAGTTCTGGGCAAGCGGATTCAATCTCGGTTTGAATTTGATCATAGTAATCATAGGACCGTTCGTACAACTTAAGGCGTTGTGTCAAGACGTCTAGATCACACTCGGCGGGATTTATTTTGTTAATGAAATTTCTAAACCTGGTGAGTTGCCCTTTGTAGGAAGAACGTCTGGCAATGAGATTTTCATCCTTTTCAGTAAGAGCCATGACAAAGTAGGTAAATTAAAGTATAAATTACGAAACTGTGGAACCTTGCAAATGCTCTCAGGCTGGCAGCAGCAAATAAGTTGAAAGAAGGGGACACACCAAAGGAGACAGGAGCGGCCTCTTTCCACTTCACAGGCTTTGCACGATGTAGTTATAGCTGAAAGATTCAAAGCAGATATTAATAATTTGCAAGGTATTGTCGAATAACCCTTGAGAAAAAAAGAAAATGACAAATGGACGCTCCCGGGTTTCTGGGACCAAATTTTGGGTAGATTATTGACTTGGGAATAACCTAACCACCAAGGGAAGATGATAAAGAGAAGGAGATGGGTTTCGGACTGGAGAAAAAGGATGGAGAAATAGGAGGAGAGTTTGACATCAGTTATGCCTAAGAGTTCTTGTTCAAATGCAACAAGTGGTGAAAACCCTATCAAGAAATCTATTTGCATTAACGAGGGCACGAACCAAGGAAGAGTTAGGAAAGCAGGATCTTGCCTAACCGTTATGTTTGAGAAATGATAAATCCGAAAACAAATATTTAATTTATTTAACAATGCAAAAGAGTGTAATGAATTTAACAATGTTGGATAGTAGTTTTTTGACAAATATATAATTTAGATTTTGTAACAAATGGGGTCACAGACCTCCGAAAAACATCTAAAGTTTGCGCCAGGCAATTAACAATTCTTTTGGTTTCAAACCTTATATATGTTTTAAAATCCTCGCAAGATTTTGAAATGACGAAGATAACATAAAAAATTTAAAGACAATTAAAGTGATTAAAGTTAGACAATAAATCGAGTACAAGGTGTGTACTTTAAGAAATTTCTAAGAAAATATCCTAGAAAGAGTAACAACTTCGGAAATAACAATAACAAAAAGTAGGAAGAATAAAAGAGAAGTTCCTATAACTTCTTATATTAATGCTGAATTACTTTTTAGTAGTTATACAAATAGGGCAGGTCACTTAATGTGAAACCTGAAGAAAAAGTCGAAAGGAAGTTTCTAGACGTCCTATGTTTAAGTAGGAATCACGAGCCAAATGGGGCAAGTTTCCCTTTCGTGAAACCTAGAAATAACTCACTTATGAGTTGAAAGAATTGTATTCCCTAATTATAAGGGAGAAACAATGTAAGTTTGAAACGTGTACCAAACACGTAGTTATGCAGAAATTAATTAATGAGACATAAGCAAAGGGGGAGGGCACGTCTTTAGAGTGACACCTCATTGAAAAAGACCTAAAATAACAAGTTTATTATTTTGGTTTGTTAGTAAAGGGTTTGGGAAAGATCAACTGGGATTGAGGATGAGTGTTCATGGCCGTATTTATAATAATCGGACGATCGCGACGCGGTAGAAATGTTGAACAAGCACTGGTTTTCACTATAGTCTGTTAAAATGGATGAAAAGTTCACTGTAGTAGCACGAAAGTTTATGGCAAAGAAAGTTATTGCAATGATGGAAAATAACTAGTTGCACTAGGTAGGCGAAAGTCTATTGCTTGAGAAAGTTGTAAATTACAGTTAAATGCGCCAGAGAAAATCCCAACGGAGGAAGAAAAGTTAGCTATTGAGCGTTAATTCATAAGGAAGATTCCTTAGTTTGAAAAAGTATTCACACATGTGAGTGGAAAATACATGACGGTATGACTGGTAGATTCTGGAAGGTTCCAGAGCAATCCTGACTGAAGAATAGGGCAAGAGTTATTCCAGCGGTGGAACGAACTAAGTATTTTATAGACAGTGGGTGTTCATTGGTATCCCACGTTGTGTCATTTAACGAGCATAAGAAATGCTGCTTTCTATTAAGGTTGGCTTAGACAGACAAAAGCCCAACATAGAAAATCCCACGAAGGATGATTATTGCCCCAAAATATAGTAATCTCACACTGCCTATAAAATGATCGTTAAAAACATGTAGTTATCAAAAGACGATGAGAATGAGGTTAAAACCTGAAGTCGGTACTTATCTTTGCTTCATGACGATGGTGAAGTTCCCTTTGACGGATAAACTTAAAGTTCCAACATGGCGTGGAATGAAGAGAATGCCTCTTTAATTGAGGAGGCTGGCTCTAGTTGAGCTTTGACTGACTAAGTCGACTGCCGACGTACAAGTGAGACACGCTCAGCGAAGCACAGACGGAACAGGGAAGGGAAAAGAGTGGGGGTAGGAAACAAAAGGAATACATATCAGAATAGACAACCTTGCAAAAATAAATGTTTTTCTTGATGAATGGTCTTCAAAGAGTTGATAGTAGGCGACACTATCGCAGCCTGGTGGGTGAAAAAGTAGACGAAGTTCTCTTGATCACGGAGATGATAGCTGACGATGGCGACGAGATCTGGTGGCCAGATTGATAAGGAAGTCCTCTTGCACAGGGAAGAATTGGGGAACTTCAGAGATTCGCTGCTAGATGACGCTAGGTGGGTCATGGAAGATATATATCTAGAACAGACTTATGAGTAAAATAAGAGGCATGACCAACAAGGAGAAATTAGAAGATCACTGTTGGTGTTTGAGAAAAAGGAAGGAATGAACAAGCAAAGAGCATTAAAAGTATACTCTAACTTACCGTGTATTCCAAGAATACACCACGGAGTACCCGGAGAAAACCCTGTCTGCCTCCGTTTTGTCCAGCACAGATCTCAGACTAGACAACCCATACGTCTGGTAATTATTTATTTCACTAGAAATGTTTAAACCAAGAAAATCTAGAGGCTCGACGAAGCTACAGTAATTTCGTAGTCCCTAAGTTTAGGGCACCATCCCTACTGTACCCGTAAATTCGGGAAGTTGCCTGTCGGATTATCCATAGCCCAGCTGGATTGCCTATTTCTAATAGCACTGGCAAATTACTTCATTAGAAATCGCTCCAACAAGGACTTCAGGAATTTACATAAAGTATGCAGCAAGGATATTGTGGATAACAACAAAATATACGGGGCTCACTTGATCACCTACCTTTCGTTTCTCTTCTCTCGGGGTTCTCGTATGGAACTCAGCTTCGCCTGAAAAGGGGATCCACAATACCTGTTTCCTCATATTTAAAAGGAATCACTCGCAGACGACCAAGAACAACGAACTGTGTATATATATTTAAACATGAGTAAACTGTATCTAACATTAAACAATAAATAACAATAAACAATATTAATAAAATAATCCATACATTCATACTCGCTCCTCATCCACTACACACATACTACTGCGTTTACTGAACTGTAAATTAAAATCACAAAAATTTTGAAAGGTCTAGGCCTGCTATAAGTGATAAAAACATTTAACAAAAATTCCTGCCTCGACAGCATTCCTTTCAGAGGTTACTACGGCTGCCACGCGTCTCGTAATGCACCTGCTTACTCTGTTTCATTGATACAAATGACAACCAAGTGTCGCGCCGTGAAACTATTTCCATTAACAAGGTTGTGACTTGTCACAAAGCTGCACGTTATAAAATAGACTGGCCTTGAATTCCTAACTGTACACATCTCCGCTCATATTTGCTTGTATAAACGCTGTCTGGCGCGCGTCTAGTAGCCTCGTTTAAAATTTACATTCTGGCTTTATAAAAATGCTTGTAACTCATACAATACTCTAACAATCTGTCTAAAAATTTAATACTATCTTACTTTCACACTCCGAGTCGTTCTAGAACCGGCCAGGTTGTTCAATCATTCTTAACAACTGGCAATCATCCATTCTAAAAACATTCACTCGAAAAGTACACTATAATACAAAAACATCCTACTAATTAATCATTATAAAATTATTTAACTAATTAAATAATTATGAAAAATTATTTACTGGTAACCTGATCGTTATCACAAACGATATTTAACGCTATCAACACGTTATCTGCGAGAATCTTGGTTCTCTCTCAAAATACAACTTGTAGTTAAATATATATAATGTTTTCTCAACATAAAGTTTTCTTAACACTCATCAGTGTTCAATATACTGCACACACAATGTCTTAGATAGGTTTTTATACAATATCTGTCAAATACATTCAACCAGCAAAGAACAACTGCACGTTTCTATACAACTGTGTGATTTAATAAAGATTTAATAAAGGTATGAGTGGCATAAGTAGACAACCTTTCTCTAATTGTTTTCCGTTCATACCCTCGTGTCAACACAGCTAAAACGTTACTTCAAATGTACTGGAGTTCTCACAATGACACCTTTACGATCCATGCCACGTTCTCATCAAAAGAACTATACTTCATTAACTTCCCTTAAAATGCGGAACACCATCGCATGAGCTCAGACATAGCTCCTTAACACCTCTTATAATACTGTATATGGTATAAACAAATACCCTGTACTATGCTAAACAATAACTAAATACTGATTAATTGTTATTAACATTTCTTCTGTAGAACTCCTTCAATTAATGGCATAATCATCAGCGTCGTCACACTCGACTACTGATCTACAAAAATACATCCTTCAGTTCTTCAAAGAAAACTTCCATAAATAAAAGACGACTTTAGACTGTCGTGAATGACCTCCCTGAGTTTACTTCACAAAAAGATAACTAATTGTTAACTCATCTGTCACAAATACATGTAATAAAAATACTAATTCTGTTTCACCATACTAGTCAAGCTTTAAATTGCACGTCATTGTAATATCAGGTCTACATTATGACGTGATATTACTCATATAATGTATAAATAACCACACATGGTATTTATAATGTCTAATAGAATTCAATCTTGACCGGGATAAACTACCTTTGAATTCCTAGTCAAAGATATAAATTATCTTCTATAAAGAGATATTTCCTAAAACAATTAATTGACTAAAGCTTTAAGCTTTTTAAAATAAAGTAAGGATTGTCAGTTTCGCAATGTCTTTCCATTCTGCACGGAGAATGTATATGAGTTTATGACTTCAGTCTTATGAAACGACTAGTTCTTGCTAGATCGCCGTACAGTTTATATACAATAATGATATTACGATATCATTCGACGTTTCTTCTGGTCTTGAAGTTGATACAATAAAGTGCCCAAATTAAATTATTGAAAAGAATTTAATTTGCATCCATGACACAATGTCAGAATCCTTGGTTCAAATAAAAATTAAAATGCGACAGTCTTACATAAGGAAATCTGATTCCTCGAACAAAATCTGAAGGTCAGTTCAACAACTGACCCGTAGAATAAAAATTGAAAAATAGATGAATGACAATCATCTCAAATAATCTTCAAGCATAAAAATCTTGATACACATATGAAGTGTAAGTTTACATCGTAACACTGAAATACATAAAATACGGAGTAAGGACGTCTGCTCAGAATGTCACTAATCAAGCTCTATACTACAAATAAATAACACTGCTACCTTATTTTTGACGACATCATGAAGATCTGGGTAAGTATTTGCAAAATACTTAGGTATTTCCTCAGTCCAATATACTGAGATGGACCTCCATTCGAAACATCGGACCAGCGACCTCGGATCTGAGAAAACGTTACCTCTCCGGTGATCACCAACCTCCGTCTGGAATCAAACGACTTCCTTCTGGCATATTCTTCTGGGTTGCCGGGACTTTCCCTGGCATATTGACTATCTTCTTCTGTAGGATCTTCATTCTCTGTCGCAAATATATATCAGCATCATCGTTGAGTAATTATTTTATTGAAATATTCGTGTGGGTGGTGAATGAATTATTTCTATATCTAATCGTTGTTCTATTAGTGTTCGTAAACTGACGAAAATGTACAAGATGTAAAGTACACAACGTCTGTATTCTGAAATACATTGTCTAACGAAGCTCCATTGTTGTATCTTAACTCTGCATTAAATATGTCCCTGGCGCATGACTTCTTAGTTCGACATCTCAATCATGTTAATAATGTTGAATGATACTAGTCGATAAACATTAACAGCCATAATAATAATGGTTCGAATTATGACGCTCAACTTCTGATATAATATAGTATTCGAACTGTACTATCTATAAATTCACTCGGCCGAAGTATAATCTCAAATATAAATGAGATATCCTATTATCAAGACTCCTTTCAACTTCGCCTAATTTACTAGCACGGGGATCTCCACTATTCAACCCTGCTACCGAATCGTCTCCAAGAGTCGTCTATCACCGCACTCGGACTAAGGCTTTGGGATCTCAGTTAACCCAAGAAGCACTTCCTCTCTCTTCTAAGTCTATAGGAATAAGAGCTCCGATGCCTGGGTCTCCCTCCCCAAGTCGAAAACTTGGCGGCCATATCAGTCTCCCACCATAATTTTAGCGCGCACATGAACAATGCTTATTACTGCGTAGTTCAACCGTTCTGCGGCTTTTAAAGTATCAGACATATTTTCTTTTAATATTCCTTACATTGCCAATAAAGAAAATCTCCTGCTAAGGGCCTAAATGCATAATTTCATCAAATTATTTAGTTGAAGTTAATCCCGTCTTCAATAAGACCTCTTCTCATTGGCTCTGGGCTGATATTCAATAGCATAATTTATAACAATATTTATTATACTTAATAGCTAATTCACTGTTGCTATGTCGATTTCAACCTTCTAGAAACTTCTGTTGCGCAACATATCACGTGATTGGAATCTCCCCACTGCCTCGAGCTTGTAACACGAATGACTTGTGTCACACTTCCAGCATTTATATTTGCATGTAAATTTTTATCATGGGCTTGGAAAGTACTCTCATTTAATTCCCAAATAATTCAATTTTTGGGGGCAGTACCATCCCGGCATTTGCCTGGAGTAGAAGTGGGTAGACCACGGAAAACTACTTCCATGATGGCTGAGGAAGGAATCGAACACACCTCTCAGTTTTGTGTACCCCGTTTCAGCCCTCAGACCAGAATTAAATTTCTTGCCAGAGCCAGGAATTGAACGCGGGCCACCGCGGTGACAGCCAATAATGCTAGCCAGTACGCAACGAGGCGGACTTTGAAAAATATGAGTGTCCGCCATTAAGATATTGAATGGTCACCGAGAGTGTTAGAACCCGGTACGTGTTCACGGTGACCTTAATGAGTGGGCCCAAATCACGCTACGAAAAACCACCAAAACAGCAACACACGGTGAGTTAAATGCATTATTGGGCCGTCGCGTCGATACACTAAAAGCCTTGCATCATTTGAATACAAACAAAATCACGACTCATCGGACACGCTACTCTCCTCCAGTCATCGACTACTGTACCCACTTTCGGTATTGTTTGGTCCATTGAGGACGTCTGTTGAAGACTGGCCCACACACACTACTTCACTGTCATAGACATATGTCAGCGGTAAAACATGGCTGCCTGGTACCATTGCTGCACCATCCAAAGTGCCTTGTCTGAGTCTGATTGTGAGAACCTACTGTCATGCTCGTCAATGCCCTGAGGTAGGGAAGAATTCGGCCCTCTCCCCTCACCGCTCTATATTTCTCTCCTACTGCTGAAGTAGGGGAGCAAGGATAGTTTTAAATAGTGTCATGACCGCCGCGTGAGTACAAACTGATATCTTGCGAACCCATGGTCGGAATTTAACAAATAAGGTGTCGTTGCACTCGAGCTGACGGGGGCTCTGCTATGGACCACTCATTATATTTTTTTAAAAATTTGGAAACTCGATTTTGGGGTAAAAAAGTGTTTTTTGTGATTTTTGCTGATATCTCACGAACCAATAAGGCTAGAGACTTGTATGAGGTGTCATTTTTTTCGTCGCGTTGCCCTCTTTCCGAGAATGCCTGTGTGCACTCAGCCTCGTGAGGACAATTGAGTAGCTGTCTGAGAGTAAGACAGCGCCCCGATCACGAATACCAAGATTAACGGCCGAGGGGACCCGACGCGCTGATCACGCGACACCCCAATATCTGCAGGCCAAATGGCTGGGCAGCGGTCGCTTGGTCGGCCTTAGCCCGTCATGGGTTGTATAGTGCCAGGGGTTGACTTGACCTATGAATGATTATTTTAATAATGTAATGCTAATGAACCTTAAATTTGTAGTTATTGAAAAGGGAATTAATGATTTTTTATTTGTATGCAGATAACCGGTATACGTCACATGTCTGAGAGAGAAGAAACCATTGCACTTTTGAGCCCACTAGAAGGAAACAGCAAGTAGCCGGAACAAGCCCAGGTGAGATTTTTCAAACTAACTTGTTCCATTTTTTGTTTGATATTTTATTTTTATGAAATGCATGTATTAACCTGAATTTAGGTATTAATGTCGGTGTATTTTATTTATTTTTAGAAAATTGCGAAGAATAGCTTTACTGCTGTAGCAGTCGCTGAAAACCCGAGACGCACTAGAGTGGAACCATTGCCAAAGAGTGAACTATTTAAAACTCAGGTAAGCCTAACTTAAAATGCTATCCCATTTTACCACTATTGAAACCCCTAGACAAAAAATGCATTATCTGTACATGACTGGGACGATGATTGCTTTATTTATTAATGGCTATGTATTGGCAACCGATAGAAGACCACATTGGTTGTTGACCGGGAAAGGTACAAGACCTTATTGGAATTTTTGAAAACAAAATTTTAAATTCAACTGATGGGTGGTTCCCTATGGACTCAACGAATATCCACGGGTTTGAACAAGATAATCCGGACAAAACGACATGACATTCATTTTTTTGTTTATATATTGGTTAAAGGGGGATATGAATGACTGCAGCTATTTTTTAATGAAGTAGATGGGTTACTGTTCATGACAACTTACAATTTATTTTAATGGTGTTTTGATCTGTTTAATGCTAATTAACGTTAAAGTTTTATTTACAAGTATTGATTGATTAATTGATTCATTGAGTGATGGATTATTTTGTTTGTTTTTAGGTGTGGTCATGCGCCATTAACGTAGTGAACAGACAGTGAACAAGCATGCATTATGCTTTAAAAGTATTCCGTGCTCTTGTGCAACGTTAATAACATACAATAAAAATAAAAATAAAAAGTTTTATTATAACACATAGCTTTAGCACCAAATACAACAAGTGAGCAAGTCGGTTTACCACGTGGGTTAAATTTAAAATCAGAAAACGATCGTTGGTTAACATTTGAATCCTGGCCTGTAGGCCTTTTGTCAACACATAGACTTGCAGGAGCCGGTTTTTATTACTTGAACCGAGAAGATGCTGTGCGTTGTGTCTATTGTCATATTGAACTTTCACACTGGGAAGAAGGGGATGATCCCTTTAGAGACCATTTGCAATGGTCTCCTCATTGTCCTTATATGCTTGGAAAACAAGTGGGTAACATACCAGTGTATCCATTTTACCGAACCACAAGGCCATTCGCTACTACTTACGTTGCTGAATCACAAATAAATAATAATAATAATAATATTACCAGCCAACGGTAGTGTCGATATATGTGGTCCATATGCCATAAACAGTGTTCAATTGGCATGTGCTTTTGAAAAATTGGGAGTTTGCAAGACTAAAGCACTAGCACACCCTGAGCACAGCTCTGTTGAAAAACGTTTAGAATCTTATAAAAATGTTTGGCCATTAATATTAAAACACCTTACAAAACAGCTAAGTGAAGCTGGATTTTTAATACTGGCAAAGGTGATAAAACAATATGTTTTCATTGTGGATTTGCTTTAATGGATTGGCAGATCACTGATGACCCTTTTGTGGAACACGCTCGTTGGTTACCTTCCTGAGGATACTTGGTGTTGCTTAAAGGTCAGGAATTTGTGAACACTATTTGTGAACAAAATGTGATTGCAGAAGAAGATATAAAAGTGCCATTAGAGTTAGAACACGTGGTACAAATACATGAGGGTGAAAAAAAGATGTGTCTGACCAACAAATACAAAAGTGTGACCAAAAATTATGTAAAATTTGTTATCATGAAGAACTAGGTGTTGTATTTTTGCCTTGTGTATACTTGATAGCCTGTGTCAAGTGTGCATTAGCACTTAACATTTGTGCTATATGCCGAAAAGTATATCTGCTACAGTTAGGGTATTTGTTGCATGAACAGTATAATTTATTAGCAATGCATAGTGCAAAATACCTATATGCATAATATTATTACAAGCTGTTGTAGTGTGTAATAAATATGCTTTGGTTTTGTTTATAGACTACTACAATGAATATTTTGAATGCTGTGGGACAAGCATGTGGCTTAGAGACAAAGAAGCTCAGCGAATTGCCAACGCATATACCATTCCGTATTATCAAGATTCGGAAATTGAAAACAGCATATGGTGATCGTGTACTTTGTGTATGCGAAATTTTTGAGACATTTTTGCCTACTCGATTTAATGATATGTCGGAGAGAGTTTTTGATGAAGTGAATAATGCTGTACAACCTGTGCACTTAATTTATGAAGGTTTTAAAAACCTTTTAATTAAATAAAAAAAGCAAATGTGAAATAATAATGGAAAATATAAGTGTTCACAATAAACTGAAAGAAAAATATGTGTATTGAATAATAATGTTTTAGTTTCTAGTATTGTCTTAAAAACAATATGATAGAACCAAAAAATGTCTATAAAGTTTGTAAATAAATGTAAATCATGTTACAATGTTGTTTTATTTTATACAAAGTTAGAATATTTAACATTGCAGAGTTTACATGATTATGACAATTGATGCACATTGAATACAACTCCTTCTCTCTTTACGATAGTCTGTTATAATCTTTAAACACAAGGCTTGTTGTAGATCTTTTTATAGCAATGTCCATTCACTGTTGTTTTCTAAAACTGGGGAAGCCGCAATGGTTTTATAGGGTTAAAAACCTTATTGTTATTACTTTTTGTCATTTTGTTCCTCTTACAATACTACGGGACCTTTTTGCATATCAAGAGCAATACTGCCGTTTTGCATATCAAGGCAGATGACCTAGCTGTTCCACTCTTTAAAACAACAACAACACTACCACTTGCATAGTTTGTGATGTTGAGGGCTCTTGCGACGTGGAAGATGGATTAAACATCACTTTTAGAACAGGGGTTGAACGTTGCTGATTAAACAATCCACTATTTTGAGTAGCAATATGGTTTTCTTGATTTTTTGTCGACAGCAACTGTGTTTCATGCAGTACACTACATTGATGATCACTGACACATAAAACCTCACTATTCTTACTTTTTAGGTCACCACGACAATGTTTGGAACATTGTTTTGAACAACGCTAAATAACAGTTCCATTTTTATCGGTTCGTTTCACAATATATGAATATCCTTTTTAGTATGCATAAGGCTTACCATACCTAGTCACTGATACTTCCATGTCAACTGTCAAGCATAGACTAAGCTCTAGTAAAAGTCAACTTGGTAATAAGAATAATAGTTTAATGTGAGAGCAAATATGGATCCAAAGAGTTGAGGTAAAAGTGGAAGCAAATAAGCAAATATAAGAACCAAGAGTGGGGGCAAAAGTGATAGCAAAGTGGTAGACCCATTACACAATAATTTTGGCACAACGAAGCTCTTATTCAATTTCTTTGATTTCCCAATCGTGACCGGTATGCCCAGCTTGTTGTAAAGCATGCAAGTGCCGAAGCCGTTGAATTAGCTGACTGGGTTTGTTCCAGTATACGAATTTAAGAAATGATTTTTAGGTTTAAACGATGCATTACCATTATCATCATCATCATCATCATCATCATCATCATTATCATCATCATCACCATCATCACTATTACTATATACTCCTTTTTCATCCTCTTGATGTCTGGCTGCGTGGCTCAGGGGTAACGTTCTCGCTTGCTGACCCCAAGGTTGCAGGTTCGAAACCTGGCGCAGTCAGCTGGCATTTGAGGGTGCGCAAATGCGAGGGAGCCGTGTCAGTAGATTTACTGGCACGTTAAAGATCCCCTTCGGGGCAAAATTCCGGCACCCCGGCGTCTCTAAAAGCCAGTGTAGTTAAAAGGGACGTAAAACCAATAACATTATTATTACATCCTCTTGCAATACCACCTCATTTATAGTCTGCGTTGACTTTGATAGTGTTGACAACTGTCCTAACATGACTTTTTGAGGACATGGTAAGAGCTTTTGAACAAACACTGCGCTATCTTTAGTCGCAATGTCGTTTCCTTGAACTTGCTTTTTAGCTTTTGATAATTTTTTGTAAACATCAACCGTGGTTCGTTTGGAGCACTACATTGATGAACACTCACACATAATGCCTTTCCATTTTTACTTTTCAGATTGCCTCGACATTTTGTTGACCTCTCTTTTGAGCATCGCCAGAATATTATTCCTTTCTCATTCTGACGATTATAGTTATAAGAGTAGCCTTGATAGGGTGCACTTTGCCTACCTTTGTTGGTTGTAGTAAGTTCCATAGTAGTAGACCTGTCAGTACGATGTTCACACCACAAAGTTTACAACTGTTTTGGTGATGGAGTGACTAACCATAAACTTATATATTGTCTTATGTGATGGCTTTTGTGTTGGCTTTTGTGTTGGCTTTTGTGTTGGCTTCTGTGTTGGTTTTTTATTGGCTTTTGTATTGGCTTATTTGACAAGTTATTTTTGTCAATGTATTTAGTGGATTTTTCTTGGTCTTGGAAAGTATCTGAAAGAGAGGGAATATTTAAAGACATAACCTCAGCTCACCTAATATAACCTAACTTCACCTAACCTAACCTAACTTTACCTCACCCCACCTAACCTAACCTAACCTGACTTCACCTAACCTTACCTAACGTAACCTAACTTTACCTAACCCACCTAACCTAACCTAACCTAACCTACCTTCACCTAACCTAATCTGACCTAACTTCACCTAACCTAACCTAACCTAACTTCACCTAACCTAACCTAACCTAACCTAACCTCACCTAACCTAACCTAACCTAACTAACCTAAATTTATCTAACCTAACCTTTCAACTCTCAGATGATAATTAAATTCTGTGCATAGTTGAGTTGGAACCCAAGACCTCAGGGGTAAAAACCAATTATTTTTGGTGACTTATTTTGGTAGCTTATTTTGATGGCTAACCTAACTTTACCTTACCTAACCTAACCTCAGCTCACTTCGGCTATCACTAGTGAGTGTTCATATCCTCCGCTAGGTAGCATGCTATCAGTTCAGGTAGTGCTCATATTTACCGCTAGGTATCGCAAATATACTTTGCGTGTTGTATGTGACTCTTGTGAAGTTTGACCGCGTGCAAGACGTGCTTGTATAAGTTCTGTATATAAACTCAATATTCAATTAACCACTAAATGTTCAGAACTAACAAGTATAGCCATGTTTAGGGTATATAGGAGACCCTTAGCAAGAAAGGCTGTCTAACCCACTAGTGTACAGCCTTATCATACGCAGTAAGCACATGTTGGCAGAAAACAACAATTTGAGAAAGCCAACAACCTATCCATTAATGTATTTGGACTGGGAGAAGACAACAAAATGTTTTCTTTAAATACATTAATGGATATGTTGTTGGCTTTCTCAAATTGTTGTTTTCTGCCAACAGGTGCTTACTGCGTATGACAAGGCTGTACACTAGTGGGTTAGACAGCCTTTCTTGCTGTCTCCTATATACCCTAAACATGGCTATACATGTTAGTTCTGAACATTTAGTGGTTAATTGTATATTGAGTTTATATACAGAGCTTATACTAGCACGGCTTGCACGAGGTCAAATTTCACAAGAGAAGCATGCAACACGCAAAGTATGTTTCCGCTACCTAGCGGTAAATATGAGCACTGCCTGAACTACTAGCATGCTACCATGCGGAGGATATGAACACTCACTAGTGATATCCGAAGTGAGATGAGGTTAGGTTAGGTTAGGTAAAGTTAGGTTAGCCATCAAAATAAGCTACCAAAATAAGTCACCAAAATAATTGGTTTTTACCCCTGAGATCTCGGGTTCCAACTCGACTATGCACAGAATTTAATTAATATCTGAGAGTTGAAAGGTTAGGTTAGGTAAATTTAGGTTAGTTAGGGTAGGTTAGGTTAGGTGAAGTTAGGTTAGGTTAGGTTAGGTTAGGTGAAGTTAGGTTAGGTTAAGTTACGTGGGGTTAGGTAAAGTTAGGTTAGGTTAGGTGAGTTAGGTTAGGTTAGGTTAGGTGAAGTTAGGTTATGTTAGGTGAGCTGAGGTTAAGTCTTTAAATATTCCCTCTCTTTCAGATCCTTTCCAAGACCAAGAAAAAAATCCACTAAATACACTGACAAAAATAACTTGTCAAATAAGCCAATACAAAAGCCAATACAAAAGCCAACACAAAAGCCAACAGAAAAGCCAACACAAAAGCCAACACAAAAGCCAACACATAAACCAATATATAAGCTTATAGTAAGTCACTCCATCACCAAAGCTGTTGCAACCTTTGTAGTGTGAACATCGTACTGACAGGTCAGTTACTGCTATGGAACTTATTACAACCAACAAAGATAGGCAACATGCACTCTATCAAGGCTACTCTTGTAACTATAATCGTCAGAATGTGAATGGAATATATTCTGGCGATGCTCAAAAGAGAGGTCAACAAAATGTCGAGGCAATCTGAAAAAATAGAAAGGTTTTAAGTGTGAGTGTTCATCGATGTAGTGCTCCAAACGAACAACGGTTGCTGTTTACAAAAAATTATCAAAATGCTAAAAAGCAAGTACAAAAAATCGACATTGCGACTAAAGATAGCGCAGTGTTTGTTCAAAAACACTTATCATGTCCTCAAAAAGTCATGTTAGGACAGTTATCAACGTCCAAGAAATCTTCAAAACTATCAAAGCCAACACAGACTATAAAATGGGGTGGTATTGCAAGAGGATCAAAATGGAGTATATAGTAATAGTGATGATGGTGATGATAATGATGACGCATGCAACACGCAAAGTATGTTTCCGCTACCTAGCGGTAAATATGAGCACTACCTGAACTACTAGCATTCTACCTAGCGGAGGATATGAACACTCACTAGTGATATCCGAAGTGAGATGCATACTATAAAGGATATTCATATATTGTGAAACGAACCAGTAAAAATGGAACTGTTATTTGGCGTTGTTCAAAACAACGTTCGAAACATTGTCGTGGTGACCTAAAAAGTAAAAATAGTGAGTTTTTAAGTGCCAGTGACCATCAATGTAGTGTACTGCATGAAACACAGTTGCTGTCGACAAAAAATCAAGAAAACCATATTGCTACTCAAAATAGTGGATTCTTTAATGAGCAACGTTTAACCCCTGTTCTAAAAGTGATGCTTAATCCATCATCCACGTCGCAAGAGCCATCAACATCACAAACTATGCAAGAGGTAGTGTTGTTGTTGTTGTTGTTTTTGTTGTTTTAAAGAGTGGAACAGCTAGGTCATCTGCCTTGATATGCAAAAAGGGAGTATTGCAAGAGAATCAAAATGACTAAATAGTAATAACAATAAGGTTTTTAACCCTATAAAACCATTGCGGCTTCCCCAGTTTTAGAAAACAACAGTGAATGGACATTGCTATAAAAAGATCTACAACAAGCCTTGTGTTCAAAAACTATAACAGAATATCGTAAAGGGAGAAAGAGTTGTATTCAATGTGCATCTATTGTCATAATCATGTATACTCTGCAATGTTAAATATTCTAACTTTGTATAAAATAAAACAACATTGTAACATGATTTACATTTATTTACAAACTTTATAGACATTTTTTGGTTCCATCATAATGTTTTAAGACAATACTAAAACTAAAACATTATTATTCTGTACACATATTTTTCTTTCAGTCTATTGTCAACACTTATATTTTCCAATATTATTTCACATTCATTTTTGTTTATTTAATTAAAATGAACCATGCACCTATTGTTCTAAAAACCTTCATAAATTAACTGTTCAGGTTGTACAACATGATTCACTTCATCAAAAACACTCTCTGACATATCATTAAAACGTGTAGGCCAAAATGTCTCAAAATTTTCGCATACACAAAGTACACGACCACCATATGCTGTTTTCAATTTCCGAATCTTGATAATACGGAATGGAATATGCGTTGGCAATTCGCTGAGCTTCTTTGTCTCCAAGCCACATGCTTGTCCCACAGCATTCAAAACATTCATTGTAGTAGTCTATAAACAAAAAAAAAGCATATTTATTACACACTATAACAGCTTGTAATAATATTTTGCATATAGGTATTTTGCACTATGCATTGATAATAATTTACACTATTCATGCAAGAAATGCCCTAACTGTAGCAGATAGTACTTTTAGGCATATAGCACAAGTGTTAAGTGCTAATGCACGCTTGACACAGGCTAACAAGTGTCCACAAGGCAAAAATATAACACCTGGTTCTTCTTGATAACAAATTTTACATAATTGTTGGTCACTCTTATGTATTTGTTGGTCAGATACATCTTTCTTTTCAACCTCATGTATTTGTACCACGTGTTCTAACTCTAAAGGCACTTTTATCTCTTGTTCTGCAATCACGTTTGTTCACAAATTCCTGACCTTTAAGCAACACCATGTATATACAGGAAGGTAACCAACGAGCGTGTTCCACAAAAGGGTCATCAGTCATCTGCCAATCCTTTAAAGCAAATCCACAATGAAAACATATTGTTTTATCCCCTTCACCAGTATTAAAAAATCCTGCTTCACTTAACTGCTTTGTACGGTGTTTTAATATTAATGGCCAAACATTTTTATAAGATTCTAAACGTTTTTCAACAGAGCTGTACTCTGGGTGTGCTAGTGCTTTAGTCTTGTAAACTCCCATTTTTTCAAAAGCACATGCCAATTGAACACTGTTTATGGCATATGGACCACATATATCGGCACTACCTTTGGCTGGTAATACATCATTATTATTATTTATTTGTGATTCAGCAAAGTAAGTAGTAGCGAATGGCCTTGTGGTTCGGTAAAATGGATACACTGGTATGTTACCCACTTGTTTTCCAAGCATGTAATGACAATGAGGAGACCATCGCAAATGGTCTCTAAAGGGATCATCCCCTTCTTCCCAGTATGAAAGTTCAATATGACATTAAACACAACGCACATCTTCTCGGTTCAAGTAATAAAAACCGGCTCCAGCAAGTCTATGTGCTGACAAATAGCCTACAGGCCAGGATTCAAATGTTAACCAAGACTCGTTTTCTGATTTTAAATTTAACCCACTTGGTAAACCGACTTGCTCACTTGTTGTATTTGGTACTAAAGCCATGTGTTATAATAAAACTTTTTATTTTTATTTTTATTGTATGTTATTAACGTTGCACAAGAGCACGGAGTACTTTTAAAGCATAATGTATGCTTGTTCACTGTCTGTTCACTACGTTAATGGCGCATGACCATACCTAAAAACAAACAAAATAATCCATCACTCAATGAATCAATTAATCAATCAATACTCGTAAATAAAACTTTAAAGTTAATTAGCATTAAACAGATCAAAACACCATTAAAATAAACTGTAAGTTGTCATGAACAGTAACCCATCTACTTCATTTTTAAAAAAAGCTGCAGTCATTCATATCCCCCTTTAACCAATATATAAACAAAAAAATGAATGTCATGTCGTTTTGTCCGGATTATCTTGTTCAACCATGTGGATATTCGTTGAGTCCATAGGGAACCACCCATCAGTTGAATTTAAATTTTTGTTTTCAAAAATTCCAATAAGGTTTTGTACTTTTCCCGGTCAACAACCAATTTGGTCTTCTACCGGTTGCAAATACATAGCCATTAATCAAGGAAGCAATCATCGTCCCAGTCATGTAGAGGTAATGAATTTTTTGTCTAGGGGTTTCAATAGTGGTAAAATGGGATAGCATTTTAAGTTAGGCTTACCTGAGTTTTAAATAGTTCACTCTTTGGCAATGGTTCCACTCTAGTGTGACTCGGGTTTTCAGCGACTGCAACAGCAGTAAAGCTATTCTTCGCAATTTTCTAAAAATAAATAAAATACACCGACATTAATACCTAAATTCAGGTTAATACATGCATTTCATAAAAATAAAATATCAGAAAAAAATGAAACAAGTTAGTTTAAAAAATCTCACCTTGACTAGTACCGGCTACTTGCAGTTTCCTTCTAGTTGGCTCAAAAGTGCAATGGTTTCTTCTCTCTCAGACATGTGAGGTAACCGGTTATCAGCAAACAAATGAATTAAAAAATCATCAAATACCTTATCAATAACTACAAATTTAAGGTTCATTAGCATTACATTATTAAAATAATCATTCCGTAGGTACTTACCAAAAAATAAAAGGATTTTCTTACACAGCTCTACTGTATACGTCCGTTTACTAAAACGGCAAGTGTATCACTAACGCAATCCTTATCAGTCTGCTTAGCAACAGAGAGAGTTGCATTTTCTCAGCGTTTTGACCTTGAAATGTTGTCTGTCTCGCACGTATTCCCACGCCTCCCCACATTCCTTAAGCTTAAGATTCCTGCACCTTATACTAGTTTCATGATTTTAATAAAGAACCAAAATGGCTGCCTCTTATACATTGCTAGTACTACTGCATAAGGACCAACATGGCAGTCTCTGTTTAAACGCCAGACCTGCTAGCCGCCACCAGGCAAGTAACCTGACACTGTACTTCCTGCCCACACAGACATTCTTGTCTTATCAGCAGCAGCAGCTCTGACAAGACCTCTGGCTAGGTACAGTATTCAGTCTCCAGCGAGCAGGACTGTGTGTGTGTGTGTTAGAATTGAAAACATGTCTGTCTTATTATTATTCTTAAACATTTTTACTGTAATAATAATTATTATCAAGCGGCCATCCTCAGTACATGACCATGTTTACCACATACTTTCACCCAGAGCAATATTTAGTTTATAACATCTCACCTTACCGTTTTGGCACATGACTTGGTCGACCGAATGTTATAGGTTTTCATATTCTACAACCATTTGCTGTGCCAAACAGCGGTCTCGCTTATTACCGTTTACTAGCATGCTAAAGATCTCCTTCAGGGGTAACAAATCTTAGCACGCTTCACACGTTTTGGAATATTAGCCTCCATCCGTCCGCCATAACAAATATCTGAAAATGAACCGTCGTAAACCGCCCCACCGTGCTGCCAAACTATCCCTTGTTCTATTGGGATACCCTCACCATAGCTGGCGACAGGCTCGTTGACACACATGCCACTGGTACCGTCTGTCTTGACAACCACGCTTCATTTAAAATTTAAAAACAGGTAATTTTTTTTCAACATGTATGGCGCTAGGCCCTTTGTGATTTTTTTCGGAAAATAATAACCACCACATTTGAAACGGGACGTCACCCCGATTCCTATGATTTCTCGTGCACGCCCCTAGCAGCATTGGTTCGCGAGATATAACCAAAAGTCAAAAAAAAACTTTTTTACCCCAAAATGGGTTTTTGATCCTACTCGACACAGGCGTTCTCGGCAAGAGGGCAACGCGATGAAATAAATGACACCTCATACAAGTCTCTAGCCTTATTGGTTCGTGAGATATCAGCAAAAATCACAAAAAACACTTGTTTACCCCACAATCGAGTTGCCACTTTTTTTTTAAATATAATGAGTGGTCCATAGCAAAGCCCCTATCAGCTCGAGTGCAACGACACCTCATTTGTTAAAATCCGACCAGGGATTCGCAATATATCATCTTGGACTCATGCGGCGGCCATAACATTATTTAGAACTATTCTTGCTCCCCTAATTGCTGAGCTCTCAAGGTCAAGTGCACAGCTAAACGCCGGTATTTATGCGTATGAATCAATGCCACGAACTGAATGAGTCTGAATAAGTCTGAATAAGTGTTGTTGTTGTTATTATTATTATTATTATTATTATTATTATTATTATTATTATTATTATTATTATTATTATTATTATTATTATTATAACTATAGTTCCTACTATGATATATCTTGTCCTTATCCGACGCGTTCGAATAGCATCATACACTCAACGCCTTTCACGGCGTAAACCATGGAATGAATGATCCGCTTTCCCACGGTTGTCATGTGACGCATCCGCACACACTTCGCGGAATTCGACTGCGTACCTGTACAATGACATGTCTTGTCCTTATCCAACGCGGTCGAATAGCGTCATACACTCAACGCCTTTCACGGCGTAAACCTTAGAATGAATGATCCTTTCTCCCACGGTCCTGTGACGCATCCGCACACACTTCACGGAATTCGACTGCGTACCTGTATTGCTTGCCTACCGGGAGGCTCAGAATTCAGTTCCAACATGACGTAATATTTGAATGAATTCCTGTTAACCCTTAACAAATTACTTATGGATGTTGTAATTTCAGATGTAGATAGATACGTTCTTAATGAATCTATGTTCTTGCTGTTGATTTATTTGAGGGGCTTGGACATCACGGTCATTCAAACCCGTGTACTTGGAAGTGTATAGAATTTCTCTGATAACCTGTGTTATGGTAATGACTGTAGTGAAAATGAAGATCCACAGTCTGCTTCCAGTCTCCGACCGGGTCAGGGAATGGAATGAATGAAGCCCCCATCTAGCGGCGAGGATATGAACTCTGCCAGCTTTCAAGGCCTGACGCACTCCTCTGGGGAAATGATTAAATGAATGACAGATGAAATGAAATGATAGTGGAGAGTGTTGCTGGAATTAAATGCTGACAGGGAAAACCGGAGTACCCGGAGAAAAATCTGTCTGCCTCCGTTTTGTCCAGCACAGATCTCACATGGAGTGACCGGGATTTGAACCACGGACCCAGCGGTAAGAGGCCGGCGTGCTGCCGCCCAAGCCACGGAGGCTCAGTGGCTGTAGTAGTGAGTGTAATTGTAATTCAGGTATTTCATTTCATTCCCACCGGAGTGGAATTCAATGTTTCCTTCAGAGCTTCATTCCGAGGAGAATTAAATTCTTTGGATTTAATTTTATTCTCTTCGGAACAAAATCGAGTATTTCTTTCAACATTTCATTCCAAGAGGAATAAAATGCAATGCAATGGATTTAATTTCACTCCCAGCGGAATTGAATTGAATTTCATTCCGAGATTTATTCTGAGAGGAATGGAATTCAATATTTCGTGCCCAATTTAATTCCTTGTCGGAGTGAAATTGTATGTTTCCCTCCAGGTTTAATTCTACGCCGGAATAGTATTGAATTGGTTGGCTGAATTTAATTCCACTCCTGCTCCGGAGTGAAACATAAAATATCGTTCACTTTACCATCCCTGTCTTATATTGGGTCCAAGTGGCTCGTTTTGGTGTGACATGTTGGTATGATTTCCAAACCTAAGAAAACTTTTCTTCTATTTATTTGTCTATTTGAAAGCCTGGTAGTGCTTTTGATGCAAACTAAATGTTCCTAATAATGACTTAAAGCTGTTCAAAATTATATATTCAAGAGTTATTCGAGTTTGCTTCTTGTGGCAACATGACCTCAAAACATTCGTAACCCCTTCCACCCCTCACCCTACTGCAAGAGGGCCTTTTTACGATCATTGTTTCCTTATTTACCAGTAATTTAGCTATAATGAAATGCTTTGTTAGTGTATTTTAATTTCCCATAAAATCTACCCCTCTCCTACATGAGATCATCATAACCTCAATACAATAAACAGTAATGTGAATACAGGATGAGGAGTAGGCTTCGAGGAATGATAAGTACTATGTGAAAGACGTGTTTAATTTATTTACATGCCATTCTCTACATGTTTACATGTTGTCGTTTACATCTGGTTATGCAGCTGAAAACAACCCCCAAAGATGTGAATACCAATGGTTAAGGTCGTTCAGAACTCAGGAACCCATCAGATTTTGAATGAGGTCAGTAGGCTACGTGGATAGTTGGTGGTACACTGTTAACAGCCACCCAACCGCAAACTCCAGCTGAGGAAATTCTCTTTGGAAGGCTGGAACATCCTAGGTGGAAACTTGCGCATTCCCGCCAGCATATCTCTGTCTCTTTTATCACACTCCCTTCCCTTGTCTGAAGCACAGCAGTGGCCAGCGGCTTGCACTCTAGCTCAGGAGATACGGCGAGCTCGTCAATTTGAATCGTGCGCACGGAATTAACAAAGTAACCTCAATTTCTCGTAAGGAAAAATTTTCTCTGCCAATCCGATTGCGGCATCGTCTTTTACATAACACGCAGAGCGTCCGTGATTTTTTGTCGGTATAATTAAGATACGAAGTCGCCTCCGTAACGTAGCGGTTAGCGTGGTTAGCTGCCGCCCCGGAGGTCCTGGGTTCGATTCCCGTCTCTGCCACGAAATTTGAAAAGTGGTATGAGGACTGGAACGGGGTCTACTCAGCCTCAGGTGGTACAAATGAGTAGAGGGGGTTCGATTCCCACCTCAGCAATTCTCGAAGTTGTTTTCCGTGGTTTCCCACTTCATCTTCGGGCAAATGCCGGGATGGTACTGTACCGTTATTTTAAGGTTTCTAAGTTGAGATATTTATGAGTATGGTTTGTGACGTGGCATGAAGCAGATAAGCTCGTCTGCGCGATCGCCCCGTGCAGCTGTTTACCTGTAGGATGCGCTCTGCTCATGTCCGTATTGGCCGCCCCCGAGAATCTCCCAAGGAAACCGAAGAGATCCCGATCAATAACCCATTCGATTACGACATATCTTGAATCGATCTCGGCACTTGAGAAAGATTTGTTAAAATAATACTAAAAGCCGAATACGAGGTACTGTATATGTCAGGATGCTCATTTCTATAGCAGAAAGCTATTCTATATGTATATTTGACAATATGAACAAGATATACGGAATAAAATGTAAATACTCCAACCTGAAGCGATCATTATCGATCTGAGACACCAGGAGTGGGGGAGAATGATGTCTTGCTATGACTTACAAGCACGACAGCAAAGGGCAACTAATTGAGACGTCGGCCGCGAACATTGAGACCGGGAGTGAAGTGAAATTCGTTCGCACGCATATATCAAAGTTACGTGTTAGTCGCGTAGACTGAATATGATTTTATATCGTATGAACTCATCAGGAAGTTATTGAAATGGGACTTAAACACTATGTTCAGCCCATTATGTGCGAATTAAATGGATTTGTACAATTTTTTTTAATGGCAGGGCACGCAGATTGATTTGCCCGACCAGTATCGTCGCTTCGAGCCGCCATTACAAGAAGGCGAGTTGTAATTTTTCAAGGCACATGGCTGTGGTTAAATCATCTATGAGCACAGGCCAATGTCAGAAATACTTTTCCCAAGTACAATATTCTCTCTATGAAAGACGTATTACTATCCGAGACGTCGGAGGGAAGATTTTAAATGACTTTTGAAGCCGTAACTATGGCCGGCTAAGATGTCATAGGGGTACTACATTTAAAGCATTAGCGAGAGCATCGTGCGACTACGTTTTACGCCATGCTTTCGGGAAACGAATTCCATGCAACGTTAAATTTTACAAGCATGTATCAAAATAATGCAGTGACCATTTCGAACATGGATTGGACATGCGGTTGCTTGCAAATGCTATTGCATTGTGATAAATTGACGGACTTAATCCGGGTGAGGCGTGTTCATTTAACCGAGTGCGGAGAACTTTCACGAGGACATGGTGATACGCAGGGCCCGACTAGATGCAGAACGAGCATGGGAGATTCCGTGGTTCGAGTACAGGCGTATGAGGAGGAGCATCCTGTATCTTAGTATAGCCTAGAGGCTACCAGGACAATCTTATATTCTTTTTACTCCTCTACAAGAATCTACGCAAGGTACTGGAACGTCAGTTTATTACGACAGCTTAGTGGGGCATTTGAAAGCAATCACAATTGCCATATTTTCTTTTAGTAGTTTAAATGGTTGAGCAAAGGCCCAGGTTCGATGTCTGTTTCGAGACTGACCTTCTGTTCAACCAGAATTTTGGTTCAAATAATGAATGCGACCTTTGTGTAATACTAGTTTTGGTATTTAACTTTCAGTAATTCTTTGTAGTTATTTAAAATTATATGCATATTCTCATTGTCGTGAAGACCAACCACTAGGGGAAGAACTTCAGATTTGTATATAAGAATATTTTTAGTTGTGGTTACTGCAACCTGTGTTAGGAAGTCTGGTAGAGTTTTCAAATGTCTTGTGCACACTCAGATTTGCACATTCGTTCATGTTAACGTTTTTATAGAAGAGGAACATTGATTTACATACATCGCTTTGATATTAGGAAGTTATTTGAATTCAGTTGCTATGAGAGGCTTTCATTTTTTTCTCAATTATTTTGAGAATGCACTTGACTTTTAATGAGCAAGATTTTATTGGTGGATATCCCTAATGGATCAACAGTTGTTTAGCCTTAGTCGTTGACCTGGATACATGGTGTAGGTGTTAGCTCTCGTATTTTCGAGTTCATTGGAGTCAGGGGTGATCTAGTTTTTGGGAGGATCAATCTTGACGTTTATATAGAGCCTCGTATACTGAGTGGAATTAATAGACAAAATAAATTAAGCAGTAAAATAAATTAAGTAGATGTTTTGGGGGGTTCTATATCCACCGCCACCGCTCCGCCACCCAAGATGGCGGCGGCGCGATATCTCGCGAACCCATGGTCGGAATTTAACAAATGAGGTGTCGTAGGACTCGGGATGACACCCTCTTTCCTTTGGACAATTTATTTCCACCCCAAAATAAAACCTACCCCTACTAGGGGGTGAAATAATAATGCTCAGGTAAATATTGCTTTCCATGTGCAACACGTATGCGGTTCGATACCAGTATGCAATGAAACGTTGTTCCACACAAAATACATTCGTACGGCTAGATGCCAATATGAATTAACATTTTTGTTTTTACGCATGCGCACTTGGGGTTTTTGTAAAAGGGCAGGCTTTTTGAATAATGATTTATGGATGAGTTATTTTAAAATAAAATAAAACAAAAAGATCGAAAACTAATAGGTCATCGGCTTTTAATATCTCGTGAACCAATAAGGCTAGGGACTTGTATGAGGTGACACCCCGTTTTTGAATGTATTCTTTATTTTTATGAAAAGCACCTAACTGCACTTTTCTTAATATCTCGCGTAGTTGACTTAACCAAACATTCTTGAGGACAAGTCAAGGGTCTAAGTGCAAAACTTGGTGGATGGAGGACATACCAAGGGCCTGGATGGATGTGTTTTAGCGCTGGGGGCTAATGCACACACCCTAGTACACCGGGCGCATGCAACCTGAAGACATGCCAAGGGACCTGAGTGCAAAACTTGGTGGATGGGTGTGTTTTAGCGCTGCGGCGGGGGGGTTAATGCACACACCCTAGTACACGGGGCACATGCAATTTGAGGACAGGCCAAGGGACCTAAGTGTGAAACGTGGTGGGTGGATGTGTTCTAACGTGTCATTTATCGTTGAAAGAGAATAATGCATGTTCTTAAGATGTTAAAAACTCAGGAGATTGTACGTGCAGTAAGCTGACTTCTTATTTCCGGTGTCATATTGCTGACATGGCAGAGAGCGCTCAGTTCTGTTGCTACGACTAACGCTGCAGTAATTTAAAACCGCAGGTGTTCATCTTGACAATGAATAATGCGAAGTCAGCAGTCATTGGATATTACACAGGTGTTCCTATTGCACCTTGGACTGGCAGGTGTACGGGGAAGGAATTGCAATGATCTGCAAAAAACTGCTGACACGAGCGATGTAAGCCTATATAAGAGAGGTGTCATATATTTCACTACTGTCTGTCTTTATTACTCACTACGAATGAACAGTGCATTACTGATCAACATTTGCAAAAGCCTTTCGGTGGAAAATCATTAAATTATTTTGCAAGGTAAGTACTTATTATTAATGGATTTTAGTCTTTTATTACTAATCGATGTTGAAGTTATTGATTGGAATGTATTGATTGATTGATTTGTTTACAGATAATTGGCCTACCTGTAGGTTAACAGATTCCTGTACCAAGTTCAGTCAGTGGCAGCAGTTGATAAATTACTAAAGGTAAGTACCCCCTCTAATCACTTTTAAACAGCTAGAGCGATATTTTCCAATGTACACCGCTAGATGTCAGTGACAATGGTATATTTGATAGTCAAGGCAATGGTGACTAAAGTTAAATTTGTAGGTTAGATTTGATTAACGCTCTATTAAGTCTGAACGTTCACTGCTAGGTGTCAGTGACAATGGTATCTGATAATTAAAGTTGGAACTACTTGACCATGGTGTGTAAAGCTAATTTTGTAGGTTACATTTGATTACCGCTCTATTAAGTCCGTACGTTTGTTGCTAGGTGTCAGAGGGAATATTTAAAGACTTAACCTCAGCTCACCTAACATAACCTAACTTTACCTAACTTAACCTTGTCACGTGACATGTTCTACAAGTTTAGACTTGCTTTAAGACTGGCTATGACGTCACACTTAGCCTACCTAACTGGTGGCTGCTGGTTTCTATCACGTGACATGTTCTACAAGTTTAGACTTGCTTTAAGACAGGTTATGACGACACACTTAGCTCACTTAACTGACGGCCGCTGGTTTCTATTATTTAAAAACAAGAGATCAAGTGAAATGTGTGCTTAACGCTCTATTAAGTGCGAACGTTCACCGCTAGGTGTCAGTGACAATGGTATATTTGATAGCTAAAGTTGGAACTACTTGGCAATTGTGTGTAAACCTAAATTTGTAGGTTAGATTTGATTAACGCTCTATTAAGTCCAAATGTTTACTGCTAGGTGTCAGTGACAATGGTATTTGGTAGCCAAAGTTGGAACTACTTGACAATGGTGTGAAACTAAATTTGTAGGTTAGATTTGATTAACGCTTTATCAAGTTCCATTGTTCACTGCTTGGTGTCAGTGACAGTGATATATTTTGGTAGTCAAAAGTTGGAACAACTTGAAATTAGACTTGGTATGAGTTCACAAAACGATTAAATTAAATACCCTGCTGTAACCATTGACTGTAATTAATATATATATAAGGTGACCACTCAAATCGGTCAACGATTTTCCAGGAGTTTTCCAGGAATTTTCCAGGAGTAATTCTCATTTTTCCAGAGATAAAAATAAGCGCGTTCCCTACTTCAAGACCAAAGTAAAGCAGTTGTGTTTGGTCTACTTATACAGATGTTGACAAAAGTTTGTGGTTATTGCGTTATTGATACGCAAGCCTACACACAAATGATTTAATTGTAGTTTAAAAGAAAGCCTTTGTGGCTCAAATATCCACTTAAAAAAAGATAGAAAAGAAAGCTGCCTGCAATTTTATTGCGGTCAAGTTGTCTATACTCAATCTGCTTTCCAAAAATACTATCGCGAGTTCTCCCACACAGAAACAGGTAGCCTGAGGACATTTATTTCGTTAACGATAGAGTGCTCACCCAAAACCGCAGCGGGAGTAATATTTAAGATAAAACACGGCGCGCAAATTTCCAGTTAAAAATAAACAGGGTTTGCAGAACGACTGCTAGATCGCCCTTGCTGCCCCGTCCACGATATCATGACGTCCAGGACTAAGAGCGGACTGGGAATTTTAGCAGTGGATGGAAATACTTTTATAATTAATACTCAGTGGCTATTTTCCAGGAGTTTTCAAATTTTCGTCATTTTACAGGAGTTTTCCAGACCTATTAAAAATCCAGGAGTTTTCCAGGATTTCCAGGAGTAGTGGCCACCATGTATATATATATAATTAATTAAACTATTAATATTTTACTTTGTTTTATATTTTATTAACATTTATGATTTAGTTCTTTTATAGGTAACTTGGAAAGTGATCATCATGTTTAAGTGTGGTGAATGTAATAAACAGTTTTCAAGACCTGACAGCCTTCAACGTCATGCAAGTACTAAACATAATCACAAAATATTTGTATGCAGTCATTGTGCTACAACATTTAACAGACAGGATAGTCTTACACGACATGTAAATTTAAAGCATGTTAGTACAGCACCTTTCTCATGTTTAGTTTGTGAACTTGGTTTTTCAGCTGTAAAGCGATATCAATCCCACATGGTTGAAGTGCATGGTGAACAACAGGAATTAAAAACTGTAAAACCATCAACTAGCACAGAACCTTAAAACGAATGAGATGCTCAAAGGCGTAAACGTTCTAAAGATTGTAAAAATAGTTATTCAGCAAAAAGAATGAAGAATGGTGAACCTTTAATAACACATTGTAATGTATGCAATATTGATATACCTACTTCATTGATTCAGGGACATTGGCGCAGTATTAATCATAAAAATAATGATTGACCTGAAAAAAATTCGGCAAATATTCGGCAAATTGGTAGTGCGTTTAAAAGTCGAATTGCTAGTTACAGACTTTATAGTGAAGAAAAAACTCAAAGTATTGAATCATTTTTAAAAAATGTTCAACCTAGTGTGTTTGGCTTGGTAGATAATGTTTTAGTAGAGCATAAAATATTCAAAATGAATTTTGAACTCTTTGGGCTGTATGTAAAAACTGGGAGTGAAGGTGAAATTACTGATATCAAATCCTTTAATATAAAAAACATAATTGTTAGCGAATCAACTAATATCAGTGATATGTACCAAGATATTTCAAGTGCTATCATTGTAAATAGTGAAGAGTTCCAGGAAAGGGAGTCAGGCTGGGCGTTGGTTGAAGTACTTTATTTAGAAACCAACATGAATAAATATAACCCCCTTCGAGCATCATCAAAGATTAATTTGCCAGTATGGATCAAACGTAAGAAAGCTTGTGTAAACGTTATGAATAGTGATGAAGCATGTTTTGCGTAGGCTGTAACTTCAGCTCTCCATCCAGCAGTGGAGAATTTGGATAGAACATCATCTTATCCTCACTATTCCTCAGTGTTAGACTTAAAAGGAATGGAATTTCCTATGGAGATAAAAGACATTAAACGTTTTGAAGAGCTGAACAATGTAAGTATTAATGTTTATGAAATTGAAAACAAGAGTATAGTAGGTCCTCTATATTCTACTCAGGAAAAAAGGATAATCATGTAAAATTTATTATACATAACTAAATGTGAAAATGCTCACTATTGTTGGATAAAACATTTAAGTAGACTTGCTGGTAGTCAACTATCAAAACATAAATCTAAGAAGCGGTCGTGTGATGGTTGTTTACTATATTTCAGAAAGGAGGATCATCTAACTCAGCATCAAAAATGGGGTTGTAATCATGTTTGTACAGTATTGCCTACTCCAGGAAATAACAAACTGAAATTTAAGGACTTTGAGAAGCGGCTTCGAGTACCATTTGTTATATATGCCGACTTTGAAGCTTTGCTAAAACCTTTTAATACATGTCCATCGAATCCAATGAAACCTTTTACTAACACCACTCACATTCATGAACCTTTTAGCTTTGCATATTATATTAAATGTAGTTATGATGACTCGTTAAATAAGTTTGAGCTCTAGAGAGGACCTGATGCACCTAAAGTTTTTATGGAAAGACTTGAAAAAGATGCCATCCGTATATCCTCTATTTTAAAATACTATCATTCCAATGGAGCCACTAACATCATCACAGCAAATGAGTTTTGAAACTGAAACTCGTTGTTTTATATAAGGTGAATGTTTATATACGGACAGGGTTCACGATCATGACCATTTAACAGGAAAATATCGAGGTGCTGCTCACCAAGAATGTAATTTAAAGTATAGAGTAACAAAATTCATTCCAGTCATTCTACATAACGGTAGCAAATATGATAACCACTTTATCGTTAAAGAATTTGGAGCTTCAGATGTGAAAATTGATGTGATTGCAAATAATAAGGAACAATACATATCGTTCACAAAATACATCAAAACTGACACTAACAAAAAGATAAAAAACTATTTTTAGATTCGTTCCGCTTTATGCCAAGTAGTCTTGATAAGCTTGCTAGTAATTTAAAATCAGATCAGTTTCATGAAATTTAACGTTTCTTTCCTAAAGAAGATGATTTTAATTTGATTCGTCAAAGGGGTATATTCCCTTATGAATATATTAACTGTGTGGAACGTCTTGAGGAGTGTTCTTTACCACCAAAAGATGCATTTTACAGTTCCTTGAACACAAGTCATATCAGTGATCAGGAATATTTACATGCGCAACGTGTATGGACACAGTTTGACATTCAAACTTTAGGTGAATTTTCAGACATATATTTGAAGACAAATGTG
This sequence comes from Meconema thalassinum, assembly GCA_946902985.2. NCBI lineage: Eukaryota > Metazoa > Arthropoda > Insecta > Orthoptera > Tettigoniidae > Meconema > Meconema thalassinum. The sequence goes on along the minus strand of OX336389.2, from coordinate 242,840,734 downwards.
TTATTATCAGCAGATGTTTTTGAAAATTTTCGGAATGTTTGTAAAAATACATGCCTAGCTACAACCCTTGTGAAGAGTCAAAGTATATTGTCTATCTCGATGCAAATAACCAATATGGTTGGGCTAGGAGTCAATATCTACCACTGAAAGATTTTCGCTGGCTGACACAACCTGAAATTGATGTTTTCCATGTTAACACCTTAAATGATAACGATGAAAAAGGATATTTTTAGAGGTAAATCTTGAGTACCTTAAAGAGTTACATGATAATCATAATGATTTACCATTTTGTCCTGAGACTATGAAATCTCCATACATCACATCACGAACGAAAATGTTAATTGCTAATGTGAATGATAAATGCATATATGTAATACATTATCAAAACTTGAAACAGTGTCTACAGCATGGATTAAAACTAACTAAAATTCATCGTGTATTACAATTTCATCAGTCAGCATGGCTCAAACCATATATTGATCTGAACAATAATTTAAGAACACTGTCAAAAAATGCTTTTGAAAAAGTTTTTTTATAAGCTTATGAATAATAGTGTTTTTGGAAAGACTATGGAGAATATTGATAAGCGAGTTGATGTAAAGCTCATAACAAAGTGGGAGAATGAAGGTCAAAGGTATGGTGCCAACAACTTAATAAGCAAGCCTAACTTCCATAGCTGTTCAATTATTCATGAGGATTTAGTTGTAATACAAATGAATCGTCTTAAAGTAACCTACATCAAACCCATATATGTGGGTTCCGCCATTCTGGAATTGTCAAAAACACTTATGTATGAATTTCACTATGATTATGTAAAGTAAAACTATCATGATAATGCTAAATTACTCTACACAGACACAGATTCTTTTATTTATGAGTTTAAAACTGATGATTTTTATGAGGATATCAAAACTGAGCTAAATAGGTTTGATACAAGTGACTATCCCAAGGATAATATTTACCATTTACCTCTTGTAAACAAAAAGGCTCTTGGAAAATTTAAGGATGAATGTGCTGGTGTTGTTATAGACACCTTTGTAGGCACAAAATCTAAATCATACAGCTATATGACAATTGATAATGTAGTAATAAAAAAAGTAAAAGGAGTAAAGAAAAATGTTGTTAGTAAGGAGTTAGATATAAGTGATTATAAGAACTGTATAGTCAGTAACCCACCTATATTATATAAGAAAATGTGTGTATTTAGAAGTAAAAATCATCAGCTACATACCAATTTGATGAACAAAGTTGCTTTAGGCAATGAAGACAACAAACGATTCATTATACCCAACACATTTGATACTCCTGCTTGGGGAAACAGTCGCATTGACGACTATTACTTTACTTAAGTCTAATGTTCATCATATTGTATTATTTGTAGTGTGTTTTATATTGTGATAGTTTTGTAAAAACTGTAAGTATAATGTACAATGTTTGGCTACTATAGTTTTAGTAAAAAGAAAAAATCATTTTACTGTAAAAATTTGCTTTTTATATTATGAATTAAAAAGCTGATTTTTAAAAAATGTACAAAATATGAAAACTAAACAAGGGCAATGTAAAAAATGTAAAGTGGAAATTGTAAATATCCATGTGTGAAAAAATGGTTAAAAATTATTTTAAAAAATGTACAAAATGTAAAACTAAACAAGGGCAATGTAAAAATGTAAAGTGGAAATTGTAAATATCCTTGTGTGAAAAAAAGAAAAAAAGAAAGAAATGGCTATCATCATTTTTTTTAATAAGACATTGTGATCTGGTAAACCTTGTTTTTATTTCACAACAAATAGGGCTTTACAAAATAGAATACAAAGAAATACCAATTCCTCAATCCTTTTCAATGTTCATGTCCACTCATCATTAACTTTCCTTTTATAGCACTAATCACAATGAGGGCTGCCAACTCTTCTCCCACTGAGGCATCACAGGATGTCAAACGTTGTTTAGCTTTTTTTCAACAATACTTTATCCGCCACACGTCTTAATGCAGGATGACTATGACGATAAAAAAGGTTATGTTCTTTGCATGCTTGATCCAAAGGATTAATAGGTACACCACCACGTTGCAAACGTTGATTCAGCTTTGTTCTAGGACCTCAATAGCGATACTCAGGTAAGTAGGTTGAATGACTTTGTCAATGACGCCATGACCAGTACAAGTTTGACATATCCTTTTCCATAGGTGGAGAAAAGGTTTGATTTTCCTCTTCCTCTGTGGACGATGTTGTTGTTAATTTTCTCTCGCCATCACACCCGTGGAATGAGGAAACAAAGTCTCTTCTCTGACTTTTATGACCGTGATACAGTTTGACCAGTTGGCAAGTAGCGCACTGTCGCATAGAGGGTATTTTTTGCCATGGCCACTTGCTTATCATGATCATAATCCGTGCATGGTTGCAATTCACTTACCACAGGGACTTGAGTCCATGATTTTGGTACAAGTTGCCAGATTTCTTTCACTGCATTTGCCGCCATATAATAAATTAACGATTTTGGAAGAGCCAATAATTCTTCTTTGGTAAAACTGTCTAGTTTCTTTTTGCACGCAAAGAATTTGCCAATGGCTTTATCGGTAGCATCCCCTTTCTCCATGGTATCACGTTGATGTTTACACGTCGCTTGTAGGAATCTCACTGGTGTCATGCACAGGTAAACCTTCGGTTTAAATTTTATTTAACAACTCCCAGCAGGCATTGGTGGTTAGCCAATGAAAGAGATGCAACACCTGTGCCAGGGCTTTATGGGTAATGTTGCTACAGGGGCAGCGGTCCATGAGTGTTTGCAGCGAGGGACACCCCAAGTCCATTAAATCGATACATTGACAGTAAGGAGCCAAACATTCTTGTAGCCATTGACGTTTTTCATTACCTTTTACAAATACTACATGGGCGGAAGACAAGTGGGCTTTCATGACCATGTCCAGGTGATTATACGAAATGGTTCCTTGATTCCACTCTAGTTGCATATGAGTTTCAATCCACTGGGTGTGTTTACGGTCTTTATCACACAACAAATCAAACGCATAGGGTGGTTTAAACACCAAATGGGTAGTTTGCGATATCCAAAATGTTGAACAATCGATGATGGCCACCTCTTTAAATATAAATTTGTTATCTCCAATTTTAAACCCTTGACAGTCGACAATCAGTGTGTGCAACATGTTCACGCTTGTCTGGATCAAGTACAACTATCCACCGACTGACTATCGTCCACTAAGGTGTACCCATGGCATTTACTTACATTCCATTCTAGTAAAAAAAAACACTGACTAGTCACTATTGAGGTTAGGGTATGATAGGGGACATAAGAAATAATAATATAACAACAACCAATTTTTTTATTACACTATTTTATTAGCATAGCAAGTTTTACTTCCTTTGTCATTCTGGGATAGGGGCGGTACCAACTTATACAACAATACAGTCTTTTATGTGTATAGCGTCCATAACACCGATGATGTCCCAATGAATCTAAACTGGGTGTTTTTGACTGTGACCTGCTCACCGAAGCACCTCTGACACCAAAAGGTCCACATGTATCGTAACTTTGTTTATCACTTAGAGGTACTAGTGAGGGGTAACTTAAATTGCAAGGTATATTACCCACATCCATTCTACACAGGTAGGGGCAGGCTGGTGACCAGCGCTGATGTTCTTGCATGGGTTCATCACTTTTTCCCATTGGTTTATGATGATGGAACAAAACACACATTTCACTTCATCTCTTGTTTTTAAATAATAGAAACCAGCGGCAGCCAAGGCTTGAGGATTCATGAAAGACACAGGCCACGTTGCAAAGGTCTTGAAACGTTGTTCCTCAGATTTTAAATTCATGGGTGTGACACCTCTTGAGGCTGTAAAGCAATGCATGACTGAGCTGCTTGACATTGGTTTGCCTGTTATTTATACACTAGTCACTTGGTTGGACAGTGGATTATAGTTGACTTGTTTGTGATGAATAATGAGACAATAAGCCGTGGTGTTTGGTGGGACATTGTCATGCGTTTCAAAATCTAGTCGAATGTCAATATTGGATTGCTTGACAGACTCTTCCAGTGAGAACAGTCAAAGACAATCAGTGGCGCCCTTGTCTTAAAGGTTTGGGGTGACAACATGGGGCAGTTCTCATTTTGATAATACGACCATCTAAATTTAGAAAACAAGTCGTACAGGGGGCCAAACTTATTTTTTGGAAAATCCAAATCCAGTCCTTCATAGGGAAAAACAGCTCCGTTGAGGAAAAGACATGCATTTCTCAATTGCAGGTGATCAAATTGTGTAGCATCCTTGGTTTGTTGATACTTGCGATTGGTTTGAAAACCCATGATAATGTAGAGAGATCTCTCTGTATAACGTGCTGTTTTTACAGACCAACTGTGTGTGTTGGTGGTGGGCAATAGAGGATACTCATGGAGCGGCCAGCTTCTAAATTCCATGGGTAAAGGCATATCTTTTCTCATAATCTTCAGCATTTCCAGTTTTTTGCTATCGGCAAGGGTTACATGGGGTACTTTCCATAGCATTCGTTGTAGTTGAATTTTTGAATCTATGGGTCCATCTTCAGCTCCCTTGAGTGCATTATTATCAATCCTGTCTCTAACCAGATAAAGCACTTGCCTTGCGTTGACCACAATACGCTGGGGATCTTCAGCAAAGCCAAAAATGAATTTAAGAGGTAAAAATCCAGTAAAGGTGCCATCCGTGTGTACCATCCAGTCATTGGTTGAGTCAGGGGACCAACCTGCCATGCAAAGTGTTTTACCTTCTTCCTCACAATAAGAGGGGTATAGTTTCATGACACTTGAAATACCCACATTTCTAGTGCTATCCACCACAATATCGTTAATCACATAGCGCACCTCAGAAAACAAAAAGGCAAAAGCATGGTTGGCTAACTTGGTTGTTGTAGGTGTAGAACCATCAGATTTGGTGAGCCGACCTTCAATTTCAATGACACTTTCATGCGGTAGGGTGTAAATATCTTGGCTGTTGATAAAAAATTGAATTTCATCATTGTTATTGAGTCCTGGTGTTTGAGCTTGATAGGAATGGGGATCAATTCTTACCGCCCCAACTTGCTCCTCGATGCGGTTCACCACCTCTAGGATAGAATTCATCATGTAGGTTGGCGTGGTAACCCAGATGTTGTAAAATCTGCTTGTCCTTAGGTGTTAACGTGTATTCACGTGGAAAACAACTAACACCATTCCTAGACGGTGTTGTTGCTTTATACACCAACTTCATAGTGACTTTAGAACCAACTTATAAGTAACTGGTGTGGGAGAATCAGGTTGAATGAGTTTTTGGTCTCTATTAATGAGTCTTAAAGTTATATTACTAATAGGATCAACAGCCACAGAATGAAGAGCACTACTGGAGGGTTTTCACGAATAATATATCCATTGGGCGATGTCACAATAAAATCATAAAGCGAATGCGATAGCTCTTTATTGGTGTACACTTGACTAATAATATTACACGTCACCGACACGTGATGGCCCTCAATCAATTTCACTCCATAATCTGAATCATGTTTTTGTGGGGTTCTAACACTCGTGGTTTAAATCCTAGTAAAGGACCAATGGAATCGGGTTGTGTTTCGAAGTCAATTTTAAACGTAGAGAAAATACTGCAGCGATGAGTGTTGGTATTTCCTGTAAGTTCAAATTTGTGTGTTCCATCAAGAAATGATTTAAACCATATTCATTGATCAGCACCACATAAATGTGTCCATAAATATCATCTATCGTATATCCACCAGGGTTCAGGGTTAGCACAGAATCATCATAGTAAAACTTGTTGTTTACATTTTCACGTATGTTGTATATTCTATCGTACGTTTCAAGAGAAACAAGTCCCAAACCATACGGTCTTTCACTCAATTCGATAGGCGGGTAAAAGTCTAGGCTGACTTCAGGTCCACGTCCATGCAGTGTAAACGTCTTACTTTCTGCCGAAATACTGTTGACGTTTTTGTTTATGCTGTGTCTTATATAAAAAGATTAAACACAAACGCCCGCACTCTTGGCTGTTAAGTGTTGGCTCACGTTTCACATTATAATATATCTTGGCCCTGTTTCCAAAATAGGACACTAGTTCCATGGGTGGGGAGGAAAATTCCCAAAACTGTCAAAGTACCATACTGCGGATCCCTCTTTCACATAGGCTACATAATGGGTTCCTGGCCCTCGGTAATCATCTAGATTTAGAATTGCACATTCCTGTTTCCATGGTTGTGGGGGTAATTGGTTCCGCATAAGCACACCTCGAAAATGAGAAAGCTTTAGATGTTTGGCATAGCTTTTCACTTCTTCATGGGTCAGGGCATGTCTTGCTATGGCTGAGGTTAATTTTTTTTATTATTATTTGGAGATGGGAAAATTCCAAATCATTGGTGATAAAAGGCTGGCTTTAAATTGGCGATTCTAGCCCCCATAGCAATGGCTTCCATCGTTTCATTGTGTCGTTGACTTTCTTTTAGTTGTTGCTTGCCCTGCTGTGCAGCTTTAATGGTTTTCGCCACCGCACTAGCACCGCCCAAAAGTGAACCCAGAGCAACCAGACCGGCGAATAATGCAGGTAAAAATCCCGCTCGTTTGGGAACGGGAATTACTGGACCTTGTTTTGAAACCTGTCGCTGACGTATTGAAATAACACGTCTCTGTGCTGCTCGAAGGGCTTTCTTTATCGTTGACACATTATTTTTTATTTTTTTCATTCGCAAAGGCTTGTCAACCAATGCCTTAACGCCATGCTTTGACAATGACAGGGTCTTCTGTTTAGTCCTTTTCACCACATATCCTTGTTTCACCATGATGATGATCAACGACCTTTCACAAGAAAGTTTAAGGCGACACTCCTGAGATAAACAGATATTTTTACCTAATGCATGGATTTTCACGAAACTTTGTGGGAATGTCACCCAAACAAAACTAGAGATATCTCAAACATTTGTTTCGTATACAATTAATAGTTTTTCCAAAAAAAAAAATTGAATTTTAATTCCATTTTTTTCATAGATTACAAATGACATGTTAATGGAAATTTGGAATTAGGTAGATAATACTTCTTTAAAAAACACTACGTATCGATTTTTCTGTAAATAATTTATTTAATGAGATATTATTGCACTAAATTTGTGTAATTGTTCTGTTCAAAAATTTTGGACTTTTAAATCCCTACTACTGGGAAAAATTCTGCAATCAAGAACTCCATACGCAGGTTTCCTAATATAGCTGTGATACATATACCATCCAAATTTTGTTACATTTGACAGAATATTATGGGAGAAAATGGGATTTCAATGTAAAATTACAATTGGCGGGAAAATTAAAGCAAAGTTCAAGTGACGTTATCTTCCTACCTAATGCATGGATTTTCACGAAACTTTGTGAGAATGTCACTCGAACAAAAGTAGAGATATCACAAACATTTGTTTCATATACAATTAATAGTTTTTCCAGAATAATTTTTTTTATTTTTATTTTTTTGGAATTTTTAATTCTATTTTTTCATAGATTTCAAATGAAATGTTAATAGAAATTTGGAATTAGGTAGATAATACTTCTTTAAAAACACTACGTATCGATTTTTCTGTATATAATTTATATAATGAGATATTATAGTACTAAATTTGTGTAATTTTTTTGTTCAAAAATTTTGGACTTTTAAATCCCTACTACTGGGAAGAATTTTGCAATTAAGAATTCCATACGCAGGTTTCCTAATATAGCTGTGATACATATACCATACAAATTTTGTTACATTTGGCAGAATATTGTGGGAGAAAATGGGATTTAAATGTAAAATTACAATTGGCGGGAAAATTAAAGCAAAGTTCAAGTGACGTTATCTTCCTGATCCATTACCTAGAAGTCACCAGAACCGTATGTTTATCCTTCCTTTTGTTTCTTAGCAGCTTCTGTACGAATATTGGTAATTCTGGAAGCTTGTCTAGTATCTTGATACACAACTACAAGAGGTTACTTGCGCGCGAACTTCACAAAAGTAAACAGACTGGCTACCGCCACAGAACTCACAAGAAATAAGAAACATACAAGAATAACAAAACTTATAGGAGTCGGGATTATTGTAGTGACATCATGAATACAATGTTGCTCAATGACAGTAGAGTCAAGTATTGAAATATCAGTCCTTTGCAGGCTTTATAAATTCATTCAGAAACATGGTAGATCTTACAGCTCGATTCTGTAGAAATATATGCGGGAGGGGGGGGGGGCTGTTGGCCCATCCCCGAAATGCGTAATTGCAAAGAACAGGGATATTTTATTGATTTGATTGAATGAAAACATGACAATGACATCATAAATAATCTAACAAGCAGTTCAGCAGATGCCATGCCCATTTCTGCTGTGTGCAGACTGACAAACAAAGCATTATTAAGGTGATAAATTGTTTGAATTCATCGGAATAACTTTGTGACAAGAAAGAAGAAACCCAATCCTTTCAATATCAGTCATAAAAAAATCACCAAAATTAACAAAATATCGACTTTTATCTCCGGAGTGTCACCTTAAGTGACAAATAACGTGTCATCCTTATTTCATGGCTGTATATTCAAGTTCCACATAAAGTGGGAAATCGTTTATGTTTTTTCCTGCTTGCTTTTCATCCCATGTAAGCATGAGATGAAATGATAATTCATCACCTACATTAACCGTTTGATGGTTATGGACCAACATCCTATGACGGTTTATCTCTATATGCAAATGGTTCTCATCAGGTATGGATTGTTTAATGTGAATAGTTCCATCATAGTGTAATCGATAGTGTCTTAAACCTGAAGAATGCTCATACGTTAGGTTGTCATTGACTAGCGGTAAATGGTTCCTATCATTCACAGGTCTTTCATTCGCCAGGTACACTAAAAATACGGATGGGACAAATTTATAAAGTCTTTTCATTTGGTAGGTGAGGTAGCGTTTGGAGTAGACATCATCATCTTCTTGTGGGTCTTCCATGTTAATAATGCGGTGATGATTAGCCGTATAGCCATCCACAGTAAGCTGAGGCACTTTGACATATAACACGTGCACCTTGTTATCCACTTCCTTTTTTGTAGTGATATCCGTAGACACTTGAGGATGTTTCACATGGGATAACCGCTTTCCCTTAAAGTCATAATCTCCTTGTTTAGTGCGTGGCACTACAGATCTATCCACTTAGTGTTTATTAGCAGGGTCTGTTTCTTGTTTAGGATCATGTATGGGGGCAAACGTAGATTTAGCCGTGAACGCACGTCCAAACACACCCATCGTCAACCTGTAGTAGGGGTCTACTGTTTCTATTACAAGGCATGGTTCCATGTATATAGACAGCCTGCTAACCTCTCTAACCCTTAGTTGAAATGAAGATTATTAAGCAGCAAGAGTCATTCCCTGTGGGGGACATGGTTTCCCATCTATATCCCACATCACATGAACAACGTCACGGTTCACTATTTCCATCTTCTATTCGCTGCATTATCGTGGGGCCTTCGGGATGTGGAAAAACCAATCTTTTGCTCACGCTCATCACAGCACCCAATGGTCTGCGTTTTCAAAATATTTATATTTTTGCAAAATCTCTCTACCAACCCCTCTACATGTTCCTATATCAAGTCATGTCTCAATTACAAAGAGAGAATAAGAGTTATTTCACATTTTCCATGCAAGAAAATGTTATTGCCCCGGATGAGGTGAAGCCTGATTCCCTCATGATATTCGATGATGTATCCACTGAACGACAAGCCATCATTCAAAGCTATTTCAGCATGGGTCGTCACAAACATATTGATTGCTTCTATCTTGGACAAACGTATTCTAAAATGTGCAAACAACTTATTCGTAACAATGCCAATGTCATTGTTTTATTTCGCCAGGATGAGCGGAATAGTCGTCACATTTATAATGAACATGCCAATCCTGATATGACATTCCAAACATTTACTGAATTGTGTGCCAAGTGCTGGAACACCCAACGCCATGCCTGTTTAGTAATTGACAAACAAAGTGAACTCAACCAAGGACGTTATCGCTTAGGGTTTGATAATTTTATTACTATTTGAGGCACTGTCTCATTCCCTCTCAAGTCATTTGTCAAGATACCATGGCGTTAGCAGAGAGTCAATTGAAAAAGCATATTATTAAAGCAAAAAATACTATTCGCCAAAAGTTTCGTCAATTTAAACGATCACGGGCGGATAATTCTTTGTTTATTCAACAACATTTAGCACCTCCGCTAAAAGCCATGTTTAAACCCTCTCTCAAGCCATCTGAAACGCTACCCACTGTTTCACAAGCCACGCAGACGCTACACGTGGACCCTGTGGAAGAGGAAGAGGAACAGGAAGATTTGACTAGTGTTAGCGATGTTGAGAATGAGCATGATCAAGTGTTTACGCCTCAAAAAATCCTCACCCCTTGCAGAGTTTTTAAAAAAGAAATCATCGGCCATAGCCGAAACACCTTCCGCTTCCAGATCGTCTCCATTTTCACAACTAATGGCCACGCCTCAACATAAAGATCAATTAAAACACCTTTTAATAAAATATTACGGATCAACACTGGAACCCTATCTCACCAATCTATTTACTGGAAACACAGATACCACGTATGGTGTTCGCTATGAGGATAATGGTTTTAAAATTGGGGATTCATCCATTAAATTTGCTCATACAAGTGCTGACATTAAACAAATCAACTATCAATTAACACCAGGTCAGTTAAATCTGCTATTCTCTCCTACCCCCTCTTCCCATGATTATACGCAACAGGACCTTGTGAAATATAAATCCATTTTATTATACACCCATGCCCACAAAAGACAGTATGATCCCTCGCAACAAGTCAATGCCAATTTATCTAAAAAATATACATCATTGCAAAAATGTTTCCAACCAGTCAAAGTGCACGCCGTAAAGTGTCCGCTTCGGGAGTGGCATTTAAACCATTAAAACCCCTTGTGGATGTTACCTAGTGGCATAATCCCAGTAAGCTCGTCCAGCGGCTACAGCTGTTGCATGCTTCACGTCAAGCCGGCCATACCGGTCACGATTGGGAAATTCAAGAAATTGAAGAACTTCGAAATGCCAAAATTATTGTTTAAGCCTTCACCCATTAAAGTGGGCATCGCCCAGCTAGACGTCACTATCAGCGACTCAATGTGATTTCACGGGGTGTGGATGAACTTTGGCAAGCCAATTTGGTGGATATGATTCCCTATGCTAGCATTAACGATGGTGTACGCTATATATTGACTGTCATTGATGTGTATTTCAAAATAGCCTTTGTTCAACCCGTGAGTCGCATGTCTGGCCCGCAAGTCGCCAAGGCCTTTAAACATATTATTCAACAATCCAAACGTCAACCCCAGTCGTTACAAACCGACCAGGGAAAAGAATTTTTCAACAAGAAGTTCTCCAGTTTTCTCAAATCTTTGGATATTCACCATTACACCACGTAGAGCAATCTCAAAGCCAGTGTGGTCGAGCGGTTTAACCGAAAATTGAAAACCCATATGTGGAAAGCGTTTATCGCTCAAGGCTCATATCGCTGGTTGGACTTGTTACCTGAGCTAGCATCACGTTACAATGACACCAAACACAGAACCATTGGGACCAAGCCACGACTTGTGACTAAAAATATTCCACGACTGGATAAACTGTTTAACCCCATAAAAACAGCAGACCCTAAACGTCATCACCTCAACATCGGGGACCATGTTCTTGTGAGCAAATTCAAGTCCGTCTTCGACAAGGGCTACACACCTAATTGAGGGACCGAACTATTTCGAATTCGCCAAGTCAACCTGAACAGCCCAGTCACCTATTTATTCGAGGAACTCAACCATCAACCCATAAAAGGCAGGTTTTATCTCCAAGAACTTCAAAAGACAGCGTTTCCAAAACATTACCTTGTGGAAAAAGTGTTGAAACAAAAAGGAAATAAACTATATGTAAAATGGTTGGGATTTAGCTCAGCCTTTAATTCTTGGATTAATAAATTACATGTTGTAGGTAACTGTGCACCTTGTATTTATCTATTCACTCATGATGTACTTAAACTATAGCCCTGTGTGTACAGTCCTCAGCTCTACATGTATAATAAGCAACACATATTTCTTTCTCTCTCCACTTGTGTTCTCTCTTACACCGCCCCTCCCCCTCCCCTCTCCTCCGAGTCACCTCCCACCACTGCCAAACAGGATGTGACTTGTTAGCTGTTATCGCGCACGTGCACAGCTAACATCCAAGGTGAACACCTGTGTTAGGTCATATTTCACATCAACTTGCATTTTATCACGTAGGAACCAAAACAGGGTGTGACTTGTTAGCTTACATGTTGTTTCATAAGGGGGTCGGCAATAATGTCATCTCACACGTGTTCACATGTATTCCGTCACTTTCCTTTCATATCGTTAACAGATTGTAGTAGTGAGAACTGGCGATCAACGTCAGTTCAACACACTGCTTTACACACAGACCAGGTCTGCCGCTGGCTATCGGCTACTGGCTAAAATAGTTACCAAATCATGAATTCAAAAAAAATATCGACAAAAGTCAAAATTTCAAAAATACATTCAAAAAGGGGGCGTCATCTCAAGTCCTATAATACCTCATACAAGTCCCTAGCCTTATTGGTTCATGAGATATTAAAAAGCCGATGACCTATTAGTTTTGGATCTCTTCGTTATTTTTTTAAATAACTTATCTATAAATCATTATTCAAAAAGCCCGCCCTCTTACAAAAAAACAATTACGCATGTGTAAAAACAAAAAAACAAAAATGTTAAATCATAGCGGCATCCAGGACTCTGCATGTTTTTCATGTGGAACAACGTTTAATTTCATATTAGCATTCAACCTCCCAAATGTCGCACTTGGAAAGTGACATTTACTTTAAAAATTACTATTTCACCCCCTAGTAGGGGTAGGTTTTATTTTGGGGTGGGAATAAGTTGTCCATAGGAAAGAGGGCGTCGACCTGAGTCCTACGACACCTCATTTGCTAAAGTCCGACCATGGGTTCGCGAGATATCGCGCCGCCGCCATCTTGGGTGGTGGAGCGGTGGCGGTGGATATAGAACCCCCCAAAAACATCTACTAACTTAAATAATTCTAGTAATGCAATAGTTTGTGGAAATATAACAGCGTGTCTGATGAACATCCAAGTTTTTGAAAAGCGAATCCCAGGGAGGACTCACTACAAGTCAATAATCTAGTTATAACACATGATGTATCATATAATTGTGAGGCAAGATTTCGAGACTTTTGTGGTATATTTTTGAAATCAACAATAATAAATTTCAGTAACGTGCTACAGCTTTAATTATTTTTCTAAGCACGATTATAAGTGTAATAATAATAATCTGATTAATGAAACAGTAGGATAAGGTTGGATAGTCACCGATTTAAGGTGCACGTATTTTTGTATAACAGGCATATCTACGGATAGTGCTGGTTATAATGGTTGTTTAAGGTATTATGCTAGTTGAAGCTTTTTCATGTTGAGGATTGAGCCAGTGAGTGCCAATCATGATAAGACTTAGAGAAGTCTCACACTAGATCTTTGGTGAATTAAACCCAAGTGTGGTTGTAACAAGATGTCATAGAAGACATAATCAGCTGTTCATTAATGTCAGAATAGACCTTCGTGGTGATTTGTAATTTATACTGAGCACAGCATTGATTCAATTAAGTGGATTATCAGATATAATAGTACAATTGGAGTGTGGATAACGATGCCAGAACAATTATATGTCATGATATACTTTTATTAAATATTGAATTTAACTTAACCTTCTGCTAAGCTTAATCGCTCGTTGGAATTAAACAAAAGGAAGGAAGATTGTAGTTTTACGTGACCGTTAATCTCGAGATCATGAGCCACGGGACCTCCTTTTTACGTGGGATCCCAACCACAGGACATGGCATTTCACTTTGAAAATCTCACATGCACTGACCGGGAATCGAACCCGGTCCGCCGTGGTGAGAGGCCAACAGCTTGACCAGTGTGCCACCACGCTCCCACAAGGAATTAAACAGGATTGGAATAACACACATTAATGATTGAATTAAACATTACCGAATGCGAATGTCGTAGGCAAGTCAGTAAGAGAAACAATTAAGATTGTTCTCTCATAAGTGTATAAATTGTAACATATTACGTAAATATTATCCAAATAACTGAACAGCATTGGAACGAAATGATTATAATAATTATGATAGGTGTGAATACTGATAACTGCCATTTAGCAGGAGTAAGATATACTAATATTAACGAAGTGGATCCTATATATCCTTTTATGGGATCATTGCAAGTAAATTTGTCTTAGGAAATTGGAATTTACATCCAATTGTGGGCACCTCAGTTTTGGTGAACCACGTGGCTCATTCTTTCAATTTAAACCAAGGTCTTTTTGTGGATTATATAGGTCGATTTAACGACATTGCTAATTTTATTTTATCATGTTTATTCTCTGAATAAATTTTCTGTTTTTCTGATTTTAATTTTATTGCGTGATGCTTTATAGAGGTGATGGAAGGTCGCGTTAAGAAAGGCGATCGCTAGGTATTTCTAGGGTATACCACCCTCGCGTGATATTCATTTTGGAGGAATCTCGTGTTCTATGAGCTAGTTATTTTTCTTTGAGCCATGGTCGTTCTTAATGCAACCTGTTAGGATTACTATTATCCCATTACTTGTTGGTAGGATCTGGGGGTTTTTCTAGCCGGTGATGTTCAGGTTCTACGATCCAGCTATCATCGAGGGATTTCAACAGATAATGGTAAGTAATTTCGGGTACAGTACCTACTGTAAGGCCACGGACGCCTCCTTCCCTCTTCCATGCCTATCCATCCTAACCTTCCATTCCCTTCCCTCATGAGGCCCCTGTTCGCTTTGCAGGTGAGGCCGCCTGGGCGAGGTGCTAATCACACCTCACCAGTTGTATCCACTCCGATTAGCTGTTCTCAGCTCTAGGACACTGCCTGAAAACGGCGGTAGGTGAGTTCCCTCGCTGAGTCCGTGGGAGCCACCACCCTGGAGGGTAAAATCGATTTTAAAAAATAATAATAATATACACCCTGTATAGTTCAGAAGTTTGCAACACTGTAGCACAACCACTTGTAACACAAATTGTTTCAATGCTGTTTTTTTTTTCATTTGAGGGGCTTGGAGATCGTGGTCATTCAGACCCATGTACTTGGGTGTGTGTAATTTTGTATGATAACCTGTTGTAATATGATGACTGTATTAGTGTGTGTATTTGTACTCTAGGTGAGGATTGGGAGGAAGGCGGCCGTAGCCTTAAGTTAAGAATCATCCCGGCATTTGCCTGCAGTAGACGTGGGAAACCACGGTAAACCACTTCAGATGGCCAAGGTGGGAATCGAACCCACCTCGTCTCAGGTTTGACACACGAGGCTGAGCGTACCCCGTTCTAGCCCTCAGACCAGAATTACGTTTATGAGCAGGGTCAGGAAACAAACGCAGCCCTCTGGGGCAATAGCCAAGAATGCTAGTTATTACACCACGAGGAAGTCAAACAAGAAAATTGTGTCAAGGCATCTATCTAATGGGCAAGACTAGGGAGTTGTGGAGTCTACAAGGTATAGGGGAGCTGAGAACATGGTAGCCTTTCTTCCTGGAACTAAAAACTGTCATTTACTCACTGAGAACAGAGGATATATAGAGGTCGTCTTGTTTTGAGCTAGACTGTAAAGAACCCATTACAGATTTGGCTTGTCAATCTTTCATTTGCTTCATCTTGGCCCGCATCAGGCTGCAGAAAGTAACGAGCAGGAGATGGACAACAGAATACAAAACACTTTTGCTGCCATAGAGCCCACAACTGATCTACAACCTGTGACAATAAAGTTCGGTGAATAGTCCTATACTATCAATATACATGAACAATGCACGACAGTGACCCTATTGTCCTTCGAAATAGTCCCCTCCCAAAACTATGAAATGCTGAGATCGGCGATACATGTCCTGGAAACTTTGCAAGAAGGCGTCCTTTGGGATGGTGTTCAAAAGGCTCGTCACGTGACCGAAAAGTTCGGTGAATGGGTCTATATCACGAACGGATTGTTGGCTTACCTAAACAGCAGGTACTGTTCTTCGAAGTAATCCCCGTGGACGATTATGCACTTCTGAGAATGTCTGTACAAGTCCTGGAAACTCTTTAGGGATAGCCTTCAGTTGGGTCGTCACATTACGTTGGATGTCCGATGATCGAAAACTTCTGGCCCTTCAGGGTTTTTCGGTGACCCTGGACCTGGACCCCGCCACTCCATACTTTGACACTTGACTTCGGGGCCGTACCTAGGACACCAGGTCTCGTCGCCCGTGACGATGGTTTTCAGATAAGCCATTCCATTCCATTCCATTCCACAGAACATTCACCCTTCTCACTGCCACCTGCCAAGCAGATGTGCATGGTAGGTTGCATAAATTCATCCTTCTCACTGCAACCCGCCAAACAGGTGTGCATGGTAGGTTGCATACATTCATCCTTCTAAACACGCACTGTGCCAAACAGGTCTTACACGTTGCGTTGTGTGTCGCCAATGTTGCCAGATCGACCGATCTGAATTTATTCACCGAACGCAACATGACAAGCCTTTTGAACACCATCCCAAAGGACGCCTTCTTGCAATGTTTCCACGACATGTATCGCCGATCTCAGCATTGCATAGTTACGAGAGGGGTCTATTTTGAAGGACGATAGGGTCACTGTCGTGCATTGTTCATCTATGTTGATAGTATAGGACTATTCACCGAACTTTATTGTCACAGGTTGTACTATCCCCACCATGAGCAACCATGTGATCAAATGGAGCTCACACAGATTCCTTACCTTAGTGATACAGCATTCTACTTCAACAGGTGACTGGAATCAAGCACACCACTGGAATTTCATAACATGCTTGACACTAGATATTTCTGAAAAACGCTCTTGTTGACTGCTGTCAGTAGTGATAACAATGATATGCCATAACAGTATCCATTTACTTCTGAGTTATTGTAATATTTCACAATATATGCACCCATTTTAACATAGTTATGTCTTATGTGTATCTAACTCACCAATGCAATACAATTGCAGGAATTGCCATTTATATCCCACTGCCCATTGGAGAGGAGGTTGTAATCCTACGCTTCTATTGCGTGGGGAGCAACTATTCGTACAAATCCTGCATTATTTACCAAATGAAAGGGTATTGGTTTGGTATATGAAACACATACTGCAATAACACTTTTGAAAAATAGTTGGCAAGTAACATACTGGTACAACACACATCAGTTCACAGAAATTCACCCATATATGCTCAATATTTCCCCAACATCTATTCCTAGTAGCAATAATGTTACAGGATTATTGTATCAATTGTACAGCGACAGGCAGTTTCTCTAGAGATACCGTAACAACATTCCATATCAAAACAGTGTCACATACCCCAGACTGAAAACATTGCTGCTGTTATTGATATACTAGCAGAAGTACCCATTCTTCGAACGGTCTTCGGTATTAATAAGCAGATGTTTTCAATTGATCTACTGTTGCAATGTTTAGGGGCTTGGAACCTGTTTGTTGGCTAAGAAAAATTATTAGTTAAAATGTGCTCTCAAACTAAATTTACCTAACGTGTCCTTCCTGGCGTGAAAATAAAATTGAAACCCTCGTAGACGAATCGCAATACACGTCACATACGAACTGACCCTAACCGTTGTGTCAAGTGCCCAACTACAGGAAGACCCCTTTTATATATTATAAAGGCTTGTGGTGCAAGAAAATTCAGTTTTCTTTAGCCTCCAATGGCCCAAATTCCTAAAATCAGCAAAAAATAGTCAACTATTTCAAATCAGGAATTTTTGAAAATAATGTTGCTGTTTGGAGATATAATAGACCTTCTGTACGACATATCGCACGTGTAAGTCGTGTGAAAAAATCTAGGATACTCCTTGAACCCCTTAAGCCCATTGATGAATTTTACAGTTTTAGTTGGTTCCGTGGTAACCTTATAGCCATTTGCAACCTTCCACAGAAATGTAATAAATGGAGTGGCATTACTTATTCCAGAAATAAATGGCAAGTTGGATGCCACCTCTTGAGATACTGTTGTCATGGTTAGTGGCTTGCATTCCTTCTTTAGTTTATTAAATGAAGTTAGTTTTCTGGGAATATCTAACAAACTGTTAGGTTTAGAGCCTTTAAATATAGTTTTCGGGGACCCTTTACGGCTCTTGAGGGGCCCCGAGTTTCGTTTCTGACACCAAGGGTTTGAAAATGAGTTTGTCTCGTCGTTGTACGCCATAATAATGATAATAATTAAAATAATATTAATAATAATAATAATAATAATATAACACATAGGGATAGGGATATAATAGACCTTCCGTACCATACCCGCACGTGTAAATCGCGTTAAAAAATTCTAGAGTACCCCTTTACCCCTTAAGCGCATTGTATGTATTGATGAATATTTCAGGTTAATTTGGATCCGTTATAACCTTATAGCCGTTTGCAAACCTTCACAGTAATGTAATAAATGGAATTGCATTGCGTCTTACAGAAATAGATGGACCTCTGAGATTCAGTTGCCATGGTTACCGGCATGCATTCTTTCATTAATTTATTAAGTGAAATTAGTTTTCTGGGAATATCTCAAAAACTGTTGGTTTTAGGGCCTTAAAATGTGGTTTTCGGGGGCCCTGTAGGGCTCCCGAGTTTTGTTTCTCACATTGAGGGGCTGAAAATGAGCTTTGTTTCACCCTTCTACGCCTATTTCAGCATGTATTTTAAGGGGGTAGGGCCCCTTTTATGAGAGGTACGGAGAAGAGTTACATCAATGATTGGTGTCGTGCCTATTAAGGATATCTGTATCAAATTTTACGTTGATCCACTCAGCCGTTCTCGAGTTATAAGGACACAAAAAATTGTCCACAGACAGACAGACAGACAGACAAAAATTTTATTCTTGCGCGCATCCATCATAAAACAGTCTGAAACGCGCAAATATCGCAAATTTCCGTGGAAATTCAGAAAAAACAGACAAACTTTCATTTTTATATATAGAGAGATTGTAGGTGAATAAAAAACTAAGGGAGTGAAAAGAATTGTGGATGCCGTGCAGGAGATTGCCCGAAATTTTCCCATCCCGACACTGGTCCGACTGCTAAAGGAGGAATTGCCTATTCCACCCTTAGACGTGAACATGTCCGTATAGGGTCAACATATGACATGCTCCGGGCAGTCCTGCAAATTAAGCCCACCCTCTATCCAGAGACTATGGAGGAAGAGGTAAAGACAAGAACGACATTGTGGACGAGTTCGACAAAGAGGATGGCCTTATAAAGCGCAACTGGCATAAGTTGGCCAACATCTTTCATCTTTGGAACTGGCGAGAACGGCCACCACAATCTTGTAAGAAGAAAGTCTGCTGATTGGGGGCTTCCATGGAATGTAGCTGAAATGCAAGTTCCAGACTAAGAAAATTAACATGGCCGCCTGTCCCAGGCTATAGTGGCCAACTTGGAGAACCGGGAACTGCTGACTCTCTACTGTAAAGGAGAGCAGAAACCCCCGTTTCTCCATGAATATACGGGCTTCCTTGTGGCCCTGTACATGGAACCCGAGTTCTTCACCGTTTTGTCTGATGAGGCAACAACTGCAAAGTCATATCTCAGAAATTTGATATGCACGCGATAATTAGTGAAAAGAAAGCCAGAGATTTATACACCTGTTGGTGCAGATGATGGTAATGGTTTTCTGTGCCAGATTATGCAGTAGTCCAATCATTCAGTCATAACTTAGGTGAATTCACATATGTCGATGTAGGTTTTAGGCATCAGTAGTGGTCCACTATACCAAATTCCACAATTACCGGATCTGTCCTTGACAATCTAGGGATATTCATATCTAAGGAATTGCCGTATGTCATCTATAGTTTATTACATGTAAGTCACAGACTTATGTACCAGTAGATAAATATTGTATTAATGATTCATTATACAAAGTTTCACTGGAAACTTTTGAAATCTAATGCAAAGATGTGTGAAACGATGATTATAACAAGAAATAGGGGAAGAGTAACAACAGATATAATGATATAATGAGAAGTAATAAAGAAGGTGGATAGTTTCAAATATCTAGGGAGTGTAATAGAAGTACAGTAAAGGGTAGAAATGACAAGGAGATCAGCGAGAGAGGAAGGCAAGCCCATGGATTCCTGCAGAGCGTGAGAGGTCTGGTATGGAGCAGGGACGTACCCCAGAAGAGCAAACGGGTATTGTATCGAACGTATTATGTCCCAATACTCACCTACGCATCAGAAACGTGGGTTATTAAGAAGACACAGATGAGCAGGATCCAGGCTTACGAAATGATATTTCAAAGAAGCAGATTAGGAATAACAAGAAGGGATAGAGTATGAAATGAGAGAGTGAGAGAGATTGTGGAAGACAAACCCTAACAAGAGAGCATAGAGAAGTCAAGAATGAGTTGGTATGGACATGTTAGGAGAATGCAGGATGGCAGGACACCAAGGAGGATGCATGAGATGAAAATGGAGGGTGAGAGACCAAGAGGAAGGTCAAGAGATAGGTGGATTGTGGATGTGAAGGAAGGAGTGCAGGAAAGAGGAGAGGAGTGGGACAGACTGAAGGGTGAAAGGTGGTGGGAGAATAAAAAACGATGGAGAAACTTATGTTCCAAGCAGACCCAGCAAGGGGCTGGAAACTGTAGAAGATGATGAAGATGGTACAAAGTTTCACTTTGATTGGTTGATTAGGATAACAGAAATATAAAAATGTTCTAACTTTAGACCGGGCACGCTGGTTGATTTTGTCAACCAGAGCGCTATTTGACGCCGTAATTCCTAGAACTGTCAGCTTGTCACCACCTTGCAACTAATACCTTCGCTCTCGCTCTTGACCTTGAGTTCAGTCGAGTTCCAACAACAGTGGAAGAGACACATGTGTAATTATTGCGAGCAAATTCTGGAAATCCGAAGCTGGTTGACTAAGTCAACCACGCGCCTGGTTATATAAGTAAAATTTATTTCTTGAAAATTTCCTTTCCTCTGTGCTTTTCGGGTCATCATCATCATCTTGCAGTTTCCAGCCACTGGCCGGGTCTGTTTAAAACACAAGCCTCTCCAACGTCTTCTGTCTTCCCACCATCTCTCAGCCTCCACCCTTGTCCAGTCTTCTCCTCTCTTCTTCACGCTTTCTTCAATTAGGCAAAGTCAGGCGTAATTACATTTAGTATAATTCTATTTTAGGTCTCATTTTGTCAATGACGAAGACATACCTGGCGTTTTGAGCCAGTTGTCTGACGAAGTGGATGGCTTTGCCTCGGAATTTTTGGATGGGGAGGATGAAGTTATACACGTATCGGATAAAGATCATGACAGTGATACTGAGCAGGAGGCCGATTTGGACAGCGAGATCTATGAAGACTATAGAGAAAGAGAATTATTATTCGGGACAGATGGAGAAACAATGTGGCCCACGAAGGGTTTTTCAAAACGTACTTCGAGGGTCAAAGCAATTAATATTGTAAAAATACTGCCAGGACCTATAGGGGAGACGAGGTAGGTATCTAAATAAATTGACTGTTTCATGCAGTTGATAAACGCCGAGATGATCGATGAACTATCATACTGTACTAATTTCTAGGAAGAGGGAGGAAGTAAATTACAGCCATGAGCGCGATGCTGAATTTGCGAACCGCAGTGAAATTATGGCATTGCTTGGTCTGTTATTGCTGTTATGCCTAATAGGGGGACACTACACAAGTGTAGAAGAGTATCGGACTACCGATGGATCAGGAATAATTGCAGAGAGTAGTAGCATGTCTTCGAAACTGTTTTTATTTTTGCTGAGAAGCTTACACTTCTAGTGACAAGAACACTCGTATCGAAAGGCTAAAAATTGATCGCCTTGCCGCAGTTCGCTCTCTTATAAGTGCATTTGTCAACAATTGTGAAGCCAGCTCTACTCCTATTGAATTTATAACAATTGATAAGAAGTTAGTTCCTTTCCGCAGCCGATGCAGTTTCATTCAATAAGCCCGCAAAATACAGATTGAATGTGTTTGCAGTGAATGATGCAAAAACATTTTATACGCCGTCTTTGGAGATTTACTGTGGCAAACAACCCACTGGTCCCTATTAAGTATCAAATACGCCATATGACATAGTTCGTCTAGTGGAACATCTCCAAGGAAAACATCGAAACTTTACTGTTGACAATAAATTGGTACACATCATATGATCTTGGGCTAAACTGTTAGAAGATAAAATAACTACTCTAGGAACACTGAGGAAGAACAAAAGGGAAATTCTGCCTCAATTTCTGCCTAATAAGGACTGTGTAGTAGGCTGAAGTATTTTCGGGTTTCAGTTTGAGATAATGATCCAGTCGCACGTGCCTAAGAAAAACAAAGCTGTTATAATGCTTTCCTCTATGCATGATTCTGCTTCCGTAGATGACTGTACACAGAAACATCATGCAGTATTAGATCACAATGCGACGAAAGGTGGTGTGGACACTTCAGATCAAATGGAAGCTAAGTATTCCGCTGCCCATAAATGCAATAGGTGGACATTATGTGTGTTTCATATGCTGCTGAGCATCACTGTGATAAATGGCTATGTCATTCACACTTTCAATAACATTACACAATCTCGAGTGACAAGGTGGCGCTTTCTCAATGGCTTCTTGAATGTTCTCAAATACTCTCATTGCCAATGGAAGAAATTTAGTAATAAGGATGACTGCAATGAGCCTGCAAGACAAAAGTTATGTGGCAGAAAGGGACGATGTGTTCCATGTGGCCGGCAGGGTAATCGTGTAACAAGAGTGAAGTGTGATTTTTGCAATAATTTTGTATGTAAAGAAAATTCAAAGAACACTATAAAATGTATTAGTTGTGACAGCGAAGGTATGAACATTTCCAATGAGGACTCATCAGCAGGAGATAAAACAAAAAGATTTTTAGGGCATGTCAATTAAGTTTACTTTTAATCCACTACATTTTTGCTATTATATCTTAAAATTTCATTCTAATTAAGCCTCGTCACACCGGCAGATTTGTTTCCAGAAACATTGTATGCAGACTGTTTCCCAAATGTTTCTCATTTGTATGCGGGATGTTTGCAGACTTATTTAAAACAATCTACATACAATCGGGAAACACATTTCATACTCGAGTGATGTTTGGAAACAGTCTGCATACAGTTTGCAAACAGTCTGCATACAATTGACATACAAATTTCATGTTTCTAGAGACAAGATACAATGTCTTCTGTTTTCCAACTAAATGGAAAACACGCATACAAGAAACAAGTATTTTGTCTCAAGTCTTCCTATGTGGACGTGTTTTGAAACTGGAGACCAGATACAAACCACAGACGCATCCCGTAGCCAGTTGCCTTTCGAGCGGATCACAGTGCAGATGGAGTCATACTGCTGAGTTAATTGTTCGTGAATTGTGTGTGGCAAAAGTAGATATTTGGTTTTTAGTTTTAAAATTTGATAGGAAAACTGTGCTCCTGGTGATAGTCCCAAAATGACTTCTTGGAATCGGGAACAATCAACTTAATTGAAGAGTTTCACGCGCGTCCTGTTTTGTGGGACGTGACGTGTTTAGAGTACAAAAATCGCAATAAAAAATGGGATGCTTTGCAAGAAGTTCCAAACCTGCCCCGTCTTCAAATCTGAGGTCTGAAAGTAGGTTCCGGATGTAGTATGTACCTTCCTCAAGCACTCTTCGTGTCCAACACCTCCTCTTCCTTGATGGAATAGACACATAATTAAGCAATACAAAACCCGCACAAGCCAAAAGTACGTCTTCTTCACTCGGCATCGCTAGAAGCACTGACTGTGTGGACTAGAGGTCTGATTCTGGTGTGGGCGCAAACCAAGTAACATAATTGTATCGGATACAATGTTTCTAAACAGTCTGCAGACTGTTTCCAGACTCCAAAGTAGTATACATACAGTCTTCAAACAGTTTGCATACAGTCTGCAAACAAATCTGTCGGTGTGGACGAGGCATAAAGTAGTGTGCATATTAAAATATAAACATTAATTATATTAGGACGTACCCTGTATCTAGTGTTTAACTCATTGAAGGTAGGCGAAGTATCAATGTCCATTTTAAATACTAGTTCACTTGCTCATGCTCATTCATTCATTCATTCATTTTAAGTACATTTATATTGACTGGTAAAGAACGTTCATTTCATTTATAGGATAACGTTACAATAAAACATAAACCCCCTTTAAATACAATGTTCACGCGATTAGAAGCTTGTAAATAACTAAAAACTCGTGCCTGGTAGTGTGACTCGAATTGGCGCGCTCGGTGTAGGATTATAGAGTTTGTATAGTTTTCAATCTTGAAATTTTCATAACAATTGAATTACGTTAGTCACCAATATGATCTAAATACAGATTTTCTATGCCAAGGCCACTCTCCCAGGAGCATGTAAGAACAGTGTATGCACACTCTGTATATTTTCCAGCTCCTTATTCAGACATACATCGTGAATTTTGGGCCAGAATAGAATCACTGGACACATTGGACCAGACCGAGAACAACAGCAACGGCCAGCCTGGCAGCTTCATCCAGAACCATGTGGGAGAGGAGGAGAACGAAGATTTGACGTAATATCTCATCAGAAGAACGAAGATAGTTGTTGTGCAGCAGTGTCTACAAAATGTGACGTCTACAAAATTTGCTTCACAAAGACCTCATGAAATCCCAGTGACTGGAGACTCCCCACTGCTCAGTTGCATTGACAAGTTTTTCTGGAAGCAGTGGATTCAGGAAGAACCTGATGAGCACCACATTGTTCCATGATACATGATGTTCCTCTGGCTCTTAGAACGGAGGGAAATGCACTAATATTACTCGCTCCGTGACGCGTGCGAATTTCCCAGAGGAAATCCTTCTCCATATATTTAGTCAGACCTATTGATGCTATAGTTTCGTTCTAGGAGATGATCACATCTATAATGGACACATTATCAGAGGACTCGTCATATACCAGAAGGTCCAGCACATAAGGATCCTATTTACCAGTGATCCTAAGTGCATCCACAACACCCTAGCTCTACTTTGGAGTTCCTTCCTCAGCACTGTCGCAGCGTTATGTTCCATTCTAGTGTAGTGAGTGATGTGACATCGTTGCAAACCATGATAAGAGAGATTTCCCTTCTAATCTCATCCTGCACGTAGGGGTTGGTAGGGGTTGCAACCGGCCGGTTTGATATGTCCCAGATAATGTAATGGTCAAAAATAGTCCATTTAGGACTAACTCCTGTTCAAGTAAAAGAAAAATGTGAACTCGTAGAGCCAATATATACTTCACTTTTACCCTACGCGGGCGGATACGTTTTATGTCTGTACGCGGACCGAAAATACGGTGAATTAAAACTCGTCCAGAATTATCAAACACTAGCTATAAACATGCATATGTACGTAATATTAATAGCTTACCTTGATTATTGGATGTACTCCGTCTCAGAAGTGCGTAGGATATTATCGAAATTTTTAGTGCATAATGAGCATAAGAGACACTACATGAATATTCATCTTCGGACCCTTCAAATGAAAAATCACTTTCATCTACATTCGTGGAGTCCAAAATTGAAGCAATCTCTTGCTGACCGAGCCTCGTTTTACTGCACATGTCGCAAAATAACTAAATAAATCACAAAAAGCCGTTCTTAGAACACACGACGCAAACTCGACTGAACACGATAATCTCTCTGATCTTGTGAGAAGCTAGCAGGGATAACACCACTCAATTCAGGAATTCCCTGTTGGGCCACACCTAAAAGTGTAGTTTACTGCCTTCTGGAGTTTTTAGCGTACCACTTGCACCGGTACTGGCGGATCTCTGACGATATAATATATTAAATTCTGCTCGCGGGTAACCTGTCTTGCAATTTAATATATTAAATTCCACCCCCTGAGGGTTAAATATTCAGTATATATGTGTGAAAGAGTCTGGAAACTACAAGATGTTCGACGTTGTCTGTATAACATCATACAGTAATATCAATGTTGGCTACATTTCTTACTTTAGATATTTAATAATCAATTTTTGCCATATATCCGACATCAATATTCATTTTCAGTATTCGTATGTAGTGTAAGAATCACCTGTCTTGGAATTGGGTAACACAGCTTTGTGACCAGACCAGAGATTATAAATCAAAAATCACTTAATTCCGCCCTGTCAATACTATTTATTAAAATGCGTGAGTTAATCACTTTTCATTTAACATAGGTACATGTTTCGATGCCGTATCAATATTGGCATCTTCATCAGCCTCGTTGAACTGTGCAGCACTTAGTCCATTACACTTTCAAAGATTGGTAGTAGTAACATAAATATACATCAAAACATACACAGACCACAATACATGCTCTTAAAAACATTAAAAAGTTTTTAAAATATTTTGTTAACAGCTCGTTGAAAAACCATCATCGGGCTTAACAGTGTAATGTACTAACTGCTGCCCAATTCAACGAGGCTGATGAAGATGCCAATATTGATAAGTAGAGGTGTTAGAAAGTGTTCTCATTTTTTTGAAGATTTGTTGATTTATAATTCAAAAGGTGGTGTTTTGTGTTTTTATTATTTTTTCGGGGGATGAAATGTTAAAATTTGGAAAGCGATAGGGTTTGTACAATAAGTGCATTTAAAAATGTAAACAATTAATAAAACAAAGTAAAAAACAAAACAGCAGGGTAAACCGTTAAACATGGTTATGGAAGAATGAGATAATACTTATATGGAAGTCACATTTTTATTTTATTTTCACCATCTCGAAACACATTTCAGTGAATACCTTTTTCAGTTTTATCCAAATACTGCAGTGAAATCATTGGAAGTAGATCATAGTTAAAGTCTCAGCATTTGCAGCTAAAATTGTCGCCTCCTATCACTTACTATGAGACTGTATTTCGAAAATGACCTTTCAGAATCCACATTTGAACAAGGATACCACACACACTTTAATGCAGCTGTTGCATAGTCTCGGTGAGCAGGCCTTAATCCCATGAGGATCTCTGGAACATTCACATTATCTTCATGACGCAGTTGGTTCTTGATTGCAGTCAGGTAAATGCTGTGAGCCTCTAAAAACTGTTGAGACTCCATCTTCTTAAGAAATGGGGCATTCTTCTTAAATTGGAGCAGTTCTGTGGGAGATACATTCTTAGGTGCATGCCGAGGATCAAACAATGACCCGATGGCTTCTACAGTCTTCCAGGCTGGATCCATGGTCCTTAAAGTCCTGACTTTCACTAGAGCTGACTGGGCAACACACGTAAGCTTGGACTTAACCATTATCTGCATCTTTTGAGGAAGCTGTTCCAAGTTCTGGAGGATCGTATGATTGAACATTCCACCATCGCCTAATAGCTTGAGCTTTATCTCAAGGTCATCTAGCTTCCCAGCCAGTAAGTGAATTGTTGGGTACTTAGGTCCCTCCAAGAAATTAAGCAAGTCCATAAGAGAGGCACCAACAACAGAAACATACAATGCTTGTAATTTTATAATTTGTATAGTAGAAGTCGATGCTTCTTGGAAAAATTTGACCCCAGAATTTGAATCTTCCAATGTTTTGAAAAATACTACCAGATCTTCCACATGCATGGCCATATACATTGCAGCCATAAACCATGAATTCCATCTTGTACATACAGGCATTGGGAAAGCTAGAATTTCATTCTCTTTTTCTGTGTTTTCATATTTCTCCCTTAGAAATTCAACGTAATTGCTTTTTCTTTTTCGCGTATTTAAAAAGGCATTCTTTGTCTTTACTATAGACATGTTCAATTCGTCCAGCTCGTTTTCAAATATGCAGCCTATAAGATTGCCTTTATGAGCCCAGCACTGGAAATGACATAATTCTTCAATCAATCCTTGAAGAGTAGTTACACATTTTGTCATGTAACGTGCTGAGTCCGTAACTAACGCCACTACACGCTCCCGTTCAATTTCATAGGAATTCAAGGTGTCTAATATCGCATTGGAGCAATTTACGCTATTGGCAGAATCTAGAACAACAGAGGCACCCAGATGGGTGTTCATTTCAGTTGATGGTACTGATGGACGAAAAAGAATGTTGAAAACACACCTACCATTCTTGTCAGTTGTTTCGTCCCATAGCAGAAACACGTCTTTGTTTTTTATATCTTCCCTTATTTCTTTCCTCCTTCTTTCGCCAATCATGGGGATGTATTTCTGACGAATCTGATTTGCTGATGGTAAATCTCCACATCCGCGAACATACTTATTAAACCGAGTACGGATTGTCTAGTTTCTCTACTGGTATATTAGCTTTCACAAACGCAGTAGTAGTGTCCAAAATAAACCCTTCTTTCTTAGCCTTCACACGACTAGCATTTGATAATGTTTCTTTCAAGGTGGCCACTCGAGGAACACTAACTTAAAGACGCGAATTTTCTCGGCGTTTTGAATGCTTCTCCGATTTGCAATGTTTGTCTAATGCATCTTTCCTGCGATAATCTAACCGACAATCACAATATTTGCACATAAGAATGCAACAAGAAATTATAAATCCTTCATTCTTATATTCTTTTAAGTCTGTCTGTGGCAGAAACTGCTACCTTTGGCATTTTTAAACTCAACTGAGCGATGCCCAGTAACAAACACTGTTATCACACGGTTGACTGTAGTCACATGCCAGTATAAAGTCGTAACCATACGCAAAATTTATTTCTGAATTCCTGTCATAATATTTAAATTACGTCGCATCTCATCTTCCTGTACTACTAAGTTCGGAACTACTACGACGAACATGTGGTCGCCAACTGATTCACGGAAATAGCACACTAGCTTCGATGATAACTCACAATTTGCGCACTTTTTATTACATTATATAGAATTCTCTACTATGATTTACACTCACTACCGATGTAACAGGAGGCAAACGTAGTTTACAATATAAACAACTATCATATAACCTATTGGAGGTAGTCGGACAAACTATTCACGCCGCGAGATAACAGCTGTTTACCACAGAGCTAAAATCCAACGAGTAAGGAGAATATCGACAGTATATCGTAATATGACGTATATCGTAGTATTACCCCTCGCGAAACTATACAATCGATCATTCTCGAATTGAACACCAACCAAATTCGATTATCGGTTTGCGGACAAGAATGTTCGGATTGGTGTGGGAAAAAAATTTGAAAAATGTTTTTTTATTTCGCAGATTGCGGTATTTGTGGTGTTATTCACAAAATTTGCGTTATTTCACGCTTTAATTTCACTCCTGGGCAGCACGAAACATGTAAATACGTGAAAATAAAACATCCTAACCTCTAAATATGACTTTTCGTTTTATCGCTAACTAACAAAAACTAACACCTCTATTGATAAGGCATCAAAACATGTACCTATGTTAAATGACAAGTGATTAACTCACGCATTTTAATAAATAGTATTGACAGGGCGGAATTAAGTGATTTTTGATTTATAATCCTATTTAGTGAAGGAACACCGAAGAAGTGCAAAAACAACTAGATGCACTGAACGAAAATATTCAGAAGTATGGCCTGAAAATCAGTATAGAGAAAAGCAAGACCATGGTGATGACAAGAGGGGAAAGACAAGGAAAGGGCACTGTGAAAATTGGAAGTCAGAGTTTGGAAATTGTGGACACGTTCAAATACCTAGGAAGCGAATTGATGCAAACTGGTAGGTTGGACATGGAGATTGGCAGGAGGGTACAGCAGAGCAATGCATTCTATCAAAGTGTAAGAAAACTTGTTTGGGATAAGGAAGTACCAAGGAAAAGCAAGGAGGTAATGTATAAAATGTACTATGTACCCATATTAACTTATGCAGCTGAGACTTGGACCCTGACAAGCAGGCATGAGAGTAAAATCCAAGCCAGTGAAATGAAATTCCTAAGAAGTATGATAGGTAAGACAAGGAAAGACAGAGTGAGGAATGAAGATGTTAGGAAGGAAGTTGGGATGGGAAAACTAAATGAGAGAATTGAGAAGAATAAACTAAGGTGGTTTGGACATGTAAAGAGGATGGAGGAAAATAGAATACCAAGACAGGTGCTGGAGGCCAAGTGCAAGGGGAAGAGAGCAAGGGGAAGACCTAGAACAAGGTGGATCGATTCAGTGAAGAACAGCGTGAGAAAAAGGAATCTGGACTGGGACAAGATCGTGGAAGAAGAATTGTGGATGGAAAGAGGAAAGTGGAGAAGTGCCATAAATACCCCGACCCGGCAGGAGCTGGATAAGGGGAAATGATGATGATGATGATGAATCCTATTTAGTCAATACAAAAAAATATGCGACTCTCAAAGTCTAAAAGACCAGACCAGAGGCCAGACAAAAGTGTAGGAGACTTGAAAATATTGTGACACTGTACCAAGTCCTGAAATAAGCAACATCAGCATGCTGCATTATGCCGACAAATAAACCAGCTGTATCTTGTGACGATTATTGTCTTACGGGATGGAACATCGAGCCTAGCTGCCCACCAGCTATGTGTCTATAAAAAAATAGAATGGTTCTCGGAACAGCATTAAATGAATGGACCCTCTATTCATTGTATTTATATCCGGGATACAGTATGTGGTCTGATGATGGGTTTGTTTGATCCACCAGTGAAGGATCAGGCTCCAAACTGTATTCCAATAGATTCTTTTGCCCTACTATGCTTTCATTTATTAACTATGCAGCGTTTCCATACCATCACAATCTGTCTGTTACGCTATCAGCCCAGAGGCTGGTTGGGTCCTCAATATGCACTAACATTGTTATGTGGAAGGAATCCTCATACATCAAAGACAGTTCTATAATGAGACATATTAGGCAAGGTGAGAAGTGAGGTAGTTTGCCATTGTTTTGCTCACAGAGCCAGTGCAGCAGTACCCACCCTATGTTTACCATCTTTCACAGCATTCACCGACACTAGTTGCGCCATGAATATCATTATTCAGGACCACGCATGTAATCAAAGGTATACAAAAGACTGAGTCATCAGTGAGATGCCACAGTTTGCTCTAGCCTGTGCCAACAGACAGATGATAAAAAATAGTGCATTTATCAAGATATGAAGTTGTAGCTTGTAGTTTTACGTGGCCAGTGTTCTCGCAATCGAAAGCCATGTTCACTGATCAGAAATCATAACTGGTCTTGGCAGATGGCCTTGCTGTTCTGCTCTTTTAAACAATCATCATTGAACCAAAACTGGTCTGTGAGGCAAGCAGCTCAACCACTGCACCATCAAGAGATGGCAAAAGGAGAATAGTATTGCCAATATTGACTATGATGCACTCGATATTTGCCTGCAATGAAGTGACCCAGAAGAACTCAATTCTCAGAACTTTTCATAACACACTCACTGTACTATAATAAATCAACTCTTTTTTTCTTTCTTTCAGTTAACTTTATTCATTGTAACTTTCTACAACTATTGTTATAATCCTCATACCAGTCTAATAATTTCTTGTTCAGCGATGGCTGCATACCATCCAATGCCTGCAGAAAATGTTGGTGTTGTACATATTCAGCATCCATTCCTTCCTCTGTCAAGGCCTGTAGAGCAGCCTGAGAAAGAAAAGAGAAAGGTAGATCTACATATTGCCTAAAACTACACATTCCTCCCTAATGAGACCGGCCCACAACACTGTCAACAATGAAACTACAACAGGAGCAGAATGTTCACCCTAAACAATGATCCAGAAATATGCATCTTCTGTGAGGGAATGAGGGTGCTGTGACCATGATCAGTCTCTTTCTGTTGCATGCTTCTGAAGATACAAAAGTGAAAAATGAAAACTGATCACCCTGAAATAATGGTCCCACTTAAATGCAGTTTCATTTAAATATTAAACAGTTTGTACAGCATCATACACTTATGGACAGATTGTCTTCAACAATTTCATTATGTTGTATAGCCTTCTCCATCAACAATGAAGTCCTAGAATCGTGCCTAGAGAAAAACATTGAGGTGTCAAATGTCCTCTTAGAAAATAAGTGTTTCATGCTAATTCCACCTATTGTTGCAATTGGTAAAGGGATGTTGCCAGCAGTGGCGAAGCTGGAGGGGAATCTTTGGGCCTTAGAATACCCATTTTATTCTCAAGGAATATACACATTTAAAATTTCCTATTTTTCAATGGCATAGGAAAATTAAATCTCTAGTTTTCGGTATTATTCTCTGTAACCACTGTGGGATTGATGCCAGCTTCTCAGCGCGGGACTGAGCAGCCAGTGAGTCTCTTTTGAAACAGGGTCAAGTCTCTGTGGGTAGAGAAGGCAATTCCGCATGCACCAAGTGGAAGGTCGATAGCTGAATGTGTCACGGGAGAGCCTAGGCTGCAAGCAATGCATTCGTTTGGTGGGCGGTATCCCAGCGCGTGCATGTTTGTTTGTGTGTTTTAACCCTCTTGCTCTCAGGCCAATTTGGGTGGTATGCTTGAAGTCCGACAGCTGTTTTCTGATGAAATTACCCAATGTTTTCTAAAAAGTTATAACACATACACTTTTGCAGGTATCACAACGAAACAAAACACAGATATAGCTTAAATGCCAAGCATATGTGAGAAGAATAGTTCAAGGTTGTATCTCACATATGAGGATGTACAAAAAAAAATTAAATTGTTTAAAATATTTTTATGCAGAAAACTGTGATTTTAGAACTCATTATAATTAAGTTTGTCCTACTTTGGGTCACATAGGCAATGATATTATAAAGACAATATAGTTGCTCACACATGTTCTTGATCTGATACCTTCCTGTGCCCTGATTTCAGATTTATTAAAAAAAACTTTTTGAATGGTATGCAAGGAATTTGACGGCCATTTTCTGATGAAAGTACACTATATTGTAAAAAAAAAATATACAAATTGTTTTTTCATTGACAGATATCACAATGACACTAACTGTGGACATTCTATAGATACAAGACCTTCTGAGAAAAAATATTTCAATTATTTCTGTAATTTACAGGGTGTACCAAAATTTATAGAACGGTGTGGTTTGTCTTCTCCTTCTGAAATATTATTTTGTAATGCTATTACTACTCATATCTGTCCTACTTTGCTCTAAATTTATCGCTTCATTCCAAAGACAACTTGATTATTTACATATTTGACTGATTGAAATAACTTTTTCTGCAATAGTTTATGATTTATGTGGAAAAAATGTTACATTTCACTTAGGCCTATAAAAAATATTCAGTCACCAAACTCCTCCTCGTCAAGATCACTGTCCGTACTTTTATCACCCACTGAAACACCAGTAGGTTGAGCTAAATCATCATCATCATCATCATCACTACTAGATTCGGGAAGAAAATCATCATCATCATCACAGTCATAAGTGTCTAAATATTCGATAATATTACCGTCATTTGAGCGAGAAGGCGACGCAGCCATAATGTAAAAGAAAATCACACGCTACAATACGCTAGGAAACAGCTAATTTGAACCAAACCTAACAGAAAATACTTCAAATGATACTTCTACACATATACTAATGACTAACTGACTATATCCTAACAACCAATAAAGACAGCACCAAAAATGACCACTATTATCACGACTCAATATGAGCTAAGCTCGTGTTCAGGAACATAAACAAACCTTATTTCCCAGCAAATAACGAAGAAACACTGCGCAAACTCTAAGAATAAATGACGATCGGAATCCGGCTACCTACGTTTAGCACGCTTGTGCGATCTAACGAGGAAATGTAGAACTTATTCAAGTTTTAAGCTGGCGCCGACGAGAGGGGGGGGGGGGGGGTCAGGCAGGGCTGGTGCCCGACCCTCCAAGGGGGGGCCAGCATCATAGGAGGGTGTGCCCGATCGGGCATTGATTTATTATTGCCTGTATGTGACTTGAATTTGCTACTGGCAATCATTTAGTGAATACAGTGAACTGTCTGTGAACAATGTTACAAGGATTGAAAAACTTATTTTGTCAAGTGGACAATATCTTCCTTTACAAAGAGCTTGTGGAAAGAACAACTGTCTCAAAATGGTCAACTTAGGTAATGAGGCTTCGCCTATGTATTGTTCTCAGAACATACCCGAAGACGGAGAAAGCATTCCATTATTCTAAATTTAGCTTATTTGGCTTATGCACCAATCCTTCAAATAACATTCTCATCCCTTCACTTATTTCGCCAAGGGCACGAGAGCCTGGGCTGCCCTGGTGTGTTTAGTCAGCTAGCTCAAGAGTTTCAAGTTTGGCGCGTCACATCGAGCTTAGATATTTAGAGATGTTAGTGTCTGAAATGAATATATTGTCTAGCTAGACGTATCGTATGCCATGCAGGCAGGTAAGTAAAATACATTTTAAAATAGCGTCCACACAGTAATTTACTTTTTTATTGTTGATTGTGGTGGCCATGATAAGATCTAGTTTGCGATGCGGTGCATCATATTTGTTTTATAATGGTATTTATGCTATTTGTTTAGGGATCATCGAGTGAATTCATGAATTGGTAAGGATTTCCCAGTGCGAGTGCATATTGTCTTCTAGATAGGTACTTTCTTCTTGGAATGGTCTCATCAATTTGTGGACTGTGTTTCGATATCCTATATAGCTGCCATGTTGTTTATATAGACTTGATTGGATATTTTGTAGTTCCTTGCTTCAACGGGGGCACGTCTTAGAAATCCCAAAGCCGCCTATATAGTGACTGCAATGAATAGCGAAATATACCCGTACACATTTATATGGTGATAGATCTTACCAGAACGCAATCAACGTTTGAATATTGAAGGTTATGTACACATAAACGAGTGAATCCTGCAGTTCTAGCTATAAGATATTACATTACCACAAGATTTTTGATTTTCATTTCTAGAAGATTCAATGCATGAACTTCTATATAGTGTTTGGTGATCCATACCTTTTATATTCTGCCTTTTTTGTCTATTTGATCCCTTTTGATAGTTATTTTCAGTAGATCTATTTTAATGACTAGTGAGATTAAAGGATGGCTAAGGGAGCCCACCCTGACAGAAAAGCCAGCAACCCTGTAAGCTGTGAGGGTAACGCCACAGGTTGGACGAGAGGCCAGCACCCTTTCTTCGTAAAAAAATAGTAACAATGCTTTCAACGCTACAAGTAAGCCTCGGAATATTTGATAATACTAGACGACATCAACGGCGAATAAATGGTATTCGATTTGGAACATGGAATGTAAGGAGTCTATACAAGGTAGGGGCTGCAACCAGTGTGGTCAAAGAAATCCAGAAATACAAACTAGATCTAGTTGCACTGCAAGAAATCCGGTGGGAGGATGCGGGCAGCATCGATATTGAGAACTCGACTATCCTATATGGAGCCTGTGAACAAGGGCATAGGTTGGGTACTGGTTTTTGTGTGAGCAAGGTCTTGGCCACTAATGTATCAGAGTTTGTGTCTTATCAACCCCAGAATCTCTGTGTTAACAGTGAACGTAAAGCATCACAAGGCGACTTTTGTGAACTGCCATGCTCCCACGGAAGAAAGTGAAAGGGAAGTGAAAGACGAGTTCTATGCGCAGCTAGAAGCAGTAGTGGATTCTATCCCAAATGGACACTTGAGGATCCTTATCGGAGACATGAATGCTAAAATTGGGAAAGAACAAGTATTCCAAGGTACAGTAGGAAGGCACAGCCTACATGAGGTAAGGAATGATAATGGTGTAAGGTTCATTAGCTTTGCTGCATCATCAGGCTTATTCATTTCCAGCACAAACTTCCAGCGTAGGAACATCCATAAGGGAACCTGGATGTCACCAGATGGGAGAATAATAAATCAGATAGACCATGTCGCCATTGATCTACAAACCAAGAGATGGGTGTCCGATGTTAAGACGGCACGGGGTGCAGAGTGTGGAAGTGACCACTTTCTGGTCAGAGGCCACTTACAAGTTCAGTGTAAAGGAGGGATCAGGGCTAAGCTAAAGAAGGTTGAGAGATACCGTGTTGAAAAACTAAAGGATGAAGCCATAAAGACAGAATATCAGCTGCAACTGAACAACCGCTTTGAAGCACTCAGTGAACTGGATGTGAGCGAAGACCCTGAACAAATTTGGGAAAAGATTCGAAGCACACTGACTGCTACAGCAAAGGAGACGATCAAGGGAGACACAGTAGGCAGGAAGATCTGGTTTGGAAAGGAATGTGCAGATGTTCTGGAACAGAGAAAGGAAGCCAGGAATAAGTGGCTGCAGGAGACTGATCTGGCGCAGGGTAAAGAACGATTTGAGGAGGTTCGAAGGGCTACCCAAGCAACTCTGAGAAGGGCAAAGAGAAAATATGTCAAGGACATCATTGTTGCGGCAGAAGCAGACTTCAGAGGAAACAATGCCAGGGAAATGTTTCAAAAGGTGAAGTATTTTAGCAAAGGTTACCAGCCGAGACAGAAATTTGTCAAAGATTCTAGTGACAAAATTCTGACCAACGATTATGATATCGCCAAGAGATGGAAGGAGTACTTCGACCAGCTTCTCAATTGCGAAGACCCTGAAATAGTATTTGAATTCCAGTCTCCAACCCAGTCGACTTGGATTATCCGCCACCCACTTTGGATGAGATCAAAATCCAGATCAAACGGCTCAAGAAGAATAAAAGTCCGGGTGAAGATGGAATACAGACCGAGATGATCCAGGAAGGAGGAGAGAAACTAACAGAAAAACTGCACAGGCTGATACAAGCAATCTGGATCAAAGAAGAACTACCGTCAGAATGGAAAACAGCTCTGATTTGTCAAATCTATAAGAATGGTGACAAATTGAAATGTGATAACTATCGAGGAATCGCCCTGCTTAACGTCTGCTACAAGATCTTGTCCAACTGCCTCATAGATAGAATTCAACCAGTGGCAGAATCAGTGCTTGGTGATTACCAGGGAGGCTTTCGGCTGGGGCGTTCCACAGTAGATAATATCTTCGTTCTCCGACAGCTTACTGAAAAACTGGGTGAATATGGCAAAGAACTCCACGTGTTATTCGTAGATTTCAAGAAGGCCTATGATTGCATACACCGAAAGAGCCTACTCAGTTGCCTAAGAGAGTTTGGAATGGCCGAGAAACTCATCAACTTGGTAGCGATCTGCCTGAGCGAAACACGCGGTAAGATAAAAATGGGAAATCGAGTGACGGAGGATTTTGAAATTTTGACGGGTCTCAGGCAAGGAGACGGGTTATCTCCTACACTGTTCAATTTTGCCTTGGAGAAGATCATACGCGAGACCTTTCGAGAGAATTTTGAAGGAATCCAAGTCGAAGGGAAGAACCTAGCATACCTTGCCTACGCAGATGATATCAGTTTACTCTCCAGCTCTCAGGAAGAGTTGAGGCAAATGACCAGAGCACTCAAGGCAGCTGCCAACAAATTTGGGCTAATCGTGAATGAAACCAAGACGGAGTACCTCAATATGAATCGCGGGCAAGGCCACTTTTTGGGGCAACTACAGTCACTCCGGGTAGGGGACCAGTCCTACAAGAGGGTCCGTGAATTTAAGTACTTAGGATCGCTTTTCACGGAGAACTCATCATGTGAGGCAGAAATCAACGCCAGGATCCAAGCAGGAAACCGAACTCTCTACAGCTTAACACAGCTTCTTCGGTCCAGAAGTCTCTCCAGACAGTTCAAAATTCGTCTGTATAAAACTCTGATCCAACCCGTTGTACTATATGGATGTGAGACATGGAGTATCCGAAAACAGGACTTTCATAAACTACTCGTTTTTGAGAGAAAAGTTCTTCGGAAGATCTTCGGACCGGTGAGGGATGTACACACGGGTGAATG
Source organism: Meconema thalassinum (assembly GCA_946902985.2). NCBI lineage: Eukaryota > Metazoa > Arthropoda > Insecta > Orthoptera > Tettigoniidae > Meconema > Meconema thalassinum. The sequence continues at coordinate 242,802,897 of OX336389.2, read as the reverse complement.
GAGGATCAGACACAATCATGAAGTAGAAGACCTGTACCATGATGCCAACATAGCTGGAACCATCAAAACCAGAAGACTGCAGTGGGCTGGACATGTAGCCCGGATGGAAGACCACCGATGGCCACGGAAGCTACTGGATTTCATCCCCACAGGAAGAAGACCACCAGGGAGACCAAGGAAGCACTGGAGTGATGGACTCCATGAAGATCTGCAACAGGCAGCGATACGCGTAGACACTTGGCGGATGGCAGCTATGGATAGGAAACGATGGAGAAGGAAACTTGTAGCAGCGCGCGGTCCACTGGGCCTGATCGCGTAGAAGAAGAGTAGAAGAAGAAGAGATAGCTTATTTAAGGGACAGAACAGCGAGTACATTTTCCCCTAGTAATTCACTTTCGCACTATGTGAGAAATTATCATTGCTGGCTAAATATCTTGCGATAAGGTGGGATGTTTCTGATGTCAAACATAGATAGCAGAAATTCATGCGAAGTTGTTCTTCTCGTATACTGAATTGAGAAAACAATGCTAACATTTGAATAATCTGTATGTTTAGGGGCAGTATAATTAGTACAGTAGACTCTCGAAAATCCGGACCAATGTGGCGGACGGCCGATCCGGATTCCGAAAAATCCGGATTTCCCGGAGACAGAGTGACGTCGGTCGCGGCAGTGGTTTGCGTGCCGCGATCGCCGCCACTCCGTGCCGATATGTGTACTTTATTGTTACTCGCATAAAACAGTTCTGAACTGCAATTAACTGAACACAGGGGTAGAAAAAATAGATGGTTAATAGTATTGAACAACTTTAATAAGACTTAAGAATTTACATTTCTTCTTTGTCCAAGATACTAAAAAGTAGTTTCTTGAATTCAGGAACAGCATCTTTGTTGGCTGATAATGCCTCCCCACTTATTGACAGTTTACGAACACCAAATCGTTTCTTCCAACGATCAAGCCAACCTTCACTTGCTGTAAACTCACCATCTTCACCTTCAATTTCTTTTTTGAAATGCAACGCCTTTTCTTGAAGCATAGGCCCCGTAATAGGAACCCCTTTACCTCTTAAATGTTCATGCCACAAGAACAATGCTTCTTCAACTTCTACATGTTTGCCTTTATGCATGCTTTTTCTAATTTTAATCGCACTTCCACTGGATTGAGAGGAACACCATTTTTCTATCTGTCCGCGATTCTTCTTCCAATCTGAAACTGTACTTGTTCCTACTCCTAACTCTAGAGCGATTTTTTTCGCCGATTCTCCAGCATCAATCCTCTTTATAGCACGGAGTTTTTCTTCCACTGACACACACCCTTGCTTTCGTTTGTTACTCATCTTACAGTACTTAAAAACAAGACGCGAGAAACACAGAGCACCGACACAACACGAGGTAGCCACCGAAAATAACGTCTGCACAGAGAGAGTGAGCGCGGTCAACTAAGTACTGTATGAGTAAACAAAGAGCTGTTGGGGAGGGGGCGAGTCAATGACCTCCCGCCGTGCCGCACAGCCAGTAGAATAGAAAAGACGTCATTCTTGTAATGCGGAATGGTCGCGGAGAAATTGAAGGCGCTTAAGCATCACGTTACCTACATTTTACTGATTTTGTATTACAAAAAATATTTTTTGAGCGGTCCGGATTTGCCGGAGTCCGGATTTTTGAGGTCCGGATTTGTGAGAGGCTACTGTATTATTATTACTGGTTCATTCAATACTACAACAATCCAAGGTACTTGGGACCTGATTAAGGGATTTATTGAAAACCTATATTACTATTGGTACTAGAGTTAGAAAATGTATCCAAAGACTGAAACTAAGGTAACATTCCAGTATTTTTCTGGACTGAGTGTTTAATTAACCAGGAGAAAAATTACAATTAAGCCAGAGCACTGAACCACTCAACTCTGATTTCCAATTCCTCTCATGGAACATCAGTGGTGTGCATGGCGATGGAGAAATTAATATACCGTATTGCATGTAAGCAACCACGTATATTTTCCCAAGACCAAATATTTGAACTCTGCTTAATTTAGAAGAGCAATAAGATGAAGTATTGTCGAATAGTAATATAAATACAATTTTATTTTGATCTGGTGCAGTGGCTGCTGTTATTATTATTGTACATTTCTACGCCGTTTATTCCAAAGAGCAGCATCGATCTGCAAAGCACTTATTTTTCAGGACGCGAAAAGATATTTTCCCTTTCGAATCAAGCCCTTTCATGGTACGCTTTAACGTATCAGTACCGTTAAACATAAAATGAGTTGCTCTCTTTATCTAAGACTAGGAATTGACTCCAGGTCCTGACGACGCCACGGCAGGTATGCAGAATTCGGCTTCCCGATTGAGGTGTCATTCGCAGTCTTACTCAACAGTTAATAATAGGCCTGTTTGTCGTTACAGTTGTTAATTCATTTAGGGTCTTACGACATTTAACCCGTGTACTTGGTAGCCAATAGTTCTGGTATCACTGGCGGGCAATGAACCATTGGCGCTTGGTTGGGGGATCGTTTGCATCAACTAGTAATGTAGATAGCCTATAATTCAGTATTTTCAGATGCGTTAATTTTCCGGTTTGTTTCTGAAGGCCTCCACATTATTGAATGAAGTTGACTGTAAAGCAGTAGTTTTCACAAATATTAATGAAGTAAATTATAAGATTCTCAAACAGCGAACAAAATAGAAAACCAAGAAATGTGCGAATTGTGTATACTGAAGGGGGGGGGGGGGGGCTAGTGGTTGTTGTATAACAAGAGAAGTGTATTGGCAACATTGTTGTAACTATTTGACTTGGAGAGTAGAAACTTTCACCCTCTTAAAACCACCCACTGCGGGACGAAAAGCAGGGTATACATTATGCTGTGCTATGGCTTCTGCCACTTGATCAATCGCATGCCGCATTCTTAGTTGCTGACTGGGAATGCGTTGACCGTCGCGACTATTACTGTAATTATTAGGATTAAAAGTAGGGTAGGTGTCCCTGGACTTGAAATAAGGTACTATCCCGGCATTTGTCTGGAGGGAGTGTGAAAAACCATACTCAGGATAGCCACTGTCAGCACCGGGATTCAAACCTCTGATCTGCAGACTTGCTGTAGACCCCCATCACGGTGGTGAGCTACACCGCGGAGTCTCACTTGAAGGTGTAAAAGCTTTTACTTCAATAGCGGGGAGTCTTTTCTATTGCCACTAAATGTCAATGGTCTCCAAATTTCGGTTCAGCTATACCTTGCGATACACCGGCGTTTAGGGATCTCAGTGACATCACCGTGATGTCACGGCACGTATCGATATTGACTCGCTTTGGTTGCCGGGAGTCACGGCACGTATCGATATTGACTCGCTTTGATTGATGGGAGTCAGCTGATTCATACGTCAGTTTCGCGCGGGGTTTTGTCCGGAAAGGATGTCCATTTTTTCTTTCACCGATTTGAATTTTGTAACCGTAATTTGAACAACTATTATTCCCTGAATAACCTATAGAGCAAGATTTTGAAATTAGCAGTGTCGTGTGCCCCATTGTGTTGGCGATTTGTGATAAAATTGTTGAATTCCTGAAGTTGTTGCATTCAAATAAATTCCGTTACTTGTGATGTGAGGGAAAGCGTGGTCGAAAATTAGTGCTTCTTCTTGTACATGTGGAATAATACGGCATTTGGGATCTATCGGTGAGTTTTTTACGTTGTTCATATATTTATTTTGGTTGTTGCATTTAATAGGAAAGTTGCACTGTAGTCTTTTAAAGCCAAAGACAATGCCATTTGTCTAAGAGATAATATTACATCAGGAACGGTGTTGGGGAATACGCCTGTTAAAATAGTAATGGATGGGTAAAATTTAGACAAATTGGCATTTACATGAACACCTGCAAAATAGATATGACCGTGTTTTGTATTAGACCTATCGGCCTATAGGTCTTGTTTTTGACGTTTCATATAGTATGTCTGTGAGGCATTATTAAACAGTATGTTAAGGATTGTGATTTCTAATTGAGATACAAGTATTTGCAGCCAATATTGGAAAACATAAAAATACCAACCTAGCAGGGGGGGGGCCCTCCCCAGCAAAAACAACATTATTGACCACAATGTTTTATAATGGCATTGTGTTTGCGTATTTGCAGCCAACTTTGGAAAAAAAAAATGAAACTACACAAAACCATTTCTTGCTATGTGGTGGGGTCAATAACATTATTGACCACAATGTTTTATAAGAATATTACAATGTACCAGCAGTTAGGTTAATGTATTAATGCCAACCGGCGATTATTATAGACCGCAATGGTTTATGCATGACTATATTATAAAAACAAATTGGCTGCTTTTGTGATGTTATCAACCACTTGACGAAATGCTTCTCTCGCAAGATTATGGGAAAAGCCTTGGTTATAGGTTATTTTGGGGGGTGACAACTCAATAACAGAAATGAGCATTAAAAAACTTTTGAAACGCATTGTGTTTCGTCAGATGTAATTTATTTATTGGCACGCCGTACATACGAAAATATTTTAATTTAGGATTACATTTATGACATATTTTTAAAATTCCGTTTCGGGATCTGTAATTCGCCTATATAGTTGAATTACAGATGACGTTACGCATCGTAATTAATTTAATTTTATATTTATAAGACATTGTATCGAAAGCCGTAATTGACCTATATAGCTCAATTAAAGATTTCGATGCAATGTTTTATTAATATGAAATTATAATAATTACGATGTGTATCGTCATCAGTAATTGATCTACATAGGCCAATTATAGATTTCGAGGCGTAAAATTAAAAATATCAACTGAAATTACGATGTGTATTGGAATCTGTAATTGGCCTATGTAGGCCAATTACAGAATTCGATGCGGAAATTGGAAAGTATAAAGTTAAATTGCGAAATTTTATTCCGCATCGGAATCGTTAATTGAGCTATATAGGTAAATTATAGATTTCGATGCAATGTTTTTTATTTACGAAATGAAAATAATGACGATGTGTATCGGAATCTGTAATTGATCTACATAGGCCAATTATATATTTCGATACGGAAATTTTAAATATATGACGTGAATTTGTGAATTTTTTTTATGTATTCAAATCTTTAATTGAGCTATATAGGTAAATTATAGTTTTCAATGCAATTTTATTTATTCACGAAATGAAAATAATTACGATGTGAATCGGAATATTTAAGCGACCTACCTAGGACAATAGTCTCCCATAAGTCCAACCCCTCGTCCACGTCGTGGGAGACGGGCAACGGCACAAAGTAGGGGATTGCCTGTAGGGGCGAAGTACAGTGGAGACTTCGTGTGCTCCGGGACCGTTACGGTAGCTGTGAAGGTCCTACAGGAACCCTGAAAAGTGACGGCTAACGGGGCTCTGGTGAAGCTACGATAGGCCCAGCAAGCCAGTAGTGGAAGAAACCAAATGCTTTCAAAAATGGAACGAGCCTCGGACATGATGGATTTAATAGACGACAACACGGCTGTACACACGGACTAAGATTTGGAACTTTAAACCTAAGAACGCTGACGGGGAAGGTGGAGGAGATAGTGGATATGATGGAAAGAAGGAAGTTGGATTTATTGGGATTGGCAGAAACAAAGTGGAAAGGGGAAGGAAGGAGAGAACTGAGAAAAGGCTATAGACTGTACTGGAGTGGGAACGAAGAGGGAAAGAGGAATGGAGTTGGAGTAGTAGTACGAGATGGTTTAAAAGAAGAAGTGAGGAGAATAAGTGATAGGATGATGAAAGTGAAAGTAGCACTGAGGGGAGAGACCGTAGAAATAGTGCAAGTGTATGCTCCACAAGTAGGCTGCACCTCTGAAGAGAAGGAGGAGTTTGAAGAGGAATTGCAGAAGCAGCTGGTAGGAAGAAATATGATTGTTATGGGGGATCTCAATGCCCATGCAGGAAGAGAAAGACAAGGTTATGAGAGTGTTCTAGGACCAGAGGGTTGGGGCGGAAGAAATGAGGAAGGAAAGAGACTGTTGGACGTCTGTCAGAGGAACAGCCTGCTAGTTGGGAACTCCTGGTTTAAGAAAAGAGAGAGCCACACAATCACATGGTACAGTGATGACTTGACCAGGAAGTCGGTGGTCGACTATATACTGTATGAGAAAGAACTAAATAAGAACATCACGGACATCAAGGTTATACCATCGGAGAACCTGGATAGCGACCATCGATTGCTGGTAATGAACCTGAGAGGGAGTAAGGAGAAGAAAGGGACTGAGAACCAGGAAAGACGTATAAGGATATGGAAACTGAAGGAAGGGGATAGAAGGGTCGAGTACCTCAAAATGGTAAAGGAAGGAATTCCAACAGATGAAGAAAGAGGGGTGGAAGAGGAATGGGCTAGATTTAAGAAGACACTAGTAGGTGCAGCAGAAGCAGTATGTGGGAGGACAAGTAGTAAGAAGAGGTGGAAGGAAACACCATGGTGGAATGAGAAGACAAAAGATATAGTAAGGGAAAAGAATAGAGCCTTTAGGAGGTGGTATCAAAACAGGACGGTAGAGATAAGGGAAGAGTACCGGAAAGAAAGAAGGAGGCGAAGAGAGTAGTGGCTGAGGAGAGAAGAAAGTGGATGGAAGAGTGGACAAAGATGATGAAGGAGGATAGTGAAGGTACAAAAAAGGTCCTGTATGGGATGGTAAAAAATAAGAGGCGGAAGGATCCTATGGATTATGTTAGAATGGTGAACAAAAGGGGACAAGAGATAGAAAATAGGGAAGAACTGAAGAAAATGTGGAAAGAATATTTTGAAGAACTTCTGAACCCAAATGGAAAAGATGGTGAGGAGGAAGAAATCGGGGAAGAGGAAGATGAACGGCAAACAGAAAGGGACTTAACATGGAAAGAAGTGGAAGATGCAGTGAACAAGATGAAAGGAGGGAAGGCACCGGGTGTGGATGAGTTGAGTGTGGAGATGGTGAGAGCAGCAGGAGAGGTGGGGATACAGTGGTTGTACCGAGTGATGAGGACAGCATGGAAGGAAAGGAAGACCCCAGAGGACTGGAAAAAAGGAATAATTGTCCCAATCTTCAAGAAAGGTAGTAGAACAGATTGCAGAAACTATCGGGGAATAACACTGATGAGTCATTGTGCAAAGATCTTCGAGAAAGTTTTGGAAAAGAGAATTAGGACAAGGATAGAAGGAGGGATGAGGGAAGAACAACATGGCTTCAGACCAGGAAGGTCCACAGTGGATTTGATTTTTGCTGTAAGGCAGTTACAAGAACAGCACTATGAGTATGGAACAGATCTACTGATGGCCTTCCTGGACATTGAGAAAGCATATGACAGTGTATGCAGAAACAAAGTATGGAATTCCCTGGAGGATAGAGGAGTAGAGAAATGGACTATAAAGAGGATAAAAGAGATGTACAAGGGAAGCGTGAGCTGTGTGAAAGTGGGAGGAGAGAGATCAGACTGGTTGGAACAGAGAAACGGCCTGAAACAAGGAAGTGCACTGTCACCATTACTTTTCATTGTGGTGATGGATGACATAATGACCCGAGTGGCACAAGTAATTGGGGAAGGAAAGATGAAAGCAATGGTGTTTGCAGATGATTTGATGATTTGGGGAAACAAGGAGGAGGAGGTACAGGAACAGTTGGACGTGTGGGAAGGAATAATACAAGGATATGGGATGAAATTTAACATAAATAAGAGTGAGATGGTGATCACAACAAGGAAGAAGGAAAGAACCACACGGGAATAACAATTGGTGGGGAACAGCTGAAGAAAGTGGAGAGTTTCAAGTATCTGGGAAGCCAGATACAAGATAATGGAAGAAACGATAGAGAAATAAATGAGCGGGGGAGGCAGGCAGAAGCATTTCGGAGGAGTGTGAGAAGCATGTTATGGAGCAAGGATGTCCCTCAGAACAGCAAAAAGATCATATATCGGACGTACTATGTCCCTATCCTGACGTATGCCTCGGAGACCTGGGTAATGAAAGGAAGGGTGAAGAGCAAAATACAGGCCAGTGAGATGAGGTTCTTGAGAAGCAGTATTGGAGCTACAAAGATAGACAGAATAAGAAATGAGAGGACCAGAGAATTAATGAAGGAGGAACCATTACAGGATGGTATAGAGAAATCTAGACTTAGATGGTATGGACATGTAAAACGAATGGAGGAGAAGAGGATACCCAGGAGAGTACACGAGACGAAGTGGGAAGGAAAGAGACCGAGAGGAAGACCGAGAGACAGGTGGCTGAAGGGGGTGGAAGAAAGCGTGAAGAAGAGAGGAGAAGACTGGACAAGGGTGGAGGCTGAGAGATGGTGGGAAGACAGAAGACGTTGGAGAGGCTTGTGTTCCAAACAGACCCGGCCAGTGGCTGGAAACTGTGCAAGATGATGATGATGACCTAGGACAATTAAATATTTCGATACGGAAATTTTAAATTAATGACGTGAATTTGCGAATTTGTTTTATGTAGGTTATGAACATTCCCGAATGGGAATATGATGTTATTTCCGTTTGATCAGATAAATTATCAATTAATATGATAAAATTGGTCCGGCTAGATCAAACATAAAATGCCAGCGTTTCGCCCCACATCATATTCCCATTCGGGAATGTTCATAACCTAATTGGATTGCCAAGGTAAGGTTTTTGTTTTATGAAAGGGAGCTTGACTTCCGTAGCACATTGGCATCACTCGTGACGTCAATACTACTTGTATTTTGTGTCTTGTGATGGCCTTCTCAGTATGTGCTAGCCATGCGTATTGGTGAGGTGTGCCTGTACCAACTGACGAGCCCAACGGCACACCGGGGCGAAACGCTGGCATTTTATGTTTGATCTAGCCGGACCAATTTTATCATATTAATTGATAATTTGTTTTATGTATCGGAATCTTTAATTGAGCTACATAGGTCAATTATAGATTTCGATGCATTGGTCGTTTCGAGGCTTTTTGTGTTTCCCCACCCAAAAACCCCTATTACCCAGGCTTTTCCCGTAAGCTTGCTAGAGGAGTATTTCGTGACGTCGTTGATGACGCCACGGAAGTCGCCATTTTGTTTTAGGGGAATTTTATCCGCGGCTGGATCATAATGTATAGTAGTCCCCAAATTTCTACTCAAAAATATCACAAGAATAATCACCCAAAAGCCCATAACTCAATAATTTGGAACTAATTTTAGCAAAATTTTTCAGAGGAAGATCCCCGGACCCCACTTTGAGCTTGGTGATATTGGTGATATTCCATACCCCCTGATGTGTCCACTCCCCCATAATCTTGACTTAAATCCGCCCCCGATGGTCACCAATCATAGAACCTGGCTCTAGTTTGGCTTACCGCAAAGCAATATTAAATTATAAGAAACCCACTGACTGCAAATTACAAAATAGGCCTATACTGTAGTACAAATTCACATTCTCTTCTTTTGTGAAAATAATCACTGATCATCTGCAATCTACTGATAGTACATAATAACGTGACTTACATATGAGTACCGGTATACCTGTGGTTAGTTATGAAAATATATGTTGGTTTGTTTAATGTACAAAGATGTATGATCGCCGTTCAACCAAACACTTATCAGTGTTTATCCTTGGACCCAAAGGCGTGACTCTTCAAGGGTAGCAAGATTTAAGAATGACAACATAAAAACACTTAATGTAAAACGTATTTTAGAATAAGTCTTGACTTTGTGTAAAAAAACATGTTTACATTATGAAAAGACATCACGTCATATGTCACAGAGGCCGTAGTACTGCACAGTGTCCACTCCCCCATAATCTTGACTTAAATCTGCCCCCGATGGTCACCAATCATGGATAGAAAAGCCTCTTTTAACATGCAGTTCAGTGAACTGAACTTCCTGTTGATTAATTTTGGCTCTTAGGACGTCGTAGTCATCAGTACTTTCTATTTACTGTGCGTGAGAACTCTATCCATCAATCTATATCTGAAATTAATAATATATTTTCAATTAATTTGGGATAGAATTGAGAAGGAAATGAATATACGATGGTGCAAATACAGCCTTTGATTATAGGGTTAAAACGATTAATCATGGAAAATAAGCTTAGGATCACCGTCGGTGGAATTCGAATCCACCTGTTTCCGAGTTCATGGACAACAGCTTTTTTCAACGTGAATTGTTTCCCCAAGTTAAATACTGTAAAAGCGATGAAATTACGGTCCGGTAAATGCATTTTTTTTTTTTTCTTTCAAATTTGTATACAACAAACGAGCATATTGCTTTTACAAGTTATCACCGAGTTCTAAAATTATTGAACACTGTACATGCTTACAGTGTTACATCATCGGGACAAATTTAGTAATAATAATAATGTTATTGGTTTTACGTCCCTTTCAACTACACTGGCTTTTAGAGACGCCGGGGTGCCGGAATTTTGCCCCGAAGGGGATCTTTAACGTGCCAGTAAATCTACTGACACGGCTCCCTCGCATTTGTGCACCCTCAAATGCCAGCTGACTGCGCCACGTTTCGAACCTGCAACCTTGGGCTCAGCAAGCGAGAACGTTACCCCTGAGCCACGCAGCCAGACGGACAAATTTAGATCTGTCAAACGCCAAAACTAAACAGTACAATGAATTTAATGAAAATTATTTCCTAGTTTTCGATGGTAATACTCTTGATATTTATTTTTGTTAACTGAAAATCATGCATTAGTACGCGCTTGTCAGGTATAGACATTGAATTCGCAAATAAGTTTGCATGCATTCCTCCAGTTTCACAGGTGTAAATTTTACATACCAGCATTAACTTATTTAAATTGATAGTAATTCATGCTCCGCTTAGGATAATAAATATAGCCTGGATTTAGTGGAATATATAAATGAAATATTAATACAGTATATTATAGAGTATTTATTGCACCCAATGGTCATATCAGGACATTTCAATTGAACGCCCGTAGGCTCCTCAACAAGTTCCATTTCAAGTAGTTCCAACTTTGGCTACCAGAAGCCACTGTCACTGACACCCAGCGGTGAACATTGGGACTTGATAGAGCGTTTCTAACCAAATAACCTACACATTTTGGCTACACACTACCAATTGCAGGGTTAGGTTCTTTTACATGCCATAAACCTAAGACATGGACCCGCCGGCTTTACTTCCCCTCCGAATCAAGGCATACTGAAGTACTTTAACGCTCTTAAAAATCCGACGACTTCGGCCGGATTTTAACCCGCGATCTGGGCATAGTAGATCAGCATGCTACAATTATTACAGTATAACCCCTCAAATCCGAACTAATTGGGGCTGTAGCCTGTTCGGATTTCAATTTGTTCGGATTAGCCAAAACATATCCATAACATAATGACCAGCCCTCGTTACGGTATAGGACTGTAGCCTATATTGAGTGAGGCAGGCTGGGCTGGTTTGGCGCAAACAGCGAACATGAAATCGTGAGTCTGGTCCAAAGTCAACATGACGGGAATGTAGCTAACAGTGAGGAAGAAGAAACTTCGGCAGACAATGCGACTTATACTGAAGCTGCAACTGCTGTTGATATCGCATTGCGCTTCGTAGAACAACACGCAGTAGCCACGCCAAACGATGTCATCTTAGTGCGACGCTGGTACGCAATTGCCTCCGCGGGAAGGTTTTCGTCACTTCTGCAATATTGAAGATAACTCATTTCAAGTGAAAGATTAAGTGATATTTTGTGTGTTTCTATTGCTATTTCATTGTTTTAGCAAAGTGATTACCTACGGAATAATAATAACCAACGTTTTCGTTTCTCAATCCTGGATGGGATAAGTAGTCTATATAAGCACTTTTACACCATGCTAACTGTACTTATTGTTAATTTTTCGACTAATTTTGTAAAATGCAGCCATAATGCAGAGTATATGATTGTTTTATGACTAAATAAATAAGTTTCTTTTTGGCGTGTATTTTTTCAAACTTCAAATTGTCGAAAGATCCTCGTTCGGATTACCCGGGATTTCGGATTTCCGGGGTTCGGATATGAGGGGTTTCACTGTATTATTATTATTGCTTGCTGGTTTTTATATTCTTGTAATTGATTGATTTCGTGATCAACATTTGGTGCAAAAGAAAATTGCACAAAATCACTTAGTGCAAATTTACGAGGATTATAAATTAATTTTACAGAATATGGTTATAGAGGGGGGCCCGAGAGATTCCAGCTCACCGCTCTCCACGGCCCTGCCGACGAGCCTAACAGTTTTCGCACCAGACATGGGTAACAATATATCATTAGCTTGAGAGTAAGAGGGTTAAAACATGGATCAGTGTAGTTATTTAATAGTCTATTTAAGATCAAGATTATTTTCTTCGTTGCCTTATGAAGAGAATATTATTTGAACAACGGCCTAGAAAAAATATATCAAGAAACAGTGTGCCTCATAAAACTGATTCTTACCTTTCCTATTTCTACCGCTTCGAGTGAACGAAGTATGAGTTCATTTACGTGTTTTTCTCACTTAAGCGTTTTTTTCCTTTGGTCCTCTGGAAATCGTATAAGTGAAGTTTTACTGTATATCCTTCCTATGATCATCCAGTCCGTTACCACTACACTTCCTTGTGTTGAATCACATTGTGACACTGCACTACTCAGTAATAACACTGTATAACACTACACTTCCTTGTGTTGCACCACATTGTGACACTGCACTACTCAGTAATAACACTGTATAACACTACACTTCCTTGTGTTGCACCACATTGTGACACTGCACTACTCAGTAATAACACTGTATAACACTACACTTCCTTGTGTTGAATCACATTGTGACACTGCACTACTCAGTAATAACACTGTATAACACTACACTTCCTTGTGTTGCACCACATTGTGACACTGCACTACTCAGTAATAACACTGTATAACACTACACTTCCTTGTGTTGCACCACATTGTGACACTGCACTACTCAGTAATAACACTGTATAACACTACACTTCTTTGTGTTGAATCACATTGTGACACTGCACTACTCAGCAATAACACTGTATAACACTACACTTCCTTGTGTTGCACCACATTGTGACACTGCACTACTCAGTAATAACACTGTATAACACTACACTTCCTTGTGTTGCACCACATTGTGACACTGCACTACTCAGTAATAACACTGTATAACACTACACTTCTTTGTGTTGAATCGCATTGTGACATTGCACTACTCAGTAATAACACTGTATAACACTACACTTCCTTGTGTTGCACCACATTGTGACACTGCACTACTCAGTAATAACACTGTATAACACTCCACTTCCTTGTGTTGCACCACATTGTGACACTGCACTACTCAGTAATAACACTGTATAACACTCCACTTCCTTGTGTTGCACCACATTGTGACACTGCACTACTCAGTAATAACACTGTATAACACTCCACTTCCTTGTGTTGCACCACATTGTGACACTGCACTACTCAGTAATAACACTGTATAACACTCCACTTCCTTGTGTTGCACCACATTGTGACACTGCACTACTCAGTAATAACACTGTATAACACTACACTTCCTTGTGTTGCACCACATTGTGACACTGCACTACTCAGTAATAACACTGTATAACACTACACTTCTTTGTGTTGCACCACAATGTGACACTGCACTACTCAGTAATAACTAGGGACTTGAAAAAAATCGCATTTGCGATAAATGCGAATGTTTAAATTTCGTACAGAATCCAAGCCTACGTTAATTTTAATGTGAAAAAAAAAAACGTGTAAATCAAAGTGCGACAAAATGCGAATTGTGACCCAAAATGCGAAAATACCAAATAATAGTGATTTTATAGCGAAATTACTTTTAATCTGCTAATTTATTTGCGAATTTGTTTATTAAACAAAAGAAAATGTTTAGTAGGTGGCCTAATCGCTCGCTAGCGATACCTCATCTCGGACTCGCAGTGTGCTATGCATATTGGTCGATATAACAATCGATTTCTGTATCAATACGAACTTTCGACTATCTATAACTTATTCAGACAGCTGACGAACGAAACTCGTTTGTGTACTTGACGCATCGTGGCGACTGGTGGTTTGTCAAACACGTGGACTTCGCTAAACGGAAAATTTTGCGGCTTGCAGCTTGAATAGTAACCTTATTCTTTTTGTAACCTTCAAGCACTTCAAGGTTCAAAGATTTTTTCTAGTAATGGGACTTACTGCTGTAACTGCTCATAAAAGAGCACAGCAGTACGCTAATCATGGCTTTTATTGTTCCGACTCTGCAACAGTATTTTGCAAATATTGTAACTGCCGTGTTGGGTGGGAGAAGGACAATATTCAGAAACATATTACATCGGTAAAACATGATGCGAAGCGACGAGAATGCGCAACAGTTTCTGAACCCAGAAACCTCTGTTATTGAAAGACTACAGGGTGCCAAACGACGGAAGCATGACAAGGACTACTTCACAAAAATAACTGTTGAAGTAGTTGCAAAAGCAAATATTCCCTTAGAAAAGCTTGAAAATGAAACTGTAAGAGCGTGGAATGCTGAATTTTCAAGTCAAGAGGAGCTGCCTAACGCGAGAACTCTCCGCGAAAAATATTTGCCTGGTAAGTACGGTTTAAATTAATACATTTGCATTTTGATTCTCTCTTGCTCATATAACCTTTACAAAGCAAAGCTAATCCAACTTCTGTAGAGGCCAAGCTTACAGCCAGTGCTTCCATAACCTTTCCAAGACATACCTTAACCTATAAAATTGTGAAGATAATCCAACTTCATAATATAATACCTAACAGAGCCTGTCCATCTATTTTACTATAGGAGAAGCTAATGTGATAATTCTGTTATTTGGTTTGAGCCATGTCCATCATAGCCTCAAAAAAATTAAATTAAATAAATTTCACTGGATTCCTATGGCTAACACAAATCGTCTTTTATTTTCAGAAGTTGCAGCTGATCACAAGAAATCAACAACTGAAGCGCTACTTGGGAATAAAATTAACATTTTATGTGATGAAACCACAGACAGAATGGGTCACTGTGTTTTTGTTGTACTGTTCCAAGTGTCAACAGCAATTGAGAAGAAATTATTTGTTGCTGGAGTGAAATACCTCGAATCCGGAAATGCTACAAACTGTTCCCGTGCTGTGTTAGATTCATTGCGTGATCACAGTGTGCAATGTGATGACGTTAAAGTATTTGTAAGTGACAGTGCTCCATTATATGACTCGTTATGAAACACTGAAGATCATCATTGGGGATCATTTGCTCCATGTGCAGTGTTGGGCACACATACTTTGCCTTGTTGGTAATTGTTGGACAGCAGCTATGTCTGATTTAAATCAGATTGTAACAATGGTCAAGTCGGTCTTTCTAAACACAAGGAAGCGCAAATATAACTACTTGCACTTTCTGAAGTCAAAAAATGGGGACTTAAAGGCAGCAAAACTTTTTCCATCGCCGGTACTTACTCGATGGAACTGCTGGTTTGAAGCTGTTTTCTACTTAGCGAGTTATTTTAATGATGTTGTGAGTTTTTTTAAGCTACCTGACATGAAAGATGTTAGTAACAGTGGTGTTACATTTCTGCGAGGCTTGACAGATAAGAGATGTAGATAGGATTTATTCTGATATAATTTTTGTGAAAGAGCATGCTAGTGAACTTGTTGAACTTCTCACTCTGCTTGAGGGGTCCCAGTATCCAACCTCACATTTGCTTTATCCCAAACCTGAAAACTTAAGATGCTAATTTTGGTGCAATAATTCAAGGCCATTATTCTGAAGCGACAGATAATGCCTTAGCTAAACTCACAGTCTTAGAATGTGCTACAAGGAAAGATTTGTTTATAAAAGTAGCTCAGTCTGCTAGAAGCAAGCTTGCTAGACTAAAGGCAAGTGATCCCAATCACAAAAACTTTGAAGGTATTTTATCCTAGACACGTGATATTGAACAACGACAAAGAAACCGATATTCAAAAACTTCCGGGCTTTACAAACATTCCATGTCATGAAATAAGGAAGGGCTATGATTCTTTCAAGAATATTATTGAATCCCAGTTAAAACAGAATGAGGAGTGTGAAGTAGTACGTGCCTTGACTGCTGTTCAATATGAACATGAACATTTTGCCAAGAGTTCTTTAGATCTTTTGTGGACACCAACAAACAATGTGGACAGTGAGCTTGTTTTGTCGCACTACAATACAGTTGTTACAGGCAGACGGTGTAACTTGAAAGAGTGCAACGCTGAGTTATTTACAATGCTTTCATTTGAACATTAGGGCCGTATTCACCATCGCCGGTAAACTCTTCCATTATCTACGATTTCGAAAACTCGGTTAATACTATTATCTCAGATAACATAAACATCGGTATTCACCATTGCCTTTATTATCTCGGTTTTCCAAATCTCGGTTTTCGTTTCAATGTGTACTGCATCACTGAAATTTTAATATAGAAGCACGGGAAACAGTTGAATAGCGCCACACAAATCATATGTTTATTGTCAAAACAAAGTTCTGTAGCTTTATAGGTTAGGTGTGAGACCTAGTGCAGTATATATTCGTAAATAATGTCAAGTTTTGAATTGAAACGTAGGAAGAGGCCTATTATGACACCTCAAGAGAAGCAATTACTGATAGATTTAGTGGCTGAGAATATCAGCATCATAGAGAATAAGAAAACAGACGGTGTTACAACATTAATTAAAAACGAGCGATGGGAAAAAATGGCTACAGAATTCAATACGCAAGGGCACGGGCCTGCTCGAGATGCAGTAAATTTAAGAACAGTTTGGGATAACATCAAGAAAGCTGCCAGGAAAGCATCCTCGGAGGGCAAGATTGAAGTGCTGAAGACAGGTGGAGGCTCTAGTAACATCAGAAAAGATCCTATTCTAGAAAGAGCTATTGAACTTATTAAACCTTCCGTAGAAGGACTGAGAAATCCTTACGACAACGACAGTGAGTTATCACAACTATTGGTGTGTGTGTTATTGACAGTGATGATGCTATAGTATTAGCGGAGGGATCTAGGCCTACAACTACCAATTTTGAGGTGACTTGGAGCAAGTACACATCAAATATGCTCAAGTCTCCGATACATCCAACACTACAGCCCAATAAAAACAGCAATAGTGTTACCAGCGCCCAAGTCGAGTACGTCAATGAATTTGATAAGCCTGATCACTCCTCAGAGTCAGTTAGAACTCCATTAGCTTCAAACCTGACCTCTTCAAGTTGGGCTGCGCGCCGAAGACCAATGGTAAGCAAGTCAGGAGAGCCTTTGGCAAAAATTCATACGTTGAAGGCTGAGGCAATAATGAAGAGCACTGAAGAAGCAACACAGGAACATTTATGGAAAAAGGAGCTTCACTTCCTTCAAATGGAGCAGGAGAAAATAAAGCTGGCGGCAGATGAAATAAGGCTTGAAAGAGAGAAGGAGCTTCTTAAGCAAGACCAATTAAAAACTCAAATAATGGAAAAACAATTAAAATCTATGTAATTCAATAGTTTCCTTCTCATTATACAAGTGTTACATTCCCAATAAAATACTTCTGTAGTACGTATCAATTAGTGTTCTTCTCCCAAAATTGTCCCGACGAGCCACATTATATTGATCAGCTTGTCCATCAATTTGACCGTCCCTTAAAAGTTCAGCCCATGGTACTGGTAGTTCTAGCTGTGGATCGTCCTGAGGTAGCTCTTCTCCTGCTTGTCGCACAATGTTATGTAGAACGGCTGTAGCAGTTATCACTGGAAACGTGTGCTCTAACGCTAAATTCATACCTAAAGCAAGAACCGGGAATCTTCACTTCCATATGCCAAACACTCGCTCTATCACATTTCTAGTTCTTATTTGTGACTCGTTATAAAGATTCTCTTCGGGTGTGCGAACCGCATCCAGAGGAGGCATTAGGTACGATCTACAAGGGTAGCCAGCATCTACTAATAATACTGAATCCCCGTACACACCTTGTTCGAACCTGGCTCGTTGTACACAGTTGTTGAAAATCGTACTATCATGACTACTTCCAGGCCATCTAGCCACGAGGTTAGTAAATTCCATATTACAATTACATATTGCTTGCACATTCAGCGAAAAATAACCCTTTCTGTTTCGGAATAATTCGGCATGATTACCTCCAGGAGAACGTATTCGAATATGGGTACAGTCCATTGCCCCTACTGCTTTTGGAAATCTGGCAATGTTATAAAAACCCATCTGTGTTTGCTTTATAGCCTCAGGTGTTTGCTGAAGACTGATGTAGCGAGGTCGTAAAGCGGCTATGGCAGCACTCACACGATGCACGATTCGGCAAGCTGTTGGTTGACTCACCCCTGCAAAATCCGCTACGCTCAGCTGATTACTACCAGTAGCATAAAACTTTAATGCAAGCAGCAATTGATTTATTGGCGACACAGAATGGTTCCTGAAAGACCACAAATATAACTATTCAGTTGTTAAATTTACAGTGAATGCTTTCTATATACCGTACTCACTATTGGAGTTATAGTATTCATCTTATCTGTCCGTTGCAAACTCAAGGTTAGGTTCTATGAAGGACAATACTGACAATGTAGAAGATTTAAATAACCTAAAACGTGTGATAAAATCAACATTATCGTAATCCTCAAAATATGAGGCACGTTCTTTTATCCACCTAGGCTGTTTCCCTGTATATTCTTGTTGATATTCTTCGTCACTATCGTTTTCTCTAGCATTTATTAAGTATTCCATTCGTCTGTGCGCCATTTTGTTCTGTTGATTATCTTAGTTTTTGGCATTTTACCGGTCAACCTTCCTCCAGTAAAGTGATTAACCAGGATAATCCCTATTAACCGAGATAATTGTGGTGGTGAATAACGATATAGCTATTATCTGAGATTCTGGCAGCTATAAACCAAGATAATCAAATTACTGGCGTTGGTGAATACGGCCCTAAATTGTATCTCAAGTGTCGCCAATAAAGTCAAACAGTCCATAAGAATCCGGAAAAAGTTAGATGCTAATTTTCAAAAAATACATGCTAAATAGGGAAAAAATAAATGCTAATTTAAAGGAAAATAGATGCTAAATTTTCAGGTCCCTAGTAATAACACTGTATAACACTACTCTTCCTTGTGTTGCATCACATTGTGACACTGCACTACTCAGTAATACGCTGCCGAAGTGACGCACCTAGCAACCGCATGGGCGCAGCCACATTGGACCCAAACAACTGGTTGCTAGGTTTTTTATACATAGGAGGCTGCATTAACGCTGTGCAGTGTCTTGAATTTTGTGGGAAAAAAGGTGTAATATGAGAGAAATAAGGCAGACGCCTTCCGTGAAGATCATCTACAGTGTTGGAGCTACAAAATAGAAGTGAAATTTTATGGATAAAGTATGAGAATTTTGCGAGATTTTATGAATAAAGTTGACCTCATTCCTGAGGCAAGAATTGCATGGCGGGTACTACAAATTATAAATATTTATTTATAACATCATTTAGTGGATACAGTATATCTAATATAGAGAGATATTTAGGACATACATGTCACATAAAGTGGTTTTCGATTCATGTGGGGAGTGTAGCTGTAATTAAATATGGTTTGTAGTCTACTATAAGTATTATAGACCTCGTGCGCATGACAATATTTTACCTGCTGGCGCTCCTAGCGGCAACTCGCTCAGAACATCCATGTGGCGAGTGTGTGTACTGGCTTGTGCGGAAGAATCAAGTGTGATAGTGAAGGAAGCAATTTAACGCTGAAATGTCGTCGTCCATAGAGGTTCACGTGGGCTTTCAGAAGATTCGGTGGGATACGTCGTATTTTAGAGCTTCTACGCTAAAGAAAGGCAAACAGCTCAGTGAAAGTAATCACATATTTCAGGTGAAGGAACGATTGGGAGAAGAAATATCCAGCTTCTGTTACTTAAGGTAATATTTACCATTCTTTTTGGTCCACAGATCATATGTATATTTAGACTATTAATTTTAAACATAACTTTATTATACATATTTCCCAAATCCATTGCTGTTGAAAATTATTTTTCCATTAATTAATGCTAGTCTTTTTTTTTAAATATTTAACAGATCGATTGCAACAGGAACATTCAGTCAGCCGAGTGTGAATGCAAAGCAGGCCTTTCCAAATGCTGCAAGCACATTGCTGCGCTTTGCATTTATGTTAATACCGAGAGAGATTCTTCGAAGACTTCCTTCCTTCAACAATGGGAGAAACCTAAGAATTTTATCGCGGAATATTCTAAAGGTGAACATTTAGGAGAAATGTTCAAGGATAGATTAAATAAGCGGAGAGTTTGTAGCGTGTCGGAAAGTGTGGGATTAGAAACATTCACCAAAACTGAACTATACGAGAAAATTAAAAATATAGACTGTGCTTTTACAAGAATTATGAAGGCCGAGTGTGAAGGTGAATCCATAATTATCTCCACTTCTATTGTTGAAGCTATCGTGGATGATGCTGTAGAACAGAGCGAATCAAGACTTTTACTTCAGTGTCTTCAGCAATTAGACCATCAAAACGTTAATAAACTGTTTAGATACTATGGAATAAATTACTTGCCAAGTGGCAAGATATCACTAGTGCCAAAAAATTATGAGTCCATGTTGCCAAGTGACGTCCTGAATTTTTATTTTGACAACGTGAAAGTCACAAAATCGCAGAAGGATGCTATTGCGATTGAGACTAAGGCTCAATATAAGAATCCTGCTTGGTTCCATCAAAGAAAATTACGCATATCGGCCAGCCAGAGCGTACACAAGATCATGACACTGCAGAGTGGAGATTATAATAAACTGGCATCTCAGCTTCTTATTTCTAAAGACATAAACAGTCCTGCAGTGAGATACGGAAGAGATAATGAGCAGAGGGCACTTCAGGAATTTTGTTTATCGTCCCAATGTTGCGTGTCACAGCTGGGGTTGTTTATAAAAGAAGAGAAACCCTGGCTCTGCTGCAGCCCGGATGGGATAGTGCTAGGTCAGAAATGCCTTTCTCTTTTGGAGATTAAGTGCCCTTACTCGTGTCGGGAAAAGCATGTGGTTGATGACAACACGTGTAATGTTCCATATTTATACATTAACATTGATGGTGATATCAAGTTAAAGAAAACTCATGTATATTACACCCAGGTACAGGCATCATTGTATATTTTGAACCTCAACTTCTGTGACTTGTTTGTATATTCTCCAAAGAAAAGTGTGAAAGTGAGTGTCTCCAGAAATGAAGAATTCCTTTCAAATATTATTCCCACAGTAGAGATGTTTTATTTCGAGCATTACCTCCCGCTAATTTTCAAGCGTTATACATAGTGTTACATTGTTACCATTCTCATGCTGGGTTTTACCACTATTCAGACATTTGAAACATAATATAATTTCTACTCGAGTTAGAAATATAAAAAAACAGTGAATTAGATTGGTGTAATCATGTACAATTCAATAATTATATAATCATGTCTAAGTTAAGGACCTGCCTAAAGTATATCAGTCGTCTAATTTAATGATAGGAGGACTGAAATTCACTAAGACACCTATGAGATGAACAATCTTGTCTAAATGAGGTACCAAACCCATAGTAACTTGGTTACTTAATATTTTATAAACCTTCATTCTATGTATAGCTCTTTCAACATGAATTCTGACAGATGCTATATCATATGTTGATTCTACTTCATCAGCTGAAAACTGTGGATTAAATGCAAATGGTGGCATTACTATTACTGCGTTCTTATTTTCAATGCACATTTTTATCTGTGGGAACCCTTTATCACACATAACAAGATCTCCTGCTTGAATATGATTTAGTATACCGGAATGTACGGTAATGTAGCTGTCAGTCGCTCTTCCACCATAACATTTAGAAAGAAAAGAAATATAACCTGATGGAGTAATGGCAACCAGAAATTTTACAGTGAGTGCATTTTTATAATGAGAGAACATTAAAATTCTTTGACGAACACTTTGTGGTCTTTCACAGTATACTTCAGTACAATCTATAATGCACGTGCAATTTTCAAAATGATGTTTAAAGGAATTTGGCATAGTACATTTAATAGTGGATCGTTGTGGCCAGAAAATCCATTCCTTAGTTTTCTCAAAAAGATGGTAGAGTGTAAATTTAAAGGCAGCAGAAGCCGTAGTCCTGTGACAGTTAAACATAACGCCGAGTGCAGCAAAACTAATACCCAGTTTGCACTTCATTAACAAGAGAAGTAACATAGTTTCCTCGTCAAGAGTATTGTGATGAACAGAAGGTAACAACGATAACAGGATACGAAACACTGCCAGCTTTACACCCACTATTTCAACAAGATTATGTTTGCTTTCTTTCACTGACCGGTATCCACAAAAATAATGCTTCTTATCCACAAGGTCCACGTTAACACTACAGTCTTGTTTTAAACAAGTGTCAGTCATTGTTTGTTTGTTCGCACGGGGCATTGGCAGATTTGTCTGGATTTCTGCTTTGCAATTACTTCTCAAAGAAGAAAACAATACGTTCACCTCCGTCTTGTCACTATATACGGTCACAATATCCGTCTGTGCGCTCGCGTCACTGAATGAACTATACTCCATCAAACTTCCTTCACCCCCGTCATTTTCATGCCTGATTCTTCGCCTCTTGTATCTCGCAGTTACTCTACTGCCCTCTCATTGCTGGTGCTGATCCGATAAATGTGGCTTCATGTAGAGCGTCGGTATGTAACCGGGACTGTCAGGATCTCTTGTCGGTGTTCCATTTATAAAATGCCGACTACAAACACGTGAATTAATTGTAGGATGCCAATTACCATCACTCGTGTCCCGTTTTAAAGCCACAGTCCAAGCGTTCCTTCTATGAATGTGCTGTTTATTGTTTGGGAATATGAAGAACTTCGTCCCAGGCGGACAATTTCTGTAGGAGTAGTTACATCCAACCACAGAACAATTGGTTTTACTCTTTGTAGAACTTTCTTCCATCTCGAACTTTAATTCGCACCTCAACAAACGCAGCCTGGTAATCACGTTGCTTCACTTCACTGACAAGCACCACATGGACTATTCGAACGACTTGCTGCCAGAGCGCAGCAACATCCATGCGCACGAGGTCCATAAACGACAACCTACATAACCTTACAGCTGATTCACTAACAGCAATACAATTTCTCCTACTACTTTTCCGAGTGGTGATTTTTTACTTAATTTATTTAAGCAGTGAATTGTGTTTCCAAATAACAATTAGGCCTATCCCAGACTGAAAATTTCTGCCTAAATATTTTATTTTTTGCACTTTCAGAAAACAATTATCATGTACCAGTAGCCTAGGCCTACACCCTGCAACAAAGATACAGTAGCCTATGTACTGTACCGTACAGTGACATTATTCAAGCCAATAAATACTGCTTATTTCTGAAGTGAAAAGAGTGGCAAGTCTTGTTGTGATTGTCAGGGAAGTTTCGGTGAAAAAGTCAGTGGTGTCAAGAAATTAGGTGATGAGGATCGTGGCGAACCAGGCTACCATGGCATTATGTCAAGATTGGTAGAAAAGATTTTAATCGTTTCAGCATGAAGTATTAGTGAAAAAGTAAGTGGTGCTATAAAGTTATCAATAAAAGTGGAAATATAATATCCTATGTGTGTACTTAGTCACTTTCTTGTGCATTACTTATCTGGACAATTTTTCAAACATTGGACAGTAAAATTAGGCTAGTTCAATAAAGTTATGGAATGCTACAGTATTGTATATTTATTGTGAGTTATAATAAAACTATATTGCTATTCAAAATATTGAGGCTTAATATTTAACTGCAATGTTTATACCAAACATCTTTAATGGATATCAGGAAGTACTGGTACCGGTATATTATTGGGAAGTAGGCTAATCCCCTGCGATTCACATTACAAGTAGCTGCAGAAGTGTGGATTTGTTTTTTGCCCCTCTCAATAGGCCTTTCTGTTATTGAGCAACTGAGTTTAATTGGAGTTGTAACAGGTCATTTTATCACAGGTTGTGGTGAATTATGTAATATGGTACCAAATGGCAGGTAGGTGGTGTTGGTGGTTATTGAGGCCATTAGCCCCTAACAGGAATGTAGGCTGATTTTATTTAGTTCTGTTGCTCAAGTAATGAATTTTAATCATGAAGGGGTGGGTAGCATAAATATTTTCCAGGTAATGTTTTTGTTAGTATAGGCCTACCTCATTAAATTCATTGCTTAACTCAAACCTAAGGTATAATATGGCTACCTCTTCATTAGTAAGGCTGTCAGAGAGACAGCCAAGGAATAGTGCCCCATTATTTAGAATGAGGTAGGACGATAGGCCTTAATTGTAGACTTCTCTAACCTGTTAGTGAGCACACAGGTTAGGCTTGTTAATTTGATTAGTTTTCAAACAAACGCGACATTGTGGTAAACACACAAATTGTATTGAAAAGCAGTCTTTGTTTCTTCTAAAGCCGTTGAACTCTCATGCAAAATATTTTAAACTGTTCCCTTATGCATTGATAGGCCTATACATCAAGTTCATTTTATTAGTCACTTATTGGTAGGGCCTACGGTACTTTATTTTCCGTAGTATTGATCATTCATACGGGACGTGATTCACAAGATCCAGAAATGTTATATTTTCATGTTTTCAGTTAATTTAAGTTAAATATCGCAGGCCACATCTCTACGATATATGCTCTAAGACGTAATGTGCATCTCGTACGCAATATTTTACAACTTTATTGGACAACTATGTTAAATTACTAAGGAATATATACTTTTCTATGGTTTCTTGCCTCTGGACATCAATGCATGTACAGTTTTATATGATACAAATAGGAAATAATGATGGCTCCAAGAGGATGCAAGTTACAAGGGAGCCATGTTGTATTGCTCCAGTTGCTTAGCAACGGAGCGGAAGTGACGTCGACTTCGGCAGCGTATAACACTGTATAACACTACACTTCTTTGTGTTGCACCACATTGTGACACTGCACTACTCAGTAATAACACTGTATAACACTCCACTTCCTTGTGTTGCACCATCTTGTGACACCGCACTACTCAGTAATAACACTGTAAAACACTACACTTCCTTGTGTTGAATCACATTGTGACACTGCACTACTCAGTAATAACACTGTATAACACTACACTTCCTTGTGTTGCACCACATTGTGTCACTGCACGACGCAACAAAATTATCACTAGGTTTCACAACTTCTTCGGTAGTGCAATGCGTATTTGCATGAATCAGATCGTATTGAGTTTCAAGGTTGAAACGGTAAAATTGTGGGATCGGATCGTATTCAAACTGGTGTTCAGGAACATGTAAACGCATATCGTATTGAAAGCGATTCTGCGTGCTTTTGAGTTACATTTCTAAACTAATTTAGGCCTACTCTTGTCAGTCGCCCAACTCTCTAATCGCTTATTTTACTTTCTGCCCATATTCTTCGTTACTATTTGTGTTCCTGTCGTGGTTGATAAGCGTAGTTTGTTTGTACGTATTTTTAGCGTTAATGTATTTTTGTCTGTTTTACCTTTAATGTCTGGTGTATCCGTACGTAAATTGTGGCACGTTACAGATCGCATTCGGAACAAGATTCCGGCAGCCCGGCGTCTCTAAAACCTTTAAGCATCAGTAGTTAAAAGGGACGTAAGACCAATAACATTTTATCATTATTAAACT
This sequence comes from Meconema thalassinum, assembly GCA_946902985.2. Classification (NCBI taxonomy): domain Eukaryota; kingdom Metazoa; phylum Arthropoda; class Insecta; order Orthoptera; family Tettigoniidae; genus Meconema; species Meconema thalassinum. Next base: position 242,777,299 of record OX336389.2, on the reverse strand, counting down.
GAACATAAACTTGTTAAGGACAAACAACATCAAAATCTTCCGCGCATCCATTTTTCATGTTTAAAAGCCACCCGTAAAAAGAAAAGTCGGATGATAATTACGGGACCTTAATGTTTTACTGTTTAATACAGGTTAGCCAACATAACTGCAGGTTGGCCACCATAAATTATATACCTTATTGAAATCACGAACTGAAACTGCTCATGGTAATGGGCATCGTACCAAGAACAGGATCGTATTCAAATCAATTTGAGTTCGCCATGTAAGTGCAGTAACGAACTGCCGTAGCCACTGAGAGCAAGCAGCGAGACCGGACAGAACAGATGTGCAACATTGTCGGCGCGTGCTATAATACTGCCGCTAGTTAACCAGTTACCAGTTACCCGTTATGTCGCAACCCTCGCCCTCTTGTTGGCAAGGAATGTTATCTCAGAGCGGCCGGGCCCACATTCCACTAGGGGTGGACAAAGAATGCTTACAGGGCAGACGAAAATGCGATCGTACTAAGCGAAGCACGGCAAAATATGCAACGTGACCTTGATTAATGAAACAAGTTTGTCTTGCGTTCTGTGGATACGGGCTATATAACTCATGCTAAGCGACAGATGGCGGGCCGTCCGGTCGTCAAACGCACGTTGCCGCAGTCACGGAAGGACGAGACTCTAGTGGTCGGCCAGCATACGAACGCCAATCTGTGGTGTATTTCGAAACAAAGAACGTGTTATAGGTAGAGATTTTGTATTCAGATTGCATGTTCTACTGGCGCGAGAGAGACATGTCGGCTATCTTCTGTGTTGCGTCATAGCTCTCAAGCCACTTCTACACCGTCAGCTATCTTCTGTGTTGCGTCATACCTCATGCCACTTCCGTCAATTTGGAACAAAATTTAATAGTGATGAACTTTTATATCTTTTGGACACCTTGGAAATTACTACAAATTTATTTAGAAATTTTGAGCATATTTAAGTCACTTTGCATATCGCAGAAAGGCAAAATTATAATTTTGCGCGGCACTTGAGGCATGGGCTGAAGCCATGGGCTGGACACCACACTACAAGTCGAGAGTCCGTAGTGGACTCACTACAAGTCGAGAGTCCATAGGGGACAGTGCTGTAAGTCAAGTGTTCGTATTGGACATGTGCTACGAGTGATAGAACTTAGCCATATTCACGAGTAATGGAGAAATCCAACTATAACTAGCGAAAATATAAGCATCCCTGCGAATGAGGCAGTGGAAATTATTACAATCAGTATAACGAATACATTCAAAGTGATATTGAAGCTAACTTTGTCAAATTGTGAAAATGGGAAACATGTGAGCTGACCGCATGGTGAAATATTCGAGCACGCCGAGAAAATCATGTCCAAGTGTAAATTTAACTGAACTGTGTTAACCATAAACTGTGTAATTAACATTCAACCGAGTGAAACATTTATTTGTTGCAATTTTTGTATATAACTTTATGAACACATGTGTAGTATTGCAAGTGAGTTACCACATAAGTGATAGTAAATTCAGTTGCGGTAGAAGTGAATGGGCAATTTTGTTTAACCGCGCCATTAGAAGCAGTGAGTTTTGCAATACCGTAAAACCAGTATTAATCCTAGAATCTGTGCAAAATCCTACCCCTTATACACACAAGATGGAGCTAATTAAATACTTCAACATCTTGGATGAAGACGACCACGTTTTGAAGCAGACTATGGATTGCTAAACTGCATGCGTGGGGAACTAACGATGGAGGATAGCTGAAACTATGAAGAGATGATTTAATCCAGAACGGAGACCGTCAAACACCTAATGGCGGGTCTCGAAGCAATGACATGCGACGTACTGTAAATCAGAAAATGCTTTATTAAAACGTAATGTTAAGGGTTGGAACAGTAGACTAGTTTAAGAATGGTTTCATAAAAGTGCACAATGATAGGTAGTTTTCTAATAATAAGTTAACGTGTGAAAATATTATGGTTTTGTTGAAAATTTTTTCAATGCCAGGCAGGCAATAGAATGAAGATATAGGGTATCATTTCGAAGCATAGCAAGCGGACAGTCAAAACTGTAAACAAATGAAACGAGTTTTAGCAGATGGCAGGTGAAGGCCAAGGTTACCCAGAGTGCGAGCAGAAAGCACGTTCCACAGCTACATGAATTTCAGGCAACGAATATTTGATCTAGGGGGCTGTGACATTCTTTGATTATATAATGCATATGCTAGAACCCGTTATCCACAAGGCCAGACAGATGAACGTCAGAAGCAAACTTTTTATTTCTTATTTGCGACTGCAGATTGACAATGTTAAAATGATCTGTGTCAGACAGGGAGGCGAGATATTGTAGGTTCGACATTATTCCAAATAGCTTATAAAGATAATAGCGGAAACTCCTCGCCAAAACAGGAGACAGAGCTTCCCAGCACCGCCTAGCGGTCCGAGTTGGCAACGTAAGACCAGCTGTAATAATTATAAACAACAAAGTGACCCAAAATCTTTCTTCAGGTTCCCAAGAAATAAGGAAATGTAAGTATGAATTTATTGTAAACAAGTAGCCTACATTACACTGATATTTTGGTTTTCTTTTAATACAAAATGCTTTTAAAATATAATTTAGCATATTTTTGCCTGAACTTTATTTATTTATAGATGCACGCAGTGGGTTATTCGAAGCATAATGCTTTTCCCTAATGAGTGTGCTCAAGATCTGTCACACAAAATGTCAGAAATATTTAGATGCAATTTTGATCAATTTTTGATTGAAAGCACGCATGGGGTCAAAATCAAGATGGTTAATTTACTTACGAGTGAATGTGCCACACCGGAGGGAGTATGCAAGAACTGTATTCTGTTCTTGGCTAGCAGATATTTTGCAGTCTTCATAAAGGCATTTGTGAATAAGACAAATGATTCTTCTGAAGCGTATGTGAACATAGGAAGTGTTATATTACGAAAAGTAACACATCAAGAAGTGTAAATTCTTACGGGTGTGTATGGGCATATTCCAGACTTCAGTAACCCACACCAATACCATGTCATGAATTATCTGCAGTATTTTTTAGAATTCTTTATAAATTGTACAGAACCAAGTATCTTTTGTTTCTTTTAACACTAATCTTTAAATTATTTGCTGCCTAATATCAAGCCGAGACATATGTTAGCTTCACAATGCAATTTCGGTCGTTGCGCACTCAAAAATGCTAGCTGTGGGTGGCAAGTAGAGTAATGCTGTCAACTCGCACCAAGAGATGGCACTGTGATCGCTGTCTCCAGGCAAGCGCATGCTTTTACGGCCGAGTTTCCGCTATTATCTTTATAAGCTATTTGATTATTCTAATGATGAAGGCCACACATAAATTACACCATTTCACACTTGTAATACCGTATATATAAAATTTTGTCGTTCTATGAGAGAGCACTATTCGCAGTATTTTATGCATAATCCTTTACATGTTTTAGAAGCTGAAAACAATGACATTAGACCTTGTAATAAAACATTTATAATTTAGGGATCCACACTAATTGTTATCTTAGAAGGTTTATTTTGGTAATGAGTGGATATTGAATCCTCATTTATTCTGGCAGCAATGAACTATAAGTCGTGCTTGACCGAAAATATTAGGATCGACGGATCCGTGTTATTGTTCAGACACAGGATATCTAAGAAGTTATTGGTGAAGGCAAAAGGTGTCTAGTATTAATGATGAGTGGAGTATTGTGGAAATATGAAACTTTTAGATGGATTCACTGATTACACCAGAGTACACTAAATGATATTAAAGGTCCTTACACTTTACAAAATACTGTGAGACATAAATAATTGCAAAATAAATCTAATAATCAAGTGTTAGGCCTTTATGGAAATAAACCAATCTTAAAATACCCCCCGAGTCTAAATAATAAATTAACACTAAAATTAACATATTTTGATGGACCAAAATAGATATTATTGAACGTCGCCGTATTTGGATACATTTTGACACTTTTAAGACAATCTTAGACGACGACCAATTGATGTCGTGATAACTTTAGTCCACACGTCATATTGATAGCAATGTGAGTAGACATAATTCTTTAATTATAATTGATTTTGCAGGCTATTCTTTCTTTATTTATTTTCCATTACACTTGTGTACACTATGACCATTTATTAGAAAGAGTAACAAACCGAGAAGGCAGGCAGTGCCAATTGCACACATATTAGGAGGGATTACTTTATGTACTGATTTGTGTTGTACTAGATACAGTATAACCCCGATTTTGCGTGACCTCTATTTAGCGTAAACCCGCAATTAAACGGAAGAAATTTCAAGTCCCGAAAATTATTCCACAAGTGCAATGAAATTTTAAATTCGATTTAACGTAATTCGCATTACGGCAAAACCGGCATTTAGCGTTAGGAAATGTTAAAATTCTCAAGTATTTATTTCTATTCGTTATGGTTATGCGACATTAAGAACCTATGAAAAAGACGTCATAAGCTTGTTAAGAATCATTCAAGGCAGAATTTAGAGCGCAGACGCCTAGCGATTGATACGATCCATCATCTTCCATATCGATTACTCACTACATGCACGAGCGAGTCGACCGCGGCCGAAGCGTGCCAACCTCACGCGGCGGCACTTTGCGTTCTTGCCCGCGGCCGAGCTCTGATGGGACGAAATACGTACAGACGAAATCATTGAGATTCGAGAAGACTGAACTGCGTTTCTCTGCGATGTAACAGTAGGCCTACTTGCGCAACCTTCCAAACATAGAGCATGTTGGCGCGAGTGATATAGCACAGATTTCCTTATCTTCAAAGCCCAAACAATACACGAGGAATGCACTTCAATCAGAACCTACTCTCCCTTTGCCAACAGCCACACCTCAAGGGTGGTGATCAGTGAGTTGTGAAGGATGGATGCGTGGACAGCGTATTGTAAACAGCGATTATTGCCTAATGGCGCAAACTTGCGCGACACCGAGAGCGTGTTTGTTTGATGCTCTTGATGCAGTCAACAAGTCATGGGAGTAAAATACCGCTTCTCTGCTCGTACAAAAAACCAAGCGCATGCAGACTTCTGTAACAACGATATTTCGAACGGGCAAGTTAGACGCCTATAAAGACGATTACGATTTAAGACATGAAAGCAAAGAAGAAATAGCACGGAATTTGACTGTTGGTGAAGAAAACGGAAATCCATTTGATATCGAGTGCAGGAGGGATGCTACGGAAATCCCGAAAATTTTCCACAGTCAAGCTAGTGTCTCTAGTCACACTTATCTCTTAATAGAAAAACGAGATGAATTTTCGTTCTCATAAAATGTTTTCTTCTGAAATGTGCAATCCAAAATTAGAATAAACGATCTAAGAAACAGTTTTGTTTTTACTAGCCATCACAAAAATAACTGCGGATAATTCACGGATTTCGATAATTCGCGGAAGTTCGTGCATTAATTACCGCGAATTAACGGGAGTGCACTGACTTTTTTGTTAAATATTAATGTAGGCATAATCCACATAGGCCTTCCACTAGCCTAGCATGTCTTATAGGACACTACAATCAAGTGTTATAATTATTATATTGCATGTTCAAGCCTATTTCAATATTTTAACCAATAGTTTTGTTTTTACTAGGCTTAACAAAAATAACTGCGGATAATTCGTGGAAGTTTGTACATTAATTACTGCGAATTAACGAGAGTGCACTGTATGAGGAGAGAGTGCTGCAGTTAGTGATGAAACCTATCGAAACCTCGATTTAAGGTAAACCCCCATTTAAGGTTAAAAAATACCGGTCCCTAGAAAAACGTTAAATAGGGGTTCTACTGTAATACTTTTTTTTATTTAGAACCATTGTGCACAGTTCTGTATTTTTTCTTTGTAAAGAACGCATCTTGTTCATTAATTAATTTCAGTTAGGACTAGATAAAATTATTTAAATTAAAGACAAATGTTGGAGATGGCACCACCACAGCTTAGAACAATTTTCCCCTTTGTTGTTAAATGTAAATGAAAATGAAAATCTACAGCCTGCTTCCAGTCTCCGACCGGGTCAGGAATGGAATGAATGAAGCCCCATCTAGCGGCGAGGATATGAACTGTCTGGCTGCCGAGACCTGACGCACTCCAATGGGGCAATGATTAAATGAATGACAGATGAAATGTAATGATAGTGGAGAGTGTTGCTGGAATGAAATTTCGACAGGGAAAACCGGAGTACCCGGAGAAAAACCTGTCTGCCTCCGTTTTGTCCAGCACAGATCTCACATGGAGTGACCGGGATTTGAACCACGGACCCAGCGGTGAGAGGCCGGCGTGCTGCCGCCTAAGCCACGGAGGCTTGTTGTTAATTGTAAATAATCCTTAGTATTTGTAAACAAGTAAATGTTTTGTTTTGCCGTAAATTCTACGTTGTTTTACCCTCCCGTAGTTCATTTCGATGTAATTGCTTAGGGATAATTTTACGTGCCATACTCTTAGCTTGTGGCTGGCCCCGTGGTGTTGGGGTAGCGCGCCTGCCTCTCACCCGGAGGCCCCGGGTTCGATCCCCGGCTCCGTCAGGGATTTTAAAACTGACGTGAGGGTTGGAACGGGGTGCACTCAGCCTTGTGAGGACAACTGAGTAGCTGTCTGACAGTGAGACAGCGCCCCGATCACGAATACCAAAATTAACCGCCGAGGGGACCCGACGCGCTGATCACGCGTCACCCCAATACCTACAGGCGAAATGGCTGGGCAGCGGTTGCTTGGTCAGCCTTAGCCCGTCATGGGCTGTATAGTGCCCAGGGGTTGACTTGACTCTTAGCTTGTTTGTTATCGTTTAACATTTGTATTAGGACCATGAGAGACTTAACTTAGATTTTGTTTAGGATTTTTTTTAAATTTTATTTCAGGGCAGATTTGAATCAGATTAGCCGCATTGCATCTCTCATGCTAGGCTAGGGATCTGTCTTGAAGAAATTAATTCATGATTTTAACTTACGACTGGCCTCTTTTCTTGTTTGGTTTTATGCCGATGCATTCCTCTGAGCTGGTTAAGAATCGAACCTCACCAATTCCCGACACCCCCGAGTGCAGATTTTTGTGCGGAACCAGCCTATGAATGTGTCGTTCCCAATACTTGTGTGTTAGCTGGAAGAGGGTCTCGGAAGGGTCATTTGAAGATTATTTAAGATTATTTGGAGTGTTTCCATTTTTAAAGTCTGTATTGACGCTTACAATGTAAAGTTAATGGACAAGACAATGAGAAATTATCAGAAGTAGAAATAGATGAATTCATTGAGATCCTGACTTTCACGCTTAATAACAACTATTTTAAGTTTAATAACAAAATCTATAAACAAAATCAAGGCTTGGCGATGGGATCCCCAGCGTCAGGCATCCTAGCCAACATTTACATCGACCACCTAGAAACCAACGAAATAATTAACAACATAGAGGGCATTCAGTTCTGGGGTAGGTATGTGGATGATATCTTTGTCATTCTGGACAAGGACACCATTGATTTCGAACAATTACTCATCAAATTGAATAACATAGATGCAAATATAAAATTCACAGGTGAATCAACCAACAATAACTCAATCAATTACTTAGACCTCAATATAACCATCAAGAATGAGAAAATGCAATACAGCATCTACAGAAAACCAACGCCAACACAGTAATTAAAAAGAATTCGAATCACCCCCTAAGTCACAAAAGGGCAGCTTTCGTCAGCTATATCAACAGAGCCATTAACATTCCCATGTCTGAACAGGATTACCAACAAGAAATATCTACAATCTTCCAAATTGCTGAAGCTAACGGGTATACCCGACCAGATATCACAAAAATCATTAACAAAATCAAAAACAAACCACAAACTCAGCTAGCCCCCATAAGGAAAGAAAAAACGCATTTCGCTGTCTTCACATACGTCAACCAATAAACCTACGACATAGCAAGTACACTTAAGAAATTTAACACCAAAATTGCCTACAAAACCAACAACAATAAACACAAATTAATATTCAACTCCAAAAAAGTTAATGAATCGAACAAATATCATTCTTCTGGCATTTACAAACTTAAATGTCAACAATGCAGAGCAGATTATATAGGTCAAACGGGCCGCAGCTTCACAACAAGATATTACGAGCATGTTAAGGCCGTAAAACATTGAAAATTTTCAGCCATGGGAAATCATATGCAGGACACTAAACGTCAATTTACAAATATCCAGGATGACATGGAGATCATCCACTATGCCAAAAAAAAAAGGAGCCATAATGAACACACTCGAGCAAATAGAAATTGACAACGTTCAACGCAATAACGCAGCACATAATCTCAATGAGATTAATTTCGAAGTAAACATACTATATGAGAACATCAATAAATTCTTCCCTAACTCACAACGGCAAAAACAATCATTCCCAATAAATACTCAAACCAATCACCCTCCCGTCCCAGCGCTAACCCTCCACCCCCACGAAACTACAAAATCAAAACACATGACGTCATACGCCGCACCCACACACCTGTTCCACTCCTGCCAAGCCCAATTCTCCTCCGTTACCCTCCCTCCCGCCACACACTATCACAGGCACTCGTCTCGGATCCAGCCGCATAGTAGCTCACTCAGTGCTACACAGCTCAACTCAACACTTCCTCGCAGAACCAGAACGGGTTAAGCCGAACACTGTGTTATCACCCGGTAATCGATCCAATTTTTATATATACACACTGATGTCAGTTTTTTTTACAAATTGCAGCAACCAGGTAGGAGAGTTCCCCCATAGACCTTGAAAGACCAAATTCAACATAGTCACTTAGTAAGTTCCCCTTTAGTCATCTTACTCAATCTAACCTTCTTCTCAAACGCATAATACCGTTTTTTTCAAATAACGTTTATATATTTTACACTTAACACCATAAACACGCAATCTATGGCAGGATCGCCTTACCGCGTCTAAGAACCAAGCATTCCGTATGACGCAAGAAATTATTTTATGCAACAAAGGTCCATTCAAATCCATCAACAACATCACCTAGCATGTACAAGTTAGGACGGGGATGAACCCAGAACCCTTCACCGGTCTACAGCTTATTATCATCAGAATAAGCCATTAAAGCTTGGCCACACAGACCTGAGTCACAGTACAAAATGGGAACAAAAGTTCCTAAAAATGTTTTATTGTTTTAATCCAAGTTTTTTTTAATTTACATTTTAAGTTATGGTGTTTGAAAAGAATAAGATCAATATGCATGTGTGTTTTACTTAATTAAGAATGTCTTAGATAGATATATAGTTGTTATGTTGTATTAGGCTGAAGAAGAGTACATAGATACTCGAAACATGTCCCTAATGTGAATAAGCAATATTAAACTTCAAGTTTAAAAGGTATTGATTGGGCGGAAATTCCTTACCCATTAACTTTACAGGGTCATTTGAAACCAATGGCTCCCCGAAACCTTCGGCCAGCGGGCACAGTATCAAGAATAAGATACTTAACAAATTTAAATCCTCACTAATCAAAGAAGATAAAAAAGACAAAGGCAGATATGCCACATTTAGCTATTTCGGCCCGGAAATACATGCCATCACCAACACGTATAAAAAACATAACATAATAGTAGCCTTCAAAACTAACAACAACAACAACAACAACAACAGCAATATATTCTTCAATTACAACTCGGTCAACAAATCCGATAAATACAACAATTCAGGCGTGTACCAACTAAAATGTAAGGAATGTGGGTGTTGCTACATTGGACAAACCGGTAGATCTTTTAAAATCAGACATAGTTAACATACCAACGCCATTAAATATTAAAAAATTCAGCCATGGCAAACCAAATGGACAAGGAAAAACATAGTTTCGGCACTATAGAAGAGGACCTCAGAATCTTCCATTCGCAAAACAAAGGCAAGGCTGCCCATATACTGAAAAACTTGGAAATTCATATAAACCAAAAATTGGATCCCGTAAAAAATTTAAACGTAATCACATATAACGACAATATTGTGTTTAACACAGTAGCGCGCATTAGAAGCGGGCGAAGGTCGAAGAGTGGTCATACGTCACACATCGCAGACGCGAGGCAGAACCCTGACGAAACAGGCCAGTATTGAGGCAAGCTGCCCACATAATCAGCCAGACTACAAACACTAACCCGCGTGTGTAAAATACGGCAAGACGCAACTTGAAGTTTTACAACTTTAAATATTTATTTATATCATCTCCAAGCTCAGTGTCACAATCATCTTCCATCATCACGCAAGTCATGAAAGGTTCTAGTCTCGTAATTTTAGAAACAATTTTTAATATTTTTATCAATTTAACGACGTACACTGACGTGTGAACGCACATAAACCAAGATTTTGCTGAACTGGTTGAAGATGGCTCGATAAAAGAGCTGAAACATGTCCCGGAAGAGGTAAGTTGCCTCAAAACAAAGTCAAGTGTGTTGAAGAGTGGATACTTCTTGCTCTATATAGATTGCTATATCAACATGGAATATGTTCGTAAAAGACATCCAGAAGTGATAATGACGGAAGGAACTCAAGAAGACAGAGAAGATTTAAGGATAGGGGAAATGCAGGTGGCCATAAAACAACTCAAGAATGGAAAGGCACAAGGACATGATGGAATTGCGCCGGAAATTATAAAGAATTTAGGGAAGAAAGCAGAAGAGTTCCTATTCAAGATAATGAAGGATGCCTGGAGAGAAAAGAAGTTTCCCAGAGATTGGCAGGTAGCAGTTATTATTCCCCATCTTCAGGAAAGGAGACGATCGAGAATGTGGTAACCACCGTGCTATTTCATTGTTATCAGTGCCAGGGAAAGTCTACTCAAGGATTCTAGAGTCAGATTAAGAAAAGAGGTAGAGGCGGATTTGGAAGAAGCCCAGTGTGGCTTCCGCCCATATAGAAGCACGCAAGATCTCGTCTTCACAGTCAGGATGGTTAATGAAAAATTTCTGGAGAAGAATAAGACCCTTCCTGCAACATTTATTGACCTGAAGCAGGCATTTGACAGAGTTCCAAGAATGGAAATATGGAAAGAGTGTGGAGTCAGCGAAACATTTGAAAGATCTATTAAAAGTCCCTACAGGAACTGTCGGAACTATGTGCGGACAGGGAATGTGAGATCAGCAGAATTCATCACAAAACAAGGTGTCCGGTAAGGATGTAACAACCTAAGTCCTCTACTTTTCATAGTATACCTCGATGGAATTATGAAGACATGTCAAGATAAAGTTAAGAAGATGGTGATTGGAAATTACCTCATGAGACCAGTGAGATTAACTTATCTAGTATATGCAGATGACTTGATAGTAGTTGCCTCCAACGAACAAAATCGACAGCACAATATCAATATATGGGTGGAAAAGTTAAGGAAGAGAGGAATGGAGGTGAAAGTTGAGAAGACAGAGACCATGGTAATCAATAGAAATGAGGAGAGGCACAGCATTACGGCAGATGGAAGACTACTGGAACAGGTTACAAAGTTCAAGTATCTTGGTTCAACAATAGGTTCGAATGGAAAAATGGAGTAGGAAATTACAGATAGAATAGGAAAAGCCGGGAGATTGTTTAATGCCATCCAAGGAACGAACGAAAAGCAAAATCCAGGCGGTCGAGATGCGATCTCTCCGGAAAGTAGAGGACAAAACCAGGAAGGACAGGATCCAAAATACAACCATTCGAACACTGAATATCCAAACACTAGAGAAAAACAACCAAGAACATCAATTAAGATGGTTTAATCATCTTCATCGCATGTCAACAGAACGCTTGCCGAGGCTAATACCCCAAAGGAGGTGAGAGTGGAGGGGGAGAGAGCTCGAGGAAGACCACGGAAGGTATGGATGGATGGAATAATAGAGGCCCTGCAGGAGACAGGACTATCAGTGAGAGAGGCAGTTGTCATTACCGAGATCTCTCGTATCTTCGATACCATAAGGTACAAGAGGACCGGATTAAGTAAGTAAAAAATCAAGGAAGAGTAAGCTGTGGGAAAGTTGGGGGGAAAAGGTCAGACTGGTTAAAGCAGAAGAGTGGGTTGAAGCAAGAGAGTCGATTATCTCCACTGCTTTTCATCCCTTTGATGGATGAGGTAGTGGTAGAACTGGCAGCACAAATAGGAGAAGATGATCTTATGATATGGGGCAATGGAGAGGCAGAGGTATAAGAAAGGTTGAATATATGGATTGAGACAGTAAAACAGTATGGTTTGAAATTTAATGCAAAGAAGTGTGAAACGATGCTGACAACGAGAAATAGGGGAAGAGTAACAACAGATTTAATGATAGGAGGAAAAGTACTTTATTTTATTTAGCGTATGGCTTTTAGTGCCTGGAGTGTCCAAAGACATGTTCGGCTCACCAGAGGCTGTAGCTGCTTCAGTGTGGACACCCATGGGGTGAGCTACAAGTTCCTTCAATTTCAAGTAGTTCAAACTTTCGCTACCAGATGTCACTGACACCTAGTGGTGAACGTTGGAACTTGGATCGAGCGTTTCAACGAAATCTAAACTGCAAATTTAGATTCACACAAGTTTAATTAGTGGAAGGTTCTTTTACATGCCATAAATCTAAGACATAGGACCGCCGGTCTTACTTCCCCTCCGAAGGAAGGCATACTGAGGGATTTTAATGCTCTTAAAAAATTTATGCCTTCGGCCGGGTTTGAACCCGCGATCTTGGGCATAGAAGCTCAGCATGCTACCGACTATGCCACCAAAGAAGGTGGATAGTTTCAATTATCTAGAGACTGTAATAGAAGTACAGTAAGTGGTACAAATGACAAGGTAATCAGTAAGAGAGGAAGGCAAGCCCATGGATTCCTACAGAGCGTGAGAGGTCTGGTATGGAGCAGGGACGTACCCCAGAAGAGCAAACAGGTATTGTATCGAACGTATTATGTCCCAATACTCACCTACACATCAGAAACGTCGGCTATGAAGAAGAGACAGGTGAGCAGGGTCCAGGCTTGCGAAATGAAATTTCAAAGAAGCAGATTAGGAATAACAAGAACGGATCGAGTAAGAAATGAGAGAGTGGGAGAGTTTGAAGAAGAGAAACACTTAAGGGCCCCACACACGCTACGTTTTGCTTGACGACTTGCTTGCGCAAACTTGTCACAAGCAAGACGAAACGCAAGAGACCGCCACACACCACACAGTCTTTCTGCGCAGTTTTGTTCACAAGCCTGTGTCGAAACATGTCCAACGATCTTATTATGTACACAGCTCTTGCCATCATTTGTAAAAAAAGGAAAGGAAGAAAGACAGTTTGCTGGAAGAAGTGGACGAAGGACTGGTTACTGAAACAAAAAGATTTCTCGCATACAAATTTACTGAATGAATTGAGGTTAGAACCACGTGACTGGTTTAATTACTTGCGGATGGATGAAGAAACATATTTAACTCTTCTCAAAAAAGTAACTCCACGGATTAAAAAGTCCGTCACAGTTATGAGACAGGCAATTACTCCACACGAAAGGTTGACCGTAACACTTCGTTTCTTAGCCACTGGAAGGAGCTACGAAGATTTGAAGTTTTCCGCTGCAATTTCTTCCCAAGCCCTAGGAGTAATTATTCCAGAAACATGCAGAGTAATTTATGAAGAACTAAAAGAAGAATTCTGCAAGATATGGTATTATTTATTCAAGTTAATAGTACAGGCTTAATATAAAGTTGTCAAAATTAACAAAATATGTTTACATGGGTAATTTAATATAGGCTACTTCTCGTGTACAACATGCACGAGAACATAGCTCTTCATTCATCATTTTCTGGTACCTGAAACAAAAATAGAAACTTGTAACAATCATTTTTACGTCTTTATGTTATTTTTCACTTTCCATCATATGAAAAGGAGTGGCAGAAAATTGCAGCAGAATTTGAAGACAAGTGGCAATTCCCACATTGCTTGGGGGCTGTTGATGGGAAACATATAAAAATAATCTTTCCTGGAGGAAGTGAATCGTTCTTTTGGAACTAAAAGGGATCGAATAGTTTAGTTTTAATGGCTATTGTCAATGCAAATTATGAGTTTATTTACTGTGACATTGGAACTAATGGCCGAATTTCCGATGGAGGTGTATTGGGAAACACAAGGTTTTACGAGAAATTAGTAAATGGTCGTCTTCAGTTGCCGCAGCCAAGATGTACACATAACTGCCGTATGTGTTTGTGGGCGACGAAGCATTCGCCTTGCGCAGAGACTTTTTAAAGCCCTTCGGGCAAAGGGATCTCAATCCAGAACGAAATGTGTTCAACTACAGATTATCACGAGCAAGGAGAATAGTAGAAAACATTTTCGGTATAATGGCTTCAAGATTTCGAATTTTTCACACAGAAATCAACCTAAGGTTAGATCGCATTGAAACTGTTGTTTTGGCTTGTTGTGTTTTGCTTAACTATTTACGACGTCGATCTCCATCTTATTGGTCCCCACAACCCGTAAGTAATGAGGAAATCACCGCGGCGCACACAGAGCAAGGTGATAATATCTTCATTCCACTACAAAGAGGATTCAATAGGAATTATGGCCAACAGGACAAGGAAGTAAGAGATATGTTCATGCAATTCTTCAATATAGTTCGGTGGCTTAATGCCACATATTCAACCAATTGTGCAAATCAAGGTAAAAGCAATTTTATTTTTTAGTTACGTTAATGGGTCCATAAGGAACGTTTTCAGCCACGGAGGCATTCTGTACACCCCCTGGTTAATGTTTTACAGCCCCCCAAACATGTGATGGGGCGCTTACCGCTATGTTATGGGTTAAAAATTCGTAATTATTTTTTTTATGGGCAAAATTAATAAAATTAGTATCATTTCCGATGTTTTTGAGGGCAAGGAATACATTTTAGGGGTCATTTTTCTTGTCGGGGGCAGGGGGACGACGCTACAGGAGGGCGGGGGGTCAAAAGCCGTAAAACTTGGTTGATGCATATAATTGTCAAGGTATTTTGGGGCGTAGAAATCATTTCTGGGTTAGTTTTGGTTCTAGCGGTTAAGGGGTGGGGGCAGTGAATCGTGGGGGGGCGGAACTACGGGGGCGGTGCACACAATGATAGCAAACTGGTGCTTATAACGATTCATTTCCAAGGTTTTTGGGGGTGTAGAATTCATTTCTGTGATAGTTTTTGTTCTAGGGAGTAGGGTTGGGGGCTGTCAATATTGGGGGCGGTGCTGCAGGGGCGGGGGTTCAGAAACCGTAAAACTAGGTTAATGCATATCATTTTCAAGGTATTTTGGTGCGCAGAATTCATTTCCGGGTTTGGTTTTGATATAGGAGGTATGGGGTGGGGCCAGTGAATCTCCCGGGGCGGAACTACGGGGGCGGTGCAGACAATGACAGCAAACATCTGCTTATAACGACTCATTTCCAAAGTTTTAGGGGTGTAGAATTCATACCCGAGGTCATTTTGTATTTAGGTGATCGGGAGCGGTGGTTTAAAGGATGCTTTTGCAAAAATATTATGCTTGACAGTAGTGTGTTTAAGTATTATTTATTCTTTGGATAATTTGTTTTATCAAAATACCATACAGTAAAATCAAAATTTCTGACGATAACTTCTTTTTCGAAAATACTATGTACAAGAATCGAAGTTACTGGTGCCCAGAAAAGAAAAGAGTTCATAAAAATTTCTTATTTCTTGAAAGAACAAGAGAAGGTTTCAGTAATAATTAAGAACCTTACCGATACGTCACGTCTCGCTACCACCACATTTGCAAAGGGAAGTGCAAGGAAAACCTGCTTTTGCACAACTGCACCGAGTTGTACTGCACGTTGCTCTGCACGAACAGGTCACAATATCCTGGCACCGTTTTGCCACAGGCAGAATTAGGGTCCATTTTACTTAAAAATCAAAGGTTTTTTTTTTGCGGTTACTTGGTATTCCTATAAAGTAAAACGAAAGCCCTTTATACGAATGCTTGCCTACCTTCCAAGTTACAGGAGGTTCGCTTGTTCGCATCCATCCGTACTCTTGGGAATCCGGAAGCGATGATGTTTTGTCCAGGCTCCTGATCCATACGTGCCCTGCTTGCAGAGATGCTCGCAGAGCATGTTGGATGAGAGTGTTGTGGGTTGGGGGGATGTTCTCAATCTCCCGTCCTTTTGAACAGAACAAAGTCTTCCTCATAGCGTTGACGCTGTCTTGGTTGCTGCATCGGTTGTAAGGATCACACTTACTTCTCCAGTGCAGGTACAATTTTCTGTACTTCTGCTGGAGTGAGGGGTGGAGACATGGATTTGAAAACTCTGTCGGCCTGTGGAAAAGCTTTCCAGGCTGTCCAAGAAGATCGCATTCCCTTGCTCCTGAAGGACGACGTCATATCGCAACCTGTGAAGGCGTGAAACGCCAGCAGCCCAGCACACTTCTCCAGTCCTATGTGATGTGTAATAGCACGGATGTCCAGCAATCGATATGATTACCCCGTGCGTAATTCAACGCACAGCTATTCACATCCATGGAGATTATCCAGCAAGGTAGTAGCCAACACGACGACGTCGGTGTCTACTGTCCTGATCAAAATTCTACTGCATCCTTGTCTTGCGCCGTCCGCGGCATGAAGAAGCATTCTGCCGTCAGCTTCTTCGTGATTGCAAGGCATCAATCCTGATAAATCGCTTTGGACATTGCAAAGAACTCTTTCATGAAGGGTGACGACAACTTTTCGGGAAAATGCTGTCGTGCTGATGTAATTAGCAAGATACGCGAACAACTCTTGTTTATTCGCATTGCATCTCGAAAGTCTAACCTTTTTTCTCGGAACTTGTTTTGTTGGCTCTATTTTTTACGAACCTGTCCTCTTTTCATTCGTAAAGCAGACTTCAATGATGTACTGACGCATTTGTCGAACACTACATCAATCCTACGCGCTTTCAAATACCCAGGACTGTTCATGTAAGAAACGAACTTCCTCCCATAATCGGCGAAGGTGCTTTCAGGATTTGGAAGGATGTAATTGACTGCAGCGGCACCACCATGTCGAAGTCGAGGCACTGCTGCGCTGGATTTTCTTCGTTAGGTACCAAGCAAGAGGTCTCATTTCTTTCCAAATCGAAGTTCACCATTTTCCGAGTGTGCTGAAGGGTAAGTGTGATTTTCGGGGCTGAAAAAGACGTCTAGATTGCCCTGACGAGTCTGACATGCTATGTACAGTCTTGAAAATAGGCTACGATCTTCTTTAACCAAGACAAGCTGTCGTTCCTTCGAAGATGAAGTCTTTGCAGGAATCCTGCAGTACAACTCGGTGAGGTTGTGCAAAAGGAGGTCTTCCTTGCACTTCCCTTTGCAAATGTGGTGGTTGCGAGACGTGACGTATCGGTAAGGTTCTTAATTATTACTGAAACCTTCTCTTGACCTTTCAAGAAATACGAAATTTTTATGAACTTCTTTTCTTTTCAGGGCACCAGTAACTTCGATTTGTGTACTTACAAGGGAAGTCTTCGCGCTACTACACTCCGATCGGGGTGAAACTCAGGAGACGAATAGCTGAGGAAATGTATCAAACAAGACAGGAAACCGCATCGGCTCAAATTAATATTCAATACCATTTTTTATTGTATGGAACGTCCGCAAATCGGGCGCGCGCTAGTAACAGCGCGGCACAAGGAACGAAGCAGACACCGTAAAGTAGTTGTTGACTAGACTGTCTGCTTTGTCATGTGAATGGGGCTCCAGATAGAACGTGTGACACATCGGCTACTAGCAGCCAACCCAAATGACAAGGACATTGATGTCAAGATTGTACCAAAAGGAACCACAGGTATAATTCAACCCATGGATGTATTTGGATTTCGGATATGGAAGAATGTCATTCGAACTTTCTACGACAATATGCTGTTACATGGTCTAGAGTTCAATATTCACCTACGTAACAACATCTTGAAAGTTCAGTCTTTTACACACAACCAATTGTCATCCCCACGCTTTCAAAGCATGTGGACATATAGCTGGTTTAAGGCTGGCTTTGTAGATGAACGACCGTCCAACTTCCCGAACCCTGTTGTTATGTAAATTTCATTAGAAAGCTAACTATTGCAATGGGTACCATGTTTCGACTTCCGGAAAATTTCGACATATCTTCGCCGCAAACTTCTATGAAGAAGGTATCCAAAAACTTGTGCCACGCTTTGACAAATGCCTGCAAAAGTTCGGCGGTTATGTGGAAAAGTAGTTTAAGAGGTGTAGAATGTTGTGCAATAAATAATTTTTCTGTATCAGTACACAATTTAATTTTATTACCAAACGGAACTTACTTTCTGGACGTGCCTCGTATATCTCGAATAATTAACGAATTACGGCAGCAACCCTGCTACTATGCCATCCATTGTGTTTATCATAGGTAACACGTCCTGCATATTATTTAAAAGAAAGAACATCCACATTGAAGGTCACGCGCTTGTATCATTTCGTCTCGCCTGGAAACAGCGAGCGTGTGCCAGACCTGTTACAGCCTCACTGGCTCGCTGCTCACCATTCTCGGTTCGGCACGCGTATCATTGTCATAACTTTAACGTTATAAATATGACATAGCATATTAATTTGAGCCGATGCGGTTTCCTGTCCCGTGTTGTACATTTCCTCAGCTATTTGTCTCCTGAATTTCATCCCGATCGGAGTGTAGTAGCGCGAAGACTTTCCTTGTTAGTATTTTCGAAAAAGAAGTTATCGTCAGAAATTTTGATTTTACTGTATGGTATTTTGATTAAACAAATTATCCAAAGAATAAATAATACTTAACAACACTACTGTCAAGCATAATATTTTTGCAACAGCATCCTTTAAACCACCGCTCTCGTTCACCTAAATACAAAATGACCTCGGAAATGAATTCTACACCCCTAAAACTTTGGAAATGAGTCGTTATAAGCAGATGTTTGCTGTCATTGTCTTCACCGCCCCCGTAGTTCCGCCCCGGGGGATTCACTGGCCCCACCCCATACCTCCTATATCAAAACCAAACCCAAAAATGAATTCTACTCCCCAAAATACCTTAAAAATGATATGCATCAACCAAGTTTTACGGTTTCTGAACCCCCGCCCCTGTAGCACCGCCCCCAATATTGACAGCCCCCAACCCTACCCCCTAGAACAAAAACTATCCCAGAAATGAATTCTACACCCCCGAAAACCTTGGCAATGAATTGTTATAAGCACCAGTTTGCTATCATTGTGTGCACCGCCCCAGTAGTTCCGCCCCCCACGATTCACTGCCCCCACCCCTAACCCACTAGAACCAAAACTAACCCAGAAATGATTTCTACGCCCCTAAATACCTTGACAATTATATGCATAAACCAAGTTTTACGGCTTTTGACCCCCCGCCCCCTGTAGCGTCGTCCCCCTCCCCCCGATAAGAAAAATGACCCCTAAAATGTATTCCTTGCCCTCAAAAACATCGAAAATGATACTAATTTTATTAATTTTGCCCATAAAAAAATAATTACGAATTGTTAACCCATAACATAAGGGTACGCACCCCATCACATGTTTGGGGGGCTGTAAGAAATTAACCAGGGGGTTTACAGAATGCCTCCGTGGCTGAAAACATTCCTTATGGACCCCTTAACGTAACTAAAAATAAAATCGCTTTTACCTCGATTTGCACAATCCTTCCCTTAATACGCCGGACTAATAATGAAGGCAGGGTAGAATGGCAAGACCAAATGATCGTGTGATAATGAGGTGCAATTGTGTTTTTCAATGAAGGCTTATTACGTAGTCACTTACTTGGAAATATGACAGGTACTCTCCAGTGGCACTGCTTGAGGGAGTATGTGAAATTCCATGGTGTGTGTCATCAGCTCGAATGTAAACACATGACTGTGGGCGAGATGAAATGGATTGCGTCACAATAGTCGATGTTCGATTCAGTGTACCCATCTGACCCTCAAAAATTGCATCATTAATTACATTTTTACAATATTTAGCCATTTCATCGTCCATTGTTGCAAGTTCTTCTTCAATGTGCCGGCCAAAAGCCATGTATTTGCCCTCCTCCTGTGACTTGAGTTTTTTTGCCACAACAAGTAGTAACTCATCAGTTGGGTCGGTCTTCTTTGGGCGCCTAGCTGAGGAGGACACTGAAGATCGAACTGACGGTGGTATACTTTGATGAATTCCATCATCGTCGACATTATTGTCGTCCTCATTCTGGAAACAATATGAACATACACTTAAGCTATATGAAGATCTTCACCTGTATTATATGAAAATAATAATAAATACATATACCGTATATAATGTAATACTTTACCCGATTATACAAAATGTCATGCTCTTCCATTGTACAGACACTTGATCTTGGGGTCTCTTGGTCTGCCGAAAATAGCATTTCGTCATAATACCATAGGGTAGGTTGATCAGCCGCAGTTCCCGTTCCCTTTTTGGAATCCTTGACCTTCTTTAGTTCTTTTCTGAAGCAAGTTCGCAGCGAGTTGATTTTTTTAACTACTTTGTCCTTGTTCGCCTCGGGATCAACCTCCTTGAGTTTCTCTACCAATAAATCGTACGCAGCATTTTTCTTATTTCTATCAGAGTACTCTTTTGATTTAATTTTCCACAGGCAAGTGATTTGCCTGTTGATTTCAATGAACTCCGACAGAAAGGTGGCATCACTCGCAAATCACTCGTTTTAAGAAGCGGTTGAATTCAAGTTGGCACTTAACACTGAGCGATCACCACACACGCTACAACATGCATCACGTTTTGCTTGTACACACGGGAAAATTTCTAGCAGCGCCAGACTTCTCTCATGCCATGCCCAACACTGCGCATGCCTGCTAAATCGTACGACTTGCTGGCACACACTCTCAGTTTTACACTGCGACTTAGGTTTGCGCAAGCAAGTCGTCAAGCAAAACGTAGCGTGTGTGGGGCCCTTTACAAGCGATCATAGAGAAATGAAGAATGAGTTGGTATGGACATGTTAGGAGAATGCAGGATGGCAGGATACCAAGGAGGATGCATGAGATGGAAACGGAGGAAGAGAGACCAAGAGATAGGTGGATTGTGGGTGTGAAGGAAGGAGTGCTGAAAAGAGGAGAGGAGTGAGACAGAGTGAAGGGTGAAAGGTGGTGGGAGGATAGAAAACGATGGAGAAGCTTATGTTCCAAGAAGACCCAGCCAGGGGCTGGAAACTGTAGAAAAAGATGATGATTACAGTATTTGAATTACAAATAGCTTGCCACGGTGGGTGAGTGGTTATAGTGTCGGACTACCAACCCCAAGATTGCAGGTTCGCTCCTGGCCATGGTAAGTGATTTTTGAAAGGCGACAAAAATCACGACACTCATGTCATACGTTGTTGGCATGTTAAAGAACCCATTTGAATTCAGTAGGCCGTATTCAATGGCAAAATTAATCTCGGGATTTTCCACCAACACAAAGTTCCTCCATTCTCTACTTGAAAGTGCTGTAGTGTCAAGGAGTTTAGATATCTAACCTCCTTGACTTTCATAGCGTTCAAAGGGACAAAATTCAACATGCAAGCTACCCTCTGGGTGTCATTTAACAAATCTTGCACCAGGCACCCGAGGCCATACGATATTATTATTAGTAAGAGTATATTACATTTTTCCCTTGTTTTCATTGCTCTCGTTTCTCCATTCTGTGTGAACTAGTTCTGTAATACAGTTATTCTGTAGGTTGTTAAAAATTGTATAATCGACAGTATGTACTTCCGATTAACGCATTTTACAATTTCCCCTTACTGAAAGAAGTTAATGAGGTTCAATTATCATTTATCAGTAGCACTTTTTCCCACTTATGTCCAAATTTTACAGCCCATACAAAAACGTACTAATGAGGTCCCACTGTATTTATCTGTATTTCTAATTAAACAAATTGAATAACATGGAAGAATCTGCCTCGAGTTTCTATGAAAAAAGATTTCTTCGAATTAGGCAGGATCTTGATTTATCCGATTTAGAATTTAAGAGTTTTTACTATAACATTTAACTGACTTTTGAATAGTAGTGGGATTTGTTGAATTTAATATATATATATATATATAGGTAGCTCAACCAGGACTTAAAAATTATTTTGTTTATCTGGAAATTTCTCTATTTGGGCCGAACTTACCTCTTTACACAGACTCATGAGATCAGCACCAGAATAGAAGCTTGTGCTTTCAGCCAAGGTCTCAAGGTCCACACATGGACTGAGAGGAGTTCTGCACAAGAGTTTCTTCATAATATCAAGTCGACCAAGTTGATCTGGAGGCGGTACATACAACAACTTATCGAATCGCCCCGGACGAAGTAGCGCATCATCCAGCATGTCTGGACGATTTGTAGCAGCTATGACAATCACTCCACTGGGTTCCTACAACATGATGCAATGATTTGAATTGAAGCACTACAGAATGTTTCAGATAGATATTACTTATCACAACCATTAACCACTGCTCTCTCCATGTCTGCAGTGGCACTTGTCCATCCTGACAATTGAACACAGTGAGCCAGAACCCGAATAATTTCTTGTCAACATGATAAGAAATGATTACCGTATTTACTCGGCTATAGGACCCCCTCGCCTATAGTACCCACCTTAATTTTCAAGAGCCAAAATACAAAATTGTTGGAAATCGCTTATAGTACCCCTCCTTAATTATTGAGAGTCAAAATACAACAGTCTTGGAAATTGATGAATTCTTAAACATTTCTATAATTACAACTGAAAATCATTCTCTTTCATGACAAAAAAAGATTATTTTTATATTATTTTGTTATTCAGACGATATGACCGCCATTTTGCTTACATGTACCACGTACGCGACTGGGCAGGATATCGAATTGTGTAGCCAATGGGCTTCACCCAATATCCAATAGAAGATGCCACACAATTGGCCAAGTAGAAGTGCGAAGTTTAAAATCTGCCAATGAAAGTTATGGTTTCATATCTTGCCTGCATTCTTTTGTTTAGTATTCTTTATATTGCGATTCGAAGTGGTGTTTGCGACAGTCTTCTTAGTTTTATTTTAAACACATTTCATTTGTTGCAAGAACCGTCGGCATTTGTGTGACACGTTATTGGTATATTATAGTGCGGGACAAACCATTGGAAGCCTGAAGGTCACTCGTAGTCGGTGCGCTGTTGTCCTGTACGTTCTCGCATCCAGCACGCGACTGAAGGTACGATGCAATAGCATGGCAACACCGCCGGGCACGGGGTGGAGAGCGGAGCGGAGAGCCGGTTGACCTTCAGGCTTCCAATGGTTTGTCCCGCACTATAATGTGGAATATGTGAATAATACGTACTCAGTTGTGTTTGCAAATGTTAGTGAGATTTGATCTTTCAGCATCAATAATCATTCCCTAATTGATGCATTCTTCCTCCCTATGTTCTAATAAAAATTAAGTTCGTATTTCCTTGTCCATACCATTCTATTTCTTTGATACTAAGATTTTTGATCAGCAAAGGATAGTAGTGAAAGTCATTGGGGGGTAGCCGGGAATAGTGGTGGATAAGTGAGGTTATGGCAGTCTCATAATGGGCTGATTAAAGATGTAAACTTCGATTTTTTAAATTAAATATATCGTATTATGTACACGGGGTGTCCACTGTAAGGATGAAGTAAAAATTAGTTACCTTTTAGCTACCTTTCAGTTACCTTTTAGTTAATTTTAGTTACCTTTTAATTCAAGATACGTCTGCGTTCGGCAAGCATAGAAGCTCATCACGCAGTGAAGGAAAACAACAAAGAGCTGTGTTTAATCTGGTGAATAAAATTCACTTATGGTGTTATAAAAATTTAAAAGATAAAAATAAATAATGGATATTTATCGTCAAATGAGTTGTTTCAGCTAATATGCCGTTGAGTGTACAAGAAGTTAGGATTACCAAGAAGTTGCTCTGATCTTGGCCGTTTGGGGAGATTTCCTTAGTCCCCGCGGTAGATCACGAAGAAATATATGCGACGTTACGTGATAGTCACCGAATTATGTCTTCGCAGTCAAGTACGGAGAAATATCGAGACGTTACACGATCCGCGCCGGTCTGAGCCGTTTGTCGCGATTTGTAGATTTCACGATAGAACACGGAGAAAAATCGAGGTTTACATAATCGGTGTCAGTTTTAGTCGTTTGACGAGATTTCAATTGTCCTTGAGGTCGGGCACGGAAAAATATAGTATTATTACGCAATCGGCATCGCTTGCTGTCCGTTTGACAAGAATCCAGTTGTATTCGTCATTGAATGCGGAGAAATATCGCGATGGTCGTTTTACGAGAATTCACGTTGTCCTCGCGGTTGGACACTGAGAACGCGATACGAGGGTCACTATGAAAGTTTTGAGATACACCAAAAGTATTTTTATTTAAATTATTCCGAAAGTTGCACTTTCTCAAAGTACTCACCACCACACTGTATACACTTTTGCATTCGCTGAAACCACTTTTGGAAACACTTCGGCCACACGTTTTCTTCGATGGCTGCAAGCTCATCTTCGTAGGTCGTAACAGCTTCTTCAGGGGTTGAAAATCTCTTTCCACGCATGCGATTTTTTACCATTGGGAAGAGAAAAAAATCACACGGAGCCAAGTCAGAACTGTAAGGTGGATGAGTCATTAGTTTGACCTCTGTAGAATCCAGAAACTGAATTGTCATGTTGGCCGTGTGTGCAGACGCATTGTCGTGATGAAGAAGGATCCCTCGCAGTCCCGTGCGTGGCCGCCATTCTTGAAGTTTGGCAAAAACTTTTGGGAGGCAAACCGTGGTGTACCAATTAGCGGTAACTGTCCTTTGTTCCTCCAGAGGAATGGTTGCCACATGACCACTCTTCGAGAAGAATGAAGCCACCATTTTCTTTCCAACACTTCGGGAGAGCTTCACTTTTGTCGGTGTCTTGTTATCAGGAAAGATCCACACTGCTGATTGCCGCTTGGTCTCCGGATCAAATTGATAAATCCAGGTTTCGTCACCCGTGACGATGTCAGAAACCCGTCTAGGGTCCCCTCCTTTGAATCTAGACAGCATTTCCTCACACCATTCAACACGGGCGTGTTTTTGTTCTTCTGTCAAATTGTGAGGCACCTATCGGGATGAGACCTTCCTCACACGAAGGGATTCAAGCAGGATTTTCAAAACTGCTGGCGAACCAATCTGCAATGCTGCCTCAATTTCTTTAAATGTTAGACGATTATTTACGCAAAGCATTTTCTCCACGGTTGTGAGGTTTTCCTCAATCACCGCCGTTGCCAGACGCCCGTTTCTCTCCTCATCTTTCAAAAATTTTCGGCCCCTTTTAAATTCCTGAAACCACCGGAAAACTGTGGCACGGGAAGGAGCTATCTCCCCAAAAGCCTGTTGCAAACGCTCAAAACATTGAGACTGGTTTAGCCCACTTTTAAAATCGTAGAAAATCATTGCACGAAAATGCTCTCTTTCCAGCTCCATTGCAGCAACTGACTACCTGCGGGCTGCGGCTTGTTCGACCTTGCACTGTGGGACTTCCCGGAGCGAGAGAGTCACTTCCTGCTACCAGGTTACTCACAAAGGATGGGGCTTCCGCATCCTGCGTTCCATTCAAGTGGGTCAACCTCCACTTTCCACATCTCAAAATTTTCGTAGTGACCTTCGTATTATGCAATCGGCACCACATCCGGCCGTTCAACGATTGTCTGCCTGTCTTATCTGTCCTGAAAGAATGGCGGAGGCAAGCTCGAGGTTGGGCATGGTTAAAATTCACAAGCAGTTATGGACAAGTTGTATGGTCGGCACCGTGATTCCCGCTGTCCCTATGCTGTGGTTGGAAGTTCACGGTGGATTACAAGAAGATATGAATATTGTGATGCTACGTAGTCTGTTATTTCTAAGTGGGTTGATGCACTTCTCGCTCCCCGTACACTTTTAAGTAGCGAGTAGGGTTCAGTATGTTTCGTGATGGGTGCCCAACCACCTTTGACGGGATTCCCGCAGTCCTCGTGGACACAAGTTCGCGACCGGGCACGGGTATTATGATCTTACGTATCCGGCGTCGATCTCTGTCCGTTTGACGAAAATTCCCGCAGGCAAGTCGTGCGGTCGGCCAGCCGTCTTGAGGATGTGGTTTTGGAGGATGAACATTCGAAGAAGGTATCGGATATTACGAATTATTCGGAGAGGATTGCACGAATAATACGACATGATGACACATTTTCTTTCGAATTCAAATTATACAAGTTTTCGAGATAACCAGTTAGATAATATATCCAATGGAACCAAAGTACGAAGGAAAAATAGACATATAACGTAGTTTCGAATTAACCACACTGGATGTCGCAAATTAACGAGACGGATAGATTTCTAAAATATAGTCTATGTATTTAGAAGCATTTTTTGTGATTTTTTTCGAAACGGTATCATTTCGAAAGATTGCGACAATAAATTAATTCGAGTTATTTCTAGACTTCAATTTCAGATATACAAATTTAGAGATCAATATCAGAAATGAGAGGTTTCTGTCGAGTGTCGGAAGTTATCGCGAATAAACATCTCGCAATAAGTCAGGTTTCCGAATAATACAGAACAATATTTCACGCAAAACAAAACTCTCTTCTTGATGCCGAAAATTTACGTTGAACCGATGTATACAGTACCACTGATGGTATCCTCAGTATGCATTTCCTTGAGGTCGTGCACGGGTAAATAAAGCTTACGTAATCGGTGCCGCTTGCGTGAAACTCGCTTCATCGCAATCTCTGAGTCTAGCGGCGCGGGTTTAAATGATTTAAACCGACCTCAGCGAATTTTCATTACCTCAAACTATCCAGACATAAAAATTAGCTACTTTTCGATACCCGTTTGTAAAATTAGTTACTTTTTCGTTACTTTCATTAATTTTCGTTACCGGTAGACACCCTGTATGTAGCATCAAAAAATTTCAGAACTAAACATTTAGAAGAAAAAAGGGGGTCCTACAGCCGCGTAAAACGGTAATACTTCAGCAATACAATACACAGGTCAAGTATTTACTTAAAAAAAAAAAGTCATTCATTTACTTGATTTTGGTGGGATTACGGTAGTGTGCCCTTTCGCAACCCTAGGACTCACGTGGATTGGCACCAACCTCCCATCGTTACGTCCCAACCTTGCCAAACAACACAGAGAAGTATGCATTCTGAGAACCAATTCCAAAACAAAAAAACTCAAATAAACAATATCACGGGATAGATGAATGTGTGGTTATAGAAACTCGTTACAGAACACATCGGAAAAGTACCGTATTTGCTCGTGTATATCTCACACTTTTTTGACCGAAAATATGTGTGAAAATTTTCGGAGCGAGATATACGCGGGGAATGACCGTATTACCGAAAAAACACAAAATTTGCATTATTGAAACAAGGCAACTGGCGTACGGTACTCGCCCTATTCATTGTCACTGCCATCACTGCTGCCAATCTCCGAGGTACTCTCGCGTGCATCATTCTGGTCATCATCCCATACTGCTTCATCCTGACTTCCGTCCAATGCATTTGCGATGCCCGACTTCAAGAAGCTCTTCACTACAATGTCCGTTGACACCATTTATTTCTATTCCTTATGGTTATGCGACCTATGAAAAAGACGTCATATGCTCGTTATAGATGATGCAAGGCAGAAAAGGAATTTAGAGCGCAGAAGCTAGGCGATCGATACAATCGATCATCTTCCATATCGATTCCTCGCTACATGCACGAGCGAGCTCGAACTTAGCCGACTGCGGCCGAAGACTAACGATGTACTGCGTGCTAGTATGGGGTACTAACACTCACGCCGCGCCGAAATCATTGAGATTCGAGAAGACTGAACTGCGTTTCTCTGCGATGTAATAACAGTAGGCCTACTTGTGCAATCTTCGAAACATACGAGCACGTTGGCGCGAGTGGTATAGCACAGATTTTCTTTTATCTTCGAAGCCAGAGTACCGGTACTGATGTCTACAAGGCAACTGATGGACAACAATAAAGGAAACCTCTGCCGCCAAAACGAACGATAACACTGCGTTTTGATGACTGTTGTGGCGCACTATTGCTAATTCGAACATGTCTCAATGCGGCGCGGCGCCTCGTTCGCTAATCGGCTCGTATCGGACAAGTTCTGATCAACTTGTTGTTGCTTGCTCTTCCTGTTAGTATAGCTTCGGGTAAGTTCCTGGACAATGACGACTGTTGTGGCGCGCTAAATCGAACGTGTTTCTACCTCAAGGTTATTACGGTCATGTATAAGACGGCATCATAAATGAATGCGAGCTATATGCGAGTACATTTTTTACCCCTGAAATTTCAAATTAAAAAATGGGGTGCGAGATAAACGCGGGGGCGAGATATACGCGAGCAAATACGGTAGTTTGAAAAGAAAAAATCCAACAACAAAATTTTTAAATATTTTCCACCTACATTTTAATAACATGCACACACAAGTCCCTGTCCAATTCCTTGAAATATCAACATTAACTGTAATACACTCCTAAAAATAAAAATCAACCCCTTGGAACTCTTACACAAAATCTAGGATATATTTTTTAAAAATATTGGTGAATCATTGTAAGATTTATAGTTCATCACTCCATGAGTAAGTAGTTATCATTCAAAATATACTGTCTTCCATTAATCAAATACAAACTCAACTCTACTATCCAAAATTACCAATATTGAACTCCAATATTTATCTCCAAGAAAACATTAACACTCAATTATTTAAGCATACCCTAACCCTATTTCCACCGCATTTTCTGAAATCTAATGCGCCACCGAATGTAATGCGCGTCCAAATTTCAAAACCTTCCAATAATATCACATTTGTTGGTGAATACAATGCATATCAGCAAAAAGTACATCGGGTTCTGAAATTTACAATATTAATTGTCAATGAACTCATATTACGACGTCATTTGTATTATAATGAAACGTGATACATTGATAAACTCATTATTACTGTATTAATAGATATGTATACATTGAATGGTATTTCAGTTGAAGTGCAACACTAGAAAACAGAATAAGAAAAAATTTTCAGCAATGTTCCACCATCGGAAAACTCCCATTCCTCTGTGTCAAATTTATTCCGCATTATCCTCGGTCTTAATGAGGGACACGACGTCTCTGTAATCCTCGGCGTTGGTCTCTTGCCACGAAGTAATTTTAACAAACTAAATGTAAACTTCATCACTGTAGTACGCAAAAAAATTATGCTGCATTCAATAAAATTCAACAAAATAAGTGTAGGTCTACATATGATCGCCGCACATATAATTGAATGCAAAAATTAAGCCGCATTCAATGCCAGCAGTCTATTCATTTTTCCTTTTCTTCATTGAAAGATGCATGCGGTGCAAGATAGTCTATGTTTTCACGTGACTTTGTATCAGAGTGAGACCTATCAGATGCACATCTAACAGAGTAATATTTCATGAGACAAGACCGTTTGATTTGCGTATTAAATATTTACGAAGATTTGACACAAAAATTTTAATTATCTGCATCGTTACCATATATCGATACATCACAACTTCGTAACATTCAATCTCGTGACATCATTCCACAATGTGAATTACTAAGAGAATCCATGCATTTCTCGGCCAGCAATGTTGCCCTCAATTGCGAAAGCTTATGGCGATCATCTGTTTCTAACTCGTTTGTGTTATTTCCATTACACATAAATTGAAAGAAAGACAGACACGACAAGAGTACGCTATAAGAGAGCATTCACTGCACTGCAGTTGGAGGGGAACAAGATATGAGGGTCCCTTTTGTTCCGTTTTTAGTGTGGGGCTTAGTTGGGAGCTCAGAAGCTCTTGGCAAAACAGTCAGTGGGGGCTGAAGTACATCAAAGTTTGCAGTCTTCGTTCTGTTTTTCGGTGTTAGGTTGGGTTTTGTTGGGGTTCGAGGCAACAGAGGCATTTTGATTAAGTTGAGGGGCTCTTTGTCGTTCCATCAGTGGTGGCTTATGCATATTAAAGTTTGCAGTTCATACGTTGTTTACAGTTATAGTAGGGTAGGTGGGGGTTAAGGCTATGAGAGATTGTTGATGAAGCTTGAGAGCTCTTGGTAGTTCAGACAGGGGTGGTTGAAAAGAGGTTTTATTTCTCTGACATTGGTTGGGAGTTAGGGGGAGGGATGGCTTTTTAATTAAGCTTGGGAGCTCTTGGTGCCTTAGTCACTGGTGGATGAAGGGGATGAAAGTTTGGGAACCTATTGCCTTTTTTTTCTTTCAGTTTTAGGGGCACAGACATATTGTGATTGATTAAGAACTCTTGCTGGCTCAGCCAGTAGCAATTGGGGGAGGTGAGGCAAAATTTGCGAGTCTGTTATTTTCTGCTTTTCTGCGGTGGTGGAGAGTGGGGGTGATTTTAGATTAAACTCAAGTGCTGTTTACAGCTCAGCAAATGAAGGTTGGAAAGGGTCAAAATTTACATGACCTTCATTATTTTCTCCTTTGGGTGCGGAATGGTTGGGAAGTTGGTAGTACGTGGCTTTATGATTAAGCTCGGGCGATCTTGGGGGCTCAGTCAGTGGTACTTGGATGGGCGAGGAAGGAGGCAAAATTTTGGATCTTTTCGCTAATGTGATTTATTACCTTTGGTGAGCTAATGACGACTCAGTTAATGATAGTCGAAGTTTGGGCTCCTTTTGTTATTCTATTTTATGGGTGGGGGTTAAGGGTGGGTCACTTCTTTTTAGATTACAGTAGAACCTCGATGCATCGTTCCCGGAACTGTCGTTTTCCCGTATGCATCGTTCAATTAATTTAGTCCCGAAAATTTTCCATATAAACTAATGTTAAATTTCCCCGCATTTATCGTTCCTCGAACCATCGTTTTTTCGCATGGATCGTCAAAAAATCACTAGTCCTTGGCCACAATTTTCCCGCATTGATCGTTTATGAGAAAAATATATGCTAAAGTTCTTTTGAATTTGAAGCAGCATAGCGGCAACCTGTTACGCGAGAATGTACGAGGTACGAACGATTAGGAGTTCCTAGGCTTGAGCAAGTTTCTCGGCTGAAGCAAGTTCAAGTAGGCTGGACTGCAGTGCGCAGATTGTTTACGCGCAACCACACTATATAACCACGCCTACGAGCCTTCAGGCGCCAACGATTCTGCTCGAAGCGCCAAGCCGTCATTATGCTGTTTCATTTCATTCTGAGTGGTTCCGTGTAGTATCTTGGTCGTGTGCGGCGATTACAATTTTATCTGTAGTTCGTAATGAAAACTTTACTTCACTGACGACGCAATTCTCGTAATCTCAATAATGTTACGCTGCGTTTGGCAATGCTTGGCTAACAAGTTAGATCACACAGAACAGCAATGAAAGCATTACTTAGACGGTCTTGAGCGGGCGTCGTCATAGCGTGACGTCATTTAGCCTTTAAATAGCTTGCCCGGTCAGAGACCCGCGAACACTCGGAACTGCTGTATTCTTTCATTCGGAACACCGGTAGTATCTCCCGCGGAGATTGGCGAGCTGTGCGATGATGGCGCGGGGAAGAGGAGTGATGAAGAGAAGACGATCGTGAGCCCCAAGTCGTCCCGAGTTTCGCCGAAGCGCATGCCGTCTTAGCGAAGATGAAATCCTTCATGTACTCGCATGTCATCAGTGATCGTGAAGAAGAGAACATTATGCAAGTTGAGAAGGCTTTGTTTCGTCTGAAACGTAAAGCTTTGACGAAACAAAAAACAATTAATGACTTTTTTACTAAAAAGAGCAAGTGATAAAATGACATATGAAATCATATCGCGTACATCGTGGTTGCAATATTTTGACGTCTCTATAAAGTTTACATGAAGAAATATGTCCAAATACAGTACCCGTACTTTCTTTATTTTTTTACTCAATTTTTTTTATGTTACCCGCATTTATCGTTTCCCGCATCCATCGTCATTTTCCCCCTCCCCCTTGAAAAACGATGCATCGAGGTTCTACTGTATAAGGAAGGAAGGTGGTGGTTTAACATCACCGTTAATCTCGCAATCATGAGCCATGGGACCTCCTTTTTACGTTGAATCCGAACCAACAGAAATGGCATTTCACTTCGAAAATCTCACATGCATTGACTGGGAATAAAACCAGATCCGCCTTGGTGAGAGGCAAATAGCTGGACCACTGCGCCACCACTCCCCCCACACACCTTTTTTTTTTCTCTTTCTTTCTTAGATTAAGCTGGGGAGCTCGGTTTGGAAAAGTTGGGTCTTTCTCCTTTTTTCTTTCCTGGGGGTTGTTGGGGAGTTAGGGGGAGAGGGCTTTTTTGACTAACTTTGGGAGCTCTTTGATGGTTCAGTTAGTGATATTTGGAGGTTGTTATGGTTTGGGGTCCTTATATTCTCTTAATTTGGGTGGGATTTGATTGGGGATCAGGTGGATTACCAGTCACTGGCCAACCAAGAGCTAACAAGCTATATCAAAAGGCTTTCTCCCCTTACACCCAACATCATACCCCACCCAAAAAAAAATAAACCTTCATACTATCATCCCTTCTAACTACAACTGGCTGAGTAACCAAGAGCTCCCAAGGTTAATCAAAAATCCCCTCCCCATTGATCCCGAACCAAAACCCAACTTAAAACACACAAAAAAACTCAAACCATGACCCCCCTCATACAGCCACTAACAGCCACAGAGAGCTCTCAAATATAATCAAAAATCACCCTGTAACTCTAACCCCCAATCTAATCCAGCAAAACTGTTAATAATAAGCATTCGCATTTGCGAAAGGCTACAAAGCCCGTAAATATTAATTTAATTTTTCTAATGTTTCGAGAGAAAAATCGAGAACTCAAGACGTCATTTGTTTTTTCTTAACCTAAAAGTTATCATGTGCTCCAACGTGGTCGTATAATTTTTGTTGTAATTTATATATTCCCTTTTGCTAAAGTACTTACATGTGATTTATACACTTATGCATGGTTGTAAGACACCTTCTTTAAGTACTGTTACAGTGACATTACGCAAATCATTCATCTCGCAAGATGTAACTCAAATGGGAGCCATCACATTCTCCTTCATTCTCATTGGTCGACTTTCCTGCTGACCAATCTCAGTGCTTCCTCCATGGAAAGACCTAGAAGCTTTCTCGGCCACTATAAAAGCAGCTGGATTCTCCGTCAACCTTATGAATACAAGGAATTCATCGAACACGTCTGAATACTACGAATACAACGAATATCGTCGAGTACTGTTTCATCATGGCGCATCGCTGCACCTTCGACATGTTTCGTCGCAAGGACTTTGAATAAACCATACTTGGTTCACCGACTTCATCCTGGCAAGTCGCTTTCTCAACGACATTTTTTGCTAACAAACTTGCATCATGTTTGACATCCAAATATTCATCTTTTAAAGTTCAGCTCTGGCAGTTGTAACACTTCAAACTTCATTTCACTGCAATGATTTAACTTTATTTAAAGTGTATAGGTCTGGCACCTACTGAATTTGCTACAAGTCTCCGACAATGGAACTTTGCAGTTTTAACTAGTGTTCACCCTTTAATAAGTTCAGCATGCTTTCTTCAAGTGTTCAATCAGTGCAAGTGCATCTAATTTGCAACAGTTCATACTGCCTGCTTGCATTTCATATGTTACTACCTAACCTCCTGATGGGGCATATAGTGTATCATCTATCATGTGTCTTTCGCTACGGAAGTTCCAGCCATGGTTGATCTAACCAACAAATGTTCCGACAAGGATCTGGATAAGTAGCATCTGTCATTTAAGTTATATCTTCAAACCTTAAAACTAATGTGCAATTTTTTCATCTGGGATCTTGTGATAGGCCGTACAACTTTGATTTTGAGCATCTCAGCTCAAGTAATTCAGCATAAACTTTTTTCATCTATATTCTTTCAAAGGCTGTGAGTTTGCCTTTCTTAAACCACAAGAAGTGGTTATTACTTACAGTGTTCTATTTCACTTTCAGTTAAGCACACATACTGGTGCTAACCATAGCCTTTAATTTGCATTGGCAGAAGCCAAGTGATACTCTTCATGCTAGCTAAGCATCATTTAAATTGTTATATTTATGGGTTTATCCCTTTATCATAGCTTGTTACTGTTAAACATTTATATATTGCTTTATTCTCCTGTTATAGTTATGCAAATGTCAACCTGTCTAAGCAACTTGTTCTCTTTCTCTCTTGTTCTATTTACTTTCAATGTGACAAAACATTTCCTTTTATAAAGCTCAACTCAGTTTTAACTCTAACCATCAGTTGAAGTTCTCTCCGATACGGGAGGTCTTTAATTGACCGACCCTATACCAATAAGACTACAGTACAAACTTCTCCTTTAGCCACCACTGACTGAGCTACCACATGTTCTCGAGCTTACTCAAAAATTCTCCCCTTAAGCCTCTAACCAACCCCATTCAAAAAAAAGAACTTTGACCACCCTTCAACTGCAACTGTCTTATGCTCACGGTAAAATGTTTCTTAAAATTTATTGTACAACTACCGTATTTGCTCGCGTATATCTCGCCCCCGTGTATATCTCGCACCCCATTTTTAGCCTACATTTCACATTTTACAAAAATGAGGAAAAAGTAGACTTATGAGATCGATCCGGGAAAATGTGTGTCTGTCTGTCCTCCTGTCTGGCTGTGTGTGTCCCCCCCTATCAACTCCTAAACCGCTGCAGCTATCAACACCAAATTTGGTAAGAGTAAAGATCTATATTTGAATAACACACAACCATATTTGAAATTGACGTCAGTGCTACCAACTGCTGAAAAATCGCAATTGAAATTTCAGTTCTATGTCGGATATCTCAGAAGTTATGCAGGCGAACTATTCCAAAATTGGAACACGTATAGATAATAACATTCCAGATTAATTTTCTGAAGTTCATACATGCCAGTGTTGCCAATATGATTCTAAGCCTGCCGGTAGGTCCAATTTCTAAATGCATGTAACTTCTATATTATCGATTGGATTTCAACCAAATTTCGTATGTACTATGTGTACTACAACACATATGACTGTGCATATTCTAAACAGCCACCAGGGCTGCCAACTATTAATAAATGCTCTCACTATGTTTCAACCCTAATGTCAATATATCAGGAAGTATGCAAGCCAACAGCTCTAAACTTTGCACACGTATAGTACCTGATATTCTACCCAAGTTCGGTGTAACTTATATACATCAGTGCTGCCAACACGATTCTAAGCCTGCTGATAGGTCAAGTTTTTAAATACATATAACTTCTATACTAACAAATAGATTTCAACCAAATTTCGTATGCTCTTTGTGTACCATAACAGTTATGATTATGCTTATTCGTAGGAAGCAGCAGGGCTGCCAACTGTTAATAAATGTCCTCTCTATTTGATTAACCCTAATGTCAATATATCAGAAAGTATGCAAGCCAACAGCTCTAAACTTTGCACATAGTACCTAATATTCTACCCAAGTTCGGTGTAACTTATATACTTCAGTGCTGCCAACACGATTCTAGGCCTGCTGATAGGTCAAGTTTTTAAATGCATATAACTTCTATAATAACAAATGCATTTCATCCAAATTTCATATGTGCTTTGCGTACCATAACAGTTATGATTATGCGTATTCGTAGGAATCAGCAGGGCTGCCAACTGTTAATAAATGTTCTCTCTATTTGTTTTTTAATCCTAATATCAATATATCAGAAATATATGCAAGCCTTCAGCTCTAAATTTGCACACGTATAGTACCTGACTTTCTAGATTAATTTGGAGTATCTAATATACCTCAGTGCTGCCAACATGATTCTAAGCTTTCTGATAGTTTCAATTTTAATTAAATGTAATTTCTATACTAACAATTATTACCAATTGGCACTAGGCTATAATAGATCGTATTATTTCAGATTAATTCTGAGCATCACATACATGACATTGTTCCCAACACGATTTTACGCGCACTGATAAATCCAATATCAAGCAGCATGTAAAGTCCGTACTATCCATTAGTCTTCAACCAAATTTTGTATGTGCATTCTATACCTTAAGAGAGGGAGCTCAGAATATATTCAGAGTCACCAGGGCTGCCAACTGTAGTAAGTTACTGTATTAGGCTACATTATTTTAGGTGTATTTCAAACTGCAGTACTTAGAAATGTTGGTATTAGGAACTTGATATCGTTATTATTGCCGATAGGTCTATATAGATTGGCATGAATCTTACATTTTAAGAAAAGTAGGCTGTTTAGTTCGTCACGGAACTACTTGTTTTATTTGAAATTTCAGGGGAAAAAAAGTACTCGCATATATCTCGCATTCATTACTGACGCCATCATATAAATGACCGTAATAACCTTGAGGTAGAAACACGTTCGATTTAGCGCGCCACAACAGTCGTCATTGTCCAGGAACTTACCCGAAGCGTTACTAACACGAAGAGCGAGCAACAACGAGTTAGTCCGAACTTCGATGCAAGCCGATTACGGATCGAGGCGCCGCGTGCAAACATACGGCGCAGCGTGAGTGTTAGCATGCTGTACATCATTAGTTTTCGGCCGCGGTTGGCTAGAGAAACGCAGTTCAGTCTTCTAGAATCTCAATGATTTCGTCTTTATGCATTGCGTCACATCAGAGCTCGGCCGCGTGCAAGCATACGGCGCAGCGTGAGTGTTAGCACGCTGTACATCGTACGCCGCATCTTCGGCCGCGGCTGGCTAAATTCACCGCCTTGAGACACGTTCGAATTACCGATTAGCGCGCCACGTCAGTTGCGGAAGTAGGCCTACTGTTACAACGCAGAGAAAAAGCAGTTCAGTCTCCTCGAATCTGTACGCATTGCGTCGCATCAGAGCTCGACCGCGTGCAAGCATCCGGCGGAGCGTGAGAGTTAGCACGCTGTACATCGTTCGCCGCGTCTTCGGCCGCAGTTGGTTAAATTCGCCGCCTTGAGACACGTTCGAACTAGCGATTAGCGCGTCACAACAGTTGCTCAAGTAGGCCTACTGTTACATCGCAGAGAAACGCAGTTCAGTCTTCTCGAATCTCAATGATTTCGTCTTTACGCATTGCGACGCATCAGAGCTCGGCCGCGTGCAAGCATGCGGCGCAGCGCGAGCGTTAGCACGCTGTACACCGTTCGCCGAGTCTTCGACCGCGGTTGGCTAAATTCACCGCTTCGAGACACGTTCGAATTAGCGATTAGCGCGCCACAACAGTTGCGCAAGTAGGCCTACTGTTACATCGCAAATTTTGTGTTTTTTCGGGAATACGGTCATTCCCCGCATATATCTCGCACCGCAAATTTTCACACATATTTTCGGTCAAAAAAGTGCGAGTTATACGCGAGCAAATACGGTAATTTTATAAAAATTTGACGAAAGCAAGTTGTGTTGTTTACGGTAAAATTATTTTATAAAATTCGTGGATGTATCAGGATGGCCATCTACAGATAAACTTCTGAAACAAGAATCAGCTGTTCAACAAACATTGGTTTGAGAGTATGGCTCCAACAAGCTCCAACAAACAAAGCAAAAATTGCTGCTTTAGCTACAATTATATGTTGTACGGTGGTAAAAAGGAAGAAAAGAAATGCTAGGAAGTGCTGGACTCGGGAATGGATAAAAAGAAGAGAAGGAGGTAGAGGAATGCTGTCCTTGGTCGAAAATGAGTTGAGGTTAGAAGATCAGAATTCATATAGGAATTTTCTAAGAATGGAGGAGATTTCTGCCTTCCTTCTTGCATTTCTATTGTGGTATATGGGCGTTTTAACCTCATACTAACACGGATATTTCTGGTACTCGTCCAGTAAAACACTAACAGCTTCCTTAGTCCAGCCGGAGCCTGCCATTTTCTAAGTGTTTGATCACAAGCGAGCTTCACAATCTTCTCGCCACGTGGCGCCAGCATCACCGTCATGTCAGCTTCTCTGATTGGTTCGTTTCGCAAAATTAATTTTACGGAATAGAACATGTCCTATTTTATGGAAAGTTTTATCAAAGGTTTTATAAAACTTGAATTTGAGCAACAGAAACTTTATAAAATTAAATTACTGTACAATAAATTTGAAGGAAAATTTTACCGTGAGCAACGGGCATGATCCACCAAGAGCTCCTGATTTTAATCAGAAATACCCCTCCCCCTTAACTACCAACAACACCACACCAAAGAAGAGAAAATAGGACCTCCAACCTTCACCACCCTCCAACAGCCACTGACCAAACTTAGAATATAAAATATCCCTCCCACTAACCTCCCCACCCGCAAACAGAAAAGCAAAA
The DNA here is from genome assembly GCA_946902985.2 of Meconema thalassinum. Classification (NCBI taxonomy): domain Eukaryota; kingdom Metazoa; phylum Arthropoda; class Insecta; order Orthoptera; family Tettigoniidae; genus Meconema; species Meconema thalassinum. The sequence continues at coordinate 242,739,138 of OX336389.2, read as the reverse complement.
GGACTACCAAACTTTGACCCTCTTACACGATCGAGTTGGCTACTGCATAGAAACATTACTTTATGACATGCCTTACACTGCACACACCTGAGTTCCATCTTCAGGAAGAGTAGTTGTTGCTTTCTCCAGTCTAACTCCAATTCCATCCATTTCAGTAAGAAAGGCTGAGAGTACCCTTTCCTGAACTCCCCTCTCGTTCTCAGAACGGCTACCCACCATTGCATCTGAAGAAGAACTTCCTAATTATGCAACATTATACACTAAACTGAAAGGGGGGGAGGAAGTAAGCATTGTGTAACCAACTGTCCACCTAAGGATACAGATATCAGAATGGCAGGTTTGTTTGAATCCTAACATGAAATAGAACTTCTCAACACGAGGTCAAGCGACTGTGGTAGACTTGAAAACAAATGCTACTGCAGCACAGCTGAAAGCATCAGACAATGACTGTACCTCCCTTTTACACCCTGACCCCCTCGTGATGTAGCGGCTAGCATTCTTGGCTATTGCCCCTGAGGTTCGGGTTCGATTCCCAGCTCTGCCAAGAAATTTCATTCTGGTCTGAGGGCTGGAACGGAGTACACTGAGCCTCGTGATGTAAAACTGAGAAGAAGAGGATTCTATTCCCACTTCGGCCATCTTGGAAGTGGTTTTCCATGGTTTCCCACATCTAATCAAGGCAAATGCAATGATAGTTCCTAACTTAAGGCCACGAAAGCCTCCTTCCCATCCTCACCTAAAATTACAAATACACACACAAATACAGCCATCACGATAACACAGGGTATGAGACAAAAATTTCACACATGTCCAAACCCCTCAAAACGAAAACAATTTTTACTCCGTAGTAAAATTCCAATCCAGAGATAAACTACTACTCCATTCTGATCTCTGGATGGGGGACTTGAGGTGGCACAGAGCTGCAGCGGGGAGTTTATTTATGTACAGTTTTGTAATTGAAGATAAATTTCATTGCAGAGAATAATCTACCAATGAAGCTTGCAGCTAGTTGCATGAAGGTAGCGTCAAAAATGTTTTCCGACAGTAACATTACTAGACTGTTTAAGTGCTGTTTCGCCCCGGTGTACCATTGGGATCTTCAGTCTGTTGAGTTATGGTGGAACATTTATCACATTTTGTGTTTAAATATATAATGGCTCAATGGACAATGCATATTTTTCTTTTGGGAAAATTATATATTCAATGCCAAGGAGAAGTTATAATTGCTTTGGAGTGGAGATTTGACTCCCGTAGTGCACTGGCTTTGCTCGTGACGTGGGTACACATGTATCAAATACGTCTTGGAATGGCCTTCCCAGTGAGGTGTACTTTAACCAACTGAAGAGCCCAATTGTACAACGGGGCGAAACGCTGGCAATTTGTTGAGTTATGCCGGAACATTTATCATATTTTGTGTTTACATATATAATGGCTCAACGGACAAAACATATTTTTCTTTTGGGAAAATTACATAAAAATATTATATGCGAGGAAATACCGTAAATGTGCATGAGACAATACAGATATTAGATTGATTACCACTGCAAAACATTTGTAGTAAATCTTACCTATTTCATCTATGAAAAGTATACTTGGAGCTCCTAATCTTGCTCGATGGAAGAGCTCTAGAACAGTCTTCTCGGCATCTCCAAAGAATGGAGAATAGAGTTCAGCAGCTGATATGGACAGGAATGTAGTATTGGCGCATGATGCAAGTACACGAGCTAATGTTGTTTTAGCGCAACCTGGAGGCCCGTACAGCAATATACCTGAAACACAATATTAACACATGAATGCCTTCATTAAGTATAACATGTATCATCCCAGAACTTATATTAATCCTAACTGCAAGAGGAACTGTTGGTCCTTGACACTTTACAAATGTGAAAATCACTAGGACAGCCAATTCGTCCCTGATCAGGGATCACGACAATGGGTGTATCCTGGAGGATAGTAGAATGATGAGATAGCATTAGCAACACTTCTCCAAACCAACATGGTCATATGTAGAGTCCCTCACCATTTCCTTCATGGAATGTATATTGTTCGAAAATTAATTTCACTTAGAAATTTTCACAGCAGGCATACAATCCTATTTATCTATGGGCGATTGTCAGGACTGATTATATTTTGTCTTTTTTTTTTTTTTTTTTGTAAGTGAATCCTTTAAACACTGATAGTATCACGATGGAGGAAACTTGCCGTTCGTCAAGGCACTTTAAAATTATATAATAAAAAATGTGACAATCACTAGGACTGCTAATTTGTCCCTGATGAGGGATCACGACAATAATAACTGGGAAGACACGGAGGGATAAAATCAGAAATGTGGACATTAGGGAGAGAACTGGGTTCCCAAAACTGCAAGACAAGATAGAGACCAGTAAGCTGAAGTGGTACGCACATATGATGATAATGGAAGAACATAGAGTACCAAAAAGAATATTTATGGAGAAAATACCAGGAAGACCATGAGGAACGCCCAGAAAGAGGTGGATAGATACGGTGAAGGAAAGCAGAGAGAAAAGAGGAGTAAAAGAAAAAGAAGTATTGAAAGAAGGAAATGAATGGTGGAGGGATAGACAACTGTGAATGTCCTTGATTCGCAACCCGACCCAGGGAACTGGAAATGGGAAATGAAGAAGAAAAAATTAATGCAATTTGTTCAAATCTGTAAAATATACAAACTCTCACATTCTACATACTTGGAGAGAACATCCTTGAACAAATTTGTTTTCGAGAGGAATAGTGGTGTAAATCAGTTCAGAATGCAATGCTCAAGTCTAACCTTTGTGGCCAATAGATGCAACACTTGGTTCCAATGACCCACTCACTCTGGCCTAAAGTTATGCCGGCCGCTTGTCTAACATTCAGCACTGATTTATACCACTACTTCTTTCAATGATTCATACAATATACACTGGTATTCTTCATAAATCGTCAAAATAAAATTTGACAGGCAAGAAGTGATGCATTGAATGAACCTGAGAAAACCTATACTCGAAGGTCACTAATTGTTCAAAACATTAAACATTCGGGTTTATGCACGTTTGTGGGTAGATCAGACTAGCACATTAACTACAGTACAGAAACAATTTGGTGCATGCCCACTGTGAACAGATTTTCCTTACGCCTTCAGGCTGTGCTGTGGTTAAATCCCTGGTAAAGTTGCCTTGCATGCATTTGTCATCACAGGTTGCAAGAATGATAAAAAAATAACACTGCCTCAACACTTGCTAATCCACTCAGTAATGAGACTGTGTAGAGGACTTATTTTAGAGTGCTGTACGAAGTGAATACTATGTCTAAAAACAGTATACAGTCCAATAACAACTTACCAGTGAATACTCTCTCCTCTATCTCAACATTAATTAGCATGCCCAACATTTACTTGTACCTCAGACAGGTGTGTTCCCTTACAAACCGTATATACCCGAATACCCCCCCACCGAATAATCCCCGCACTCATTTTTGAATGGATTTTTTTTTTTTTTTTTAACTTTTATTTTTATCAATTTTAAACAAATGTATACTATTAATACTGTACTACATATCATTAAATAAAACACAAGAAGGTACAATATCATCATCATCTTGTACAGTTTCCAGCCCCAGGCTGGGTCGGTTTGGAACATAAGCCTCGCCACTTAGTTCTTTCTTCCCACCACCTCTCCGCTGTCACTCTGGTCCAGTCCTCGCCTCTCTTCTTGACACATTCCTCCACTCCTTTCAGCCATCTATCTCTTGGTCTTCCCCTTGGTCGTTTCTTCTGTATCTGCATCTCATGTATCCTCTTGGGAATCTTCTTCTCATCCATTCTCTTTAAGTGTCCATACCACCTCAGTCTTGATATCTCAATCCTACCTTGCAAGGGCTCCTCTTTCACCATTTCCCTGACCTTTTCATTCCTCACCCTGTCTCTTCTTGTTACTCCGATCCTACTTTGCAGGAACTTCATTTCCCCTGCCTGTATTCTGCTTATGTCTCTTTTCTTCATTGTCCACGTTTCTGAAGCATAGGTCAGTATCGGGATATACCGTATTTACTCGAATACGACCCGCCCTCGAATAAGACCCGCACCCTGATTTTGAAGAACGAAATTTAAAAAAAAAAAAAAAAAAATCAAAATTATGTACAATCTTAACTAAATAAACAGAATAGCATTTATCCAAAATAGTTTCGAACAGTATTGAAGTCGTCCTAAAATAACACACATCAAACGATTAAAAATACAAATAAAAGTACACAAACACTTCATTCATCGTTATCAGAAGTACCAACTTCGGAACTTTTATCACCATCCCACTAAATGTCGTCATCACTGACATCCATAGCATTCGAAATACTACATTTCTTGAAGCTCTTCCGTATGAGATCTCCCGAGATACGACTCCATGCCGTCAAAATGCACGAACATAGCAGCTGAACTTCCGGGCGCTGATTACGACCAGTTGGAGTCAGTGTGTGCTTATCGGCCGCCATCTGCTCCGTATACAGCTGTTTCAAGGCTGCTTTGAACTGGCGGTTCACGCAAACATCCAGTGGTTGTAGCATAGACGTCATCCCGCTCAATCACGAATACATGACTCGTCAATATCATATTTCCTACCGGGCACGATTTCCAATAACTTCAGCTTCTCACTCACATTAAACGACCGCAAACCCTTCGTACAACTCATGTTTACACTCGAAAACGTGCGCAACACGTGCGCGAGACTATGACGCCGCCTGCTTACGGTAAAACAAAGTGATAGCCGGAAGAAGGCTAGCACCATCTAGCGGATACTCGCAACACCCGATATCGCGCGTGGCGGGCAATTTAAATCTTTAAAATCAGGATGACTCAAATAAGACCCGCACCCCAATTTTTCACGTCCGATTTTGTTTAAAAATGTGCGGGTGGTATTCGAGTATATACGGTAGTAGCTTCTGTATAACACTTCCTTGCTTTTTTGTGGGACATCTTTATTCCACACTAAGCTCCTAATGCTTCTCAGAAATGCTTCTGCCTGTCTGCCACGTTCCGTAATCTCTCTGTCATTTCTCCCATTTTCCTCCACTATACTTCCCAAGTACTTGAGACTTTCCACCTTCTTCAGCTGTCCACCTCCAAGTGTTATCCCACTCATTGGTCTGTCCTTTTTCCTGGTCGTTAACAGGATCTCACATTTACTGATGTTGAACTTCCATCCGTACTCTCCCACTGTTTCTTCCCAAGCCTTCAGTTGCTCCTGAATTTCCTCCTCCTTGTTTCCCCAGACCATGAGATCATCTGCAAACACCATTGCTTTCATCTTATATTCTCCTATCTTTCCTGCTATCCGTGTCATTACCTCGTCCATAACCACAATAAAGTGAAGGGGTGACAGTGCACTACCCTGTTTCAGGCCACTCATTTGTCTGAACCAGTCTGTTCTTTCCCCTCCAACTTTCACACAACTCACACTTCCACAATACATCTCCTTCACTCTGCCTACAGTCTCTTTTTCCACTCCCATGTTTTCCATTGCTTTCCAAACCTTCTCCCTACACACACTATCATAGGCCTTTTCGATGTCCAGGAAGGCCATCAGCAGATCCTCTCCAAATTCGTAGTGGTGCTCCTGGAGCTGTCTCACTGAAAATATGAGATCCACTGTTGATCTCCCAGGTCTGAATCCATACTGCTCCTCTCTCAATTTTCTCTCCACTTTGGCTCGTATTCTACTTTCTAATATCTTTTCATATATCTTGGCACAGTGAGGTATGAGTGTGACTCCCCTGTAATTTCTGCACTCCTTTCTGCTTCCTTTCTTAAATATTGGGACAATTAATCCTTTCTTCCAATCTTCTGGGGTCTTTTTCTCCTTCCATATCACCCTCATCACACGGTACAGCCACTGTTTCCCAACCTCCCCTGCTGCCTTCACCATTTCAACACTCACTTCATCCACACCTGGTGCCCTTCCTCCTTTCATCTTGTCTATAGCCATTTCAAGTTCTCTCCAAGTCAGGTCCTTTTCCATTCCTGTGTTGTCTTCTCCATCTTCCAATACATTGTCTTCCTCCCTATGACCATTTGGATTCAGCAAATCCTCAAAGTACTCTTTCCACATTGTCTTGAGTGCCTCTTTGTTGTGTACCTCATTTCCGCTTTTGTCCATCATTACCACATCCTCTCGCAGACCTCTTCTCTTACTTTTGACCATCCCATAAAGTACTTTCTTATTTCCTCTGCTGTCTTCCTCCATCATCTCTGTCCACTTTACCATCCACTTCTTCCTCTCCCCTGCGACAATCTTGTTTGCTTCTTTCTTCTTTATCTTATAATCTTCCCTTGTCAGATCAGTTCTTTCCTGGAACCACACTCTGAAAGCCTTGTTCTTCCTTCCCACAGCTTCTTTTACTCTCTCATTCCACCATGGTGTCTCTTTACACCTCTTTCTGTTGCTTGTTCTTCCACATACTGCCACTGCAGCTTCCACCATTGTGTTTTTGAATTGCTTCCATTCCTCTTCCCCTGTTTTAGGATTGTCTGTTGGCATCCTTTCCCTTATTATCTTCTGGAATTCTTCCTTGACTTCCTTTTCCTTGAGTTTCCATACTTTGATTCTCCTTTCCTGGTACTCTGTCCTCTTGCTATCCTTAACAACTCCCAAGTTCACTACAAGCATTCTGTGGTCGCTATCCAAGGCCTCCGATGGTATTACCTTTATATCTCTGACACTTCTCTTCATTTCCCAGTCGTACAGCATGTAATCTACCAAAGATTTCTTTGTTAAATCACTGCTGTACCACGTTACCTTGTGGCTTTCTTTCTTCCGGAACCAGGAGTTGCCCACCACTAAACCGTTTCTCTTGCAAAATCCAGCAACTTTCTCCCTTCCTCATTCCTGCTACCCCATCCCTCTGCTCCCAATACATTTTCATATCCTTGCCTTTCACTTCCTACATGTGCATTCAAATCTCCCATGACAATGATGATCTGCCCATTCAACTGCTGTTGTAGCTCCTCCTCAAAGTCTTCCTTCTCTTGAGCTGTACATCCAACTTGAGGGGCATACACCTGGGCTATCTCCAGGCTTCTTCCCTTTACATTTACTCTGATCTTCATGATCCTGTCACTTATTCCCTTTACCTCTTCCTTCATTCCATCTCTCACAACTACTCCTACTCCGCTGCTCCTTCCTTCACTGTTCCCACTCCAGTACAACCGGTACCCTTTCCTCAGTTCTCTGCGACCTTCTCCTTTCCATCTTGTTTCTGCCAAGCCCAGTACATCCAGTTTTCTTCTCTCCATCACATCTACAATCTCCTCCACTTTTCCTGTCAGTGTCTGTATGTTTAATGTCCCAACTCGTAGTCCATTAGCATATCCGGGTCGTCGTCGTTTGCATCCGTCCTTTCCGAGGCCTGTTCCTGGTTTGAAAGCAAATATGATATCCACTACTGGCTTGCTAGGCCTATCGTAGCTTCACCAGAGCCCCGTCAGCCATCACTTTTCAGGGTTCCCATAGAGCGGTACAATATCATTTCATAATAACCTAAACCTATAGTATAAATTTTAGCTGGAAACAGCACGCCAGAATGGCGTGGAGAGGCATCCAGCACCCTGCATTAGAAAACCATTGCAGTGTGAGTTACCGGAAGAATCTTATTATATTCAGCAGAAATGCGGGCAGAAAAAAGAATATGCACTGATGAGTTAATTTTATGCACCCTTACCTCTATTCATCACCGTCGTCACTTTCAGTATGGCTACCTGAAGAGGAGTTGTCATCGTCATCACCATCGCCATCTTCCCATAGCATCTCGTCTTCAGTTCCGTCGAGGGAATTCGTAATGCCACATTTTTTAAAACTTTTCTACACCAGCAGTAGCGGAATGGAGTCTCAGGCACTTTTCACCCACTCACAAATAAGTTTCACATCAGGACGCCTTATTTTGCCACTAGGTGTAAGTTCGTACTTTTCCTCTGCCATCCATCGCGTATACCGATGGTTCATAGCCACTTTAAAAGGCCGATTGACACACACATCCAATGGCTGGAGAACAGATGTTAGACCCCCAGGAATTATCACCAAGTACGTTTTCCCCCCACTCAGAAGATTTTTCACCTCGTCCATTGTGTGTCCGCGGAAGTTGTCTAAGCCAAGCATATTTTTCAAGTTCAGTAATGCTCCCAGGCGATGTTGCCACCCTTGCTTAATCCAATCCACTACAAGGCCGCTATCCATCCACCCGTTGAGATTCGCCGTTACAATTATCCCATTCACAGTAATTTTAGGGACTGTATTGCGCTTAAAGATAAGATAGGGGGCAGCTTTCTACCATCGGCAGTTTTTGAAAGCATAACTGTGCACCTCTGTTTTTCACAGCCACCAGTTCTAACTACAACGGTGGATTCACCTTTCTTGAGGACTGTGTAGTCAATTGGCATTTCAAAATAAACGGGTGTTCGGTCCGCCTTTCCAATTTGTGAGAGTAAATAGGAATTCTTCTGGCGCAAACCAATCACATATCTTTGAAAAGTAACCAATTTTTCGGTGTAATCAGCAGGAAGTCCCTGTGCTATACTCGTTTTGCTCCGAAAGCCGCGGCCATTTCTAACAAAAGCTCGCTGGAGCCATCCACGGCTAGCCTAAAAACCGCCAACTCCAAGTTCCATTGATATTGCTAAAGCTTTAACCTGGCACATTTCACTCATAACCGCATAACCAAACTGTCTCTTTTCACTTATATAGACACAAAGGCGCTCTTCAATTCCTGGAAACTTCACTTTTCGTCCACGAAATGACCGGCGATTGCAGCTAGTCTGTTTCAGACGAGTTTTATTTTTCTTCCAGTCACGTATGCAACTTTCATCGACGTCGTATTTTCTTCCCGCAGCACGATTTCCAATTTCTTCTGCTTCTGCGATGATTCTTGAGTTTTCCTTCTCCAGTGTACGACCTATGACGAGATTTCATGTTAGCTATTTCCAGCAATTGTTTTACGTTTACAGATGCCATGCTACCGTATGACACAACTCACGAAACTGTAAAACCCGCACTTCTGCCTGGAACACCTGTGCATTATTGAACTCTACAATGGCTACTCTCTCCTCCTACCGCCCCGCTTACGAGTTCCGTGCCTCGCATCCCGCACGGCCGAGTGTAAGAAGCGTGCAGTACACAACAACTGAAAATTAGCAAAATAACAAGTTTTACGGCATCCTTCCAGTTGAAAATGCTAGAATTTGCTGCAGAAAATACAGTAAAAGCGGGGAGTCGTAAATATGAAGTGCAGCCGTGTATGATTCGATATTGGCGTAACCAGAAGGACAAATTATTGGGAACAAAGGAAACTTGTAAGTCCTTCCGCGGTGTGAAAAAAGGATAGTACGAAAAAGTGGAAATAAAAGTTCTGGAGTGGGTTCGAGAAACAAGAGACAATGGTCACACTGTAAATCACGAAATGATGCCGCATAACATTGCAACATTGCAACACTGCGTGCGCTCGAACTGCTGTGCTGTAACCAGTCAGCTGTGATGATGCAAGAGAGTGGCTATTTAAATGGGCTATTATCACTTATTTCATAAATAAAGTATAGGTTAAAATAACTATTTTGTGTGATGATTTAAAGATGCTAGGTGCACCTTTATGTGCCTTTATACCACGCCATCCTAATCAATATCAAGGGAAATTTTTGAAGAAAAAAATTCAAAAATAAAATAAGAAGTAAAGTAAATACGGTATACCCAAACAAGCACTCGCATCATCTAGCGGATACACATAACACCCTATATCGCACGTGGTGGGCAATTTAAGTCTTTAAAATTTGGATGTCTCAATCAATACCCGCACCCCGATTTTTCACGTCCGATTTTGAATAAAAATCGGACGTATATTCGGGTATATACAGTAATAATATAGGAAAATTAATTACATGTAAATAATTGTTGTGTAGGACAAATGGGAGAGACTGAAAAAGTAGAACATGTCAGATACGTGGCATTGAAAGCGCAACAATGGTATTCCCTCTTAAGGATCCCAGGTACATTCTCTTTGGCTTGCACCACATTTATTTCATCCCCCCCCCGACTTTAGCTTTAACAGACATACCTGCCAACTTTTGAAAAGGGCTATCAGTAAAACTCACGCGCGACAAAAAAATTTAACGATTTACGACATACCCCGGCTTGACGAAAATAATAATACTTCTGGGCTACAAAATACAATAATTCATGCTTTAAACAGGATATTTCAATGAAATCATATCTACTTACATGATTTGTAGATGAACATAACAATCAAGAAGAAATCCATGTTAATCAGCAGCAGGCGTGGTGAATATTGGTTTGGAGCATACATAACAGGACTTCCTTGATAAATTAAGCCGATATACGATAATTGAAAAAGGTTTTACACAATAAAACTTGTTTAACGTAACACAGGCAAGAAATAATATAATACACACTGCAAATCACATGCTAGTTCGACTTTAAAGTCATGGTTGTTGCCTTTTTAGCTTCCAGCAAAAAGTCTTGAGAAAATGCTTTGTCATAACAGGGACCAGAACTCCTGGTCTTCAAAATAGAAATAGACTCCAGAGATTCATTGGACATGGATGACCTGAACTGTGTTCTATTTTTCTTCACAAGGCTGAAAACACGTTCACATTCTGCATTGCTATGGGGTATGGTGAGAATAGAGAGCATTACTCTAGAAATTCGGTTATACTTAAGAAGTCCATAGGCTCCACGAATTCTTGATATTTGTGCCCAACTGGAATCACTTGCAGCATCTTGATGTGCAGCCAAAGTGTCATCTACCTGAAGAGCTGTAAACTGCCTCTGAAGCTCATTCACCACCTCATCGGTAGTTTCATTCTCTTCCTTGCATAACATGATAGGAAACTTTTCCAAGAAAAAACGAACGGAAGAAAACTGTGCATCTTCAATTTTGTCTAACCTAGCAACTTGAGCATTCTTTAGCACGTCATCCTTGAGTGGAAACTTGTTGATGATGTAGTCACAGGCAGTACAAAAGTAGTTTCTCACTGATGAAAAGAAAAGGGATTTATCTGTATCCTGGAGATCATTCACTATGTTCGAAGTTTGAATGCCAATAACTAACTCATCATCACTTCTTTGATTTTGAATCAAGTTGTACTCAACTTCAAGCAATGAGGAGCTTTTGACAATTTTGGGCTTAACAAACTTGGTGAACAGCTGCTTTAGCAAATCCATTAGAAGTTCTAATAACAAGTGAACTTGTGGGGAAGAAGTCTGAAGGGCAACATTCAATTTGTCAAATACAGGAATAGTCACATGAAGAAAAGTGCAAAAGGCCTTGTTCAAGTTTGAGGACAGGAACATAAACAATTTTTCCTCACGAGTTGTAGCAGAAGTCTTATTTTTTAGGATGGGTTTGTCACATTTGGAAGAATATGCTATTCTTTTAGGGGCATGTGTAGTAGCAGAATCAAGAATTCTCTTCTTCTGATACTCTTTGGATCCACTTTGTTCAACTTGAGGTATTCTGAAAGATGTCAAGCTTGTGGAAATGTTTTTGGTACATAATATTACTTCCTCCTTGAAGAAAGAAAGAAGAGGATCCCACTGGTCCAGTAGTCTATCCAAACATCTGCCTAAAGATAACCACCTAGTACATACATGCTTCAGAATTTTCTTTGCTTCCTTATTGTGCAAGTTCTGAAATTTCTGAAGGCGTTCTTTTCTCTTTACACTCTTCTCTAAGAAATAAAATATATCTACAAGGATCTCATCCACTTTAACTGGTAATCTTCCAGCACCTTTTTCAGCTGCTAGATTAATCAGGTGGCAAATGCACCCTATGATGGCAATACCTGGTTGAACTTCCTTCAGAACTGCTGAAACCCCATTTTTGTGTCCTATCATAACAGGAGCATTGTCGGAGCAGAAAGCCACACAGTTTTCAATTGGTATATTATGAGAACTCAGCTGTGATAACATCAGGTTACCTATGTTTCGCCCTGTTGAGTCCCCGTCCAACGCTGGTATGGATAGCACAGTGCTCACTACTCTTTCCTGCCGAACATCATAGAATGTAACAACAATAGGATACAACTTGGCATTCGTATCATTGCTTCCATCCGTTGCCAAAGAAAATGGTCCGTTCTGAAGGCACTTAACAACTTCAGATGATGCATTTTTTGCCATTTTATTTACAAACAATGCACGTCGTTTTCGTGCGACCACAACTATATTTCTTTGCAACTTCTGATGTGGGAAACATCTTCTTAAATAAAGCGCCAGCATGATCAGCCGCACTTAAGGGCACATTGTGTTCCACCAAAAAGGAAGTAAACAGACACTCGGCCCTAATTACGTCACTGTCAACGTTACCAGCCTTGGCAAAAAAGGTGTTGATTTTCTTGCTATCTTCTTTCGATTTAACATAACTTATGTGTTTACCGCACTTCACATGATTACTTAAATCGTTTTTTCCACCATGAGCAATATTAATATCACACGCACATACCGTGCAAAAGGCAATTTTTTCTCCCTTTCTTGATTTAAGTATGCACGGAAAATCAACCGAGTATGATTCTTTAAATGTCTGGAAGTACTGTTTCTTGTTGTATTTGTTCATTCTCGATATCTACTAAAACATCGAAAGGAACCTGGATCACTAAACGTCACATAAAATTATAACATAAATCGCATAAAACACAGCCAACACTTCATTAAAACAAGTCAAAGCACACAAGTCAAATGAACACGACGCCAACCTCGTAAAGAAAGAATATGCACATGGTAGAGAGGAAAAAACACACACGTGGAACGAATGTAATTAGTCCAAGGAATACAGGAAACTGCGAAGCACGAAGATATAGCACAAAAACTCGAACACTTCATTAAAATATGCCATAACCTTAAAATACGAAAACATTCAAAGAACGCCAACTTCGCGAACAATAAACAACTCACGTGGTCAAAAAATATCGTTTAAATCGCAACGAGCGAACGTAGGGGAACAAAGAATTTGCGAAGCAGAGCGTGTCGACACCTAAGATTCACATGGAAGAACGGTTATCCCGGCTTCAAATTCAATTACAATGACGGCACAAACATGACACGGTTAAAAGTACGAATCAACTCAAAGAACGAGTTATCGACTATCGTGGACTTGCCTTCGACCCACGCAAACAATCGATTGTACGGAAGTGGGAGGGATTATCGAATGTTAATTATCGTTTCAAATTTTTGTCCGCGAAATCGTAAAATGACACCGTTCATCCGTAAAACCGTAAAATGCTGCAATTTCCGTAAATTTTACGGATAAACCGTAAAAGTTGGCAGGTATGAACAGACATTCTGCCATAGTGAATAGGTATAGAACATCCACCATGTTTTCTTCCATATATGCATAACAAACTTCCGGTTTCAATAGTTATTGCTTTAAGGGGTGGAACAGCGAGGTCATCTGCCCTAAATTTCCTGTTTAGTAGTCAGGTAATAGAAGCAATGGAAACTATGTACTACAATTTTCCTAGTCAGTAATTGAAGAATTGATTGTTGCAGAGAAAAAAGCAAGGCATTCAGTAAAAAACATGCAGTCCATTTTTTCTTGAATGTATGGGTAATAGTCCTTATTATGCAGTTGAATTAGGGTGGCCAACTACAGAAGTACACTCGTGTAGCTCCTTGGCCTGGTACAAGGCTTTGAAATTTACAACACTTTATTCCACCATAACAAACCAAAAATCAATTCCTTGGTAGAGCCAAGAATCGAATCCGGCCCTTCGGGGTGGTAGCCAACAATGCTATACACTATGTCACAAAGCATACTAGGTGGTCAAGTATTATGATGATGATGATAATTGTTGTTTTATGGGGCCTAACATCTAGGTTATCGGCCCCGGTCAAGTATTAACAACATGTGTAGACAATATACTGAATTAAGAATTACAAGCTAAATGTTCCATATAAATAAAGAGCAAGAACTGAATATTTACCAAGCCGCATAACACACACTTCCATAGTCATAATTATCGTATTGTATTAACATGTTACGTGAATACAATAAACGTGTGCCAAATAGAGTGAAAACATCTTACAGGAGTTCATTACCATGATAAGTGCAATTATCATTGTAACTGCAGTACAGAACACGTTTGTGATTTTAGCAATTTATAGTCTTAAGATGGCGATTGTGCAAAATACACAGTTAAATATTCTTGGGATGAATGTTAAAAGTTGTATTCTATACAAGACTTCTCGTTCAATAAGTTTAATTGTAATTTCACTATTGCATCCAGAGGAATTGATTCTAACGCTAGAAAAGCACGTCCATCCATTAACTTGAATGTATGGAATCGTTGGTACTAGTGCCTTCTGCACAGAAAGCCTCTTGTGAGACAACTTGCTGCATTTCATCACTGTAACTGTAATAAACAGTGGATTATTGATATTAATGTCTTACATATTCAAGATAGCGGCATCGTGCTATGTGCCGTGTGTTATTACTTATAACTAATGCTATTGAGGTCCACTCTCTCAGCAAGTTTTGTGTTAATTCTAGAATTGTATCCTGAGTTACTGATTTTAACCACTCAGCGTGGAGTGCCGTGAACTGCACGTCATGAACTTGCCGCGCTCTGTCGCGGAGTGCCGTTACCTGTACGCACGTTGCAGTGCTTGCTTTGTGCTTCTCTATCTCGTGCCTACTGTCGACCAAAGTATTATGTGTACTCGAGTTTGAAGGTTGTTTAAGTAACCAATAGACCTACATAAAATCCAATAACATCATCATTTTCGTCGTTCTATTTTACGTTAGCTCATGTAGGTTTGGAATTTTTAATTTATATTTTAATATTTTTTGTCGCAGTTGGAACACAAAAAGTGCACGTTTTTTAAGTGTGTTTCAACCATGCGTCACATTTAAGAATTATTATCTCAAACACCCGTCATCAGATCGAATCAAAATTTTAACACAATATACATTGGAATGTTGCATAACTGGTTTATTAATTTCAAAATGTTGCATGTCCAAGAAAAAAGTTGTTATCATTTTTGTAAGGTAACTTTTTCTCGGCTCGGGGTGGTTGGAAAATGTAGTTCTTAGTTGCGATGTGATCCTTATACATCAAAAAGCTATGCTGTATGACTGTGAAATACGTAAATTAACTCACTTATTTTATATCGGTTTGTATTTGTAGGCGGAAATAACACATCGTTCACCACCTACCCGCTCCGGGAAAGCTGTACAGCGTTGCTGTGATGGAGCCCATCACTTCCGAGCAAGGCACACCATGATGCGTGATGGGCTCTATTTCGGCAACGCTGTACAGCTTTTCCGGGAGCGGGTAGGTGATGAACGATGTGTTATTTCCGCCTACAAATACAAACCGATATAAAATAAGTGAGTTAATTTACGTATTTCACAGTCATACTGCATAACTTTTTGATGTATAAGGATTACATCGCAACTAAGAACTACATTTTCCAACCACCCCGAGCCGAGAAAATGTTACCTTACAAAAATGATTACAACTTTTTTTCTTGGACACGCAACATTTTGAAATTAATAAACCAGTTATACAACATTCCAATGTATATTGTGTTAAAATTTGGATTCGATCTGATGACGGGTTTTTGCGATAATAATTCTTAAATGTGACGCATGGTTGAAACATGCTTAAAAACGTGTACTTTTTGTGCTCCAAATGCGACAAAAGATATTAAAATATAAATTAAAAATTCCAAACCTACATGAGCTAACGTGCAATAGAACGACAAAAATGATGATGTTATTTGATTTTATGTAGGTCTATTGGTTACTTCACAAACAACCTTCAAACTCGAGTGCACATAATACTTTGGTCAACAGTAGTTTCATAACTATTACAATTTTGCTGTGTTATATCCATAGAGGAAAGTTTTGATCCTACGTCTCGAGTAAAAATATATCGATTTTGCATCGATCACAAGAGATAAATCCGATTGCAATGAGCGAGATTTTTGTTGTGTGTATGTAAACACAGAATGGCGGCTAAACGTGCGCTTGCGATGGCAGATTCCGATATTAGTGAAGTTTTAGTGAATGATGAGTCAGAAATCTTGGTTTCTCTGAATGATGATTCAGATACAGAGTCTGAAAGTGAAAGTAGTGACAGTGAGAGAGAATGTGGTGAAGTAAATACATCGAAAAACACGGGTAATAGTGTTGCCGGTCAGAAGTTTGTCTGGGATGACATGGGGAATTATATCGGTAAAAGGGAAGTGTTTACGGGAAATTTTGGACCGCAAGAAGCTGCGAGGAATTGTTTAGATCCTGTGGCAATATTTCAGTTATTTTTTACGTGTGAATTTGTGAGTATGATAGTGGAACAAACAAATATCTATGCTAACAAGGGAACTGTCCATACGGTCATATCAAAACCGACAATGAAATTTCGTAGAGATGATGAGGAAACCATAAACTGGCGATGTACAAAAAGTTAGCTGCCATTTCGAACTGGAAGGTATCGAAATCTTGATACAAAATCCGTTTGACAACGCAACTACTGGACAACCCTTGCATCTTGCTGGCTCGTGCGGCGCACAGCGGAGTGGAGTTGCAGTTGTGCTGGAGAGAGAGAGAGAACGAACTGGCATGCTACCACACGCCAAGAACACTTCATTGTTAGGGAACAAATGCGAAGCATAATGAGGTTCGTTGATCGCATGATAAAAACAGAAATATTTTTGGCACCATGCACAACAAATATGCACTTTGATGACACATTGTTCTTCGCAGTTTTCCTTACTTATTTGAAGGCAATATTTTGCAGGCACTTCGAACTCGGGAGGTCTCTCCGTTGTGTAGTTGGTTGCGAACCACGGATATTTAACCATGTCCTTGAACCGTGGGGAATAAAATTGAAAATGAATGAAGGATTGCATTTTCAGTACGGTATGCTGTTTCTCTGATATACATCAAACTGAACGTCTTCACAATCCGACACAATGTCTGTTAAACGGCGATACAAAGCTTTCCATTACCGGGTGAAAAACTAATCCAAGGGCTGTATTTTCCCTGTAGTGTCGGGAGGAATCTGGAGAATTTCTATACTGTTGCCTGGAGGAGTGTCTTCAAGACAGCTTTTATCACTATAAGTAGTTCAGGAATCTAACAGTAGCGAACACTTCCCTTCTGCAAATGGGAAAAAGGATTCTTTAAACCAATATTTTAATTCCTATTCCCCCATTTTTCCTGATTTTGTGGCTGTTACAATCATATTTCTGGCATGAAACATTTCTTTGGAAACTCTCGGACCGAAGGTTCCAGTTGCCTCCTGTAGTACAATGAATAATTTCGGGAAAAGTGTACCGGCTATACTAATTGTAGGCATAATTGTGTACGAATGGGTGAGTGCAGGAACTGATTGAACAACTGTTTCTGTATGTTTCTCACCAACAAATGATACAGTCCTTTTCGCTTTCATTTTGCGCACGAAATCACTCTTATCTGTGTTGTATATTGAAGAAGGGGTGTGGTCTAAAAATCGCTCTGTAGCTGCTACTACAAATTTCTTTGCGACTTGATCTTTTTCGTCTCCTTCTTGCAGATACGTACAGGATATAAATATATGACCACGATGTCGCAGCACCTAAAATAAGCAATAACAACATAGTTTCTCCCTCATTGTCACCATACACTATCACATCACTACCATTGAGCTATCTGAATAACATGTACTGTAGGCTATTAACCCTGTATAGGGCAGAACTATTATTAATAAATTTTATTTGTATTTATTTAATTATTTTATCCTAATTTTAATTTTAAAATTTTATTTGTGTTATCTTTTTAATTATTATATTTATTTATTTTTATAATTCTATTTTTGTATAATTTGTATGATCTATTTTTATAATTTTAATTTTGTAAGCTTATTTATTTTTAATTGTAAAAGTTTATTTAATTTTGATTGTAATTTTATAAGATTATTAATTTAATTTTTGCAAGCATATTTATTTTCAAATTTAATTTTTTTCATAATATTTTATTTTTTACGTTTCAATTTTAATTGTTTCTGTAAAAGGAATTAAATTTTTCACGGAAATAGCGTAATGCATACTCTAAGATGTCTAGAACATTAATCGGATTCATGTCAGCTCTCTCAAAGGAACATGTGTTAACTGCCTAGCACAGAGCGCTCAAGGATACGCGCACGCTTCAGCTGGTCACCAGGGCTGTCCACGTCGAGCTATATGCTAGCGCGTGCAATCCTATTGGAAATCTCCGTGCCGATTTCAGGACCTTCCAGTTCGAAATGGCAGCTAATTTTTTGTACATCTCTAATTTATGGTCTCCTCATCATCTCTACGAAATATCATTGTCGGTTTCGATATGAACGTATGGAGAGTTCCCTTGTAAGCAGCACATGATGGCACATGGTATGCTCTTTCCTTTCAGATCAAGGGTAAATGAATGGGTTCCAGTTACCGTCAAAGAAATGTACATCTTTTTTGCACTATATATGCTGATGGGCATTGTTCAAAAACCCACACTGAGGTCCTATTTCTCAAAAAGCCGTTTGCTAGCCACTACCATATTTAATTCTGTCATCTCACTTGATAGATTTGAAAGTATTATAAGATTTTTACATTTTACTGACAATACCACCAAACACCTTTTTCAGGGTTCCATGAAACTCTTCAAAATTTCACCTGTTATAGACCATCTCAATCAAAAATTCAAGTCCATGTATCTCCCTGATCAAAACATTGCAATAGATGAATCCCTCACGTTGTGGAAAGGCAGACTTGTCATTCAAGCAGTATATTCCTCTAAAGGCTTCGCAGTTTGGCATAAAAACATATGAACTCTGTGAATCCAAAACCGGATATTTATGGTCATTCATGGTATACACAGGAAAAGACACAATTTTTAGTTCTTCCTTCCTTTCGTGTAATACATCTAAGATCAATGCAATTGTTATGCACCTCGTAGAACCTCTACTTCATCGCGGCCACACATTATGGACGGACAATTTTTTTAACAGCCCACAGTTAGCCAATGACTTGAAAGACAATAAAACAGATTGTGTAGGTACACTGCGACTAAATAGAAAGCACGTATCAAAGAAAGTGAAAGACACAAAGCTGAAAAAAGATGATATTGTAGCTCAGCATGCAGGACCTGTATCTGTTGTGAAATGGATGGACAAGAAGGTAGTGTCATTTATTTCAACATACCATAACGATAAGACAAGCATTGTGCAGAAGAGGGGGGGAGGGAAAAATTAAACCGGTTTGTGCAATTGACTATAATAAATACATGGGTGGTGTTGACCTCAAAGACCAAATGCTGCCAAGTTATTTGATAGAAAGGAAAAAAAATGTGCAAATGGTACATGAAACTTTTCAGGAGGCTTTTAAATGTTATAGTTTTCAATTCTTATATAATATATAAGTGTAACCTCTAGAACAATAGGGCTGACCACTTAAAGTTCAGGGTAGATTTGGTTGAGGGAATTCTAGCCAGGTATGGGAGTGATGTGAGCAGAAATGTTCCTGGTCGTCATTCAGTGGACAACACTGTGCCGAAAGGCACTTTTTACAGAGGATACCCCCACCGCAAACAAAGCTAGGCCACAGAAGAGGTGCGTGGGATGCTATAAGCAAGGCAAGAGGAAGGAATCAGTGTACTGGTGCCCAGACTGTGAAACTGGTCTCTGCATAGAGGAATGTTTTAAAATTTACCACACCAAATTACATTTCTAAGGTAAGCATGGTCTATAAAAATTTGATAGTATGGTTTCAGTAACTTGTGTTTTCCCTCACTACATTTGTAATTAGCAAACTGTGAAAATTTGGTGTAAATCCAATGCTTCTCGGCTCTGTTATAATGTCTTATATGATGGTGTGCACTTGTAAGCAAGCTCTGTGCTCAACTCCTCCCGCAGCACAGGGTAGCAGTGAGGTGAAAGTCCTCCCACACTGAGAGGTTAATATTCAATAGTATGCCCAGCCACCATCATGAATATATGGAGTTGCTGTTGTTATTCCTCAGGCATAGGAAGCCACATATATGGTCCGACCTTTTTCGTTAATCTAACTCTAAAATATTGACAGTTACTCATCATATTCTTATGGCCGCTCTGCGCTATATTCTTTGTAGATATTCTTATGAATAATGCTAGTGAGGTATTTTATATGGTGCTCCTCTCTCAGCAAATTTTGTGAAAGTTGTGCTATTATATCACGAGTTTTTTAGAATATGCCCAATTGCTATCTTTTATTTAAGGATTTGATATTCTCCACTTACAAGGTTCTGTATTACAAATAATTTTTATTATTATAGCTATAAAATACTTACAGTTATTCAATATCATATGCTACATTTTCACGAAGGTCACTGCGTGTCGTATTCAGTGTATAATTCTTATAACTTATGACTGCAAAATCTCTTATATGATATGTCTTTCTTACTAAGTTGCATTTTAATTGTGCAATTTTATATTGAATAATTAGTTATTAAGTTTTAATAATACATGCAGCCATCATCTTGGATCTATGGAGAAATTAATGTTTCACTTCAGTGATGAGCAGGTCCAAATATTTTTCTCCCGATTGTTCAATTTGTTCAGACATGATTTGTTGTTTAGAGCAAAGGGCTAAGGGAGTATCACTTTGCTGTGATAGTGTAAATCATGGAATTGTAACATATTTTCGGTTCCTCCATTGGGACTTAACAAGTTTCAATGGATGTTTTGCAATGTAAATGGATAGGAGGTCCAACAAAACCATCTTCAGAAAGATTGAAAACCAACGACTTTTCAGGCTGTCCATATCTGCTTCTCAGCACTGCAAGTCCTTTACAACATATACCCTCCAGTTCCTTTTACTGCTTATGCTTATGATACAGTTCCCAAATCTCTCTTTTTCATTCTAGGCTTGTAACACAGGAGATGATGGAAATGGAAATTGCCCCCGTCACTCTGATCCAGGACATTAAGGTGATTGTTGTTTAAAGGGACAGAATAATGAGTTCATCTTCCCCAAAGGTGAGTCAGGTTGCAATGATAAGCTTGTGAAAGGACACAGGTCCTATTAATTCTACTTGGGACTTATTTTGGATTATTCATAGCCTCTGCCGGAGCTGCCTATATTTATTTTTCAGTTCCGTAATTTCTTCCTCTATGAACCTCTGTCAAATGGCATTCATTTCTCCAGGAACCCTTCACCAGCAGCTACTGTCAGTGTTATTAGATCATTACTTTTTGTTCCCTTAATATTAACTACGAGCAAGACTTACTACACTTGCCAGAATCAAAATAATATGTTACAATATGGCAATCCCACAAAAACATGGACATCAGTGTTGACAATTAGAAATGGCATCAACCCTGTTGAGTTTTGTTTTGTTTTAGAGCTAAAGATGCTTTCTTTTACATGGCAAACAATCATTTTTCTGTTTTCTTTGTCATCAGTGACTAACCACAAGATCATAAGAATACAAAAATATTACCAAGGATATCTGACACCACTGACCATTGGTTCAATGCCCTTAAGTTATTGTAATTGGTAACATTTCTACAAATAATGAAACAAAAATTTGCAGGTCCCTTGCTGCAGAACACACCTCGAGGTCGAGGCAATGCAAGTCTTGCAAACGCCTCGGGATACATAAGTGGCCATGTAACAACCATCTCCAGAGTTTGCTTCACACTGCTGAGTCCACCAATACTCAACATACTCTGTGGCTCAACCATAAGGATACCAACACCACCTCGCAGTGCACACGGCCGAACTTCAGCAACAGCTTTCTTAAAATGGTCCAGCCAATTACTGGAATCCTCCTACAACAAAATATTTACATGTTATCACAGTTAAAGGACAACTGAACCAAAAACTTATATTTGTTAGTTCAGACTTCCGCATGTTTCTAAGCAAAGCAATTTTCTAGGAAGAGCCAAGAGAATTATATTCGGTCCAGAATGGTGGCATCACATTGCTAATTAATTCTCACAACACAGTTGAATCACAATAATGGCTACTACAGTCTGAGACAATGCATGGCCTTGGCTAGAGCTCCCTGTGCTTTGCTGTTTAATAATTTATCTGATGCAGTGTTTTCAATGTATCGAAGCTTGATCGTTCTTGTATACACTAAAGGTACCCGCGGCTTCGAACGCGATGAAGACAGTGGGGACGATTCATTATTGCTGATAATTGGTCTACTCTATTACAGCAATCTCAGCTGGGTGGGTCCATTTCAATTCGGAAAATTCTGATGCCTACAGTATATTAGTATGAGCCGCAAAATGGGAATTCCATCGAGTTGAGGAAGTCTACAGGGTACGATGTTACCTTATGTGAACACATTTTAAAATTATGTTTTTGGTTTTGGCAGGTTTTGCTGAGACATAACTATTTTTTTGTCTGGATACTCATGACCACGCCACATGGCCTGCAGTTGCTCATGGGAAAAAACGATTTTGTCTAAATGTACACCTGCTGTTAAGTGTGTGTAAATGCTCTTTGTTAACAGTAATTGCGCATATTATTGGAATGACAAATCTATCGAAATATGGGGAATTAAAAGTATTTTTCCTTAAGCTATTCAGGGTGTAATTTTCCAACAAATATTGATGATTTGAACATCAACATGTCGCTAATAATAGACCTATAGTAAAATATCTCTCACCTTGGCCGCTGATGTACATTATGCAGCCTCTTCCAGTGTTACATCCAAGGGATTGAAATTCTCCAACAACCCTTTTGCCTCACATGCCTCTCACAAAATATTGAAAATTCCTGATTATTGTGCTTTTAGAGATCTTTGAAAGAGGTTGCCCTCACACATACTGTAGATGCATTGTCAAAGGAAAACATTCCATGTTACGAACATGGATCGTGTAACCTGTACCGAAAGCTTCTGCAGATTTAACACCAGGCCAATTATGAACAACAGTGACTTGAACTCAGATTTGCCAATATTTTATTGTATCTTTCCATGTGTAATATCTCTTCAGGGTAAGTACGTAAAATTTGGTTCAGATCGGTGAAACGGTGTAGATTTGGGCCAAAGGGCCCAAATGTAGGGAATGCAGCAGACTGTCCGAAATTTCAAGTGGACAGCGTTACTCGGCGTGTTCCAAAGTGTAAGTACGTAAATTTTGGTTCAGATCGGTGAAACTGTGTAGATTTGTGCCAAAGGGCCTAAATGCGGGAAATCGAGAGGGCAGCTTGAAATTTTAAGTGGACAGTGTTACTTGTCGGGTTTCAGAAGGTAAGTATGTAAAATTTGGTCCAGATCGGTGAAACGGTGTGAAGATTTGTGCTAAAGGGCTTAACTATGAACATTGAGCTTTATATATATGGATACAAGGCAGCCTATGTGTTAATCCAGGGTATAAGCTATCTCCATTTCAAATTTCATCCAAATCCGTCCAGCCGTTTTAGTGTGAAGAGGTAACAAACATACTCACTCACACACTCACAAACTTTAATTTATAATATAGGGATAATAGGGATAATATAATTTTACCATAAATATGTTCGGTTTTTTTTGGGTGTTCTAATAAATCTGGCATTCATCCTCAAATAGAATAGTACTAGTTTACCAACAAGGAAAACTTCCCAAAAATGCATAAAATATGGGTAAATTGTGCAAAAAGAAAACATTCTGCTCCCCTAGGAATGGTGTTCAGTAAGTCATTTTAACATCCTGACATTTTGAAAGCTTGGATACTATCGAAGGAAAATTTACACACATAAGACACCGTATTTCCCTGCATAATCGCCACAACCTAGTTTTCAATACAAAAAAGTGGTTTATAGAATTTCATCACATAGCACATTGGTATTCGCACGCCGGTCGGGTTCACACGCTGCCGCGAGCTTGTCAGAGGAGAAGAGTTTGTCGCTGCAGGCTATGACGTGCGCTAAGTGAGCGGTCAGCATTCCTCACAGCATATTCGTATTTATGCGCCGATTAGTTGCACACGCTGCCGCGAGCTTATAATCTGGCATGGCCTTGTCAGGAGAAAGTAGTCGTCTGTGCCTGCAGGCTGCGAACACGCGACGCAAGCGACCAGCATCATCACTTACCACAATTCATATTTGCGCGCTGGTCAGTTGCACCTGCTGCTGCAAGCTTCTAATCTGGCATGATCTCGTCAGAAGAAAAGTCTGTCTCTCGCGCTACGCGAGCTGCCGGTACACAGCACAATAACCAGCGGTCGTGCTCAGCTCCAGTCAGGAGAAGTAAAACTTGTATGGACCCACCACTTACACGAGTTGGCCTCGGAATGACGAGGATTCAATAAGCCGCCCTACGAAACGCTGCTAATCCCAGTTCATCGACATGAAAATAAGCCCAACTGCTATTGGCGGAACCTTACGCAAGGGACACACTGCGCCAGTCTAGCATCAGCTACTTCTGTGGAAACATCACAACAGAGACCCATATGTGATGTTACACACGTGGTGTTCACAATGAGAAAATACGAGAATTATACGGTGATCTCGATGAAATTGAAATACAAGGGATTACAAATTAAGCGAACAATAATAATATTACAGTATTAGGAATGCGCACAAGTGTGCAACAAATAATTATACCGTAGGCCTACATTAAAAACGAGATTGTGGTTTTTCTTCTTTGCACTTTAATATTCTTGACATAATCCTCACACCCTACTTTTCTTCCAAGAAGTTTTGGCTAAAAATATGCGACGATTATGCAAGGAAATACGGTAATATTTAGGGACAGGAAACCACCCACTGAAAAGTGAAAAAAAAAGATAAAAAGATGAAAAGTGTAAAATTCAATTTATCGCAGTTGCAATTTTCCCTCTATTAATAGGTATACTGTACTGTAAACAGACCGATTTATATTAGTTTATCAAATAACATTCGCACCTTAAAATAGTTTCATCCTGTAATACTTCCATGAACATAAAACATCCTACCAACAGTCCACATTTGCCCCCCTAAAAGGGAACTTTATTTCTAGCACTTGAATAGATTCACCTGGCCCATTTCCAATAATCCATCAGGACTGATACAAAATCGAGGGCTGGCATTTACCAAATGAATAGTCATATTTTCATATGTAAATATTTTGGCTTTTCTACCTCAATAGGTATAATGTAAACAGACTTATTCATATTAGTTTATCAAATAACATTCTCAACTTTCAAATAGTTGCATCCTGTAAGACTTCCAAGAACAAAAACCAAAATATTTTTGCTCCACATTAGTTAATGTACCTGCAATAAGTATCTTCTCTGTGCAACATGCTGGCAGAGTAGAGAAAGGTCAGCTCCCACATAGCCAGGGGTCAAGGAGGCAACTAAACCACACAATTCATCTATTGTAGAAGCTGAGTCTTCACCTAACAGGGGCTTAACCATAATACTGAGGATCTCTCTCCGTTGGCATTCACTTGGAATACCAATATATATCTGCAACATAATGAGAACGGTTATGTAACAATCACACACATTGTAGGATATGTAACAATCACACACATTGTAGGACATGGCAATAAGTACAGTACTGTGCCCGAGAGCCACATATGGCCTGTGATTATTTTTAAGAATATTTTTTGGTTGATGGAACACGATAGAACATGTTGGAAGGCCATGGAAAACATTGTACATTAACATGTTTATTACTGCTAAAGGAATTGAAATATTTTACTTTCAAGACTGTCAGACTATTTTATGGGGCATAATGAACCATTATTTTGAGTTTCATGAAGATCGGATGAGCCGTTTAGGCGCTATAAACATTATTGTTCGTACCCCTGCACGGACGTGTGTGAACCCCATGATGTAAGCCCAGCGCCAGGATATATAAGGCGAGCTCTGGCTACAGTCTTCACTTCTTCATTCGGCGTGAACCTTCACGGTCGCTCGCAAAGCTAGTTACCGAGGTTATTATGTGTGTGAGTCGGCAGATCTCGACACGTTAGCGAGGCTGCTACACTGTACAGTACTCATAAGCAGCTCAGTCGAAAAGTACAAGTTACCCGAGGTGTCAACTTCAGGCACTCGGAATCTATCAAACTAGTCGTCGCAGGCAAACATTTAAAGTGTATCATAATCTACAAGTCTGAATGCACAACACACCATGACTTCATAAGTTTACAAATTCAACAAATTCAAAGTGCTTCACTTCGTATATTGAGCTGCAAGTTCAATAGGTTCTATATCATCGAAGCAATCACTAGTAACTTGGGTGATATGCTTATAAACCACCATAGCCTAATGGAAATTTACAAAGCAACGATATTCACAACTCTAACGCACGTTAATATGTCCGCATCTAGTAACATGTGCTTTGCTATGGAGGGCTAGACGGACGTGAACAGGTGAACATAAGGATGGATGATGCTGACGAAGAGACCTCAAGCTAACCCTGGTTTATTACCAGGGGGGAACGGTAGCCCACCAGTGGAACGGAAGACTGATGACACCCTGACCAGGAAGATGGAACTATCCA
Source organism: Meconema thalassinum (assembly GCA_946902985.2). Lineage (NCBI taxonomy): Eukaryota > Metazoa > Arthropoda > Insecta > Orthoptera > Tettigoniidae > Meconema > Meconema thalassinum. The sequence goes on along the minus strand of OX336389.2, from coordinate 242,712,688 downwards.
GGAGGATGGAACCCAAGTTGAAGGCCGTGTGGAACCAGCCAGCCAAGATCCAACGGAGGAAGCAACGTGGGAACGTGGTTCAACGTCATGGTTCACATGGGAACCATAAGCCGCGGACGCCACCTGCCTAAGCTGAGATTACTAAGGTCTGACAAAAACCAACCAAATATCCTGTAGTTATAATCATTTGGGAATAGTTCATATAGTTCATGTAGCTGATTCCATATAGTTCTACCCCATGTTTATATATTTTGAAATACTACGACGGAGTATTACGTTCGATTTTGCGCTTCGAGAAGATTGTTATTTTTGTCATGGATTTTACAGAGTTTACTACATGCAATGGCAAGCTGATGATTAGATGTCATGTAGCGTGATCGTTTCCGCCTATCACTGAAGATCAGAGCCTATGTTCCATTAGATGAGCTCGTTGAGTTATTTGTTTACGTCTAATAGACTGCCTAATTATGCCTAATGATGTTATAGTAGATTCATTTCTTTAACGACCGATTGTCGTCATTTTAGGTTGCTAAAACAATCAGCTTTTTTCCTGCAGGAGTTTGACAAGTCTGAAATTGTTTATAACAAATTCATGATGTGATAATAATCATTGTAATTTAAATGATAAACTATCTATTTGTAAAGGAGGTATTTGTTGCTAATAACAGAGGAAGCAGATAAACCTCCGTGGCTTAGGCGGCAGCACGCTGGCCTCTCACCGCTGGGTCCGTGGTTCAAATCCCGGTCACTCCATGTGAGATCTGTGCTGGACAAAACGGAGGCAGACAGGTTTTTCTCCGGGTACTCCGGTTTTCCCTGTCGTAATTTCATTCCAGCAACACTCTCCACTATCATTTCATTTCATCTGTCATTGATTTAATCATTGCCCCAAAGGAGTGCGTCAGGCCTCGGCAGCCGTCACAGTTCATATCCTCGCCGCTAGATGTGGGCTTCATTCATTCCATTCCTGACCCAGTAGGAGACTGGAAGCAGACTGTGGATTTTTCATTTTTCAACAGAGGAGGCAGATCAGACACTACCCTAGTTACTACAACTAATAATAATCTGTTGACGAATATAAATTGTTGTTGAAACTCACGTATGATAAAAATGGTTCTTGGAATTAAATGTTGTTAAATGGACAGGGTGAGATTGTCTCTGGTCCCTTAGTGAAATATTGATTATTTGGACAGAGTAGTGTAGAGTAATATGAGGATGACGATGTAATAAAATGGGAATGGTAAAGGAATTTCCCAAGGTATAGAAATTGTGAAAGTTATTATATCCAAGAATATAGTGCATTTTTCCGCAGATGTGTGCGAGGGTTGTAGTGAGCATTAACTAATTGATAATGGAGGAGAAAATAATAATAATAATCGTCAACATGTGTCATTTGGATTCTAATGTGAAACATGGAAACAGATTTGAATTTGTTGTTATAAATCATGCTAATGAATCGCTCATGAAGGCAAGTAATAATAATAATAAATGTAATTTCGTTCGAACGGCCAGGTTGATATTTAAAATAATGCCATCTCTTTTGGAGCTAATGTAGTTGACGCTCACGCACATTTAAGTTTATTGGGACAGAATGAGTGATAATAATAATAATAAGTATTTGGATCACCTATGAGTCAGGTGGATTGCCAACCTTTGTCGATGAAAGCCCGTGTGAACCATGTAAATACTGCACATAATTTTTGGAATTACGATTATTTATAATGTAGGTTTTTAGCATTTCTGCTTTGAGCGCACATCTATAGCGCATTGTTGATTGTTTATTATAGCGCATTTGTGGCGTAGCACAGTTTAATAGGTTTTTCATTTTGCTTAGTATTCCACAGGCGTAGTGGATCCATCTGATGTGTCAAGTCATTTTGAATCGTGTTGTGTTCATATTCAACGTGACTTGGACATATTCAGAACTCTATAATAATAAACATAATTGGTAATAATTAATTCTTTTCGGAGTACACCAATCGTAGGGGTAGAAAGGATGTCATCTTTCCACAGGAGTGTTTGTTTTTAGATAGATGTTTTACCCTACAGATTGTAGGAGGGTCATTTCTTTGTTTTTGTTCTACTACACTCCATGAAAAATAAATGCTCGCTACTGTTTTTATCTTAACTATTTTTGCTTCTGATGTGATGATTCCCTCCCTATCTTCCCACCTCCTCTCGTGGAATTTGATGGCAATGTTGCATTTATCTCGAATACACGCCCAGGACGATACCCGAGGTCCTTCTCATGCTCGCATTGCTCTAAAATTTCACATATGTGCATTAGGGTGAAACGTTGGTATAGGGCAAAAAATAGTTTTCTGTATTACCCATTGTAATAGTGATTAAAATTTGTCTTTTTATGTGAGAAATTATTCTACAAAGTTTTATTGTGATAGAACCACATCTTGAGGTGCCGCAAAAGCCTTGAACATTATTTATGGTCTTTAAATTTTCAAATTTTCTAGAATTTTATTTTTTATTTTATTGATGGTTGTATATGTTTATTATTTCAATGTCATTAAAACTATGCCTAAAATAATGCAAAAAATTAAAATTTGTTGTCCATCATCATTTTATAGGCCCCCTTACAAGGGAACGGATCGCGGTGTGAAATTCTCATCTGTTTGAAATTTAGTACACCATAATCCTACAAAGTTGTACAATGACGTAGTGAAAACCGCATGGGCCGATTTCAATATTGAACGCCGAAAATCTGCCGGACGACGGCATGAGCGAGGAGGTGAGAAGAGGTAAAGCTGACCTTCAATCCTAGCAGCACGCGATGGCTCGCGGCCACTAGGCAGCAACCTGCCGTGCTGCGATGCATTCCCCACCTTAAACGTTCCCCTCACTTTTCTACCCTCTCAAGGCGGACCGGGTTCGATTCCCGGTCAATGCATGTGAGATTTTCGATGTGAAATGCTATGTTTGTGGTTCGGCTTCCACGTAAAATGGAGGTCCCGTAGCTCATGGTCGCGAGATTATCGGTCACGTTAAACTACACGCTTCCTTCCTTCCGTCTACCCTCTCAATTAGAGTATAAAATGCAACATATTGTGATGTTTTGCACTTGGCCATACTGTAAATAAATAAAACAACCTTTTTGTTGTTTTGTTTTACTCTTTGTAATCCTTGCAATAGTGAATGCTTACAAAAAAGTAGTCAATGCAAAGAGATTGCTTGCGCCACACGCACCTTGCAACACTTTCCTCTACACACATATCGCAAGCATGTTGGATAGCATCATCCTTGAAACAAAATTGAACGGGGTTCACAAAGCAAGCAGGCTGTGTTTCAACATAACCAGATTTGTACCAACTATACTTCCACATGTTACGAAACCGCGGAGAAGATAGTTGGTTGTGGGTCAATGATTAGGTTTTTAAAATATTGTTGCGCAAATGAATGTTAATGTCGAAATTGTATAATACAATAAGGTCATAAAAATAACAAACAATTGTTTCCATATCCGGAAACCAAGCACATCTAACGGCTGAATCATTCCAGTAGTTCTCTGGGGAATAGATTTAACAATGATAGTTTTGTTGGCGGGTTTTGACGCTAATATATTTGCTTCACTTTTTGTTGTCCACGAATCCAAGAGTAAAACACTGTCGTCTGGTATAGTTTGAAAATAAACATCTTGTAACCACTTTTGAAGTAACTTTTTAGTTAACTTTCCGGACGGGCACGGCAATACAAATAAATTATCTGCTGTAAAGAAAGTTCTTTTAACAATAGGGCCAAATTCACCGTCCTTTTATTTTAACACAACTAACAGTTTAGGTAACAGTTCTCCATCGGCAGATATTACAGGCTGAATTGTATAGCTGTGTTAATGAGTTCAACGATTGCGCTTCTGCGAAAATTCTTTTGTCTCCCTTTACATGTAGCGTATTACCTGCATGGAACCATCGCGTGCTGCTTGGATTGAAGGTCAGCTTTACCTCCCCCCACCTCCTCGCTCATGCCACCGCCCGGCAGGGTTTTGGCGTTCAAAACTGAAAGTAGCGCGTGCAGTTTTCACTACGTCATTGTACAAATTGTACAACATTGTACTACAAAGTAGCCGCTTGCATTACGAACCCTGTTCAATTTTGTTTCAAGGATGATGCTATCCAACATGCTTGCGATATGTGTATAAAAGAAAGTGTTGCAAGGTGCGTGTGGTGCAAGCAATCTCTTTGTATTGACCAATTTTTTGTAAGCATTCACTATTGCAAGGATTACAAAGAGTAAAACAGAAAAAAAAGGTTGTTTTATTTATTTACAGTATTGCCACGTGCAAAACATCACAAAATGTTGCATTCTATACTCTAATCGAGAGGGTAGAAAAGTGAGGGGAACGTTTAAGGTGGGGAATGCATCGCAGCACGGCAGGTTGCTGCCTAGTGGCCGCGAGCCATCGCGTGCTGCTAGGAATGAAGGTCAGCTTTACCTCTTCTCACCTCCTCGCTCATGCCGTCGTCCGGCAGATTTTCGGCGTTCAAAATTGAAATAGGCCCATGCGGTTTTCACTACGTCATTGTACAACTTTGTAGGATTATTGTGTACTAAATTTCAACCAGGTCAGAATTTTACACCGCGATCCGTTCCCTTGTTAGTAGGCATTAAAACATGAATAAATAAAGGTTTTTCATTAAAAATGTACTTTTTTGACTTTGTCATAGTAAGATAGGTGTAGGTATGATATTGTAATGATTTTTCTTTGACTAAAACTTATTTAAGGTACTTAGAATGTCTCCTTTCATTTTTATAATGCAGTGATAATATTGAACCAAATCAGAGTAGAAAAGGTACCGTACTTAACCTAAGCAATAAAGTCATAACTAGGGCTCGGATTCGAGCATATTTGCATATTTTTTTCCTGAATAGTACACATTGAAAGAAGCCTTTCGATGGTATTTTCATCTCTCTGGGACCAACAGAATTGAAATTTATCGAGCATATAAATGCATAAAACCACGGTTTTCAGAATAGAAGCATATAAATGCATATTCTTGCGGTTTTCGTCTAAATAGTTTGTTTTTCTTCGATTCACCCCTCCGAATTCGGGCCCTGACGATCCTTAAGGTTCGAAAACGGAAATAATTATTGAAAAGCCTATCTGGTGCGAATAATAGAACCGCAGGTTTTTAACCTTTAGTGAGGTCGTTCTCGTCATTGAAACTTGTATTGACTGATTTAAGAAAATCATTCAAAACTGAAAACGTAGAAAAAATTCTTGTTGTACAGACCAATGCAGATCTAATTCATTGACTCGCCTAATTGTGAACATTTTGTAAATGAACTTTTAAACTATAACTTTTATAAGAAAACTTCTCTTATATATACTTGAAAAATTTGAATGCGAGTATATTGCAGTGTATCATAAATACAATTAGAAAATAAAGCTGGTATATAAAGGTATGTTATTGGTTTTTTCGTTTCACTTTCCTTTCTATAGTTTTTAACGGTGTTTTTCGAGCATATTCTGCATATTTAACTGCATATAATGGGTTTTTCGAGCATATCTATCGAGCATAAAACACATGGTTTTCGAGCATATCTGGAGATTTTATCGAGCATATCGATCCGAGCCCTAGTCATAACCATTGAGATAAGAACACACATGTATTCATAAAATGCAAATAATAGACAAATAAAACATTAGAACAAAGCTAAATGATATTCAATGTTCTCAAATACATTTTAGGTAAATTGTTTCTTTGTTTCAAATTTTGGCATCATCTTGTGTGAAGCAATTCTGGCTTTGACAAATCCATTTCTTTCTTCTAGACCACAAACACAGAGTGATGATTCTGTTACAAGCTTGATTACTCTTTCCACTGCTTGTGTATGACAGGGAAAACGTGGAAAATCAATAGAATGCATCAGGCCATCTTCTCTTGCTTCACTTATGTACTTAAGTACAGATAGAAGCTACTGTCGGCAGTTGTAGCATATTTTTTGTGAGGGCCTGAGAAGAAGTGGAAGGCTTTGCATTATCAATTGATTCAGCCAGAAACTCAACTACTGTATCATAACCTTCAGGTTGAAGCTCATCAATTCCAGTCATATTGGCCGATTCTACCGGCAACTCATCATCCGAATAATCAGATTGAAGCACCACGTCATTTTGTGTTGTATTAGCTGTCTCAGCTTCCAAATGTTGTTTGTATTTAAGCTCTTGTCGAATCACCTTTAACTTTCGATCCTCCCTCTGGCTCAAAATCTTAGTGACCGACTTATCGAGTATGCTGATACACGTTTTCCTATCAGTTCTTTGATCTACTAAAAACTTTTGTTGAAGCACAGGTACTTTTTTGTCTTTTGTACACTTACACTCATGAGAGCCACTTGCACTTGCAAGATGCTATATCAAAAAGACGCTTACTTTTATTTAAAAATTTGTCTACAGCTAAATCATAATTTTCTGTGCCTTTTCTTCCCTTTGATCTCAATATATTTCTATACTTGTCATGATATGCGTTTCCCCATTTGCAACACACGGGTACGAGGCACTATAGAAATTGATGCTTTAACCCAAACATTTTCAACTTTCTCCATTAGAATATCGAATATCCCACTCACCGTTGGCTCTTTTGTTGATATATCTCGTTTCAACTCATGTCAAATATAAAGGTAATTCTTCATGACATCATCATAGGTTGGTAAATAAGTATCACTCAATACTTTAGGATGACCGAAAATGGGACATTCCCACTGAAGTCTAGTGACAACATCTCTGCCATCTCATTAACAAAAAACTTGTAAGTATTATGCAAATACACTAAAGGTCTATTAACAAATTATTTACTGACACTATCAACACGATCAAAATTAATCATTCACAACTTGCACTTCACAACAACTACTTGTGTCTCAGACCAACACTTGGACTGGACTGACCTCTGAGGCATAGAGAGACAAGTCGCGACATGAAGCGGTACACTCCCCCTCCCACCTACTTGCTGCAGACAAGCTGTAACACGCTCCCCCCTCCACTCTTCCCGTACATACTATGTCAACAACTAATATCACATTGATCACCTGTTACCTAGTGCATCTTACAAGGGAAGTCTCTGAACCGGGGATTTCGCAGATCCTGCTGGAACTTTGCAGATACGTTGCGTGAGCCCAAATAGGCAGAACCGTGAAGAGAAATCTTTCGGAAATTAACTTCCCCTTGTACTAGATGAAAAATTAAGATTTACGCGTTTAAATTGGCGCGCCAGCGGCGTGAGCTTCATTGGCTGCGTCAGAGGTTGCTTCCCGGCCTACGGCGTACAGTCATCGAATGAGAGGAGACAGACCCGGCATACGCTTATATCCGTATACGGAGAGTGTCCCATGCATTGCATGATGAATATTAACATTGAAAAAGTTATATGTTGTCTGGAGGAAAAATATGGAAAATGTATGGAAAGGCCTCTCAGCATTCAAGAACAGGACCTGTTGGACAGTTTGGATGGTAGGCTATAGGCTATTGATGGTGTTGTGCCTATCTGTCTTTCTGGTGTTCGTCTCTTGTAACAAGAGTGTTTATTTGTCGTGTTAATTGATATTTACAGGTATCATAACTGGTTGTATAGAGAACAGCACTATGAACGTGGACTCCTATTCTACTCTTACTGTCGCCACACATGAGCTACCGGATGACAGTAACACCAACATCTCTGATGAAGATAATATTTTGACTGCCACCGATAGCTCACCCAGGAAAGTGTCGGATGAAGCTGTAGGTATGGAATACAAACAAAATGCTGTTGATTATTGGAAAAGCGGTAGGAGGCGTCCGCTTTTCTTTTCGTCGGTAAAAAGTAAGTTTCACCGTTTAAAAAGCAAGAAAGATTTATATTTGTGGGCAGAGCAAGAGAAAAGGGGAGGCACCCGCCGCGACAAATTGAGGAGAATAACATGTGTCGTAAAAGCCCAATTTGACATTGCCCATCAGAATAATGAAGTAATACATGACGTGACAATTCAGGAATGGGCTATGCTAGCAGCACAGGACGTAAAATGTACGGGGTTTAAAGCCAGCCATTCCTGGGTGCAGCACTTTAAGGATCGCTATAATATCATTTCGCGAAAAATAACAACTGTGACGACATCAAAGAATACCCATCGAGAAATGGATATTATGTCAGCAGCAGAAATATTCGTAGAAGAGGTTACATCGGTTCTTGATTCTCTCGGCCCTGGGAACGTATGTAATAGTGATCAAAGTGGGTTCAATTTGGAGATGTGTTCGGTTAGGACACTGGCTATAAAAGGGTCGAAAACGGTTTGCTCCAAAGTGCAATCAGTGGGGGCCACAACGCACAGTTATACAATAATGCCAACAATAACAGCAGCCGGCAAGCTACTAGGACCTCTCTTCATAACTCTGAAAGAACCAAAAGGTGTGTTTGGAAAAAGGGTGAAAGAAACTATGTTTGCACATGACAATATTTACGTTGTTCCTACAAAATCTGTCAAAATGGGATCCGCACAATTGAAGGATTGGTTTCACAATGTTTTCAAACAGCATGTACCGTCCGGCAATGCGGCACTCCTTCTGGATTACTTTTCTGGACATAAATCGTTAGAAAGTGAAGAGCGCATACGACTGATGATGATACCTCCTGGGGCCACAGCCTATTGTCAACCATTGGATGTATAGGGCTTTAGGGTCTGGAAAAGCTTTGTCCGTTGATTTTCGAACACCGTTCGGTTATTGAATTTTGACATCAATTTGGCCCAGAGAAATACAATCTTGAAAATGCAGTCTCTGACATATCACCAATTGTCGTCCCCTCGTTTTAGTTCAATGTGGCAATACGCATGGTACCGAAGTCAGTACCTGTCCGACAATCCCGGTGGGTTTGAACACCCAGTGCCATATTGTTTCGATATCAGTGCAATGCAATGTAGTACTTGCACTCGCCCGTGTTTCATACGGTGTGGATGGTGTAAAACCAGTTTGTGTTTCCAACATTATTACCACGAACATCACTGTTGTCAGAACTATGTGAAGTAGCTTGGTCACTTACTTGTTTGACTATTGGTTCAGTTTACTCTGTGTTGTGTTGTAATGATATGTATTTGTGATACCTTACATTGCATGATTAATAATAAAGCACGACGTGCAATATATTGTAAAGATGCAGCATTAATGTCCACGCCACAGCGCAGGTTGTGAGCGCGAGTAAAGGAGGGCAGTCGTTTGGAGCATGACCTTTTGAGTCACCAATCAGGCGTGAGGCACACCCGCGCTTGACCAGCGCGCACAGTTCAAAATTGTTGTACTTATTGCCGTCTACGGATGGCAGGAGTTAATTTCCGAAAGATTTTTCTTCATGGTTCTGCCTAGTTGGGCTCAAGAAACATATTTGCTAAGTTTCAGCAGGATCCGCGATTCCCCGGTTTAGAGACTTCCCTTGTTAGTCACCTAAAACTGCCATTTTTAAGAAGAAATTGATAAATACAACAATATTTTTGCTGATCCAAATGTATTGAAATTTCGTCAATTTCACTAAAAAATCACAATTTCTAACCCTTTGCGGCACCTCTCACCCTACTCCAATCATGCTCAAACTTTACAATTGATTCAATAATAGCAAAAGGCAACTTTTTATCACTATTACGTATTGAAATTGAAAACAATATTTTTTCGTTCCACCCTAATGTGCATGGTGACCCATCGGTACCCAGTGGCTTGCCATCGTGTACCGGTGGTGAACGGGCACAGTACATAACTACTGAGATGATCTGTACATCATGGCACCCATCAGACCCATTTTGATTTTGTCTTATTGTGCAGATGGTTGGCTTGTTTGATTGACTATGTGACACAGAATGGTTAAGTGTGGGTGCATGGATCATTCACCAGTGATGCAATGACCCTCATAATTAGTGGCAGAAATAGCAACAAATCTTACAGACATGGTCATGTCAGGCTTTCTCGAAATAAAGATAGTCTTTCGGTCGATCAACACATTCACCATTATTCTTATGCTAGAACTTTCAACTGCTTTCGTTTTAAAGAAGTCCAGGGTGATAGCATTTTTGCCCTGGAAGGGCTTCTTAATAAACAGATATGATAAAATTCATGGCTTTACTTTCTACGGTTCTGTATTAACCTGAAGTATTTTCCTTTTCTACTATTCAAAAAGAATATTTTAAGCTCTTCAGCCTTTTAAATAGCCTAAATTAAAATTTATAACATTGACATATTTAAAATGGAGTAGGGTAAATCTACCTGACTTTGTGATATCAAAGATTATAAACGAGAAACCCAAAACAAATACTCTATCAAAAAATGTTATATTTTACATGTACGAAACCAATACATTGTTCTACTTGTCCATGATCAAGAGCATTCAAGAAATGTAAAACTATTAATGTTATACAATGATATGTGTGTAGTGGGCATGCTACTTAATTTTGTGGTAGCATACTTAATTCCGTGACACTATATTTTGCTAAGCAATTATTCAGTAACAATGCATATAAATCCAACTCTGACGACTGAGATTGCAAGTATGTTCCTTAGAGAATACGGCTGCATAGAAGGTTTTGAATAATTTCGTCAACAACTTTCCTTTACGACCTTGTAGTAGAGGAGCTGCTTAACAAACAACGGGTTTTCACGCAAATACCATTCACTCAACTGCCTGTCGTACACCCAGTGATGATCTCCGCTCAGAGCATTTTTCCCGTGTAAAGACATTCCTGCCATCTGTTGAGGACTGTTGGAACTCGGTGTAGTATGCCTACCTTACTTCAGGATAAATATTATGTCTGTTGTCACGAAATAAAATATGTCACAAAATAAAATAGGTTTACCCTAAATGCTTTAAACTACTAAGTCGTCGTCATCATCTTCTTTTTATTCCTCTTTAACTCTTTTTACATGCATTTGAAGAACACTTTAAAAAAGAGATTAAACACCACATTTTTTAATTATAAAATATTTATGACTTGATAAGTTTCGGGGAGTTCACTATTCTCTTCCTGCTTTTAGCCCACTAAGCAGGTTCTTGCTCTTAACAAATAGGGTGTGTCATATGTTCTTATATTAAAAATTGAGTTCAAATTGGAACAAAGTCGTTAAAAGTGCCCAGGACTACCCAGTGCTTAAGGGCTGTTTCATTAATGAAGAAAAACACAGTTTCTTAATGTCGTAATGATAATTGTTGTATTGAGGGGCCTAACGTCTAGGTTATGAGCTGCTGTTGATGAGAATGATTATCACTAATACTACAACCACTAATATAGCTCGAGAAATAGGAGTAAAGAGATGCCCTCAAGCCTCCAAAACTGAGAGTGGAGGGACTTGGAAGGCAGCAGGGTCATGAAAGACAAACAGGCAAGAGAGATATATAATAATAATAATAATGTTATTCGTTTTACGTCCCTTTTAACTACGGAGGCATTTAGAGACAGTGGGGTGCCGGAATTTTGCCCTCAGGGGGATCTTTAACGAGCCAGTATATCTACTGACATGGCTCCCTTGAATTTGCGCATCCTCAAATGCCAACTGGCTGTGCCAGGATTCGATCCTGCAACCTTGGGAACAGCAAGCGAGAATGTTACCGCTGAGCCATGCAGCCAGTCGCGTCAAGAGAGAGAGAGTAAAGGGTCTACCCTCCACCCCCACTGTACATAAAAAGGGATAACAGACCCAGCTCAGGAATCCCTCAGGGTTACTGATTTCCTAATTGACCAGCTGTAAGCCTAGAAAGGGTATAGACCACTTAGTGTTACCCAGGATGTGGACTATATTCGTAAGTCACATCTTATAACAGGCAAGAACTACCATGGATTTATTTGATCTCCTACCTACAAGAGGAAGAAGGAAAAGATCTGACCTCTCAAACAATAAAGTATCAGGAGAGAAGGACCAACTAAGGCAGGAAAATGAAAGTAACCCTACATCTAAGACAACCTAATAATGATGGTGTCCTAAGAGAACATGACTTGAGAAAGAGAGGTGTACAGGAAAGATTAAATGCCAACACAGCAGGGGCCCCATGTCCCATTGGTTTTGGACCCTACAGTATAGGTATAACATTGCCCATGGAACACCCGAGTGCACCCTCTTCAGGAAGGTTATGTTCTTATCCCCCATTCATTTTTTTTTGTCGTGTGGCCTCCTCAGAGGCCGAGTGCAGGTCTTTCTATTAGACGCCCGTGGGCGACCTGCGCGTCGGGATGAGAGATGGAATGGATGAAGATGAATGAAACTGGGCAAGGATGTGGAAGGAATCAGCCGTGGCCTATCAGAAGGTACCGTCCCAGCATTTGCCTGGTGTTGAAAATGGGAAACCACGGAAAACCATTTCAAGGACGGCCGACGGTGGGGCTCGAACCCACGCGTCTACCGAGTCAACAGGGAGCTTGGTCCCATGACCTAACGCTGCGCTTTAGCCAGCTGCCCCATTCATTAATATGCTGACATGGATCACTCATATATAAATGGCAACCACCTGTTCCACAATTTAATTCAGCAACCTTGGGCACAAGAGGCTAACATTAAATGGCCTACAGCAATACTGAAGTTTAAGAAACACTGAAACCATCAGGCTTCAATATACTACATCAGGATTTGCCGCTGCAGAGAACAACATAAAAATCCAGCACTTATTTGTGAATGTCATATTTCCTAGAGAGCAGATATCTTGGTTTATGGTGTCATCACCTCCCTGTCCCAGCGAGACTAGGGCCAGACAAAGTAACTGTTATTATCACTCTGTACCACAAGCTTGCTGGTATTGTCATATCATGTCTCAAGTGCAGTGTCATTTGTATTGTTACATTGAATAACTTTGGAGCTACAGAGTTTAATATCAGAATTTAAAATGATGTTTTATGTTGGAACAGGCAGCAATGATGAAAATAAAAATGTCAGTTGTCCTTAAGCAGGACTTTGTGCACACCCATTTTCATAGAGTTTGGTGTAGCTGTTCAAAAGTTATAAGAGCGGGGGGCGGGGGCGACACAAAATTGTCCCTGATTACTATCACAATCCTACATTAACATTTTTTAGAAATGATAAAAAAAAAACAAAGGCGACTGATCAGGACTATAATCTAAAGTCAATGCATCACATATTGTTCTTTGGTAATACTGTAATAGTATGATAAGCTTACCTCTTTCTCTAGTCTGCCAGGCCTGCGAATAGCAGGATCTAGATCATATGGTCTACTAGTAGTTGCAACTATTACCAGGTCTTGACTCTCATTTGCCTGTTCGAGTAACTTCAACAGCTGTGAAACCGCCCTGGCAATGAGGGAATTTGAATCCTTGCGATTTCGCTTTGGACATAAACTATCCACTTCATCCAACAAGAGAACACAGACACCTACAAATAACAAGGTGAGAATTAGGCTATGTATAAGAAGAATAACAACTCATTATTAATACAGTGGTAAAGAGAAATTGTAAATAAAACAATAGAATAACACACATTGCAATAAAAAAAGCAAAAAACAGGCAACATTATCAAGCTAGAAAGGAAGAGTAACATACAGTACATGGGTAAGTACATGATAGATACTAACACATTACAGCAAGACGAACACAAAAGAATATTTAGTCTTAAATCATTATCAGTGGCTGAGAGAAGAAGAAACCCTCCCGAGGTAGTGCAGGGAGAAAGTAAAAAAGAAAGGGTTGCATCCTAATCACTTATTTTATGTTCTAAAATATTCTTACACATGCTATGAAATAGTCAGCGAAATGCTGTATTCTGTGTCTTGTACTGGGTATATTTACACGACATAGACCCAAACGATGATAATTATTATATTATAAGACATTATACTATTATTATTTTAAATTATAATCAGCATCACTGCTGCTGTCTCCCATAAGTCCAACCCCTCGTCCACATCGTGGGATACGGGCAATGGCACAAAGTAGGGGATTGCCTGTAGGGGCAAAGTACAGTGGGGACTTCGTGTGACCCAGGACCGTTACGGTAGCTGTGAAGGTCCTACAGGAACCCTGAAAAGTGATGGCTAACGGGGCTCTGGTGAAGCTACGATAGGCCCAGCAAGCCAGTAGTGGATAAGACTTTTGCTTTCAAGAAGGGAACAGGCATCGGACTGGACGGATACAATGGACGACGACCTAGCTGTATTCATAGACTAAGATTTGGAACTTAAAACATAAGAATGCTGACGGGAAAGGTGGAGGAGATAGTGGATGTGATGGAAAGAAGGAAGTTGGATTTATTGGGATTGGCAGAAACAAACTGGAAAGGGGAAGGAAGGAGAGAACTGAGAAAAGGCTATGGACTGTACTGGAGTGGGAATGAAGAGGGAAAGAGGAATGGAGTGGGAGTAGTAGTACGAGATGGTTTAAAAGAAGAAGTGAAGAGAAAAAGTTATAGGATGATGAAAGTAAAAGTAGCACTGAGGGGAGAGACCGTAGAAATAGTGCAAGTGTATGCTCCACAAGTAGGCTGAGCCTCTGAAGAGAAGGAGGAGTTTGAAGAGGAATTGCAGAGCAGCTGGTAGGAAGGAATGTGATTGTCATGGGGAATCTGAATGCCCATGTAGGAAGAGAAAGACAAGGGTATGAGAGTGTGCTTGGACCAGAGGGTTGGGGCAGAAGAAAAGAGGAAGGAAAGAGACTATTGGACTTCTGCCAAAGGAACAGACTGCTATTCGGGAACTCCTGGTTCAAGAAAAGAGAGAGCCACACAATCACATGGTACAGTGATGACTTGACCAGGAAGTCGGTGGTCGACTATATACTGTATGAGAAAGAATTAAATAAGAAGATGGTTTAACATCAATGTTAAACCATCGGAGAACCTGGATAGCGACCATCGATTGCTGGTAATGAACCTGAGAGGGACTAAGGAGAAGAGAGGGACTGAGAACCAGGAAAGATGTACAGTATAAGGATATGGAAACTGAAAGAAGGAGATAGAAGGGTCCAACAGATGAAGAAAGAGGGGTGGAAGAGGAATGGGTTGGATTTAAGAAGACACTAATAGGAGCAGCAGAAGCAGTATGTGGGACGACAAGTAGTAAGAAGAGGTGGAAGGAAACACCATGGTGGAATGAGAAGACAAAAGATATAGTAAGGGAAAAGAATAGAGCCTTTAGGAGGTGGTATCAAAATAGGACAGTAGAGACAAGGGAAGAGTACCAGGAAAGAAAGAAGGAGGCAAAGAGAGTAGTAGCTGAGGAGAGAAGAACGTGGATGGAAGAGTGGACAAAGATGATGGAGGATAGTGAAGGTACAAAAAAAGGTCTTGTAAGGGATGGTAAAAAATAAAGAGGCGGAAGGATCCTACGGATTATGTTAGAATGGTGAACAAAAGGGGACAAGAGATAGGAAATAGGGAAGAACTGAAGAAAATGTGGAAAAATATTTTGAAGAACTTCTGAACCCAAATGGAAACCACGGCGAGGAGGAAGAAATCGGGGAAGAGGAAGATGGACTGCAAACAGAAATGGACTTAACATGGAAAGAAGTGGACGATGCAGTGAGGAAGATGAAAGGAGGGAAGGCACCGGGTGTGGATGAGTTGAGCATGGAGATGGTGAGAGCAACAAGAGAGGTGGGGATACAATGGTTGTACCGAGTGATGAAGACAGCATGGAAGGAAAGGAAACCCCAGAGGACTGGAAAATGGGAATAATACTCCCAATCTTCAAGAAAGGTAGCCTAGTAGAACAGAATGCAGAAACTATCGGGGAATAACACTGATGAGTCATTGTGCAAAGATATTTGAGAAAGTTTTGGAAAGGAGAATTAGGACAAGGATAGAAGGAGGGATGAAGGAAGAACAACATGGCTTCAGAGCAGGAAGGTCCACAGTGGATTTGATTTTTGCTGTAAGGTAGTTACAAGAACAGCACTATGAGTATGGAACAGATCTACTGATGACCTTCCTGGACATTGATAAAGCATATGACATTGTATGCAGAAACAAAGTATGGAAGTCCCTGGAGGATAGAGGAGTAGAAAAATGGACTATAAGGAGGATACAGGAGATGTACAAGGGAAGCGTGAGCTGTGTGAAAGTGGGAGGAGAGAGATCGGACTGGTTGGAACAGAGAAACAGCCTGAAACAAGGAAGTGCACTGTCACCGTTACTTTTCATTGTGGTGATGGATGACATAATGACCCGAGTGGCACAAGTAATTGGGGAAGGAAAGATGAAAGCAATGGTGTTTGCAGACGATTTGATGATTTGGGGAAACAAGGAGGAGGAGGTACAGGAACAGTTGGACGTATGGGAAGGAATAATACAAGGATATGGGATGAAATTTAGCATAAATAAGAGTGAGATGGTGATCACAACAAGGAAGAAGGAAAGAACCACAATGGAAGAAGGAAAGAACCACAACAGGAATAACAATTGGTGGGGAACAGCTGAAGAAAGTGGAGAGTTTCAAGTATCTGGGAAGCCTGATACATGATAATGGAAGAAACGATAGAGAAATAAATGAACGGAGGACACAGGAAGAAGCATTCCGGAGGAGTGTGAGAAGCATGTTATGGAGCAAGGATGTCCCTCAGAACAGCAAAAAGATCATATATCGGACGTACTATGTCCATATCCTGACGTATGCCTCGGAGACCTGGGTTATGAAAGGAAGGGAGAAGAGCAAAATACAGGCCAGTGAGATGAGGTTCTTGAGAAGCAGTATTGGAGCTAAAAGATGGACAGAATAAGAAATGAGAGGACCAGAGAATTAATGAAGGAGGAACCATTACAGGATGGTATAGAGAAATCTAGACATAGATGGTACGGACATGTAAAACAAATGGAGGAGAAGAGGATACCCAGGAGGATACACGAGACGGAGTGGGAAGGAAAGAGACCGAGAGGAAGACCTAGAGACAGGTGGCTGAAGGGGGTGGAAGAAAGCGTGTGAAGAAGAGAGGAGAAGACTGGGCAAGGGTGGAGGCTTAGAGATGGTGGGACGACAGAAGACGTTGGAGAGGCTTGTTTTCCAAACAGACCCGGTCAGTGGCTGGAAACTGTGCAAGATGATGATGATGATCACTGTTGCTTCTCTCATTTCTGAATAGTTTGTAATTTGGATATAACTTTCGTTTGAAGGTGGTACAATGTAGTTGTTTGAGTTTTCAGTCTTTTGACCGGTCTGATGCAGCTCTCCATGCTTTCCTGTCCTGTGCTAATCGTTTCATCTCTACATAGCTACCACACCCTACATCCAAGGCAATCTGTTTCACATATTCTAACCTTGGTCTACCTCTACAGTTCTTGTGCTCGACCCTTCCTTCCATAACTAAGCTTGCTACTCCTGGGTGTCTTAGTATGGGTCCTACCAACCAATCTCTTCTCTTCATTAGCAGCCGCCAGAAACATCTCTCCTCTCCCACTCATCTTAATACCCCTTTGTTTGTAATCCTATCTAAGCATCTGATCATCATTCTCCTGTAACACCACATTTCAAACGCTTCAATTCTCCTCTTTTCTACTGCACAAGTCCAAGTTTCACTTCCATACAGTGCCACGCTCCAGACAAAGGCTATCAAAAATTACTTCCTAATGCCTAAATCTATATTCGATGTCAAAAAATTCCTTTTTTGTAGAAATGCTTTCCTTGCCTGAGCCAACCTACTTTTCATATCCTCTTTGCTTCATCCATCACTGATTATTTTGCTTCCCAAGTAACAGAAGTCTCCTACTTCCTTTAGCTCTTCACCTGCCAATTTGATGGCCATGGAGGTTTCTGATTTATTTCGGCTGCATTCCAATATTTTTGTTTTATATTTATTAATTTTCATCATGAATTCTTTCCTCAAGATAGAGCCCATACCATTCGAAAACTCATTCAAATCCTCTGGCATGTCGGCCAAGATGACAATGTCATCAGAAAATCTCAGAGTTGAAATTATTTCACCTTGAATCTTCACTCCCACTATAAGTTTTCTCCAATCTCCTTCATTGCTTGTTCAATGTAAAGATTGAAAAGTATGGGTGATAAGTTGCAGCCTTGCCTTACACCTTTCTGAATACCTGCTTCTCTCTCATGTCCTTCAGCTCGAATGACTGATGTCTGGTTTCTGTATAGATTGTAAATCATCCTCCTATCCCTGTGCATTATTCCAATCGTTTTCAAAATGTCAAACAATTTAGCCCAATCAACGTTATCAAAAGCCCTTTCTAGGTCTACAAATGCCATGAACGTTCTCTTATCTCTCCTTATTCTACCTGCCAAAATCAGCCTAAGACTTAGTACAGCTTCCCTTGTTCCTACATTTCTCCTGAAACCAAACTGGTCTTCACCCAACTCCGTTTCTATCTGGCTTTCCATCCTCTTGTAAATTATTTTAGACAGGATCTTTGAAGCATGAGCAATCAAGCTGATAGTACGGTAATCTACACATCTGTCAGCTCCTACTTTCTTCGGTATAGGGATGATAACATTCTTCTTGAAATCAGAGGGTGCCTCACCTGTCTCATAAATCCTACACACCAAGTGAAATAACCTGATCAGACCATCATCACCTATGCAGCGTAGCAACTCAATCGGTATATCATCTATGCCTGGTGCTTTGTTCCTGCTTAACCTTTACACTGCTACGCCCGAGATACCTCGGGTGCGGTAGAACTTCACGTCCTTGCTGCACCCGAGATATCTTGTCGGCAACTTCTGCTAAATTTCTGAAGAGGAATTAGATACCTTGGGAGTTTCCTTCGGTTTTCAAACTTGAGCAAGCTATATCTTTTAGGAACATAATGGACCATCAGTAAAATCGCAGACTGCATTTTAACGCTATCTACGGTGAAATATCCGAAATAGTGCACTCAGCTCAGTGCGCAACCAAGATTGGCAGTCCCGCAAAGCATCTGTGTCCAGGATTTGTAAAAATGGCTTCAAGTAGCGGACGGCGCGCGCTCTCGGAGTTAGAAGTTATAGAAGCTGTGAATACTCATGAATCGGAAGATGAGTACTCAGATATCAGTGATTTGGGTAGTGATTATAATCCTAGTGACAGTGATAGTGCTGAACCTCAACTACCAGCTCTGCAAACCAGGAAGAGAATTCGTTCCGAACCTGCGTTATTTCAATGGCGTACGGGTAGTATTTTTAGTCCTGTAATACACAGCTTTGATGACAGTTTATCGGGTATAACACTCGGTGTGATTCAAGATGAACCAACGGCTTTGGACGTTTTTCAGTGCTTTTTTTCACGAGAAATTATGGAGCATATAACAGTGGAAACAAACAGGTATTTTCTATTTGTTACGCAAACAATGCCACCATCTCCAAGTTCAAGGCTACAGAAATGGAGGGAAACTACACCTGAAGAACTATACGTCTTTTTCGCCGTGACAATGCTTATGGCAAGAATGAAGAAACTTTCAATTCTTGAATATTGGTCAACTGATCCTCTAATAATGACCCCTCAGTTCTCAGATTTCATGTCTAGAGACAGATACCTCATATTATTGCGGTTGTTACATTTCAATGACAACGGTCAGCCTGAAGGTGATCGGCTTTATAAAATAAAGCCTGTAATTGACCATCTCAGGAACAAGTTCAAAGAAATGTTCACCCCTTTCGAAAACATTTGCATTGATGAAAGTTTGACGCTCTTCAAAGATAGGCTTTCGTTCATTCAGTTTATCCCATCAAAGAGACATAGATTTGGAATAAAGACATTTGTTATCTGCGATTGTGAGACCGGATATGTGCTGGATTTTATTGTTTACACAGGGTCAACTACGGAAATAATTCCTGAACGTGAATTTGGGGTTTCAGGTGCAGTTGTCTTGACGCTAATTGATAGGTACTTGCAGAAAGGACATACACTGTGGATAGATAATTGGTATTCAAGTCCACAACTGTACGATCACCTACACAAAAACAAAACAAACACATGTGGTACCGTCAGAGAAAACCGGAGGGGCATGCCGAAATTTACTAAAAAATTGGAGAAAGGACACATTGAATAACAAGCGACAGATAACATGCTTGCCATAAAGTGGTTCGACCGTAGGAAGTTTGTATGTTGACCACACGACATACTGACAACATGAGACTCGCAGGGAAGACGGACAGACAGACAAGACGATTAGTTCCATCGAGTGTGTGCGGAAGGCAATGAAATGGTACCGAAAGTTCTTTTTCCACCAACTGGACATCACCGTTCTAAATTCTAATGCCCTCTTCAATGTCAAAACTGGACAGAACATATCTCTAGCAGATTTCCAGCTACATCTTATACTGCTCAAAAAAATTAAAGCACCACTTTTTTCAAAGGCCACCAAATTTTGAAAAGTTGACCTACAAGCTCGAAATCTCAGTATGACGTTTGTCCTGACGCCTACCAAGCATATGCTTCAGCACAACTCCCCAACTTGAGTAGTTTCGGGGTAGCACCCCGAAAACCAGCCCATTTTCGAAAACCGCAAATTGAAGTTTGCGAAAAACGCGGCAGGACTTGTCGCAGGTTGCCAAAGCAGTCGAAAATGAATGAGTCTTGCTCTTAAAGGTTCCACAAACACGTTGAAATCGTTACATTTGATGTTTGGGCATTTTCAACCCCCTTCATCATCCCCTAAACTTGGACTACCATTGGGGGCGTCTGAGAAGGTACCGGGTGTGTTTAACCACCTGAAAACCTGTACACTGTCCTCAGTTGCTGATTGCAGTAAGTTCTTAAGGCCTCCGGCGATGTCCACACCCCCTAACACCCTCAACTGGCATGGGACCAAACCACCCCTTCTCGATTCACTCCTAAGGAAGGTTTTAATCGAGATGTTTATCAGTGCTGCTAATGGGGGGGTCTTCCCCTAACGTTTCAAAAAAGGAACTGTGCCTTTGTCACCACCCCTTCCCCTGCAACCCCCGTTTGTATGATTTTTCGAATCAGGCCCTTTGTAAGGGCTGAAGCGACGTCTTAATCGCTGAAAGGGCTGTAAAGGTCCTTAGAAGTAGTGGTGACACGAAATCAACCCCTTCCGATCGATGATCGACATTCCGTCTCCCAAATTCGAAGTTTTTGCACCCCCAACCCTCCCTGTCTGGACGCGTAATGCGTCATGGCAGAGTTTTCAGAGTTGGATGAAAATGAAGCTAATGGCCTGCAATGGAGCCCAAAACAGCAGGCTGGATAGAAATTCATTGGTAGGTTGGGAAACGGGACCAAAATTTTTCAAAAAAGTGTACAGCCTACAGTAAGTACGCCCATGCATAAGCAACCCACATCACGTCCGTGCGTGTGGGTTGCCTATGATCGCCAGTAGGTTACAAAGTTTGGCAATGGGAGAAAAATGACGTGATGTGGGTTGCCTATGCATTGGTGTACTTACTAGAGGCTGTTAACTTTTTTGAAAACTTTTGGTCCCGTTTCCCACTCTACCGATGAATTTCCATCCAACCTGCTGTTTTGGGCTCCATTTCAGGCCATAAGCTTCATTTTGATCCAACTCTGAAAACTCTGCCATGACGCGTTACGCGTCCAGACAGGGAGGGTTGAGGGTGCAAAAATGTCAACTTTGGGGGATGGAATGTCAATCAAACATCGGAAGGGTTTGATTTCGTGTCACCACTACTTCTAAGGACCTTTACAGCCCTTTCAGCGATTAAGACCTCATTTCAGCCCTTAAAAAGGGCCCGATTCAAAAAATCATACAAAAGGGGGTAGCAAGGGAAGGGGTGGCGACACAGGCGCAGGTCCTCTTTTGAAACGTTAGGGGAAGACCCCCCCCCCAAATAGCAGCACTGATAAAAATCTCGATTTAAACCTTCCTTAGGGGTGAATCAAGACGGGGTGGTTTGGTCCCTTGCCAGTTGAGGGTGTTAGGAGGGGTGAACATTCACGGAGGCCTTAAGAACTTACTGCAATCAGCAACTGAGGACGGTGTGCAGGTTTTCAGGTGGTTAAACACATCCGGTACCTTCTCAGGCGCCCCCAATGGTAGTCCATGTTTAGGGGATGATGAAGGGGGTTGAAAATGCCCAAACGTCAAATGTAACGATTTCAACGTGTTCGTGGAACCTTAAGAGCAAGACTCATTCATATTCGACTGCTTTGGCAACCTGCGACAAGTCCTACAGCGTTTTTCGCAAACTTCAATTTACGGTTTTCAAAAATGGGCTGGTTTTGGGGGCGCTATCCCGAAACTACACAAGTTGGGGAGTTGTGCTGAAGCATGTGCTTGGTAGGCGTCGGGGCAAACGTCATACTGAGATTTCGACCTTGTGCAGTCAACTTTCCAAATTTGGTGGCCTTTGAAAAAAGTGGTGCTTTAATTTTTTTGAGCAGTATATAAGGGAACTCATCCAGAAGTACCATGTTTCTAGGCAAACTAGTAAAAGAGGACGTCCTACATCTGGTGACCAACCACTCAGACTGACGGAGAGACATTTCCCATCCCCTGTACAACCTACTCCAAAGAAGAAACTTCCTACTAGATGCTGCCATGTCTGTTCCAACACAACAACTGGCAAAAAGAAGAGGCGGGAGACCCGGTACATGTGCGTCAAATGTGATGTGGCGCTCTGTGTTCACCCCTGCTTTGAAGTGTACCACACTTTAGTAAAGTTTTGAAGATGGACACATTGAAGTGTCTGCTGTAAATAATGGAACGATTTGGTGTAAATTATGTGAGTTCAAATTTCAGTATTGTGTTTTGTATTTGGTCAGAATTTAGCACTTGTGAAAGAGGTATATCGAACTTTTATATAGGAGATAGTATTTTTGGCTCCAATGGACAACCCTTATAATTTCTGTTCTTAATTTTTGTAGAATAATAACTAAATCTGAAATCTATTCCGGAATTATTTTGCCAGTTCAGATGAAATGTCTAATTTTTTTGCTACCCGATCTGTTCAAAGTATGTCCAGGGCCATTATGGACAACCCTATTTTTAAGTCAGCTAAACTGTCTAAAATGTTGACATTCGTAATTTTTGAAAGAGTGTTGTGCAATTTGGTCAGAATTTAGCACTTGTGAAACAGGAATATCCAACTTTTTATAGGAAATAATAATTTTGGCTCCAATGGACAACCCTTATTTTCTCCGTTCTTATTTTTTGTGGAAATAACTAAATCTGAAATCTATTCCGGAATTATTTTGCCAGTTCAGATGAAATGCTTTATCTGCTTTGCTCGCTTTTCATATATTTCATATTATTTTAGATAACTTATTTTTAAAAAATAATTCATCATGGAGGGTTTTGATAGTCTCTCACAATATTAGCAGTGAAAATGTTAAGTCTTCCAATAATCTGCCAAATTCTTATCTCAATATGAAATCTCATTTCGTATCCTCATCAATTTCCTCTTCCCTTTCCATTACATGATTCTCAATCTCCTTTCCCTTATACAAACACTCTGTGTAAGCTTTCCATATCTCAACCTTTTCTTCCCTACCTGTTAGAGGCTTTCAAACTGTGTCCTTATTACTACAGCACTTAAGTCTTCTTTTCCCCGAAAGTATTCTTAATCATTCAATAAGCGGTGCCTACTTTTCATAATTTCAGACTATTTTCTATACCTGCAAATTTTTTCTCTTTCAACCACTCATCTTTCGCTTCATTGCACTTCTTGTTAACCTCATTTCTCAGACGTCTGTATTCTGCTTTCTCCTTTTCATCTCTTACATTCTTGTGTTTCCGCCTTTCATCCATTAATTCTAGTATATCCTGAGTGATCCACGGTTTTCTACCTATTCTTTCTTTCCTACCAATGTTCTCTTCTGCGGATTTCGTTTTTTCATTCTTCAAAGTGCCCATTCGTCTGCAATTGAAGTATAATTAGGGTTTTTCATTAGTCCTTCCTTTATACTCTTCTTGAATCTTTCGTTTACAACCTTCTCCTTCAGTCTGTCTATTGCCCACCTTTCTTTGGCTTTTGATTTTTCTTCAGATTCTTCAACTTTAATCTGCATTTCATAATAACCAGATTGTGGTCAGAGTTTATGTAAGCACAGGGATATGTTTTACAATCCAAAATCTGGTTTCAAAATCTCTGCTTGACCATAATGAAGTTGATTTGGTAACGCCCTGTGTCTCCTGGTCTCATCCTTCTATTGTGGTAATTGAATAACGTGTTAGCTATGACCAACTCATGCTCGGTGCAGAATTCCATCAGCCTGCTTCCTCGATCATTCCTTTCACCTAATCCGAAATCTCCTACTACGAGGGTAATTCCAAAAGTAAGGTCCGATTCGCCGTAAATATTTGAAAGCGGCGCCAAGGGCAAAACACGCATGCACGCCGACTCCTGGCATGCCTTGCGCGGCAAAAGCCGCCATTAGCGTTGTTACTGTTGCTGTGTGCTGTTGATAGTGTCAGTTCACAATGTTTAAGACAATTAATCAGCCCGCCGATTGTGAAGTAAGGGCAGTGATACGGTTTCTGCCTGCAAGAAACATTTCTGCGGCAGAAATTCATCGGCAGATTACTGATGTGTACGGTCCTAACATAATGAGTGACAGTAAAGTGCGCAAGTGGGTGCGAGCCTCTAATGAAGGACGGGAAAATGTGCACGATGAACCCCACTCTGGCAGACCATCAGTGATTTCAGACGAGTTGATTCATGCGGTTGACGACAAAATTCGTGAAGATAGATGATTCACTATTTCAGGGACAACGATCAATAAAGCCGCCTACTGCGCTACCCTGACTAAACTTCGACGTGCAATCCAGAATAAGCGACGTGGTCTTTTGTCGTCTGGAGTGTTGCTGTTGCATGACAATGCCAGACCCCATACTGCGAATGACACGCAAACTCTAATCAAGAAATTTGGATGGGAACAGATGGACCACCCACAGTACAGTCCGGACTTGGCGCCAAGTGAGTTCCACCTGTTCCGCTACCTAAAGGAGTTTCTTGGCGGCAAGCGCTTCGACACAGATGATGAAGTGAAAGAAGCTGTTAAAGACTGGTTAGTTTCACAGGCGGCCGAGTTCTACGATTTAGGCGTTCAAAAGCTTGTGGAACGATGTGACAAATGTGTAAATAAGTATGGAAATTATGTAGAAAAATAGAGAAAGACGTAAGGAATGTCAATAAAACACTTGTTTTGGAAACAATTTTGATTTTGGATGGTTTTTTTTAACCGGACCTTAGTTTTGGAATAGCCCTCGTATCTTCCCTTCTCTTCCTTTTCCTACCACAGCATTCCAATCTCCCATTACTTATAACATTTTCATCACCCTTGACATACCTCAAAAATTCATCTATATCTACGTAGACCTTTTTAACATCTTTATCATCAGCTTGGCTGGTAGGCATATAGGCTTGTACCACTGTAGTGCACCTAGATTTTGTATTGATTTTAGCTACAATATAGTTAGTATGTCAGTACTACTGGTGGAAGAGTAAGACACTATTAATTAACTTTAATGTTAAATAGTTTTGTATGCAATAAATGATTATCTATTTTGATTAACTTTGGATTTGCTTGCACATAGTTAGGAATTCTTAGCTCAATTTTGGCTGTAGGGATCAAATATCAGCTGCAACTTTTTTCACTTACTCTTCACCACATCATATATATTATTTCAGTAGTATAGATCCCTCCTGCGGCACTCACAAGCGACCGATCATGAATATGAGCATTCAAATGAAAGAGAATAGGCATTAACAGTGACGAATTGCACTCTAATTTCATAAATAGCAATAATTTCTTTTAAAAATGACTTTTTAAAAAATGTACGAAGTGTGCGATTTGCAGATACTGTTGATGTACGAAAATACGCTCCATAATTGCTGTCCACTTCACATTTAGGTCGCTGTGATGCCTGTTTCATGTCATTTTAACATTATGAGGTCTTTCCTTTATCATTTTGCATGGAATCCAGAAACAGTAAATCAAAGGAATGTGTACTCAAATCGTATAATTTCATAAATTAGCAGTGACGAAATGCATTCTAAATTCATAAATATAAATTTTTATAAGAAGTGTGCGATTTGCAAATACTGATGCTCTAACATGTTGCAATTATGAGTTGTCGTCGAAACCCTTAAAACTATTAGGCTAAACGTTAATTATTTTTATGTTCGACCCTCACTATTATGTGTTTGAAAACTGTATCATAATGATGGTCATTATAACACCGTTTTTCATTACGATACAGTTTCTCCAGCCAATCAGAGCTCGTTCATTGACCAATTAGGTAATGATAATTTCGCGCATGCGCTCAAAATCCAACATGTCGGACATAAACACAACATCGAACTATAATAAATTACCGACATGGAATACCCACCGTCCATATGTTCGCGTAAATAAACTGGCGAATATGAGACAAGAAATAGCACAGTACCTTAAAATCACTAACACTAATTTCTACACAGCGCATTGTCTTCAAATGACTGCGGTGACAATATTACTGAGGGACGGCTGATGTAAACATATGGCTGCATATGGCATTGCCCACAGAGCGCATGCGTCGGCCGTTCAAAGCTCTTGAAAGACGAAGGTATAACACCCAACGCTCGCTCTGCGATCACAAAATTCCAGTAGCTGACTCTCAACAGATATTTATGAATATTTATGTTAAAACATATAATAAAGTTATAATTATCGTCGAACATAAACAGTCGTATGCAACTCGCCTATAATGGTAATTAAGACACTCGTATGGAAATTATAAAACTCGCATACGCTCGTTTTATAAAAAATACTCGTGTCTTAATTATAGCCATTATAGGCTCGTTGCATAATGTACTATTACAGGTGTTTCTTCTGCATTCTAATTTCATAAATATCGATCATTTCGAATGGTTTTCAGAAACAGTAAATCAATGGATTGAGTACTCTAATCAACCGGTGAGTGTTACGTCGTCTAAAACCTTAGAACTATTAAACATTAAGTTAATTCTTTTACAGGTTTTTCTTCTATCATTTCCCATGGTTTTCAGAATCAATAAATCAATGGTTTGAGTACTCAAATCGTACAACCTGTGAGTGTTACTGCTAAGCTTTCAGTCAATGGACTCAGCACACACATGATTTAAACTCATTCGTCTAGACAATGGATTTATGGAGTTTCAGGTTTGTTAATATGCTGCAATACAGGTTTTTCTTCTGCATTCTAATTTCATAAATCTCGATTTTTGTAAGAAGTGTGCCACTTGCAAATACTGTTGCTGTAACATGCTGCAATTATGAGTTGTCGTCAAATACCTTAAAACTATTGAACGTTAATTCTCTTACAGTTTATCTTCTATCATTTCGCATGGTGTTCAGAAACAGTAAATCAACGGATTCAGTACTCTAATTGTATAACCGGTGAGTGTTACGTCGTCTAAAACCTTAGAACTATTAAACGTTAATTCATTTACAGTTCTTTCTTCTATCATTTCCCATGGTTTTCAGAATCAGTAGGCTAAATCTATGGATTGGGTACTCAAATCGTATAACCGGCGAGTGTTACTGCTAATGGACTAAGCACACACATGATTTAAGCTGATCCGTCTAAGCAATGGATTTATTAAATTCCAGGTTTGTTAATATGCTGCGATACAGGATTTCCTTCTGCATTCTAATTCCATAAATATCGATTTTTGTAAGAATTGTGCTTTTTGCAAATACTGTTGCTCTATCATGCTGCAATTATGAGTTGTCGTCTAAACCCTTAAAACTATTAAACGTTAATTATTTTACAGGTTTTTCTTCTGCATTCTAATTTCATAAATATCGATCATTTCGCATGGTTTTCAGAAACAGTAAATCAATGGATTGAGTACTCTAAATCGTATAACTGGCAAGTGTTACGGCGTATAAAACCTTAGAACTATTAAACATTAATTCTTTTACAGGTTTTTCTTCTATCATTTCCCATGATTTTCAGAATTAGTATATCTATGGATTGGGTACTCAAATCGTATAACTTCATAAATATCGAATAACCGGTGAGTATTATGATGATCCAATTTTCAGTGCTTGCCTTCTTAAGTTAGGGAACGTACAATTTGCAATTCTGACTGAAAGTTAATGTATCGAATAAAGAGTGAGTGTTACGGATAAGCTGTCAATCATTGGACTCAGCAAACAAATGGCATTAACAGCGACGAATTGCATTCTAATTTCATAAATATAGCACGCTCTCATGCTGACGCTCCACTTGGGAAAGCGGAAGCACCCCTGTAGGTAACGTGCAAAGGAGTTTAGCACAGAGCGTTACACACAGGACTAGGAAAGCTGCCCTGCAGGCAGTGTACGAAGGAGTTTAACGCTGATCGTTGCACTTAGGAATAAGGAAACCTCACTGTAAGCGGGGCGTGAAGAAGTTTTCCAACGAGGGCTTTCCTGATAAGGGAGAAAGAGGCTCCTCAGCCAACAAGATAAAGCAGGAAATCTTGACCAAGACGCTATCTGCCTGGGGTGCACCCAGAAGCAACAAAAAGGAATTTTGCCCGATATGTCAGAGGCAATGCACTAATGAGGACAGCACAATCGAAAGCGATAGATGCAGAGAAAAGACCCACGAGAACTGTACTGGCCTCATTGGTCAGGAAGTCAAAGACCTTGAAAGAAAGAAGAGGAAACTGATATGGCTGTGTGAAATATATAAACCTGAGGCACTGGACATTAATAAATCCTGTAGGGTGGTAATAGCCGCCCTTGCCGAAAAGGTCAAGGACCTAACACAATATATCAAAACCAGACTTCAGGAAAACATGGAAAATCAGATCAAAAAAGCAGTATACAATGCTCACAGAAAGAAACCAGCCACAGCACGCTCTCATGCTGACGCTCCACTCAAGAAAGCGAAAGCACCCCTGTAGGTAACGTGCAAAGGAGTTTAGCGCTGAGCGCTACACACAGAACTGGGAAAGCTGCCCTGCACGCAGTGTGCGAAGGAGTTTTAACGCTGATCGTTGCACTTGGGAACAAGGAAGCCTCACTGTAAGCGGGGCGTGAAGAACTTTTCCAACGAGAGCTGTCCTGATAATGGGGGAAAGAGGTTCCTGAGCCAACAGGATAAAGCAGGAAATCTTGACCAAGATGCTTTCATAAATATCGAATAACTGGTGAGTGTTATGATGATCCAATTTTTAGTGATTGCCTTCTTAACCCTTTGGCTTTCAAGGTAACGATCTATCGGTACCCACGGGTCCTGCGAAAACTGACAGGGTAACGATCCGTCGTTACCCGTCTTTTTTATTATTAGTTCATTATTTACGCGCCAGATAGCAGCATATTTGCACGGAATAAGAAGAGTATATTTGTATCTCACGTTATACTCCACGGGAACTTCCGGCTATCCGTATTTATCGATAATCTTAGAGTCTGAAACATGTGCTCACTGGAGTTCCGAATCTTGTTTACATCATGGTCGCCGGCAAACTTCCGTTCATTTCTCTTGTGTTTTCGTACGTGATTATATAGTAAAATTAAGTTATATCGTAGGCAATATCTTTATTTAACGTGTTAGCTCATTATTTAAATAGTTTTCTTAGGTAATTAGGTGCATAGTGATAGTGAAGTGTTAGATATAGTTCAGTTAGATTAGGCCTAGTTATTTGCCGTGTGTAACATTGCGGAAAGACTTCATTTAGCTGAAAATGATATCACTGAATATCTTGATAATTATTCAAGTGATGATGATGTTGCTCTGTCCGAATCGGAAAGTGTAGAGGATAATGATGATCCAGTAATATCTTCATAGGTGAGTGCTACATATTATTTATAAGAAAACTGTGTTTTATGCAAAAATGGCTGACATTTTTCAGTGTTACATCATTTTAACATTTTAATTTATCCTTGGATCTAATGAACATAGAATCTTGATATTTACTATGCTAGTAAACAATATTATAGCCTTCCTACTGACATGAATAACAAACTTGGGCTGTAGATACCATTTTCTAGAATTACTTCCAAACTTTCAAAATCTGAAACTTGTAATTTTGATTTCACATTTCTTATTTTTTTAACATTAAACCCTTTTGGTTTAGAGACATGACTTACTTACAGTAAGTGGGTGGATGAGTGGATAGCGTGTCGGTCTACTAACCCCAAGATTGCAGGTTCGCCCCTGGCCGTGGTAAGTGATTTTTGAAAGGCGGCAAAAATATGATATGCATGTCATACGATGTTGGCATGTCAAAGAACCCATTTGAATTCAGTAGGCCGAGTTCATAATGGCAAAATTAATCTCGGGAGTTTCCGCCAACACAAAGTTCCTCATTTCTCTACTAGAAAGCGCTATAATGTTCAAGGAGCTTAGATATCTATTATCTAACCTCCTTGACTTTCATAGTGATTCAAGGAACAACGAAATTCGACATGCAAGCTACCCTCTGGGTGTCAAATTACAAAGCATGCACCAGGCACCCGAGGCCATACGATATTATTATTATATAGTGATATATACTCTATACGTTTACCATCTTTCATGTTGATATCTTCATTGGTGTGCCTTCCATGTAATTTTAAAAGAAGTGTGTGCTTAGTGTGGTAAATATGGCTGTCAGTTTTGACACATCCATCAGCTGAGAGCTTGAAAGCAAAAGGGTTAAGTTAGAGAACGTAGAGCTTGGAATTCTAATTGAAATGTAAAGTGTTCTATAATCATTTGGTTGAAATAAAAACATAACAGCCTTTCTCCTTAAGACACTCATTATAAACCTATTGTGGAAAGTATGACTTATAAACATGCGAGATTTCTCGCACGGGTCCGCTATATATATTATTTCACTAGTATAGATCCCTCCTGCGGCGCCCACAAGCGACCGATCGTGACAAATGAGCATTCAAATGAAAGAGAATAGACATTAGCAGTGACTTATTGCACTATAATTTCATAAATATCTATAATTTCTTTTAAAATGTACCAAGTGTGCAATTTGCAAACACTGTTGCTGTAGGAAAATACGCTCCACAATTGCTGTCCGCGGCCCACTGTGACTCCTGTTTCATGTCATATTAACATTCTGAGGTCTTTCCTTTATTCTGAAATGTAAATAGTGTTCTATAATCATTTGGTTGAAATAAAAACATAACCTTTCTCCATAAGTCTCTCATTATCAACCTATTGGGGAAAGTATGGTTTAAGAACATGCGAGATTTCTCGCACGGGTCCGCTAGTACCTATAATTTTAATGGATCGGTCATTTGAGATGAGCTGCAATCTTAGTTCAAATAATGGTCCAAATGATTTAGGCTTATTCATAACTTACTGAATTTGGTAGTTCTATAACATACATAAATTGTTTTGGATTATTTTTAAATTAGTACTATAAGTTACTTGGTTTTCAAGTTTCATTGGTCAGAAATGGACCAATGGTTGATTTGTCTACCTAAATTGCTAGACCGCATTTTTGTAGATCTTGCCACTTGGGTGTTCTGACCAAACTGCAGGTAAACAACAACTTTCACTAAATGGAACTCACATAACTTCATCAAAATCTCATATTTTATCCAATGTTAGCCTATACATTATTGTGGGATTTATCATTTTAAAGGTCTTGAAGACAAGAGTTCTAGAAAATATAATTTATCAATCTTGTGCTATTTAAAGGTGATGCAGCATTAAGAAATTTGGAACTCCTAATTAGAACAGTTATTATAGAAACAAGTTAACCCAACATGAAATTTTTGCAATCAAATTATATACACACAGGACACTACCGAGGTTAATCTTCATACCCAGAAGGCAAGGCAAGAAGAGGTTAAGGGACTTACATATAATAAACATTTTCATAACACATTACCTAAAGATACATGGTGTACCTATTCCAGAATAAATCAGTAAATCTTTATTTTAAATAGGGCCACTCAAGATTAGCAGGACTCCTGGATTGTTTGTTGCTGCTCTTAGATTCAAAGAGTCCACAGGATGAAAGAAAATAAAAACCTACTACACTTCTGAGGAATGTGTCATTTTAAAAGTTGACTTTCACACTGTTTTATGGGCAAGAAAGAGGAGGAAAATATTAACTAGTTGATAAGAAATATCCCAAAAAGGTGACCACAGAATAATGCAATTGCAAAACATCCAAAGGTCAACAATGATCAGACTGAAATCTACTGAATGAACTCTTTAAGACTTGCCAGCTGTTTATGGGAAGATAGTACCCGATGATCCAAGCTACAAGTTTTTTTACTCAATGTAACTCGGTCCTCAAAAGGTGCAAATTCAGGCCCTGTTGTTGGGAAGCAAGTAGTAATGTCTGTCACATTGTGAACATGTTTTCACACCACAGGCTGGCATGGCTGCATTTCATAATTGAGGAAATGTTCTATGAAAGACATCAGCAAAATGCTCTTGTATTCGAGTCACATAGCTGTCGTCAACCACTAAAATAAGATATCTAAAAATACATTTCACACTAGCTCATGCATTAAAAATATATCCAAGTTGAAATATAAAAAAGAAATATAGACAATCTCAGCATGTGGTCACAAGTAAAGTAAGGTCACAAGTAAAGTAACGCTCTTTCAACATTATTCATAACTAGTTAAAAGGAACAAGGTTACAGTTTAATTAATAAAGCTGTTAACCTGCATTACCTTAAAAAGTAATCATCATTAAGTTGCTCCCCAGCCCTCATTTCACTTGACTAGTCATTGTCGTGTAAACGACAAGGAACTTTTGCAATAGAGATCCCGGTGCCCTCGATTTTCCTCAGTCTGCTGCAGCTTAGTCGACTATGTTTAAATCAAAAGTCACTGTTGCTAACTATGTTTAGCCTACTATGATGGTCTGGTGGAGAAAAGAGCTAAAGGCTCCCTGAGATACAGCATCTACTACAAACCTCCTCTTACAAACCACCATTATCCAGCACAGAAATAGGGCCTCCTCACAACTCTCACCCGAAGAGCAAAGAGAATTTAGGAAACATCAACTCTGCAGAAAGAGTTTAACACATTAAAAACCACTTCTCAGGATAATAAATGGTTACAATTATACTGTATGGTAATTTCTAGGCTCCTGCAGCTCAGAAGGAAGAACAGACAACAGAGCAAGAGCAAGGGGTGGACCTCAATACATAAATTCAAAACACCATAAAATAAACATTCTGTGGCCCTCAAGGTAAACACAGGGGTGGTTCAGGGTTCAGTAATAGGAACTTTTCTCTTCCTTGTGTATATAAATGATATTGTAAATAATCTACCCTGCAGGTTAGTACTTTATGCAGATGATATCACTATCATAACAAGCAATAAAGACTTAATACATGTTAATGAAGAAAGGACAGAAATGCTTCAGAAATCAACCTCTTGGTTGCAGGCAAATAAACTTATCCTAAATAGTAACAAGACAGAAGTAATATATTTCCATTTAAATAATTCAAGTTTGGATGATAATGATCACAACTCTGTCAAGCTATTGGGGTTATATTTAGATAGCAAGTTAACTTGGAACACACATACTCAAAATCTATGTATGAAACTAGCTAGAGTGATATTCTTACTTCGAAGACTTAAAGAGTCAGTCAGTAGTAGTCAGATGATGTGTGCATACTATGCCTTCTTTCATTCTCATATAACATATGGCACAATGTTATTGGGTAATTCAACAGGGGCTCAAGATATGTTCAAGTGGCAAAAGAAGGCGGTAAGATGTATTAAAGGTAAGGCCACTCGGGAATCATGTAGACTGCTTTTTCAGGATCTTGAAATTTTAACTCTTCCCTCATTATACATATATCATAGTATATTGAATACCAAAGAAAATCTTAGTGACCTAACAACTCGTAAAAATGTACACTCTTATGGCACAAGAAATAGAAACGATCTAGACTTATCCCATGTTAGGCTGAGGAAAACACAAGAAAACTACAAGTATAATGGAATTAAATTATACAATAAACTACCTAATCAATTCAAGGACGTGTCCCTAAATAATTTCAAAAGAACTCTCAAAAAATGGTTAATATCCAACAGCTTCTATTCAGTATCTGAATTTGAAGAAAGAGTAACACTCTTTCAAGGTGGGATGTGAAAACTAATGCCATCCTAAATTACCAGAAATATATTGTATATAACTCCATAGATAGCTAAGTTTTGTGTAATTTTGTTGTAAAATTGGGATAATTTTGCATTGCGATGTGGCCGCATATAAAATTCCCCTAAAAACAAAATGGTGTCTACCATCACTCCTCTGGTGCGCATCAATTAAAGATTCCGATGCGTAGAAAAATTTCGCGATTTCAATTGATATTTTTAATTTTCCGCATCGAAATCTATAATTGGACTACGTAGATCAATTACAGATTCCAATACACATCGTAATTCTTGTAATTTCATAATTAAAAAAGCGTGCATCGAAATCTACAATTGACCTACATAGCTCAATTAAAGATTCCGATGCGTAGAAAAATTTCGCGATTTCAATTGATATTTTTAATTTTCCGCATCGAAATCTATAATTGGACTACGAAGATCAATTACAGATTCCGATACACATCGTAATTCTTGTAATTTCATAATTAAAAAAACGTGCATCAAAATCTACAATTGACCTACATAGCTCAATTCCGATGCGTAGAAAAATTTCGCCATTTCAATTGATATTTTTAATTTTCCGCATCGAAATCTATAATTGGACTACGTAGATCAATTACAGATTCCGATACACATCGAAATTCTTGTAATTTCATAATTAAAAAACCGTGCATCGAAATCTACAATTGACCTACATAGCTCAATTAAAGATTCTGATGCGTAGAAAAATTTCGCGATTTAAATCGAGAATTTTAATTTTCCACATCGAAATCTAAATTTGGCATATATAGCTCAATTACATATTACGATACATATCGTAATTATTTGAAATTGTTAATTATAAAATTGTCGGCTTCTTATTATCAACGACTTTACGAATTGCTTCTCTGGCAAGCTTACGGAAAAACATTGATTATATATTATTTTGGGTGGTGACAACTCAATAACAGAAATAAGCATTTTAAAAAACTACAAAACGAATTGTGTATAGCAAGATATGGTTATGTATAATTTTTTTTTTTCCAATGTTGGCTACAAATGCGGAAACACACATACGATAACATACGCAAAAACAACCAAAAAACTAAAGCATTCTAATTTCCGTATAAAATATTGTGCTCAATAATGGTTTTTATGGGGGGTTCAGTATTTTTAGGTTTTCCAATATTGACTGAAAATACTTAATTAGAAATCACCATCCATTACAGACTGTCTAATAACGCCACACAAACATACTGTATGAAACGTAAAAACCGACCAATATATGTCTGGTACAAAAGATTGTTATATGCCTTTGCAAGTGATCTTGTAAATGCCAATTTTTCTCTATATTTTACTCAGGCGTATTCCCTCCCTCCCACCTTGCCTGACGTAATATTATCGTTTAGACAAATGACATTATCTATGGCTTTAGAAGAATACAGTACAACTTTTCAATTAAATGCAAAAACCAAAATAAATATATGAACAACGTAAAAAACAAACTCACCGATAGTTCCCACAGTTTGTATTATTCCACATGTACAGGAAAAACCAGTATTTTTCGAACACACGTTCCCTCACGTATAACACGTAACGGCATTTTATTTGAATACAACGACTTCAGGAATTCAACAATTTTATTACAAATCGCCAACACAATCCCGCACACGACACTGCTAATATCAAAATCTTGTTCTATAGATTATTCACAGGAATAATAATTGTTAAAATAACGTTTACCAACCGCTAACAGGTGAACAAAATGGACGACCTCTTCAAACAACATCGCACGCGAAACTGACGTATCAATCAGCTGACAAGCATGCGCACCGACTCCCGGCAGGCAAAGCGTCAATACGTCAGCCGCGACATCACGGTGACGTCACTGAGATCATTAAAAATTCCCTAGACGCGGGCGCATCGCAATGTAACAATGAACCGTAAAATTACTGTTATGTTTTATGTTAGGTCTTGTATCATCATCATCATCTTGAGCAGTTTCCAACCGCTGGTCGGGTCTGCTTGGAACATAAGCCTCTCCATCGTTTCCTGTCCATCCACCATCTCTCGTCATTTACTGTGTCCCAGCACACTCCTCTTTCCTCCACACTCTTCTTAACTCCTTTTGTCCATCTGTCCCTTGGTCTTCCCCTTGGCCTCCTTCCAGTCATTTCCATTCCAAACATCTTCTTCGGTATCCTCTCCTCTTGCATCCTCCTCACATGTCCATACCATTGTAGCCTAGATCGCTCTATTCTATTTTGCAATGGTTCCTCTCTTACCATCTCTCTGACTCATTCCTTACTCTGTCCATTCTTGTCACTCCTACCCTACTAATCTGGAACTTCATCTCCACTGCTCGTATTTTATTCTTGTCCCTTTCCTTCATCACCCATGTTTCTGAACCATATGTCAAAATTGGCACAAAGTAGGTCTTGTAGATGATTCCTTTACATTTTTGTGGTACATCTTTATTCCATAACACCCCCCTAACACTCTTGAAAAATCCATCTGCGCACCTTCCCCTTTCATTTATTTCCATCCTATTGCCTCCCTTTTCTTCAATTATGCTTCCCAAGTACTTGAAGCATTCTACTTTCTGCAACTGCTGTCCTCCAAGTGTTATGCCCATATCCAGTCTGTTCTTCTTCCTCGTTGTGATGACCACTTCACTCTTTTGTGCTGAGAACTTCATCCCATATGATAACACTACCTTCTCCCACTCATCTAATTGCTCTTGTACTTCTTCCTCATCCTCTCCCCATACCAGAAGGTCATCAGCAAACAACATTGCCTTCATTTTCCTTTCCCCAATGCTATTTACCACTTTTCGTATGATTTCATCCATCACCACTATAAATAACAGGGGTGAGAGGGCACTTCCCTGTTTCAGACTACTCTCCAGTTGAAACCATTCCGTTCTCTCTCTTCCCACCTTTACACAGCTTTTGCTTCCCTCGTACATTGCTTTCACTCTTGCCACTGTCTCCTTGTTCACTGCTTTTGCTCTCATTGCTTCCCATACCTTGTTTCTATTAATACTATCATATGCTTTATATATCCAAGAAGGTCATCACCAGATCTTTCCCATATTCATAATGGTGTTCTTTTAGCTGTCTTACTGCAAAGATGAGGTCAACTGTTGACCTTCCTGGCCTGAATCCATACTGTTCTTCCCTCAGCCCATCTTCAACTTCCGTCCGAATTCTTCTCTCCAGTACCTTCTCAAATATTTTGGCGCAGTGGCACATGAGTGTAATTCCCCTGTAGTACTTGCATTCCTTCCTTGTGAGTTAGCCGAGGTCGTTGCGGCATGACTGTTGGCAGTCGCTCACATCCGGGAGGCGAGGAGGTTCGAATCCCCCCGCCGGCAACCTTGAAGATGGTCTTCTGTAGTTTCCCATCTTCTTTCCAGGCAAATGCCGGGGTTGGTCCCTAACTATAGGCCACAGCCGCTACCTTCCAACTCCTCGACCCTCCCTTCCAACTTTCCTCCCCAACGGTACTTGTAGCTCACCCATTGGGTGTCCGTCTCGAAGCAGCTACAAAACTGACGAGCCGAACATGTCCTCGGACACTCCCGGCACTAAAAGCCATACGCTAAAAAAAAAAAAACCTTCCTTCTTCCCTTTTTAAATATGGGTATTATTATCCCTCTTTTCCAGTCCTCTGGTATTTTCTTCTCCCTCCATATCACTTTCATTACTCGAAAGAGCCACTGTGTTCCTATCACCCCTGCTGCTCTCACCATCTCCACACTCACTTCGTCTATTCCCGGTGCCTTTCCCCTTTCATCTTCTTTAATGCTTCCTCCACTTCTTTCCATGTCAATTCCTTCTCTGAAATGTCTTGGTCACTTTCTTCCTCCACAATGTCCACTACGCTGGTTTTAGTTGTATTAGGAGTTCCTTGAAGTATTCTCTCCAGATAACCTTTACTTCTTCCATATTTTCGACCTCCTTTCCATTCCTGTCCACCATTCTGACATTTTCCCCTGTATCTCTTCTCTTTGCCTTTATCATTCCATACAACACTTTCTTACTGCCATCACAGTCCTCCTCCATCATTTCTGTCCATTTCTCCAGCCATTTCTTTTTCTCTTCCTTCACTACTTCTCCTGCTTCTTTCTTCCGCTCTTGGTATTCTTCCCTTGTTCTGTCCGTCCTCTGTTGGAACCATTTCCTGAATGCTTCACTTTTCTTTTTCACTGCTTCCTTAGTTCTGGGGTTCCACCATGGTGTTTCCTTCCACCTTTTCTTTCCACTAGTTCTGCCACACACGACTTCCGCTGCTTCTACCAACACGTCCTTGAACCTATTCCATTCTTCTTCACCTGTTTTCGGATCATCCTTCGGTAATTTGTTCCTCACTAATATCTGGAACTTCTCCTTATTTCCATCCTCTTTCAGCTTCCATGTCCTTATTCTTCTTTCTTGGTTCTCAGTTCTCCTCTTTTCCTTCAGTCCTCTCACCTTGGCGACCAGCAGACGGTGGTCACTGTCCAGGGCATCTGAAGGTATTACCCTTATATCCGTGATACTCTTCTTTGTCTCCTTCCCGCATAGAATGTAGTCCACCACTGATTTCCTAGTCAAATCCCTGCTGTACCAAGTAATTTTATGGCTCTCTCTCTTCTTGTACCATGTGTTTCCAACCATTAGCCCATCCAACAATCTCTCTCCTTCCTTATTCCTGCTTCCCCATCCTTCACCACCAATCACTTCCTCAAAACCTCATCTATCAGTTCCGACATGGGCATTTAGGTCTCCCATGACTATCAGGTCTCTCCCCACTAACTGCTTCTGCAACTCCTCTTCAAACTCGTCCTTCTCGCCTTCTGTGCATCCCACCTGTGGTGCATAGACTTGCAGAATGTCCACGTTTCTACCTTTCACAGTGATTCTGGCTCTAATTATTCTATCACTTACCCTCTTTACTTCCTCCCTCAGCCCTTCTCTCACCACCATTCCCACTCCATTTCTCTTCCCCTCCTCATTTCCTATCCAGTATAGCTGCAAGCCATTTCTCAGTTCTTTTCTTCCTTCCCCTCTCCATCTGGTCTCTGCCAGTCCGAGTACGTCCAGTTTTCTCCTCTCCATCATATCCACAATCTCCTCCACTCTTCCCGTCAATGTAGTTATATTCAAAGTTCCAATTCGTAGTCCATTTCCATAGCCAGGTCTGTTTCCTTTAGATCTGCCCTTTCTGAGGCCCGTTCCCGTTTTAAAAGCAGTTTCATATCAACTACTGGCTTGCTAGGCCTAACGTAGCTTCACCATAACCCTGGCAAGGGGCCTGTTTTTGGTCCGCGAGAGGTATTTTATTTCCCTCAAACCCTCCGGACAAGTCCGGCGAGCCCCCCTATCCACCACCTGGGACGCGCCCGATAGAGGAACAGGCAAACCCCCACGGTATATAGTTGTTAATTTAATTTAGTGTATTTATTTTATATTCATGATTTTGTATATTTGTGTGCATTCTGACTTTGTCCATTGCAATTCTTAATTGCCTAAAGACAATAAAATTATTCTATTCCATTCTATTCCAAATTGCTAAGATCTTCCACAAGGACCGATTTTGGTTATTGTCGTAAAAATTAGTTAACTGTACCCACTTCTACACCCCTGGTTCGATGACATTTTGTGTACTAGATAAAAGTATACATTGGCGTACATTCCAGTCCACTGGGACTCTCGTCAACATGAAATATTAAACTAACCAGGCAAATCAGCAATAACTGAACATAAACAGACCACAACAACTGTTACTCATATTATGCACAACTGGTCCAGAGTCTGTTTGAAAGCTCATACTGCTGACAAATATGGCGGCAATTCAAGCCTAATCATCAAACAAACGAACACGTCATCCATGACGTCATCGACTACACTAAAAATTCCCCTAGACTCGTACGTATCGTGGTAGATACTTTAACCCCCGACTCTTTGAATGCAATAAGGAGAAACAAAATCCATGTAGTTTCTTCCTGTTCCCAAAAGTGAAAGAAACTATCAGCAGTCGTCGCTTCAAGTCTCCAGAAGGAGTTGTGTATCTGAACAGCTTCCTAAAAGAAACCTAACATGAAGCCTTCACCAAGTGTTTCAGAGGATGCGGCAGAGCATAGAACATTAGGCAGAGTACTTCGAAAAGATGTTAAGGTAAGAATTTCAAAAGAAGTAATAAAAAAGATACCATTCTTGAAACTCTCATAGAGGTTTTACTTTTATTTGGCAACAAACTACAGTATTATGAATTACTGTCACAAATATAGACATATATCAACCATTTAAAGTCCTTTATCAACAGAATTTCCTTTCTCTATTGATAATATGGGAATCTAGTGATTAATTACCAGCCTACTACCCTGTGATTTTCAGCAGATACAAGTTGGAAAAGGAAGATTGTAGTTTTACGTGACCGTGAATCTTGTGAATGTGAGCCACGGGGAAAGATACAAGTTGACAACACTGCCTACATCACTAATATACTACCAGCTCCAGTTAGACACATACCTTCTGATGCCAAAGTGAATGCCTTTCTGAATAAATGTCTCAAGGCTTCTTCTGTATCACCAGGTTTTGGAGAATAAACTTCAGGTCCCAAAACAGACAAAAGCAAGGCACCACAATCTGCAGTAACTTTTTGTACCAAACTCGTTTTACCGCAACCAGAGGGGCCAACCAATAGAACCTACAAAAA
Source organism: Meconema thalassinum (assembly GCA_946902985.2). NCBI lineage: Eukaryota > Metazoa > Arthropoda > Insecta > Orthoptera > Tettigoniidae > Meconema > Meconema thalassinum. The sequence continues at coordinate 242,672,125 of OX336389.2, read as the reverse complement.
TAACAGTTAAAAAAAATAGTGAATAGATATTGTGCAAATCAGTGTGAAGCCTCTTGGCCACCAAATGTTGCCTTTCTTTCAAGACGTCTCACATATTTTTTATAGGATTCAAAACAGTGACTTTGATAACCTGTTTAAAAAGCTGCCTTTAGCCTTCGACAATAAACAATATCATTACTCTGTAAGACTAGGGTTATGTACAATACAGCCCTGCTAACTCAGGTGAGGGATGCTGTCTTTAACTCTATGCAGTGAGCAATATTGTCACACTGCAAGACTGAGGTTATGTAGATGACAGCCATGCTGGTTCAGAATAGTAGAGGCTGCCTTTGGACCAGAATTCTACACGAGCCAGCACCTGGAACCTACACCCAAGCGCCTAACATAAAAGTCGACAGGCAACCCCTTCAGAATATTGAATGCTTCCCGCACCTAGGAAGCCAATATTGATGTAGAAGTCTATCACTAGAATGCTATTAATACCTGAAGGCACAAACCTGTGCGAATCTGCGAGCGAAGAGGGGAAAGAAGGAGAACGATGGTAGTGGAGGGGTCACCAGGGCTCCCATCCACTCACTCGTCCAAAAATAGTGAAATAGTGAGTGTTTTTCTTTCAAAAAAGTGAAAAAAAGGTGAGTTTATGCATGAAAAAGTGAGTAAATAGTGAGTAAATTCATAGCATTATTCGCATTTATTGCCGTATATCTGGTTCATTTTGATCTTTTGTTGATATCTGTAGGCGCAATTAGGGAGGGGGGGGGGGGGCTTGGGTGGCTAAGCCTCCCCAAAATCAACCATAGCCCCCCAAAAATGTGACAAAACTCTTTTGAAATAGACAAAATTTTTAGGAATGTGTATCTGAAAAACAAATTAGCCCCCCCAAAAATGTCAACCAAATTGTACCTATGTTAATATCTCAGAGTAATGTTCGTGATTTTTCATGTACTGTAGTTAGAGAGGACACTTTGAAATAATGGATTGTAAAATCAATGCAACACTCAAGAAATTTAAATCATAAAACAAAAATATAAATCAGGAATACAAAACAATGTGTATGTTATAATGGACTCTTTACTAGGAAAAAAAAAACTAAAACAAATAATACTGCCATACTGGCACATAAGAATAAAAATAGATATCAAGTCTTAAGATAAAACAATGTTTATGCCATAATGCACACCTTACTAGAAAAAAAACATATAATAAATAATAACCCCTGGCACTACAGCCTGTGAAGGGCCTAGGCCTACCAAGCGACCGCTGCCCAGCCATTTGGCCTACAGATATTGGGGTGACACACGATCAGCGCATCGGATCCGCTCAGCCATTTATCTTAGTTTTCGTGATTGGGGCGCTGTCTCACTGTCAGACAGCTACTCAATTTTCCTCACGAGGCTGAGTGCACCCCGTTCCAGCCCTCACATCAGTTTCTAAAATCCCTGACGGAGCCGGGTGAGAGGCAGGCGCGCTACCCCAACACTACGGGGCCGGCCCAGGAAAAAAAAACACTGTAAAACAAATAATATTGTCGTACTGCTACATAAAAGGAAAAGTAGATATCATCAGCCTTAAGATAAAATTCACAAGTTGTCATCAGTCTTAAAAATAAATTCAAGTGTCGGGGTCATATGGATAGTCGCTGTTTTCATCGCGCCGTCGTTTCCCGACTTTCTTCCTTAGTGGCTCCGACTGCTTTTTGCGGAGATCTTCGGCCAGGGATCGCATGCTGCGGGCCCCTTCTAGCATACCTTGGCAATTTTTGCACTTTTTCAGATCACCCTTTACCAAAGCAGCTTTTAGCTTTTGGTTGGCCTCATCAATTAGGTCATCAGAAGCTTATCTCTCCTCTTCTTCCGCTTCTATTGCCTTCCTGAACTCTTCCTGTAATTTTCCTATCTCCTTTCTTTAACTTTAGTTTTTTTCCTGCTCTTCTTGCTTGCACCGAATATCCTCCGCCTCTTTCTTTCTTCTTTGCTCTTCCTCTGCGCTTAGCCTCTAAATAGTTTTCATATTTGCTGTGAGCGCCAGCAGCCGCTTTCAGAAGAGCCTTTGTGATGGGAACCGCTTCAGCCCGCCCACCGAACTCCTTCATACCGTCACGAATGTTCAATCGAGCATTCAGGGTGCGCTCTTCCATTGCGGCTCTATCTGCCGGAAGTTGATTTCTTGATTCCGAAAGTCCACGTTCCACATCTGAGCTTCTATGAGCTGCTGGTAGGATGGCTTTCACGACTTTGCTCACAAGCGTATATTTTGCCTGCCCAGTAAAGTCGAAAATGTCAAAAATGTTATGGCAAAAATGCTCAATCCTTGGACTTTCCTTAAAACGTGGGAGATTTTCTGGCTGCAACAGCTTCCATTCACTGCGAAGCTTCTCTTCGTACACATTTTTGAAAGTCAGCTGCAACATTTTGTAAACAAAGACAATGCTCATCAGACACTTACTTTCTTTGATGGCCTGACGCTGCAAGCATTTCAAGTGCTTGACATCCTTTCCAGTATTAAGGATGGACTTGTTAAGCAAGTGCTTTGCCACCTCTTGATGAAACTTCAATACTTGCAGTTCACTACAGCTCCAATCGATCAGGAGACGTTCAGCACTCTTCCCAGTCAACATTTTTCAATTCCATAAAATTTTTGCCATCCATGATGAAAGATTCTTTCAAAAATTCAATGGTACTCTTCAATGCTTCTGCCTTGCAGAACCTACTTAAGAGCAATATGAACAAATTTGACACTTCTTCATACGGAACATGTATCATAGATTGCTGTAATTAAAATACTTTTGAAAATCTTTCAAAAAGACTTGCACCATATACTACAAACGCAATCTGAGTGGGGCAAGTATCATCTTTTAGAGCACTAGCAATAGCCTGATAACATTTTGATTGCAGGAATTTTTCAGCATCCTTTCCCTTTTTAAGTGGCAGACGGGGTCGGTATGTCATTCTAAAACCGACGGAAAATTCGTCAGTGTAAGGCCAACTATTGACTAACCTTTGATAAATTGTGAAATACTAGAATATACGGCGACGCCACGCTCCTTGCCATCACAACACTTTTGTTAAAATTTCCGTCGATCGCTGCACGGCTCCGGCTGTGGTATTGCACCATGGAAGCTTTTTATGCTTTCTGGCCGCCTGGCTCGCTGCCGGCAGCGCACTCAGGCACCGGTGGCAGAAAAACGAACTACCCATTCATGGGTATATTTTGTGTCATTTCTAGCAATCTGATTGTGCACGAGACCATTTTATCATTTTAAATGATCTTGTCGACTTCGTCGTTACGCTGGGGTCTGGCGTTACGTTATGGTGACGGACTAAATGTACCCAGATGCACTGAGGTGTGTGACGTCATAGTACCGCTTGGTGCATGTGTGCCCCGACAATCTCTACTTCGTTAGTATAAGACAAAAATCCCCGATTCTTGGATATCACGGGTAATCTCGAGAACAACTAGATGGATTTTGATGCGGTTTTCACCATTTTGTAAAGAATATCTCGAGGAAAGATTCTGTAGAAAATAATTTATATATGATCAAAGGAAGCCAAGCAGTAAGGATTTCAGTGGAAAAGTCGAAAACAAACTTGGCGTCCGTGCGCTTCTTAAGCTTACGCTGGGCAAACCATTAAAAATATCAATATACTATGAGCGTAAGAATTGGTCAGCATGAAAAGTTCTACAAAAACGTCCGGGAGAGCATATTCCTATCTTCAATACATCGCCCACTATAAGTGTTTTTAGACTGGATGGAAGGGGGAAGTCCCCGCGAATTTGAAACAAGATAAGCAAGATAAGTATTATGCAGATAATTTTCTAACATGTCAAGAGTCTTTGGCTTCGAGCGAAGCGAGAAGCCTCCATCCAGCCTTTCTAGCATTTTTCAGCATTTGTAGCATTCAAAATGATACAAAGTCTAGTCTTTCAGACTGACTGTCACTTTTTTAACGCAGAATGTGACCAGTTTTGTTAAAAAAGTGAGAATAGTGAGTAATTTCATCAAATAGTGAGAAAAGTGAGGCTGCTTCGAAAATAGTGAATAATAGTGAGAAAAGTGAGTCGCTGGTAGCCCTGGGGGTCACTGCTGCTATGCTCCTGGAAGAGTCTCTAACATGCAATACAGCTACAGTTGCAGTAGGAGCCGATGTGAACATTTCCGTACCAACGAGTGAAGTGAATGTTCCTCCCCAACAATCATGCTGCAGCAAATGGACTCGCCTGCATGCGGAATTCATTGCGTACGCATGTGCCATCAGGTAATGATTGCAGCCTCCTTGAAATGTTCTGGGATTGCATTTGGGAGGCTATGTAGACCTATGAGTTTTCAATAACAACATCTGTTGCTCTACTAGACTAGGCTACTTGTGGACAAATCCATTGTGGTACCAAGTCTATGCGATTGGATGTGAGATGTAGACAACATACAGGCGCCACATAAAAATACAGTACCGGTAAAGTAGGCCTACTTGAAAAACTCCATCCAAGATGCTTCATGAGCATATTGAAAATTACTTTGCAGGATAAATGCTCAAATATCAGCTTTCTGGAGAAAGTCAGTAGTATGAGCATAGAGGCGATACTAAGTTATCCTTTTCTATTTTCTGTATTTCCAGTGCTTAAGTGCACCAGATCACGTCCTGATCAATTAGATCAAATGCAGTTGGTCGAAACAGTTTGAAATAGCTCTCAAGGCCTTCGGGCTGACAGGCTATTAGCAAACGCACGCTTGAGAGGGTCAGGCCAGGCCAGCCCAACATCAACTCTGGTAGGTTGGATATATTGTTCGCCTGCCCAATCATCACATCCTAAAAAGAAGTAGGCTCTACGCTGAATTAAGTGAGGGTCGCCACCATATTGGCCAGAGAAAGAGCTATAAACACTGTATCAAAGCTACCCTGAAGAAATGTACCATCAATGCTGTCTGTTAGGTAGTCAGCCTGGGGGCTGGTTGGATCCTCAAAAAGTCTCAGAAATGGTGTTGACTCATAACCCAACAACTGAGTCATTTTCATATTCACACAGGCTATAATAAAATAAATACTGATTTAGTGATATAATTGTAAAATATGGTAATTTTGCCATATATTCAAGATTTCTACGCAGTCCCAGAGATGAACGCTTCACAGTAATAACATTCCTCACAGGAGAGATTGGTAGGCCTAATCTAAGGTTAAGAAATACCGTACCCCTCAAAAAAACAATTACCAAATTAAAAGAATGGAACTCGTGTAGTATACATTGCCCGGCGCCATTAAAATCCGAAAAATTTTCTATAGAAATGGCCAATGTCACTAACATACAGGAGTTGAATATTTTATTGCTAGAGAGTGTTACTGTATTTTTTCAGAGTGCCAACATTATTGTTTCCAGACCAATATTTTCATCCAGACCAATGGTTTTCGTCCAGGCCAATAAAGGTTAGGTAGCGCGGGGGCAGCGTTAGGCTAATATAAACATATAAACACCCCTGGTTTTTGTCACGCACAGTGGGGGTAGTCACGCATCAATAATCTTTATCCAGGCCAATGGTTTTGCCTCGTAGTACAATCAGTAAGTTGGCAGCATTACGTAATCAAACATGGCAACGTGCTCTTTGATAAGTTTATTATTTGAAAATTAATGTTGACAATTTCCTTATTTTGGAAGTGTTTATGCGGTGTTTATTAATGGCAATTGGCTTAAATAATGTGGCAGAGTAATTACAAACCATTTTCAGAGCGCTACTAAGTAAAATAACGCACTTTTGAAACAGGCAACATATACTACACGAGAGCCAAAAGGATATGTTTAGGCTGTAACCATTGTCAAAAACTGTTGGATTGGACAAAACAAAGGTTAGAATGGTTGGGTTGAGGTGTGGCCATGGCCGCAGTAAACTAGTGGGGCACCGTTGACAAAAAAAAGCGTGGAGTAGTACCATAAGCGTGGGATTGGCTATACTGCCTTTGACGATAATTCACGCGCATGATGGTGGACACAGCTGGACTTAACCTATTTAAGTCGTCATCAAATTTGGGACGGTGGGTGAGTTATAGACAGCGGAGGAGGAAACATCTATTACCACATCATCTCCAGATGTTTTCCCAACCATTTCCACGGGTATTTCGGCTAATTTTTGTCCTTTAGAAAAAGTTATGAAGGAGTGATACCTCATTCAGTGTTACTGCAGCTTTCTTCATCAGTGAACCCACCTGATGACAAAACTTCAAACCATTCTTTTTTTTTCTCGAATGGTTTGTTATGATTCTCTTCAATTCACCATATGGCCCATCCAAACCTCCAACAGCTCCCACAGCGGGAGAGCGCTGAATCTGACTAAATTTGTCCTTGCTCAAAATCTTCCTTAAAGTCAGCTTCGTTGCAGAAGAAATCTTGCCTACAGAACTACAGTGACCTCCACCAGCCAACACTAAATTGTGAACAAGAATGCAATTAACTCCCATAGTCATTGTTTCAGGGAGGTTTCTCAAGTCCAGAACACATGAGTCTGTAAAAACGAAATAATTTAAAATATTTTTAATAGTTTTAGATAAAATTTCATCATTCTTTCGCCACTTTCTAATAGAACTTGCTTCTTCTACAACAACAGATACACTTAGAGCTTTCACAGAAGACACTTTAGGGACAATTTGAATGTTTTCATACTGCAATGAACTGTACAAGTTCACAACTGGATAAGAAGGTAAGCCTTCAGAAGTTCTCTTGTTTCTATTAAAACTCATGACACTATCGTCAATTTGACAAAGTGTGGGATGTAAATCAGTCTTCCACACCAATTCGCACAGACACTTATTGTCGGAAGAAATCTCCACGAAGGCATAGTTCTTAAGATTTTGGGGTGGTAAACTTTTCTGCGACTTGGATGATAAATGTAGCTTTTGTAATGCGAATACTGACTCTTCAAGACGTTCGATTAACATTTTGGAACATGAACCACGACGTATACAATATATAAACAGAAAACCTAGAAGAATAAGAGCAAACTAACCCACAAGGGTCACTAAGTCACATTCTTTAGCAGATAACACTCACTAATAATATATTTAAAATAAACAAATTCAACACACTGCTAATAGCCAAGATTTCAATCGAATTTTCAGCAGCAGTCTAATATTGTAAATCGACTACTTAACCGACCAATTATATAACCGACAACGTTTGTTTACAGCCACAGACAACACACAAGGCTAGTAAACTACAGAGGTTGCCTCAATATGGAGCTCTTAGGCGAGGGGATCGCGGAGGGAAGGGAAAGGACGTGACGTCACACGTTTCCTCGTAGCGCGCGAGGCGCGAGATATGCAAGGAAAGTCAACTTTCCCACACATTATATTGTATGGATTGCAGTGGTTTAAACACGTGTTTTAAGCCCTTTTGTTTATAATCATGCCAGGCCAAAGATGTGCTGTGGCAGTTTGTCACAGTTATTATAAAGTTGGAAATGACGTGTCGTTTTTCACGATGCCTAAAGACGCATGCCTTCGCAATCAGTGGATTGCTGCATGTAAGCGAAAAGATCATTGCAACCCTCAAACAAGTAGGATATGTTCCCTCCACTTTAAGAGTGAAGACTTCGAATTAGACTACAGGGCCGAATTGCTTAATATAAAGCCAAGATTTCCAAGGAATCTAAAACTAAATGGTAAGTGAGCCTAGCTGGCCTACTCTTTTAAGTTTTGATGACCTACTAGGGTGATTTTAAAGCTGTTAATATTTTTGACATATTTCGTACATGGTATCAGGGGCGTATATACAATTTTTTTTTCGAGGGGGGGGGGGGGGTGACTATCGTGGAAAATTGTGAGTACTTAATGAATTTTCTATTATAGCCTATGGAGTATGAATGGAAAATATCTAAATGGGCTACTTTTTAATTTATTAAGCAGAAAGGTAAACTCTCATTTTCTTTTCCAAATTGATAATTATTTCTTAAAAGTAGACTACTGTGAAATACATTGTATGTTGTACCCAAGTTGGCTTTTTTCGGGGGGATCTGGAGCCCCCTCAGCCCCCCACCCCTTATATACGCCCATGCATGGTATTTTGATTTTGGACAAAATGGAAAATTTCGTGAGTAATCCTCTTTGCATTGGTAAAAATCTTTGCAAATATTCCAGAAAGCAGTCATCATTTCAATAAAATCCCTTCGACTTCTGTACCAAGATATGGCCCGTAGGCATAATACAAAGTACATTCTCACATAGGCTAAATCAAGATGTACTGGAAAACCTCTTTTCACAATTGCGAACCCGTGGTGGCTTACACGATCATCATTCTCCCCTTGACTGCATTTACAGACTGAGGATGATTATTTTAAGAAAAAAATCCAGTTGTTGTTCAAAAGCAAACAAACACTGCTGATCCATATTCAGATGAATATGTAGTTGCTAAAGCACTAAACATAGCTGGCATAGTGTCGGAATCAAGTAACGTGCTTCCAAAACCAACCTTAGGGAGCAATGTGCAACCAGAGTCCTTCATTGCCAATATCGTGGAACAAAGTGAGAAAGATGGCAAGGCTTATGTTGCTGGTTATGTAGCCCACAAGTTCCAAGATAAATATCCACAACTTGGGAACTTAATCTATGGAATGCCAACTCAACACGATTAAGCTTTACCAATATGGATTAAACACTTGTCATACGGTGGTATGACCGATCCCTCAGAAACATGGCTAAACCAGTTCCGGCACATTTCAGCAAAATTCGTCACATATCACGGAAAATACGGATTTCAACGAGGCAAGAACGTTCTAAGAACGACAAATTTTGTGTCGAGAGAAGTTCCTGACGTACCGTCTGGTGGGGGTGAGGCAGCTGTGATAACAATTTTCTTCATCAGATTGATACATTCCAATTCTATCTTGCATAAGAAGTGGTTATTGGAAATCACTAACACCCACGATACTACCACCGAGTCTAGGCGAATTTCCAAGAAATTCAAGAAGATCACAACATAAGTAAGTGGGCTACATTCAGTTATTTTATCACCCATTTACCAATAATTTCATGAGAATAAACTCTTCTTTGCGTCCTCAACAGCTGATGTTGACAGTTTCGTTACGTTCCCCACATGGCGCGTTTGGTATCTTGTGACGTCATCCGCCTTGTGAGCGCTGATTGGTGAGTGAAAATTGAGGCAACCTCTGTAGTTTATAAGCCTTGGACAACACATGCTGCAAACAACAAAGAATCGTATCTGACAGGGTAAAGGTAGGACACTCCGGTGCCTCTCACTCCCATTGGCTGATACGCTGTGACGCAGCTCGGATGTAGCAGGCGCTTACCAGCTGATATTTACAACGCATTCTTACGGGAAACAGAGTCATATTTGCTTCTATTTTCCGCTCGTGGTATTCAATCACAATAATGGCAATATGCGCGTTATAAGGAGAAAGGTATAAACAATATATTGCAGTGGTTTGTAATGCGAAATATACTTCATAAACACACAAAAAATAATACTTCAGATTAGCTACGGAACCGCACGTTAGTATCAGCTGAGCTAAAGAAGAGCCTCACAAAACACAATAGCAGACGTGCTAAGGATAGAAAAACGAAATATAGCAATAGATAGGCTACATAATCATGCTTTAGCGATCCTGCGGTGTAGTGAAGTGCGTTAAATTGCTCGCTACGACCGCGATGGGAAGCTGCAGGAAGTCGGGAGTTCAGAGGTTCAAATCCCGGCGCTGACAGCGACTTTCCACATTCTCTCCAGGCAAATGCCGAGATAGTAGCCTACCTTGTTTCAAGTTCCGGAGCACTTACCCCATTTCCGTCCCTAATAATTACGGTCACACACACATTACAACAGTCACCTTAAAAGCACGGATTACAAATTGAACACACAAGTACGGTACCTACACGGAGCTGATGATCAAGATGTCCCAGTCCCAACAACATACATTATTAATGTAGCATTGGTATGAAAATGATCAGTTTATAAACACTTACCTTTTATGCGACTGAAGTTTTAGATGACGAAGCGACCCAGAGTTTGTTCTTTTTTGCTGCATATTTCTCCAGTAATTTGATCTTGATATGACTATTCAGGTGACGGATTCTGATAAAAGTCCTTGTCCTCACGTATAAACGAATATCTTATCATTCAATTCCTAGTTGGTAAACCGAGAAGTTCATTCTTTAAATCCCTTTCGTAATCGTCTGGACGGAAGTGATTAGAGAACACTCGGGCATTATTGTTAAATGTAACAGCTCGTTTACAGCGAGAAACCCACACACGTCTGGACTCCTCGTTTTTTGGAAATCTGTGGTATATAGTACCTTGTACCCTATTCCCCCAAGCACAAGAAGCGCCAGATTTGCTCATTTTTATCGATATGTGAAAATACACAGCATTACAACACACGACTTTCCACAACACTAAACTATTCTTAAATTAAACTATTAATGAGACGTTATAAATAAAGATTTGCGGTTTAACCAACGATAGTAAAGTCAAATTATTTACACAACGATGTAAGCTATAGGGATTAAACGTGAAAAAGAAACGCTCAATTTTTCCGTCCGTGCTGGAGAAGCATTACCGATGCAACTGGTATTACCCATTTAAGATTTGATTGCCGCTGAGCATGGCTGCGCCAGTGTTTGTTGATTATTGTAGCAGGAGCCCCGCGGGGTAAAGAGGAGGATACAGTGATGACACAGTGCAGTTCGCACATAAGTCAAGCAGCATTGCGCGCGCTACCTGTCACAGCTCATGTCACCACGGACAGCTATTGGAGCTGAGTCATATCCTACAAGCGCAACTGTACCTGTCAAAGAAGCAGAGTGGCGTGTGACACAAGTAAACAGAGAATAGTTCCCATCTCGACCGCCGGCAATCAATTCATGAAAGGGTAATAGCAAGTTTTAATTTTCAGCTTCTGGCGAGCATGTTAGATGACTCAATATCAAGATAAGTAGACTATAACTCAGATGTTCACAATATTACAGGGACATTTTTATCGATCTAGCAATAAAGCGGAGACCGGGAAAATGCGTGCGTAGCCGGGTGACTCACAGTCGAGAGATTATATTAATGCAGCTGCTATATTGCTAGATAACATAATTAATTAATGTTATTGGTTGAACGTCCCTTTTAACTGCTGCTTTTAGAGACGCCAAGGTGCCGGAATTTTGCCTCTAAGAGGATCATTAACGTGCCAGTAAATCTGTTAACACGGCTCCATCATATTTGCGCACCCTCAAATGCCAGCTGACTGCACCAGGGTTCGATCCTGCAACCTTGGGCATAGCAGGCGAGAACGTTACCGCTGAGCCACGCAGCCAGCCTATATATTACTAGACCGATAAGAAAAACCCTGTAGTTTCGTAAGGGCGAGAGTCCTTTTGTAACTGTACCACAACTTCCTGCGAGGGTGTGCCTGATTCCCGAAAACGTTAAGAACTGAGAACTAAGATATTTAACCTATTTAAAAGATGTGCATTTGTATGATCTATGCATATTACAATGCCAAAGAATTTAAGTGTCCAATGCAATAAGCTTATTGATTATATAGCATTTTATTATATTCCTTATTTAAAACTACAGTACTTTTCAAGAAGTAGTAAATCAGTTGGGTGCAGCCCAAAATATAACTGTTGATTTATTTCAGGTGTTTGGACATCGTGGCCATTTAGCCCCGTGCACTTGGGTGTGTGTTAAATTTGTGTGGTAACATGGGTTATTGTGGGGTCTGTGTAGTTGTAAATCAGATGAGGATTGAGAAGAAGGCGACCGTGGCCTAAGGTAGGAACCATCCCGGCAGTGGCAACCCACGGAATACCACTTCCGGGCTGGCTGAGGTGGGAACCAGATTTGCCTCACGAGGCTGAGTGTACCCGGACAGCCACGAATACTAACCGCTACACTACGTGGTGGTTACACAGTATTCTGACTTGGGAGTCCGATAACCGTTTAGTTCTTGATTCAATGTTGTTTACCTCACTGATTAATTTTCAACATTACCGTACCATTTTGGAGTTCTATTTATTAGTTTTACGTGGCCGTGAATCTTGTGATTATGAGCCATGGGGCCTCCTATTTTACGTGGAATCCGATCCACAGGACATGGCATTTCACTTCGAAAATATCACATGCATTGACCGGATTATTTTATCAGTCTCCTGACAGGAGGGTAGCAAGTTAAATGGTACAGACTGTAGTGATAAGCTCTTTATAGGGAATTAGTTGACTGCAGAAGGGCATGCGAGGACCACCACATTCCTATTTATAATTAAAAGCGTCCCTTTTTGTTGCTAGAGACAGCTGAGAACTGCTCGTTATACATGGTCGCCACGAAAGTCCCCAACCGGTGACGTCACGCATCAGCCAATGCTCTGGCAAGCCGAAGCGCGGAGCCCGGAGTGGCTCCCCCTGCGTATTTGACGTAAATCAAGGTATCTAGAATCTAGAATTCTGGCTGGTAGTCTTGTTTACAAAATTCAATGTGACCAACAGAAACATAAGGGAGTTAACGTGTTTAACAGATTATTTAAATCGCCGAGGAGAAGATTCAGATTTCACTAATTTGATATTTCAATTTTGAAAACGTATATTTTCTTAAATTTGAAACTTTACTCTTAAAAAATAAGTTAACCCTTTCACGAATTGATTGCCGGCGGTAGAGATGGGAAGTATTCTTTATTTACTTGTGCCACACGTCAGCACAGAACAATATAGTGCACGTCAGCCTGTTTCGTTGACAGGCAGGGGCGCCGAATCCATGGTCGAGGTCTAGCGACCGCTAGACCTGACGAGGGGGTGGGTCTCCCGGTCCCCTTGGGGGGTGGGTTCCGTTGGGAGGTTACGGATAGAGGAGGAAAGGGAAGGAGATGGAAAAGAAGAAAGGAAAGAAGGGAGAGAGAAGAGAAGGGGAGAACTGTGCGAAATAAGCTGTAAAAACGTAATTATTGGGGTAGGGGTCCGGTTTAACAAGGGGGGGGGGTCCCACAGAACGAGAGGGGTGGGTGTCTGCTAGACCTGAAAAAAAAAGATTCGGCGCCACTGTTGACAGGTACAGTTGCGCGAGTAGGATATGACTCAGATCCAGTACCCTGGTCAAGCAAGGAGGATGTATCGGCATCGTTCCAACTGTCCGTGGTGACATGAGCTCCTGAGACGCTTATCTGACGCAATGATGCTTTACTTATGTGCGGACCTCATTCTGTCCTCCGCTGTACCGCGCGGGCCTCCTGCTACAATAATCAACAAACACTGGCGCAGCCATGCTCAGCGGCAATCAAATGTTAAATGGGTAATGCATGTAGTCAGCATAACAACGACTAAATTAGGAGCTTGGAGTCAACTGTTGTTTGGACCAAAAAATAATATGTTTATTGCAGCAAAAATTGCCATACAAATTAACATAAACACTAATCACAACAAAACTTGATTAATGATACCAAATAGCTTAATATTACCGTAAGCTATTTGATGATACATTTATCTTTCTGTACATGTCACGACACGGCCGACTGAATGAGAGCTGTGCTCTCCACAACTTGCCGGATATAGAAATTCAATTGCACATGGTTGCTATGTATGGGACACTTTTGTATTATCCTGTTATAATCAGTAAATAATAATAATAACTTTATTGCAGCCAAATGGCCATATATAAGATACATTGAGATGTGGTAAGCATCACACTGTTAACAATAGATTACGTGCATCTCCTCCTTCCCTCTAGGGTTGCCAGACGTTCTGTTTTACCCGGAACAATTCCGTTTTTTTTTTTCTTGTTTTGTTCCGCGTTCCGTTTTAATCTTCAACGGAACGCCAAATATTTCGTTTTTTGGTTAATTTGATAATATACTCAATTTCGCACCAATTTTCAAATGTCCCGCTTCAGAATTGATTGTAATATCTAGCTTGTACAGGTGCAAGTTTGAAGGAGAAAATGATTTCTATGTCTGTGTCAGATAGATGGGTACATGTTATAGATTTATAAGGGGCAACAAAATTAAGGAATATCTTAGTCCTAGTGAAGTTAATACTCAGCATTTTCCCCTCCAATGCTTTTACGGAGAGAGTTTCTTCTGTCATGAATATCAAATGGAGAGACGATAGAAACAATAGCTCCATTAGTTTGATAAAACAAGAATTGTTGTCATATTACAATTATGACGAAAATTGTAGTAAATTTTATCAGAAGGTAGGCTACTTACAAATAAGAAATCATTGCAAAGGGTCGTTCAAATGAAAAACATTTATAAGTTGCTGGTGTCATAGGCCCAGTGCTGGATTACCCATTAGGCCCGACTAGGCCCAGGCCTAGGGCCACCAATTATCTGCCCCCCCCCCCCCCCCCCACACACACAAAAAAAAAAGCTTGAGTCTGTTTTTCCGAACGTTGAAATTGCTTTTCGCATTTTCCTGACCCTCATGATAACGAATTGTTCTGCGGAGCGCTCGTTTTCAAAATTGAAACGGATCAAAAGTGCGCAAAGAAGTACGGTATCATGTCACAAGAACGATTAGACATGCTAAGTTTAATGTATATCGAGTCAGATGTTCTGCGGAAAATTGATTTTGATGACATTGTAGAAGAATTCATTGACCGAAAGAACAGAAAAAAATTGATTACATTTTACAGAAGTAAAATATAGTTTGATTTGTTAAATTGTTCATCTGAAATGTTTTCAAATAACGATGATCGTTTCAATTGAAAAGTATGTATATATGATTTAATAAAAAGTGTATTATTCATCTTGAGAAAAAAAAATCTTGTATATACTTTATTAAATGTACAGGTGCTAAAAAATAAAAATTATTCGAAAAAAAATGAAGGGGCCCCAAAAATCTGAGGGACTTGGGCCTCATTTTATCTTAATCCGGCACTGCAAACTACCTATATGATATGTCAGAAATATCTAGTTTTAATTTTGTGGGTATTTGATTATTTAATACATATGTGTATTATTTTTTACAACATTTACGGTAACAACCTTGATTAAAAAGAAACCATGTTTTGGAACGTGTGTTCCGTTTGCCCATTCTTGAAATCTGGCAACCCTACTTCCCCCTCACCCCTTCCCAATACCTTCACTTTCCTATTATTGCTGCGACAATGGTTTACCCACATTCTTTGGATTACAGTGTCGCCTGTAACACCCCGCTAACCCGCTGAGGTAGATACGGTACGGTACAGTTAGTTTGCATTGAAAGAAGTTTCTGGGATCTGTTGGGTGAGTAATATTTCCTTTAGGTTTCTAATGTGTATATGGATTACCACTATTCATAGTTCGTACCATGGCCAGTGAGCCGGCCGTTACCTTTGCCCTCCTGAGCAGATTCGCCACGCTGCCCTGGTTCATGTTGTTACTGTGTGATAGTTACCGGTATTGTTATTATTTATTATGGGGGAGAATGGATAATTTTGGGTATTGTCAATTGGGGAGTACCGGTAAGATGTTTGTTAATGGTTGGTTTTTAGATTATTATTTGTTTTAGTTGTGACTGCGAGAGATTGTTGTTCTAATGCTTGGATAATTGGAGTTGTAATGGAGGGCTGTGATTGGTCGATGCGGTTTAGTGGATTTATGGTTGTTTTAGCTGGGTGAATACTATTTAATTGGATTTATTGTAAGTTGAGGGGTCTAGAGTATGAGTGAGTGAATTTTTTGTGCTTTTATGTCTGTATTTTCGGATCTTTTAATCGGGTATTGGGCATGCAGTCCACTAGGTGTACCCTTCCATGAGTAATGGTCTGTGATTGGTCGTTGTCTTTGTTGGTGTTTAGGGACGTATTAATTGATAATACGTAATTTTATTAATGTTTTGTAGTTAATTTAGGGGTATGGACTGAGTGTGTGTTGTATTTATATTTGATTTTCTGTTTTTATATTAAATATTTTATTCAGATGTTGGTTGTGCCGTGCGCCCGGCTTTGGCTATGAACAACGAAGACATTGCACACACCCAAGTTCACCCGGCTAGTTTGTTTGTGGTGTAGACTGTTGATTTGTTTGATTTTTGGGTTTTATTTTAATTACGTATTAAATGATAAATGTTTATTGTTATCAGGCTTGCGGCCATTTGGCTGCCTGTTAATGGATTTTTTGCTTGTAGTATAGCCTAGTTCTTGTTGTTTAGATGTCAGGTTTCCTAGTATATTTTTAAAAGTGAGGATGAATTTAGGTTTACGTTTAATCCTGGTATGAGGGTCTGGTGCGTAATTTTCTAGATTTCTGGTTAGGGGATTTGTGCTGGTAGCTGCGTTGTCGTAAAATTTGCGTGTTAGCTTGGTCACCAAGTCTAAGATGTAGGGTACCGGTGCTTTTGTTGTTCTTTGTAGGTCTGTTGTGTGTGGGCGAAATTGAGATTTAATTCTTAATCTTAGCATCCAATTATGTATAGATTGTATTCTGCGTAGATTTGAGAGTGAAATAAAGCCTATAGCTGGATAGGCATAGGTGAGGATGGGTCTTATGAGAGCTGTGTACCTATGAATGACATTTTTGGTGTTTAGTTTGCTTTTGGTCGCCTCCGTAGCGTAGCGGTCAGCATGGTTAGCTGCCGCCCCGGAGGTCCTGGGTTCGATTCCCGGTTCTGCCACGAAATTTGAAAAGTGGTATGAGGACTGGAACGGGATCTACTCAGCCTCGGGTGGCCCAAATGAGTAGAGGGGGGGGGGGGGGGGTCGATTCCCACCTCAGCCATCCTCGATGTGGTTTTCCGTGGTTTCCCACTTCGTCTTCGGGCAAATGCCGGGATGGTTCCTACTGTAAGGCCCCCTGTTCGCTTTGCAGGTGAGGCCACCTGGGCGTAGTGCTGGTCACACACCCCAGTTGTATCCCTGACTCAGAGTCTCAAGCTCCAGGACACTGCCCTCAGTGGCGGTAGAGGTGGGATCCGTCGCTTAGTCCGTGGGAAAAGCCAACCCTGGAGGGTAAAACGATAGCGAAAAAAATAAATAGCGAAGCGTTTGCTTTTGATGTATATTAATGGATATAAAGTTGTAATCTGTGCCTTGGCCCGCTGTATAGTTGTCCTAACGTGTTTGTTCAGTAGTGCCGGTAGTCGTTTGTCTAGTTCAATTCGTAGATATTAAATTTGATTAGCATAGGTATTCTATGTTGGTGTTGTGAGTGTTGGAGGTTGCTGTGGGTGTCGGGGTTAGTATAGATCGCGATAAATTTCCGTACAAAATTCCCCTAAATCAAAATGGCGGCGTTGATGACGTCACGAAATACTCCTCTAGCAAGCTTACGGGAAAAGCCTGGGGAATAGGGGGTTTTGGGTGGGGGGAAAGAAACAGAAATTAGCATTTATAAGAAACGTTGAAAACGGGATGTGTATCGTGATCTTTCTCAAGTCAAGATCTCGATACCCATCCAAATTTTGCAATTTCAGCTCATTTTTCAAAAATCGCGATACACATGAAAATATCCGTATTTCAGGTCATTTTTGAAAAAACATGTATTGCGATCTTTACTTGACCTATAGGAGTTCTTGTAAACATGGCGATACACATCAAAATTTTGCCATTTCAGCTAATAATTTAAAAAACTCGCGATACACATCAAAGTTTTCGAATTTCAGCTCATATTTAAAAAAGATGTATGCGATCTTTACTTGACCTATATAGGTCTAGTAAAGAATGCGATACGCATCAAAATTTTGCCATATCAGCTAATTAAAAAATCACGATACACATGGAAATTTTCGAATTTAGCTTTGCCATTTCAGCTACGGTAATAGTTTAAAAAACTCGCGATACACATCAAAGTCTTCGAATTTCAGCACATATTTAAAAAAGATATATCGCGGTCTTTACTTGACCTATATAGGTCTAGTAAAGATGTCGATACACATAAAAATTTTGCCATTTCAGCTAATAAAATAAATCGCGATACACATGGAAATTTTCGAATTTCAACTCACATGTAAAAATGTTGTATCGCGATTTTGGCATTTCAGCTCATATTTAAAAATACCTGTATCGCGATCTTTACTTGACCTACATAGGTCAAGTAAAGATCGCGATGCACATCTCGTTTCCAACGTTTATTGTAAATTCTAATTTCTGTTTGTGTGTCCCACACCCAAAGCCACCTATTCCCCAGGCTTTTCCAGTAAGCTTGCTATAGGAGTATTTCAAGACGTCGTCAATAACGTCATCAACGCCGCCATTTTCATTTTGGGGAATTTTATACGGAAATGTATCGCAATCTATACTAGTCCACAAATCCCCTTGCTTCTCCTGGGGCTTATGCCCCAGACCCCCGTGATTGTATCGCAATCAGTAATTTTCGTCCAAACAGTAGTCTAACCAAGAAATGGCCAATATAGTAAATACTGTTCTACATACAAAACAAACCTAACATGGGGCCTACGCCCCAGACCCCCATGCTCGTAGCACAATCCGTAATTTTCGTCCAAACAGTAGTCTAACCAAGAAATGGCCAATATAGTAAATACTGTTCTACATAAAAAACAAACCTAACCTGTGGCTTATGCCCCAGACCCCCTTGCTTGTAGCACAATCAGTAATTTTCGTCCAAACAGTAGTCTAACCAAGAAATTGCCAGTATAGTGAATACTGTTCTACATACAAAACAAACCAAGACCTTTATCAACAACTTCAAAAAAGCAATCCCTCCCATGTGTACCCTCAACAAACCTGCCAAAAACCCAAGCATTCTTCATTTTCTTACCCCTATTGTAATTCCTTTTCCCAAAACAACTCTCATAAATTTCAACCACTAACCCCTCCCCCCAAAAAGAAGACCGCTCATGCACCCACGAAGAGCAAACTTCCCTAGCAAAACAAAACCAATCTACCACCGTCACTTTTGAAATTCCTAATTCATGAACAGCTAAATGTACAGGCATTCTCCTGCGAAAAAAATAAGCCAACAAAAGGATATTCCTAATTGATAAACGCGGCCGAGCAAAAAAGGAACCCTTCCGAATGGAATGCCACACATTGCACTTGCTGCACCGACACATTAGACAATCCAGACTTCTGCTAGCAACAACTTTCGTGGGCAACATCAGTCAGCAGCAACACGTTTCCTCCCATATAAACCTCTAGGGCCAGCTACAGCTTCAGCCATTACTAAATTCGAATTGCAAGATCTCACAATGTTCACTATTCAAATTCAAAAGCACAGTACGAATAATATCAAGAAATAAATGACTTACCCATTTCACTTCATACAGTACAACAGCCAACTTCATTACTTTTAAACTTCTTGCCAACACACTACCAAACACCAAAAAAACACAAACAGCATCAAAAAACCATACACATTACACCTTGACTTATTTCCACAACATGTGTTGCATGTTATTTCCGCAACCACTGTCCAGGTGGAAATCTCACGGAACACTAACCGGGAAAATATGGCGGACACTAGCCAGAATGTACAAAGACGTCGAACAAACGAGCATCAATATCAACATGTCATAGGTTACGTCACCGAGGACACTAAAATTCCACTAAATCTATTCGCAATCTATACTTGAGCCGTGGGTGTCTATGTCTCCATGTAAAGTAAATTGCTTTAGTTTTTGTTAGGTTTGTTTGGATCTTGTTCTGTACGAGCCAGGGTTCGAGTTGCGAGACGTGTTCCTAGAGATGGCACCTTGCTAGCTCAGGATCTCGTGACTTGACCATTAAGACCTTGTCATCTGCATATATGGCAGTGAAAGTTCTGCAATGTTTCGGGATATCATTAATATGTACTGTACTAAAAACAGGATCGGTCCCAAAATACTACTTCGGGGGACGCCTGCGTGTATGTTATAGATTGAGGAGTTGGTATTATAGATGTTTGTATAAAATTTACGGTTTTTTAAGTATTGGTTTATCAGTTTTATGTAAGTTGGTGGTAGGTTAAATTTAATTAATTTGTGTATTAGATGTGGGTGGGATACTCGGTCAAAAGCTTGTTTATAATCTAGGAACAGTGCTATTGTTCCTTGATTGTGATGGTGTCCGTCAATTATATATTCTGTTACTCTTAGAAGTCGTTGGGTGGTGGAGTGGTTGACTCTGATACCAAATTGTTCGTTAATTACTTGGTTGTTTTTACTAAAAATTATTCATTCGAAGAGCTTCGATAGCATGCTGAGTAGACTGATTGGTCTATAACTGCTCGGTATGTTTCTGTTTTTACCTGGCTTGGGGAAGCATACTATCTTGGCTACTTTCCATTGGTCTGGGAAGTTTTCGAACGTTAGCATTGCATTATAAAGTTCAGTTAGATGTTGAAGTGCTATGTAATTTAGATTTTTAATCATTATGTTATGTAATTCGTAATGCCCGGGAGCTTTATTATTATGTAGTTTTTTAATATGGTTATTTAATTCATTGATTGTTATTTGAGGGGAAGGGGTGTTATTTGGTGTGAGTAGGTAATTATTTACTGCTATTAGGGTGTTGTTATCGTGTATTTGGTCTACAAGGTGATGATTAGGTTTGAATTGTTCTTTTAGTGATGTGGCCAATAATTCTGCTTTCTCGTAATTAGAGGTGGCTTTTGTACCATCTGTTTTGTTTAGTGGGGGAATTTTATGGTTTTGTTTGGTGAAAAGTTTTGCAGTTATCCAAAGTGAGTTTATGTTATTATCGTTAGTATTAATATTATTAAGTTTAGTGTCCCAGGACTCGTTAGAATATTTAATTAAAGCCCTTTTAGTTAATGCGTGTAGTCTGTTATATTGTATTTTATGTTACATGGTCCTGGAGCGTTTGTATAGTTTATTTGCATTGTTTTTATCTTTAATAAGTTGTAGAATATTATGAAGTAGATTTGGGTAGAGGTTGTGAAGTAGGGATGTAGCTGGCTTTGGCAGCTGTTATCAGTGTTTTAGTGAACATATTTAAATTGTTCTCCAGAACTTTAGTGGTATTTATTTTAGGAACAATTGGTGGTGGTAGTAGTAGCTCAAGTTGATATTTATATTGATCCCTTGATATTTTCCTGGGGTTTATAAGTTTTTTGGTGTTCATGTTATGTATGTCGGCCCCAACATCTATCATTATTAAGATGGTCGTAGGAGAGTGGGTGTAGTACATTTATGTTTATGTTGAAAGGAATGTCCCTGACAAGAGCAATGTCAAGGACATCGCCATCAAGGACAGCGTTTCGCTTGGCATAATGTGTGGGTTCTGTTGGCGCAATTATTTAGTATTGATTGTGTTGTGTCTTAATAGGCGGTATCCGTTGTTGTTGTTTACTCTTCTGTTTCAGGTGTTGTGTTTGCAATTTAGATCGTCCGTGACCAAGGCATGGTCAAAATATAGGGCTGCATCTAAATTACAGTGTTGTATTGTTCTGTTTGAGGCGTTGTATGCTGATATAACTGTGAACTTGTTGTTGTTTATATCTAGGATAATGGCTGTTGCTTCCATGTTTACTAGTGGTTGTAGTGGTTCTTCGTAGTGAGAAATGTTATTTCATATAGCTATAAGTGTGCCTCCTCCATCTCCGTCTCTGTCAATTCGATAAATTATGTAATTTCTGAGTGTAAATCGTGCAGTAGGTTTGAATTTAGACTCTTGTATCAGTAGTATGTCTATATTGTTGTCTTTTAGGAATTTTTGTAGTTCTAGTCTCTTATAGCGGAAATAAACGCCGTCGGTGTTCCAAGTGCAGATTTTTATTCTCTTTATGTTCGACCCTAACTATTATGTGTCAGAAAACTGTGTCATAATGAGGCTCATTATAACATTATTTTTCATTATGAAACAGTTTCTCCCACCAATCAGAGCTCAAGAAACAGTTGTGTGACCAATTAGATAAGGATACCTTCGCGCATGCGCTCAAAATCCAACATGTCTATATAAATTACCGAAATTGCACCGTCCATATGTTCGCGTAAATAAACTGGTGAATATGAGACAAGAAATGGCACTGTACCTTAATATCCCCAAATTCAATTTCTACACAGCGCGTGGTTTTGAAACGATTTCGGTGACAGTTTTACTGAATACTGGAGCACAATCTGAACATATGGCATTGAAGCACACAGAGTGCATGCATAGGTTGTCCAGAGAGCTTGGAAAACAGAGATATACTACCCACCGCAGCACCCGATCACAACATTCTAGTGACTGAACAGATATTTATGAATATTTATGTTAAAACATATAATAAAGTTATAATTATCATCGAACATAAACAGTCGTATGCAACTCGCCTATAATGGTAATTAAGACACTCGTATGGAAATTATAAAACTCGCATACGCTCGTTTTATAAAAATACTCGTGTCTTAATTATAGCCATTATAGGCTCGTTGCATAATGTACTATTATATCCATAATCCCTTACTCATAGTATTTACCAGGTTTGATAGGTGATTGCTGAGTCGTGTTATTAATTTGTAAAGATTTTCTACGAGTTCTGCGAAGGTGTATTGAATATTGCGAAAAACTGCAATAATTGGAACGGGGATGTGATCTGGTATTTGAATTTTTGTGAAAAATATGTTTTCTATAGATGGGGATGGTTTGTTTTGGAATGTAAATCTGGGGTTTCTAGGTGTCGTTTGTTCTGGGTCTGGTTGTTGTTGTTGGTTACTTTGTGGTTTGGTTTGTGGCTGTTGTTGTTGCTCATTATGGCTGTGTTGTTGTGTTGGGTTCGATATTTGTGTTTTAGTGGCCTAGGTGTTCCTACGGGGGTTAGAATCATTTTCTTCGTCGTCTGAGACCTCTGTTTCAGTTTCAGTATATGGTTCTGGTGCCATTGAGCTAGGTGGTTTGTTGCTCTTTGTTGGAGTTCTAGGGGCTCTGCGCCTGGTCCGCGGTGTGCTCTGATGTGGAGTTGAGGGTTCGGTGTTCTCCACTGGGGGGAATTCTTCCTCATAATTTAGTACCTGGAATCTTTTTGAGTGGGAAGTGTGTATGATGAGACGTATCCTCTTTTGCGTGCTTCAACTAGGAATCTAGCTTGGTCGGCTGGAGTGTTAAGGGGAATGGGTGGTGCTTTTAATGATTCTATGGCTAATTGTCTCGTTTTGCGATTTTCATGTTTCTTTTTGAAGACTGGACATGTTCGTGAGGAAGCCAGATGTTTTCCAGTACAGAGTGCACAATATGGTTTGGAGTTTGGAGATTTGAGGCAGTCTTTGGAAAAGTGAGGGCCAGCGCATCTCTGGCATCTGGTGGGCAGGGCACAGTAGCCCTGGGTGTGGCCATATTGCTGACAATTGTGGCACTGCGGGAATTGTGTGTCTGAGGTGCTATGTCTGTAGTCTTCAATGTATACGGTTTGGTAAAGTATATAAGTGATTGTGTGCAGGTCCCTATTTTGTTCGTTGTCGTCATAGCTGACTAAAATAGCGGCATAAAGAAGTAGGATAATAACAATTGTGTCATGAAAATTAAGTCATTTATCATATTCTGATTGCCTGAAACTATGCTTCTGAATGAAATAATTGAATCTAGAGTTCCACTCCTTTGGGGCCTGCTTCAATCCGTACAGTGTTTTGTTCAGCTTGCAAACCAGAGGTGTAAGCTCAAATTCCTCTGGTTGAGTCATGTAGATTTCTTCCTTGATGCTGCCGTGAAGGAAAACGTTCTCCACATCAAGTTGTTGAGTAAGCAATCCATGATGATTATTTAATGACAACAATACTCTCACAGTCACTAGGCAGGCCACTGGTGCATATGTCTCAAAATAGTCTAAGCCCCATTTCTGTGAACAGCCTTTAATGACAAGGCGGGCTTTATACTTCTCAGCATTTCCAGATGCATCATGTTTGATTCGAAACACCCACCTGTTGTTGATTGCCTTCTTGCCAGGTGGCAACGTTGTCAGTGTCCAGGTTTTATTTTCCTGCAGTACATTCATCTTTTCTTGAACTGCTTTCCGCCATTCTGTAGCGTCAAGTCTTCCTTCAATGTCCTTGACAGATTCAGGAACATCATCTATTACTGCACCCATATCTAGTTCACTTAGGGTAACCTCATAATCATCCAGATACTGCGGTCTCTACCTCACATGAGTTCCACGCCTCCGTTCTTCTGTAGGTGAGTCATTGGCTTCTAGATCTTCCCCTGAATCTTGGCAATCTTCAGGAATTGGATCTTCCACGGAACCTTCTTCCTTTGAAATAGGCTTCTTATTAGTTTCATAGTGTGATGGATCAATAAAACATCTTCTTTTCACCTGGAGAACTCTCATCAAAAATACATCTTTCCATTCAATAATTTCTTGGGTGTCAGGACACCACAATCTATAACCATTATGACAGTACCCAACCAAGTAAAGTTTCCTCGAACGACTGTCAAATTTTCCTCCACTCAGTTGTTTGGAAGTATGAAGGTAAGCTGGTGAACCAAATACCCTGATTTTGATGACATCAGGTTTATGCCCATACCAGAGAGTTTCTGGAACCAACTAACCTAACCCCATGGCACTACAGCCCTTGAAGGGCTTAGGCCTACCAAGTGACCGCTGTCCAGCCAATTGGCCTGCAGATTTTGGGGTGACATGTGGTTAGCGCGTTGGGTCCCCTTGGTTTCCGTGACCGGGGCACTGTCTCACTGTCAGACAGCTACTCAATTGTCCTCACGAGGCTGAGTGCACCCCTTTCCAACCCTCACGCCAGTTTTAAAATCCCTGACGGAGCCGGGGATCGAACCCGGGGCCTCCGGGTGAGAGGCAGGCGCGCTACCCCAACACCACGGGGCCGGCGAGTTGCTGGAACACAGTCTGATAAGGCAATTAGTAGTGCTCCTGTTGATAAGGTACACTACTGCGCTTACTGCTTCAGTACAAAGATTCTTCTGTAGTCCTGAACTCAACAGCATACATCTTGCTTTGTCCAGGATAGTTCTGTTGATCCTTTCAGCTACACCATTTTGCTCAGGTGTGTACAGTGCCGGATTAAGACTCACAGTGGCCCTAGGCAATTGTTAAATTGAGGCCCCTTTTCCCCTTTTTTTTCAAACCCCCCCCCCGTCATAAATAAAAAAAGTCAATCATAACTTTGAAAGAGATTTTATTTACAAATTTACAGTGAATAATGAATACAATTTAGATCATATGTACATTTTCAGAAAAACTTTTTTTCTGCATTTTGTTTCGCAGAAAGTTTCAAGAACATCATCGAAGTTGATTTTCCTTAAAATGTCTGATTCTATGCAGAGAAGACTTAACATGTCCAGTCGTTCTTGTCGTATAGTAGCTCTTCGAGGGTCTTTAATTCGTTTCAACTGTGAAAAAGAACGCTCCGCAGTACAGTTCGTTCTCATTAAAGTTTAAAAAAATCGGAGAGCTATTTCTAAATTCGGAAATACCGTTTCTCTTGGCATAATATGTGGGTTCTGTTGGCGCAATTATTTAGTATTGATTGTGTTGTGTCTTAATAGGCGGTATCCGTTGTTGTTGTTTACTCTTCTGTTTCAGGTGTTGTGTTTGTAATTTAGATCGCCCGCGACTATGGCATGGGCAAAATATAGGGCTGCATCTAAATCACAGTGTTGTATTGTTGTGTTTGAGGCGTTGTATGCTGATATAATTGTGTACTTGTTGTTGTTGTTGTTTATATCTAGGATAATGGCTGTTGCTTCCATGTTTACTAGTGGTTGTAGTGGTTCTTCGTAGTGAGAAATGTTATTTCATATAGCTATAAGTGAGCCTCCTCCATCTCCGTCTCTGTCAATTCGATAAATTATGTAATTTCTGAGTGTAAATCGTGCAGTAGGTTTGAATTTAGACTCTTGTATCAGTAGTATGTCTATATTGTTGTCTTTTAGGAATGTTTGTAGTTCTAGTCTCTTATAGCGGAAATAAACGCCGTCGGTGTTCCAAGTGCACATTTTTATTCTTTTTATATCCATAATCCCTTACTCATAGTGTTTACCAGGTTTGATAGGTGATTCCTGAGTCGTGTTATTAATTTGTAAAGATTTTCTATGAGTTCTGCGAAGGTGTATTGAATATTGCGAAAAACTGCAATAATTGGAACGGGGATGTGATCTGGTATTTGAATTTTTGTGAAAAATAAGTTTTCTATAGATGGGGATGGTTTGTTTTGGAATGTAAATCTGGGGTTTCTAGGTGTCGTTTGTTCTGGGTGTGGTTGTTGTTGTTGGTTACTTTGTGGTTTGGTTTGTGGCTGTTGTTGTTGCTCATTATGACTGTGTTGTTGTGTTGGGTTCGATATTTGTGTTTTAGTGGCGTAGGTGTTCCTACGGGGGTTAGAATCATTTTCTTCGTCGTCTGAGACCTCTGTTTCTGTTTCAGTATATGGTTCTGGTGCCATTGAGCTAGGTGGTTTGTTGCTCTTTGTGCATATGTCTCAAAATAGTCAAAGCCCCGTTTCTGTGAACAGCCTATAATGACAAGGCAGGCTTTATACTTCTCAGCATTTCCAGATGCATCATGTTTGATTCGAAACACCCACCTGTTGTTGATTGCCTTCTTGCCAGGTGGCAACGTTGTCAGTGTCCAGGTTTTATTTTCCGCCATTATGTAGGGTCAAGTCTTCCTTCAATGTCCTTGACAGATTCAGGAACATCATCTAATACTGCACCCATATCTAGTTCACTTAGGGTAACTTCATAATCATCCAGATACTGCGGTCTCTTCCTTACATGAGTTCCACGCCTCCGTTCTTCTGTAGGTGAGTCATTGGCTTCAAGATCTTCCCCTGAATCGTGGAAATCTTCAGGAATTGGATCTTCCACGGAACCTTCTTCCTTTGAAATAGGCTTCTTATTATTTTCATAGTGTGATGGATCAATAAAACATCTTCTTTTCACCTGGAGAACTCTCATCAAAAATACATCTTTCCATTCAATAATTTCTTGGGTGTCAGGACACCACAATCTATAACCATTATGACAGTACCCAACCAAGTAAAGTTTCCTCGATCGACTGTCAAATTTTCCTCCACTCGGTTGTTTGGAAGTATGAAGGTAAGCTGGTGAACCAAATACCCTGATCTTGCTGACATCAGGTTTATGCCCATACCAGAGAGTTGCTGGAACACAGTCTGATAAGGCAATTAGTAGTGCTCCTGTTGATAAGGTACACTACTGCGCTTA
This sequence comes from Meconema thalassinum, assembly GCA_946902985.2. Taxonomy (NCBI): domain Eukaryota; kingdom Metazoa; phylum Arthropoda; class Insecta; order Orthoptera; family Tettigoniidae; genus Meconema; species Meconema thalassinum. The sequence goes on along the minus strand of OX336389.2, from coordinate 242,645,109 downwards.
CTGCTTCAGTACAAAGATTCTTCTGTAGTCCTGAACTCAACAGCAAACATCTTGCTTTGTCCAGGATAGTTCTGTTGAGCCTTTCAGCTACACCATTTTGCTCAGGTGTGTACAGTGCCAGATTAAGACTCACAGTGGCCCTAGGCAATTGTTAAATTGAGGCCCCTTTTCCCCCTTTTTTTTCAACCCTCCTGTCATAAATAAAAAAAGTCAATCATAACTTTGAAAGAGATTTTATTTACAAATTTACAGTGAATAATGAATACAATTTAGATCATATGTACATTTTCAGAAAAACTTTTTTTCTGCATTTTGTTTTGCAGAAATTTTCAATAACATCATCGAAGTTGATTTTCCTTAAAATGTCTGATTCTATGCAGAGAAGACTTAACATGTCCAGTCGTTCTGGTCGCATAGTAGCTCTTCGAGGGGTTTTAATTCGTTTCAACTGTGAAAAAGAACGTTCCGCAGTACAGTTCGTTCTCATTAAAGTTTAAAAAAATCGGAGAGCTATTTCTACATTCGGAAATACATTTGCCAATTGGTCTTTCATTAAAATCTCATACAACTGACTGAGATTTTTCAGCAGCGGAGTGGCTGTTGTTTATATGAGAATGAAAATGTTTCAGTTCAACTGAAATTTCTTCCAAATCTTTATCATAAAAGCCAACCGAATTGTTTACCGCTTCACAGAGTTCTTAATCACTTATTGAAAAATTATTCAAAAGTGCAAATTTCCTGGAAACGTCCATGTAAACTTTTGCCCTTTATCTTAAATTCGACGTTGTGTTTATCGATGATTTCGAGAAAACCTGTTATTCTGAAATTCTCACGAGGCGAAAATTCGACTTCAGGAGCGCCTCCGTCGTTCGGTTTTTTTTTCTACGCGACGATTTTTTAGAATACGATACATCAGGTAACAATTTCCTAGCTTTTTCGTCGAAAATATCGAACTTATCACGAAACTTGCCTAACATTCCGTCTAAAGTTTTATACAAGGCAGCACACGTTTGTAAGTCGATCTGGAGTAATGATTTACTTGTTGCACTCATAGAAGTCAAAATTGAATCCCACAAAATTAACATGAACCCGAATTCGAATTTTTGCATTCTGTTTGCGATGCACCCCGCTTCATGCCGAGTGTCATTTTATAACATCGCGCCAATAGTTTTTTCTTCAAGTAGTCCATTTCTGAACAGATCTGGCAAATCTTCATGTTTCCGTTTTTCCAGGTAAATTAGCACACTCTCCCGATGATTAAAATGCTACTCATGCTGCTGTAAATGAATCCCGACGTTCTTCCAATCATCATACCCTTCACGCCCAAGTCTGTTCGATTTTTCTGGCGGCAAAAAAAAAAAAAAAAAGCAATAGACTCACCCTGAAAATAATACAAAAAATATTATTATTATTATTATTATTATTATTTGAGAACAAAAATGAATTAAACGGGATTCAAGACATAAAACCCGTAACTGAAATGTTAACCCTTTTGGTCTGGAGATTAAAAAGTAGCATCGTACCTCTCCAAAAACAATCATTTTTTGATCATAAACATTTCGATCATTTATTGACTGTCAATGAATTTAATAAATTTACCTGATTTTTTTTATTTTAGTATTTTTTTGCGTCGTGTTTTAATTTTAATGAAAATGTTTATTGAAATGTTTATTCACTTTTGACTTTTTTCTATTTTGTTTGCGCTCGGTTGTTTTTTTTTTTTTTTGAATTTTTTGTATGATCGTATTTTTTGGATTAAGCAATTTATTTGTAATTTCAGTTACACAACTATGCAAAATGTTATTCGTTTTGGTAATAATAATAATAATAATAATAATAATATCGTATGGCCTTGGTGCCGGGTGCAAGCTTTGTAATTTGACACCCAGAGGGTAGCTTGCATGTCGAATTTCGTTGTTCCTTGAATCACTATGAAAGTGAAGGAGGTTAGATATCTAAGCTCTTTGAACACTATATCGCTTTCTAGTAGAGAAATGAGGAACTTGGTGTTGGCGGAAACTCCCGAGATTAAATTTGCCACTATGAACACGGCCTACTGAATTCAAAAGGGTTCTTTGACATGCCAACATCGTATGACATTCGTGTCGTATTTTTGCCGCCTTTTAAAAATCACTTAACTCGGCCAGGAGAAAGAAATATTCAATATTGTTGTTGCAAGATTTGATTTGCCACAAGTGATGTTAAATAAAAGCGTTTATAATTATGATAATTTAAAAAATATTGAAACGAATACGATTGACTAAATTTCCGAAAAAAGAAAACTGATCAACAAAATTAATCTAAATATGTGATCTTATTCTTGTCAAAAATTCTAAAGTTTTGGTTGCGTTTTAATATACTTTGCGTGATACGCTCGTTGCTGATAATTTGGACCAAGCTACCAGAAGTGCATATGGTGCTCAAAAATACCGCGTTGTTACACATAAGGGAGAACTTATTGAAGTCTGGAAACGAATAAAATTGAACTAGAATTCCAAAAATAAAAAATTAAAAAAGCCTAATTTACAATCGTTTTTTATAAAAATAGCATAACATTTCAAAAACTGCCAATGTATCATAAATACATGAAGGGCTCAATTGTTAATCAAAGCTTACCTTTCGCAGGTGAACAGTGCCTGGATTAAAACTCACAGTGGCCCTAGGCAATTGTTAAATTGAGGCCCCTTTTCCCCTTTTTTTTTAACCCCCCCCCCCCCCCCGTCATAAATAAAAAAAGTCAATCATAACTTTGAAAGAGATTTTATTTACAAATTTACAGTGAATAATGAATACAATTTAGATCATATGTACATTTTCAGGAAAACTTTTTTCTGCATTTTGTTTCGCAGAAAGTTTCAATAACATCATCGAAGTTGATTTTCCTTAAAATGTCTGATTCTATGCAGAGAAGACTTAACATGTCCAGTCGTTCTTGTCGCATAGTAGCTCTTCGAGGGGTTTTAATTCGTTTCAATTGTGAAAAAGAACGTTCCGCAGTACAGTTCGTTCTCAATAAAGTTTAAAAAAATCGGAGAGCTATTTCTAAATTCGGAAATACATTTGCCAATTGGTCTTTCATTGAAATCTCATACAACTGACTGAGATTTTTCAGCAGCGGAGTGTCTGTTGTTTATATAAGAATGAAAATGTTTCAGTTCAACTGAAATTTCTTCCAACCCTTTATCATAAAAGCCAACTGAATTATTTACCGCTTCACAGAGTTCTTAATCGCTCATTGAAAAATTATTCAAAAGTGCAAATTTCTTGGAAACGTCCATATAAACTTTTGCCCTTTATCTTAAATTCGACGTTGTTTTTATCGATGATTTCGAGAAAACCTGTTATTCTGAAATTCTCACGAGGCGAAAATTCGACTTCAGGAGCGCCTCCGTCGTTCGGTTGTTTTATTTCTACGCGACGATATTTTAGAATACGATGCATCAGGTAACAATTTCTTAGCTTTTTCGTCGAAAATATCGAACTTATCTCGAAACTTGCCTAACTTTTCGTCTAAAATTTTATACAAGGCAGCACACGTTTGTAAGTCGATCTGGAGTAATGATTTACTTGTTGCACGCATAGAAGTCAAAATTGTATCCCACAAAATTAACATGAACCCGAATTCGAACTTTTGCATTCTGCTTGCGACGCACCCCGCTTCATGCCGAGCGTCATTTTATAACATCGCGCCAATAGTTTTAGGTAGATTTCATTAGAAAATTTCGACATATCTTCGTGTTTCACACCCCCCAGACCCCAAAACAACCGTCAGTTCAAAAGTTTATATATAATTTATGTATATATATGTATATCAGTTTTTTGTGGATCCGATAACTGCCGTAATTTTGCACCTATCTCTTTGAATTTTCTACCGAATATGTATACCTATAAAATCTCGGCCGAGTTCGTTACTGGGCTAAATCGGTCGAAGGGGGTGAAAATGGGGAGCTTTTTTTCGAAAAAGTGAAATATTGCCATAACTCTCTTAATATGTGAAATATCGAATCCGTTCGAAGTTCATACTATGTGTCGGATAAAGCCCAAAAATTTATGTTTGAAGAGTTTTTTTATAGCACCAACCATTGACCAAAGGGGTGGGAAATAGTGGGTTTTTCGGGAAACATTAATCATATCTCTCTTAATAGGCACAATATCAAAACCGTACGAAATGGACAATATTCCCCTAATAATTACCTAAAACTTTTGTCCGAAAGAATTTTTGATATGACCCACCATTACGCCAAGGGATGAGAAAAATGATTTCGGAATTATAAGAAAATGCCAAGAGCTATCAGAGGTTGCCACGGCAACACTACAAAATTGATGAGGGATGAGCCATCAGACGTTGCCATGACAACGCACTTGCACGAGATCAGACTCAGATTTCCATCTGACTAAGTGTGAAGCGGCTTCGGTGACGTAACTGGTAGCATGCTGAACTTCTATGCCCAAAGTCGTGGGTTCAAAGCCGGCCGAAGTCGTCGGATTTTCTAAGAGCGCTAAACATCCCTCAGTATGCTATCCTTTGGAGGGGAAGTTCCAACGTTCGTTGCGAGTTGCTGGTTGCGGTGGCATCTAGTAGCCAAGTTCACAGCTAGGTGTCGTTGACGGTAGTATCTGGTAGCAACATTAGGAACTACTGCTTGAAATTGGCCGTCTGCAGTCCTTACCTGACTTACAGACTAATACAGTCATCACAATTCACACCGTTTATCAGACAGATTCTACACTCACCCAAAGTACACGGGGTTACATGACCGCGTTGTCGCAGCCCCTAAACTGAGGAACCAACCAAACTTTCTGCGGGAGATATAATTTTGCGTGAAGAAGTAACAGACAGTTACATAGTTACACATCAGTGTCGAAACCTTGCAAAAGGACAGTGTGACCACAAGTATAAAAATGGACCCCAAATGACAAGAAGGTTACCGTCCCCATAAGACAATTCAATGTTTGAAATATGCACAAAATGACGAAAAACAAAGTTAATTGTGCTCCAATTATAAAAACTTTCTCGCAATCAATGAGGTCTGATCCTTCTACGATCCTTCTGCCTATTTTCGCCTATCCCAAAGTTTGCCCGGTGAAATCTACCTCCGCCTTCCGGCGTGCCGAGAGGACTTTTTTTTCTTCAAGTAGTCCATTTCTGAACAGATCTGGCAAATTTTCATGTTTCCGTTTTTCAAATAAATTAGCATACTCTCCCGATGATTAATATGTTACTCATGCTGCTGTAAATGAATCCCGACGTCCTTCCAATCATCATACCCTTCACGCGCAAGTCTGTTCGATTTTTCTGGCGGCAAAAATAACTTGCAAAAAAAAAAGAAATAGACTCACCCTGAAAATAATACAAAAATTATTATTATTATTTGAGATCAAAAATGAATTAAACGGGATTCAAGATATAAAACCCGTAACTGAGATGTTAACCCTTTTGGTCTGGAGATTATAAAGTAGCAACGTACCTCTCCAAAAACGATGTATTTTCGATCATTTTTTGATCATAAAAATTTCGATCATTTATTGAATATCAATGAATTTAATAAATTTACAAGAAGTTTTTTATTTTTGTTTTTTTTTTGCGTCGTGTTTTAAGTTTAATGAAAATGTTTATTCACTTTTGACTTTTTTGCAATTTGATTGCGCACAGTTGTTGTTTTTTGATGTATTTTTTTGAATTTTTTGTATGATCGTATTTTTTGGACTAAACAATTTATTTGTAATTTCAGTTACACAAGTATGCAAAATGTGATTCGTTTTGGTAATAATAATAATAATAATAATAATAATAATAATAATAATATCGTATGGCCTTGGGGGCCGGGTGCAAGCTTTGTAATTTGACACCCAGAGGGTAGCTTGCATGTCGAATTTCGTTGTTCCTTGAATCACTGTGAAAGTCAAGGAGGTTAGATATCTAAGCTCCTTGAACACTATATCGCTTTCTAGTAGAGAATTGAGGAACTTTGTGTTGGCGGAAACTCCCGAGATTAATTTTGCCATTATGAACACGGCCTACTGAATTCAAATGGGTTCTTTGACATGCCAACATCGTATGACATTCGTGTCGTATTTTTGCCGCCTTTTAAAAATCACTTACCACGGCCAGGAGAAAGAAATATTCAATATTGTTGTTGCAAGATTTGATTTGCCACAAGTGAAGTTAAATAAAAGCGTTTATAATTATGATAATTTTAAAAATATTAAAACGAATACGATTGACTAAATTTCCGAAAAAAGAAAACTGATCAACAAAATTGATCTAAAAAATGTGATCTTATTCTTGTCAAAAATTCTAAAGTTTTGGTTGCGTTTTAATATACTTTGCGTGATACGCTCGCTGCTGATAATTTGGACCAAGCTACCCGAAGTGCATATGGTGCTCAAAAATACCGCGTTGTTACACATAAAGGAGAACATATTGAAGTCTGGAAACGAAAAATTGAACTAGAATTCCAAAAATAGAAAAATTAAGAAAAGCCTAATTTACAATCGTTTTTTTTAAATAAAAATAGCAAAACATTTCAAAAACTGCCAATGTATCATAAATAAAATACATGAAGGGCTCAATTGTTAATCAAAGCTTACCTTTCGCAGGTGAACAGCGCCGGATTTAAACTCACAGTGGCCCTAGGCAATTGTTAAATTGAGGCCCCTTTTCCCCTTTTTTTCAACCCCCCTGTCAAAATAAAAAAAAGTCAATCATAACTTTGAAAGAGATTTTGTTTCGCTGAAAGTTTCAATAACATCATCGAAGTTAATTTTCCTTAAAATGTCTGATTCTATGCAGAGAACACTTAACATGCCCAGTCGTTCTTGTCGCATAGTAGCTCTTCGAGGGGTTTTAATTCGTTTGAACTGTGAAAAAGAACGTTCCGCAGTACAGTTCGTTCTTATTAAAGTTTTAAAAAATCGGAGGGCTATTTCTAAATTAGGAAATACATTGGCCAATTGGCCTTTCATTAAAATCTCATAAAACTGACTGAGATTTTTCGGCAGCGGAGTGTCTGTTGTTTATATAAGAATGAAAATGTTTCAGTTCAACTGAAATTTCTTCCAAATCTTTATCATAAAAGCCAACCGAATTGTTTACCGCTTCACAGAGTTCTTAATCGCTCATTGAAAAATTATTCAAAAATGCAAATTTCTTAGAAACGACCATATAAACTTTTGCCCTTTATTTTAAATTCGACGTTGTGTTTATCGATGATTTCGAAAAACCCTGTTATTCTGAAATTCTCACGAGGCGAAAATTCGACTTCAGGAGCGCCTCCGTCGTTCGGCTGTTTTTGTTTATACGCGACAATTTTTTAGAATACGATACATCAGGTAATAATTTTTTAGCTTTTTCGTCAATAAGAACGAACTTATCACGAAACTTGCTTAACTTTTCGTCTAAAATTTTATACAAGGCAGCACACGTTTGTAAGTCGATCTGGAGTAATGATACTCTTGTTGCACGCTTAGAAGTCAAAATTGAATCCCACAAAATTAACATGAACCCGAATTCGAATTTTTGCATTCTGTTTGCGATGCACCCCGCTTCATGCCGAGTGTCATTTTATAACATCGCGCCAATAGTTTTTTTCTGCAAGTAGTCCATTTCTGAACAGATCTGGCAAATGTTCATGTTTCCGTTTTTCCAGGTAAATTAGCACACTCTCCCGATGATTAAAATGCTACTCATGCACCCGACGTTCTTCCAATCATCATACCCTTCTCGCGCAAGCCTGTTCGATTTTTCTGGCGGAAAAAATAACTTGTAAAAAAAAGCAATAGACTCACCCTGAAAATAATACAAAAATTATTATTATTATTTGAGATCAAAAGTGAATTAAACGGGATTCAAGACATAAAACCCGTAATTGAAATGTTAATCCTTTTGGACTGGAGATTAAGAAGTAGCATCGTGCCTCTCCAAAAACGATGTATTTTCGACCATTTTTTGATCATAAAAAGTTCGATCATTTATTGAATATCAATGAATTTAATAAATTTACCTGAATTTATTTACTTTAGTATTTTTTGCGTTGTGTTTTAAGTTTAATGAAAATGTTTATTCACTTTTGACTTTTTTGTAATTTTTTCCATTCAGTTGTTGTTTTTTGTATTTTTTGTGTATGATCGTATTTTTTGGACTAAACAATTTATTTGTAATGTCAGTTACACAACTATGCAAAATGTTATTCGTTTTGGTAATAATAATAATAATAATATCGTATGTCCTTGGGTACCGGGTGCAAACTTTGTAATATGACACCCAGAGGGTAGCTTGCATGTCGAATTTCGTTGATCCTTGAATCACTATGAAAGTCAAGGAGGTTGATATCTAAGCTCCTTGAACACTATATCGCTTTCTAGTAGAGAAATGAGGAACTTGGTGTTGGCGGAAACTCCCGATATTAATTTTGCCATTATGAACACGGCCTACTGAATTCAAATGGGTTCTTTGACGTGCCAACATCGTATGACATTCGTGTCGTATTTTTGCCGCCTTTTAAACATCACTTACCACGGCCAGGAGAAAGAAATATTCAATATTGTTGTTGCAAGATTTGATTTGCCACAAGTGAAGTTAAATAAAAGCGTTTATAATTATGATAATTTAAAAACTATTGAAACGAATACGATTGACTAAATTTCCGAAAAAAGAAAACTGATCAACAAAATTGATCTAAAAAATGTGATCTTATTCTTGTCAAAAATTCTAAAGTTTTGGTTGCGATTGAATATAATTTGCGTGATACGCTCGTTGCTGATAATTTGCACCAAGCTACCAGAAGTGCATATGGTGCTCAAAAATACCGCGTTGTTACACATAAGGGAGAACTTATTGAAGTCTGGAAACGAATAAAATTGAACTAGAATTTTAAAAATAGAAAAATTTAAAAAAAGCTTAATTTACAATCGTTTTTTATAAAAATAGCATAACATTTCAAAAACTGCCAATGTGTCATAAATACATGAAGGGCTCAATTGTTAATCAAAGCTTACCTTTCGCAGGAGAACAGTGCCGGATTCAAACTCACAGTGGCCCTAGGCAATTGTTAAATTGAGGCCCCTTTTCCCCCTTTTTTTTCAACCCCCCTGTCATAAGTAAATAACTTTGAAAGAGATTTTATTTACAAATTTACAGTGAATAATGAATACAATTTAGATCATATGTACATTTTCAGAAAAACTTTTTTTCTGTATTTTGTTACGCAGAAAGTATCAATAACATCATCGAAGTTGATTTTCCTTAAAATGTCTGATTCTATGGAGAGAAGGCTTAACATGTCCAGTCGTTCTTGTCGCATAGTAGCTCTTCAAGGGGTTTTAATTCGATTCAACTGTGAAAAAGAACGTTCCGCAGTACAGTTCGTTCTCATTAAAGTTTTAAAAAATCGGAGAGCTATTTCTACATTCGGAAATACATTTGCTAATTGATCTTTCATTAATATCTCATACAACTGACTGAGATTTTTCGGCAGCGGAGTGTCTGTTGTTTATATAAGAATGAAAATGTTTCAGTTCAACTGAAATTTCTTCCAAATCTTTATCATAAAAGCCAACCGAATTGTTTACCGCTTCACAGAGTTCTTAATCGCTCATTGAAAAATTATTCAAAAATGCAAATTTTTTGGAAACGACCATATAAACTTTTGCCCTTTATTTTAAATTCGACGTTGTGTTTACCGATCATTTCGAGAAAACCTGTTATTCTGAAATTCTCACGAGGCGAAAATTCGACTTCAGGAGCGCCTCCTTCGTTCGTTTTTTTTTCTACGCGACGATTTTTTAGAATACGGTACATCAGGTATCAATTTCTTAGCTTTTTCGTCGAAAATATCGAACTTATCACGAAACTTGCCTAACTTTTCGTCTCAAGTTTTATACAAGGCACAGTTTTCCACACATTTGTAAGTCGATCTGGAGTAATGATTTACTTGTTGCACGCATAGAAGTAAAAATTGAATCCCACAAAATTAACATGAACCCGAATTCGAATTTTTGCATTCTGTTTGCGATGCACCCCGCTTCATGCCGAGTGTCATTTTATAACATCGCGCCAATGGTTTTTTTTTCCTTCAAGTAATCAATTTCTGAACAGATCTGGCAAATTTTCATGTTTCCGTTTTTTCCAGGTAAATTAGCAAACTCTCCCGATGATTAAAATGCTACTCATGCTGCTGTAAATAAATCCCGACGTTCTTCCAATCATCATACCCTTCACGCGCAAGTCTGTTCGATTTTTCTGGTGGCAAGAATAACTTGCAAAAAAAAAAAAAAAAAAAAAATAGCAATAGACTCACCCTGAAAATAAAACAAAACAATATTATTAAATTTGAGATCAAACATGAATTAAACGGGATTCAAGATATAAAACCCGTAACTGAAATGTTATCCCTTTTGGTCTGGAGATTAAAAAGTAGTATCGTACCTCTCCAAAAACGATGTATTTTCGATAATTTTTTGATCATAAAAATTTCGATCATTTATTGAATATCCATGAATTTAATAAATTTACCTGATTTTTTTGTAGTATTTTTTTAGTTGTGTTTTAAGTTTAATGAAAATGTTTATTGAAATGTTTATTCACTTTTGACTTTTTTGTATTTTTTTTGCGCTCGGGTGTTGTTTTTTTTTTGTATTTTTTTTGTTGAATTTTTTGTATGATCGTATTTTTTTGGACTAAACAATTTATTTGTAATTTCAGTTACACAACTATGCAAAATGTTATTCGTTTTGGTAATAATAATAATAATAATATCGTATGGCCTTGGGTGCCGGGTGCAAGCTTTGTAATTTGACACCCAGAGAGTAGCTTGCATGTCGAATTTCGTTGTTCCTTGAATCACTATGAAAGTCAAGGAGGTTAGATATCTAAGCTCCTTGAACACTATATCGCTTTCTAGTAGAGAAATGAGGATCTTTGTGTTGACGGAAACTCCCGAGATTAATTTTGCCATTATGAACACGGCTTACTGAATTCAACACCGTATGACATTCGTGTCGTATTTTTGCCGCCTTTTAAAAATCACTTACCACGGCCAGGAGATAGAAATATTCAATATTGTTGTTGCAAGATTTGATTTGCCACAAGTGAAGTTAAATAAAAGCGTTTATAATTATGATAATTTAAAAAATATTGAAACGAATACGATTGACTAAATTTCCGAAAAAAGAAAACTGATCAACAAAATTGATCTAAAAATGTTATCTTATTCTTGTCAAAAATTCTAAAGTTTTGGTTGCGTTTTAATATACTTTGCGTGATACGCTCGTTGCTGATAAATTGGACCAAGCTACCAGAAGTGCATATGGTGCTCAAAAATACCGCCTTGTTACACATAAGGGAGAACTTATTGAAGTCTGGCCTCCGGCATCGCCGATATCTCTTGAGAGCGCGAAGAACCGGCAACCCAATAGTCACGCCACTCATCCAACAACCACATCGCGCCCCGGTGCCGACAAAACTGGGCATCTACAGTCTTTTGGCACTGCCTCCAGCCCGTAACTGAGAATGGCGTTGGGCGACAAACACGCAGTAACACGAGCCTCACCCACCAGCTCTAGCACCGACCCACGGTCCAAGTAGCAACCATTTGTTTTCACTTTCAACATCTCTATCACGCACATCTCACGCCGATATAACTTTTCATAACTCTTCAACTACTCATTCAAATCATCTGCAACTCCCCCCCCATTCACTTCATTATATCGCTACTCTTTTCATATCGCCAGCAATACTATTCTCTTTTTCCATTTCGCTCTTTCTTACTTCTCTTTCGTTCTCTCTCTCTATTCTATATCTGTCTCATCCTCATCTCAACCAACATCAATCATTATCCTCTTCCCACCAACATTGTTCATCTCCATAAAAAAAAAAAATCACCATCATGTTCATCTTCTCACACTTATTCTTCCCGTCTCTTTACTACCATACCACTTTCCTTCTCATCTCAGCAATCATCTTTCATTACCCCCCTTCTCATCGCCATCATTCCTTAAAAAAAAACTTATGATCTGGACGTAATTACACCTCCCCCCCCCCCCCCCCTCCTTTTCTTTTTCTCCACCAAACTTACTTCGTTACAAATTTACACAAATCTCAGAGCAATAGATGTTCCTTCGTCTACTTTGGCACTAGCAGCAGTTGTTTCCGTGTTTTCCGCGTTTTCTTTGTCTGGAAATTCCGACATTTCAAAATTATCCTTACACACAATGAAGCAGTCACCCTTCTCTCCCACATCCCCATTCCTGCACCTAACACTTCCTGCTCTACACAATACTTCGCCCCTCGCGCTCTTCTCCAAATCTCCCCACAATGCCTCCACTAAAAATCCCCACACACTTTCTTCCAAATCCAAAAACCACCCCCCCCCCCCCCCACCACCAAAATTCCCACCTCTCCCAAACACCTTAACCCCCTGGCCCGAAGAGACGGCGAAACCGTCTGAGGGGGCCCGCCGCCGCAGGGGCAATAGCCATGCGGCGGAATGAAACGACTGCCATATATATATATATTATTGAAGTCTGGAAACGAATAAAATTAAACAAGAATTCCAAAAATTGAAAAATTAAAATAAAACGTAATTTACAATCCTTTTTGATAAAAATAGCAAAACATTTCAAAAACTGCCAATGTATCATAAATACATGAAGGGCTCAATTGTTAATCAAAGCTTACCTTTCGCAGGTGAACAGTGCCGGATTAAAACTCACAGTGACCCTACGCAATTGTTAAATTGAGGCCCCTTTTCCCCTTTTTTTCAACCTCCCTGTCATAAATAAAAAAAAGTCAATCATAACTTTGAAAGAGATCTTGTTTCGCTGAAAGTTTCAATAACATCATCGAAGTTGATTTTCCTTAAAATGTCTGATTCTATGCAGAGAAGACTTAACATGTCCAGTCGTTCTTGTAGCATAGTAGCTCTTCGAGGGGTTTTAATTCGTTTCAACTGTGAAAAAGAACGTTCCGCAGTACAGTTCGTTCTCATTAAAGTTTTAAAAAATCGGAGAGCTATTTCTAAATTCGGAAATACATTTGCCAATTGGTCTTTCATTAAAATCTCAAACAACTGACTGAGATTTTTCGGCAGCGGAGGTGTCTGTTGTTGATATAAGAATGAGAATGTTTCAGTTCAACTGAAATTTCCTCCAAATCTTTATCATAAAAGCCAACCGAATTGTTTACCGCTTCACAGAGTTCTTAATCGCTCATTGAAAAATTATTCAAAAATGCAAATTTCTTGGAAACGACCATATAAACTTTTGCCCTTTATTTTAAATTCGACGTTGTGTTTATCGATGATTTCGAGAAAACCTGTTATTCTGAAATTCTCACGAGGCGAAAATTCGACTTCAGAAGCGCCTCCGTCGTTCGGTTGTTGTTTATTTCTTGCAAAAAAAAAAAAGAAAGCAATGGACTCAGCCTGGAAATAAAACAAAATCATATTATTATAATTTGAGAACAAAAATGAATTAAACGGGATTCAAGACATAAAACCCGTAATTGAAATGTTAATCCTTTTGGTCTGGAGATTAAGAAGTAGCATCGTGCCTCTCCAAAAACGATGTATTTTCGATCATTTTTTGATCATAAAAAGTTCGATCATTTATTGAATATCAATGAATTTAATAAATTTACCAGAATTTTGTTTATTTTAGTATTTTTTGCGTTGTGTTTTAAGTTCAATGAAAATGTTTATTCACTTTTGACTTTTTTGTAATTTTTTCCATTCAGTTGTTGTTTTTTGTATTTTTTGAATTTTGTGTATTATCGTATTTTTTGGACTAAACAATTTATTTGTAATGTCAGTTACACAACTAAGCAAAATGTTATTCGTTTTGCTAATAATAATAATAATAATAATATCGTATGGCCTTGAGTGCCGGGTGCAAGCTTTGTAATTTGACACCCAGAGGGTAGCTTGCATGTCGAATTTCGTTGTTCCTTGAATCACTATGAAAGTCAAGGAGGTTAGATATCTAAGCTCCTTGAACACTATATCGCTTTCTAGTAGAAACATGAGGAACTTGGTGTTGGCGGAAACTCCCGAGATTAATTTTGCCATTATGAACACGGCCTACTGAATTCAAATGGGTTCTTTGACATGCCAACATCATATGACATTCGTGTCGTATTTTTGCCGCCTTTTAAAAATCACTTACCACGGCCAGGAGAAGGAAATATTCAATATTGCTGTTGCAAGATTTGATTTGCCACAAGTGAAGTTAAATAAAAGCGTTTATAATTATGATAATTTAAAAAATATTGAAACGAATACGATTGACTAAATTTCCGAAAAAAGAAAACTGATCAACAAAATTGATCTAAAAAATGTGATCTTATTCTTGTCAAAAATTCTAAAGTTTTGGTTGCGTTTTAATATACTTTGCGCGATACGCTCGTTGCTGATAATTTGCACCAAGCTACCAGAAGTGCATATGGTGCTCAAAAATACCGCGTTGTTACACATAAGGTAGAACTTATTGAAGTCCGGAAACGAATAACATTGAACTAGAATTCCAAAAATAGAAAAATTTAAAAAGCCTAATTTACAATCGTTTTTTTTAAATAAAAATAGCATAACATTTCAAAAACTGCCAATGTATCATAAATACATGAAGGGCTCAATTGTTAATCAAAGCTTACCTTTCGCAGGCGAACAGTGCCGGATTAAAACTCACAGTGGCCCTAGGCAATTGTTAAATTGAGGCCCCTTTTCCCCTTTTTTTCAACCCCCCTGTCATAAATAAAATAAGTCAATCCTAACAAATCATTTACAAATTTACAGTGAATAATGAATACAATTTAGATCATATGTACATTTTCAGAAAAACTTTTTTCTGCATTTTGTTACGCAGAATGTATCAATAACATCATCGAAGTTGATTTTCCTTAAAATGTCTGATTCTATGTAGAGAAGACTTAACATGTCCAGTCGTTCTTGTCGCATAGTAGCTCTTCGAGGGGTTTTAATTCGATTCAACTGTGAAAAAGAACGTTCCGCAGTACAGTTCGTTCTCATTTAAGATTTAAAAAATCGGAGAGCTATTTCTAAATTCGGAAATACATTTGCCAATTGGTCTTTCATTAAAATCTCATACAACTGACTGAGATTTTTCGGCAGCGGAGTGTCTGTTGTTTATATAAGAATGAAAATGTTTCCGTTCAACTGAAATTTCTTCCAAATATTTATCATAAAAGCCAACCGAATTGTTTACCGCTTCACAGAGTTCTTAATCGCACATTGAAAAATTATTCAAAAGTGCAAATTTCTTGGAAACGTCTATATAAACTTTTGCCCTTTATCCTAAATTCGACGTTGTGTTTATCGATCATTTCGAGAAAACCTGTTATTCTGAAATTCTCACGAGGTGAAAATTCGACTTCAGGAGCGCCTCCTTCGTTCGGTTGTTTTTTTTCTACGCGACGATTTTTTAGAATACGATACATCAGGTATCAATTTCTTAGCTTTATCGTCGAAAATATCGAACTTATCACGAAACTTGCCTAACTTTTCGTCTAAATTTTTATACAAAGCAGCACACGTTTGTAAGTCGATGTGGAGTAATGATTTACTTGTTGCACGCATAGAAGTAAAAATTGAATCCCACAAAATTAACATAAACCCGAATTCGAATTTTTGCATTCTGTTTGCGATTCACCCCATTTCATGCCGAGTGTCATTTTATAACATCGCGCCAATAGTTTTTTCTTCAAGTAGTCCATTTCTGAACAGATCTGGCAAATCTTCATGTTTCCGTTTTTCCAGGTAAATTAGCACACTCTCCCGATGATTAAAATGCTACTCATGCTGCTGTAAATGAATCCCGACGTTCTTCCAATCATCATACTCTTCACGGGCAAGTCTGTTCGATTTTTCTTGCGGCAAAAATAACTTGCAAAAAAAATTCAATAGGCTCACCCTGAAAATAAAACAAAAACATATTATTATAATTTGAGATCAAAAATGAATTAAACGGGATTCAAGACATAAAACCCGTAACTGAAATGTTAACCCTTTTTGTCTGGAGATTAAAAAGTAGCATCGTACCTCTCCAAAAACGATGTATTTTCGATCATTTTTTGAGCATAAATATTTCGATCATCTATTGAATATCAATGAATTTAACCCATATATGCCCAACTTTTTTTTTCATCTCATATTTCTTTCATATTATCATGGATTAGTCCAAGGGTTCCCCTCATTGTGTAAAAGTTGTTAAAATACTTACTTTTTGTTCCTGTCTTGAGATTAATGGCGCCCCAAAAATGGGGCGGTGGGCATGGATGGGTGCAGGTAAATGTAAACAACCTTTGCTTGACTTTTGATTTTATTTTTTGAATGTAGTCAAGTGTTGCACAAGAAGGACAATAAAAATGCAATACAATATTATTCAGAACAAGAAACAATAAGAATAAGATATTTGAACCAAAATATACACGTTGAAAATGCAACTCAGGGAAAACTTCATCATCCTGATAGGATGTCTATAAGCAAAGACATTTTGTTCTAGCATGTCTACAGCACCCATGCAGGGGTTTACTCAGCAGCAGATGTTTATTACAAACACTCATGAGTGGAACTTCTCGAAACAAGTTGCGTGGCAACCGACATCACATTTCCTGCACTTCTTTGTAGTGTTTTTATGGCATTCTCCACATCCAACCTGCGATGGATTGGTTATAATTATATCACCAACGCCATCCAATCTCACTTCGTATTGCACATGCCTTTTCACAGGTTTCAAAAGTCTACCCATTGGTAGGCGGTTTGTGTATTTTCCAAGGTAGCATTGAACAATATAACGAATGAAGCCCAGAAAGTCATAAGAACCTCTAGCCATGCCCGCAGGGGTCATCCTGTACAACTGGAATGTATTGTTGACACTGCAGCTCAAGGGAAATAGTATAAGTTGCCAGTACCATTTCTTCATCTTATACCGGGTCTATAGGCAGAAACATTTAGGTCCAGCCTGTCTACACCCTCCATGTAAAGATTATACTGAGCAGCAATTGCTGTCTGCCTCACAGACAACCTTCTCTTTTCATTACCACTCCAAGGACTGCATGTACCCATTGGAAAAACACCTATCTTGTTAGATGCAAGAGTTACGACGTTATTGTCATTGAATCTCACAAGAGTTTTTCCTGATTCTACATCTGTAACTTGGTCATAACTTCCCCGTGGTAGATTTTTCACTGTAGCAGGCTCTTTGAGGGGAGCCTTTTCAATACGGTTGTTGCGAATCGTTCCAGTGCAGTCGTTGCCATCGCTAGCCAGTTTTGAAAGCAGAGGCAGGGAAGTAAAATAATTGTCTGTAAATATACTGTAGCCGGAACTCTGAGGCAGTTTACTCACCAAGTCTACAACCACTGAGCCCCCGACACCCAGTTCAGGATGTGTGTTACCTGTGCAGGCACCCTGATAAGGCTCAGCTTGAACAAGGTATCCTAATCTTTAACACATCGACCACACTTTGAAACCGAATCTTACAGGTTTTTTTTGAATGTGCTGTTTAGTTCCATGTCTTCCAAAGTATGGAACCATGGACGATGCTCAAATAGGCATCTTTAGGGAAGTACTGTAACTACTTCTCATTGAGAAGATCCCTAAGGAGGCGGCGCACATAGGCAAATTTGTCATTGGGATTCAAGGAGTTGTTATCTGCAAAGTGTAAATAGCTAAGTAATTCCTCAAATCTGTTCCTTGACATGGAATTTGCAACTCCGGGATGGTAGGTATCAACACTAGAGTCTCAGTAGAGGCGGTGCCTAGCGGGAGTCATATATCCACTCAGGAGTAAAATAGCAATCAGTAACCTGATATCACTTGTTTGAACATCAAAATTATGGTTGGCATTAAACATCGCAAATCGTTTGGATTCTCTGACAATAGTTTCAATTATATGATCATCCCAAAACATCTCAAAAAGTTCTGCTGGAGATTTGTCTACACTTGTGATTGCGGATCTTACCCATTCACGTTCTGATTTGGATGGTAAATCTACGCGTTTCCATTTGCGTGATGGTGGCAATGATTTCTTCTTCCGAGATCATGGTGCTCTGGAGTTATCACATGAAGTAGTTGGAGGCGTGATCCGATATACTTGGTTGGAAGTACTGGGTAATGTGTCATCTCTGTCCTCATTACCTGCTATTTCCACTTCCTCGAGACCATTGTCAGTGAGTGTAGTTGCCCGAAGTTCTCCCTCAACCCGAAGTTTATTCCCGGACAAATTATTCAGGTCACCATGTTCATTCTCATCACCACTTTCTCCGTCACTCTGGAGGTGATTTTCTGGAGGCTGATATACACGGTAGCACTTACAAATTGCTGATTAGGTTGCTCCAGAATTACCAGTATTTCGACAACAGTAAGCCTAAAACATAACAAATCATATGTAAATATACGGTAATCAGCATTTGATGTAAAATCTAATAGTACAGTATAATGATATTGAAATCCAATAATAATTTTTTTAAAGGTTATGGGAGGTCACCTAATCAGTTATAATAAAAGGCCTGTCTATTTATTACATGAATATACAAATACGACACCATTATTTAATTACATCTAAAAAATAATTGTAAAAATATCGCATATAAACAGTGTACCCGCCTGTGTCCACCGCCCCATTTTTGGGGCGTTTAATGAAATGCCCCCTAAAGTATTCCAATTAGAGGAAACTGATAATTTTTCAAAACAGCATCACTTATTAACTTATGAAGAACATAGAATCACATTGTCACCCTTAAAATAATAAGATATCATTAAATTACTTACCTCTTTTGAGAAGACATTTCGCATTCTGATAATGGACTGTAGTCAACAATGTATAACTGTTCTCAGAGAGCAGTTGTTTGTTGACAGGCACCTACATCATATCCAAGAATGCCAACTCACTTGATCTACAACACCAAACTTTATCAGAAAAGTAGTTTTCATTTCTTATAACTATTAATAACAACCGCCCCAAAAATGGGGCGGTGGGCATATATGGGTTAATAAATTTACCTGAATTTTTTAATGTTAGTATATTTTTGCGTTGTGTTTTAAGTTTAATGAAAATTTTTATTAATATGTTGATTCACTTTTGACTTTTTTGTATTTTTTTTCGCTTCAGTTTTTTTTGTATGATCGTATTTTTTGGACTAAACAATTTATTTGTAATTTCAGTTACACAACTATGCAAAATGTTCTTCGTTTTGGTAATAATAATAATAATAATAATAATAATAATAATAATAATAATAATAATTATAATAATAATAATAATCGAAGACCGCAAAATTTTCAGACATAAGATCTACACTTGGGAAGCTGCATCAGAAGATAAGCCCAGCAGACCTAGGGGAAAATGGACTGACGAACGTCGAGCTAAACACAGCGAAAGAATTCTGGAAGAACAAGAGAAATAACAGCAACAGATCATAACTTGCTTTATGTGATCCTGTATGGGTCGAAACATACTAAATAAATAAATAATAAGAATAATATCGTATGGCCTTGGTGCCGGGTGCAAGCTTTGTAATTTGACACCCAGAGGGTAGCTTGCATGTCGAATTTCGTTGTTCCTTGAATCACTATGAAAGTCAAGGAGGTTAGATATCTAAGCTCCTTGAACATTATATCGCTTTCTAGTAGAGAAATGAGGAACTTTGTGTTGACGGAAACTCCCGAGAATAATTTTGCCACTATGAAAACGGCTTACTGAATTCAAATGGGTTCTTTGACATGCCAACATCGTATGACATTCGTGTCGTATTTTTGACGCCTTTTAAAAATCACTTACCACGGCCAGGAGAAGGAAATATTCAATATTGTTGTTGCAAGATTTGATTTGCCACAAGTGAAGTTAAATAAAAGCGTTTATAATTATGATAATTTAAAAAATATTGAAACGAATACGATTGACTAAATTTCCGAAAAAAGAAAACTGATCAACAAAATTGATCTAAAAAATGTGATCTTATTCTTGTCAAAAATTCTAAAGTTTTGGTTGCGTTTTAATATACTTTGCATGACACGCTCGTTGCTGATAATTTGGACCAAGCTACCAGAAGTGCATATGGTGCTCAAAAATACCGCGTTGTTACACATAAGGGAGAACTCATTGAAGTCTGGAAACGAATAAAATTGAACTAGAATTCCAAAAATAGAAAAATTAAAATAAAACGTAATTTACAATCCTTTTTGATAAAAATAGCAAAACATTTCAAAAACTGCCATTGTATCATAAATACATTAAAGGCTCAATTGTTAATCAAAGCTTACCTTTCGCAGGTGAACAGTGCCGGATTTAAACTCACAGTGGCCCTAGGCAATTGTTAAATTGAGGCCCCTTTTCCCCTTTTTTTTCAACCCCCCTGTCATAAATAAAAAAAAGTCAATCATAACTTTGAAAGAGATTTTGTTACGCAGAAAGTTTCAATAACATCATCGAAGTTAATTTTCCTTAAAATGTCTGATTCTATGCAGAGAAGACTTAACATGTCCAGTCGTTCTTGTCGCATAGTAGCTCTTCGAAGGGTTTTAATTCGTTTCAACTGTGAAAAAGAACGTTCCGCAGTACAGTTAGTTCTCATTAAAGTTTTAAAAAATCGGAGAGCTATTTCTAAATTCGGAAATACATTTGTCAATCGGTCTTTCATTAAAATCTCATACAACTGACTGAGATTTTTCGGCAGCGGACTGTCTGTTGTTTATATAAGAATGAAAATGTTTCAGTTCAACTGAAATTTCTTCCAAATCTTTATCATAAAAGCCAACCGAATTGTTTACCGCTTCACAGAGTTCTTAATCGCTCATTGAAAAATTATTCACAAATGCAAATTTCTTGGAAACGACCATATAAACTTTAGCCCTTTATTTTAAATTCGAATATCAATGAATTTAATAAATTTACCTGAATTTTTTAATGTTAGTATATTTTTGCGTTGTGTTTTAAGTTTAATGAAAATTTTTATTAATATGTTGATTCACTTTTGACTTTTTTGTATTTTTTTTCGCTTCAGTTTTTTTTGTATGATCGTATTTTTTGGACTAAACAATTTATTTGTAATTTCAGTTACACAACTATGCAAAATGTGATTCGTTTTGGTAATAATAATAATAATAATAATAATATCGTATGGCCTTGGATGCCGGGTGCAAGCTTTGTAATGTGACACCCAGAGGGTAGCTTGCATGTCGAATTTCGTTGATCCTTGAATCACTATGAAAGTGAAGGAGGTTAGATATCTAAGCTCCTTGAACATTATAGCGCTTTCTAGTAGAGAAATGAGGATCTTGGTGTTGGCGGAAACTCCCGAGATTAATTTTGCCATTATGAACACGGCCTACTGAATTCAAATGGGTTCTTTGACATGCCAACATCGTATGACATTCGTGTCGTATTTTTGCCGCCTTTTAAACATCCCTTACCACGGACAGGAGAAAGAAATATTCAAAATTGTTGTTGCAAGATTTGATTTGCCACAAGTGTAGTTAAATAAAAGCGTTGATAATTATGATAATTTAAAATATATTGTAACGAATACGATTGACTAAAATTCCGAAAAAATAAAACTGATCAACAAAATTGATCTAAAAAATGTGATCTTATTCTTGTCAAAAATTCTAAAGTTTTGATTGCGTTTTAATATACTTTGCGTGATACGCTCGTTGCTGATAATTTGCACCAAGCTACCAAAAGTGCATATGGTGCTCAAAAATACCGCGTTGTTACACATAAGGTAGAACTTATTGAAGTCTGGAAACGAATAAAATTGAACTAGAATTCCAAAAATTGAAAAATTAAAATGAAGCGTAATTTACAATCGTTTTTGATAAAAATAGCATAACATTTCAAAAACTGCCAATGTATCATAAATACATGAAGGGCTCAATTGTTAATCAAAGCTTACCTTTCGCAGGTGAATAAATGAGCCAATCTCATTTTGTATTCTCTCCATTCGGTATCTTTCCAAGAAAATTTTTTTGGGAGCAATATCTTGACGTTCATTCCTTATCATATCGACGCTTGGACGATTCAAACGGTCCAGTCAAATTTTGACAATTTGACGGACCATGTGTAACCCAAAACTGTATGTCTTCACTGGTATTTTCCCCATTGTCCTGGATCAGTGAGACGGTTTAAATTTTCGGCACCTGGTTGTCGAGCTTCACTTTCATCCTCGGAAGAGGAACTGGATTTTTGAGAGCTTGAAATGACCGGATCATTTTCCGGGTTTTCTGTGTGACCAGTGTTCGTTTTGTTTTTCTCATTTGATCCACCGCTAGTGCCAGATCCTTGATTTTCCTATGAATTTGAAGAGGTTTCATTCCGAACGAAAAATTTCGTCGTTTTGGCAGTTTCTCTAACACCACACTTGTCGGTAATTTTTGTCTTTGGCAAGTTTTGTGTTTTGTGCACCACTGAAATATGTACGTGAAGACATTTTTGAGTTGGGGTTTTAATTCAACCCGATACGCAGATAAAACTGTTTATCGAACACTAACAAATTAAAATTGTCGATCACGGAACCGCCGATTTGAAGTCAGAACCCAAGCGGGAGCACGTTACTTTTTTCCGAAATTACTCTGCAGACCAGAATGCCAGAATTTGGAAAATATCTTTCCGAGCTTATCCATGGCTAATAAAGTGGAGGGGATGGGGAGGGGGGACTTATCAGTTAATTCAAATAGTCATTGCATTTTGGATATATTGGGACTCGACCGTGGGAGTATCAGTTAATTGCTTCCAATCCTTAAACAATAGAGCGAACAGAAAGTTGAAATTTCGATTGACTTGGAATGTGTCAAATGTGTTATTTATGAATTGGAATTATAATAAGAAGATAAAGTTTATGGGAAAAATCCGGGCAGAGAGAATTTACTAACAGCACTTTACGAAGTATAAACCAAGACATTAAACTGTAAAATTAGAACTGGAATTCTAAGTTTCACATTTTTTTCGGTACCTAATTTATTTGATTTCCCCCCCCAAAATCCAAAACAGGTTTGTTTTTCATTTCTTTGCTGGAATGTTTTTCATTTTTTGGGGGCCCTTTTGAGCTCCAGCACTGCAATGGATCATGTGTGGCAGCCACTGAAATGTAAGTTGGCCTTCTTAAAGTTATCATCGGCATATTTCATCCATTTCCACCACCAAACTCTTATTAACTTAGGGGTATGTCAAATTTTGAAGCTATTAAAATGCAGCTGTAATATTGTAATATTTCGGAGTTAAGGTAGCATACGGTATGTTTATTGATATTAGTGGCAACAGTCGAGGTGAACCTATTCCAATGTTATAAACAACGATGACCTAAGTGTTATACAATAATAGTAGTATAGATCGTAATACCTGAAACAAATTACCCTATACTGTACACAAAATGCCAGCATACACGACGTCAAGGACGACACAAGGTATAAATGATGCATATTTGTTAAATTCTACATGTTAACAAGACTGCATACTAACACAAAACTAACCTGGGGCTTACAGCCCTGTTGGCAGTGACACAAGCAGTGATTTTTGGCCAGGCAATGGTCTAACCTAGTAGCGGACAATGGTTTCGCCCAGACCAACATCTGACCTAGTAGAGAGTAATTATTTTGCCTCACTGTGGCTTAAGAGAGTGAAGTATAACTTTTCAATGGTCAAATCGAACAACTAAAAGTAACTCACGACCAAACATCGCACTTGAACACATGCAACTACATCTGCATGTACCGATGCACTGTTTGAAACCTCATACAGCAGAGCAAAATGGCGGCAATTCAAGGTAAAACGTCAATGATGTAAGTCATCCGTGATGTCATCGCCTACACTAAACAATTTTTGTAAGGATATCCATTTCTTTTTGTCTTTGTTTACTAGGTTTAAGATTTAATACCAATCACGTTGAGGAAGGTATCAATGAAATACCGAAACATGTACGTTTAGTAATGTAATTAAACGTTTCTTTAGTGTTTGACTAGGCGGTTTTAATAAGTGAATACTATCAGTCAACACGGTTATTAATTATTACCATTGCCATAATGGTCAATGTTTACGCATTTAACACTAAACAAAACATACCCTAGGCACATATTTATCACGGTGCAGTGTATAGGTTACCTAACCAAAATTATTTTGGTAATGATACAAATTCGCAACGAAACCATAGTGATAAATAAGAAACAATGCAATTTATCTTATTACTGATGTTTAATTGCTTCGAAAAGACAACAGTGACAATCTCTGTCATGGATGCCATGATATCGCAGTCAGACTTGTCGTGGAAATTTGATTCTGGAACCAAAAGTTCACAGCGACCTACTAACACAGTGAGATTGTGTCAACCATAGTAATGTCAATTTAGAAGACTTACCCAGGCCAGTTACATGAGTTAACTTAATATTACTGTATAATTATTATTACATACTGATATTATTGTGTAGGTTTTGACTACGTGTAATCCAGAAATCAACATGCCCCAGGTAAAAAGCATGACAGATAACACCTCAACGTGCCTATGAAAATCAGCTCTGCATGAGAAATATATCTGCATCTAATTCAGATTCGAAAAAGAAAAAAACTAGCTGTGAACACCAGAGTATGGGGTTCTGAAATGAATACAAAATTCTTCAAAACTATTTTTCTATGGGAACTCCATTGATGTAAGGTACCGGTCGCCATGAAAACACAGGAAATATTCTACAGGAATAAGTGACGTAACAGAGTTGAGAATATGTGAATTGGTGCTCAGTTTGAAACATGAATTCACTTAGGTCTGTTGTGTCACTATCAGTAATTTTGGACAACACTGATTTGGGTATGGGGACAATAGCAAGCACAACTGCTGCGCTTCATGCAGAACGAGGAACAGACCTATTTCACAGACAGTGGCAGACCAAAGATTTAAGTATCCAGCAGATCTAACCTGTCTAGTGAGCGTCTGTGAATTGATCAAATCACATTATTGCATTCAAACTTTATACATTGTATGACATTCTCTTCATGAAATTTGAAGACAACATATCCACATTGACATGCTCGTAAATAGTCAGTGCCTGCCAAGAATATAAATATTTTCCTGAATAGACCTGCTTCGATATGCAGGTAGGAACACCAATATGTTGGTCGGATGTACTCCTCGCAACAAACTAGAAGTTTGATGAAAAATGTAGTACGGTACGGTACTTATGCCTAAGGGCTCTTAAGTGAACAATATTCTAGTCATAATCTCTACCAATAACAGTCGAGTCTGAAATACCTAATAGGAACACAGTGACAAGAATTGGACAAAATATGACCAACACACATTGAGCGAGTTAGTGCATTGAAGCTTCAATAACCTGAAACTACCATCACTACGTACCAATGACCGTTGATGATATCCAAAAATTCCTCTGCAGTTCAGTTATACCACGATGTTGGAACTTGAATAACCTCAGTTATGGCATTCATAGCCCACCATTTCAAACAGAGAAATTATACTGTACTACCGTGCTTGGACTTGATGGATACTGCAATACCAGTATGGTATCGTACTAAGGCTCTTATGGATGCAATGTAAGAAGTTGTATATAGCCTACGGTACACTAGAAATAATATTCTACTGTTCTTCAGTGGAAATGCATACGGTAGCCTACCCTTGAAGCAGGAAAAAGCTATTTCTAATAAGATTAAACATTAATAACATTAAAAGCTGCGATAAGCCTAAGTAGGCCTACTATTATATAATAACACTGGTGGAAGCATTTGGTCACTGAAAAGTTACAAGTCTAATAAAAAACTGGTCCACAATACTTCACAGCTCTAAAAATCTTACCTCTTTCTACAAATCTTCGGCGAAGCTAGACACGTCTTCATTAGACCCTAGAAAATGGAGAACATGTTCTGTATTGTCAATAAAAAAATATAACAATGTGAATTCCAACCTTATTACACAAAGACCATGTTAGTATTACTGTTAGCTCCAGAAAATACCTTGGACCGGTGCTGATTGTATGTTGTTGTTGTAGTGGTCTTTGGCTGCTGGTACTGGTGTTTCTGTTTTCCTCCATTCTTTACTTGTCCTGGTCGAGTAAAGAAAGCAGTTGTTGACTCATTCCTCTGTGGTTTCTGTTTTCCTTGGAGATTCCTTTTAGATTCTTCATCCAATAGCCTATTTTTGACAAAAGAAAGGGTTAAGTTCTGACCATTTGCTGACATGGTTTCAATAGATGTTACAACCATACTACAGTCAGTTGGCATGGTCAATAACAAATGACAAATCACATCTATCTCATCAGCAAATGCTCCATCGGATTTAAGTTCTCGAATTTATCTGTCAAACTTCAGAACGTGATTTTCCAAACTCTCATTAGTAGGGTTATGTCGCATTGCTAGCAACGCTTTCCTTGCCTGAAGTTGACTGGCAATTCCTTTCCTTTGAAAAGTGTCTGCTAAAGTTTTCCTTACATTGAAGGCTGTATCATGTCCTCTGCAATATTCCAAATGACTATCAGATATAGCACTTACAATAAGTCAAATGCAATACTTATCTTTCTGCCGGAGTTTCTCATTAGCTGCTTCCCTGGCCGTTCGAGCTGCTGTTGTCTAGCCCGCCGCTGCTTCAACATACTGAACTTCTTCTGTGATGTGGGACATCAGTTTCTTCTCGTCCAGTAGGACTTCAAGTCTGAATTTCCAATTGTAGTACCGGTACCGTAGTTCTTACCGTCGAAAAGTAGAATGTGGTATCTTTCATCATTGACTCTTTGTCTGTCCTCGTCATTCATTTTTCCTTTGTCTCAAAGTTCGCTAATGGAGTCACTATTCTTCCTCCAATATTCCGTTAACCTCCCAGTATTGATTCCTGGTTCACTCACAAAAACTGTCCGTACGTTCCGGGCCCATAACCTGTTAAGTGAGTAATATTTCCTTTAAGTTTCCAGGTTATTTGTGGTGAAAAAAATGAAATGAGTAAATAATATGTTAAATTGTCTTTCTTTACAGGATCTGCTATTGACAGTTGGACACATTCACCTCCAAAAGCTATATGTCCAAAATGGAAGATCAGGTTAGTCCAAATCAGAAGACCAAAGATAAGGTTGGAGCTGAAGGTGAAGAGCCCGAGGAGGAGTACTCTGTCGAGAAGGTTCTTCAGAGGCGAATTAAGAACGGCAGAGTGGAGTACCTGCTCAAATGGAAAGGATATTCCAACGACTACAACACCTGGGAACCAGAAGAGAATCTTGAATGTCCAGACCTGATCTCAGAGTTTGAAGAGCCCGAGGAGGAGTACTCTGTCGAGAAGGTACTTAGAACGCGTACTAGAAACGGCAGAGTGGAGTACCTGCTCAAATGGAAAGGATATCCCAACGACGACATCACCTGGGAACCAGAAGAGAATCTTCATTGTCCAGACCTGATCTCACAGTTTGAACACCGTAAAAAGGAGCAGGCAGCCAGAAAAGAGGAACGAAAAAGAAAACCATCAACTAGGACAGATAATAATAAACCTGCCTCGAAAAAATGGCCATGCCTTGATCGTGGTTTGGTTCCTGAGAAGATCCTTGATGCCAGAAACATTGGCGGAGAACTAATGTTCCTCATGAAGTGGAAGTCGTATGATGAAGCAGACTGGGTACCTGCACGTCAAGCGAATCTCCGTTGTCCGCAGATTGTAATCCAGTTTTACGAAGAGAGGTTGATTTGGAAAACCTCGAGCGTGAAGGAAGACGACGCAGGCGGTCGGGAGGGAGCTGAATAAGAGAAGTGCCGTGTGCTCTATTCCTCACAACAATATAAGAAAACCATTGCCTCTGCACCTGTTTTAACATTTCCCCTTTTCTCTCCACTTTGTTGTGTAGAGAACCCTTAAGTTTCTAGTTTGTAAGACTAGTGAGGTCAGTCTAAATTGTGTACTGTTTGAGGAACTATGATTTGTAAGAACTGTGCCTGCTTATTATGAAGACAAAAAATTAAGGGAATTTTACCCCATGGATAATCAAGTGTTTGTGTGGTTGAAAATTCCAGTTCAGCGTTTTAGATGGTTTTAGATCTGTTCACACCACCAGGATCCACAAAATATATCTGCCATCATAGGTGTTTATACTATTATATAGATCACTGTTAGTAGACATCCTTGGAACAGAATTGTATATATCTTAGGTATAGTGTATTTTATTGTGTTTGAAAGTGTTTTTTGTAGTATTAAATCGTTGCTTAGAATACACTTGAATGAAGGCCAAGTTTTATTATCAGCTTCAACCTACCATTCCTCGATATCCCTGGTTTTATAATGGCTCTTACACTCGCCGTCATATCATCACGATTATCCGTTTACGATTTAATCATGCCCTAACACCGGTATACATGGCCCGCTGTAATCTTCGTCCTTCGGATCTCTGCGACTGTCACATGGCAATCGGTACTGTTAATCATTTAATTTTCCAATGCCCCGTTTACGACATTCAACGTACTCCCCTTATACACAGGTTACCTTATTTAGGTTTCTCGCTGCCTCTAAACATCCCTGTTCTTCATTCTCCCATTTGCTCCGTTATTCATGCCTTACTCAGATTTCTTCCCGACAGTCACCTAAATTTCTAATCTCTCTACCCTTATGGAAGACGCTGTCGTGTCCTGTGCAACAGTAGCAAGTCGCTAAGGTACGTCACTTAGTGTGAAGATTAGAACCTTCATGTGTCCTTGTTTGTTTGTGTGTTTACTTTTTCTCTTCAGTAGTAGTTAGTTCACATATTATTGGATACTTCTCAAGTTCTACGGTCTTATTCGTGCTGTGACTGGGTATAGAGCCTGCTATGCCCAAAACATAAACCACAAAGCAGAAGAAGAAGTCCTTGCTTCTGTGAAGGAGAGGTCTTTTTATAATATAAGCAGGTAATAGTGGACATTATTGATAGGATGATATATGCCTGAGTACTTGTACATATAATCAATAAATGAGAGCCCTAAAATACTGAGAGTGATATTTTATATACACACATCAAAAAAAGTTTTGCATCACCTCGGTTCCCAGATCTCCGGCATATAGACGTTGACTGTGTATATTGTATCAAAGATACAGTCCCTTTGACTGTTCATAGATGTCACTAAAACTGCTCAAAGATGTAAACAACCATGCATGAGCAGGGCCTATTAGACGGAGGGGGTACGACAGCCGATCAGTTCCAGTCATTCCACCAGGACGAAGGTACGCTGCTCATGTTGTCTGTAGTTCTACCATGCCTAGAAGGTCAATACCGCAGTTCGATCGCGTCCGCATTGTTACTTTGTGTCAAGAAGGGCTCTCAACAAGGGAAGTTTCCAGGCGTCTCAGAGTGAACCAAAGCGATGTTGTTCGGACATGGAGGAGGTACAGAGATACAGGAACTGTCGATGACAGGCCTCGCTCAGGCCGCCCAAGGGCTACTACTGTAGTGGATGACCGCTATTTACGGATTGCCGCTCGGAGGAACCCTGACAGCAATGCCACCATGTTGAATAATGCGTTTCGTTCAGCCACAGGACGTCGTGTTTCAACTCAAACTGTGCGCAATAGGCTGCATGATGCGCAACTTCACTCCCGACGTCCATGGCGAGGTCCAGCTTTGCAACCCCGACACCATGCAGCGCGGTACAGATGGGCCCAACAACATGCTGAATGGACCCCACAGAATTGGCATCACGTTCTCTTCACCGATGAGTGTCGCATATGCCTTCAACCAGACAATCGTCGGAGACGTGTTTGGAGGCACCCTGGTCAGGCTGAACGTCTTAGACACACTGTCCAGCGAGTGCAGCAAGGTGGTGGTTCCCTGATGTTTTGGGGTGGCATTATGTGGGGCCGACGTACGCCACCGGTGGTCATGGAAGGCTCCGAAACGGCTTTACGATACCTGAATGACATCCTCCGACCCATAGTGCACCCATATCGGCAGAATATTGGAGAGGCATTTGTCTTCATGGACGACAATTCTCGACCTCATCGTGCACATCTTGTGAATGCGTTCCTTCAAGATAACGACATCGCTCGACTACAGTGGCCAGCATGTTCGCCAGACATGAACCCTATCGAACATGCCTGGGATATGTTGAAAAGGGCTGTTTATGGACGTCTTGACCCACCAACCACTCTGAGAGATTTACGCCGAATTGTCGTTGAGGAGTGGGACAATTTGGACCAACAGTGTCTTGATGAACTTGTGGATAGTATGCCACGACGAATACAGGCATGCATCAATGCAAGAGGACGTGCTACTGGGTATTAGAGGTAGTGGTGTGTACTGCAATCTGGACCACAAATGCTGAAAGTCTAGCTGTATGATGGTACAACATGCAATGTGTGGGTCTCATGAGCAATAAAACGAGCTGAAATGTTGTTTGTGTTGATCTCTATTCCCTTTGTATTTAAAGGTTCCGGAACTCTTGGAACCGAGGTGATGCAAAACTTTTTTTGATGTGTGTATAACTGTGTGATACACTTGATCTCACTTGTTTGTTCCACTGGATGTTATGTGTGAATATCTACTTAGTGTAAAACAAAGTTCCCGATTCTTGGATGTCATGGGTAATCTCGAGGATCACTGCATGGATTTTGATGCGGTTTTCGCCATTCTGTAAGGAATATCTCGAGGAAGGTTTCTGTAGAAAATAATTTATTTATGATCAAAGGAAGCCCAACAGTAACGATTTCAGTGAAAAGGTCGGAAAAAAAAAACCTGGCGTCCGTGCGCTTTTTAGGCTTACGCTGGGCAAACCGTTAAACATATCAGTATACTATGAGTGTATGAATTGTTCAGCATAAAAAGTTGTACAAAAACGTCCGGGAAAGCATGTCTCTATCTTCAATACATCGCCCACTATAAGTGTTTTTAAGTTTTCATTTCTTCCAACAATCTCCATTCAATTACTGCGGCGACAGTTTACGAGCTATCCAGGGGCGAGCCTATAACCCCAGTTACAGCCTAGCTAGCAGGCGAGCCTATTACCCCAGATACAGCCAGCAGCAAACTTTCGAGTCATGTTGAGTTAAGACTTCAGAGAAGAGTGGTTGTGTTTGGAGTTTCCCTGGAAGTGCAACTCAGCTTGTCTTCATTTCGCCTGTGGACTTTTCGTTCTGCAAAATACACAGTCAAGTTAAGATTGTATGGAAGGAGGATTTGTGTTTCTTGCACCTCGCCATTCTTAAATTACGTCTAACAAGAATTCGTTGCACATGCATCTCCATGATAATATAATAGTTCAGTCAGTGATTTTAACCCATAATGCCGAGGCGTAAAACGGATATGGGTCGTAGTTCATGGACATCGAAAAAAAAAACGCTTATCACGTAATGCATTCATAACTGTTCTCGGGCGAAGCTAGTAACGTAATATTGCAAAGCTTGTCTGCTCAGAATCGTTCTTGTGCATTTTGAATCATGACGCTGGTCCGTTGGAAAGCTATATTCGAGTTTGCTAACTGTACCATAGACTGGAGAAATTTTACAGAAGGGTTAGAAGTGTTATTTGTCAAACTTGTTATGTGGAAGAGTAGGCTACATCATAATGAAAATTATTGGTTAATTTAAGCACTTGTGCTCGAGACATCGCTGCTCCGTCCCACATAGTGACAGGGGAAATTGAAAGGAGATCGCTGACAATTAACCAGTTTCAATGTTCATTTAAGGCAGGGGCATCAGAATGTTGCGAACGTGTTTTAGCAGTGCTTGTTTTCTGCTACAGGTAATTAAGGCCTAAGTAGCTAGACTGTCCCCCAACGTCCGCACCAACTGTATTCCAACTCGTCCCTGTTCTCCGTCATGGGCGCCCGCGGGATTTTTTTTGCGGGGGGTGGGGGGCAAGTAATATTTTTCATTTCATTACCTACCTGTCCCGGTCACTCCATGTGAGATCTGTGCTGGACAAAACGGAGGCAGACAGGTTTTTCTCCGGGTACTCCGGTTTTCCCTGTCAACATTTCATTCCAGCAACACTCTCCACTATCATTTCATTTCATCTGTCATTCATTTAATCATTTCCCCAGAGGAGTGCGTCAGGCCTCGGCAGCCGGCACAGTTCATATCCTCGCCGCTAGATGGGGGCTTCATTCATTCCATTCCTGACCCGGTCGGAGACTGGAAGCAGGCTGTGGATTTTCATTTTCACCTACCTGTCACTAGGTGATGAGACGTACAAGCCCCCGCAATTTGCGTTTCATTTCATTTCTTACTTGCTTCGTGATATTCATTATTTGGCTGCTCTGAAACCGTTGGATACATTATCTTTATGGCATGAATGGGAGGAATAGGTTCTTTTAGTTCAGAGTTTTTGTCTTGTGCTCTTGACATCGCTGCTCGTCCCACATGGTGACAGGGGAAATTGAAAGGAGATCGCTGACAATTAACCAGTTTCAATGTTCATTTAAATTCATTTCTTTTCTTTGTAAATCATCGTCATAATGTGCATTTCTTAAAAACAGGTAAAAAGTATTTGTATCACCACGTATCGACAAAAATAAAAATCAAGCAGTTCATTAAAATGGTAATGTTAATCCAGATCGCCAATTTTCTAAATAACTGGATATATTTTCAAATAATCCAAACTTCTAAGTTAAATAATAATAATATCGTATGGCCTCGGGTGCCTGGTGCAAGCTTTGTTAATTGACACCCAGAGGATAGCTTGCATGTCGAATTTCGTCGTTCCTTTGAACGCTATGAAAGTCAAGGAGGTTACATATCTATACTCCTTGACAGTACAGCGCTGTCAAGTAGAGAATGGAGGAACGTTTTGTTGGCGGAAAATCCCGAGATTAATTTTGCCATTGAACACGGCCTACTGAATTCAAATGGGTTCTTTAACATGCCAACAACGTATGACATGAGTGTCGTGATTTTTGTCGCCTTTCAAAAATCACTTACCACGGTCAGGGGCGAACCTGCAATCTTGGGGTTGGTAGTCCGACACTATAACCACTCACCCACCGTGGCAAGCTTCTAAGTTAAATAAAAATGAGGAATTATCCCTACATTTAAATCAGTTGACTATCAGTAACTTTCATTTATGAAATAAACTGGTGTGACAATGAAGAATCGAAACATTCTCGGATTCCAGGGGCGGGGGTGGGGGCAGGGTATGCCCCTCCTTGCCCCTCCCCTGGGGGCGCCCAGAACTGCAGGGGTAGTCCAAGGTTGGAATATGTTAAACAGATTGCCTCGTATGTAAGATGTGGTACGGCAGCTATTTTGAGATTAAATTATTAGCTCAGGACAGGGAGGCGCGGAGGGCAGCATCAAACCAGTCAAAAGATTGAACACTCAAACACAACAACAACAAAAACAAGTGAAATCATCACCATAGTACTCTTAAGATCTGACAGATTAAAATATTGAAATATTATTTGATTGGGGCAGAGGACTTCTATGTTCGGCTTCTTACAATAACAATAACCTCAATCAGTATCTTACAATGGGGATTATAGACAGATGTCAATCAGGGACGTTACTAGAATCTAGGAACTACGTATGCGGACGTTGTATAGCGTGCGACTTAAATGACAGGCTTTTGGCAACACTCTTCATGGTAACTTATTCGAGGTCTTGGGATACAAATTAAATCTTTTGTTTGAAGGCCCGTGCCTAGGATTTGGAAAATTTTGGTCTGAGGGTTAGATCGAGTGCAGATGGTACCTAACTTAAGGCCACGGCTACCTCCTTCCAGCGGCTTCGGTGGCGTAGTCGGTAGCATGCTGAGCTTCTATGCCCAAGATAGCGGGTTCAAACCCGGCCGAAGCCGTCGGATTTTTTAAGAGCGTTAAAAATCCCTGAGGGGAAGTAAAGCCGGTGGTCCCATGTCATAGATTTATGGCATGTTAAAGAACCTTCCACTAATTACACCTGTGTGAAGCTAAATTGTATAGGTTAAGAATGTAAACAACGCTGTTAGGTTTCTACGTTCGTTGCAAAGAGCCGACTGCGGTGGCGTCTGGTAGCTAAGTTCTGAACTTGGCCTAGTAGTCTTTGACGGTGGCGGTTGGCGGCATAATTAGGAACTATTTGAAAAATTCTAAGTTGCACTCTGTACTTAAATTTAAAAAAAACAGATAACACACACTAATACTGTCATCACAATAAACACCGGTTATCAGACAGATTCTACACACACCCAAAGTACACGGGGCTACATGACCGCGTTGTCGCAGCCCCTAAACTTAAGAACCAACCAACTACCTCCTTCCGAATCCAGGTACCAGTATGCCCACTAG
Organism: Meconema thalassinum; assembly: GCA_946902985.2. Lineage (NCBI taxonomy): Eukaryota > Metazoa > Arthropoda > Insecta > Orthoptera > Tettigoniidae > Meconema > Meconema thalassinum. The sequence continues at coordinate 242,610,903 of OX336389.2, read as the reverse complement.
TACAGGGGCCTGATGACCAGAATGTTGGAAGCTACTAAAACTGAAGCACCAAAATACAAAAGAGGTTTGTTTGAAACATTCTCTCTACAATTTGGAAGCTCTGTCTGTCCGTTAGGTAATCAGCCCAGAGTCTGGTCGGATCCGCAAAATGTAAGCCTGCTCGGGTCCAAGCTCCGTGAACCTGAAAGGAATGTGGATCGCGGACTATGAGGAGTGATGAGGGTTCCCAGTCCATGCGTAGTAACAGCACCAACTACATTGGTCGATGCCTCACTCACTCATTCGTAACACCACAGTGGTTAGAGCAACGGCCATATATTAGCAATATTGGAATAGACATGAATTCCAGATAACACAGCGGGCTGTTGACAGGCTCTTCTCTTCCCGCCTGCCACGTCACCTCACCTTGCAAGTTCACAGAGCTTGGACCCGAGCAGTAGGTCATATGGGTAGAACCCCACAAAAACCCAATGTGAGGAGTGAGGTGGTTTGCCACTACTAAATAGAAACAAACTGTCGTACATTAAAGAACGAGGAGTGTGTAACATTGTAAATTATAAATGAATAAATTCATTCATTAGAAATGTTGCTAATAATGTAATTAAATAGAATTTTTAGGTTATTTTACATTCACCGGAAATTATGAAAAAATAATTTTCAACAAAAAAGATTTCATTTGCGTATCTCAATTCAAAATAAACACAATAAATTGGCAGATTTCAGAATGCTGATAACACCCAAAACATTCATCTTAGCGTCAGATCCAGTCCCCTTTTATTCTGAATCCGTACAGCTTTTTAACCAAGTCTGTTTACCATTGTTAATGAGTTATTTGTTTTTGTTGTTGATTCTTTAGTAGCTTTGCGACATCGCGGTCATGTATCCCCGTGTACTTGGATGTGTGTGGAATTTGTCAGATAACCTGTGTTAATGTGATGGCTGTATTAGTGTGTGTATTTGTAGTTCAGATGAGGATTGGGAGGAAGGGACCGTGGCCTTAAGTTCAGAACCATCCCGGCATTTGCCTGGAGTAGAAGTGGTGAACCACGGAAAGCCACTTCCAGGATGGCTGAGGTGGTAATTGAACTGACCTCTTCTCAGTTTTGCCTCACGAGGCTGAGTGTATGTACCCCGTTCAAGCCCTCAGACCAGAATTAAACTTCTTGCCAGAGCCGGGAATGCTAGCCACTACGCAACGAAGCCATAGTTAATGATGGAGTTGAGTAGTAGTCCGCGGTGTCCATTTGTTGGATTGGCGAGACGTAATAAAATTTGAAGGGCGGGGTTGGACGAAACACTTCTATTACCTTACTGAGTTTCATTGAATTCTCTCCAACTGTAAAAATTTATTAGGGGGACACACACATAGACGAACACACACTCTGACAAAAGGTGATCTCATAAGCCTATTTTTTCATAAATGAAAATAGGCTAAAAACCGTCGTAGTTAAGTTGTGGTACACTCGATTGGGGACGACGACCAGTCAACGTTTTAATGGTAGACCAGATATGTTGGATTGACGTTTGACTAACAAGATTGTTCGTGTAGGGCCTAAGCTTTTCACGCTGCGTGATGTTTGTTATTGGAAATTCGTTGATTGTTAGCAACTTATGTTTTACAATTAAGTACAAGTTTTTCGGGCTGGTAGGCCGTGGTCTAGACAGGATATCTCCCGACGTTTCACCGGAAACTGCGTCTGGCATTATCAAGGGTTCCGCTCCTTTCCTTGGTCAGCAGTGGAATGAGGAAGAGGCTTGAAATAATGGGTAACGGTTTGTAGTGGGGTATTGTTGTTTGAATATGACTGTTGGTTGGGTGGATCTTGGCGATGAACTAACGGCTGGAAGGTAGTTTTGGAACTTCAAATTAGCATGATGAGCCGAGCGTTCTCTTCGCATTCCGGCTGGATCGTCTGGTCTCACGTATATGTTGCGGGGTGCGGTGCGTGCTCCGGCTTCGGCGACCGAGCTTGGGAGGGTCAGGTGTTCCCTGGGCGACTGCCGGGCTGTAGCAGGAAGGTTCTTCAGTTTGACGTGTGAGTGATTTCTTGGCCTTGTTGTTCCTAAGGGCCGGGATCCATGTATTACGCACACGTTCAATTTCTTCCTTTCGACTCAGGAACATAATAGACACAGCCGCCTGGGTCAAACTAAGAAATCGTCAGTCGCTGAGCATTCTCTCTTGCCCGGTCACGATGTACAGTACGGGGACACGGAGATGCTCTCCACGACCACACACTACCACGCAGGCTGCAACGGGAAGCCATATAAATCTTCAAACACCCCGACAATTTCAATCGAAAGGAAGAAATTGAACGTGTGCGTAATACATGAATCCCGGCCCTTAGGAACACCAAGGTCAAGAAATCACTCACACGTCAAACTGAAGAACCTTCCTGCTACAGCCCGGTAGTCGCCCAGGGAACACCTGACCCTCCCAAGCTCGGTCGCCGAAGCCGGAGCACCCACCGCACCCCGCAACATATACGTGAGACCAGACGATCCAGCCGGAATGCGAAGAGAACGCTCGGCTCACCATGCTAATTTGAAGATCCAAAACTACCTTCCAGCCGTTAGTTCATCTCCAAGATCCACCCAACCAACAGTCATATTCAAACAACAATACCCCACTACAAACCGTTACCCATTACTTCAAGCATCTTCCTCATTCCACTGCTGACCAAGGAAAGGAGCGGAACCCTCGATAATGCCGGACGCAGTTTCCGGTGAAACGTCGGGAGTTATCCTGTCTAGACCACGGCCTACAAGCCCGAAAAACTTGTACTAAATTATAAACGCCGGCCGTGAAAGTCTAAGCTGTTATGTTTTACAGTTTCAACACGTGCGAGACTGAGGGGTATTATGAGGGGGATAATATCACACAAAACGTTTTCTGCGTTTAACGAGCATTTTACATTCTTCATCCCACCAGGAAATAGTGTGACGACTTACTTGACTTAGTTTGTATTGTCCCTCGTGGAACATAGGGCATCAATGAAGCATCTCCATCTGGTCTTGTTTGTAGACAACCTCTCCACCTCGCTCCAGGTCTTACCCTCCTCTATAGCCTCCAAGTGGACAGATCTGTGCCACGTTTGTTTGGGCCTCCCTCTCCTCCTCGTATCCTGTGGGTTCCAATCTAGTGCCTCTCTCTCAATAGCTTCATTTCCTTTCCTCAGTGTATGTCCGATCCATTTCCATTTCCGTCGCTTTATTTGTATGGCCATCTCAGTTTCACCGTCCTTCTCCAAAGTTCTTGGTTGGAGATTACTTCCGGCCAGTAGAGGTTTAGGATCCTTCTTAAGCAGCGGTTGACAAAGGTCTGCAGCCTGGAGGTGATTTCGTTAGTTACCTACCATCCAAGTCTCAGACCCATATATCAGAACGGACCTGACATTACTCCGGAAGATACGAAGTTTGGTCTTCATGGATATGTTGCTGTTCTTCCACACTAGAGAGAGCCGCACAAAGGCGCCGTTTGCTTTTTGGATACGTTGGGAAACATCATTTGCCGCTCCTCCATCTTTGGTCACCACACTGCCCAGGTAAGTAAAGCTATCCACATCTCGAAGACAAATGGGTCAATTTTGTTGGCGTTACTTCTTAGGGCCTTGGTCTTTTTTAAGTTTATCGTCAGCCCCACCCTTTTCCCTTCTTAACCAGGTCTTCAAGCTTTGCCTGCATTTCACCATGTGCCTCAGACAGGAGACAACAATCGTCAGCATAATCCAGATCTTCAAGTCTATTGGTGAATCCCCATTGGATACCACGTTTCTCATTTCTAGTCACATTCCGCATCACAGCATCAATCACAATCAAGCACATGGTTGGCGACAGGATACAACCTTGGCTTACTCCTGAACATGCAGATATAGGCTCGGATACACGGCCCTCATGAATGACTCCGCGTGTGTAGTCCCGATATGTTTCTTGAATGAAACTAATAATCTGTGATGGCACTCCATAGCGCTTCACTTCCTTCCACATGGTTTCTCTATTGATCGAATCGAAAGCTTTCTCAAAGTCAACAAACACTGCATAGAGGCGAGATGACCATTCCGCACACTGCTCCAGAATTATCCTTAAGGTGTTTATTTGGTCGACACACGAACGATTTTGACGAAAACCTGCCTGTTCTCGTCGGAGCCTTCAGTCAACATATTCTTTAATTCTGTTTAGCAGAACCTTCGTTAAAGACTTTGCTAGGGATTGAGAGAAATGTAATGCCTCTCCAGTTATTACAGTTTGACGTATCTCCCTTCTTTGGCAAACTCACCAGCAACCCACATCTCCAGTCCGCCAGTATTTCTCCATTTGTCCATACCTTCTCAAATAGCAGCTGCATGCTGTGGTGTCCATATCAACCTTCACGACTTCTGCTGGAATATTGTCAACTCCTTCTGCCTTACCAATATGCAACTCTCTCAATGCTCGCTTGATTTCCTCCACTGTGGATATGCAAATTTTAATCCTTGGGTCATGCTGGATCTCTTCTTCATCTGCTCCTTCTCCCTCTTCTATTTGATCTTCCAGGGAACGGTTTTAAACTGCACAAAAATGTTCCTGCCATCGCTTCAGTTGATCCTCAGGGTTTGTTAAAAGGGTACCATCTTTGTTCCTACCGACAGTAGTGGCTACGCGCGCCAAAGCGCAGCGTTAGGTCATGGGGCCAAGCTCTCTGCTGACTCGGTAGACGCGTGGGTTCGAGCCCCACCGTCGGCCGTCCTTGAAATGGTTTTCCGTGGTTTCCCATTTTCAACACCAGGCAAATGCTGGGACGGTACCTACTGACAGGCCACGGCCGCTTTCTTCCACATCCTTGCCCAGTTTCATTCGCCTTCATCAATTTCATCTCTCATCCCGACGCGCAGGTCGCCCACGGGCGTCACTTAGAAAGACCTGCACTCGGCCTCTCAGGAGGCCACACGAAAAAAAAAATCTTTGTTCCTGACTGGCCGGTTTCTCTGCGTCTGCTTTCTTGCCAGTACTCTGGTGATTGTGTATAGTTCTTTAAGATTTCCCTTCTTGGCTGCCTATTTAGATAGGTCATCTATCCAATTTCTTTGATCTCTTCTTGCACTTCTCTTAACTTCCTTGTCCTTTGCAGCATATTTTGCTTGTAATTCTGCCTTTTTTGCTCGTGTCCTACATGCGTTCATTTCCTCCTTTATCTGTTTCCTATGATGATATCCCATGTCTGTCCAGTCATCCAATCCTTTTTCTGCCTATCTTTGAAACCCAGGATGTTTTCACTTGCTTTGGTAAAGACAGACCTAATCTTCACCCAATTTTCCTCAACAGTTTCATCCTCCACCTGAGCATGTGCTTGGAATCGATTCTTTAACCCTGTCCCAAAGGCCTCCTTCACCTTTATGTCATCCTTTAGCTTTCCCACATCATACCAGTTCCTTATCTCGTCCATCCTCCTGTTCTGTGCCTGAATCTTCATTCTGAAGGTAGCCACAACAAGGTGGTGATCACTACCGATGTCCGCTCCTCTCTTATTTCTCACATCCAAAAAAGAATGTCTCCATCTCCTTTCAGTCGCTGCATGATCTATCTGGTTTTCTGTCCTATGATCTGGTGATACCCAGGTCACTTTATGGCAATCTTTATGCGGAAATACAGTACCACCAATAATCAAATCATGGTTAGCATAGAAGTCCACAAAGAGTTGTCCATTTTCATTTCGATCTCCTAAATCATGCCTTCCCATAATATGCTCAAGTCCTTCATTTTCCTCGCCCACTTTTGCATTCAAGTCTCCTCCAACTATAATGATATCATTCCTCTTCTGTTTCTTAATTGTACTATTAAGATGTCCATAGAACGCCTGCTTATCTTCTTCCCGCGCTGCCTCGGTGGGTGCATAGCAAACAATCATCACAATGTTTCTAATATTGGACTTAAAACGAGCCACAATTATCCTTCCCGACACTGGATACCACTCTATAAGGCTCCTTTTGGCCTCCTTATCCATCATTATACCTACACCTCCACAACTTGCTTCATCACCTCCGGGTCTTCCAGAGTATATAAATGTAACTCCGTCGTGGGTGGCCAGTTTCCCAAAATCTCTCCATCTTGCTCCACTCAGTCCCAGGATGTTCAGACCGTAATTCTTCATACATGCCACTGCTTGCCGTAGTCTTCCGCTTTCCCGCAGAGTTCTCACATTCCATAATCCAATTGTCGTCAACCTTTTCAAGCCAAAAGTCGTCGCCTTAGGATCCGTCCGGTTTCTCTTCATTGATGTTTCTTTAATAAGTTGTTTTAAGGTGTGCGAGTTATTAGCCCACATCACCCGATCTTGGTGGTGGGGCTGCCACCTGCGCCTCCAAGCTTGCGGTTTTCTGTTGGGGGTTTTTCCCTTAGACTTAGAAGATCCCTCTTCACCACAAGGCAGTGGTTTTCCTCTTTGTTTATCCCAAGAGGGAGAGTTGCCAACTTCGCCGTACCAAAGGTATCCTTCTCCGCCTCCGTTGCCATTAAGGACTTCACCAGAGCCCCGTTAGCCATTACTTTTCAGGTTCCTGTAAGGCCTTCACAGTTACCGTAGCGATCCTGGGGGCACAAGGTTCCCATTGTACTTCACCTTTACAGGCTATCCATTACTTCATAATGTTGCCGGTCCCCCACGACGTGGACGAGGGGTTGGACTTTTAGGGGACAGGAAATAGTGTAATCAACATCTCGTTCAGTTTTCCAGCCTAAGCCGGGTCGGAGCAAATATGGCACCCCTTCACTTTACTCTGTCTGTCCACCATCCTTCCTCAACCACTGAACTCCACTCATGGTTCCGTTCTCACAATGTCCTTCAGCAAATTCACCCACCGTACTCTAGGTCTTCCTCGTCCTCTCTTTCCATTCATCCGTCTCTCCATCTGTTTGGGCATTCTTTCATCATTCATCCTTTCCATAAGTCCATACCATCTCGATCTGTTTTGCTCCAGCTTATCATTCAGCTTCTGTACATTCACTTCCTTTCGAATATCTTCATTTCTCATTCCCTCTCCCCTAGTCTCTACAATACTCATCAGGAATTTCATTTTGGCTGCCTGTGTTCTACTTTCATCTCTAGTCATCGGCCAAGTTTCTGCTCCATACGTCCTTATTGGTAATACGTCTTGAACATCACTTCTTTAGCCTTCCGTGGTATGTCTTTATCCCAAATTAAACTCCGAACCTGGTAATAGAACACTCTCCCACATTGGGGGCAGATGGCCTCGTAGTTCTGCCTCTTAAAACAACAATAACTAACTATAATATAACTCTCCCACATTGTCTTCTGTTGATATCCATATCCAATCTTGCATTTTCCATCAATTCACTTCCTAAATATTTGAGGTGCTCTACTACTTCCTGCTCTACATCTCCAATTTTAACAATTTCTTTTCCTTCTTTCTTCCCTCTTGTCATTACCATTGTCTTAACTTTTCTCTACACTGATTTTAATTTCCCATTTCTCAACATTTTCCTTCAGTACATCCAGCTGTTCTTGGACCACATTCTCATTCCCTCCCCAAATCAGAACATCTTCAGCAATTAAGGTTTTGTTCATTCTTTAACCTGTGTATGCTTCCTTTGATTCCTTTTGCACATCATCCATCACCAGTATAAATAGCATTGGTGTGAGTACAACCCCCTTGTTTTACTCCATGTTCAATTACAAACCATCCTGTTTTACCTACTTGAGTCTTTACATAGCTGCAACAATTACTGTACATAGCTGTTTTTGTTTTTTTCTTCTCCAATACCTTCTTTGTTTTATGATTTACCAAACCGTGAGCGGAGGTACAGAAAAAAGTTTGCTTTGTAAGGTTGGAAATGATCGGAATCGAAACTCTTAAAATTACGATACCGGTAACAGGATGAAGCAATATCGGGTGTGTATAAAGGGATGGTCTAATTGTACGAGAATCTGATAATTATCGGTCATGTGTAGATCAGGGAGAGTGCGTCACGATATAAGTGTTAAATTGAGCGTACTAAAGGAGAGATCAACAGCACTTTCCGCATCCCCAGTCTTTGTGATGTGCGTTAAGGTCTTCCTCATTAATGTGTCCCCAAATCTGTTGCAGTGCAAGAGAGAGAGAGAGAGAGAGAGAGGGGGGGGGGGAAGAAAGGAAAAAAAAAAGAAAAAATATCATTAGCACCGATTACTATGCACGCTTGGAGGGCAGTAAATGTTGGTATCATCGAGGTGAATCCCTTTCCGAAACTTGAAGCTTTATTAACAGAAATTTTGAGCTTGTGTTTAAATGTGAAAATAATATTTTAGTATTCAGTTTCTACTAACTTAAACATCCCCTCCCACAAAATTTGAACAATTTTGACTGGTTGGAATTTTCCTTGGGAATATTCCCTGGTGGCGAAGACCAGGGAATTTACTCATCAGTCACTAATTGCAACACAACCATTTCATTTATCAACTATGTAATGGCTGAAGCTATGGAGCACCGTATGTTCAACAACCAAAGCTCTATAGCAACTATTGTCTGAATCAGACGCTGGAGGCTCTCTCAATCAGGCTGACAGTATTGAGCCCATGAGAAAGAAGATGTGAACTTGGCTCTCACTACCATTACTAATCTACTCTGGGGAACACACATAACATGAAATGAACGAACAGATTTTATCAAAATTTTATTGATCTATGTAGTTTTGCATGCGAGGTAATGCATACCCCATAAAGAATCCAACCACATGGATAACTTCCAAAGTAAATACAAAACATCTCTTTTACCAAGTGATATTTGCATCCCTCTATCACACATGACAAACACAAAAATGAATGTACCGGTACACAAAGCAATTTTCCATGAAGTACAAAAGCCAAGGTTCTATATAAGATACATTCTCATTACCTTTAATTAAGAACAAAACTTGGGACCAATACAATCTGACCATTTTAGCTAACCCTTATTTAACGAATTCCCCGATTTACGGAATATTTTTCATGGTCCCAATGAAAAGCCTATGTAGATTTATATAAGCCTCAAGTTAACAAACCCCAATTTAAAGAATACCTGCATTCACCAAACTACTGTGGACTGGATGGTCATTCTGTACCCGGATTTAACAAATGTGGCTTACAATACCACATTTCGATACACAGACTGGACTCTTGAAACATCACTACACCCACTCCAGCTGGAGCGCTCAATGTATCCGCGATCATGAGACGAAGTGACAGAAAACGAAGCTGGCTGCAAAATATCGCTACAGCTACCTGTCAAGGTAATGATAATGTCTAACGAAGCACACGTTTTAGAACTTTGGGACTCCTGGACCAGTGGGAATCTCATCAACAGTTCTACCAAACATCACGACACCGATACAAAATTTCTTTTAGGAGTTTAAGGTTCAGCCCAGTCATTTGAATTAATATAATTTCAATATTAATTCCTTGTACACGTTTTGAACATCGTATGTTCTTCAGCATGTTGACTGAATCATTTAGTCACGCATCTTATTAAAAACACTTTCACTTAAAATTACATTTAAGAAATACTTTCATGCACACTTTCCACATTTGAAGTTTTGTTCCATTATATACAGAAGTCAATTGTAAAATAGTTCCATTTTCCACGTTGTGTGTTTATTGTTCCATTCTAAACAAATAGTCTTTGTTCAAATAGTACAATTTTCTTAGATGATTCGATGTGAAATGCCATGTCCTGTGGTTCGGATTCCACGTAAAAAGGAGGTCCCGTGGCTCATAATCACAAGATTCACGGTCACGTAAAACTATAATCTTCCTTTTTTTCTTAGATGATTGATATCAGCATTTTACATCTGATCAGTTATTGATATAATTCAATAACAGTTGAATTGGAAAAATATAATTGCCTCATTTGTAGTCTCAAGTCTTGAGACACTTTTTTTGCCTTACTGTATCTTAAGACAGTTCATATATTTTGACTTATGGCCTTATATGCATTGCTAAATGTAATAACAATTGTCCATGGGGGTCCTCATAGTTAAAAGTGGTGCGAGTCCCAACAGGTTCCTTCCCAAACCTCTACCGGTACTTGCCATGAGGCATCAGTTCGAACTGTGGAGACCTGTCTGGACAAATTTTAAAACATTTACGGTACATATAGGGCAGGCTTAAGTCTATGAGAACAACTATATATAAATGGTGCCAGAAGACTTATCAAGATGATGAATGGTCATTGAAATAATTTATTGATTAACAATCTTATTGCAAAAACAAATAAGATGTAATATTTATCAACAATTTAGGAAAACTTGTATTGGAACTTTGTATAAACAAGGAAATACAGTAGATCCCCTTTTTAACGAATCTCAGGGGGATTTGATATTTCTTCCTTAGAAGGGGTTTTTCCTTAAAAGGAGGTTCGAAGAAAATAGGCAATGTATCACAAGAAATAATAATACATTTATGCCTTCAACTAATGTAATGTCAAGAAATAATAAATGAACCTGTTAAGAAATACTAAAAAGTCAAATTAACACAAGAATAACAGAAAATATTTACGAAACAGCAGAGGTAACGAATTCCTTAGTGGTCCATTGGGAGCACAAGCTGCAGCAAGGAAAGGATAAATAGGTATTACTGACTTGTAATTGTAACTTGAAGGAACAGAGGCCTACCATGTCGTTTAATTGATATTAAGGATATTTGTGAAGGTAGACCATGAGAACTATGAGAATAAGCACTTTCTGAAGTAGTCCAGTAAAGTAGTTTGCTTCCTCTTGCCCAGATGTCTCACGGAAAGAAGTTTTCTCTCAATTTGGTTGAGAGTGTTGATGAGCTCTTCATCCACACTGAAGGAGGAGAAGTACCGGCGGACAATATCCAGTCCTCCCACTGCTGCCCCAAAAGTTGGTTCTGCTGGATCCTCTTCTTCTTCTTCTTCTTCTTCTTCCTCTTCAGTATTTTGCCTTTTTGCATCATCACAAAGGTCTCCAACATCCATCTGTGGTGCTGAGGTTAGGATATCATCATCACAAGTAACAGATTCTTCAAATGTTGCGACAGTAGAATCCTTTGATACAACCCCCCAATTTTCCCCAATGTCATCAGTATCATCTTCTTCATTAAAAATTTCTGAAATAGCACCAAAACCTGCATGGCCAAAGCAGTTTTGAATAGTGGTCGTTGTGACTAGTTGCCATGCTGCTACAAACATATGCATGGCTTGGAGTATGTTCAATTTCATTACCTCATTTCTTTCGAGGAAAGAAACACCTCTTTGAAACAGGGCCTTCCTGTACTTCACTTTCACAGAATGAATAATGCCAAGGTCCAAAGGCTGCAGGTGACTGGTGCAGTTAGGAGGAAAGAAAACCACTTTGATATTCAGCAGGAAAGATATATCTGAAGAATTAGCTGGACATCTGCCTATCACCAGCACTATCTTCCTTCCTGCCGATCTCAACTTGGCATCCAAGCTTCGTAAAAATTTTCGAAATATCTCCGATATCATCCATGCATTTTTGTTAAAATCATATTTACATAGGAGTGTACGGGTGTTCTTAAAACATCTTGGATTCTTAAATTTTCCAATTATTAGTGGGGGTAATTTCTCACTCCCGTTGCTGTTAACACATAACAACGCTGTCAGTCTTTCTTTACTTTTTTTTTTGCCTCCGTGGCATTTTTCTCCGCGAACAGCATATGTTTTGGACGGGAACAAGTTGTAAAACACACCCGTTTCATCGGCCTTAAAAAATATCCGTAGCATCATATCCTTCAAGAAGTCGAGGCAACGTTTTCTTTTTCCAGTATACAACTGTATCGTCATTAACTTCCGCACTCTCGCCGCACATGTTTTGGAACGAAAGATTGTGCCGTTTTTCTTAAAGCGATCAAACCAACCATTAGAAGCATGGAAATCGACCAAACCCAGCTTAAGTGCGATTTCACGAGCTTTTTGTTTAAGTATGTTCCCGTCAATTGGAGCGTTCTCACTCCTTTTTCCCTCGAACCATTTCATTAAAAAGTTTTCAACAACCACGTAAGGAGAAGAAGGAATATTCTTCCGTATTTTTGCCCCAGAACCGCACTCAACTTCCGCGGTCAGAATAGCTTCCTTCTGTTTCATGATGCCAAACCCTGCCAAGACATTTTTTTTTTTTGCCAACTGTGACAAAAGGTACCGTACTTGCGATCTTTTTTTGAAGAGTCAGCTTCTTACGTTTAGCAGCCATAATGAACGTGGTCCGCCGTAACTCACAGTACAACTCTTATCACAGACACAAATGTAACTCGTAGCACAACTTCCAACAACACAGGAACAAAAACAGAGAATGAGGCTGGTGATATTCTTCAGTCCGTGCCCCTGGCGGCCGTGTGATTCCTAACCAGCGATTTTTTTAGCGTATGGCTTTTAGTGCCGGGAGTGTCCGAGGACATGTTCGGCTCGCCAGTTTTTTTTGTAGCTGCTTCGAGACGGACACCCAATGGGTGAGCTACAAGTACCGTTGGGGAGGAATGTTGGATGGGAGGGTCGAGGAGTTGGAAGATAGCGGCTGTGGCCTATAGTTAGGGACCAACCCCGGCATTTGCCTGGAAGGAAGATGGGAAACCACAGAAGACCATCTTCAAGGTTGCCGGCGGGGGGATTCGAACCTCCTCGCCTCCCGGATGTGAGCGACTGCCAACAGTCATGCCGCAACGACCTCGGCTAACTCACCCGGTAACCAGCGATTGGGACAGCGGGACAGAAGTGCCTACGTCAGTCATGCCTCTAGTAGGCCGTATAGCTAGTCTCAAGTTAAACCGCACTTCGTTCCCATACAGCCGTCATTCCAGTACTACCTACAGTTCAATGGGTATAACTAACCAACAGCGTCTAACATGATAGGACTGCTGCTTGCCGGTAACAGTGATGTCCAGAGGCCGCGCCAATTTATCACGGTTCCATACATCGCTAAAGGAGCGATTTCGTTTAGCGCGTTAACTTCGGACTGAGATTACGTCAAAACGAAGTTAATTTACATTCAAAATAAGTTTAGAAAAAAGTATCTTATCGAAATTTTCGTTACAACGGGATGTGCGATCGTAATTTATGTGTAAATATTCCTTAGAAGCGGACTTTTCCCTATATCGGGGTTGTTAGAAGGGGGTTTAAATAACACTGTGCTTATGGCGATTTGGCTGGGTCTTACGAAAATCTTCGTTAAAAGCGGGCACGTTAAAACGGGGTTCTACTATACTCTCATTTCCAGTTCAACAGAATATAAGCATCCATCGACTATTAAAACAATTTAAGTTGCATACTGCCAAAAGCACCTATACATCAGCTATGTTTTAACCATTTATTTTGTGTTTACACAGTGTTGGCACAATGTTACCAACTAATTTAGACTAAACCGTGAATTATAACTGGCATACTAGATTGGACCATCGCCCCCCATTAACTTCTATTGTGTTACTGCCCAAAGAGTTAATACCTCATTCTTGGAGATTTTTGAGCATTATTCTAAATTTATACACCTATTCTTAACGATATTGTCCTTCATGTGTTAAACTGCTCTCAGTAGTCAATTAGGCCTACAGGTAAGTTGCCCAATAGCTTACTGGCCACATAAAACATTTATCTTAGGTTTCTGATAAAGTTCATGTTGTAATAAACCAGACAATACACTATTTGATTCCTACTAAACTAAAATGAATATTTATGTGGACAGGCAATGTAATTTCTCTTCGGAAGGGAGTTGGGTGTATAAGGTTGACATGATGCGCTGGAATACAGTATCTGTTGAATACTATAAATAAGATACCGGTACTCCGAAATAAAATAAGGTATTAATTAAGGCAATAGCTAAAGAAAACCCTAACTGAAATAGATATTCATGTGAACAGACAGCGTAAATGTTTTCGCAAATGGGGTTAGGTGTATCTTATCAAGTTGAAGTAATCCGTATGAATGGTCAATGCATACGATAAATAAAACACCATAATAGGCGAAAGTATGGGTTAAGGCAATATGGAACATAGGAAATAGTTTAAAAATATAAAATGATACAAACTAATTGCGATATCGAATGGTATGAAATACGTTGAAATACCGCGCCAATCGATTTACCCGTCATCTAGTGGAAGGCTTTCGTACTATGAAGATGGCTATGAAATCCTGATCCTGAACTCGTAACAAGCGTTATAACAAGGTGCCTTACAGAATACCACTTTGAGCCTCGCTAGCCATTTGTTGTTATGCCTATGGTTACGATTTCGTCGTATCCATGTTGGTGGGTTGTTAAGGAGTGAAGTTACAGAATCGGGGTTAGATCGCTGATGAGTACATAGTCTCTTGAAACGTGTACAAGCTTGTTTTTGACAAATACTTTTATTGACTGGGCTGACCATTCTGAGTCTCATGTTGGATCTAATTGTGTACACACCTCATGTCAGCATCTGTTATCTCCAGATGCAAGAGAAAATTTCCTCTACTACATACTAACTTGGAACGAATATGGAACAGACATTACCGACTCCAACAGCACTAGTCCTGAACATTTATAAGGACGTGAAAAAGCAAAGCTGTACAACAAAACTTAAAATTCTCACAGATGCAAAAAATAAAAAAGGTTTTATTGTCTTATCAACTTGAATATTGTTTGAACACTACCAGATGTGCCACAATAAAAGAAAATAACTACAACACACTAATCCCTTCTGTTCATTTTATTTCCATTGTCTGATTTTCATGTACAAGTGCATTTTTTCTTTTTTTCTCCTTTCTCAATTTGATTATTGTTAGATGATGGTACTAATGTTTATTTCCCCTTGCATTCAAGATGCAGCATGCATTATGCTATGTTAACGTCAAAGTAGGGTTCCATTCTTCTATTTGGCTTAGGTTGCTCACCTACCTGTACAGTTATCCGACCGACATTATATTCACTTCGTAATTCCCCTCATTTTATTTTATGTCAATTCCATTTTATTATTTCTTATCGAGTATATTAGGCCTTCTTTCACATTCTCTTAGCCTCGACGTTCCTCATGGCTCGCAACTTTCCCCTACTTCCTTTTTTGTTTTGGTTGCCGCGTCATTGCTGCAGAAGGCTTCCCATCAAAATGCCAGAGAACCATGTCCAACGGTTTGTATGGAAAGTCAGCAGTTGTCAACGCATTACCTATTTCTGTCAAAATCCAGTGGAATGCACGTTGGCAAACTATACCTATGAGGCTGCATTCTTGTCAAGCTGCTCGAGAATGGCACCAACCGCGAACCAAGTCCCATCTACTCGTGAGAAAATGGTGCATATTTAAAGAACTCTGGACCAATAGAATAATTGAAATCTCATTCATGCCTGACTGCAAAACGTGACAGCTAGCTATTATGTCCACTAGAATGACGAATGGCTATTAGGGCGCTCTTTCGTGAAGTTGAAACACTCAGCACAATGGGAATAAAATCAACAGTACCAAATGAGACATCTACTCCTGAAAGTATGGTGGCCTGATAACGACCAGCAAACCACCCACGAATTTGTCAACAGCATGAATCTCAAAACTTTGCGCTGTCTACTACTGCTGAAAATGCAAACAACGTACTGGCACCCACAAAATGTAAATCATGGGAACAGATAAAAAATTCGAAGTCAAGCCATTTAGGCTTCATTACATCATCAATGTTGCTTAATTGGCTGTTTCAAATATGTTTGTTTTTTGTTTTATACCTTTTTTATTTTTTAAATTTCCGTAGATCTTTTCAAACTAGTTCATTTTATTTTTATTTTTTTGCCAGAATCTAGTCTCTTGAAATTAGAATTTACCATATTTTATTGTATGGCATTAAGGTTAGGTCACAATACAGTAGGGATTTCTGTTACATTACAGAGTCACACAGTGGGCTCCTTTCATCATCATCATCATAATGATTTAATGGGTGTATCTGGCAATATTTCTCAATGAATAAATAGTTAAGCACTACCTGTATCATCTTGTGCTATTTTGACCTAGAAATGATTTTTAACTTTAAAACTGGAAACCCCTACCAACTCGTTACAATATAGGTCCAACTGTGCTAACAGGGGGAAGAAAATAGGAAGATATGTCAACATTACTAAAACACACTTAGAAGGAAAACCAAGCCTGTAAAATTGATACTAAACAATGAAGCAGCCAGGCATTCACTTTAACTAAACTTCCAGCATCACCATCGGCATCTTTCGATGATGGCAAACATCCAAAGTATTCTTTCTCGAGCCCTTCTAGTGCAGTCGCCTGCTCCACAGAAAGCATTCTCCTCTTCTCCTCTGTCACCATTGCAGCAGCCATGGGGGTCAGAGAGGCTACATGCTCAGCAGTCAACATCTAAGAAAACAGTAAGTTTATCATGTTACTGTACATAATTTTGACAGAGAAAAAGAAGAAAAAAGCAACACTCAACCACAGTTCATTGTCCTTTCGGCATCTTTAACTTACATGTTCAAAGCTACAGTATATCGTCGAAAATCTGAACTAATTGGGACTGGGGGGAATTTGGATTTCCGATTTGTTCGGATTTTCGAACATAACCTAGAAATTCCTAGTACACAAAAATGTTTTTAAAATAAACACTTTATGTACTGACATGTACATACATATTGTACTTTGATTTATTTGTATCTTTAAATCCAGAAAAATGGTTCAAAACAAACACTCCCAGGGCACCGTGCAAAATACAGTTCACAGGTTTAAAGTGGGCGTTCGGACTTTTGACGTTTCGGATTATTGACGCTCTACTGTATTACTAAGGGAGATTATGGTTATTTGCTTTAATGACTCTGAAACTAATTATTAAGATCTAGGATAGGAGAGCCATGACTGCTGGGATTCGAACCTCTGAGCTCCCGATTCTGTTAAGAAATAATTATGTTGGTAACAACAAAATCTTTATTTTGATACTGAATTCACATGTTGGCATTACTGCACATTGTTATTTGTTTATCAATAAATTAATTACTCATTGCATTATGGCGTACCAGCTGATTGTCCCATATCACCTGAACTATAAAAACATAAAACTTTAACAGGTTATGAGCCCAGGTGACTCTAAAATACAAGTAAAAGTGAAAACAGGTGACAGTAAAATCATTTAAAGTAAACTCAGTGAAGTGAAGTAAGTGAAGTCCCCCCCCACCACAAAAAAATGGCCACAAGACCCGAAGACGTAGCACATGTAGAGAAACTCAAGGGAGTCGACACATATCCTATGTGGGTGTTTGAGTTAAAAATTCTGCTTGCCGCAAAAGAACTGATCAAGATTGTCGACGTGACAGACGTGTTGGTGACCAATCCACCCAGAAATCAAGCTTCAACAGATCAGTGGAAGACTCGTGATGCAAGAGCCCAATACTATATTGTCACATCCATTGACAAGCAAGTTAGGCCTCATATCCTAACCTGTACAACTTCTAAACAAATGTTTGATAGGCCTACTCTTCGGAACATATACCAGAGAGACCCCAGCCAACAAAAATGTTTGCTGCTACGAGACTTTTACAACTTCCAATTTGATGCGAAGAAGGACATGAGGAGCAACATTAGTGATCTCCAAAACATCTCCTTCAAACTGAACAAACTCGACCAGAAATTTGACGAGATGATGCTAATTACCAAGATCCTGTCCGTGCTGCCTGAAGAATATACCCATTCTAGCACAGCATGGGACTCGACTCCAGAGGCGTCCAGGACCATAGAAAACCTGTGTCGAGGTTACAGGTGGAAGAAAGCAAGTTGAGGCGCACTTCGACAGAAGAGCAAAATGTATCCTTTAAAGCAGAGTAAAAAAAAAAACAAGGTAGATCAAAATTTTAAAACAAATGTATAAGCAGTAAAAAGTGTAATATATGTAAAAAGACAAACCATGAAACCAAAAATTGCTTTCTCAAAGACAAGCATCAATGCTCAATATGTAAAAAGTTCAATCATGAAGAGAAAGACTGTTCTTTTAGGGATTAAACAAATTCTAAGGTGGAAAATAAAGTGTCATTTCTTGCAGCTGATTGCAAGGGCTCATATAACGCTATACTAAAAGAACCAGGCGTCTAGTAGTAGACAGTGGATGTTCAACTCACATGGTAAGTGATGAAACTTTGCTAACAGGTGTTGTTAGCTGTAATGAACAAATATTAGTGGCTAAGAAAAATCAGGCTATGTCTGTAGTAGGTAAGGGAACCTTCACCTCTGAGCAGTGTGTTGTCAATGATGTTCACTGAGTGCCTGATTTGTCTAAGACTTGATGTCAGTAAGTAAGACAACAGAAAATAATGGCATTGTTGTGTTCACAACAGTTGATGTTAATATATACCAAGACAACAAAGTGG
This sequence comes from Meconema thalassinum, assembly GCA_946902985.2. Lineage (NCBI taxonomy): Eukaryota > Metazoa > Arthropoda > Insecta > Orthoptera > Tettigoniidae > Meconema > Meconema thalassinum. The sequence goes on along the minus strand of OX336389.2, from coordinate 242,592,612 downwards.
TATTAAAAGGTAAGAAAAATGCAGTAGGACTGTATACTGTTGACCTTGATGATAATATGCAAAATGAGGCGCTGTGTGCACAAGGTAATGATGTAGAAAAAGAGTGGTACAGGAAACTGGGTCATTTAAGTTACAGCTACCTTAATAAACTGCCTACTATTTGTGACGGTGTGTCCCCCTTTGTCGCACATACTAAAATAGATGAAGTGTGTGAGTAATGTGTAAAAGCAAAACAGATCAGGTTACCATTCAATACAGAAAGGACTAGGGCAACAAGACTGTTAGAAATAATACACACAGATGTTTGTGGACCTCTATATCCACCCACCCATGATTAATAGAAGCCCCACTAGTACTGTTGACACAACCCCAGCTGAAAAATGGACATAAAAGAAATCAAATCTGTCTAACTTACAAATTTTTGGTTGTGTTGCCTATGCCAACAATTTGGGTTATCTCAAGAAGCTTGACAGCCGAAGCAAGAACTGCATTTTTGTATGCTATGCACCAAACGGATACCGACTATGGGACGAAGAAAACAGAAATATATTTACTCTGTAGTTGAATATCTTAGTGTATAGAAACGATGAAATCTATAATTATATTTTACTCTTCTAGTTTAATTGTAATACCTAGCTGTAAGTTGTTGTATTTATAGAATTAAGTTTTCATATTATGATAATAAAATAAGATGTAAATAGTTGACCAATAAGATTGTATCTCTTAATATCTGTTATTATAATCTACTATGAAAATGAAAATCCACAGCCTGCTTCCAGTCTCCGACCGGGTCAGGAATGGAATGAATGAAGCCCCCATCTAGCGGCGAGGATATGAAATGTGCCGGCTGCCGAAGCCTGTCGCAGTCCTCTGGGGCAATGATTAAATGAATGACAGATGAAATGAAATGGTAGTGGAGAGTGCTGCTGGAATGAAATTGTGACAGGGAAAACCGGAGTACCCGGAGAAAAACCTGTCTGCCTCCGTTTTGTCCAGCACAGATCTCACATGGAGTGACTGGGATTTGAACCACGGACCCAGCGGTGAGAGGCCGGCGTGCTGCCGCCTAAGCCACGGAGGCTCACATATTTGAGAGTATTTTGTATAGTCATATTTTTCAACATGTTAAAGTGATAATTTCCCCAAATCAGCATGGATTTATACCAAACAGGTCAACCGTGACTAACCTTATTAATTTTACGCAATTTGTATCCACGGAGCTAGATCACAAAGGCCAAGTAGATGTAATATATACTGACTTTCAAAAGGCATTTGACAAAGTGGATCATGACGTACTCATCACTAAACTATCAACGTATAATTTTTCTGAACCACTGTTTCGTCTGCTGATTTCATACCTGAAGAACAGAACACAAGTTGTGAAATATAAAACGCAGCTATCCAAAACATTTCCCACCAACTCAGGAGTTCCTCAGGGATCTAACTTAGGACCATTACTATTCGTATTATTTTTAAACGACATCTCTGATAAAGTTCAACACTCAGAAATTTTATTATTCGCAGACGATATAAAATTATATAAATCAATACGTGATCCTTACGATTGTATCAAACTTCAAAATGATTTAAATGAACTAAACCTATGGACGAAAGAAAATAAATTGCCATTTAACATCAGTAAATGCAAGCAAATTAATTTTACTAGGCGAAAAAATTACATAAAGTTTCACTATGACATTGACGGGGAAAGCTTACTAAAAATTCATGAAGTTCAGGATCTGGGAATTGTATTTACCAATGATCTGAATTTTCAAAGACATATAGAGAAAATTGTCTCTAAAGCACATAAATGTATGGGATTTGTAATAAGAAATTCATTTAATTTCTCCTATGGGATTTTAATATTGCTCTTTAATGCCTTCATCAGATCACAACTAGAATATGCTTCAGTTATATGGAATCCATACACATTGAAACATAATAAGCTTATAGAGAACATCCAAAAGAAATTCTTAAAATATGTATATTACAAAAGATTTGGCTATTATCCCTCTTACGAATTGTACACATTTATATTACAGTCCTTCAATGTCAGAAAACTATCTCACAGGCGAAATTGTCAGGGCCTGCTTTTTCTCTATAAAATAGTAAACAATAAAATTGACGACGCTAAAATTCGAGAGAGAATTACGTTATATGTACCAGCTGTGAAACCTAGTAGATTCCGAAACATTTTCTTTATTCCGAGAGTTCACACAGACAACCATAAAAACTCACCGATTAACAGAATTTTATCCCACTATAATAAAGTTCATCATCTTGACTTAGATATGTTCAGTATGTCAGAAAACCAGTTTGCAGCGTCCTGTGATAAACTGCAAGATGTCTTGTAATACTGTATATTGTACTGTATTCAGCCCATTTCCTTCTCATACCTAACCTTCCTTTTCTTCTTCTTATTATTATTATTATTTATAACGTGTTTCTCTATCTATATCTTCTCTTTATGTATCTTTTGTTTTTCTATTTATATATTGTTGTATATTATATGATTCTAGTAGTGAGCAATGTAATTGGGGCTTCCTGTAATGTTCACAACATAAATAAATAAATAAATAAATAAATTATAATCTACTATATAAAGCTCAAATACCACTCACTCACTCACTCACTGACTGATTCATTCATCACGAAATCTCAGAAACCACCGAACGGATTGGAATGAAATTTGGTATGCAGCTTCCTCAAGGGCCGCAAACGCCCACTAAGAAAGGAATTTTGGATATTCAGATTCTAAAGGGGTGTTAAGGGGGTAGACCTGCATTTCATTGAATAGCAATATCTCCCGATTGGTTTCATTGGGGGATGTGATACTCGGCATATAAACTCATCATTAAAAAGAAGAAGACACGTGTCTGAGGGTTTTTCGATGTGGTGTATATTATGTGGTGAAAGGGGTGAAAAGTGGGGGTTGAAGGATTCCTAACGGAGCGTGTATCTCTTAAACGACATAGGCGAGGAGTTCGGAACTCAGCCGAGAAAAATCAGCATAAAAAATAACTTAACAGGTGTTTGACCGTTTTTTCATAAATCCAATTTAAGGGGCCCATGGGGAGGGGTGAAATTATGGGGGAGGGGGGGGGGGGGGTAAACGTAATATGTCTGAGTGTAAAATTATACATGGCCTTTGTTGTAGACAATAACACATTACATCTTTTTTGTCTCTTGCTATTTCATCACACGACGAATACTTACGGAGTTATTAATGATTTTTTACTTTTTGGTCGGAATTTTCTAAGTCCCAAGAATGACATAAAAATTAATTCGAATGAAATTTCAAAAAAATTGTTTTTTTTAATACTTTTATTATATTTTTCATGTCTTTTAGGGTCCGAAACCAACATGATATTTTGATGGTTTTTTTTTCGTCCCATGCATTTTTGGTTTCAGGTGATAGAATTATTTTCCACTAGGACCCATGCTTATCTACTATATAAAGCTCAAATACCACTCACTCACTCACTGACTGATTCATTCATCACGAAATCTCAGAAACCACCGAACGGATTGGAATGAAATTTGGTATGCAGCTTCCTCAAGGGCCGCAAACGCCCACTAAGAAAGGAATTTTGGATATTCAGATTCTAAAGGGGTGTTAAGGGGGTAGACCTGCATTTCATTGAATAGCAATATCTCCCGATTGGTTTCATTGGGGGATGTGATACTCGGCATATAAACTCATCACCAAAAATAAGAAGACATATGTCTGAGGGTTTTTCGATGTGGTGTATATTATGAGGTGAAAGGGGTGAAAAGTGGGGGTTGAAGGATTCCTAACGGAGCGTGTATCTCTTAAACGACATAGGCGAGGAGTTTGGAACCCAGCCGAGAAAAATCAGCAAAAAAAAAAAAAAAAAACTAAACAGGGTTTTGACCGTTTTTTCATAAATCCAATTTAAGGGGCCCATGGGGAGGGGTGAAATTATGGGGGGGGGGGTAAACGTAATATGTCTGAGTGTAAAATTATACATGGCCTATGTTGTAGACAATACCACATTACATCTTTTTTGTATCTTGCTATTTCATCATACGACGAATACTTAGGGAGTTATTAACGATTTTGTACTTTTTGGCCGGAAATTTCTAAGTCCCAGGAATGACATAAAAATTGATTCGAATGAAATTTCAAAAAATAGTTTTTTTTAATACTTTTATTATATTTTTCATGTCTTTTAGGGTCCGAAACCAACATGATATTTTGATGTTTTTTTTTTCGTCCCATGCATTTTTGGTTTCAGGTTTGGTTTCCACTAGAACCCATGCTTATCTATCTATATAACTAATGTTATAACGGGATTCCAAATGTTATTGCGGGCGAAGCCGCGGGTAACAGCTAGTTAGTTATAAATAGTTATAGTATTAGTATTACTGTATATACCTATTAGTACTTTTATTTTATAGATGTAATTTCTGACGTGTCCTATATCAAAAATGTATTGTATAAATGTATTTGATCAAATAGAATTAATAAAACTATCTATCTATCTATCTATCTATCATCTCAAGAGATGTGGTGTTTGAGAGAAATATAATAAAATTAGATCAACATAACCCTAAAACTGAAATCTACCAAGCAAATGTTGAAGAAACAGAAGAAAACCAAGATGAAAGAAATAAAAATCTAGATGACAGAAATGAAAATCAAGGTAGTATAGATGAAGAAACAGATCATGAACCACAAGAAGAAGAAGATGGTGACTTCGTAGATTCAGATCAAGAACAGAGAGAAGAAAGATGTCATGAACTTGGTTTACGACCAAGAAGAACATTAAAGATACCTAACAAATATGATGACTATCAACTATATAGCGGAGAAGATGAAGAAGCAATGATGACATACAGGGAGTCGCAAACAAATAAAGACAAAGAATAATGGAAAATTGCCGTTAAAGAAGAAAAAGACTCTTTGAAGAAAAATAAAACTTGGAAATTAGTAAGCCCTGAAGCAGCAAGAGGAAAATAAGTTTTGTCAAATCGACGGGGGTTCAATGTTAAGGAAGACGGTAGATATAAAGCTAGACTTGTAGTACGAGGATCTAAACAAAGGAGTGGAAATATAAATTATGAAGAAATCTTCAGTCCAGTTGTAGACACAACTTCACTGAGAGTTCTTTTTGCTATCGCAGCACACTATAACCTGCACATTAAAACATTTGATGTCAAGACGGCCTTTTTGTATGGAACCCTAGATGAGGACATCTACATGAAAATACCAGAAGGCTACAAAGAAGAAGGGAAAATATGCAAATTGCAGAAAGCCTTATACGGACTGAAGCAAGCCCCCTGTAGGTGGAATAAAACTCTCACAGAGTTCCTGAAACAAGAAGGAATGTCTCAAACTAAGACAGACCCCTGCATCTTCAAGAATTCTGAGAAAAGTTTGTTTCTAGCAATTCATGTAGACGATGGCATTATCATGGGCAAAGACATTCAGAAAATGACACAGCTACTCTCTAAACTTGAGAGAAATTTTGAAATGAAAACAACTCATGAACCCAAAACTTATTTGGGGATAGATATAAACAGAACAGAAGATGGTATCTTCATTTCTCAAGAGAAATATGCTGATAATGAGCTGCAATGTTACAACATGCAAGAATGCAAAGAAGTTAAAACCCCAATAATCCAAAATTAAGAAACAGGTGCAACAGAGGACAGCGTGAAGACAGAATATCCCTATAGACAAGCTGTTGGGAGTCTGTTATATTTGTCTTGTAAAACCAGACCAGACCTGGCTTATAGTGTGAATTATGAAAGCAAGTCTATGGAGAAACCAACAGATCAAGATATACAGAATGTTAAACGAACACTTCGATATCTGAAAGGAAGCACAAAAATGGGAATACACTATCCATCACAAATGAAAGATGATCTGAAAATAATTGCATACAGTGATTCAGATTTTGCTGGTGATCATAAGAAAAGAAAGAGTACTTCAGGCTATGTCATAATGCTGGCAGATGGACCTGTGGCATGGCGGTCACGCAAGCAGAAAATTGTGGCACTGTCATCCACAGCAGCTGAATATATTGCTGCAGCAGATTGCTGCAAGGAGTTAGAGTATCTGAAATACTTGATACAAGAACTAACTGGAAAGTCTGTTCCCATTGTTCTTAACATAGACAATCAAAGTACCTTAAAGTTGGTGAAATCAGGACAAATGAGAGGAGAGTCAAAGCACATTCAAGTGAGGTATCACTATCTGCATGAGAACCATAAAAATGAATTGTTTTTTCTTCAATTCTGTCCGACCCATGACCAGGTAGCTGACATTTTCACAAAACCTCGATTGTTGACTAAATTTGAAACATTCAAAGATGTTCTGTTGAGGAGTGAAGTAGAATAGGTCCAAAGAAAGTATTTGATTTTAAATATGTAAATAACAATTAAGACTATTTTGAAATTGTGATATTTCATGTTTTATTGTTGAAACATCATCGAGTATGTTATCCAATATATATTGACGAAATGTGAGAAAGTACATCTAGTATTCAAGTATCAATCCGTGTGCCTTTTAATTAACTAACAGGTTATGAGCGCAGACCGAACTAATAGTGCGTGTTTGAAACTAATATTCAACGTCGCTCAGTGAATACTTAGAAACGGTGTAGCCTATTTACACATCATGGCAACAACGAGTGAATCAAATGTCTCAACCACGTTTTCCGCATCGACTTCTGTTATCTCTGGGATTACTGTTTCATCATCAGTGCCTAATATAGAGAAACTAGAAGGACAGACAAATTATGGAAGTTCGCAATGAGAATGTGTCTTATGTTTGAGGGATTGTTTGGTTATGTCGATGGAACAATTCCCGTTACTTCACATGTGGACACAATTCGTGACCAGAGTGCGCTGGCAAAAATATGCCTGGCTGTTAAACCTTCTTGCTATATTCACGTGCATAACGCTACCAACTCCAAGGATACCTGGAATAACCTCAAAAAGGCCTTCGAGGGATATAGTATGGCCACGAAGTTCGAGCTGACCCGGAAATTTTTCAACATGAGGCACGAAAGCAGCACAATGGAAGAGTTCGTCAACAACATCATGATGATCGTGCAGAAACTCGCCGATATAGGTGAAACTATTGAAGATAAATGGGTCTCATTCGTTATGAGGAATGGTGTCTCAAACGAATATGAAAATTACGTGGTGGCGCTGAACCAGCAGCTGAAGGAAGATTTGACTTCAGAAGATATAAAGGTTGCTCTTCTGGGTGAAAGCGAGAGGAGAAGAGTGAAGAGAGAATGTGAATCATCATCTGCCACTGCTTTGTTCTCCAATCAATGCAAGAAGAAAAAATATAACAAGAGAAAGCCAGGCGATCCAGGATTTAAATGTTACGAGTGTGGCAGCCCTGAACAGGGTCGACCCAATTGTCCGAAGTTGAAGCAAAGCAAGAAATTTCAAGCGAACCGTGCATCAACTGCTGCCCGAACATCAGGCGGGCAGATGACTCTCCTCACCAAGGCGTTGACTACCAAGGTGGCTTCCTCAGCATGGGTCATCGACTCAGGTGCAACGTCCCACATGACCAAGGAAAGGGCATCACTGCAAGATGTTGACTCAAGTGTTCGTACGTCAATCAGCGTTGCAGACGACTCTGAGATATTGTCTGAAGGTGTCGGTAAGGTTGTGCTAAATCTTGGTAATGATAATATTAAAACAGTGACTGATGTACTTTATGTTCCAAATTTATCTACAAACTTGCTCTCAGTACATAAAATGACAGAAAAAGGGTACAATCTTGTCTTTGACAATGAGTCATGTAAAGTCTTTAATGGATCAAATTTTTCTGTTGATGGAAATTTAGAGTTTAAGTGTGTAAAACAAGATGGTTTATACTCAATAGCTGAGTGTTCACAGGAACCAGTGAGTGCATTGTCCGCTGAAGGTATCTCTGATGGGGAACTGTGGCACAAAAGGCTGGGTCATTTAAATCGTAAAGGTATGAGAGAACTACTACATATGGTCACTGGCATGAAGTTTAATCAAAACAATCAAAATGCTTGTGTTACCTGCCTGGAAGGTAAGCAAACAGTAAAGTCATTTCCTAAAAAGGGGAGCCAAGCTAAATCTGTTCTAGATGTTATTCATAGTGATGTACAAGGTCCCATGGAGGTGCAATCGTGGGGCGGAGCCAGATACTGTTTGATTTTTGTAGATGACTTTACTAGGAAAGTCTTTGGATATATGATTGCTTCTAAATCTGAAGTTTTTTCTAAATTCCGCTTCTTCAAGGAGATGGTAGAGAACCAGCTCAATAAACGCATTATGTGTCTAAGAAGCGACAATGGTGAAGAATATACTAGTAAGGAATTTGAGTTGTATTTACAGGAGAACGGAATTATTCATCAAACCAGTATTCCATATAGTCCTCAGCAAAATAGTATTGCTGAAAGGACTAACAGGACCTTGGCAGAGAAAGCTCGCTGCATGCTGTTTGAGTCAGGTCTAGAAAAGAGATTCTGGGCAGAGGCTATGAACACTGCCATCTATCTCAAGAACCGGTCACCCACAGCTGCAGTGAGGGATCTCGTACCAGAGGAGGCATGGTCTGGAGTAAAAGTTGATATTTCCCACCTTAAAATTTTTGGCTGTAAAGCACAGGTTCATGTCCCTGATGTTAAGAGGCAGAAGTTTCACAAGAAATCTGATGAGATGATATTTGTAGGTTATTGTGAAACACAAAAAAGATACCGCCTTGTAAGAAAAAGTGACACAAAGCATATTGTTGTAGCTAGGAGTGTTGTTTTTCTTGAAGGTCCATCATTCCAAGTGAATGCAAATAATCCAGTAATTAATGCTGTAAATGACATATCAATATTGTCGGTGCCTGTAATTAATACTTTTGTTTATCACCACAATGTTGATGTAGATGTTGATGTTATGAGTGATGAAATTGAAAGGGTTGTGAGAGTGTCCAATGACACTACACCAGCTGAATCATCTGATAGTGATAGCAATTTTGACATTTCTAACCTCTATATTGGTAGTGATGATAGCTCAATTGAGGATATTGTTAGTCTTGAGCCTGGTCCCCAGCATGACCGTCCTGATACAATGGGGGGCAGATATCCCAAGAGTACCAGAACGGCCAAGAGGGATGAGGATTATGAATACTCTTTTCTGGCTGTTTGGCCACAAGATCCTAAAAATTATTCAGAAGTATGTTCGAGGTCAGATCAGAAGCTGTGGAGAAATGCCATGCGAGAGGAAATGTTGTCGTTAACTAACAATCAAACTTGGAGATTGGTCGATAGACCATAAATCACAATGTTATTCAGTGTAAGTGGGTCTACAAACTTAAGAAAGGACTGGATGGGTCCAAGCGCTACAAAGGAAGACTTGTGGCGAAAGGATTCACTCAGGTTCCAGATAGAGCCTATGATCAGACTTTTGCACCTGTTGACAGGCTCTCATCGTTAAGAGTCCTATTTGCCCTCGCTGCCGAGTCAGTCTGGGAAATAGACCATGTGGACGTAACAACTGCTTTTTAAATGGTGATTTGTCTGAAACAATTTACATGGAGCAGCCGGAAGGTTTTCTGGAAAAGGGCAATGAAGGTAAAGTGTGCTGATTGCAAAGACCTTTATATGGTCTCAAGCAAGCTGCCAAATCCTGGAATGATAAAATTCATGAATTTCTTATTCAACATAAGTTCCAGAATTCAGAGTATGTCTACACTAAGAACGAAGGTAAAACATGTGTAGCGATTGGCTTGCATGTTGATGACTTCTAAATTTTCTCAAACTGTAAGCAGGAAACTAAGAAACTTAAGGAAACTATGTCTAAATGTTTTAAAATAAGGGACTTGGGTCCTGTAAGTGAATGTCTAGGTAACAGAGTGACAAGAGACCGGAAATCTCATTCAGTTAAGTTGGATCAAGAGAGCTATGCTCTCGACATTGTCAAAAACTATGGTATGGAGGAGTGTAAACCAGTGAACACGCCCCTAGCACTTGGTGTAAAACTTGTCAGGCCACTACAAAACATCCACTCTACCAAAAATTGATAGGTGGCCTTATGTATCTGGCGGTAGGCACCAGACCTGACATATGTTTTGCTGTTAGTTATTTAAGCCAGTTCAACAGTTGCAATGATGATGAACATTTCAATGCTGCCCTGAGAGTGGTTAGATACCTGAAGGGTACAATGGGCTTAGGGCTAAAATATTGTAAAGGAGGTTGTAGTTTAACTGGTTATGCAGATGCTGATTTTGCTGCATGTGCTGTTGATAGAAAATCTGTTACTGGCTATGTGTTCAAGCTAGCAGGTGGAGCCATTAGTTGGCAGGCAAGAAAACAAAGATCTGTAACTATTGCAGATAGCACAACTTTTGCAGAATATGTTTCTACTAGTGAATGTGTTAAGGATGGTGTGTATTTAAGAGGTCTTCTTGGGGAGTTATCAGTCCCAATCAAATGTATTAAAATATTTAATGATAACCAATGAGCTATTAATATGTGTCTGAACCAGTCATCTGACAGCAAAAGTAAACACATTGATGTCAGGTTCCATCAAATAAAGCATTGGGTGAAAAGTGTACAATACTTGTCAACTGAACAGATGATTGCTGATGTGCTAACCAAAGCACTTTCAAGAGCAAAACATGGTTTTTGCATTGCATCTATGGGGATGGCAGATTAATTCATGTGTTGTGTGTACAAACAATCGATTAAGTGAGGGTGTTAGAATGTCTTATTATCATAAAGATAATCAATTGTTCTGTACAACTTTAGTTTTTAATTTTAGTTCATAAGTATGTTGGTAATGCTTGTTTTGCACTACCGTATGTTTTATTTACAGTGACTTTATGATGAGAAGGCTGTGACTTCCTGTATGTATTTTTTGGTCAACATGTATGATGTATGTACTCGCTCATGTCGAAATGTGCCAAAATACATCTAGTATTCAAGTATCAATCCGCGTGCCTTTTAATTAACTAACAGAATTATGATAAAAATTTTGTTCCTACGGGGGAATGTTAAGAAATAATTATGTTGGTAACAACAAAATCTTTATTTTGATACTGAATTCACATGTTGACATTACTGCATATTGTTATTTGTTTATCAATAAATTCATTACTCTTTGCAATATGGCGTACCAGCTGATTGTCCCATATCACCTGAACTATAAAAACATAAAACTTTAACAGATTAAACCATGGAGCATGCTGAACTTAAGCTTAATCTGGCTACTCGTCAATAGCAGCATACATAGTTTCTTTCTCTCAGGTCATGCCCTCGGATCCACTATTTTATGCTGGTAGATCTAGATCTCCTTCAAAAATTTGTGCTGTAGATTTTACACAGTTTTGATCATTTCATAAAGGTCCTCTCCCCTAGAAACCCTTTCTTGAGCTCTTCTAGAAGCTTAAGCACAAAATATCATTTTCCTTATTAGAGGAGAAATAAGATGAGGACTGTCCAACTCCAGTCACCGAGGTATGCCTCTTCCACTACTGTTAGTCCTTCCACTTCTATTACATTCAGTCCAATGTCACATGTCTTCTGATTTGTCCCATCCATCTCTTTGGTCTTCCAACCAATCTATTACCATCAATTTCTCACACTATCCCCCTTTCTGAAGCTCTTGCCTTCTCCATCCTTTGCACATGGCCAAACCATCTTAATCTCTACCTCTGTGTTCGCTTTACTAATGGTTCCTCTATATTTAGTTCTTGCCCAATTTTTAAGTTTCGGATTCTCTCTCTTCTAGTCTTCTGGATAGATTTTCTCAATTTTATTTAATTCGCTTCGATCTTACTGTTTTGCCTCATAACATATTGTTCATATAATGTTAATTTTGCTCTTTGTGGTATTTTAACATCACGTAACAGCTGTCGAACTTAACAAAATGAGGTACCTTTACTTAATCTGTTAATTTCTGTATTAATTTCATTATTCCTGTTAATAATACTGCCTATGTACAGTAGGCCTATGTAAATTGTTCCACATTCTCTAACTGTTCCCTATCCAAGTTTATTCGAACTTTATTTTTCTTTTCGTACTACATTACCACAGTTTTCTGTGTAGTAATTTTCATTCCGAATGCCTTAAAATTGTCATTCCAAGTATTCATCCTTCTGGCCGATAACTTTGATGTTAGGCCCCTTAAAACAACAATATATTGTTCATTATTCTGTGCATTTCATTTTCTTATATATATTTTAATCACACGTAATTTATTTCAGGTTATTTTATTTTGCATATTCCAGTAATTGAAATTATTTGGGCTGACATCTTCCTAATTCTTTGTTAATACAAAATCAATGAGCATTCCAAGCTGCCCGTCTCAACTATATTTGCTGATCTTGTGGCAAGCGCTTTACATGGACCATATGTTCTGAATTATTACATTATTCCTTGTACAAATGTCCAGCATACTTTCTCCTTTCTCATTATCACCATGCCCCATATTTGTTGGACTCTTCTATGTAGAGTTTGAACAGGAGGTGTGAAACACCACATTCTCTTTTGATCTATTCTTCCACTTCCCATGTCTGGGAGTAGAGAACTGGCATACTATATCCACGTTTAGATTTGCAAGAACATGTCCCAACTAATATACAGTCAACTATATTAGGTTCCCATAAATAACATTTTTCTCCCCAAACACTTAACGGTCTTCCACAAGGTTCAGTGTTCGTATCTCTTTTCTTCAATCTTTATATAGCAGATATGCCATCAATTAAATCAAGAATATTTGGTTATGCTGATTGTGCTATAGCAACACAACATGCTACCTTCGAGACAACTGAAGAAGTCCTAACTTCTGACCTAGACACTGAGTACGGTAATTATTTCAAACAGTGGAGATGGAAGCCTGATCCTATAAAGACAGAAGTATCATACTTCCACTTGTGTAATAGATCAGCCAATCGTAAACTGAATGTCAACTTGAAAGGAACTATACTCGGGCATACCATGCATCCAAAATACCTCGGAATCACACTAGACAGAACATTGTCCTATAGAGAACACCTGGTCAAAACAGCTGCCAAATTGAGAAGCAGAAATAACATCTTACACAAGCTTTGTAGCACAAGCTGGGGATCATCAACAGACTCATTTATGTGTCAGCACTTGGCCTGGTTTACTCTGTAGCCGAATTCTGTGCCCCAGTATGGATCAACAGTGCACATACAAAAAGAGTCAATGTTGTATTAAATGAAACATTGCACATCGTTAGTGGAGCAATACGATCCACTCCCACTTATTGGCTGCCTGTTCTGAGTCATATACCACCCTCCCAAGATAGAAGAAAGAGTTATTCAGGAATATCGGAAGATTGTTGAACTACAACTACCTGTTCTTACCGACGTTCCGATCATCGAACGAAACAGGCTTGGATCCAGGCAACCAGCCATTCTCACAGCAAAAGCACTACACGATGCTGGCTTCACATGAACAACTCGTGGAAACAACAGAGGCTAGTAAATTGCCGCCCCCGCCCCACAATGCAGAACTCTACCATGCTTGACAAGAAAACCTCCAGGATTCGATCAATCACGCTCGGTTTGGTCCACTTTGAATCTCATCCGTACGAGCATTGGTAGATGTGCTGATGCCCTCTTCAAATGGGGGAAAGTACAATCCCCAAGATGCGACTGTGGAGCTGAAATCCAACCTGTTTGGCATATAGTGATGGAGTGCACCAAGAGAGTCTATATTGGAGAATTCCGTGACTTCCTGAACGCTACACCAGCAGCTCTGTATTACACTAGTCATATAGACTTATCTTTGCAGTACTCTGTTCTCTATTTTATATTACGATGTCATTTATATTTTACCGATATGTATATGCCATATGATAAATAAACAATCCACCCATTAATGGCATTTTTTAAATTTATCACCATTTACACACTTTGGCAGTGAAGCACTAGTCCCACCATACAAAAATAGACTTTGCACGAGATATGGATAGCACGTGAAACCAGATGCATACAATGTTTGACTTCAAAAGATTGTCGATCCATCTACAGTAGTATGCATGTGCAACAATATCATGGCAAGGACTGCTGCAACCGTCCGGCGAAACATCAATGTAATCTTAATGATTAAGGCCCGGAAGTTTATGCAAAATCATATTTTGGTACAATGCATCATATTTTTCTCCTTTTTCTCTTTACGTGCATCTTGTTTTACTTCTGTGTAAAACATGTGTTTAAAGTGTTTTAAGAAGTGCTGCAGACACGTCTAGGGGGCAATTACTGTGAGGGACCTGGCGGGAGGAATACTCACCATGCTTACCTGGATGAGCCTTAGTAAGCCAAGCGCTTGCTGTACCGCGCCTCCTGCTTGCCAGCGTTCAGTGAAGATCTTAAGCTAGGTTTTAATCTGAAGGGAAAGGCTTCTTAAACTTAAGTGAAATAACGAGATGTAGCATTAGACTGTGTAAAAGGGGTTTATTACTCAATAGTGGCAAAGCAGTTTAGATAAAAAGGGGGGAATTACTTGTGAGGGGGGAGGGGGAGGAGGAATCTAATACACACGTTTCCACTCACCCTACAGATGGAGCCGGTCTGCCATGATGTTGGTGGCGTTGGGACCCGGTAAAGGGCGGCGCCCTTACCGGTCCTTCGTGGAACAGCTCCGATAGAGCGTAAGACTGTCCGAGAGTTCGAGAACCAGAGTAAGAGAGGCCGGCGCGTGCTCGTACCTCCTATTTATAGGGTAAAAGCGTGGAGTCACTCTGGATCAGCGGAATGTGAAGTGTAATGTCCTCTTTGTCTTGCTAGGCTTGCGATCTTGGTGCCATGATCTGCCATGCTTCCGTTGCTACGTTAGTGATCCATCCTTTTAGGTATACGTGTGGGCGCAACCCTGTATAGGGTTGGGGCCAGTACAAGACGCCTTCCTGTTTTAATAAGCGACCTCGCTTATTGGAATAGACTTCTGCGTAGATGGTGGTGGTGAGTGAAAGCGTGCTGTACTAGGGGGTGGTAGGTGTGGCAAGAGGGTTGGGTAGCTTACTAGTCAGTCATATTATAGCAGATAGTTCTCTGTATCTGTCTACGTTCCATGTTGCATTTTTGACATAATTTGTGCTGCCTATTTTGCAGACTTGACAATTTCATGAAAATATTGACATTGTGTTGCTAACATTTAATTTAAAAAAATGGAATTTCAGCTGAGATATGAAGTGAAAGAAATGAAGTTGAAATATATAGCTTGAATGAAATCGCATAGGAAATTTAAGGTGTGAACACCGCTCTCGGACCAGCGCGTGACTTGCGTACGACGTCGGCAAGCTGAGCCCTACCGGGAGGGTGCATGCACATTTGTAATTTTCCTCCGATGTAAAATGATGCTGTAAGGAGCTTAAGTGCTGGTTGGCCCTCTCGAGCTAGCACGTAACCTCTATAGCGTGTGTGAAGGAGAGAGAAATATAGTGTACTGAGTGGGCTACACTAGGCCAAGTGTAGCTGCGAGGGTGCGCCAATAGGATTAACCTCCTTACAACGTGGGGATGATAAAAGAAAATGAAAATTGTAGAAAGTGTCCTATAAAACGTGAAATTCCTTCAAAATTGCTTTAGCATTTGCTTGAAAAAGAAATGTAGTTATGGTTATAAGAGAAAAAAATTAACATTTAAGTGTTGGAAAGAAATAGCTGAAGGCTCCTGCCTAAATCGGCTTACAGGCTACTATGTTTTGTTGGTTTTGACTGTCGCTGTTTCCACGTGCGTTGGGACTTCGGTCTTGTTTCACGTTCGCCTGGGTGGCATCCTGCATGTATGTCCTACTGTGGGGGTTACAGGATTGTACAGCGTAATACTAGTCTGAAATCAGAAATCCCTCTTAATGCTCGTTTACAGTGGGATTAGTTTACCCAGGTACTGTTAATCGTTCACTGAAGTTCGTTACGTCGTGCGATGTAGTCTCTTTACTTAATGTCTGCATTATGACTTACGTACTAAAGCCCGACCCAGGAATGTCAGCCGCGACGCAGTTACGCACTTTAATTCGTTCCCACCTCCTCTGGCACACGTGACACGTCCTGACTCCCCGAGTCCCGATGTAGCAACATCGTTCATTCTCTGCTTTGACTTGGCCATGATAACATAATGCTACGCAATGTAGATGAGAGCTTCGCTCACCCGCTCGTCATTGTGCAACGACTTGGCAATATTACATTCCCCCCAGGGGCTCACATCTAGTGGGACGTGGGTTAGCGACCACGGGACCCCAGCTGAGTCCGGCATTGCTTCCACTTACTTGTGCCGGGCTCCTCTCCGTCTTCTTTCCTGTCGACCTCTCTTGGTCAACTCTTGTTCTTTTCCGACCCCGACGGTATTAGGATATCCGAGGCCTAGGGAGTCTTTCACTTTCCCGCCTTAGTTGGCCCTTGTCTCATATTTCCTGATACCCTCATTTTTCGAGGGGTCAGCCTTCTTTTTCTTTTCATTATATTTCCTTTTCTCCTTAAGAAAATTTTTGCTCCTCATGTATCTAAATTAATTTCAGGGATTGTTTTGCATCTACACTGCAATTTGTAGGTATTTTCATTCTACGTTGCATTTTGTAAGTTTTTCGATCTAAGTTGCATTTTGCGAGTGTTTTCAACCTCAATTGTATTTTGTAAGAATTGACAATCTAAATTGCTTCTTAGTAAGTCTTTGAACAATGTCGGGAGTCCGGAGATCCTACGAAGCTTTGCGAGTATTTTGAATTTCAGTTGCAATTTGTAAGTATTTTCAACTTAAACCCCTTTTTGCAAGTATTTTCAATCTAAATTGCATTTTGTAGGGTGAACATTTTGCAAGTATTTTGTTTCTCAATTGCATTTTGTGGGTATCTTGAATCTAAATTACATTTTGTAAGTATTTTCAATCTAAATTGCATTTTGTAAGTATTGTCCATCCAAATGAGTAGTTTGAAATGGTCCGAGGTGAGATGGTCCGAGTTGAGGTAGCCCGCGCTGTGGTGGCCCGCGCTGAGGTAGCCCGCGCTGTGGTGGTCCGTGCTAAGGTGGCCCGCACTGAGGTAGCCCGCGCAGAGGTAGCCCGCGCTGTGTTGGCCCGCACTGAGGTAGCCCGCGCTGTGGTGGCCCGTGCTAAGGTGGCCCGCACTGAGGTAGCCCGTGCTGTGGTGGCCCGCGCTGAGGTAGCCCGCGCTGTAGTGACCCGTGCTAAGGTGGCCCGCTCTGAGGTAGCCCGCGCTGTGGTGGCCCGTGCTAAGGTGGCCCGCACTGAGGTAGCCCGGGCTGTGGTGGCCCGCGCTGAGGTAGCCCGCGCTGTGGTGGCCCGTGCTAAGGTGGCCCGCACTGGGTGACCCGCGCTGAGGTGACCCGCGCTGTGGTGGCATTTTCAATTTCAATTGCAATTTGTAAGCATTTTGAATTTAAATTGCACTTTGTGAGTAGTTAGGATCTGAAAAGGGAGTTTTTTCAATCTGAATTACATTGTGTATTTTCAATTTCAATTACATTTTGTAAGTATTTTGAACTCAATTGCATGTTTTACGTATTTCCAATCTCATTTGCATTTTGCAAGTATTTTGAATATCAGTTGCATTTTGTAAGTATTTCGACTCTGCATTGCATTTTGTACGTATTTTGAATCTAACCTACATTTTAGGCGTATCTTTCATTTTTTCATTTTGAGAGTATTTTCGTTCTAAATCCCCCTTTGTAAGTATTACCACCCTCCACTGTGTATTATTCAATCTGTGTTAAGAGGGGCAGATGACCTCGTAGTTCCGCCCCTTAGAACAACAATAACTAACTAACTAACATTACATTGGCTCCCCAGCTCAGCAGCGGCTAGTAACGAAGCAGTTTGCTCTTTACCTTGGTTTTCTCGGATGCTCTTTCTAGCCTAGTTGAAATCGCAGGTTTTGTGTGTGTTTAAATCCTTTGCTCTCGACTGAATACGTCGTAATATTGATATACCAGTAATCTTCTTGTTGTGTTCTTATAGTAGGCCACGGGTTTGAACGACACTGACGATCAACGGTCGCAATGCCTCCAGTGTTGTCCAAGTTGAAAACAAAAACATTACACAGTCAGGCGAGAGAAATAATATCTAATGTGCACAATTTCATGAAACAAGAAGTGGAAAGGGGTGTTGACATACCTATAAATAAATTCGGCAAACGGGCAGCGGCGGCCGCTAGAGTTCCTGAGCGTACAATTAGAGCGATAATAAGTGAAAAAAAGGTTTTAGAGTAGATGGAAGGCCTGTCTAAATTTTTATCCACTCCTGGTAAAGCCAGACCGCGAGCAGCCACCAAATCTTCAGCGGATAATTTCAATCAAGAAGTAATACGACGATGTATACTGTATATGATTTTGCTTTGCACGAAATGAAAATTCCCACGCTTCGCCTGTTATTTTCTAAGTTACAACATGACATTAATTTTTAGGCAGCAGAGAGAGATTACGACGTCTCTTACGTAAAATGGGATTCAAGTGGAGGAAGACACTGAATAACAGAACAGTTTTGACGGAGAGGCAGGACAATCGTCCTCAAAGAACGAAATGCATTATTGAGCACAAAATAAATAAATTCCAGGTTTCCTATTCTTTGGGTTTGTCTATTTTCATGTCCCGTACTTTTCTTTATATTTTATTTTATTTCGCGTCATGTGCTAACTGATTAGTTTTCTTTAAGGCTTGTTTCTATTATGACAAGACATGTTAAAAAAACATTGCACACTGAAAGTGTTTTGCAACAACAATATTGATATAACACCACGCTTACATTGCAGAAGGTTTTACGGGCAGTAATTGATGAGTGAGTGACTAATGATCGATGGGTAGTGTCGTCTTTCAAATAATTTTAAAATATTATTGTTATTTGTTTTACGTCCCTTTTAACTACTGCGGTTTTTAGAGACGCCACGGTACCAGAATTTTGCCCCGAAGGGGATCCTTAACGTGCCAGTAAATCTACTGACATGGCTCCCTCGCATTTGCGCACCCTCAAATGCCAGCTGACTGCACCAGGATTCGATCCTGCAACCTTGGGAAGAGCAAGCGAGAACGTTGCCGCTGAGCCACGCAGCCAGCCAATTTTAAAATAACATAGAAAATAAACTACTGGACGTAGAATTGTGAATCATGTTTCTATATATTCAGAAAAATGCTGCCTTTCATCCTGTTCCTATGTAGAAACCGTATCCTGCCAAACTATAACCAGTGGTGCGCGTGACATTTCGTATCGCGTTCAAAAGTGACGCGAGCGATGAGTCGAGCTAGAACAGACCCACTGTTCAGTAGCCACGCCTCTCCGGTCATGCCGCGGCAGAGATCGCTGTGTCGGGCTATACTATTCTTACAAACTAACGTGGAATATGTACTCCTTGACATATTCGCCATTGTGGTATTTCACTATACCACTTCCTATATGCATCGCTGTAAAACTTCAACAAGCTTCCTTAAGCATTTATATTCGTAGATTCTCCTTAATACTTCGTAGAACTTGAACCATTTATATTTGTAAAAACTTCCTTATACTTCGTAGAACTTGAACAAACTCTCTCATACATCGTCGTAGACCTTCACTATAGCTGAAAATTAATCATTAATAATTACTGTTGCATTTTCTCAGCTTTACTTAAGCGACGTATTCGCTTCTTAACCTATTGATATGCAAACGTTATATAAGGACACTCGCACTACGTGTATAGTTGATCGTTAAGCTTAAATGGATTTTCGTTAAATTGGCGACTGTTTCGTCGGGATGTTATGGAACCTGGAAGTTATGTATTGCCTCTGCGGGATAACTTGGGAATTCTGACTTGGCTGACATGGTGTTCTTATCCATGATACCTATCATTATTGTGTGCACTGTATAGAACTTCAGGAAATATAGATTAACACGATAATATTATCTGAAAAAAATTACATTTGTTACTGACATGTGAAAATTTCCTGTGAAAAAATAACATTTGTTAATTAAATGTTACTAGCTACCCTTTTGGGAAACTTGCCACGTTAGGTAGGGGGGGGGGGATGAAATGTGGTTGTCTTAGTATCTAGCTTAATTCTTATCGCTAAACCTAAAATTATTGCCTTCCCTTAATTAAGTACACTATATACTGTGACCGTCTAGTCGAGTCAACAACCACGATAACTTTCCTAAAGTCCCATAAATCGAATAAAATTACCGTGAGGATCAGGTGACCTTCCATAAAGGCTAGAGCGGCACGAGAGTCCGTAGTCCACGGGGATCGTGGTATATGGTGACGATGGTTATAGACCGCCTAAGGAAAGGTTCACCTTAAAACTAGACTGAGAAAATAAACATCCAGACTTATGTAAAACACCGTGAAAATTTATTTATAAAATTCACAAACCCCTAGCCTAGTTCGGAGGGTTATAATCGGCTAGTCCGCAAGCTAATAAATAAACAAAAATAAAGAGCAGGTCCCTACCTGAGAAGTCACGGAAAACCCTCGCGAAAGATCTAACTCACAATAATAAAGCAACAATAGCAACGCTAGGAATATGGCACAACGCAAGTCCCTAGTTCAAGTTACAAAATTAAACTAATATCTGAATTTACATTTAACAGGGTAGCAAAACAAATCTAAGTTAGGATGGTACCATTTCGACATTTACATTCAACGTTAATTCGTCTAGCTAAGTCCTATCAATTAACAAAATTTACGGCGATGACGTCCGTAAAAGAAAACAATTACATCCAAAAGCTAAGTGTACAGCCATGAAAAACAAACAATTTAATTATGCTTAATAACTATGTGCTAACAGCACACAATAAGGTAACATGTAGGATTTATACACTTGACATTATAAATAAGTAATGAAATAGACACAGTAGTTTTATTAAAAATCCCTGCCTGCACCTTGGTTTACTCTTTGTAAACCATAGTCATCTAATGTGTATAGTTACGGTGACGAATGCGTAGTTGAGACCACGTCTGACATCGCATGGCCTGAGCTCCACAAGCTACGAACTCTAGGTTCGCGCATGCTTCAGGTCGCTACAAAAATGTCAACTGTCCTAGTCATTTCCTCACAAGGAAATTATCTTCAACTGCACGTCTATGTCAACAGTTCCAGAATGCAAAGAACAAAGTTAGATAGAAAGAATCGTTACTTAGACTCGTTTTACAACAATTATGCGTCTTATTATTAAGATGTCGGTTTATAGGTTTATCGTAGGTTTATGGCGAATAACATTGACAATAGCCTGGGCACGGAGTGTCTCCACTGAGATCATTCTCCACCAAAAAGCCTCGACTCAACAGTCGGAATATAATCAACGAGTACAACAACTCGGACACACAATAACACGGGTTACCAGCGGCGCTAAGCTCGCGTTCAATAACTCTGGGATAGGCCTGTACACAACAGTTACCTTCCAATAACATCTGGTCAACGGGATCAGTCCCGGACAAGGCATACTCAAAATACCTTCATACAATAACATCCTGCTATAACAGGGTAGCTTTCACCATACTGTAGAAAACCTTACATAACTGTACCTGTCAGACGACAGTACACGCAACAGAGCGTTTAACTAACAAAAAACGATCCATAAAACATGTGATCAAATACAAGAGTGGAAACTAATTTCCATAAGCAAAATAGCAATGAAAGGAAAAGCGAATACAAATCGTACTCTGTCCTTGTCAATAGTAGTTATGTCTCACAATGAAGCAGGTGTGCTTTCAGGTCACTGGGTTACATAACCAGTTTATTCAAGGCCAGCGATTTAATCAATATAAAACCTGCACCTGGCCAGTTCATAAAAAACTTTACCATAGGTTACGGACCTCTAAAGTCCGTGTATAAAACACACGCTATAAATCTGAGTATAACAATACAATTCCGTCTTTCTACCAAAGACGTCTAAATGAAAGTAATCTTAGAATAACTGAAGCTCTTTGCTTTAAAAGTACAACTCAGTAGTTGCTAGTACTTCAAATAAAAACGTGTCTCACATGACACAAGCAAAAATGATAATTGTGGCGCAGATTCACACACTAGATCTGCTTAATGATACGTTGGGAACCGAGTTCGATGCTAGGCAACGAAACATTCCATCTAGTTGTTAGGTTCAAACTTGACCAAGAATAGCTTCTGAGCTCATTCAAAATGAAATATAATGCATTTACAAAACTGGTAGTTACAGTCGAATACCTAAATGATACGCCCGTTCTAACGACATTCAGGGGTATAACAAAGGATGGCTGCAAAGAATGCAGTTAATTAATAACCATGGCATCTGATTGCCATAACTAAAGTCAGCAAAGACTTAAAAATTACCCCAAGTAGGGTTGTACAAAATAGCCTCAAAATGACTACAGTCAGGTTCAGAAAAAAGTAGGCATTGACGTTCTACGACGTTCATCACGCTGCACCAGGGCAGACCAAAATGTCTGACCCCAAGGGTGTCTCACTCTAAACTGAAATAAATGACATCTAACTAATCTAGTTACATCCCTACCTAGAAAAATGGCTGACACTGAGTGCGTTTGGTTCACAAACCAGAAACTAGAACAAGGAAGGGGTGTGACAAAAACTCACGAAATGGAGGAGCTCTCACTCAGCCCTCTGTTCCACAACAAGGGTTGTACAAAATCCTCTCTGGCTCTCTGGATCGGTATCTTCCTCATCAGGATTCCCATCTGGACTCCTCCAAAGACCAGGGTTCGATTTGTCCCTGTCGACATCTTCGTGGATATGCCTGGAAATGGCATTTTTGGCTACTTCCTTCTCGTTCATCGTCCTGGAAGTTCCACCATCATGCTGGTTCCCGTAGAAACGTCACCCTCATACCGGGATGGTATTAGCCCATGGTGACTGCTTCAACCATGGTGAAGAAAAGTCCAATCACGTGGGTAGTGAAATAAGTTGCGTAATAATTCATCCTCTCACTTTCAAAATTATAATGTTTGTCGTGAATGTTATAGGCTCCAATTATAAAATACGACACAGACTTAACCTTGCGATGTGGATTAGCATGTGAGCTAACACTGTTTTATAATTCTGCACGTGCTAGTGACGCTACTTTTGTATCACGCCGCATCCGTGAATTATACGACGTTTTTAAAATGAAATTTCCACTTTGGCAATTTAAATATCTCATACAATTATAATCACACTTATTCAGGGTAATTGTAACACTATTACCTGTATATTTCCACTAGGCATCTGCCCTCCACATACGCGTGGGTAAAATGTGGTGTTACAGCAATGTTGTGCAATACACTATACTTGCCAATAATTATTTCCCAAGCTTCTTCTTGAGTTCACTGGGCTTCAACAACAGTGAATAATAGTATTAGCGTGCTCGATGGCACCTTATAATCACTTTTAACGCTAAACAGCGGATATTCTTCTACGTCTCGTAGGACAAATGTAATTCCACGCCTACACAAGGCGGATTCTCAAGACGCAGTGCAAGGTACTGGGTGTCTCTAGAAAGTAGGTCGTCAAAACGAAGTCGTTGAGCGACTACTTACGTTCCTTTTTTGCGTATCTGCAAGGGTATTACCTTACCTAAAGTAAAAATAAACATTCTCCAAAATGTTTTAATAATGCAGCATGACGAAATGGAATATTCTGAGTCTTGTGGAAAGATAAAATTTAATTAATAAGACCTCAGATAAATAATTAGCAGTTTTCACCAAAGTCAAAAGTGCGATTCACCGCTACTTCAAAAAGTATCGCGTGATCTCTCAGCTTCACGTGGCTTCCTGGGTGTGTTCAAAAGTACAACATCCCATCATAAATGCTCTGTCATAAAAAAATATCACATGAACCATAGCTCAGCGGGGTCATCTGCCTCTCCGTCGTTTCAAATAAAATGTTGGGATAACATTTTTATTTGCTTTGAAATTCATTCAAGAGTGAAATTTTTTTAGATTGGCTGCATTAAAGGTTCCAATGCGCTCTCCTGTCCTAATGTCTTCGATTACATAACTTCCATTGTTCAAAGGCTGTCAGATACGACTAGGGCCATAATACAAGGATAGAAATTTTCCATATATGCGGTCTATGGGACTAGAAATTCCGGGTCTCCTTATAAGGATAAGGTCTCCTTCTACTAGTGGTTCTCTAAACCTCTGGCGTCTAGTTCTTCTCAAGCGCTTGGCAGCTTGTCTATCCATAGTCTCTCTCGCAGCTAAAAGTCTGCTGGCATGTGATGGTTGTAAACAAGGTGGATTTACAATCACACGATCCCATATTCTCAGCGGCATCTGGTTCAAATGCAAGACCATAGGTATTTGGCCAGTGCTCTCATGTACTGTTGAATTAATACATTTTGCCATAATAACAAGGACTTCAGTCCATCGCCAGTGTTCTTCTTGACAATATAATCGACAGAATTTTGCGATAATAGACATCACGCATTCTGCTGGGTTGCTCTCTGGATGTCGAATAGATGATAAAACATGACCTATTTCAAGCTCATTCATGGCATTGGCAAATTCTGCTGAGGTGTACTGTGATCCGTGATCAGTCAACAGGAATTGTGGCTTTCCTGCCTCCGGTATCACTTGACGTCTAATCCTCTGAATAATCTAATGTGCAGTAGCTTTTTGAATCGTATGAAGCATCGTATATTTCGTGAACACATCAATAGTTACAACGATGTATCGATTCCCACGACGAGCCTTAGGTATTGGGCCATACAGGTCCTGTGCATATAACTCTCTAGGTTGAGTTGGTAGTATTGGCCTAGGTTGTTCCTTCAGCAAGTGTGACGTGTACTTGTTCCGCT
Source organism: Meconema thalassinum (assembly GCA_946902985.2). Classification (NCBI taxonomy): domain Eukaryota; kingdom Metazoa; phylum Arthropoda; class Insecta; order Orthoptera; family Tettigoniidae; genus Meconema; species Meconema thalassinum. Next base: position 242,567,880 of record OX336389.2, on the reverse strand, counting down.
GGCATGCGTCGCAAGCACGTAAACACTGTCTAACGGTGGCTCCTAACCCTTTCCATCTAAAAGACTCCTTGATGGTTGCAATGGTTTTGTCTGTTCCACCATATCCAATGGATAAATGTACCATAAGAATAACAGATTCTTGGTATCTCTTTGGAATAACTGCACGCAGTTGAGTGTGGTCCTCGTCTACAAACTTGTATAAGACACGATGATAAATCAAATAATCATCTGCAACAGCAGCAATTCTTGCATAATGATCATCCTGTGGATCCATTCTTCGTTCTAGGAAACGGATAATATGTCTGAGTTCCTCCTCACGTCGCTGTCCTTCACGTAGATGACGAAGTCGGCGAAGGTGTTCCTCGCATTCTCCCTCGATGTCTATGGCATTAACAGTAGCTTCAGGATTCCGGCTGAGGATGTCGGCCAACACCTTCTCTCTGCCTGGTCGATAAACTATTTCCAAATCAAACTGTTGGAGAAACAGCGTCCAACGTGTGATCCTGTCGCTTGCCAGTCTTGTTCTTAAGATGAAGGTTAACGCATGATGATCGGTTCTCACAATAATCCTCTGGCCTAACAGATGTTTCTGCCAGTATTCAAGTGCGTAGACAATTGCAAGTGCTTCTATCTCGGTCGTGAAGGAGTGAGATTCATGTGCTCTTAAACGTCGGCTTAAGAAAGCGATGTAATGACGTTTCTTCTCATCATCCTCCTGCAGTAAAATGGCTCCTATACCAATTGCAGATGCATCAGTTTCTAGAATAAAGTTCCGAGAATAATCTGGATATTCTAACTGAATTGAGTCCACAAGCATCTGTTTAGCTCTCCTGAAAGCTAAATTCCAGTTCCACCTGCAGTTCTTTTTCAATAATCCTTGCAGTGGTGCAACAGTCTCAGAATACTTCTCACAATGAGCAGCAAAGAATTGGAGAATTCCTAAGAATTGTCTCACGTGTTTCACACGGGTTGGCGTTGGAAATGCAGCAACAGTTCTAATTTTTGCCGGATTCGGTCTATATCCTTCTCCATTGATTATGTGTCCTACGAATTTCACTTCTTTCTGAAAGAATCGACACTTGTCAAATTTGACCTTAAAATTCGCCTGTCGAAGATTCTCAAAAACAAGGCGCAATGTCTTTAAATGCTCTTCTTCTGTTTCTGAAGCTATGATTATGTCATCCACATAACATATTACTCTCTGCTTCACTTCAGGAGTCAGCTTGGCATCAAGTGCTCTGATTAATGCGGCTCCGGCATTTTTCAATCCAAATGGTAGTTTTCGGAAGACATAAGTAGTCTGATAAAACAAGAATCCAGTATATTTCTGAGTATGCTCAGATAATCTGATATGGTAATAAGACTGAACCAAGTCCAATGATGAAAATATCCTTTTTCCTTTGAACTTCCTGAGAATGTCCCTAATCTTGGGCGGTCTGTCATGCTCAGGAGCTAGGCGTTCATTCAAGGCTCTGGCATCAAGACAAATTCTCAAGCTTCCATCTACCTTAACCACAGGCGTTATGGGATTCAAGAAAGGAGTCGGTGATTTCTTGATTGTGCCTGCTGCTTCCATCTCATTGATCTTCTTAGCAGCTTCTTCGAGATGTTTCTCGGCAATCGGATAGATCTTTTTCTGGAATGGGGAATCATCCAGTAACACAAGATCATACTCGTAGTCTAATATCTCACCAGGTGTGGTGTCGAATATATCCCTGTATTCGTTCAATATTGCCTCAAGATCCTCACGTATGGGTGCTGATAACGATTCTGCCTCTTCGTCGGCATCTAGTGTCGCCTCAATTTCCTTGCCATTTAATTCTTCGACTACGTCGACTTCGGATAGGAATTCCGGTTCTTCTTCAATTAGGCTCATCTGAATGGGTTCGTTCGGCTTGAACTCTACCGTATTCCGTCCCATGTCAATGATTCCATCATATTTTCTAATGAAGTCTGCGCCTAAAATGGCATCATGATGCAGGCCCTTCATTACAAGAAATTCGTGCAAGTACACGTGGCTCGAAATCTTCAGAGTACACAGAGTCTGGATTTTGCACGTTACAACGCGGCCAGGTATGACACCTCTGACTCTTACAGCTGAAATAGGCAGCTCTGTCACCTCAGAGTTCGCTTACAGTCTGGCATGGCAATCGGCGGAAATTACACTAATCATCGCCCCAGTATCGATGAGTATGACTACACTGACTTAATTCAAGGTGGCTACGATCTTGGGTAGACGTGTTAATTCATAATTGTGGTTCTTCGTTCGTCGTTCGTCCAACAAGTCTTCTTGGATTGGCTCCCAGAGTAATATGGTGGCAGTTACTCGGTGCTCAACCGAACAAGAATCTATTGATTTTTCGGCGTTTTTTTTCTGTCCTGGCGAGAAGTACTGGGCTGGTTCTGCTCCGTCTCCTGCGCCGAATTTCTATTTTCCCTCGAAGTAGGGTTCCGTTCTCCCTCTTCTTGGATCTGCAATTCTCTCAGTTGTTGGAGGTACTCACGGCTCTCCCTGCTCTTCCTTTCCAATCCCTGTCTGGCTGGTATCTAGGGTCTCGATTTCTGTCGTATCCCCTACTATATCGGTAGTCTCTACGGATACTTCCGTGTTGTTGATTTCTTCCTTCATTCCCTCGGCGGTTGTTTTCATAACGTCGGTTGTCGTCCGTCCTTCGGTCGAATCGCCGGTTCCAATGACTTCGCCGGTCATCTTGTTGATTTCGAGTATAAGGAGTGTTGTTCCATTCTCTCCTGTTATAACTGTAGTTGTTATCACGTCGCCCAGAGTCCTCTGTGGTTTGCGTCTGTTGTGGCGTCTGGCTCACTTTATCAACAGTCGTCAGATTCAGATGTCTATCCTCGCGCCTATCAGCCTTCTGCTGACGGTGTGTAGGAAACTGTTCTGTATTAGCATCCAACCTTCGCAGTATCTGGTCACACTGCTGGAAAGTGGATGCCCCTGCAGCGATCAACACACGTTGTACGTCCGCAGGGTACTGCCAAACAATTGTGTTCACCAAGTCTTGTTCTGACAACGGAGGCTGAAGACAACGGAGCTTCGCGAGCTGTATTGCGAAGTAATTAGCATAACGAGTAGGTGTATTGGAACTGTACCTTCGAGTGTACATCTCAGCTCGGATGCTCTGCTGGATGTCGCTCGACCAATATGTTCTTAATAACGCTTCCTTAAAGTCCTGGTAGCCTGTAAATGAGTATCTGAATGCCCTGAACCAGGTACCGGCTTGTCCCTCTAGCAGTCGCTCTATAACTCTTAGTTCCCTTTCTGGAGTTACCATAGTATCACGTAAGTAGCTTTCGACATTGGCTAGGAATTCCACTGGAGTAACACCGCTTCCAGTTCCTGAGAAGCGAGCTGGTTGCTCCTCTCTTGAACGAATTATGGTGACATTTCCCTGCGTATGCGCGGGTCTGAACGTATTTTGCATGTAACTCTGCGTAGGAGTTTTAGTCTCATGACTAACTCGATTAGATGCTGGTTGAAACGGATGAGCGTCAAAGTTCAAGGTCTGACCTTGCGCTGAATTAGTGAATTGTGACGGTTGCGATTCCATAGGCGCGCTGGGTTGGAAATGGGTAGGCATCATTCCTCCTGATTGAGATATAGGCGTTTCCTGAGATTCTCCCATCTGTGGGTGTACGTGTCTCTCTCTAGGAATCGTCTCGAGTCTGTCCAGACGTCTTTCTATTACTTCAAGTCCTGGGATGGTTCTGGCTGCGACTTTGTTGCCTAAGTCGTTCAATTGCAGCTCGATCCTGTCGACCTTTCCCTTGAGGTTTGTGTCTACCTCGCGTATGGCCGTCCTAAGGTTATAACTGAGGTCTAACCTCTCGGTCACCGCGACTTCCTCAAATCTTTTTTGTAAGGAATCGATCTCTCCTTCAACTCTGGACATATTTTCTTGGATTTTACCCACATCGTCTCTAACCTCGGCTACCTTAGCCTCGACTGTGGTCTCGTGTTCCTTGAGGTCACCTCTCAATAACATGAGGTCAATTTTGTGTTCCTCATGATGAACATCAACTGTCTCACGTAGACTGGCTATGGTTTCCGTCAATTCAGAAATGTTTCTCCTGTTGGTGTTGAGTTCTTCTTTAACCTCCATCATGCCATCAACGATAGTCTTCACGTTGTTATTAACGGCATTGGCAGCTCCTCTCATCAAGATTAAGCCAATGTTCATGGTTGCCATGTCCTTCTTCACATTTCCGATGAATCCCTCGACGTGATCTAGCCGAGTCCCAAATTCTTCCCTAGTATGTTCCAGATCTGCTCTCATGTCTATCTGGACTTTATTCAAGGTTGTCTGAATTTGAGCTGTGTGCTCCTCCAATCGGTTTTGCACATCCTCCCTAGCTCTATTCATCTGGTCGGTTAAGCAATCTACGCGCTGGTTAGCCTCCTGATGGTGTCGTATGACATCAACCCTAACAGCTGCTAAACATGCCGTCAGATCATTTCTCGCTTCGACCCTATATGTGTCCATGTCTGCCCTGACTTGAGTTAAATCAGCCCTAACATTGTTTACAGAGTGAGTGTTAATCTCTAAGTCCTGTCTTACATTGTTGACTTCCTGTCTAACCTGGTCCACATGACCACTGACATTGTTTATAGACTGAGTGTTAATCTCTAAGTCCTGTCTTACATTGTTGACTTCCTGTCTAACCTGGTCCACATGACCACTTACATTATTGACAGCCTGAGTATTTTGACCCAAGTCACCCCGGACTTCACCTAGGTCAGCAGTAATCTGTTGAAAATTGGCATTCACACCTGCCAACATCTCTCCAAACACACGACGAATAGTTTCCTCATCCATAGATAAGAAATATATGAGAAAGTGAGGGATCAATTTCTACTGGAACTTACAGCTATGATTAGTTACTTGGTGGTATAAAGTTTGCTTCATTTATATAAATATCACGAGTACAGCTGGAGTATGCAAACTAAGTGCTTCTACATTTACAAAGACAACGGTGAGCAAAGCAATGTATTACATTTACTTAGGATGAGGCATCATCAAAGAAAATCCTATCCTTCATTTATCTAACACTAAAGCCTCACCCCATGGACTTCTATCAAACATGAATGCCATGCGGTCAATTGATCTGCAGTACGACTTTCTAAGTTCGTCCCAGTCCTGTCAATTTACCATTAATCAACATTAAGATCCTCAAAAATAACATGGTACTGAGGGTCACCACGTTAACGTCGGCACATGAGTTGGGCGCCATTTTATGTGACCGTCTAGTCGAGTCAACAACCACGATGACTTTCCTAACGTCCCATAAATCGAATAAAATTACCGTGAGGATCAGGTAACCTTCCATAAAGGCTAGAACGGCACGAGAGTCCGTAGTCCACGGGGATCGTGGTACATGGTGACGATGGTCATAGACCGCCTAAGGAAAGGTTCACCTTAAAACTAGACTGAGAAAATAAACATCCAGACTTATGTAAAACACCGTGAAAATTTATTTATAAAATTCACAAACCCCTAGCCTAGTTCGAAGGGTTATAATCGGCTAGTCCGCAAGCTAATAAATAAACAAAAATAAAGAGCAGGTCCCTACCTGAGAAGTCACGGAAAACCCTCGCGAAAGATCTAACTCACAATAATAAAGCAACAATAGCAACGCTAGGAATATGGTACAACGCAAGTCCCTAGTTCAAGTTACAAAATTAAACTAATATCTGAATTTACATTTAACAGGGTAGCAAAACAAATCTAAGTTAGGATGGTACCATTTCGACATTTACATTTAACGTTAATTCGTCTAGCTAAGTCCTATCAATTAACAAAATTTACGGCGATGACGTCCGTAAAAGAAAACAATTACATCCAAAAGCTAAGTGTACAGCCATGAAAAACAAACAATTTAATTATGCTTAATAACTATGTGCTAACAGCACACAATAAGGTAACATGTAGGATTTATACACTTGACATCATAAATAAGTAATGAAATAGACACAGTAGTTTTATTAAAAATCCCTGCCTGCACCTTGGTTTACTCTTTGTAAACCATAGTCATCTAATGTGTATAGTTACGGTGACGAATGCGTAGTTGAGACCACGTCTGACATCGCATGGCCTGAGCTCCACAAGCTACGAACTCTAGGTTCGCGCATGCTTCAGGTCGCTACAAAAATGTCAACTGTCCTAGTCATTTCCTCACAAGGAAATTATCTTCAACTGCACGGCTATGTCAACAGTTCCAGAATGCAAAGAACAAAGTTAGATAGAAAGAATCGTTAGTTAGACTCGTTTTACAACAATTATGCGTCTTATTATTAAGATGTCGGTTTATAGGTTTATCGTAGGTTTATGGCGAATAACATTGACAATAGCCTGGGCACGGAGTGTCTCCACTGAGATCATTCTCCACCAAAAAGCCTCGACTCAACAGTCGGAATATAATCAACGAGTACAACAACTCGGACACACAATAACACGGGTTACCAGCGGCACTAAGCTCGCGTTCAATAACTCTGGGATAGGCCTGTACACAACAGTTACCTTCCAATAACATCTGGTCAACGAGATCAGTCCCGGACAAGGCATACTCAAAATACCTTCATACAATAACATCCTGCTATAACAGGGTAGCCTTCACCATACTGTAGAAAACCTTACATAACTGTACATGTCAGACGACAGTACACGCAACAGAGCGTTTAACTAACAAAAAACGATCCATAAAACATGTGATCAAATACAAGAGTGGAAACTAATTTCCATAAGCAAAATAGCAATGAAAGGAAAAGCGAATACAAATCGTACTCTGTCCTTGTCAATAGTAGTTTTGTCTCACAATGAAGCAGCCGTGCTTTCAGGTCACTGGGTTACATAACCAGTTTATTCAAGGCCGGCGATTTAATCAATATAAAACCTGCACCTGGCCAGTTCATAAAAAACTTTACCATAGGTTACGGAACTCAAAAGAGTCCGTGTATAAAACACACGCTATAAATCTGAGTATAACAATACAATTCCGTCTTTCTACCAAAGACGTCTAAATGAAAGTAATCTTACAATAACTGAAGCTCTTTGCTTTAAAAGTACAACTCAGTAGTTGCTAGTACTTCAAATAAAAACGTGTCTCACATGACACAAGCAAAAATGATAATTGTGGCGCAGATTCACACACTAGATCTGCTTAATGATACGTTGGGAACCGAGTTCGATGCTAGGCAACGAAACATTCCTTCTAGTTGTTAGGTTCAAACTTGACCAAGAATAGCTTCTGAGCTCATTCAAAATGAAATATAATGCATTTACAAAACTGGTAGTTACAGTCGACTACCTAAAAGATACGACCGTTCTAACGACAGTCAGGGGTATAACAAAGGATGGCTGCAAAGAATGCAGTTAATTAATAACCATGTCATCTGATTGCCATAACTAAAGTCAGCAAAGACTTGAAAATTACCCCAAGTAGGGTTGAACAAAATAGCCTCAAAATGACTACAGTCAGGTTCAGCAAAAAGTAGGCATTGACGTTCTACGACGTTCATCAGGCTGCACCAGGGCTGACCAAAATGTCTGACCCCAAGGGAGTCTCACTCTAAACTGAAATAAATGACATCTAACTAATCTAGTTACATCCCTACCTAGAAAAATGGCTGACACTGAGTGCGGTTGGTTCACAAACTACATTAAATCTACTATACCACCAGAAACTAGAACAAGGAAGGGGTGTGACAAAAACTCACGAAATGGAGGAGCTCTCACTCAGCCCTCTGTTCCACAACAAGGGTTGTACAAAATCCTCTCTGGCTCTCTGGATCGGTATCCTCCTCATCAGGATTCCCATCTGGACTCCTCCAAAGACCAGGGTTCGATTTGTCCCTGTCGACATCTTCGTGGATATGCCTGGAAATGGCATTTTTGGCTACTTCCTTCTCGTTCATCGTCCTGGAAGTTCCACCATCATGCTGGTTCCCGTAGAAACGTCACCCTCATACCGGGATGGTATTAGCCCATGGTGACTGCTTCAACCATGGTGAAGAAAAGTCCAATCACGTGGGTAGTGAAATAAGTTGCGTAATAATTCATCCTCTCACTTTCAAAATTATAATGTTTGTCGTGAATGTTATAGGCTCCAATTATAAAATACGACACAGCCTTAACCTTGCAGATGTGGATTAGCATGTGAGCTAACACTGTTTTATAATTCTGCACGTGCTAGTGACGCTACTTTTGTATCACGCCGCATCCGTGAATTATACGACGTTTTTAAAATGAAATTTCCACTTTGGCAATTTAAATATCTCATACAATTATAATCACACTTATTCAGGATAATTGTAACACTATTACCTGTATATTTCCACTAGGCATCTGCCCTCCACATACGCGTGGGTAAAATGTGGTGTTACAGAAATGTTGTGCAATACACTATACTTGCAAATAATTATTTCCCAAGCTTCTTCTTTAGTTCACTGGGCTTCAACAACAGTGAATAATAGTATTAGCGTGCTCGATGGCACCTTATAATCACTTTTAACGCTAAACAGCGGATATTCTTCTACGTCTCGTAGGACAAATGTAATTCCACGCCTACACAAGGCGGATTCTCAAGACGCAGTGCAAGGTACTGGGTGTCTCTAGAAAGTAGGTCGTCAAAACGAAGTCGTTGAGCGACTACTTACGTTCCTTTTTTGCGTATCTGCAAGGGTATTACCTTACCTAAAGTAAAAATAAACATTCTCCAACATGTTTTAATAATGCAGCATGACGAAATGGAATATTCTGAGTCTTGTGGAAAGATAAAAATTAATTAATAAGACCTCAGATAAATAATTAGCAGTTTTCACCAAAGTCAAAAGTGCGATTCACCGCTACTTCAAAAAGTATCTCGTGATCTCTCAGCTTCACGTGACTTCCTGGGTGTGTTCAAAAGTACAACATCCCATCATAAATGCTCTGTCATAAAAAAATATCACATGAACCATAGCTCAGCGGGTTCATCTGCCTCTCCGTCGTTTCAAATAAAATGTTGGGATAACATTTTTATTTGCTTTGAAATTCATTCAAGAGTGATATTTTTTTAGATTGGCTGCATTAAAGGTTCCAATGCGCTCTCTTGTCCTAATGTCTTCGATTACATAACTTCCATTGTTCAAAGGCTGTCGGATACGACTAGGGCCATAATACAAGGATAGAAATTTTCCATATATGCGGTCTATGGGACTAGAAATTCCGGGTCTCCTTATAAGGATAAGGTCTCCTTCTACTAGTGGTTCTCTAAACCTCTGGCGTCTAGTTCTTCTCAAGCGCTTGGCAGCTTGTCTATCCATAGTCTCTCTCGCAGCTAAAAGTCTGCTGGCATGTGATGGTTGTAAACAAGGTGGATTTACAATCACACGATCCCATATTCTCAGCGGCATCTGGTTCAAATGCAAGACCATAGGTATTTGGCCAGTGCTCTCATGTACTGTTGAATTAATACATTTTGCCATAATAACAAGGACTTCAGTCCATCGCCAGTGTTCTTCTTGACAATATAATCGACAGAATTTTGCGATAATAGACATCACGCATTCTGCTGGGTTGCTCTCTGGATGTCGAATAGATGATAAAACATGACCTATTTCAAGCTCATTCATGGCATTGGCAAATTCTGCTGAGGTGTACTGTGATCCGTGATCAGTCAACAGGAATTGTGGCTTTCCTGCCTCCGGTATCACTTGACGTCTAATCCTCTGAATAATCTGATGTGCAGTAGCTTTTTGAATCGGATGAAGCATCGTATATTTCGTGAACACATCAATAGTTCCAACGATGTATCGATTCCCACGACGAGCCTTAGGTATTGGGCCATACAGGTCCTGTGCATATAACTCTCTAGGTTGAGTTGGTAGTATTGGTCTAGGTTGTTCCTTCAGCAAGTGTGACGTGTACTTGTTCCGCTGGCATGCGTCGCAAGCACGTCAACACTGTCTAACGGTGGCTCCTAACCCTTTCCATGTAAAAGACTCCTTGATGGTTGCAATGGTTTTGTCTGTTCCACCATGTCCAATGGATAAATGTACCATAAGAATAACAGATTCTTGGTATCTCCTAGGAATAACTGCACGCAGTTGAGTGTGGTCCTCGTCTACAAACTTGTATAAGACACGATGATAAATCAAATAATCATCTGCAACAGCAGCAATTCTTGCATAATGATCATCCTGTGGATCCATTCTTCGTTCTAGGAAACGGATAATATGTCTGAGTTCCTCCTCACGTCGCTGTCCTTCACGTAGATGACGAAGTCGGCGAAGGTGTTCCTCGCATTCTCCCTCGATGTCAATGGCATTAACAGTAGCTTCAGGATTCCGGCTGAGGATGTCGGCCAACACATTCTCTCTGCCTGGTCGATAAACTATTTCCAAATCAAACTGTTGGAGAAACAGCGTCCAACGTGTGATCCTGTCGCTTGCCAGTCTTGTTCTTAAGATGAAGGTTAACGCATGATGATCGGTTCTCACAATAATCCTCTGGCCTAACAGATGTTTCTGCCAGTATTCAAGTGCGTAGACAATTGCAAGTGCTTCTATCTCGGTCGTGAAGTAGTGAGATTCATGTGCTCTTAAACGTCGGCTTAAGAAAGCGATGTAATGGCGTTTCTTCTCATCATCCTCCTGCAGTAAAATGGCTCCTATACCAATTGCAGATGCATCAGTTTCTAGAATAAAGTTCCGAGAATAATCTGGATATTCTAACTGAATTGAGTCCACAAGCATCTGTTTAGCTCTCCTGAAAGCTATCTCGCATTCATCATTCCAGTTCCACCTGCAGTTCTTTTTCAATAATCCTTGCAGTGGTGCAACAGTCTCAGAATACTTCTCACAATGAGCAGCAAAGAATTGGAGAATTCCTAAGAATTGTCTCACGTGTTTCACACGGGTTGGCGTTGGAAATGCAGCAACAGTTCTAATTTTTGCCGGATTCGGTCTATATCCTTCTCCATTGATTATGTGTCCTACGAATTTCACTTCTTTCTGAAAGAATCGGCACTTGTCAAATTTGACCTTAAAATTCACCTGTCGAAGATTCTCAAAAACAAGGCGCAATGTCTTTAAATGCTCTTCTTCTGTTTCTGAAGCTATGATTATGTCATCCACATAACATATTACTCTCTGCTTCACTTCAGGAGTCAGCTTGGCATCAAGTGCTCTGATTAATGCGGCTCCGGCATTTTTCAATCCAAATGGTAGTTTTCGGAAGACATAAGTAGTCTGATCAAACAAGAATCCAGTATATTTCTGAGTATGCCCAGATAATCTGATATGGTAATAAGACTGAACCAAGTCCAATGATGAAAATATCCTTTTTCCTTTGAACTTCCTGAGAATGTCCCTAATCTTGGGCGGTCTGTCATGCTCAGGAGCTAGGCGTTCATTCAAGGCTCTGGCATCAAGACAAAGTCTCAAGCTTCCATCTACCTTAACCACAGGCGTTATGGGATTCAAGAAAGGAGTCGGTGATTTCTTGATTGTGCCTGCTGCTTCCATCTCATTGATCTTCTTAGCAGCTTCTTCGAGATGTTTCTCGGCAATCGGATAGATCTTTTTCTGGAATGGGGAATCATCCAGTAACACAAGATCATACTCGTAGTCTAATATCTCACCAGGTGTGGTGTCGAATATATCCCTGTATTCGTTCAATATTGCCTCAAGATCCTCACGTATGGGTGCTGATAACGATTCTGCCTCTTCGTCGGCATCTAGTGTCGCCTCAATTTCCTTGCCATTTAATTCTTCGACTACGTCGACTTCGGATAGGAATTCCGGTTCTTCTTCAATTAGGCTCATCTGAATGGGTTCGTTCGGCTTGAACTCTACCGTATTCCGTCCCATGCCAATGATTCCATCATATTTTCTAATGAAGTCTGCGCCTAAAATGGCATCATGATGCAGGCCCTTCATTACAAGAAATTCGTGCAAGTACACGTGGCTCGAAATCTTCAGAGTACACAGAGTCTGGATTTTGCACGTTACAACGCGGTCAGGTATGACACCTCTGACTCTTACAGCTGAAATAGGCAGCTCTGTCACCTCAGAGTTCGCTTACAGTCTGGCATGGCAATCGGCGGAAATTACACTAATCATCGCCCCAGTATCGATGAGTATGACTACACTGACTTCATTCAAGGTGGCTACGATCTTGGGTAGACGTGTTAATTCATAATTGTGGTTCTTCGTTCGTCGTTCGTCCAACAAGTCTTCTTGGATTGGCTCCCAGAGTAATATGGTGGCAGTTACTCGGTGCTCAACCGAACAAGAATCTAATGATTTTTCGGCGTTTTTTTTCTGTCCTGGCGAGAAGTACTGGGCTGGTTCTGCTCCGTCTCCTGCGCCGAATTTCTATTTTCCCTCGAAGTAGGGTTCCGTTCTCCCTCTTCTTGGATCTGCAATTCTCTCAGTTGTTGGAGGTACTCACGGCTCTCCCTGCTCTTCCTTTCCAATCCCTGTCTGGCTGGTATCTAGGGTCTCGATTTCTGTCGTATCCCCTACTATATCGGTAGTCTCTACGGATACTTCCGTGTTGTTGATTTCTTCCTTCATTCCCTCGGCGGTTGTTTTCATAACGTCGGTTGTCGTCCGTCCTTCGGTCGAATCGCCGGTTCCAATGACTTCGCCGGTCATCTTGTTGATTTCGAGTATAAGGAGTGTTGTTCCATTCTCTCCTGTTATAACTGTAGTTGTTATCACGTCGCCCAGAGTCCTCTGTGGTTTGCGTCTGTTGTGGCGTCTGGCTCACTTTATCAACAGTCGTCAGATTCAGATGTCTATCCTCGCGCCTATCAGCCTTCTGCTGACGGTGTGTAGGAAACTGTTCTGTATTAGCATCCAACCTTCGCAGTATCTGGTCACACTGCTGGAAAGTGGATGCCCCTGCAGCGATCAACACACGTTGTACGTCCGCAGGGTACTGCCAAACAATTGTGTTCACCAAGTCTTGTTCTGACAACGGAGGCTGAAGACAACGGAGCTTCGCGAGCTGTATTGCGAAGTAATTCGCATAACGAGTAGGTGTATTGGAACTGTACCTTCGAGTGTACATCTCAGCTCGGATGCTCTGCTGGATGTCGCTCGACCAATATGTTCTTAATAACGCTTCCTTAAAGTCCTGGTAGCCTGTAAATGAGTATCCGAATGCTCTGAAGCAGGTACCGGCTTGTCCCTCTAGCAGTCGCTCTATAACTCTTAGTTCCCTTTCTGGAGTTACCATAGTATCACGTAAGTAGCTTTCGACATTGGCTAGGAATTCCACTGGAGTAACACCGCTTCCAGTTCCTGAGAAGCGAGCTGGTTGCTCCTCTCTTGAACGAATTATGGTGACATTTCCCTGCGTATGCGCGGGTCTGAACGTATTTTGCATGTAACTCTGCGTAGGAGTTTTAGTCTCATGACTAACTCGATTAGATGCTGGTTGAAACGGATGATCGTCAAAGTTCAAGGTCTGACCTTGCGCTGAATTAGTGAATTGTGACGGTTGCGATTCCATAGGCGCGCTGGGTTGGAAATGGGTAGGCATCATTCCTCCTGATTGAGATATAGGCGTTTCCTGAGATTCTCCCATCTGTGGGTGTACGTGTCTCTCTCTAGGAATCGTCTCGAGTCTGTCCAGACGTCTTTCTATTACTTCAAGTCCTGGGATGGTTCTGGCTGCGACTTTGTTGCCTAAGTCGTTCAATTGCAGCTCGATCCTGTCGACCTTTCCCTTGAGGTTTGTGTCTACCTCGCGTATGGCCGTCCTAAGGTTATAACTGAGGTCTAACCTCTCGGTCACCGCGACTTCCTCAAATCTTTTTTGTAAGGAATCGATCTCTCCTTCAACTCTGGACATATTTTCTTGGATTTTACCCACATCGTCTCTAACCTCGGCTACCTTAGCCTCGACTGTGGTCTCGTGTTCCTTGAGGTCACCTCTCAATAACATGAGGTCAATTTTGTGTTCCTCATGATGAACATCAACTGTCTCACGTAGACTGGCTATGGTTTCCGTCAATTCAGAAATGTTTCTCCTGTTGGTGTTGAGTTCTTCTTTAACCTCCATCATGCCATCAACGATAGTCTTCACGTTGTTATTAACGGCATTGGCAGCTCCTCTCATCAAGATTAAGCCAATGTTCATGGTTGCCATGTCCTTCTTCACATTTCCGATGAATCCCTCGACGTGATCTAGCCGAGTCCCAAATTCTTCCCTAGTATGTTCCAGATCTGCTCTCATGTCTATCTGGACTTTATTCAAGGTTGTCTGAATTTGAGCTGTGTGCTCCTCCAATCGGTTTTGCACATCCTCCCTAGCTCTATTCATCTGGTCGGTTAAGCAATCTACGCGCTGGTTAGCCTCCTGATGGTGTCGTATGACATCAACCCTAACAGCTGCTACACATGCCGTCAGATCATTTCTCGCTTCGACCCTATATGTGTCCATGTCTGCCCTGACTTGAGTTAAATCAGCCCTAACATTGTTTATAGACTGAGTGTTAATCTCTAAGTCCTGTCTTACATTGTTGACTTCCTGTCTAACCTGGTCCACATGACCACTGACATTGTTTATAGACTGAGTGTTAATCTCTAAGTCCTGTCTTACATTGTTGACTTCCTGTCTAACCTGGTCCACATGACCACTTACAGTATTGACAGCCTGAGTATTTTGACCCAAGTCACCCCGGACTTCACCTAGGTCAGCAGTAATCTGTTGAAAATTGGCATTCACACCTGCCAACATCTCTCCAAACACACGACGAATAGTTTCCTCATCCATATATAAGAAATATATGAGAAAGTGAGGGATCAATTTCTACTGGAACTTACAGCTATGATTAGTTACTTGGTGGTATAAAGTTTGCTTCATTTATATAAATATCACGAGTACAGCTGGAGTATGCAAACTAAGTGCTTCTACATTTACAAAGACAACGGTGAGCAAAGCAATGTATTACATTTACTTAGGATGAGGCATCATCAAAGAAAATCCTATCCTTCATTTATCTAACACTAAAGCCTCACCCCATGGACTTCTATCAAACATGAATGCCATGCGGTCAATTGATCTGCAGTACGACTTTCTAAGTTCGTCCCAGTCCTGTCAATTTACCATTAATCAACATTAAGATCCTCAAAAATAACATGGTACTGAGGGTCACCACGTTAACGTCGGCACATGAGTTGGGCGCCATTTTATGTGACCGTCTAGTCGAGTCAACAACCACGATGACTTTCCTAACGTCCCATAAATCGAATAAAATTACCGTGAGGATCAGGTGACCTTCCATAAAGGCTAGAACGGCACGAGAGTCCGTAGTCCACGGGGATCGTGGTACATGGTGACGATGGTCATAGACCGCCTAAGGAAAGGTTCACCTTAAAACTAGACTGAGAAAATAATCATCCAGACTTATGTAAAACACCGTGAAAATTTATTTATGAAATTCACAAACCCCTAGCCTAGTTCGGAGGGTTATAATCGGCTAGTCCGCAAGCTAATAAATAAAGAAAAATAAAGAGCAGGTCCCTACCTGAGAAGTCACGGAAAACCCTCGCGAAAGATCTAACTCACAATAATAAAGCAACAATAGCAACGCTAGGAATATGGTACAACGCAAGTCCCTAGTTCAAGTTACAAAATTAAACTAATATCTGAATTTACATTAAACAGGGTAGCAAAACAAATCTAAGTTAGGATGGTACCATTTCGACATATACATTTAACGTTAATTCGTCTAGCTAAGTCCTATCAATTAACAAAATTTACGGCGATGACGTCCGTAAAAGAAAACAATTACATCCAAAAGCTAAGTGTACAGCCATGAAAAACAAACAATTTAATTATGCTTAATAACTATGTGCTAACAGCACACAATAAGGTAACATGTAGGATTTATACACTTGACATCATAAATAAGTAATGAAATAGACACAGTAGTTTTATTAAAAATCCCTGCCTGCACCTTGGTTTACTCTTTGTAAACCATAGTCATCTAATGTGTATAGTTACGGTGACGAATGCGTAGTTGAGACCACGTCTGACATCGCATGGCCTGAGCTCCACAAGCTACGAACTCTAGGTTCGCGCATGCTTCAGGTCGCTACAAAAATGTCAACTGTCCTAGTCATTTCCTCACAAGGAAATTATCTTCAACTGCACGGCTATGTCAACAGTTCCAGAATGCAAAGAACAAAGTTAGATAGAAAGAATCGTTAGTTAGACTCGTTTTACAACAATTATGCGTCTTATTATTAAGATGTCGGTTTATAGGTTTATCGTAGGTTTATGGCGAATAACATTGACAATAGCCTGGGCACGGAGTGTCTCCACTGAGATCATTCTCCACCAAAAAGCCTCGACTCAACAGTCGGAATATAATCAACGAGTACAACAACTCGGACACACAATAACACGGGTTACCAGCGGCACTAAGCTAGCGTTCAATAACTCTGGGATAGGCCTGTACACAACAGTTACCTTCCAATAACATCTGGTCAACGGGATCAGTCCCGGACAAGGCATACTCAAAATACCTTCATACAATAACATCCTGCTATAACAGGGTAGCCTTCACCATACTGTAGAAAACCTTACATAACTGTTCATGTCAGACGACAGTACACGCAACAGAGCGTTTAACTAACAAAAAACGATCCATAAAACATGTGATCAAATACAAGAGTGGAAACTAATTTCCATAAGCAAAATAGCAATGAAAGGAAAAGGGAATACAAATCGTACTCTGTCCTTGTCAATAGTAGTTTTGTCTCACAATGAAGCAGGCGTGCTTTCAGGTCACTGGGTTACATAACCAGTTTATTCAAGGCCGGCGATTTAATCAATATAAAACCTGCACCTGGCCAGTTCATAAAAAACTTTACCATAGGTTACGGACCTCTAAAGAGTCCGTGTATAAAACACACACTATAAATCTGAGTATAACAATACAATTCCGTCTTTCTACCAAAGACGTCTAAATGAAAGTAATCTTACAATAACTGAAGCTCTTTGCTTTAAAAGTACAACTCAGTAGTTGCTAGTACTTCAAATAAAAACGTGTCTCACATGACACAAGCAAAAATGATAATTGTGGCGCAGATTCACACACTAGATCTGCTTAATGATACGTTGGGAACCGAGTTCGATGCTAGGCAACGAAACATTCCTTCTAGTTGTTAGGTTCAAACTTGACCAAGAATAGCTTCTGAGCTCATTCAAAATGAAATATAATGCATTTACAAAACTGGTAGTTACAGTCGACTACCTAAAAGATACGACCGTTCTAACGACAGTCAGGGGTATAACAAAGGATGGCTGCAAAGAATGCAGTTAATTAATAACCATGTCATCTGATTGCCATAACTAAAGTCAGCAAAGACTTGAAAATTACCCCAAGTAGGGTTGAACAAAATAGCCTCAAAATGACTACAGTCAGGTTCAGCAAAAAGTAGGCATTGACGTTCTACGACGTTCATCAGGCTGCACCAGGGCTGACCAAAATGTCTGACCCCAAGGGTGTCTCACTCTAAACTGAAATAAATGACATCTAACTAATCTAGTTACATCCCTACCTAGAAAAATGGCTGTCACTGAGTGCGGTTGGTTCACAAACTACATTAAATCTACTATACCACCAGAAACTAGAACAAGGAAGGGGTGTGACAAAAACTCACGAAATGGAGGAGCTCTCACTCAGCCCTCTGTTCCACAACAAGGGTTGTACAAAATCCTCTCTGGCTCTCTGGATCGGTATCCTCCTCATCAGGATTCCCATCTGGACTCCTCCAAAGACCAGGGTTCGATTTGTCCCTGTCGACATCTTCGTGGATATGCCTGGAAATGGCATTTTTGGCTACTTCCTTCTCGTTCATCGTCCTGGAAGTTCCACCATCATGCTGGTTCCCGTAGAAACGTCACCCTCATACCGGGATGGTATTAGCCCATGGTGACTGCTTCAACCATGGTGAAGAAAAGTCCAATCACGTGGGTAGTGAAATAAGTTGCGTAATAATTCATCCTCTCACTTTCAAAATTATAATGTTTGTCGTGAATGTTATAGGCTCCAATTATAAAATACGACACAGCCTTAACCTTGCAGATGTGGATTAACATGTGAGCTAACACTGTTTTATAATTCTGCACGTGCTAGTGACGCTACTTTTGTATCACGCCGCATCCGTGAATTATACGACGTTTTTAAAATGAAATTTCCACTTTGGCAATTTAAATATCTCATACAATTATAATCACACTTATTCAGGATAATTGTAACACTATTACCTGTATATTTCCACTAGGCATCTGCCCTCCACATACGCGTGGGTAAAATGTGGTGTTACAGCAATGTTGTGCAATACACTATACTTGCCAATAATTATTTCCCAAGCTTCTTCTTGAGTTCACTGGGCTTCAACAACAGTGAATAATAGTATTAGCGTGCTCGATGGCACCTTATAATCACTTTTAACGCTAAACAGCGGATATTCTTCTACGTCTCGTAGGACAAATGTAATTCCACGCCTACACAAGGCGGATTCTCAAGACGCAGTGCAAGGTACTGGGTGTCTCTAGAAAGTAGGTCGTCAAAACGAAGTCGTTGAGCGACTACTTACGTTCCTTTTTTGCGTATCTGCAAGGGTATTACCTTACCTAAAGTAAAAATAAACATTCTTCAAAATGTTTTAATAATGCAGCATGACGAAATGGAATATTCTGAGTCTTGTGGAGAGATAAAAATTAATTAATAAGACCTCAGTAAAATAATAATTTGCAGTTTTCACCAAAGTCAAAAGTGCGATTCACCGCTACTTCAAAAAGTTTCTCGTGATCTCTCAGCTTCACGTGGCTTCCTGGGTGTGTTCAAAAGTACAACATCCCATCATAAATGCTCTGTCATAAAAAAATATCACATGAACCATAGCTCAGCGGGTTCATCTGCCGCTCCGTCGTTTCAAATAAAATGTTGGGATAACATTTTTATTTGCTTTGAAATTCATTCAAGAGTGATATTTTTTTAGATTGGCTGCATTAAAGGTTCCAATGCGCTCTCCTGTCCTAATGTCTTCGATTAAATAACTTCCATTGTTCAAAGGCTGTCGGATACGACTAGGGCCATAATACAAGGATAGAAATTTTCCATATATGCGGTCTATGGGACTAGAAATTCCGGGTCTCCTTATAAGGATAAGGTCTCCTTCTACTAGTGGTTCTCTAAACCTCTGGCGTCTAGTTCTTCTCAAGCGCTTGGCAGCTTGTCTATCCATAGTCTCTCTCGCAGCTAAAAGTCTGCTGGCATGTGATGGTTGTAAACAAGGTGGATTTACAATCACACGATCCCATATTCTCAGCGGCATCTGGTTCAAATGCAAGACCATAGGTATTTGGCCAGTGCTCTCATGTACTGTTGAATTAATACATTTTGCCATAATAACAAGGACTTCAGTCCATCGCCAGTGTTCTTCTTGACAATATAATCGACAGAATTTTGCGATAATAGACATCACGCATTCTGCTGGGTTGCTCTCTGGATGTCGAATAGATGATAAAACATGACCTATTTCAAGCTCATTCATGGCATTGGCAAATTCTGCTGAGGTGTACTGTGATCCGTGATAAGTCAACAGGAATTGTGGCTTTCCTGCCTCCGGTATCACTTGACGTCTAATCCTCTGAATAATCTGATGTGCAGTAGCTTTTTGAATCGGATGAAGCATCGTATATTTCGTGAACACATCAATAGTTCCAACGATGTATCGATTCCCACGACGAGCCTTAGGTATTGGGCCATACAGGTCCTGTGCATATAACTCTCTAGGTTGAGTTGGTAGTATTGGTCTAGGTTGTTCCTTCAGCAAGTGTGACGTGTACTTGTTCCGCTGGCATGCGTCGCAAGCACGTCAACACTGTCTAACGGTGGCTCCTAACCCTTTCCATGTAAAAGACTCCTTGATGGTTGCAATGGTTTTGTCTGTTCCACCATGTCCAATGGATAAATGTACCATAAGAATAACAGATTCTTGGTATCTCCTAGGAATAACTGCACGCAGTTGAGTGTGGTCCTCGTCTACAAACTTGTATAAGACACGATGATAAATCAAATAATCATCTGCAACAGCAGCAATTCTTGCATAATGATCATCCTGTGGATCCATTCTTCGTTCTAGGAAACGGATAATATGTCTGAGTTCCTCCTCACGTCGCTGTCCTTCACGTAGATGACGAAATCGGCGAAGGTGTTCCTCGCATTCTCCCTCGATGTCTATGGCATTAACAGTAGCTTCAGGATTCCGGCTGAGGATGTCGGCCAACACATTCTCTCTGCCTGGTCGATAAACTATTTCCAAATCAAACTGTTGGAGAAACAGCGTCCAACGTGTGATCCTGTCGCTTGCCAGTCTTGTTCTTAAGATGAAGGTTAACGCATGATGATCGGTTCTCACAATAATCCTCTGGCCTAACAGAAGTTTCTGCCAGTATTCAAGTGCGTAGACAATTGCAAGTGCTTCTATCTCGGTCGTGAAGTAGTGAGATTCATGTGCTCTTAAACGTCGGCTTAAGAAAGCGATGTAATGGCGTTTCCTCTCATCATCCTCCTGCAGTAAAATGGCTCCTATACCAATTGCAGATGCATCAGTTTCTAGAATAAAGTTCCGAGAATAATCTGGATATTCTAACTGAATTGAGTCCACTAGCATCTGTTTAGCTCTCCTGAAAGCTATCTCGCATTCATCATTCCAGTTCCACCTGCAGTTCTTTTTCAATAATCCTTGCAGTGGTGCAACAGTCTCAGAATACTTCTCACAATGAGCAGCAAAGAATTGGAGAATTCCTAAGAATTGTCTCACGTGTTTCACACGGGTTGGCGTTGGAAATGCAGCAACAGTTCTAATTTTTGCCGGATTCGGTCTATATCCTTCTCCATTGATTATGTGTCCTACGAATTTCACTTCTTTCTGAAAGAATCGGCACTTGTCAAATTTGACCTTAAAATTCGCCTGTCGAAGATTCTCAAAAACAAGGCGCAATGTCTTTAAATGCTCTTCTTCTGTTTCTGAAGCTATGATTATGTCATCCACATAACATATTACTCTCTGCTTCACTTCAGGAGTCAGCTTGGCATCAAGTGCTCTGATTAATGCGGCTCCGGCATTTTTCAATCCAAATGGTAGTTTTCGGAAGACATAAGTAGTCTGATCAAACAAGAATCCAGTATATTTCTGAGTATGCCCAGATAATCTGATATGGTAATAAGACTGAACCAAGTCCAATGATGAAAATATCCTTTTTCCTTTGAACTTCCTGAGAATGTCCCTAATCTTGGGCGGTCAGTCATGCTCAGGAGCTAGGCGTTCATTCAAGGCTCTGGCATCAAGACAAAGTCTCAAGCTTCCATCTACCTTAACCACAGGCGTTATGGGATTCAAGAAAGGAGTCGGTGATTTCTTGATTGTGCCTGCTGCTTCCATCTCATTGATCTTCTTAGCAGCTTCTTCGAGATGTTTCTCGGCAATCGGATAGATCTTTTTCTGGAATGGGGAATCATCCAGTAACACAAGATCATACTCGTACTCTAATATCTCACCAGGTGTGGTGTCGAATATATCCCTGTATTCGTTCAATATTGCCTCAAGGGACTCACGTATGGGTGCTGATAACGATTCTGCCTCTTCGTCGGCATCTAGTGTCGCCTCAATTTCCTTGCCATTTAATTCTTCGACTACGTCGACTTCGGATAGGAATTCCGGTTCTTCTTCAATTAGGCTCATCTGAATGGGTTCGTTCGGCTTGAACTCTACCGTATTCCGTCCCATGTCAATGATTCCATCATATTTTCTAATGAAGTCTGCGCCTAAAATGGCATCATGATGCAGGCCCTTCATTACAAGAAATTCGTGCAAGTACACGTGGCTCGAAATCTTCAGAGTACACAGAGTCTGGATTTTGCACGTTACAACGCGGTCAGGTATGACACCTCTGACTCTTACAGCTGAAATAGGCAGCTCTGTCACCTCAGAGTTCGCTTACAGTCTGGCATGGCAATCGGCGGAAATTACACTAATCATCGCCCCAGTATCGATGAGTATGACTACACTGACTTAATTCAAGGTGGCTACGATCTTGGGTAGACGTGTTAATTCATAATTGTGGTTCTTCGTTCGTCGTTCGTCCAACAAGTCTTCTTGGATTGGCTCCCAGAGTAATATGGTGGCAGTTACTCGGTGCTCAACCGAACAAGAATCTATTGATTTTTCGGCGTTTTTTTTTTCTGTCCTGGCGAGAAGTACTGGGCTGGTTCTGCTCCGTCTCCTGCGCCGAATTTCTATTTTCCCTCGAAGTAGGGTTCCGTTCTCCCTCTTCTTGGATCTGCAATTCTCTCAGTTGTTGGAGGTACTCACGGCTCTCCCTGCTCTTCCTTTCCAATCCCTGTCTGGCTGGTATCTAGGGTCTCGATTTCTGTCGTATCCCCTACTATATCGGTAGTCTCTACGGATACTTCCGTGTTGTTGATTTCTTCCTTCATTCCCTCGGCGGTTGTTTTCATAACGTCGGTTGTCGTCCGTCCTTCGGTCGAATCGCCGGTTCCAATGACTTCGCCGGTCATCTTGTTGATTTCGAGTATAAGGAGTGTTGTTCCATTCTCTCCTGTTATAACTGTAGTTGTTATCACGTCGCCCAGAGTCCTCTGTGGTTTGCGTCTGTTGCGGCGTCTGGCTCACTTTATCAACAGTCGTCAGATTCAGATGTCTATCCTCGCGCCTATCAGCCTTCTGCTGACGGTGTGTAGGAAACTGTTCTGTATTAGCATCCAACCTTCGCAGTATCTGGTCACACTGCTGGAAAGTGGATGCCCCTGCAGCGATCAACACACGTTGTACGTCCGCAGGGTACTGCCAAACAATTGTGTTCACCAAGTCTTGTTCTGACAACGGAGGCTGAAGACAACGGAGCTTCGCGAGCTGTATTGCGAAGTAATTCGCATAACGAGTAGGTGTATTGGAACTGTACCTTCGAGTGTACATCTCAGCTCGGATGCTCTGCTGGATGTCGCTCGACCAATATGTTCTTAATAACGCTTCCTTAAAGTCCTGGTAGCCTGTAAATGAGTATCTGAATGCTCTGAACCAGGTACCGGCTTGTCCCTCTAGCAGTCGCTCTATAACTCTTAGTTCCCTTTCTGGAGTTACCATAGTATCACGTAAGTAGCTTTCGACATTGGCTAGGAATTCCACTGGAGTAACACCGCTTCCAGTTCCTGAGAAGCGAGCTGGTTGCTCCTCTCTTGAACGAATTATGGTGACATTTCCCTGCGTATGCGCGGGTCTGAACGTATTTTGCATGTAACTCTGCGTAGGAGTTTTAGTCTCATGACTAACTCGATTAGATGCTGGTTGAAACGGATGAGCGTCAAAGTTCAAGGTCTGACCTTGCGCTGAATTAGTGAATTGTGACGGTTGCGATTCCATAGGCGCGCTGGGTTGGAAATGGGTAGGCATCATTCCTCCTGATTGAGATATAGGCGTTTCCT
The DNA here is from genome assembly GCA_946902985.2 of Meconema thalassinum. NCBI lineage: Eukaryota > Metazoa > Arthropoda > Insecta > Orthoptera > Tettigoniidae > Meconema > Meconema thalassinum. Next base: position 242,544,345 of record OX336389.2, on the reverse strand, counting down.
GAGATTCTCCCATCTGTGGGTGTACGTGTCTCTCTCTAGGAATCGTCTCGAGTCTGTCCAGACGTCTTTCTATTACTTCAAGTCCTGGGATGGTTCTGGCTGCGACTTTGTTGCCTAAGTCGTTCAATTGCAGCTCGATCCTGTCGACCTTTCCCTTGAGGTTTGTGTCTACCTCGCGTATGGCCGTCCTAAGGTTATAACTGAGGTCTAACCTCTCGGTCACCGCGACTTCCTCAAATCTTTTTTGTAAGGAATCGATCTCTCCTTCAACTCTGGACATATTTTCTTGGATTTTACCCACATCGTCTCTAACCTCGGCTACCTTAGCCTCGACTGTGGTCTCGTGTTCCTTGAGGTCACCTCTCAATAACATGAGGTCAATTTTGTGTTCCTCATGATGAACATCAACTGTCTCACGTAGACTGGCTATGGTTTCCGTCAATTCAGAAATGTTTCTCCTGTTGGTGTTGAGTTCTTCTTTAACCTCCATCATGCCATCAACGATAGTCTTCACGTTGTTATTAACGGCATTGGCAGCTCCTCTCATCAAGATTAAGCCAATGTTCATGGTTGCCATGTCCTTCTTCACATTTCCGATGAATCCCTCGACGTGATCTAGCCGAGTCCCAAATTCTTCCCTAGTATGTTCCAGATCTGCTCTCATGTCTATCTGGACTTTATTCAAGGTTGTCTGAATATGAGCTGTGTGCTCCTCCAATCGGTTTTGCACATCCTCCCTAGCTCTATTCATCTGGTCGGTTAAGCAATCTACGCGCTGGTTAGCCTCCTGATGGTGTCGTATGACATCAACCCTAACAGCTGCTAAACATGCCGTCAGATCATTTCTCGCTTCGACCCTATATGTGTCCATGTCTGCCCTGACTTGAGTTAAATCAGCCCTAACATTGTTTATAGACTGAGTGTTAATCTCTAAGTCCTGTCTTACATTGTTGACTTCCTGTCTAACCTGGTCCACATGACCACTTACAGTATTGACAGCCTGAGTATTTTGACCCAAGTCACCCCGGACTTCACCTAAGTCATCAGTAATCTGTTGAAGATTGGCATTCACACCTGCCAACATCTCTCCAAACACACGACGAATAGTTTCCTCATCCATAGATAAGAAATATATGAGAAAGTGGGGGATCAATTTCTACTGGAACTTACAGCTATGATTAGTTACTTGGTGGTATAAAGCTTGCTTCATTTATATAAATATCACGAGTACAGCTGGAGTATGCAAACTAAGTGCTTCTACATTTACAAAGACAACGGTGAGCAAAGCAAAGTATTACATTTGCTTAGGATGAGGCATCATCAAAGAAAATCCTATCCTTCATTTATCTAACACTAAAGCCTCACCCCATGGACTTCTATCAAACATGAATGCCATGCGGTCAATTGATCTGCAGTACGACTTTCTAAGTTCGTCCCAGTCCTGTCAATTTACCATTAATCAACATTAAGATCCTCAAAAATAACATGGTACTGAGGGTCACCACGTTAACGTCGGCACATGAGTTGGGCGCCATTTTATGTGACCGTCTAGTCGAGTCAACAACCACGATGACTTTCCTAACGTCCCATAAATCGAATAAAATTACCGTGAGGATCAGGTGACCTTCCATAAAGGCTAGAGCGGCACGAGAGTCCGTAGTCCACGGGGATCGTGGTACATGGTGACGATGGTCATAGACCGCCTAAGGAAAGGTTCACCTTAAAACTAGACTGAGAAAATAAACATCCAGACTTATGTAAAACACCGTGAAAATTTATTTATAAAATTCACAAACCCCTAGCCTAGTTCGGAGGGTTATAATCGGCTAGTCCGCAAGCTAATAAATAAAGAAAAATAAAGAGCAGGTCCCTACCTGAGAAGTCACGGAAAACCCTCGCGAAAGATCTAACTCACAATAATAAAGCAACAATAGCAACGCTAGGAATATGGCACAACGCAAGTCCCTAGTTCAAGTTACAAAATTAAACTAATATCTGAATTTACATTTAACAGGGTAGCAAAACAAATCTAAGTTAGGATGGTACCATTTCGACATTTACATTTAACGTTAATTCGTCTAGCTAAGTCCTATCAATTAACAAAATTTACGGCGATGACGTCCGTAAAAGAAAACAATTACATCCAAAAGCTAAGTGTACAGCCATGAAAAACAAACAATTTAATTATGCTTAATAACTATGTGCTAACAGCACACAATAGGGTAACATGTAGGATTTATACACTTGACATCATAAATAAGTAATGAAATAGACACAGTAGTTTTATTAAAAATCCCTGCCTGCACCTTGGTTTACTCTTTGTAAACCATAGTCATCTAATGTGTATAGTTACGGTGACGAATGCGTAGTTGAGACCACGTCTGACATCGCATGGCCTGAGCTCCACAAGCTACGAACTCTAGGTTCGCGCATGCTTCAGGTCGCTACAAAAATGTCAACTGTCCTATTCATTTCCTCACAAGGAAATTATCTTCAACTGCACGGCTATGTCAACAGTTCCAGAATGCAAAGAACAAAGTTAGATAGAAAGAATCGTTAGTTAGACTCGTTTTACAACAATTATGCGTCTTATTATTAAGATGTCGGTTCATAGGTTTATCGTAGGTTTATGGCGAATAACATTGACAATAGCCTGGGCACGGAGTGTCTCCACTGAGATCATTCTCCACCAAAAAGCCTCGACTCAACAGTCGGAATATAATCAACGATTACAACAACTCGGACACACAATAACACGGGTTACCAGGGGCGCTAAGCTCGCGTTCAATAACTCTGGGATAGGCCTGTACACAACAGTTACCTTCCAATAACATCTGGTCAACGGGATCAGTCCCGGACAAGGCATACTCAAAATACCTTCATACAATAACATCCTGCTATAACAGGGTAGCCTTCACCATACTATAGAAAACCTTACATAACTGTACCTGTCAGACGACAGTACACGCAACAGAGCGTTTAACTAACAAAAAACGATCCATAAAACATGTGATCAAATACAAGAGTGGAAACTAATTTCCATAAGCAAAATAGCAATGAAAGGAAAAGCGAATACAAATCGTACTCTGTCCTTGTCAATAGTAGTTTTGTCTCACAATGAAGCAGGCGTGCTTTCAGGTCACTGGGTTACATAACCAGTTTATTCAAGGCCGGCGATTTAATCAATATAAAACCTGCACCTGGCCAGTTCATAAAAAACTTTACCATAGGTTACGGACCTCTAAAGAGTCCGTGTATAAAACACACGCTATAAATCTGAGTATAACAATACAATTCCGTCTTTCTACCAAAGACGTCTAAATGAAAGTAATCTTACAATAACTGAAGCTCTTTGCTTTAAAAGTACAACTCAGTAGTTGCTAGTACTTCAAATAAAAACGTGTCTCACATGACACAAGCAAAAATGATAATTGTGGCGCAGATTCACACACTAGATCTGCTTAATGATACGTTGGGAACCGAGTTCGATGCTAGGCAACGAAACATTCCATCTAGTTGTTAGGTTCAAACTTGACCAAGAATAGCTTCTGAGCTCATTCAAAATGAAATATAATGCATTTACAAAACTGGTAGTTACAGTCGACTACCTAAATGATACGGCCGTTCTAACGACAGTCAGGGGTATAACAAAGGATGGCTGCAAAGAATGCAGTTAATTAATAACCATGTCATCTGATTGCCATAACTAAAGTCAGCAAAGACTTGAAAATTACCCCAAGTAGGGTTGAACAAAATAGCCTCAAAATGACTACAGTCAGGTTCAGCAAAAAGTAGGCATTGACGTTCTACGACGTTCATCAGGCTGCACCAGGGCTGACCAAAATGTCTGACCCCAAGGGTGTCTCACTCTAAACTGAAATAAATGACATCTAACTAATCTAGTTACATCCCTACCTAGAAAAATGGCTGACACTGAGTGCGGTTGGTTCACAAACTACATTAAATCTACTATACCACCAGAAACTAGAACAAAGAAAGGGTGTGACAAAAACTCACGAAATGGAGGAGCTCTCACTCAGCCCTCTGTTCCACAACAAGGGTTGTACAAAATCCTCTCTGGCTCTCTGGATCGGTATCCTCCTCATCTGGATTCCCATCTGGACTCCTCCAAAGACCAGGGTTCGATTTGTCCCTGTCGACATCTTCGTGGATATGCCTGGAAATGGCATTTTTGGCTACTTCCTTCTCGTTCATCGTCCTGGAAGTTCCACCATCATGCTGGTTCCCGTATAAACGTCACCCTCATACCGGGATGGTATTAGCCCATGGTGACTGCTTCAACCATGGTGAAGAAAAGTCCAATCACGTGGGTAGTGAAATAAGTTGCGTAATAATTCATCCTCTCACTTTCAAAATTATAATGTTTGTCGTGAATGTTATAGGCTCCAATTATAAAATACGACACAGACTTAACCTTGCGATGTGGATTAGCATGTGAGCTAACACTGTTTTATAATTCTGCACGTGCTAGTGACGCTACTTTTGTATCACGCCGCATCCGTGAATTATACGACGTTTTTAAAATGAAATTTCCACTTTGGCAATTTAAATATCTCATACAATTATAATCACACTTATTCAGGGTAATTGTAACACTATTACCTGTATATTTCCACTAGGCATCTGCCCTCCACATACGCGTGGGTAAAATGTGGTGTTACAGCAATGTTGTGCAATACACTATACTTGCCAATAATTATTTCCCAAGCTTCTTCTTGAGTTCACTGGGCTTCAACAACAGTGAATAATAGTATTAGCGTGCTCGATGGCACCTTATAATCACTTTTAACGCTAAACAGCGGATATTCTTCTACGTCTCGTAGGACAAATGTAATTCCACGCCTACACAAGGCGGATTCTCAAGACGCAGTGCAAGGTACTGGGTGTCTCTAGAAAGTAGGTCGTCAAAACGAAGTCGTTGAGCGACTACTTACGTTCCTTTTTTGCGTATCTGCAAGGGTATTACCTTACCTAAAGTAAAAATAAACATTCTCCAAAATGTTTTAATAATGCAGCATGACGAAATGGAATATTCTGAGTCTTGTGGAAAGATAATTAATAAGACCTCAGATAAATAATTAGCAGTTTTCACCAAAGTCAAAAGTGCGATTCACCGCTACTTCAAAAATTATCGCGTGATCTCTCAGCTTCACGTGGCTTCCTGGGTGTGTTCAAAAGTACAACATCCCATCATAAATGCTCTGTCATAAAAAAATATCACATGAACCATAGCTCAGCGGGTTCAATACATGGGTAGGGGGTGTTTCGTGTGTCTAGATGGGGGGTTTATGAAGGAATCTCTCGAGAAAAAAAGGGGGAGTTGGGGTATGTATTAAAATTATATTTGAAATGATTAAGCGCTCCCCAGCGTGCATCCGCAATACTGGAATCCCCTATATGTACCTGTAATGAAGTTACTACCCTTACTGTGTAATATAAGTATTTAGTTGCTCTGTATGGAATCGCTCATAAAACACCGTAGTTGCATAGTTGTATTCAATTAATGTATTCTGTTGCCTTTGTGTCGTGGAAAGTACGGGTGCGTACGAGAATGTACGTTAACCAAATGGTGTGCAATACGTAGGGTGGTATCGGGACTAAGAGTGCCTGTAAGGTCTTACTTTAACCCTTGGACCGGCGAAATACGTAACATGGTATGGGGCCTTAAATGTACGTAGAGTAATCCCAGTGACCTTCGTCCAATTTGTAATGTGGTATCGGAACGACCAGTACCCTAGAGGGCTTGGGGACCGAGTGACCAACGAATGCAGATTGTGGTTTGGGAAAACTACGAATCTGTCTAAAAGGGCTTACCCAGTTGACCCATACGTATACCGGTTCGGGTGTGTTTTACGCTGCCTTTAAGGAGTTACCTCCGTACCGAGTGACCTCCCACGCGCATCGGTACCCTTGGCATTTCATACATGTGTAAATTGCATCCTCTTCCGTCGCAAATAATCTTAATGCAGAGAAATATTATTAATTTATAAATTCACTTGTTAGTTTTAGCGTATGTATATTTCTACGCTGAATAGTTACACTTCTTTATATATTACTGTAGAATGTATCTCCTATCATAATCTGTTCTCTGAATTTGTCTAGTTTCGTCTACTGTGCATTTTATCGTCCTATCGCAGAATACTATGAAAATATCGTCTGCCGAATGATCGTTCTACCATATAATATTATAAAACTACCGTCTGCCAATACCCTGAGTGTACACCGATACAGATGGGTGCTGACGGACGTTAGGTCTAAGTATATATTATATATAAGCGAACAGTATTCTATTTTAATATTGTCAAACTACCGTCTGCCAATAGTCTATTTGTACTTCGATACAAATGAGTGCTGACGGACGATAGGTCCAAGTATATATTATACACACATCAAAAAAAGTTTTGCATCACCTCGGTTCCAAGAGTTCCGGAACCGTTAAATACAAAGGGAATAGAGATCAACACAAACAACATTTCAGCTCGTTTTATTGCTCATGAGACCCACACATTGCATGTTGTACCATCATACAGCTAGACTTTCAGCATTTGTGGTCCAGATTGCAGTACACACCACTACCTCTAATACCCAGTAGCACGTCCTCTTGCATTGATGCATGCCTGTATTCGCCGTGGCATACTATCCACAAGTTCATCAAGACACTGTTGGTCCAAATTGTCCCACTCCTCAACGACAATTCGGCGTAAATCTCTCAGAGTGGTTGGTGGATCAAGACGTCCATAAACAGCCCTTTTCAACATATCCCAGGCATGTTCGATAGGGTTCATGTCTGGCGAACATGCTGGCCACTGTAGTCGAGCGATGTCGTTATCTTGAAGGAACGCATTCACAAGATGTGCACGATGAGGTCGAGAATTGTCGTCCATGAAGACAAATGCCTCTCCAATATTCTGCCGATATGGTTGCACTATGGGTCGGAGGATGTCATTCAGGTATCGTAAAGCCGTTTCGGAGCCTTCCATGACCACCAGTGGTGTACGTCGGCCCCACATAATGCCACCCCAAAACATCAGGGAACCACCACCTTGCTGCACTCGCTGGACAGTGTGTCTAAGACGTTCAGCCTGACCAGGGTGCCTCCAAACACGTCTCCGACGATTGTCTGGTTGAAGGCATATGCGACACTCATCGGTGAAGAGAACGTGATGCCAATTCCGTGGGGTCCATTCAGCATGTTGTTGGGCCCATCTGTACCGCGCTGCATGGTGTCGGGGTTGCAAAGCTGGACCTCGCCATGGACGTCGGGAGTGAAGTTGCGCATCATGCAGCCTATTGCGCACAGTTTGAGTTGAAACACGACGTCCTGTGGCTGAACGAAACGCATTATTCAACATGGTGGCATTGCTGTCAGGGTTCCTCCGAGCGGCAATCCGTAAGTAGCGGTCATCCACTACAGTAGTAGCCCTTGGGCGGCCTGAGCGAGGCCTGTCATCGACAGTTCCTGTATCTCTGTACCTCCTCCATGTCCGAACAACATCGCTTTGGTTCACTCTGAGACGCCTGGAAACTTTCCTTGTTGAGAGCCCTTCTTGACACAAAGTAACAATGCGGACGCGATCGAACTGCGGTATTGACCTTCTAGGCATGGTAGAACTACAGACAACATGAGCAGCGTACCTTCGTCCTGGTGGAATGACTGGAACTGATCGGCTGTCGTACCCCCTCCGTCTAATAGGCCCTGCTCATGCATGGTTGTTTACATCTTTGAGCAGTTTTAGTGACATCTATGAACAGTCATAGGGACTGTATCTTGGATACAATATACACAGTCAACGTCTATATGCCGGAGATCTGGGAACCGAGGTGATGCAAAACTTTTTTTGATGTGTGTATATAATACCCTAAAAATATCTCCTATCATACCGTGAAAATATCGCCTGTTATATTGTTAAAACACTGTGAAAGTATCGCCTGTTGGTAGACTGAGCGTACTCCGATACACATGCATCCCAACGGACGTTACTATCATCTGCCTTGCGTAAAGCGTGGGATTTTGGGCATGGGGTGGGCAATAATCGTATTTTGTAAGTGGCATTTGTTACCAACGTGGTAATATGAATAATATCTCCTATATCTCGTCCTGTCTTCCTTATCTCAAGGCCAGGTGAACCCTTGTACCCGCCGTGAGTCGTTTAATACTTTGCAATCATATGCTTCGTCAACTTCCTTAAAAATATGCTATTTATTCCTTATCTCAAAGCTAGGTGAACCCATGTATCTACTATGAGTTGTTTGATACATAACAACAATATACTTCTTCGACGTCCATACTCATTAATAATATAATAACGCTGATACACTTGATAACCACTGATTTACATCGTCATGTTGCCCTGCTGTGCCCAATCCCGTGATTACGCTAGTATGCCCTATGTTCATTGCTGGTCATTTGTCGGCTACTTCATGAATTCCTATTTGATTACTTTCCTATCCTTTCTGGAAGCCTCCGTGGCCTAGGCGGCAGCACGCCGGCCTCTCACCGCTGGGTCCGTGGTTCAAATCCCGGTCACTCCATGTGAGATCTGTGCTGGACAAAACGGAGGCAGACAGGTTTTTCTCCGGGTACTCCGGTTTTCCCTGTCAAAATTTCATTCCGGCAACACTATCCACTATCATTTCATTTCATCTGTCATTCATTTAAGCATTGCCCCAGAGGACTGCGTCAGGCCTCGGCAGCCGGCACAGTTCATATCCTCGCCGCTAGGTGGGGGCTTCATTCATTCCATTCCTGACCCGGTCGAAGACTGGAAGCAGGCTGTGGATTTTTTATATCCTTTCTGCTTCGTGAGAGAACGGTTTCTAAATTGCTAACTGAATCTCCTTTTTCAAATGACCTGCTGGAAAAAGAATTCTACATTATGAGTGTACTCTATGTTTACTTCTTTAAAATTATTAGTGCGTTTTTTTGCTATCGCACGCTTCGTAATACGTTAAGGGATGTATGTGAAACAAAAATATAAAAGGCAAGACTATGCAAAGTCATCTGGCGTGTTAGTGAATAGTGCCAGGAGTAATATCTATGATAGCGCACTTCCGTTCGCGAGCGTCATTTCGCTGAGTTGCTACCTGGTGTTGAGTTCAACCTCCTCGCTAGGCGGTCTGATTGTCCAGCACGTGTTCGCCGTGTGTCACAGCTGATTGTGTGGAAAGGGACAAATAAGCATTTCCTCTGCGGTCGGATTGCATAACAAAAGAGAAACTGTAGTGTGTCTTGACTGAATGCGTATACAAATTAATTACTGTGGCACCTTGCAGAAATGTGAGTGTAAGTGTGAAATGTGGATTGCAAGGTCTCCTAATTCTATGTATGAACTCTGTCAATACTACCTTTCACTAAGCTATAGCAATATGTATGCAAAAGAAAATTTTATAGCCTACAACCATATACAAGGTATAATTGCACTGCTGTAATAAAATACATAATTAGTTATTTGTTCCAACTTATCCTATAGGATATCACAATCTTATCATAGGTATTATAATAGAGCTTCATTTGGGGGGGGGGGGGGTAATCTTAAATAATGAGCAATTTTCTTAATAGAGTAGGGTAGTTATCTATGCTTCTTCATACTAGGTTTCTCTCGTAAATTACTTATAGGGGTGGCTGGGGGGATTATGACTACTGTGTAAAAAAATCTCCTCTAAATTCTTCTACTCAAAAAAAATTCTACTCAGGGGGATTTTAACTTTCTCACTCGCTTGGCTAATGTAAGTAGTATAGGGTCGTTGTTGCTAGACTTGTTGTATAAGCCCTGGCTGCAACTACCCTCGCGTCTCCACCATTTTGTTTTACTTCTGTGTGAAACATGTGTTTAAAGTGTTTTAAGAAGTGCTGAGGACACGTCTAGGGGGCAATTACTGTGAGGGACCTGGCGGGAGGAATACTCACCATGCTTACCTGGATGAGCCTTAGTAAGCCAAGCGCTTGCTGTACCGCGCCTCCTGCTTGCCAGCGTTCAGTGAAGATCTTAAGCTAGGTTTTAATCTAAAGGGAAAGGCTTCTTAAACTTAAGTGAAATAACGAGATGTAGCATTAGACTGTGTAAAGGGGGTTTATTACTCAATAGTGGCAAAGCAGTTTAGATAAAAAAGGGGGAATTACTTGTGAGGGGGGGGGGGGGAAGGAATCTAATACACACGTTTCCACTCACCCTACCGATGGAGCCGGTCTGCCATGATGTTGGTGGCGTTGGGACCCGGTAAAGGGCGGCGCCCGTACCGGTCCTTCGTAGCACAGCTCCGATAGAGCGTAAGACTGTCCGAGAGTTCGAGAACCAGAGTAAGAGAGGCCGGCGCGTGCTCGTACCTCCTATTTATAGGGTAAAAGCGTGGAGTCACTCTGGATCAGCGGAATGTGAAGTGTAATGTCCTCTATGTCCTCTTTGTCTTGCTAGGCTGGCGATCTTGGGGCCATGACCTGCCATGCTTCCCTTGCTACGTTAGTGATCCATCCTTTTAGGTATACGTGTGGGCGCAACCCTGTATAGGGTTGGGGCCAGTACAATATATCTGCTTGAGAAGGGCGTATATTCTCATTTCCTATTGTTTTGAAGCGCTCTTTGTTACTTCATGTTCTTAAAGTCGTATATTTAGATTCGGACTTCGAGAGTCTATCACAGAATAATAATTAAATTATTTTAATACCTAGTACGTTTCAGTCCCTCAACATTCACTATGTAAACATTGTAAAAATATTTTCATTAAAAAAAATTCAATGGCGATTAAAATTGTCTATCAAAAATTAACATAATAAAATTATTATTGATGGTCGACACCCCTTGAAGTTCCATAAAATAATATTTCCTATTATTTAGAACTGTTTCCTAGTTGAGATATTTTAAAAAGGTGTAGTTATATGTCCGTTTGTTCATATTTTCTTGATATTCAAAAGAGAAACGCTAAAGAATACGGAGTGATCGTAATTGTCGTAGTTAGGCCTATTTCATAATGCATATTTTTGAAACGTGATGCATATTTGACCAATAATTAGTGTATTTTTGCATGCATTTTTATTCATTTAATAGTGCATGAACTTAATGAGAATCATCAACCAGCAAAAGCATTAAGGCAAGAAAAGGAATTAGGTTGGTCTCAAGATGGTGTGAAACACTAAGTATATGTGTGCAAAGGATGATCGATGCACACTGCATCCACAATTTAACTCTCATAGTCGTGGATTAATTTGATTCCAAAATAGACTACATGAATGCAATCTCCATTGCCTGGCATTCAGGAACAGTTCTAAGTAAAATTCTAATCAATGTGATATATTTCCTCTTATTTACATCTTCTCAAGACTCAACTTCCTTGCTCTGTCCCCATGAGAAGTCTATGGGGTTTCACCATATCGAAGACTTTTTGGTGTGAATAAAGTAATAAAAATTCGTTCTCTTCAGTTCTTTTTCAATCAATGTATCCCTGTTCCCATACTATTTTAGAAGCAAGAAAACTGTAGTCTAAATAATACAACAAGGTGGACAGAAAGGATGATGGAATAGAGGACAAAAGTTCAAACTCCATAGTCAGACACCACCACCATTGTATTTTCTTCCTCCTTTCCTAATGTTTTCTAGAAGATTTTCTTCAACTTTCTCCTGAAGGAATATCAGCATCTTTTGAGATAGAGATCATATCATCCAGAGGAAACTATTTGTTTTGGTAAATGAATCGATTACCTTGAAAGAGCTAGCTGCCATGCATCTCACAGCAGAAGGCTGAAGTCCTACCAATGGATTTCCACTTGCAGAGCTACTCATACTGCAGAAGTCCTCCGATATCAGATCTGTCAATAAAAATAAAATGTATATATAAAATAAATAAATAAATAAAAATAACATAAAAACTAAATAACTAAACCTGCAACAACATGTTTTCATAAATTGAAATCAGCACTGTAAAACTCTATAATTAAAATATATGGATTCTTGAAGTCATAATGTAGTTCCAAGTAGGAAAACACCAAGCGGACATACAAACTTATACATGAAAATGAGGATACAAATCTGGAAAAAGGAAAAAAATATGCCCGGGTGGAAATAAAAGGAGATAAAGGAAAAGAAAAACAAAATGGATGGGGATAATCTCCAGAGATGGACATACCACTACATTAACAAAGTCAACAATTGAGAGCACTTCAATGCTATAGCTCTCGGCAAACCTGTTTTGACCTCTTGGCCTCGTCAGGAGTATGGGCAGCAACCGGTAATGTAACTGAACTGGACAAGAATACGGAAGAATGGGTTGCTGCCCATCGGCCTACACTTCCAAAAAGCTTACATTGTCTTGCTCTCAGCAGTATGCTCCAAGTGTGTATTGCCTGTAGTAAAAATAATACAAATTAAACTAATTTAAGTTTCTAGAACTCCATGCAATTCATACCATTTCTGGGATCGCCTTCAAGTACTATCATAAGCAGTGGCGGATCCAGAGGTTCACCTCGGAAGGGGCACTCTAGGGTTACAGAGTAGCTAGAGAAAATAGGTAATAAAATTACTAAATTTGTATTTAATCAATCAATCAATCTTTATTCTGTCATTAACCATAGAGAATGCAATAGACATTGTCACATACATGTTGTAAGCAAATAATTACATGTACATATATATAAGGTGCATTCAAAAAGTAACGAGCCGGAGACATAATTAGAGAAACCAGTACATGTATGTTAGAAGTATTGGCCCTGGCTGTTGAGGCACTTGTCCCCCTGTGACACGAGACGGTGAATGGCTGTCTCATAAAATCCCCTGGGCTGCGATGTGAACCAGTTCCTCACGTACAGCTGGACGTCGACGTCCGAGGTGAATCGTTGGCCCCGCAGAGCCCTTATCAGGGGACCAAACATGGCGTTATCACAGGGAGAGAGGTCTGGACTGTTTGGACGGAGGCCGAGAACCTCCCATTTGAATTTCTGCAGGAGTGCCGCGACTGTGTTGGCCGTATGAGGTCGTGCATTGTCGTGGAGCAGAATGACCCCACGGGTGAGACTGCCTGGTCGTTTTGTTTTGAACGCTTGCCGAAGGGTGGTCAAGGTTTGCGAGTAACGCTGGGCATTCACTGTTGTCCCGTGCGGCATGAAGTGTATCAGAATGGGGCCATCTTTTAATAATAATAATGCATTTTATTAATCCCTTAACGAGTCAAGGACTCATATACAAAGGAATCGTACTGTTTTATCTTGTTGGCGACAAATTACAATTCAATGTTTAGATTAAAACGTTTTCAGTATGAAAATATATATAATATTTTGTAGCTTTCATAAGTGTTTGTACACAATGTAGTCTTCTTTTGTCTTCTCAGATTTTGGAATTTCTTCAAACTGACATTTTATAGTCATTCCACATAAACTGTTTTAGCCTCCTTTTAAAGACTGGTAGGCTAGGTGCAATTTTTATATTTTCTGGTAGTCTATTGTACTTTACAAAGGCACTATACTTAATGCTATTACTGCCATATTGTTTGGAATTGATTTGGAAAAGTGATATGTCATCTGCATGTCTAGTTTTGTAAGCATGAAAATCAGATTGTTTAGTGAAGTTTAAATTTGTGTGGATACCTTTGTGTAGGATTTGGTACACCAGGACATTTGATTTGATTTCTGCATTTAGGGCTACTGGTTGAATTTTACTCGTTATATAAAGGTGTTTGGTTGGTGTTAAAAAATAGTAGTTATACATATTTCTTATGGCTCTATTCTGAATTACCTCAATTTCCTTTTTTAGGTAATATGAGCATTTTATCCAAATTGTATTCAAATATTGTAAGTGGCTATGGATTAAGGAAAATACACTTTCCTGAGTAGATATTTTGGGATATAGTATCAATTTTTTAATCATCCCAGCAGCAGGTGATATTTTTTTTAACTAATGCATCAATGTGATTTTGCCAGGAGAGATTTTCATCTATTATCAGGCCTAGGTATTTGACAGATGAGACCCTTTTAACTGCCTTTCCATTCAGCATTATATTCTGAGTGATGTCTAACTTTGTTCTACGCTTAGATATTATTAAATAATTTGTTTTATCTTCATTTATTGTTAATTTATATGACTGGGCCCAGCCAAGTATTGTATTCATGTCCTCCTGCATGTGTGTAATCAGCGTGTTGGTGGTGTACGCATTGTAAAAGATGCTTAAGTCATCTGCAAACAACGTTATATTACCATGAAAACTGAGTGTTGCTATGTCCTTAATATATACTAAGAAGAGGGAAGGACCCAGTGTTGATCCTTGGGGCACACCATGGGTAATATTTACTTCCTCACTTCTGTAGCCATTTATTTCAACATACTGCTTACGATTAGACAGGTAATTTTTAAACCATGTCCAAGCTACTCTTCGGATACCGGCTTTATCAAATTTCCCTAAAAGAATTTCATGGTTAACAGTGTCAAACGCCTTTCTCAGGTCTATGAAAAGGCCACTTGCTGTCATCTTATTGTCTATGACATCCTGCAAGTTAGAGATTATATCAATTGTGGCTATTTCTGTGCTTGAGTTTTCTCGGAATCCATACTGCCCTTTGTAGAAGTAATCATTTTTATTTAAAAAATTAACAATTCTGTTTTTTTACTACTGTTTCGAGTACCTTGGATATGGGTGGGAGGATGGAAATGGGTCTGTAATTGTCTGGATTGCTTTTGTCACCTTCTTTATAGACTGGTATGACTCGTGCTATTTTTAGATCATCAGGCACCAGACCAGTCTCTAACGATAAATTAATTAAAGTAGTTAGTGGACTACTTAGCATCTCAATGGAGTTTTTAAACAATTTTACTGACATACCATCTTTGTCTTGGCTACTTTTCATTTTAAGGCTTAATATAATATTGCGAATTTCCATCTCATTAGTCGGGGTCATAAATATGGAATCTGTATTGACATTAATTTTATTAACTTTCTTCCCTGAGAGGATGTGTTTGGCTAACTTGTGTGCTATGTTTATAAAGTGAGTGTTTAGAGCATTGCAAATATTTTCTTTTCCTGTGAAAGATTTACCATCAATTATTATCTCACTGGGACCATCTTTGTTTTCAGTTGTGCAGTTGTAGAACATTTCATTGATAACTTTCCAAGTATCTTTTATGCTATTGGCGTTCAATGTTAATTTATGTTCATAGTATGAGGATTTCAGTTTCCGTTTCAAAGCTGTCACTTTGTTCCTACATATTATGTGCTCTTTCTTTAAGAGGTTGTTGTTTCTGTGAATGTTAGTTTTAAGTTTAGCATGTAGTAGGTCCCTTCGTTTTATTAGCTGAATTAATTCTGTTGTTATCCATGGGTTATTGTGGTTCTGGTGTATTTCCTTCAAAGGTGTGTCAGTGTTTTCTTTGTTGGGTGTCTGTGTCAAGATTTTGTGTTTCATGGCGATTTAAGTTTCATTTACATCATCTAAACAGTCTATTTGATTGAGATCATTGGAGAATATGTTTTTGTTCACGTACCGGTAATTTTTATTTACGTTTTTTGAACTAGACCTTTGCTTGTTGTGGGGGTATTTAAATGTCATGTTCGAGATTGGGCTTTTGCCTGGATAGTAATTTGACCAGAAAATCTCAGTTACAAGAATATTATGAACACTAATATCACTATTTATATTGCTTATCCTATAGGTATATTTACAGTCATTAGTGGCTACCTGATCAAGGAGTATACTTGTTGATTCATATATTCTTGTTGGATATCGAGTATTGCCTTGTGTGAAACCATAGCTTGATAGTAGATTGAGGTATGATTTGGTTACATTATTTTTGTTTCGTAAGTTAATATTTGTACCACCAATGCATAAGCAAACACTGGCATTATTTTTCGAGAGAATGTGCTCTAGAGATTGCATGAAATTTGTTGCGTTATTTATGTTAGGATTATATACTGCAATTATATTAATAGTATGCAGGTTTTTGAAACGAACAGTATCACTTCTTATAAGCTCTAACTGGATCAAGCTATGGTTACTCTCAACTAGGTTAAGAACTGTTATGTTCGACGATGTCGAAATGTAAACATTATGTGTCGGAGAACTGTATCATAATGAGGCTCATTATAACACTATTTTTCATTATGAAACAGTTTCTCCCACCAATCAGAACTCAGGAAACAGTTGTGTGGCCAATTAGATAAGGATACCTTCGCGCATGCGCTCAAAATCCAACATATTTCTGTGTTATCAAGCAAAGTGAATGGTCTCTGCTTCCGGAGTGCCTTGACTACGCATGCGCTCTGTTCAGTCACCAAAGCTAATAACTATTAACTGAATTAACTGAATCCCACAGTTATTTATGAATATTTATGTTAAGACATATAATTAATTTATAATTATCGTCGAACATAAACAGTCGTATGCAACTCGCCTATAATGGTAATTAAGACACTCGTATGGAAATTATAAAACTCGCATACGCTCGTTTTATAAATATACTCGTGTCTTAATTATTGCCATTATAGGCTCGTTGCATAATGTACTATTATATTCCACTTTTTGTGGACATTAACTCCCACACCTCCACCGTCTTGATTGTCTCTGTGTACAAAAGCAACAGAATAGTTGTTTAGGTTGAAGTATTTAGCTTCATTACTTTTTACCCAAGTCTCGGTTACCACTATGACATCTAGATTTTCAACAATATGTATTATTATCTCGATATCTTCTAGTTTATTTTTGATGCTTCTGCTATTTAGGTAAAGACACTTGATTTGGCTAACCTCATTTTTAGTGTCTGCTACGTAGTCGTGGATACAGTCATATTTACGCTCATGAATTGATGTGTGTAAGTCAACATCAACTAGTAGGTCCATGTCTTGATTCATTATTATTTCTGTGAATGGGATGGCTGAGCCTTGTTGATGGAAGAGTCTCTTACTAGCCTTTCAATGTCTTCCGGTGAGCTGATCCTGACAGCCTTGTCACTATCTGATTTACGGACGAATATTTTACAGTCCCGGGTCCAGACGTATTTAAAACCTAATTTACGGAGGTCTCTTGCCTGTTTGTGGAGTACTTTATTAGCTGGCGTCAAATGCTCGTTTATGTAGCTAGGCCTAGCCCTTGCATTGATTCCAGCATCACTGGAGTTCAGGTTGGGTTTGGACCATTTGCCTTTTAAAATTCCCTCTTTTTTTAGCCGGCTGCAGAATTTGACTAGTAAAGGAGTTGGAAGGCCTTCTCTGCATTGTGGTACCCGATGGCAGGCGTCAATATCGGACTAAACAACTGTGACACCCAATTGGTCAGCGATAGTCTGGACAATCTGAACGGTGTTTTCGTTTGAAGTGTGCGGTACGCCATGAAGCTCTAGATTGTTTCGCCGAACGTACTGTTGAAGCTCGAGATTCTCTTGCTTTAACATTTTAACCTCACTGCAAGCGATATCCTTTTCCTTCTCTAACTTTCAAACTCTTTGGCTGAGCTTTGTAATTTCTGACAAGGCTTGCTTCAGAGTTTGTGTGGCAGTTGAAATGTCACTTTTCATACTATCGAAACAATCAGAAAAGTATGTCACGGACTTGAGCATGTCATTCTGAGTCTTTTCAATGTTTTCGAGTTTTATCAGTCGGAGGTTGATATCACAAACAAGATCTTCTAAATCAGGTTTACTTACATTCTCGTCTGGCGAAACCTTTTCCGTAGTTGACCTACTTACTGCGCTGCACTCGACACAATACCATTGCTTGGCTTTGTCGGACAAAAGCCGGTTAAAAACTTTCTTTTTTATGTTTACACAGGTTCTGTGGTATGATTTACCACATTCCCCATCACAAATTATGTAGTCTTCGTTATCAATTACACATTTTTCACACTGACCGCACCTGGTTGATTTGTCAGTTGTCGCCATCTTTAATGTTAATCTTGGTCAAAGAAGAACGTCAGCATTACCGTTCCTGCACTCGTGTGGATGACCTTGCCTTTTTTGGGTGGTGGTGACCCTGGATGCTTCCACTGGAGGCTTTGTCGTTTGGATTCTGGTTCGAAGTGATGACACCATGACTCACCTCCAGCCTCCACTCGTGCCAGAAACCCATTCCCTTCCCTCGCATAGTGCTGCAGCCATTCGACATGCTTCCCGGTGTGGTTGAAGACTGTGGGGCACCCATTGGGCACACACTTTGCGTAAGTGCAGTCCTTCCTTCATGATGGTGTGCACACTTCCGACGCTCAATCCGACCACGGCGGCTATGGCGTTCACTGTCACTCGGTGGTCCTGGGTAATGAGTGCATCAACCAGCTGAACGTTGTCATCGGAAATGCAGGGGGGTACCCCAGACCGAACATCATCGGCTAACGACACCCATCCTTCCCTGAAGCGCTTGTGCCACGCCTTGACCCTTGCAAGGGACATGCAGTGTTCGCCGTACACTTGTGATATTCGGCGATGAATGTCCGTTCCCCCTACTCCTTCCGCTGTCAGAAACCGAACAACACCTCATTCCTCTTCGTTTGACGCCTCCATGTCACTGTTTGCAATGCGACTGGCAGCGTTGGGCGATTGATGCATGTTGCTGCTCGCTTTGTATCGTCACGTGACGAGCACGCGTGCCCTCTAGCGACGAGCTGTGACCTTCGACGCTCTGGTCGGATCCACACCTCGTTACACACGCCACGATTAGCCGATGTCGTCACCGGTTTGCGCATTCCAACCTCCGGCTCGTTACTTTTTGAACGCACCTGATATTACAGTATTAGTACATAATATTTCCAGAAATCTTAATTAAATACCGATTACTTCCATTTCAAAGAAATCCTTTGATAAATAAAAAGGATGTTGTCATTGCTTTAGTTTTGTCTTAAATATATTATTGGGAAGAACCTGTACACTAGGTGGTAACCTGTTGAAGAGCTTCAACGTATCACGGCCGACTGAATATGAGCTGCGCTCTATACCGGCCTTGACATTCCCAGTCAGAACCCATGTATAACATGTAATTGGAAAGTTTCTACTCGTTGCCGGTAGAGCGCACTCCCCTCCCATTATAGGCGCGATAAGGAATCAGCTGTACAGTACGTATATTAAATGTGTAATCTCAAGAACCACTGGATGGAGTTTGATGCTGCGTTCACCATTCTGTAAAGGTGATCTCGAGGAAGATTTGTGTAGAAAATAATTTATTTATGACCAAAGGGAGCCAAGCAGTAACGATTTCAGTGAAAAGGTCGAAAAAATAGCCTGGCGTCCGTGCGCTTTTTAAGCTTACGCTGGGCGAACCGTTAAAAATATCAGTATATTATGAGTGTAAGAATTGTTCAGCGTGAGAAATTCTACAAAAAACTCCGCGAGAGCATATCTCTATCTTCGATACATCGCCCACTATAAGTGTTTTTAGTTTGGACGGGAGGGGCATTTGGCTTGCACCTCGCCATTCTTAAATTACGTCTGACAGGAATTCCTTGCACATTCATAACTGTTCCCGGGCGAAGCCGGGGCGGGTTGCTAATGACACTATATAATTATTATCATTATAATTTCCGTATTATCAAAATTAAAATTATATCACAAAATAAAATAGCGTGCTAATAAATCTAAGAGAAATTAGACATACCTTGCACCTTCTTTGGGTACAAGGACACTACTCCAGCACCGTCTCATTAAAAGGAAAGAGAGGATCAAAATTACAGCCGGGAACAAGTAGCAGCTAATCGTGTGTTGTGTTTTGTGCTAAGAGATCTTTCGACAAATTATCAGATACCGTGTGCCTTCTTTTTCACGAAGCAGCTGTCAGGACGGGACTTACATAAACTCCTGCTGGACGTTATTCTCGAGGTTGAACAATGCGGTTTCATAATTATAATAACTGTCTCTGATAATCACAAAACTAACACTACAATGATGAGGCATTTAGGGGGAGGGAATTTGCAACCAATGGTCAATCACCCATACGACGAGTCTAGGAATGTATTTCCTAGTTTTGATCATTGTCACATTCTAAAAAAAAACATTAGAACGCAGTTTCTGTAACGAGAGATGACTGATGGTACTGGAATAATTTCAGGGAAATACTTGTCATTACTATACACAATGCAAAAGGGTGAGATCGTCAAACCGGTCAGACACCTCACTAAAAACACATCGAACCCACTAAATTTGAAAAAATGAATGTTCGGCGTGCCAAGGAAGTGTTCTCGTCAGACGTCATTGGTGCCATTAGTACACTGAAAGAAAATATAGGCATGCACCCGGAAGCGTACACGTTCATGGACGCAGAAGCAACCATTTTTTTTAAAAAACGTTAATAAATGGTTCGCTATGCATGACGTAAGCATCACATATCATCATATTCAGTCTAGAAATCCAGATAAAGGGCATTTTTTCTCATTAAATGTCAGTCGACTAAACTGGCTAGAGGAATATTTTCTTTCTTACCTTGAAACTTTGAAAGCTGCTAGTAACGCTGCTAGAAAGGACTTCCTGAGTTCTGAGACTTACGAAGCTACCTATACAATTAATCACGGATTCAGCTGTCCAGTGCATAAGGTATCTTCTAAAAATGGGTAGAGGAAAGTCGCCAAATATGGGGAGGTTTTTTTATAGGGCTCACATTAGACATAAGAAGGAACGGAATAATTTTGGTTTTCTCACCAATGTAAACCTCAGGCGATATACTATGTATATTACAAATATGGGCACGTTTGATGTTGTAATACCCTCTGATATTATTCTTAACTTTAAAAGTGCACTTTCCCCGTATTAGGCAACCGGGTTTCGTAATATGGGGAGGTGAGAAACCTCACGGTTTTTATTTATAATAGGTACACTGAATAGTATACCCTACTAATTAAAGCATTAATTCTGACATTTTTTTTTCGTGTGGCCTCCTGAGAGGCCGAGTGCAGGTCTTTCTAGTCGACGCCCGTGGGCGACCTGCGCGTCAGGATGAGAGATGGAATGGATGAAGATGAATGAAACTGGGCAAGGATGTGGAAGGAAGCGGCCGTGGCCTGTTAGAAGGTACCGTCCCAGCATTTGCCTGGTGTTGAAAAATGGGAAACCACGGAAACTCATTTCAAGGACGGCCGACGGTGGGGATCGAACACACGCGTCTACCGAGTCAGCAGAGAGCCCCATGGCCTAACGCTGCGCTTTAGCCAGCGTAGCCACTACTGTCAGTAATTCTGACAATGTAATGAAATCATGAACACAAATAGTACAAAAATACAAAAATGAATTTTTAAAGTAAATAACAGTCCTAGTTTCCTGTTGCCGAACTTCCAAACCGTTCAGCAGAAAAATGCATAAACTTTAATGAAAACCGAGTGATTCTGATCGAATTCAACTGTAACGAGGTGCAAGGTATGTCTAATTTCTCTTAGATTTATTAGCACGCTATTTTATTTTGTGATATAATTTGCATTTTGATATTGTGGGAATTATAATGATAATATAATAGTGTCACTAGCAACCCGCCCCGGCTTCGCCCGGGAACAGTTATGAATGTGCAAGGAATTCCTGTCAGACGTAATTTAAGAATGGCGAGATGCAAGCCAAACCCCCTCCCGTCCAAACTAAAAACACTTATAGTGGGCGATGTATCGAAGATAGAGATATGCTCACACGGACTTTTTTGTACAATTTTTCATGCTGAACAATTCTTACACTCATAGTATATTGATATTTTTAACGGTTTGTCCAGCGTAAGCTTAAAAAGCGCACGGACGTCAAGTTCTTTCTTCGACCTATTCACTGAAATCTAAAATCGTTACTGCTTGGCTCCCTTTGACCATAAATAAATTATTTTCTACAGAAATCTTCCTCGATATTACCTGTACAGAATGGTGAAAGCCGCATCAAAATCTATCCAGTGGTTCTCGAGATTATCCGTGATATCCAAGAATCGGGGACTTTGTTTTACACTAAGTAGAGATAAGTCTTAGTCGTGCAATGCTTGGTGAACAGCGCTGTGTGAGCAGATGAGTAACTAACAAGATTTCATGAAAAAGGTCTCATTGTCTAGGCCGGTATGAGCGCATTCAGTCGGCCGTGAACGTATACATTGAATGACCTGCCTTTGTTTTCTGCAACCTACGATAGGGTACATCCATCTGATTTATACTCCTAGTGTTGTG
This sequence comes from Meconema thalassinum, assembly GCA_946902985.2. Taxonomy (NCBI): domain Eukaryota; kingdom Metazoa; phylum Arthropoda; class Insecta; order Orthoptera; family Tettigoniidae; genus Meconema; species Meconema thalassinum. The sequence goes on along the minus strand of OX336389.2, from coordinate 242,522,255 downwards.
ATTATGGAAGTCATTTCGGTATTTAACATCTGTGATTTTAACATTACATAGTGCATTAAAAATGTACAAATTAATTACTGTCATAATAGAATTATCAATAAACAAGGGTTTACAGTGTGTACCTGGTGGAGATTTAGATATAAGACGTAGAGCTTTCTTTTGGATTTCAAGAACCTCTGAGATTCTACTGCAATTTTCCCATAGTAAAATTCCATATTGCACGATGCTTTAAAAAATGCAAAGTATGCATTTATCAGAAACTTTCTTGGAACTTTCTGAATGAGAGCTCTTAATAAATACAGTACCTTTGACAATTTCCTCGTAATAAAATCAATATGTGCATCCCAAGACAGTTTAGCATCCAAATAAATTCCTAACAGTTTGACAGGGTCACTTTCTTCATTAATTTGATGAGTACTTAAACTAAATATTAATGTTTGAGTTTTGTTGGAATTAAGTAATAGCTTGTTTGCTATAAACCATTCAATTGCTGAATGTAGGGTATCCTTTGTTTGCTGTCTGACTTTGTCTACAGTATTAGCGTTTGTTATGAAAGTTGTATCATCCGCATATAAGACGGAACTGGCTGTAGAGTTCACATTATAAACTAGATCATTTATTAGTACCAAAAACAAAAATGGTCCCAGAACTGAGCCCTGTGGGACACCACACACACTACACATAACATCCAACCACCAGATTTTATAATTCTACAAGATATTCATTATAATAAAATGGTTCATTGGTTTCAGTTTCAATAACAAGAGTCATTGTCATTATGTAAAAAAATAATAATAATTCTACAGAATATGTACATTTCCACATTTTTATGCACATTACACAGTCTAATATGTATTAAAACATTTGCAATCATACTGACAATATACAAGTCTACAACACAAATGTTACAAAATATGTACATAGTACTGCCCCCGTAAAATGAATGATTTGGGATGAAAATGGGAATATTTTTCGAAGCCCATGATAAAATTTAACCAAGCAATATCGAGGCTGGATGTTGGCAGAAACCAGTCTTGCGGCGACGTCGAGCAGGAGGGAATTGCCGTCACGTGATTATATTGCGCAATGGAAGGTTCGAGAAGCCTAGAATCGGCCTAGCAACAGCGAATCATCCCAGGAATTGTTTATACATTGTTATAAATTATCTGATTGGATATGAGCCTACAGCCAATAAGAAGAAGTTTTAGAGGAGACGGGAGTTCCAGCAACTAAATTTTATGGATATTTATCACATTTAAGCCCCAAGAGAATGAATTTATGTAATGGTAAAGTGAAGAAAATTATAATAAAATATTGGAGATATTTTATAAGCCGACAGCAAGTCGCAATTCGAAGGAATAAGCAATTTGCTAGAGCCCGCTCAAATTTTCGAGGGAACGAAAAAGGCGGCCAGAATCGGTGACTTGGAGGGGGGACGCCAAGCATCGAGGCTCTTATTCATTGGAAGTTTGAACTGATCAGACGTGTTTTATCGGGAGAGATAGGAGTCCCGAGTGCATCACCGAGTCCGTGAAAGGTTGACTCGTGGAGACGTGGTATCGCAAGGCTAGGAGTAGGAGATTGCCGCGCCAGTAAAGTGAGTGAAGTTGCGAGGAATAAAAATGCCGCAATAACTTCGAACTGATCAACTTCAGAAACATTATTTCTACTACAAATTATAGAATACAATCTTGTAAAGTATATTACGAACTTTTATTGAATTCGGATGAATATTTTGGGAGATATAAACATTTTGTGAAGAGTTAGAAAAGTGTCTGAATCCAGCGCTATAAAACACTTTTGTCCGAGAAGACTACAGCGAATGCACAGATTCACGTGAGTAACAGTGATTTTTTAAATTTATTTATTTGTCTAGAAAAGGATTCCCGAGAGCAGAGCTCTGTCGTGGGGAACAGTTCATAGTTCATTACATAGATGACGGACTAACTATACATATGCTAAATTATAATACATTTAGAGTACAGTATACAAATAAGCAATTGAAGTGTATTCAAAGCAACGCTTTTGACACAATACATGACCAAGGATAAAGCAGTATAATATAATTGGAGAAATGAGACTATAAGCTAATGAACATACTTTGAAGTTATGAGTCAATTATTGTTGATAAACATAAAAGATAAAGATTATTTGGAAGAATGTGGTATCACAAGAGTAAGTTATCATACATTTAGAGTAAATTATTATACATACATTATTATACATTCAGAGTCAGCAAATAGTACTTTTTAAACTTTACACGAAATGGCCCAATTTGAGAGATTCTTGCTAGATCAAGTGGTACCAGGTTGTACACTGAGATGAGCGAGTACTGCAGTGCATTAACTCCAAATTTAGTCGTTCTATTGCTGACTACATGTAACTTATTTTTTTGTCTTGTGCAGTGCATGTGAATTTCATTAACGAACGAGAATATAGTGTTTGTGGTCATGAGACTATGCAATATTTTATAAATAATTAAAGTAGAGTTGGAAGATACAAGCAGTTTCAACGGCAATATATTAGTTTCAGTGTACATTCTACAGCGAGGGTAAAAACGATGGAATCCATACATTGATCTTAGAGCCCTGTTTTGTAGAACATCAAGATTATTCAATTTAGTTTGTGAGGCTCTTCCCCAGATGAAACATAGGTATGAGAGCCGAGATTGAATCATTGCGAAGTATATTACACGTAGTGTCTGTGTTGTTACATAACACTTGATTTTAGCAAAGATTCCAACTAAAGCTGAGATTTAATTTTTTAGATTCGTTATATGTGATGCCCAAGAAAGAGTATTGTCCATTGTCAAGCCAAGGTATTTAACCTCCTTCACCCACTTAAGTCTGGTAGTACCAAAAGAGATATTTGTTGTTGCATTTAAATCATATTCACATTTATGGAACATCATGTAGACAGTTTTTGAGTATTTAGGTGTTAACAGATTCATTCTTAGCCATTCCTCCAAGACATAACAGTCATGCTGGATATCAGATATAATCTCCTTTTCAGATTTAGAGAAGTAAAACAACGAAGTATCGTCAGCTAAGAGAGATAATCTACCCTTAAAAGGGCATAAGGTTGTCATTTATATATATGAGGAATAGAATCGGCCCTAGAATAGATCCCTGGGGCACACCGTACGAAACCCTATGTAAGTTACTTCTATTAGTTCCTATTTTTACAAATTGTTGCCTGTTTGCCAAGTAATGTTTAAACCACAACACTGCCACACCTCTCACACCCGCCTTCTCCAGTTCATATACAAGCAGTGGATGACTAACAGTATCAAAGGCCTTTTTTAAATCAATAAAGAATCCAGCAGATTTATTCCCTTTATCTATATTGTTTTGTAATTCGATTATGATATCAACAATAGCAGAATTAACCCCAGCCTTCTCGCGAAATCCATACTGAAGTTCAGAAAAATAATGGCATTTCTCTAGATACCTGAAAAGCCTTGCTTTCATAATTATTTCTAAGATTTTTGATAATACAGATGGTACTGAAATGGGCCTATAATTACCAGGATCTGGCCTGTCATTCTGTTTATATATGGGTACAACAGAGCAATTTTAAGGGGATCTGGGACGATACCATTGACTAGTGAGCAGTTGACAAATTTTGAGATGGGTCCTGAGAGGGCACGGTTGCAAGTCTTAAGTAGTTTACTAGTTATACCATCATAGGAGGTGTTGGTTATCTTAAGATTATTAATGATATCAGATACTTCTTGTGGGGAGCAAGGTTCTATGAAGAATGAATTAGAACCTTCAATGATTGTTGCTGTTCGCTCCGGTAATGGAATAATGTTAGAAGATAATGTGGCAGGAACTGACACAAAGTATTCATTCAGAACATTGCAGATCTCATGATGATGATGATAATTGTTGTTTTAAGGGGCCTAACATCTAGGTTATCGGCCCCCCGCAGATCTCAATTTTGTCTTCTATGCACCTATTATTTACATTTATACTTTTAATATCAGATGTTGTATTTGAGGGTTTATTTAAAACTTCATTGATAATTTGCCAAGTACGTTTTGAATTATGTATGTTCCTTTGAAATTTATTATCATAATATGTCTTTTTTAGTGATCTTCTCAATGCTGTTATCCTATTACAGTAAACCCTGTACTCTTCTTTTATTATTGTATTATCGGGGAACTTTTAAAATTTGTTGTAACTATGTGATTTTTGCTTACACAATGCAACAAGTTCTGGTGTGCACCAGGGATTCAGGGGATAGTTATTATTCCTACACTGAGCAGTTCTAACTGTACTTGCACAGACTAGACCATCTTGGATAAATGTAGTTAAGGCTGTGAATGATGCATTAACATCATCCTCTACTAAATCAAAAGTATGGCTTTCATAATAGTTTAGGGCAAGTGTTTAATCAATATGTGAGTATTTGTAAGTTGTTGGTATATTTGGATTATTGGTTGCTGTTTTAGAGGAGTCTAAAGAGAAAATCAAGGTATTATGATCACTGATATCATCAATAATATTATCTACACTCCAATTACTTGATTTTATGCAGCAATGGAAATGATCAACCAGTGAGCTATTATGACTTATTCTGGTGGGATATACAGTGTTGCAGGAGATAAGACCATAGCTATGCATGAAACATTTATAATTATTAGTCAAGTCATCATGACGAAGAGTATTTATATTAAAGTCACCAGCAACAATTACATTCCTGTGTTTTATGTTATCAAGAATCATTTCTAAGTCTGCACTTGTATGATACCAGTTAGACACAAGAGGATTATAAACAGCCACAATGATGTAGCTCAGACCTGACCTCGAAATCACTAATGCTAGGATATTATGATCTTTCTGTATATTATATATCAGTTTGCATTGCCAACAGTTACTTTTTGCATAGATGGCAATTCCACCACCTCCATCTTTTGTGGTAGAATTTCTAAATGAATGAAAAGCCTCATAACCTGAAATATTATAGAAGATACATTCACCATTATCTGCAGACAGCCACGTCTCAGAAATTACAACAAAATCCACGTTCTGAATAGCATCCAGTCGATCAGCAATCATCTCTAATTTCCCATTTCGTAAGCTTCTAGCATTGAGGTACATTATCCTCAAAGATGGGATAGAACTTAGTGAGGAAATTAATTTACCACACTCGAAATATGATCTCCATTGTAATTCACTCATAATTTACTGATAAGTCTGCTATATAGATTGTACATTATCATTCTATGATCGTGATCCAACGATCGCAAGTAGTTTGTCAATGTCCTGCTCCGTCTTAATAGTAAACACCTCTGAGGAATTGGCTGAAATTTTTGACAGAATTCTGCCTTTCCGGACAAATAAACTTTCTAGTCCCATATTTCTTGCTTCGCGAGCTTTCTCTAACAGGGTCTCGTTATACGGGGTCAAATGTTCATTCAGGTAGATATTAACCTGAGGGCCACGAAATCTTAGCAGACAAGTGCCCAATTTCTTGAGGCGTCTAGCAGCTACTAGAAGAGCATCCTTCCTGGTTCTCTGAACAAAACGCACAACGATGGGCTTTGGAGAGTTTTTATTGTAGGATGACACACTATGAATGGTGTCAATGTTCTGTTCCTGAATAGGCACATCCAGAATATTGCCTATCTTCACCATAATATTCACAAGGTGTCCATCTTGCGTGAAAGGAACACCTGTAATCTTCAGATTGTTCGCTCTCGAGTACTGTTTCAATTCCTCAACATCAGTTTTGAGGCTTGATACATCTTCCCGGAGCTTTACACTAGATTTCTTAACACTCTGAACCTCTGCAGTAACGGCTTTAATTTCCGTTTGCATTCTGCCCATTTCAATAGAAAACTCGTCAAATTTATCACAGACGAATTCGACAGAGGTTTTCAATTCGGTGTATACCGTTTCTAAATCGATAAGTTTACGAAGAATTCTATCAAATTTGGACGTAATAGAACTGTCAATTGATGATTCTACAGACGTGTGCTGGTTGTGATCAACTGACGCCGATACACACGATACACATACCCATGTCCGATCCTTCCTTGGGAGAGTCTCCAGATGTTCGATCTCATGTTTCTGCATTTTTAAACATTCTTCACTCATATGGCACCATTTACAAAACTTCTTACACTTTAATTTCCTTTGATTCGCTTTAAATTTCTCAGAGCAAACAATACATACGTCCGCCCTGTTGCTTGAATATCGCCAATGAGGAACTTTATGGTAACACCAGTAGGATGACGGTGTATTCTCAACAGAAGAACATTACTAAATTTTATAATATGAATATAATTATGGACTAAATTAGTATGTGCGCCAGGAATTCAAGCAGATAGAAGCAATATAGTCAGCGATGGAGCTTCGTTAGTGGAATTTGTTCATGACTGTCTACTTTACGAGCAAACATGAGATGTTATGTACAATCTCATTCTAGTGCATAATCGTCAAACATGGGCTCGATGTTAACACCAGCGACTACAGAACGATATTCGTACTCCATCTCTATGAATATTCAGTATACGAGTGAGGTCCACGAATTCCTTTTCGAATTTATTTCGGAAAGTGAAGCTGAACTTTCGACACTTCTCGTTGTTTTAATGAAACTGTACCATGACGGAGTGAGAAGAGACATGAAGACTATCAAGAGGTCCAGGGAATTCCCGGTCACAAAGAAGATGATGGTTGGCGGTCCGCAGTTCGATCCCGGTCGGAGCTTGCTGTATTCCAGTAGGGGAATTAAATCCTTTCCTGAGGTCGTGAGTTCTTGTAGACGAACTAGGTTCCAACCCGAATCCTTGAAGGACGTAACAACTGAGTATTTTATAATACTCTATTTGAACTTCTAGACCCCCAGACAAGGTAGCTGAGTTCGTTAAACTTGTAGTTAGAGCATTATAGTGGCATTCTAGAGCAAGTCCTTTATCCATATTTCGACACAATATTTATGTAATCCATGTATAGACATTTTATTCTTCGAGATCATTTGTAGTGATCGTCTTTCATTGTTTTTAGCATTGTTTGTTTGCAATCCAGTTTCTGAACTGAGATTTTTAACTTGTTTGAGGAATTAGTATTTTTGTCATTTCCTTTAAGGGACAGTAATGTATTTTCGACGTTTATGAATTCATTTTGATTTCAGGTGATAGACATTTTCGTCTATGTTACCAATTAAATTAATTTATTAGTCTAATTTGGGTGTCATATGCGTCGTGAAGAAACATCAAGAGAGAAGAAAGAAATGGTGATATATTGTGAAATATCAAAGCATCGTAACGATCTTAGCATCGTATTGGAGAGAAACTTTTAACGTGGAAGCGATGATTATCGTTAGAACTCATAGACATTCGTTCAGAATGGAGATAATACGAATATGACTGACTGTATGTTTATTTCAGTCAGTTACAGTAAAATAATTTGAGAATAGAATCTTCTTGGAAGATCTTTATCAACCGACGTTAGGGAAGTTCTAATATGATTACCTCGTCGAGATTGATCCTTATCGAACACACACAAATAATTTTTGAGATTATGTATTCACGATGGGTAATATAATGTCACATTGTGGACATGATATTCCTTCATCTGTGAAAGTGAAACCAGATGTACGGAGTAACAGTACAGTATTTTTTATTAAATGTATACGCAACAGTTTAGAGATATCCTAGCAACGTTTTTAAAGTAATTGTGAGTAGGTCTTTCACGCTTAGTCCAAAGGTCGTTGACATGTATAGATTAATGGATTAACAACTGATGTTATTGTTTGTTATACCAGCGGTTGTTTTGACAGTGCTGAGGAATTATGCCCTTTTTAAGGAATGCCAGTTTTTAGGAAGTGAAGATGATAACCTTTTGATAGTGGTTAATATGTTTGTAATTCTGTGTGCAGTTTGGCATACGAGAGGATTTTAGCGAAGGAGTTTCCGCATTATAATACAGTCTTTGCGAGGGCAAGGCTATTTTTGGCAAGGCATAAGGTGGGAGTGGGTAGAACTCCTTTTATTTCATACACGACTTTGGATAAGTGAAGATAATAGGGTCACAGCTGAAATTTAGACGGGAAATTTGATATTGAAGTCTGTTACGTTTTACTTTGATTAACTTTTACTAAACCCATGTAAGTAAATACGTATGTTTAAACTTTGCTGGTCGAATATATTTGACTTATTTTGACGACAGACCAGATTTGAGTATAAGTGTTAGTATTTCTGAAATTATGGAGAATTGTGAGGATCCCATTAAATTGCAATTGGCATTGATGCGAGATCGGAGCTTTTGCTCGAGTGTAAACAGACATTACATTTTTATCTTGATAATAGCTCATGCTATTAAATGTGTTTTAAATTCATTTGTTGTTAACTTTCATTACTTTTCAATCGAGGATATAACGTGTTAGGTTTAGGAAGTTATTTGATGTTTTAGCATAGTGGATAGCGTATGAAAGTCGATGTGGTTGAATGCGGTTTGTTAATTGTTCAGTGTGTGTGAAAACAACTCCGTTGAGGTATCACAACGCGAGAGAGTGAAAGGATCTGTGTGTGGAAGTTTCATTTTTTTAACATGTAGGGTGTATGAGAGATTGCGTTTTTGTCTGGCGTAAATCAGATTTTATATAACGTTGCTTGTTGGTGACAGATGTGTGCATTCTCGGTCAAGGGAGACAAGCGAGGGTCTTTTTAAGAACTCGTTTTTCCAGCCAAGGCAACGCCACATAAATGGGTCGACATGTTGCTTGTCAACAGAGTCAATGAATGGATCAGCCGGTGTTGGAGATTGTAACGGGCTGGATTATATAATCTGTCACGTGGCTTGAGTCACGCGCTGCAAGGACCCAGGTGTCCAGCGGAGCGTGCCACAAGAATGTGAAACACGCAGGGTTTTTAAATTGTTTTAGCTTGTTGTAATAGGCTTTGGCCGCCCCAAGATTTTGTCACAGTGTTCGTGGAACACAGGAGTGTCAGTGGCGTAGATGTGAAGAGGTGAGAATGGGTGTGCGTTTTATTAAGTGTATGAATGTTTAGATTTAGTTTTCTTTTTGTTATTAAATTGTTTAGTTTTGTCAGACGCCGCGTCGTTTTGATTTATTTTAGATATAAGGAGATGCAACTGTGAAATCCATTTTAGGTCCAGGATCTGACCAAGAGATCCCCGAGAACGCAAGGTAGGTGCTCTATTTTGAGCTAAGCGCATATTTGTATTTCACAGTTTTATCGTATTTCCCGCTACGTATATTCTTGAGGGTCATGTTGGAGTGGATTCTTGACTAGTATTTAAGCCGGAGCAGTCAGGGTCTACAAATCCAGCGGTGCTTCGGATATCTGACAGACCGCCTCTCAAATAAACGGGTACAGTGGAAAGATGGCACCCTAGACTTTGGGGCCACAAAAATAGCTTCGTGAGGCCATTTAGAAGCTATCCAGATGACAACTTAATGTTTAAGTTTATGGGATTAACCAACCATATCATCTGCGATGAGCTAGAGTGCAATTATATAGGTAATTTGCTTTGTTTTTAGCAAAAATGCACTCAAACAAAGATCAGGTCTCATGGATAGCCTGAGAAAGGAGTAATACTTAAAAATTTTCGAAATTACCTATGATCTGAATCTATTTTCATTTTGACCGGCTCATGGTTATTTATAGCCACGTTCATATAAAGCTAACTTGTTTGAAATGAAAAATCCACAGCCTGCTTCCAGTCTCCGACCGGGTCAGGAATGGAATGAATGGAGCCCCAATCTAGCGGCGAGGATATGGACTGTGCCGGCTGCCGAGGCCTGACGCACTCCTCTGGGGCAATGATTAAATGAATGTCAGATGAAATGACATGATAATGGAGAGTGTTGCTGGAATGAAATGTTGACAGGGAAAACAGGAGTACCCGGAGAAAAACCTGTCTGCCTCCGTTTTGTCCAGCACAGATCTCACATGGAGTGACCGGGATTTGAACCACGGACCCATCGGTGAGAGGCCGGCGTGCTGCCGCCTAAGCCACGGAGGCTTCATAAAGCTAACTTGTTTAATGAAAGTAAATGTAAATGTTCTTTATGATAGTATATTTAAAATAAGTCACACGCGAACGCTTTTTAGGGACTGGTATTTTCGAAGTAGGGTGTCTGGTAACCTAATATTAAGTTGATATTAAGGCGAGACGATAAAAGGCCCAAATACATAGATTGAAAGGATGCTCTAAAGTGTTGTTATATTGCTCTATTTGTTTGTATTCCTATAGCACTTTGTATTATTGATGTTGTTGTAATGGCAACGATGGCGACAGATGATGTCCGGAAGATGATAAACGAAATGAAGGAGAGCTTGTTGGAGAAAATGGACAGCAATATGAAGGAGAAATTAGATAGTGTTGAAAATCAGATTAAGAAGAATCTGAAGGTAAATGTCATTGATTTACAGAGAAAATTGTATGAGGCGAAGCAGGATCGAGAGCAGTGGAAAAATGATCGCCAGGCAGATCTTGCTACTGTTATAGGTAAAGTCAGCGGTGTCGAGGAAAGTTTTAAGGGAGATATACTGTGCCCGCTGGCCGAAGGTTTCGGGGAGCCACCGGTTTCAAATGACCCTTCCGAGACCCTCTTCCAGTTAACACACAAGTATTGGGGACGATACATTCACAGGCTGGTGTAGCACAATGTCTGCACTCGGGGGTGTCGGGAATTAGTGAGGTTCGATCTTTGACCAGCTCAGAGGAATGCATCGATAACAAAACTAAACAAGAAATGAGAGGTCAGTCTTATGTTAAAATCACAAATAAATTTTATTCAGAATAGATCCCTAGCCTAGCATTAGAGTTGCAAACGGCTAGTCCAATACTATTCTGCCTTGAAATAAAATATATAAAAAAGTCCTAAATAAGATCTAAATTACTCTCATGGTCCTAATACAAAATTCGACTAAAATGAAAAAGGTAAGAGAATGGCACGTAAGATCGGCCCTAAGCAATTACATCGAAATGACTACGGGAGGATCAAACTTCAAAAGAATCTACAGCAAAGCAAGACATTTACTTGTTTACAAATACTAGAACATTTACATTTAGTAGCAAGGGGAAAATTTGTCCTATGCTATGGTGGTGCCATCTCTAACATTTATCTTTAGAGTTAAGTGTTTAGCTAGTCCTAAATATCATTAATTAATAAACGAGATGCGTTTATTACTAAGAAAATCAAGCTATGTGCACAATGTTGCTGAATAAAAAAATAAAACTATGCTAATACAACACAAATGCATACAATAATTCAGCACTCCTATGGATGTGCAATTGGCACTGCCTGCGTACTCGATTTGTTACTATTTGTAACAAACGGTCATAGCGTCAAAGTGTTAAGAAAGTAGAAAAATATAGGAAAGCCTGCTAATGCGAAAGTAATTAAACAATTATATCGACTCATATTGCTACTAATCTGATGTGTGTGCTTCTGTTATCACATCACCAATTAGTTGTCGACTATACATGTGAAAATGTATCAAAATGTATCTAAACCAGCTTAACAATATCTAAGTGTTAACATTTGGTCCAGAAAATAATTTATTTTTAATGTTTAGAAATTTTATTTAGACTCGGGGGGAATTATGAGATTCGTTAGTTTTCAAAACCCTATTTTTGATTATTAAAGCTTCACACAATTATTTATCCCTGACAGTATTATAGTTCAGTTTATGGACCTTTAAAAGCGTTCAGTGTATTTAGGTAACGTGTGTATCCAACTTAAGCAAAATAATTCAATAGTTTAATAGTTTACTAGACACCCTTTGTCTTCACCAATTACTTCATAATTATTAGGCATCCTGTGTCCTCACCAATTACTTTACTCTTATTTCGGATTCATTGATCCAGGCACCCTCGGTTTGGTACGACTTCAAATAGTTCATTACCACCGGTATAACCACAATAACAATGTCGGAGGTATTAATCCACCGTCACGACTCATATGATACTCTCATAACGTTAATTTACAAAAGTGTGGATTCCTAATTGATACACGTTTTAAGTGCTGGTAATAAATATTATGTGTACAGAAAACACATCCTGACAACGTTTTAAATAAACATGAAAGCTTCTGATACAAGCTAAAAGTGTGTGTGAGCATTTATGAAATTGCTTCTTCCCTGAATAAGGTCGAACCTGCGTTCATTTGGTTACGAAATACAGTTGCATTCATTGCCTGCGTGGCTTCTCTTAAATAAATCAACCTGCTTTCAACTATTGATCTGGCCAACAAATGTGAATAACGGAATTCTGCATTCCACGTGTAATAATGTTAAGAATCTCACAGCCTTCTAAACAAAATACTGATGCATTGCCTAGAATCGAGTGTGCTGTGTAGTGGGTTTGGCTCGTAACCTTGGCCTCGATTTAATATCTGCCAAACTAGTTTATTTGTCATCAGCTTGACAAAATAAAAGTTGATAATAACTGTTTTGAAATGATACGAAATGAGCATTGAAAATCCAGCCTTCCTGGCGTCTATAAATGTTTAATAAAACTATTACTTTCCACACGTGTCTTATAATTAACTACCTGCATTGTGCACTTAAATAAATGAAACCAAATTAAACTAATCTACTGTTTCCAACTCATCACAATACGCTACAAATACTTGATCTGACTTACAGATGCAGCGACAATTGGTTCGAGACCCACCATGAGATGTTATATGCGGTCTCGTGTATGGCCTTAGATTATCTTCTCATTGTATTTGGACATCTTTCGCTGCCGATTCCCCACTCATGATTTTGAAATCACATGCCATCGCGTGGTTGGGGTTGTATTTGAAGATCTGATGGTTTAGCATGATTGTAATGTTAGCGTTGGTAATAACGTAGCACATAATTAACGAAAACTTGCGCGCACTGAAGCTAATATGCGGTAAAAAAATTGCCCATTTTCACTCCGCCACTGGCTCTAGTCTTGTCGCTAGTGCGACACTCACTCGTGACTTTTGCACTGATATTTACAGAAAATATTAACGTAAAATATTAAATCAAAAATACTGCCCATCCGGCAAACAAAGATTGTACTCTTAGATTTCGTACAGTTAATTAATTACACAGTTTATGTAACACTGAAGTGTGTGTGTGTGTGTGTCCATGCGGTCATAAAGTTTGCTTTACACAAGTCCATCATTTCACCTCGTAGAATGAAAATATTTCACAGTTTATGTAATGATGAATGTCTCCAATCTTTAATTTGTTAAATACTGCCATGATGGCTATCCATGAGAAAAATATCCACTGATTTTTCGTGCCACATAGTTTCCCTTCACGGACGTACTTTAACTTGTGCTCCAACATGCACATCGATGTTGCCTCATCCAGAGACAAATAGGAACTGGCGTTACCAAATATGGCGTGCTCTTAGGATATGAGTTGGCTGCGTAAATTGATAGTTTCATTGATTTACGAAGTATGCTGTACTTCAAATATGCAGAATTACTTGGTTATAATTATAATTGATTTTTGGAATGTCCAAAATATATAAAAATATGATCATAACGATATTGCTTCAGCTTCTTCCCTCCGCTCGCAGGGTATGTTCAGTTCCATTCCAGCATAAGTTTTAGTCTCTGTTATCTGAACAAACATGCGTCCACGGGCGCATACATCTCCACGTCAAGTAAATAAAAATTGTGGAAGTCAATTTTAATTTCATCCATTTACCAATCCTTGGTTTGAATTCGTGCACGATCCATTCTATCAGTGATCCTGTGGTATTCTTCATCACTCATGCGATTGTCTTCACCTGCTGGTTCAATCTCAATGTTGTGAACATCAGCTGTCGTAACTTTCCTGTTATTCTCGCGACATTTGTTACTTCCATCTCTTCTTCTGTCTGATTCTTCATCTTCTCTATTTCTTCTTCTCCGTTCCTGAATGTATTGGCGACTTTCATTAGCCTTACTTTTCCAATCATTGTCGTAATGGAAACGAGAGTCATTTTCTCTTCGGTAAACGCCACTGTATCTATAATCTCTCCTGGGATTATCGGTGTATCGGTTATTACGATCATCAGGATCACGTGGCTGTCCTCTATAACCACGATGTAATTATTGTTGTTGTTATTATTGTTGCTACTACGACGATTGTTGTTGTAATTGTTGGCTCTATTTTGATATATGTTCTGGTAATTTTTGTTGATTGTGTCAAATCGACGATTCCATGCATAAGGTGTATTGTCTTTACGGTAATCACGGAAATCTATCCTTCTATCCGGTCCCTCGTGATTTTGACGATTGTTTGTTCGACGATTTTCTGTAGGTTGTACAATCTGACTAGTCCTGTCCACTGAAGTTATGTTTACATCTTGTGTGCTCCTGTGTCTAGGTGTAGGTGCAAATTGTTCATGGCTGCTATCCAGCTTTCTACGAACTTCGTCACATTTCATGAATGTATTTGCATCTGACGCTAACAGTAACCTTTGTACTTGCATAGGGTATTGTCTTCTAATGGTTTGGACAAGTTCTAATTCGGACAAAGGGGGTTCCAAACATTACAGTTTCGAAAGTTGACTTGCGAAGTAGGTAGCGTACTTGGATGTTTGAGTACTAGCGTACCTCTTATTGTACATTTCCGCCCTTATATTTTGTTGCCATTCCATAGACCAATAAGTCTTAAGGAATGCTTCTTTAAATTCCTGATAGTTGTGGAATGAGTATCTGAATGCCTTGAACCAGGTCAACGGGCTGTCCTCTAGGTATTTTTCGACAGTCCGTAACTCCCTGTCTGGTGTTACCATAGTTTCTCTCATATATGACTCCAAGTTTCTCAGAAAATCTACCGGTGTAACGGAATTGGAATTATTGAATTTAGCCGGTCGATCTTCATGGCTTCTCAAATACACAATATTCGAGTACTGAGTTTGACCATAGTTCGGCGTGACATTAAAGTTAGAAGTCAGCCCATAATTCGGCGTTATGTTAGCATTCGGTGTCACAAATTGTGATGTTGTTCTAAATGGATTATAACCTTGGTTTTCCATTGGAACATTCGGTTTTGCTATGTTGGTCGCAGTGCTTGTAGATGGTACACCCTCTCTATTAGGTTTTAATAGACGATTGATGCGTTCATCCGGTTCGGCGTATTCTAACACTTTCTCATGTTGCTGGTTAATTATAGCATTCATCTGTAATTCTATCCGCTCAATTTTTCCTTCAATGCGATTATCGAATTCTTTCAGTTTTCCATCCTGTTCCTCAAGGTATACATCTAGTGTTTTTGCTACATATTGGTTGGATCTATGATTGTTTTCACGAGTTTCCTCTCGAATCGCTTCAATGTCTGTAGCTAAGTCATGTTTTATTTTGCTGACTTCATCCTCCACCTTCTCTACCTTGCTTGCTACACGCTTAGTGTTTATGTGAACGGCAACTGCTATGCCTCGCGTTAGTCTTAATCCAGCGTTAACTATAGCCACATCAGCTTTTAACACACCCACGTGCGTGTTAACTTCTTCCATACGCTGTTCCACGGTGTTAATTCTAGTACTAACAATTTCTTTTGCATTAGCGACTTCATTGCTAACTGATTCGATGTTATCGTTCATCTCCGCCTGAACGTTTTCGAGTTTTTGATTTATTTCAGATCTATTCGTGCGTATCTCCTGTTTTATGCCTCTAAGTGTGCGTGATATTCCGTGCGATAAGTTTCCATCTCTGCACGAAAATCATCACTAACCTTATTGATTGTAACAGTAATTTCGGCTTTAACTTTGGCAATGTCCTCTCGCACTTCAACTACATTCTGTGCCATATCAGCCCTAATGTTAGTGTTGAACAGTGCCATATCAGCTCTAATATGGTTAGTAATGTTGTTACTAGTTTGTAACAGAGTAGCTGTAGCAGTGTTACTATTCTCATTCATGTCTGCCCTCAAAGTTTCATTGTTTTGTGCCATATCTGCCCTCAAAGTTTCATTATTTAGAGCCATATCCGCCCTAACAGTGTTTACCTTTTCTGTTACATTGTTTATATCCGCCCTTAAATCAGACCTTAAGTTTTCACTATTTTGAGCCATATCTGTCCTAACATTGTTTATATCAGCCCTGAGATCATTGTTATTTCGTGTCAAATTATCCATCGACACCTGCAAATTGTGCAGTAGGGCAGGCAAGTTTGCCAACAACTCGGCCGTCTCTTGCGCAGACATAATATCTTCAATTGGAGAAATACGGGGAACTAACAAATTCATATGCCTTAACAATGGTTTGAGTTGGAAAACAGTAGAAAATCCATTCCTTCATAAATTTATTCGATGATACCAGCTGAACCTCTGGTAAAAATTAAATGACAACGAACAAACTTACATTTACTCAAGACTAGGATAACTGCAAATCAAATCCTCAACTTATTATCATTAATAAATGTTACCTAGCCTCATGGTCTTAATTCTGGAATAAGAATGCCATGTAGCCTTCCAAAACACTAGTACGAAATCTCGATTCGTTACTAATCTGTTGGATTTGCTAACAAAATAAAACCCTCACAAACAAACGAATCATGGAGATCGAACCCAAGTTTCGATGCCAACCACGTTCGGCGCCAACGTAGTATATGTGCCCGCTGGCCGAAGGTTTCGGGGAGCCACCGTTTTCAAATGACCCTTCCGAGACCCTCTTCCAGTTAACACACAAGTATAGAGGACGATACATTCATAGGCTGGTGTAGCACAAAGTCTGCACTCGGGGGTGTCGGGAATTAGTGAGGTTCGATCTTTAACCAGCTCAGAGGAATGCATCGATAACAAAACTAAACAAGAAAAGAGAGGTCAGTCTTATGTTAAAATCACAAATGAATTTTATTCAGAATAGATCCCTAGCCTAGCATGAGAGTTGCAAACGGCTAGTCCGATACTATTCTGCCTTGAAAGAAAACATAAAAAAGTCCTAAACAAGATCTAAATTACTCTCATGGTCCTAATACAAAATTCGACTAAAATGAACAAGCTAAGAGAATGACACGTAAGGTCGGCCCTAAGCAATTACATCGAAATGACTACGGGAGGATCAAACATCAAAAGAATCTACAGCAAAGCAAGACATTTACTTGTTTACAAATACTAGAACATTTACATTTAGTAGCAAGGGGAAAATTTGTCCTATGCTATGATGGTGCCATCTCTAACATTTATCTTTAGAGTTAAGTGTTTAGCTAGTCCTAAATATCATTAATTAATAAACGAGATGCATTTATTACTAAGAAAATCAAGCTATGTGCACAATGTTGCTGAATAAAAAAATAAAAAACTATGCTAATACAACACAAATGCATACAATAATTCAGCACTCCTATGGATGTGCAATTGGCACTGCCTGCGTACTCGATTTGTTACTGTTTGTAACGAACGGTCATAGTGTCAAAGTGTTAAGAAAGTAGAAAAATATAGGAAAGCCTGCAAATGCGATAGTAATTAAACAATTACATCGACTCATATTGCTACTAATCTGATGTGTGAGCTTCTGTTATCACATCACCAATTAGTTGTCGACTATTCATGTGAAAATGTATCAACATGTATCTAAACCAGCTTAACAATATCTAAGTGTTAACATTTGGTCCAGAAAATAGTTTATTTTTAATGTTTAGAAATGTTATTTAGACTCTGGGGGGAATTATGAGATTCGTTAGTTTTCAAAACCCTATTTTTTATTATTAAAGCTTCACACAATTATTTATCCCTGACAGTATTATAGTTCAGTTTATGGACCTTTAAAAACGTTCAGTGTATTTAGGTAACGTGTGTATCCAATTTAAGCAAAATAACTCAATAGTTTAATAGTTTATTAGACACCCTGTGTCTTCACCAATTACTTCATAATTATTAGGCATCCTGTGTCCTCACCAATTACTTTACTCTTATTTCGGATTCATTGATCCAGGCACCCTAGGTTTGGTACGACTTCAAATAGTTCATTACCACCGGTATAACCACAATAACAATGTCGGAGGTATTAATCCATCGTCACGACTCACATGATACTCTCATAAAGTTAATTTACAAAAGTGTGGATTCCTAATTGATACACGTTTGAAGTGCTGGTAATAAATATTATGTGTACAGAAAACACATCCTGACAACGTTTTAAATAAACATGAAGGCTTCTGATGCAAGCTAAAAGTGTGTGTGAGCATTTATAAAATTGCCTCTTCCCTGAATAAGGTCGGACCTGCGTTCATTTGGTTACGAAATACAGTTGCATTCATTGCCTGCGTGGCTTCTCTTAAAGAAATCAACCTGTTTTCAAGTATTGATCTGGCCAACAAATGTGAATAACGGAACTCTCATTCCCCTTGTAATAATGTTAAGAATCTCACAGCCTTCTAAACAAAATACTGATGCATTGCCTAGAATCGAGTGTAATGTGTAGTGGGTTTGGCTCGTAACCTTGGCCTCGATGTAACATCTGCCAAACTAGTTTATTTGTCATCAGCTTGACAAAATAAAAGTTGATAATAACTGTTTTGAAATTATACGAAATGAGCATTGAAAATCCAGCCTTCCTGGCGTCTATAAATGTTTAATAAAACTATTACTTTCCACACGCGTCTTATAATTAACTACCTGCATTGTGCACTTAAATAAATGAAACCAAATTAAACTAATCTACTGTTTCCAACTCATCACAATACGCTATAAATACTTGATCTGACTTACAGATGCAGCGACACTTGGTTCGAGACCCACCATGAGATGTTAAATGCGGTCTCGTGTATGGCCTTAGATTATCTTCTCATTGTATTTGGACATCTTCCGCTGCCGATTCCCCACTCATGATTTTGAAATCACATGCCATCGCGTGGTTGGGGTTGTATTTGAAGATCTGATGGTTTAGCATGATTGTAATGTTAGCGTTGGTAATAACGTAGCACATAATTAACGAAAACTTGCGCGCACTGAAGCTAATATGCGGTAAAAAAAAAATGCCCATTTTCACTCCGCCACTGGCTCTAGTCTTGTCGCTAGTGCGACACTCACTCGTGACTTTTGCACTGATATTTACAGAAAATATTAACGTAAAATATTAAACCAAAAATACTGCCCATCCGGCAAACAAAGATTGTACTCTTAGATTTCGTACAGTTAATTAATTACACAGTTTATGTAACACTGAAGTGTGTGTGTGTGTGTCCATGCGGACATAAAGTTTGCTTTACACAAGTCCATCATTTCACCTCGTAGAATGAAAATATTTCACAGTTTATGTAATGATGAATGTCTCCAATCTTTAATTTGTTAAATACTGCCATGATGGCTATCCATGAGAAAAATATCCACTGATTTTTCGTGCCACATGGTTTCCCTTCACGGACGTACTTTCACTTGTTCTCCAACATGCACATCGATGTTGCCTCATCCAAAGACAAATAGGAACTGGCGTTACCAAATATGGCGTGCTCTTAGGATATGAGCTGGCCGCGTAAATTGATAGTTTCATTGATTTACGAAGTATGCTGTACTTCAAATATGCAGAATTACTTGGTTATAATTATAATTGATTTTTTGAATGTCCAAAATATATAAAAATATGATCATAAGCGATATTGATTCAGCTTCTTCCCGCCGCTCGCAGGGTATGTTCAGTTACATTCAAGCATAAGTTTTAGTCTCTCTTATCTGAGCAAACATGCGTCAACGGGCGCAATACAGGGTATGCTAAGTTCTTTACAGGGTTTGCAGACCAGCTCCACAGAATTGAAGGATGATGTCAGTAGTGTTCGTACTGATGCTGCCAATGTACAGACAAATGTTACCAATGTACAGATCAGAATAGAGAGTGTTCATTCTGATGTTGCTCTCGTCAAAGATAATGTTGCCAATGTCCAAACTGATGTTGCTCTTGTTAAAGATGATGTTGCTCTTGTGAAATCCAATGTTGCCCATGAAACATGATGATGATGATGATAATTGTTGTTTTAAGGGGCCTAACATCTAGGTTATCGGCCCGCCCATGAAACATCTGAGGTTGCCAATGTAAGGTCCGATGTGTCCCATGTCCAAACCAAGGTAGACAAAGTTCAGGAAAATGTTAATAATATGCAGATAGATGTTAACAATGTCCAAACTGATATAACCAGCGTGCAGAGTGATATTAGCAAGGTTCAGTCAGAAGTAAATTCTATGTTTGTTGATGTCAATAAGGTCCAAGGAGACATAAACAAAATAAGAAGGGAAGTAGAGGAATCCAAGGCACAATGTTCTGATGGTATAGGTGCTTTAAGAGCGCAATTTGTAGACGATTCCCTAAAAACTATTGTTTCATTGGCCGAGTTGAAAACTAACATTGATACTCTGCGTAATCAGGTGATAGACCATAATAAGATTTTAAAGGATGACATAGAGGTTGATATAGCTGAAATATTAAAGGCGAATGTAGTCATCTGGAAAGATGAATGGGATAAGTCAAACACGGAACATATTAAGTTAATTAAAGGTAAAATTGAGAGTAAACTTGCCAGTACGCATTTACAGATAAACCGTGATGTTATGAGTGTCAGGACCGATCTAGGAAAGCGTATAGATCAATTGTTACAAAGACAGGTGCACGATAAGAATCAATCGACCGAGGCGAACCAAACTTTAACGGAATCCTTAGAAACTCGTAGCAAACGTTTAGACGAGCGGATATATACAGTAGTCACAGTCGTAAATGAGATCAAGGAGGGAAGATCTACCAGTATCGAAGACTAAATTAGCAGGAGATTGCAAAGTCTGAGCTTAGGAGACGTTGCAGATCTTGAAGTCTATAAAGAGGATTTGAAGAAGGAAGTAGAGAAGCAGGTGAAAGAAATGATTACGGAGATAGAAGATAAGGAGAGGATAGAAGTCGAGGACTATGAAAGTCGTCATAGAAGGGCCAGTATGGAGACAGGAGATAGAGAAGTGAGGTCTGAATAGAGAGTATTCAGATACAATGAGGGACTCGAAAATAGAAGTAGAGAATCCGAAAGAGAAAGGAGAGAATATCGTCCCAGTTTCCAAGATACTCAACAGAGGAATGTGACGGTGATACGCAACTTTGAGGACAAGCCTCGTAAGTTTAATAACCTCGATTCTTACATCCCAATAGAGTATATAAGGAATATCCGTGATTACTTTGCGGAAGCTCACATTCCTCGTGAACGTGAAATGAAGATAGTGGAGCGCTATTTAGGAGAGGGACCCCTTGAGTGGTTCAGGGCCTTCAGGTACACATTCGTGGACTTTGAATAGTTCGCTGAAGCTCTAATGAAGCGCTATTGGTCAATTGAAGCAGAGAACAGTTTGCGCGCGGAAGTATATTCCAGGAAGTATTCGGGTACTTTACCGACGCGCTACGCTGTCTTCTTTACGACACAGCTCTCCCGATTACGTTTTTACAACCCCCACTATCTACGGCACAACTGATAGATGCTATTGCCAGAATGTTGCCAGTTGAGGTGAGAAGGCTGATAATTTCGTCACGAACTTCTTCGGAAATTTGATTATACTAGTCCAACGCCCAATGTCGTAGCTAGAAACCAACGTCAGGACTATAAGGAGATCAATACTGTGTTCATAGATCAAACACAGGAGACAGAAAGCCCTTATTTCAGGGATAGGTGACCGGAACCTAGGTATAGGAGATTCCGTGGTGGCCGTCCCTATCAACAAAAACAAGGACGTGGAAACTATCAAGAAAATCGTAGGAGCGATTTCTTCCATAATAATAATAATTATAGGCACAACAACAATTATAATGGTAGAAACAACCGTAATAATCAGGGCCAGAATCAAGATAGACCACAGAGAAATGAAGTAACAACTAAAGAGAATTATGACGAACGTCATCAAGAAGGAAAGCAATTTCTGAAGGAATTAAGGGAAAAGGAAGGTGGAAATGGAAGTAGTTCAAGCTTGAGCGTGGATCCTAAACCCGGTACTAGCCAGCAAGGAATCCGTGAAAATGACGCTCAGGAACAAAAAAAAAACTTCCTTTTCCAAACGGAACAAAATGGTGATAGAAATACTGCTACACTGCACCAGATTTTAATTAATGAAGTATACGAAGTGACAGACGAGGATCTATTGTTAGAAGATGAGATTGTAAAAGAGGAAAGGCCATTTGAATTACCAATCATTTGTGTAAATGTCGATGATCAGACATGCAAGTCTTTGATGGACACGGGAGCTATTATGTCTATAATATCTCACGAATGTTACCAGAGATTATTGGGTAGTGACAAGATGACTGCTTTGCCCGCATCTGCTGTGAAAGTGCGTGGCATTTTTCAAGATAAAGCTGAGAAATGTAAAATTCAAGTTTTGCTGAACTTAGAAATAAATACACGTGCTTACGAACATATTTTCATCGTGGTGGACAAGATAAATTTTTACATCGTGCTTGGTATTGATTTTATCACTAAGGTGGGAGCCATTATTGACATGAAGAATTGGATTATTAAATTTAGTGAAGGGATGATTAACACAGAAGAGTTAGAAAAACAGGAACTGAATAACAGTCCAGATATGGATTATAGGGAAGATATTTTAACTAACGTCATTGAGGAGGTAGAGAATGCTAAAGAGAGGCCTACCCTCAAAGTCGTAGGATTTGAAGAGATTCAAGAGGAATTTGAAGGATTAATTATGGAATTTAAGGAACTTTTTGTCGACAAACCTGGGTTAATCAAGGATTATAAGTACAAGATATGATTGACTGATGAACCCCCCTATCAGAAGAGGATATGCCCCATTCCAGAGAAATACTATGAAGAAGTACGAGGGTTAATCAAAAGGATGGAAGCGGATGGTATTATTAGGAAACAGGCGTCTTCATATATCAAACCCATTACTGTCGTGAAGAAGAAGAAGAAGAAGAAGAACGGACAGCTACGCCTATGTCTCGACGCACGTTCCATCAACTTGAGGCAGACAGGCCTCCGAAAATTCGTGATCTCCTGAGGAAATTCAAAGGATAGGCATGTTTCTCCGTTTTAGATCTCACAGCGTCCTTTTATCAGATTGAGCTTGAGGAGGAGAGTAAACAGTACACCGGTTTTCTCTTCGACCAGACTTCATGGGTTTTTAGAGGCTACTTTTGGTATAGTAAATAGCGGTCCAGCGCTAATCAGAGCCCTTGGCGGTAAGCTCACTGACGGGGTCAAGAAAAACGTGATATGCTACATCGATGATTTGATCATATCATCTCCTGATGTTAAGGAACACATGGTGCATTTACGTAAACTCTTTGAGAACTTGAGGGAAGCGAATATCAAAGTGAACTACGATAAGTGTCGCTTCATGCACGAGAAAATCAATTTCCTTGGTCACACCATCGATCAGTTAGGTTACCACCCAAACCTTGAGAAAGTAGAGGCTATTACTAGATTCCCTAAGCCCACCAAGGTCAAGCAAGTACGCGAGTTCGTGGGAGCTTGCCAGTTTATAAGTAGTCACTGTCCAAAATACTCTGAGATCATGGCACCTCTGTATGAGTTACTAAAGAAAAACAATCGTTGGAAGTGGACGAGTGCCACCAACGAGGCCTTTGAAAACGCGAAAGAGATGTTGAGGCAGAATGTCAAGTTGGAATATCGGGATTTTGACCGTATATTTTATATCGAATCCGATGCCTCCCGCGTAGGTATAAGTGCTGTTCGGTACCAGAAGGATGAGGATGGAGGAAAGCACTATATCGCTTTCACTAGTAGAAAGTTGAAACGACATGAGGAGAATTACTTTACAACGGAACTGGAGGCGTTAGCCTTTGTCACAGCTCTCAAGGCATGGAAGAATATCTTGATCGGTCATCAGATTATTATCGTGACCGACCACAAGGTATTGCAGTTTATGCTTCAAACTGATATGTCGAGTAATAGGTTAACACGATGGGCCCTATTCACTCAACAATTTAACGCAACTATTGTCCACCAGCCAGGGAAAGATAACTTATTGGCTGATGCATTATCAAGAAGCCCAATATAAAATGTGCAGATTATCCATGTACAATTGGAGCAAGAAGATCTAGAAACCGTTAGGAGATTAGCCCGAATCGGTGTATCACAGAAGAGATACGCTCCAATAAGGAAAATGTACAGGTTCTTAAAAGGTTTCATGGACATATTAGATGACGATTATATAGCAACCCAAAGACAATCGCGCCACTTTGTTTTGAGCGGTGATCTGGTGTGCAAGTATATTGACGCCGAGCATACAACATTACGCATAGTAGTGCCCCCTAATTTGGTCTCGAAATTAGTGTGGTTGGCACACCACTCTATAGGCCACGGTGGTTTAGATAAGACTCTCAGTACATTCAAAGAGAGATTTACCTGGGCCAACATGAGATCGGCTATTGCGAGAATAATAAGATCATGCGATGAATGTCAAAGAGAGAAATTCACATCTGAATTGTTAAAAGGTAAACCAAGGCCCAAGATACCTTCTAGACCGCATGAGTTGATGGCGGCGGATATTTTCGGCCCCTGTCCTACGGGCTACCAAGGGAACCAGTTCTTGTTAGTAACAGTGGATGTCTTCTCCAAATTTGTTACGATGGATCCAATGCAGAAAGCAAACACAATAAATGTAGTGAGCAGGTTGGAAAATTCTGTTTTTCGGAAGGCTGGAAGACCAGCGTACTTGTTATCTGATCACGGAGCCCAGTTCACTTCAGCAGAATTTGAAGGAGATATGGAAAAGTTAGGGATAAGACACTTATTTTCCAGCGTGCGTTATCCTGAATCAAATTCCAGTGACAGATATATGGCTGAATTTAGTAAATTCTGTCGCATTTTCTGCCCTAATGATCACCCCAGTTGGGTTAAGTATGTGCCTATCATTGAAGAATGTTTGAACTCCACAGTTCAAGAGAGCACGACAGAAGTTCCAATGGTCTTACATTTAGGAAGGAAGCCAGAAAGACCATGGGACAACACATTTAATTTCATTCCTCAAGATCCTGATGTAGGAAGAGAGGAAAGGGTAGATAGTGCGAAGGAAAAGCTCCAGAAGGCGGCCGATAAGCGCATGAAAAGAGTTGAAGGGAAGAGATTCAGCAAGCCCTTAGAAGTAGGAGACAGGGTATTATTGCGCCGTCCAGTAAAAGCGGACGTAGGCAGGAAGATATACCCGAAGTTCGGACTTATCTTTATTGGCCCGTTCCGCATAGAAACTGTCCATGGAAATAACTGTTATGAGCTATATGATGAAGAGAACAATGTCATTTTGGGAAAGTACAATGCAAAGAACTTAAAAAATATTTTAAGAAAGAAGGCTAAAATATAATTCATTTTCGAGTTCAGTGATATGTCTAAGATCCTGATTCGAAGTGATTAAAAACAAATTTTGCAACTGTGTTTAATTTGAGATGAGGGAGGAATGCCCCCGTAAAATGAATTATATGGGATGAAAATGGGAATATTTTTCGAAGCCCATGATAAAATTTAACCAAGCAATATCGAGGCTGGATGTTGGCAGAAACCAGTCTCGCGGCGACGTCGAGCAGGAGGGAATTGCCGTCACGTAATTATATTGCGCAATGGAAGGTTCAAGAAGCCTAGAATCGGCCTAGCAACAGCGAAACATCCCAGGAATTGTTTAAACATTGTTATAAATTATCTGATTGGATATGAGCCTACAGCCAATAAGAAGACGTTTTAGAGGAGACAGGTGTTCCAGCAACTAAATTTTATGGATATTTATCACATTTAAGCCCCAAGAGAATGAATTTATGTAATGGTAAAGTGAAGAAATTTATAATAAAATATTGGAGATATTTTAAAAGCCGACAGCAAGTCGCAATTCCAAGGAATAAGCAATTTGCTAGAGCCCGCTCAAATTTTCGAGGGAACGAAAAAGGCCGCCAGAATCAGTGACTTGGAGGGGAGACGCCAAGCATCGAGGCTCTTATTCATTGGAAGTTTGAACTGATCAGACGTGTTTTATCGGGAGAGATAGGAGTCCCGAGTGCATCACCGAGTCCGTGAAAGGTTGACTCGTGGAGACGTGGTATCGCAAGGCTAGGAGTAGGAGATTGCCGCGCCAGTAAAGTGAGTGAAGTTGCGAGGAATATAAATGCCGCAATAACTTCGAACTGATCAACTTCAGAAACATTATTTCTACTACAGATTATAGCATACAATCCTGTAAAGTATATTACGAACTTTTATTGAATTCGGATGAATATTTTTGGGAGATATAAACATTTTGTGAAGAGTTAGAAAAGTGTCTGAATCCAGCGCTATGAAACACTTTTGTCCGAGAAGACTACAGCGAATGCACAGATTCACGTAAGTAACAGTGATTGTTAGCATTGCTAGTGAGGAACTTTATGGTAACACCAGTAGGATGACGGTGTATTCTCAACGGAAGAACATTATTAAGTCTTATAATATGAATATAATTATGGACTAAATTAGTATGTGCGCCAGGAATACAAGCAGATAGAAGCAACATAGTCAGCGATGGAGCTTCGATAGAGGAGTTTGTTCATGACTGCCTACTTTACGAGCAAACATGAGACGTTATGTACAATCTCATTCTAGTGCATAATCGTCAAACATGGGCTCGATGTTAACACCAGCGACTACAGAACGATATTCATACTCCATCTCTATGAATATTCAGTATACGAGTGAGGTCCACGACTTCCTTTTCGAATTTATTTCGGAACGTGAAGCTGAACTTTCGACACTTCTCGTTGTTTTAATGAAACTGTACCATGACGGAGTGAGAAGAGACATGAAGACTATCAAGAGGTTCAGGGTATTCCCGGTCACAAAGAAGATGATGGTTGGCGGTCCGCAGTTCGATCCTGGTCGGAGATTGCTGTTTTCCAGTAGGAGAATTCGTTCCTTTCCTGAGGTCGTGAGTTCTTGGAGACGAACTAGGATCCAACCCGGATTCTTGAAGGACGTACAACTGAGTATTTTATAATACTCTATTTGAACTTCTAGACTCGCAGACAAGGTAGCTGTGTTCGTTAAACTTGTAGTTAGAGCATTATAGTGGCATTCTAGAGCTAGTCCTTTATCCATATTTCGACACAATATTTATGTGTTCCATGTATAGACATTTTATTCTTCGAGATCATTTGTAGTGATCGCCTTTCAACGTTTATAGCATTGTTTGTTTGCAATCCAGTTTCTGAACTGAGATTTTTAACTTGATTGAGGAATTAGTATTTTTGTCATTTCCTTTAAGGAACAGTAATGTATTTTCGACGTTTATGAATTCATTTTGAATTCAGGTGATAGACATTTTCGTCTATGTTACCAATTAAATTAATTTATTAGTTTAATTTGGGTTTCTTATGAGTCGTGAAGAAACATCAAGAGAGAAGAAAGAAATGGTGATATATTGTGCAATATCACAGCATCGTAACGATCTTAGCATCGTATTGGAGAGAAACATTTAACGTGGAAACGATGATTATCGTTAGATCTCATAGACATTCGTTCAGAATGGACATAATACGAATATGACTAACTGTATGTTTTATTGAAGAAAGCTATGATCTTTCAGTCAGTTAAAATAATTTGAGAATAGAATCTCCTTGGAAGATTATTATCAACCGACGTTAGGGAAGTTCTAGTATGATTACCTCGTCGAGATTGATCCTTATCGAACACACACATATAATTTTTGAGATTATGTATTCACGTTGGGTAATATAATGTCACATTGTGGACATGATATTCCTTCATCTGTGAAAGTGAAACCAGAAGTATGGAGTAACAGTACAGTATTTTTTTAAATGTATACGCAACAGTTTAGAGAAATCCTACTAACCTTTTTAAAGTAATTGTGAGGAGGTCTTTCACGCTTAGTCCAAAGGTCGTTGACATGTATAGATTAATGGATTAACAACTGATGTTATTGTTTGTTATACCAGCGGTTGGTTTGACAATGCTGAGGAATTATGCCCTTTTTAAGGAATGCCAGTTTTTAGGAAGTGAATATAGTGGTTAATATGTTTGTAATTCTGTGCGCAGTTTGGCATACGAGAGGATTTTAGCGAAGGACTTTCCGCATTATAATACAGTCTTTGCAAGGGCAAGGCTATTTTTGGCAAGGCATAAGGTGGGAGTGGGTAGAACTCCTTTTATTTCATACACGACTTTGGATAAGTGAAGATAATAGGGTCACAGCTCAAATTTAGACGGGAAATTGGATATTGAAGACTGTTACGTTTTACTTTTATTAACTTTTATTAAACCCAAGTCAGTAAATACGTATGTTTAAACTTTGCAGGTCGAATATATCTGACTTATTTTGACGACAGACCAGATTTGAGTATAAGTGTTAGTATTTCTGAAATTATGGAGAATTGTGAGGATCCCATTAAATTGCAATTGGCATTGATGCGAGATCGGAGCTTTTGCTCGAGTGTAAATATACAATACATTTTCATCTTGATAATAGCTCATGCTATTGAATGTGTTTTAAATTCATTTGTTGTTAACTTTCATTACTTTTCAATCGAGGGTATAACGTGTTAGGTTTAGGAAGTTATTTGATGTTTTAGCATAGTGGATAGCGTATGAAAGTCGATGTAGTTGAATGCGGTTTGTTAATTTTTCAGTGTGTATGAAAACAATTCAGTTGGGGTATCACAACGCGAGAGAGTGAAAGGAACTGTGTGTGGAACATGTAGGGTGTATGAGAGATTTGCGTTTTTGTCTGGCGTAAATCAAATTTTATATAACGTTGCTTGTTGGTGACAGATGTGTGCATTCTCGGTCAAGGGAGACAAGCGAGGGTCTTTTTAAGAACTCGTTTTTCCAGCCAAGGCACCGCCACATAAATGGGTCGACATGTTGCTTGTCAACAGAGTCAATAATGGATCAGCTGGTGTTGGAGATTGTAACGGGCTGGATTATATAATCTGTCACGTGGCTTGAGTCGCGCGCTGCAAGGACCCAGGTGTCCAGTGGAGCGTGCCACAAGAATGTGAAACACGCAGGGGTTTTTAATTGTTTTAGCTTGTTGTAATATGCTTTGGCCGCCCCAAGATTTTTTCAGTGTTCGTGGAACACAGGAGTGTCAGTGGCGTAGATGTGAAGAGGTGAGAATGGGTGTGCGTTTTATTAAGTGTATGAATGTTTAGATTTAGTTTTCTTTTTGTTATTAAATGGTTTAATTTTGTTAGACGCCGCGTCGTTTCGATTTATTTTAGATATAAGGAGATGCAACTGTGAAACCAATTTTAGGTCCAGAAGCTGACCACGAGATCCCCGAGAACGCAAGGTAGTCGCTCTACTTTGAGCTAAGAGCATATTTGTAATTCACAGTTTCATCGTATTTCCCGCTACGTATATTCTTGAGGGTCATGTTGGAGTGGATTCTTGACTAGTATTTAAGCCGGAGCAGTCAGGGTCTACAAATCCAGCGGTGCTTCGGATATCTGACAGACCGCCTCTCGAATATACGGGTACAGTACCAACATTGTCAGTCACTGTCACTGGCTCACTTGACTTAATTCCTATGTCCCCTCTCGGAGCAGAGGGCTGCAAAAAAATTCCTCCACTGATTTCTTCTCCCAGCCGGCCTGTGCAGGTCTGTCCAGGATTTGCCAGTCGCCTTCCTCTCCTCCTCTCTAACTGGTAGATTCTCATTTCTGCGCAGACCTGCTTTAGCCTGCCTGTTTGGCGTAAAGTTCTTATATTCCAGCATCCAATATTCGTAATCATTTTCATGCCAAAAATCGTCAACTGTTTATCAGTCCGGTTATTTTCTGTTGCAGTTTCAGTAATCGAATAAGTTCAGATGTGTGAGTGATTGGCCCACAGCACCCTGTCATGGTGGAGGGGCTGCCTCCTCACTGTGTCCATGCTCACAGATTTGGAGTTAGATGTTCAACTCTTCTCTAGTTTGGTTTTCCAGAGTGGGACGAGATATCCACTCCAACCCTCCTCGTTTTTCAGCCGGGCTTGGGACCGTCCTTGGCGGAGTTCACTGTCACTACTAGTCACATAAATATAAATACAAAAAACAATTGTATTGAATACTGACTGGGATTCTATTTGGTGACTAGGCAAATACATGCCTATTAAAAAATAAAATCCAGGGTGATCCTTCGTTTACCATCTTTAGAGAAACGTTCTAGAACTTTTTCAACGTCAACATTTATATCACGGTGAACAAAATAATAACATACACAAGCCTTTCAACTTTCCTCTGCCATTTGCGTTCGTAGCCATGATTTAACAAGTTGCAGGCTGCTGAAAGATCTCACTGCACTTGCAACACTGACAGGCAAAGTGAGAAATATTTCCGAGAAGCGTCGAATAGTTGTATATATGAATAGAAAAATAATGATATTTTTATTCTAGATCCGCCTAGTCAATACTAACTTTTATTGAAGCGTAATCATAGATCACATATTCTACAAGTACATGTTTCGAGATCCTACATCAAATGATCCCTTCATCAGCTTACAAAGTGGCAGGCCAACATTCATGAAAATTGTTCCATTACGCGAAAACATTAAAATAGTGACAGATTAGATGAAATCAGAATGAAATGAATGGTGCGCGAAAACTAGGGGCATGATATAAAAACACCATATATCGGTACACACAAAAACAGAATTAAAACACAGAATTAAAAACATAAAAACACTGAAGACAAGGATAACTTGTCCTGGTTCATTAAAAAGTATATAAAAAGTTACATCTAAAATTCACTGTCTCTTCTTGTAGTAGTTGCTTAATATCATAATCACCAAAAATACTTCATTTGTATCCAAACTGTGGTCACTTAAATTCTTGCTGGTTATAACATCTCAAAAACGTATGTTATTGTTTGAAGTATCACAATTCAAAAAATCCCTTGGCAGCCTTTGTTCAGATGTACCATTAATAGGTTACCTTTCAAATAACAAGTGGGAAGTATGTACCAGTATAATAAGCCTGAGTCGGAGATAATGTAGTAAAACTGCGAAAAAGAAAAATGAAATATTGGCGGGATATTAAAAGATAGTAAAATCCAACTATCTCCGACTCAGGCTGCAAATATGCGGCCACACACCACAGAAAACATGTATCGTCCTTATTTTCAATGTTAACCACAGCTTTTTTCAATGCTATTGCTTGTGGAGTCTCAATAAAAGTAGACCCAGCATTGAACGGGTTGAATTGGCAAATGTTAATTTGCAGGTGATGAATTTTGTCTAACGCAAGACCACTGGGTCCGTGTTGCAGTTTGTCAAATTTTGTTAGCAAGGCATTGATCAGGTGGGTTTCATACCACTGTTCCAAATTGTGGGCTATGAATAGCTCTTGCATTTTACTGCAAATATAAAATGTTTCTTTATGTTCCACGTCTTTCTTTTTATATACAAAATCGCACAAAAGTTCTGTATTCACCTTTAAAACTGTGTGCAACCCTTGCGCTGTACAAATTTGATCCCTAAAATGTCAAAACAAGATTCTAAAAAATCTTTGGGAATCAAATTTCCCTAACATTAACCACGCGACCAGAGCATACACGCGATTTCAAACAACTGTTAAAAGGTTGCCCAGTTAACGTATCGACAGTGGTAAAAGACATCATTTTGAAAATACATTCCCACCTGAGTTTTCAGCAATAGACTGCTTGACAATGGTCCCCACTCTAGAGCCTCTTGGTTTTCAGCAGCAGTTGCCATAGCTGAAAACCTTTTTCCAAATATCTAAACGAAATAAAATAAAGCACCATAAGTACTGCCCCCGTAAATTGAATTATACTGAGACCACGGTGGCTGTATTGGCATATGTGAATAAAGTTATGGCCGTCATAGTTGTGACGTGTATATTCATGACGTAGGTACGGATGACGCAGATTTCATGCAAGTAGGCTGGATGAGCTGAGATTCTTGGTGACGTCATGATTTTGTTCGAGAAAGATCTGAGATTTACGACGCAGTCGCAGGGAAGCATGGAATTGTGCTGAGGAAGAAGTTACGCTATTGGAGGAGAGGCTCGAACCAATGAATGATAGTTTGGAGGGAGACGGAGATTGCTGAAATTACCATATTTAATTACTTTTGGCATGCAGAATTGTGGAAATCTATTTTCAGTTATGGCATTGATTTGGAATTTTGAAGAAATTAATTGTGAGTTTTTGAAATTTGAAAATCCGTCAAGTATAGCCAAAGTTAGAACTTCTAGCAATGACGGAGGAACAAGCTATGGAAGGGATGGATACGCCCCTTAAGAAGTTGATAAAAGGCCTTGCAAAGCAGAGAGGAGGCTCTCATCTCTCATGTCTCATCGATCATTTTTCTGATTCTCATATTGTCAG
The DNA here is from genome assembly GCA_946902985.2 of Meconema thalassinum. Lineage (NCBI taxonomy): Eukaryota > Metazoa > Arthropoda > Insecta > Orthoptera > Tettigoniidae > Meconema > Meconema thalassinum. The sequence continues at coordinate 242,490,004 of OX336389.2, read as the reverse complement.
ACTTCGAGGTCTTAAGTGAAGCAAGTCATCATTAGCACGTGTGGCGGAGCCCACAGCATCGAACAAGCACTGAGTGTGCAGCAGTACAATTTTACGGTTACTAAAACTAGGCGAAGTTGGAGCGCACACATAAACGAGTCTACAAGATTATCTATCAAGAGTTAGCTACTGCATTTATGTTAATTCAATTGTGCATTACAATATTGAGGCGTGTAAGAAAGTTGAACATTTTCACTATTATACTTTGGAAGATATTCGCATTTTAAAACTGCAGACAAAAGTGATTTTCTCGACACCTGAGAAGCACTTTTATAATACCACATTCTACGCTACGGCTGACACTTGTATTGCAACCGTGATACTGAAGATTACATTTGGTGATATAACGCTACATTCTACAATGGAACAATATAATCTGGCAGTACTTTCGACTATTATTATAACGGAAGTGGAGATGGAAGACTAAAACTTTAATGCAATTGGGACATATATCAATGGAGTGAAATAGCAACATCGAACTTCGTTAATCGTCATTCTACAAAAGCGAGCATGTAGTGAACATCCAACTACACTCATGCATCGTAATCCATCGCTGAATTACATCAAATGGCAGTGGAAATATCTTCATACTCCACAATTATGAACATTTCTGCGGAAATAATTGCAATAAGCTTCATGGCGAATTTCTACCAGAACTTCAGGGAAATTTCAAGAGAGGCCAGGGTGGACCCGGCTCACAAAGAAGAGTTTTGCCAGAAGGGTGTCTATCGTCTACACGGAGCAGTGCAATTTCCGGAGGAGGAAGCAGTTCTATTCTACGAGGGCGCAGGTTCCAGGTTCGAGGTCGGAGCACATCTTTACGGTGGTGAAATGGAACCATCAGCAGTCTTCTTTGGAAATTTTCCTCTAGAACTTCAATCAACAGATAAGGTAGTCGTGAACGTTTCTTGATTTATTTGAGCCATTTAGCGATATCTGAGCAACCATTTTTCCCATATTTTCTGCCCCATATATTTTGCCCCATATTCTTGCTTGATATTTCTGTACTCTGTACACTTTGCTGATTTATGCCTTTTTCTACGATTTATTGAGACATTGTTATGCCATTGGCATATTTAAATAATTTTGGATCAGTTGAGACTGATAATATATATTCTTTCAGTAATTTGCATATTTTTGTAGTCACGATTAGACTGTAAAGTTAACGATTTTCTATGGCAAATTTGAATTCAGACAGCGTGTCATTTTATTAAAGTAATTCTATTCAGTAAATTACTTTGACCAATTTTCTGTCATCCTCAAGAAAGAAGAATGATTAAAAGATTTTAGAGCGTTAAAATCTACTACGTTATCGACGATCTTGGAAATACTAGTCGTTTTATGAACATGATTGCAACATAGACATTTATCGTCAATTCTGAAATACCATTGCATTATAGACAGTTTTATGAAATATGAACTTTGATTACGATTTATTGAATACACTATAGTAATGAACCTTTGATAGGAGTTTTTCTCAATTGTTGATTGGAACAATAATGTTTGCATTCCACGGTCTAATTGTATTCTATTCGACTATTTATGCAGTTTAGATGAACTTTGATTGAAGATAGTATTTTTATACTGCGATACTTTGATGATATTAATCTCAATTTTGATAGACCAGGGAGGCGTGTCTAATCGTATTTGCTATTAAATTTATTTGTGATTGGCAAATTTTTACTCCATATCGATTCATGAATGAAACCCACGAAGGTTAAATATAATAACAGTTTTTGATACAATTGATGAATATAAGAATTTTTAAAGAGGAACTATGGATGTATAATCGTTAGTTCAGTGGACGTGTAAAAGTCGCTGATGAATAATGCCCTGTAATAAGTGAAGGAGGTTCCCACAGTAATATTGATGAAGATGATGAATTTATAAGTGGAGTTTTTTTGTGTGTATTGTGGAAGATTTTGATGCCATATATAATGAGATATATGATGAATTATGGGCCAATTTTGTGCATTTTTGTGCGTTTTGAGCGAGGTATTTTTCCGCTGATTGTATTGTTCAGGTCCATTGAAAATTATTCATGTGAAGTTACTGTTAAATTAACAAGAGTGTTTAAATAATTTGAGATAAAGATTTTGAATGGAGGTTACCGTCACAAATAATAATAATTATTAAATCTTATTAAACCTGAATCTAAAATTTAAATATAACTAACCTTCATTGGTCGATTATATCACCACGATTTAAGTAATTATCAACCGGATAAACGTGTGGTTTAATGTATTTCTAATATAAATAATATAAATAATGTAAATAACTATGTAAATATCTTTAATAATAATTTGAAACGAACGGGATTAATAGAGGCGTGTATAAATTTTTCAATTGTCGTTTGACAATGTTATAAACAATTTAAAATGTTATAAATAATTAATGAACATTTTGTTATAAACATTAAGCGTTTTCGTTATTATACTCTAAACAACGCTAGTTCAACAATTGGATTATACAATTAAACAAGATTTGGGATTATTAGAGTAATCCATTGATATTTGAACGGAGCATTTAAAAGATTTGCGTGATAATATTTGAGTTGAGATGGGAACATTTAAAGTGTTTTGAAAAGGAGCTAGGCTCTGAGGTAACTAGCATATGCTAACATTGGATGGACAGGTGCGTCCATTTGACAGAAGCAAGCATGCGACACGGTGCAGGTTGTACCGCAGGTGGCCAGATAACTGTATAATAGAGGCCAAGGTCATCTACATAGCAGCCTTGCGGTTATAAATAAAATGTGAAGTTCATGAACAAGGAAACAAATGCTATATGTCTCGTCCCAGCTCCCTTATCCATTCCAAAGTGAATTGTTATTATTACGTTCTTTTGAGCTAGAGAAAGCTGAAATTTTGTATGTAAAGTCTACAAGTCCTACAGGAGGACATGGTTGTATTGACAATGGCTTCTGATTGCCACGTATATTTTGTTGTTAAATTTTGTTAAATTATTTCCCTTTATGTGAAATAAATTATTGTGCAGTTTAAATTTTCTTGTTTCGCGTTGGTTCATTTTAAATATCGTGGTGGAGGTTATTGTGAGGGCATTCTATTAAGTGATCCAGTGGAAAACCCAGACCCGAGATTAAATTGAATAGGTAAGTAAAAGGTAAGTATGAACCCCCGTATATTTTGGTGTGTTCCACAATAATTTCTTGTTAACTACTGTGCTCTAATCTCGGTAGTATCTGTCAGTGCCATTTTCATTGATGTAGCTGTGCCGGTGCGATTGATTATTGGCAATCCGATTGAGGGGGCGGATATCTGACAGCCTACTATCCGGATTATCGGGGACAGTACATCAATTCCATTTAGTACATGTATTTCATAAACAAACAAAAAAAATCAAACAGGTTATATATAAGAAATACATCTTACCCTGCTTTTGTAAAAAGCCTTGCTTTTGCCTTCTCGTGGGCTATAGTGGAATGGTTTCCGTCTCTGGCTGTCCGTCTTTCTCTCTCTCAATCTCTTTCTCACACACAACATTAACTCACATTTTCTCGCGTACGAACCAAACAAGATGTAACTTGTTAGCTTAAATGTTATTTCACAAGGGTCAGCAATAATATCATCACACATGTGTTCACATTCATTTCGCCACTTTCCTTTCCATATCGTTATCAGGTTGTGGTGAGGACTGGCGAGCAACGTCAGTTCAACACACTGCTTTACACACAGACCAGGTCTGCCGCTGGCTATCGGCTACCAGATAAAATAGTTACCCCATCATGGATTTTAAAAAAATATCGATAAAAGTGCAGTAAGGCCCTTTGTCAACATTTCAAAAATACATTAAAAAAGGGGGTGTAATTCCAAGTCCTACAATAACTCATACAAGTCCCTAGCATTATTGGTTAGCGAGATATTAACAAAAGTGTAGTTAGGCCCTTTGTCAAAATTTCAAAAATAGATTCTAAAAGAGGGCATCTGCCCGAATCCAACGATACCTCGCAGGTCAAAATCCCATCATAGGTTCAGGAAATATCAACAAAAGTGTAGTTACGCCCTTTTTCAAATCGGTTTGGTTAAGTCGACTAGACTATGTTAGCTTGACTAGGATAGGCTAGGTTAAGGTAAGAAAGACCTGCCTATCTGGCCCATGTTAAATCTTCAAATTATTGGTACACTTTACTCAAAATCTTTCAGGGATTACTGTTTGGATCATTATCTGCAATAATAAGAAGGATTATTGACCAAAACCAAATACTTTTGCCAACATGAATTTTTGTTTAAGGTACTATATTTTAATCCAAAATTATGTGGAAAAATATTTATATTTCATTTTGTATATTATTTAAAGGGATATTACCTCTTATTACTGTTCATTAGGATGATGTTGATACATTTAAAAAATATATGAACCTATCTTTATTAGTTTTCTTACAAATGGTACCAAAGTAGTGAAAAATGTTAAACTGAGAAAATCAGGTTGAAGTTTTTCATTACATTTTGTTACCTCTGACAATTCTTAGAACATTCCTGCCCCATAACTTGAGTCATTTCGTCTATCATTGGTTATTTTGCTTCTCCTATTTCCTTTAGCTTTTAAATACATAAATAAATGAACAAATAAATAAGTAAACAATTAAATAAGCAAATAAAACAATATAACAAAATAAAGAAATGCGTATTTCAACGTATCTGTTTGCGAATAAGTGAACGTGTTTTCCATTTCAAATCAACGATTTAATTATTAATAATTGGGGCAGATTACCTCGCAGTTCCGCCCCTTAAACAATATTTCTTCAATAGGTCAGTGCAAAATCACAGTGATTATAATATTATGAAGATGTTCAGTAACCACTAGTAACATAAACAATGCAGGAAGTTGCCATTGTTACCAAAACAAAGTCTGCCCTCAACAGAGCAGACAGGAAGTGAGATCAGAAAACTATCTATACTAGTTCAGAAGTTATACGCACAAACATAAATCTCAGTAAAAGTGGGCGTTGTCATTCATGGTGCAGCATAGTCATTTATATCTTATAAAATGACTATTTTTCATATTTTTTCGACTTTTTTTTTGACAAATTCCTGTTCTCTACATTGTATATAACTAAAAACGCAAAAACAAACATTTTTTTCGCCCCTAGACGGGTCGTTCTTGCCTTAAGCCATGCTCACCAGCTTTATTTGAAAAGCGCGCCATGCATGCACATGGTTGCGCGCTGCCGCCATCTTGTGATGAGGGTGAGGAGAATGAGGCATTAGAACTGTTAAAAATCCACTACTGCACAGTTTTTGTCCTAGAGACCTGAAACTTGTGGATAGAGGGGGTATAGACCTTTTATTTATGTCAAATAAACTTTTTTGTGAAATTCTTACTTTCCAAACTATAAGACTTTCAAAATTGAACATTTTTCAAACAAAAATCAAAAAATATAAACTTTTGTTCTAACGATAAAGGAGATAGAGACCTTTCGTTTGAACCATTGCACAATATTCTATCATGTCTTGGTTTTCCAAATATCCCCCATTTTCAAAAAGAAAAATTTTCAACAAAAAAATAATGTAAAATATAACAATTGGTCCATAGGAAAGAGAATGTCAGCTCAAGTAATTTGACACCTCAAATGTCCAAATCCAATCATAGGTTTGCAAGAAAAGTCTAATTAAAAGTCTACTTAAAAGTCGCAACTTCGCTTGGCCGCCATGTTGGTTTTATGGACACAGCCACGTCAAGTGGGGCAGGACCCCCACAGCTCCCCTGCTGACATAGTATATAGAAATGCAACATGGCGACCATCCGAAATATTTAGATGGTTTTCGATATCTATGAATGTATTACAGCAATCAAACTGAAATTTTGTATGTTGATAGAGGCAATTAACATAAGTAGGATATATGAAAATAGGCTGTAGTTCTTCACGGAATTACTTGTTTTAATTAATTTAATTTTTAACTGATATTTTTCATTCAAATAAATCTTGTTGTTGAAATCTGAACAATTTATAAGTTTCTTACTAATATTGCAATATTGTAATATTGACTTCCCTCCTAAATTCCATTCTGTCCAAGGCGTTATTTTCTCATCTATCTAAATCCCAGTTGGGAAAATTGCTCGTGATTCGCCCAAATTGTATTGACTTGAGAATATTTTGAAATGGTATTGAAAGGAAACAGAATGTTATTTTTTTTTCTTCATTTAAATGAGTATTTATGGATGAAGTGACATTGTCAATGGATCAAAAGTAAAGGACGATGTCACTAGATAATTAACTGTGATATTTCATTTTAGAATCAGACTCAAGAAGAATTACATTGGCATCTAACGATTTTAATGAGAAGTTTCAGTTAATTTGAGATGCACAGTTATATGGAAAGTATTGCAGATTTATTTGTTATGGTAAAGAGCGACAGTGGGAATTGTCCCAGCTCGACTGATAAATATATTGAAATAGTATAGGAACAGTAGGATGAAGATGTTGAATGTTTATGGCAAAGTCAAACAACGATAAATAAATGAAATGTTATAGGAATCTTAAAATTCTACAAGGTGTTTGTGAACTCGTTAAAGTTATATTGTTATTGTGGTGTTTGAAGCCATATTTTCAGTGTTGCCTTAGTAAACAAGAGTTTAGTGCTTTTCAGTCGGTCAACACGAATGTACCCAAAAGAGATGGGTTATGCCCTAATCCTGAAATAAATTACATGAGATTAATAAAACACTAGGATGACCAGTTTCGATCGTCAAGCGATCATCATCAGATCCATTACACTTAGGCTACAAAATCTATGTTTGAAATACAGGTGAAAATATTTACAATATGTACAATTATTTAGTTGCAGTATTGGTACTGCAACTGTCAGTGTATGCTAAATGCAGTATATATGTTAGGTGAAATGCTAAATGGTGATAGCTATCCGTAGATTGTACTTTAGAGAGATTATGTGGTTGTAAACTATGGTTAAACTATAAAATTTTAGGCTAACTACTTATCTGATTGTCTTCCGTATAACAGCTACTCGCAGTTTTCGTGCTCACTGGAACTCACTATGCGGTAGACTGCGGTGGTTATCTTAACGACTGGTTTTTCCCTGCTTTCTCCCCCCTGCTCCTACGTGCTGTGGGGAGTGATAGCGATGTGTTTATGTGAGGTGTTGCCAACCTAGATAAGATGTATGTTATTGAATGAGGTGGGTCTACAATTATTAAAGACCGTGGATTAGCCCTCGCCACGCGTGGAGCATAACCCATTCGAACTAAGCGTTGACGGTCTTATGAGGACGTCCCAGCACCTTTAATACTGCCGCGAATATGGGCCTTGGTTTATTGCAGAAGAAAAGTACATCGTACGCCTGATCCAGATAACATTTACCTATTAATAACCCCCTAATTTCCCCCCTTTTTTTATCTAGCTTGGCTGTGTCGCTAAATTGTGTTTTGTTTCCGACAGGGTGTGTTTTTTAGTAGCGTGAAGAGGGGTGAGCTCTCCATGAACGTGTGTTCATTTAGATTGTTGGGATTGTTTCGTTTGGCTAGGTGTATCTCGATTGCTTCCTTTATGTCAAGAGCTCTGCCTTTCGATTCGTGATGGATTATTTTAAGGTCCGACTCTATATTGGTAAAGCTGTGCCCTGCGTCACACATATGTTCGCACACGGCTGAATGTGTTCTGTATCTTATCGCATTCCTATGTTCATTATAACGTGTGTCTACTCCCCTTCCCGATGTAATTAGCTTGACAATCGGTGTCTTGGCACGTTATAGAATATACCCCTGACCTTGAATATGGGTCACGTTTATTTAGATTACTATTTAGGAGGTGCCTAGCGGTTGTGTTTTTCGTCGTGAAAGCTATCTTTATGCCTTGCTTTTTGAATAGGTTAGTGATTTTATATGTATTCGCATTCACATAGTTGAAACGCGCAAATTTTTTCTCATTATTGTCCGGTTTGGGAATCGTTTTATCTTTATTTTTATGTTTGACTATAATTTGATTTATTTTGCTTGGCGAGAAGTTGTTTTCCTTTGCTATTTGCATAATAGTTCTTATTTCCTTATTATAGTTGTCTTTTGACATGGGTATGTTTAAAGCTCTGTGCACCATTGAATTGAAACCCGCTAGTTTGTGCGTACTGGGGTGATTAGACTGATTGTCGATTGCATGCGAGGTTTGTGTTGCTTTCCGGAATATGGAATATGAAAGGTCGTTGTCTTTACGTTCAATAGTTATATCGAGATAATTTATTTTCCGGTCTATTTCGGATTCCTTAGTGAATTTGATAGAGTGGTGAAGGCTATTAATGGATGAACCCGAAAATACCGTCGTTGAGGGGACAACCAAAAATACACAAAAAGGAATGCCCAATGAGACCAATAGTCAATTGTAGGAATGCCCCTAATTACAAAATCAGCAAAGAGTTACTACAAATCTTAAAATGCCGTCTTTCCAACGACAAAAACAACTCTGTAAAGAACACAACAGAACTAGTAACAGCATTGAACACCCTACAAATGAAACCTAGCTTCAGGCTAGTATCCTTCGACGTAACTAACATGTACACCAATATTCCGATTAATGAAGCAATCAACACTATCGAAAACAACTTAAAATCCAACAATTCGGTAAAAGAAATTGAAGAGATTGTGAGATTACTGAGGGTCGTTCTCACCCAAAACGTGTTTCAATTCGACAATAAAATATACACACAGAGAGAAGGCCTAGCAATGGGATCGCCACTAAGTGGGTTAATCGCTGACATCTTCATCAATGCACTAGAAAATGCGTTCTTAGAAAAGACTTCAACAAAGGGAATAGTAATATGGAAGAGATACGTAGATGATGTAATTTGCATCTACGATACTGAACTAACAAGCGAAGAAACAATTCTCCAATCCATTAATAGCCTTCACCACTCTATCAAATTCACTAAAGAATCCGAAATAGACCGGAAAATAAATTATCTCGATATAACTATTGAACGTAAAGACAACGACCTTTCATATTCCATATTCCGGAAAGCAACACAAACCTCGCATGCAATCGACAATCAGTCTAATCACCCCAGTACGCACAAACTAGCGGGTTTCAATTCAATGGTGCACAGAGCTTTAAACATATCCATGTCAAAAGACAACTATAATAAGGAAATAAGAACTATTATGCAAATAGCAAAGGAAAACAACTTCTCGCCAAGCAAAATAAATCAAATTATAGCCAAACATAAAAATAAAGATAAAACGATTCCCAGACCGGACAATAATAAGAAACAATTTGCGCGTTTCAACTATGTGAATGCGAATACATATAAAATCACTAACATATTCAAAAAGCAAGGCATAAAGATAGCTTTCACGACGAAAAACACAACCGCTAGGCACCTCCTAAATAGTAATCTAAATAAACGTGACCCATATTCAAGGTCAGGGGTATATTCTATAACGTGCCAAGACACCGATTGTCAAGCTAATTACATCGGGAAGGGGAGTAGACACACGTTATAATGAACATAGGAATGCGATAAGATACGGAACACATTCAGCCGTGTGCGAACATATGTGTGACGCAGGGCACAGCTTTACCAACATAGAGTCGGACCTTAAAATAATCCATCACGAATCGAAAGGCAGAGCTCTTGACATAAAGGAAGCAATCGAGATACACCTAGCCAAACGAAACAATCCCAACAATCTAAATGAACACACGTTCATGGAGAACTCACCCCTCTTCACGCTACTAAAAACACACCCTGTCGGAAACAAAACACAATTTAGCGACACAGCCAAGCTAGATAAAAAATGGGGGAAATTAGGGGGTTATTAATAGGTAAATGTTATCTGGATCAGGTGTACGATGTACTTTTGTTCTGCAATAAACCAAGGCCCATATTCGCGGCAGTATTAAAGGTGCCGGGACGTCCTCATAAGACTGTCAACGCTTAGTTCGAATGGGTTATGCTCCACGCGTGGCGAGGGCTAATCCACGGTCTTTAATAATTGTAGACCCACCTCATTCAATAACATACATCTTATATAGGTTGGCAACACCTCACATAAACACATCGCTATCACTCCCCACAGCACGTAGGAGCAGGGGGGAGAAAGCAGGGAAAAACCAGTCGTTAAGATAACCACCGCAGTCTACCGCATAGTGAGTTCCAGTGAGCACGAAAACTGCGAATAGCTGTTATACGGAAGACAATCAGATAAGTAGTTAGCCTAAAATTTTATAGTTTAACAATAGTTTACAACCATATAATCTCTCTAAAGTACAATCTACGGATAGCTATCACCATTTAGCATTTCACCTAACATATATACTGCATTTAGCATACACTGACAGTTGCAGTACCAATACTGCAACTAAATAATTGTACATATTGTAAATATTTTCACCTGTATTTCAAACATAGATTTTGTAGCCTAAGTGTAATGGATCTGATGAAGATCGCTTGACGATCGAAACTGGTCATCCTAGTGTTTTATTAATCTCATGTAATTTATTTCAGGTACATTCGTACATTGGGTACATTCGTGTTGACCGACTGAAAAGCACTAAACTCTTGTTATATTGTTATGACGAGGTTATATCAAATGTGCTGTGTTAATTTGTGCATTTAAGAACAACTAAAATGGTAAACATATTCGGACAGAATAGAAAGATGGTTAACCATAATTGATATTAATTACTCCTTGTCCAATATTTGAGCGAAGTAAAGAAATGAAGGTTTTCCTAGAGAGAAATTTTGCAGAAGAAATATTTTAGTTGTGAGAGAGGATAATGGAATATTTTATGGACAAACTTTAAATATTTCAAATTTTTATTGTGTTTAAAATGCCCCGTATTGCAACTAGTTTCACCAATAATGAGATAACAGGCCATGATATAAAATTGAGGTCGTGAGATATTACTAATTATAATATAATTTTAAGAAGAGGATAGTGCAAAAACTCTGAGGAGTAAATATTTCATGAGATAACAGTGCTATAACAATATGATGAAAATATTTAATAAATAGAAATAGTTAGAAAGGATAGAATTTAAATATATGTTGTAAACAAGGAGATTCAGCTTTATTCATTTAAATAATTATGTGAATTTTTGGTTAGTGACAGGTCACCGAAGAAAGATTTATTTATTTATTTATTTATTTATTTATTTTGTAACGAGTGTGTCGAGTGTTTCGATTTTGCTTGGTGCGAGTTATACAAAAGTGACAGACTATCGCTAAATGTTATTTATTGTTTTTATAATTATTGATTTTTCTAAATCTCCTTGAATTTTAACGCGTAGGATTTCGTAAGACTTTTCCATTTTAGTGAATTTAATCCACAAGAACATTTTAAACTTTTAGCATCAAAAAGAAAAGAATAATTTAATAAATAATTTACTTAATCGCCTTACGTTGAATAGAAGGTTAGAGTAGGAAATATTAAGAGTGATTATTTACAATGTTGTTTTTTATACCTGAATTAAAAGTCATTGAGTGTTTCATGATTGTTTTTTAGAAAATCGGGAGTTGTTTTTGTAATTGCAACCTATTATTTTAGGTAAATATGGCTAGATTTATGCGTTGTTGGATTTAGTTTATGAAAACCCTCGTGCCAACAATCCCGTACACGCCCTGAGATCACAAGGATCTCATCCTACCGCGGTATTGATGTGAATTGATACCTGTTGTGTATTTACTTGAGTTAACATGAACATTCTAGTTGCTATATCCAGAACATTCTAATCTGGAACATTCCAATCTGGAACCTTCCATATACTATGTATATATTGTACCCGATACCTAGTTTAGGCTATCGGCTACGCCAGCAGACATTAAGCCGTAGTTGAGGTTTTGGGAAGAGTTAGGAAAAGATAGCGCACCGATCGAGTCAAGAAGAATGTCAAGATGACGTAGGAGGTCTAGGATCAAGGAGGCACTGACATCTGTAAGAAGATGAAATTATTGGATAGAGATGTGAAGCTTTATTGAAATATTTATGGGATATGGTAATTAAACATCTTAGAAGAGGATATATAACATGCATTATATGTGGAAATAATTGTAAGGAAGTCAGATAACCCTTAAGTTATTTTATAACGGAATAGCCGAGATGATGTGGGTTCGAGACTATAATCATGACGCGAGAGCACAGTGGTGGGGGATTACACCACGTGTCTGCGCCAGGCAGATAAGAGTGAAGACAGTGTCAGCGCATTCAGTGGAGCTCTGTCAGTCGAGCAAGTAGGGTCGAGCTCTGTAGCGCAAGCGAGACGCACGGTGAAGGTCGCGCAGCATACCGAAACTGTCACGGCAGAGTGTAGGCGACAGTTACAGCATCGCCGAGCAGCGAACGCCAAGCAGGTCGTTGATCCAGGGGGACTTGCCGAGCAAGCAATCACAGACGGCCGGGATATGTTAGAACAGCACTGCAAGTAGTTGGAGACTTTATTACAAGCTACATTTCAACGCAGTTTGAACACAGCTTTTATGAATAATATTACGACTATGCTTTTTCCATAACGCATTCAAAGTTACTTTAACAATTTCAAGCAAGCGGAATGTTGTTAGCATAGGCACTGATGAACATTAGATCGTGCATTAATGAAATTTATTTCTTATGCAGTTTCATGAATTACCAAATACAGACAACTACAGGGTGTTTAATAAACTTGGACACTCTCAAGTAAAATTTTATTTTACGAAAGTGAGACTTAGCAGTCATTTGAGATTGAACTTTCAATACTCAAACTGAACATTTAACGGAACAGTGGCGTAACTTCGAGGAGGAATAGGGGGTCCGCTGTTTCCATGAACATTTTCGAGAGGAGTTGGACAATATCCACTATGGGTAATCCGAAGTTCAACATGTCAGAGTAGACGCAGATAGAGACAAGATGGCACCGCAGAGCGATGGATTCGATTCCTGACGAGAGGAGGTCCACCAGCTGATTCACTTGGGATTTCGAAGGCAATCGTCATTTCATGGATGGAATGAAATTCACGCCGATCTTTCGAGAAATTCATTATGTAGGGAGAATCGACGATCTTGGAAATTTAATTACAGCTGATTATGAAAGGTACTGTAAGAGTCATAACTACCTGATACGATTATTTTCATGAATACTGGGCACACATGTATATTTTTCTAATAGGAGTGATACGATTATTAAGACATGGTTTGACTTTATATACTTCGAATTTGCTAGAATATGGAGTGACCATATGATATGGCAGGCATCATTATACGAAATTCTCACCATTGGTTGGCTTTATTAAGCAGATGTTTGGTCTTTTAGACATTTTTCCAGCTAGGATATTTTTCATGAATAGTTTTTTTTGTGTAACGAGTATTTCGAACTCGTGATCTGCAATTGATTATCTAAAATTACTTCGTCAGTTCATTGCATACTAGCGAGTGTGTATTATTCATCAGTAGGGATTTTTTTCATTGGATTGTTTGGAGATATTAAGAAGTTATTCACTTTAGTGAATGAACATCGCTTTTATATGACAACTAGAAACTTGTTGATTCCTATCTGGTACATTCACTCATATAGTCTACGAGATGGGGTCTTTCGTATTTATACGATTGTATGGTGGTACTCATCTTACCCATCGTTCAGGGCAATATCATCCAAGTCGACGGGGCGAGGTCTTTCGTATTTATACGACTGTACGGTGGTTACACATCTTACTCGCCATTGAGGGACTCATTTTTATCATCCGAGTGTACACAAGATTGTAAGTGAATCAAACAAGGAACTACTCGTCATATATCAGTCGAAATTTTGTTAAATAAAGTAACGATAAATGTCAACAGGATTGCATTTAGTAATTCTTGTTTGCCAATCCAATATTTTGTTGCTATACTCTTTTGAGAGTAATTTCAGTTTAACAGCTGTTACAGCTGATGCTTTTGATGAGTTTATAATTGTGTTTGATACCTTTGAGAAGGATTTAAAGTAATTGAATCTTGTAAGATTAATCATTAATGGTCAAGATTTACTTCAAGGCAGATCAGTATTGCAGATTTTGATATGAGAGATTATAGCACATTGGTGTTTTTCTGTGATGTGAGTTATGAAAATTGTAAGAGAATTTATGCTATTTGAAAGCAGATCTTAAATTACTGAAGTAATATTTTTCCAATTGTTTAAGAAGTTGTCTAGATGTGATCAGAGTAATTACAGTTATTGGAGATTGTGTGCGTTGATAATTTGAAGCCAGTTATATTTTTTGTAGATCATGCAACATGGTTAAGTGGAGTTTGTGATAGGCATTTTGTGGAAGTTGCCATGTGATAGTTGCAACGTTGATAATGTATTTTGAAGCAGACATGAGGTCGTCGTACCCAGTCTAGCGTAATTGTTGAGATTCATGCTGTATGTGCTGAATATTTATGGAGTTTTGTGGAGTAATTGTTGTATTCAAATGTGATATTTGAAGTATTGAGGAAATGTAATGTCGTTGTGGATAGTTAGATCCAACGTGATGTCGTGGAGGCAATAATATTTTCTGGCATGATAAATTAAATACGAGATATAACTTGGAAGTGATAAAACTGTAAGACAACGTTCTATAAACCATATTAAACAATTTGTTAGGAAATTAAACAAATAAATAAAGTTGATAATACAAGATTTTCTGAAAATAATAATTAACGAAATAATAATCTGAAAATTAAGCATATTAACGATCTGACCTAATGAAATAAAAATCAGAATGACTAGATGAAATAATAAAAACTAAATAACCAGATGATTGAAATTTAAATAATTTGATAAATTAAATTTTGGAATAAATCAATGAATTAAATAAATGGATGAATTAAAGATTGGATAAATTAAACTGATTTAAATAAATTAATAGACGATTGTAATGATGATGAATAACTGAATTAGAAGGTGATAATTAATTAAAGAAGCTGATGATTAATAAATTTATATGGAATTAAATAAATTTAATTGAGAGATAATTTGAAGGAATTGCAACTTGAGTTGAGAATTTAAATGATGTAATGGTGATGAATTAACGATTCTGACAGGAATATGTAGAATTTTGAAGTGAGAATTAATGTGAGGAATATTTAATTTTGATGATGGCGATAACGATGACCAATGAGCCATGAATTTTCTGTAATTCACAGATAAGTGATTATGAATGACAATGTAAATAGTGTAAATTAATTATTCGATGTTTAGGAGCATTTGACTAACATGTTCAACATTTAAATTATGCCATGCAAACCATAAATTACGTGATGTTTAATATATGTGATTATAATATGTGTATGTTTAGACAGATTAATAATTTTTTAAATCCACATTGATGATGTTAAATTAAAGAGAAATTAGGTCTCAGGTTTCACAAATGTCAGTGACGAAAGACATGGTGCTACAGTGATCCTGAGAACCCAAGAGAACTTTAGAGATTTTTCTTGTTATGTGGATGAAATAATTTTTGGATTAGAAAAGAGATGGTTCGATTTTGGACAATGACAATTTAACGTTGGTATTCGACCATACTCTCAGGTAGGAGTTATATTTAAAATGTCTGTCTGACTATCAAAGTAAAATAAATTTGTTTTTATCTTAGTTGTGATCTGATGATGGTGTGATGTTCCTTTTTCTTTCCTTGTTTTGAGTAAGGCTTATCCGGAAAGGAAGTGGTTTGCTAGGAATTCAGTTGATGGCGCCCATTTATATTTGCATTATTTCTATTAAACTTAAGCCCGTAACGACCCTAGATATACTTTGTCTCGTGATACCCACTGCTTTTTCGATAACCCAGCTGAATTTCCGACACATTCCTTATTTGACTAGAGGTTCATTTAACTCCGCTCTGTCCCGGAACTCCAGGAATGCGATGTTATAGCAGATGGGTCATCGCATCCCCAGGACGAACGGGTACAATATGCACCCGCAGACTGTAGACGACAGTTCTGTGCTAGTTCCGATCTGGACCGCTCAAGTTAAGCCACCTTGTGTATCGTTGTGTATCAACTAGTGTTAAATAAACCGTTGTTTAAAATTAACAAGTGTGTGTTGTTTATCTTGTATCTCCCACGATATAACAGTGGTGTCAGAAGTGGGATAAGATAAGTAACGTTTTGAAACCGAGTGACTTTATAACCTCAACGCAAGTGTTGCACCGAACTATGTTCATCGCAGTTCGTGTTGGAAATACTAAACCGAGTGAACTTTCTAACCTCAACGCAAGTGTGTGCACCGAACTAAGTTGATCGCAAGTGCGTGTTATAAATACTATTCTCCACTCATCTTCACCATGCCGGACTTAACCTCTGAGCAACTCCAACAATCCTCGGCAATGATCGCCGACGCTATCCGACAGACAATAAAGTCAACAACGTCATCAGAGCATCGACCGCCAAAGTTCACAATGCAACCGTATCGTGCTACCGACAGGACGACTGTAGCCAACTATTTCACTCGCTTTACCTGGGCGCTCAACCTGAGCAAGGTACCCGCGGATCAGCATGCACACTTTGCACGTATTTACACGAGATCTGAACTCAATGATGCCCTGAAGTTCTTCGTGAGTCCTGATGATCCGGAAACTCTGTCATACAGTGAGATTCAATCTAAGCTGAAAGTCCACTTCGACGCCACACGCAACAAGTTTGCTGAGAGCATCAAATTTCGGAGTGTAATGCAGAAGCAAGGAGAAACCATCACTAGCTTCACTAGCAAACGTCAGTGAGCACCACCATCGGAACCACAACCAGGAACCTGAATCTCTACGTGGTTGACGATGAAGTCAAATCGCTCTTTGGCCGAGAGTGGATTTCGGAGTTTGTACGGGAGATCGACTTTGGTCACCTCTTCAGAAAATCCGGCCCAATCCACAAGCTCTCAGACAAGCAGGCTCTGACCTTGGAACAACAGAAGCAGCTCGACAACATTCTATCTCGTTACCAGGATGTGTTCAGTGACACCCCCGGGAAGGTCTCAGGTCCCCCAGCAAAGATGCACCTGAAGGCTGGAGCCACACCTGTCTTCGCCCGAGTTCGAGACGTACCAGTTGCCCTTCGCAATGCCTACGCCAAGGAAATCGACAAGAAAATTGCGTCTGGCTTCTACAAAAGAGTGGACTGCTCTGAGTGGGCACTGACATCGCACGTCGTCGCTAAGAACAACGGCAAACTGAGGATCACAGGCTACTACAAGCCTACTCTCAACCCACGGATCATCATCGATGAGCATCCGATTCCCAAGGTGGAACATCTGTTCAACCGAATGCGCGGCGCCACTCTCTTCTGCCACCTGGATATCACCGATGCGTACACTCACCTCGAGGTCGACGATGAGTTCAGCCATGCTCTCACGCTTAACACGCCAACTCACGGTCTGATCCGCCCAACGCGAGCAGTATACGGTGCAACTAACATCCCCGCTATCTGGCGGCGGCGAATGGACACAGTCCTGCATGGTCTCCCAAACGTCGTAAGTTTTTTCGATGACAGTATAGTTTTTGCTGATAGCTTTGAAAATCTGATGCAGGCCCTCAGCACCACTTAGGAATGGTTTCGGCAACACAACCTCAAGCTCAACCGAGCCAAATGCGTTTTCGCGCAAACATCCCTGGACAAAATCGATGCGTCAGGCATCCACAAGTCTGATGCACACATCCGAGCTGTACGTGATGCACCGAAACCGACTACACCAGAAGAACTCCAACTGTTCCTTGGTAAAGCAACCTACTACAGTTCGTTCATCCTCGATTTGTCCACCAGAGACAGACCACTCAGAGACATGCTGCTCAAGGACCCTCTCATCTGAACACCAGAAGGCGACAGGGCATACAAAGACATCAAGAACGCCCTAACCTCGCCCCAGGTACTCATGCAGTATGACCCAGCGTTACCACTCCTGTTCCACGGACGCCAGCAAGACCGGCCTGGGCGCTGTACTATCACACCGGCTCAGCAACAGGCAAGAACGTCCAATCGCTTACGCCAGTCGAACGATGACAGCAACGGAGGAAAGGTACCCTCTCCGCACGAGACTCAACTTGACCAGGCTACGTGGAGGTCACCGCGCAACCGAACAAGTCACCGCGTAACCGACCAAGTCACAGTGCAACCGACCAAGCCACCACGCAACCAACCAGGTCACCGCGCAACCGACGAGGCCACCGCGCAACCGACGAAGTCACCGCGCAACTGACCAAGCCACCGCACAACCGAGCAACCGAGGCTATGACGAGCTCGCTTCACCGAGACATCAGCAACAGTCCAAACACCACCAGCCACACCAGCTACACCCGTAGAGAGGGCACCACCTATTTCCCAGACCCCTTTTATTCCCAGCAGGAGTACTCGCCAGCACCGAGCACCATTGAGATTCTCTCCTGATTAAGTTTCCTAAATCATATTTTTAAAAGAGGGAGGAAATGTTATGTATTTACTTGAGTTAACATGGACATTCTAGTTGCTATGTCTAGAACATTCTAATCTGGAACATTCCAATCTGGAACCTTCCATATACTATGTACTCGTATATATGCACCCGCAAACTGTAGACGACAGTTCCGCGCTAGTTCCAATCTGGACCGCTCAAGTTAAGCCACCTTGTGTATCGTTGTGTATCAACTAGTGTTAAATAAACCGTTGTTTAAAATTAACAAGTGTGTGTTATTTATCTTGTATCTCCATACCATGACTGCAGGTTGCAGCCCAGGACTCATTGAATTTAGATATGTGTAGTATTTTCGAAAAGCTTCAATTCACGTATGAAATATGATTTCTTCACATTTAAAACCCACGCATTTAGAGATTTCTGTACATTAGAGTGTTGTTATTTCGTCCTTAAAAAGGCAGGTTTTATTAGATAAATTTGGCGGTGTAAATCTTTCGAAGAGCAAACAGATAATTTTAGAGAAAAAGAGGGGCCATGTGGCGTTTTAGGTATAGTAGCAGCTGAAGGTAGTGGGTGGTGCGCTATTTAAGACGTGCTCTCTTCTAAAAATAGCCAATTTCCTTCAGGGTAATTTCTTTAGTTCTAGTCTGATTGTAAAATTAATTAGAGTACACCATTGAATTTGTATAGCTTAAGTCTGGCTGCAGAAATTGCTGTCCTATTTATAAAATATAAAGTTGATTCGGTTAGTGTGGTAACTATTATAGATAAATATTAGAGCATTAAACCCCCGAAAAAAGAACTATTTATTTTAATGTTGCAAAACTTAAAAAAACGATCCCATCAACAAAACAGTCTCCCCCCCCCCCCCCCCAACTAATCTATGAAAATGAAGGTGTAGCTACTATTGCTGTGATACACTTAAGCAATAAGACCTAACCTATTGCAGAATTGTAAACTAATATGCAGAAATGACCTCCAAATACTCTGCTATAACTGCAACATATGTAATGTGTTGTCAACTATCAATGTGTGGAGACTTATCTGAAATTGTGGAATGTATGCAGGCTGTGCAAACAACCACTTTTTGATGTTAATAAAATCTGTCCAAACTATTACTTTGTTTTTCTTTGAATTTGAGTAGCTTCAAAGTTTCAAGATTGTGTAAGAAAAAAATACCGTATCCAATGTTACATTCAAACAATAGTGTAAATGAAAGGAAAGATATAAGATACATCTATGTTATAGTAAATCTAAAAATCAAAGTTATTAGAGTTCAAGGAATGAAGTTGAAATGTTAATTGGTTTAAAGGGCAGAATTATGAGGTCATCTGCCCTTCACCCTAGAAACAAATCATGCCTTAATTATACTGCCCTGTGGTCATGCGAAATAATCCAATAACCAGTCACATAATCAGAACATGGACTCCATAACACCGCCCAATCTAGATCTTGGTAGGTTGCGAAATAATACGAATTACATTTTCTTTAATGCTACTTCTCCTATTCCTTCTTCCCAACTATACCCACTAGTAGAAAGGAGCATAACTTCTTGCCGTCATGTCTCTAATAAGAAGAATAAAGTTGATTCTTCCGGGTATATGTGGTCATTTAAATTTGACGGCTCATTATTCTACGCAAATGTATTTTGATCGATTCCTTGCTGTCTTATGCTCTGCATTTAACTCATTAAAAAATCTTATATCTTTCCCTAAGTTAGTGAATTTACTATCGCCAAGTGTGAGTGTCTGCCGTGTTTTGTTACATGTTGCAACATGTGTCACGTCCCCTTCCACTCAATCAATAATAACTACTTCTAAATTAACTTTAAGAATGTGGAAAATATCTGAGGCTAGAATGTTATTGACTCTGGTCTTATTACTACTGCAGGCCATTTAATTCACCTACCACAGTGTAGATAACATCCATATTTGCTTGCAATTGGTCTTAAAGGTGCGATAGGTCCCTACAGAACTGCCTGCTTGAGGTCTTGGTCTGTTGAGAATAGGCACAGGGAGCATCCTCCTCAAATAATGTGTTTCCCTAAGCATTCCTTCCCATACGCATTCATCGCTTCATCTAATCATTATGATTGAGGACTCACTTTATTTAGCAGTACGAATAGTGGGAATCCTTCTAGAGACATGTGTTTGTTTAGATTATCAGGGGTATCTTTTTTGGCTATATATATATTTCTATGGACTCTTCAATAAAAAGAACTCTGCCCTTGGTTTCGTGGTGTAAAATCTATTGGTATGTTCCTATGTTGGCGAATCAATGGTTGTTGTCGTACTTATGTTCACATGTAGCTGAGTATTTGTTGAGTTTTATCGCATTTTTGTGTTTTATATCGTGTTGCAAAATGGCTTCCACTTTGCCCAACATAGTTGGCCTAACATCCTTCTTCTTGGCATGTTAACAAATTCACACCTGACTTCGAATGAGGGCTTTTCTTCGTTGGGTTGCTGTTATGTATGTGCTTACCGAGTGTGTTCGTTCTAAATGCTAAATTGAGCCCTTGTTTCTTGAAAATATTCCTTATTTTCGATGTGTTTTTATTCACGAAGTTAAACCGCGCGTAATTACTTTCTTTTTGGGTTGGTTAATTGTCCTACATTATCTTTCATTGTTTCATTAGTATTCGGTCTATTGCGTTGGGTGTGAAATTGATCTCTATGGCCACTTGTGCCTTCGTTTCAATTTCTTTATTGAAGTTCTGGATTGCCATCGGTCAGCCCTTAGTTTCTCCTTCTTCAATAGCCCACAACAATATAGGCCTATCTCAACTTAGTATAAAACAAAGTCCCCTAATCTTGGATGTCACGGGCAATCTCGAGAATCACTGGATGGATTTTGATGCCGTTTTCACCATTCTGTAAAGGATATCTCGAGGAAGGTTTCTGTATAAAATAATTTATTTATGATGAAAGGAAGCCAAGCAGTAACGATTTCAGTGAAAAAGTCGTAATAAACGGCGTCCGTGCGCTTTCTAAGCCTACGCTGGACAAACCGTTAAAAATATCTATATAGGCATACTATGAGTGTAAGAATGGCGCAGCATGAAAAGTTTTACAAAAAGTCCGTGATAGCATATCTCTATCTTCAATACATCGCTCACTATAAGCGTTTTTAAGTTTTCATTTCTTCCAACAATCTCCATTCAATTACTGAGGCGACAGTTTACGAGCTAGCTAGGGGCAAGCCTATCACCCCAGTTACAGCCTAGCTAGCGGGCGAACCTATTACCCCAGATACAGTCAGCAGTGAACTGTCGAGTCGTGTTGAGTTAAGACTTCAGAGAAGAGTGGGTGTGTTTGGAGTGCAACTCGGCTTTTCTTCATTTCGCCTGTGAACTTTTCGTTCCGCAAAATACACAGTCAAATTAAGATTGTACGGAAGGGGGATTTGTGTTTCATGCACCTCGCTATTCTTAAATTACGTCTGACATGATTTCGTTGCACGTTCGTCTCCATGATAATATAATTAATATTCCAGTCAGTGATTTTAACCCATCATGACGAGTCGTAAAAGGGATATAAGTCGTAGTTCATTGGCATTGAATGAAAAGCGCTTATCACGTAATGCATTCATAACTGTTCCCGGGCGAGGTTTGCTGGTATGTACACTAGTGGACATAATTCTGGACACTTTTCATAATGCAACGTATTTTTATGTTATTTTCCTATTTACTTGGTAGGTGATGGGGTTATAAGCAAATTAATGTAATGCTTAAGTGATATTGTGGCATGTGGTTGTATTTAAGGATGAAATTTGAAATACACAAAATCACTGCCGTTATGAGAGGACGGCATTAATTCCACAGTATAAAACAGTCTCTGCAACCTAACAGTTAATCCATTGACTTTTAATCAATATTTTGTGGAGAATCCTTTGCCTTTTATTACTGATTCGATTCTGAGAGGCACAGAGCCAACTAACCTTTGAAGATCGTCTGTAGTTATGACCTTGGATCAAGCCTGGATGATGGTTTCAACAAGTTCCATCTTTTCCCCTGGGTTTTGGCGCGAAACGAGTACTTTCAGCCTTGCCCATAAGTTTTCTATTGGGTTTTGGTCAGGGCTGTTACCTGGCCATGGCAAAACATTAAGACGATGATCTCTCAACCATTTCATGCTCAATTTTGCAGTGTGGCATGGTGCACCATCTTGTTGAAGGACGCACTGTCTCTGATGATAAGGAAACAAATCCTTAATTGAAGTTAGCAAATTTGGTTCCAAGATCTCAGTTTGGTATCTTTGGGCATTTAATGTACCATCTATCACATGTAGTCGACCAACACCATGACTTATCATGCATCGCCACACCATTACACTGACTGGGTGTTGCATTCTGGTAACAAATCTTCGCCAGGTCGACGACGCACGTATTTGATACCATCACTTCCAAATATGAAAATACTTGTCTCATCAGTCCAAATTACCTTGCTCCAGTCCACAACAGTCCATGATCTGTGTTCCAGACCCCACTTTACGATTTTTTCACTTTGTTTTGCATTAAGAAAATACTTTTTTTTGGCCTCCTGGCTGGCAAACCATTCGCACACAACTTCCTTCGAACGGTTCTGTCAGTAATGGTGACTCCAGATGATTCCAGCAATTCTTTAATCTGTTTTGCAGTACTCCGACGGTCATGTAGCGCAAGGCGGCAAATTCTTCTTTCGACTTGAGCAGATAGCCCAGGTTTTCTTCGTTCTAGGAACAGTTTTATAACTCCTGGTTGACTTCTAACGTT
This sequence comes from Meconema thalassinum, assembly GCA_946902985.2. Taxonomy (NCBI): domain Eukaryota; kingdom Metazoa; phylum Arthropoda; class Insecta; order Orthoptera; family Tettigoniidae; genus Meconema; species Meconema thalassinum. The sequence continues at coordinate 242,466,882 of OX336389.2, read as the reverse complement.
CCCACACCTTCCTTACACCTGACTTAGTAGCTCCACCACCCAGCCTTACTGAAATCTCTTCAGACGTTTAGCCTTCCTCACGTAAAGTTATAGCTCTACTGAGTTTAGATGGTGACCAATCAATCCGTTTCTTGGGCATAGGTCTCATTCTTCACTGAAAGGACAGCTAACTAGTTGAAGAAATGTTCACTCACGCACCAAAATGAAAGACTTCTTCATATCACAGCAATAAGCACACTAAAGCACACCAGTCACTCAATAAATCGTGAATTTTACTAACAATGACATCCGCTACAGTATACCATATGACAATAATGGGTATGGGAAGGAAACTCGAGCTCAAGCAATGAATAACTTTTTCCCGCTCTTTTCTCATCAACAATGGTATATAACAATGAGAGTAAAATTGCAATACAACCAACAATGCCCATTACTAACTTGTCATAAACAAGTAACAGTGTTGTACGGTATCATAAACTGAAGAAAATAAGCTATTTACTCTCAGTAAGTATTTATTCTGAGCTATATGGTTGAGTCCAACCTATAACAAAAAGTGTCCAGAATTATGTCCACTAGTGTATATATATCTTAATCACATGTAATTTATTTCGGGTTATTTTTTGGCATATTCCAGTAATTAGAATTATTTTGTGTAGACCGACTGAAAGTTACAATAACAATTTTCTCCAGGAAACTGTCGTAATTAGATCACTATTTAGGATGTGGACCATTATGAATAACCTTTCTGTAATCGTTCAAATATTCTTTTTAGCATATCAAAGAAAGGAATATTGTGCAAGTAATAAACTATACGAATTCCCTTTATGTCAAAAATAATGCAATATATGTATAATTTAATAATTGAGGCTGTTCCTAGCATTGCAGCTTTTCCCAGGGATAATTGATAAGAAGCTACATGAGCTAGGTAAAGTATGACAGGTATCCTCAACGATCTGCTCCTTAAAACCGTCTTCAAAATTCGCCGCTGCCATCATCACTACCACCACCATTAGAAAATTAATATTATGTGATATTATACATTTAAAATACAATAACAATATTTATTGCGGACAAAAACAAGACGAGGCAAATTCTCATCTTTAGGTAATGAGAGCTAAAATGGGATTAATGCAAAGAGGTATTTTTCAATGAAAAATATATCCAAATTAAAACTGAATTATGTTCGGTGGGATTACTGATACACGCACAAAAGTACCAACTGTTATCCAACACTGTAGATGGGTTACAACAGAAATAATAATAACTTCAGTCATTTATATATTTCATTTAATTACTCATTACAATTTGCTTCTTCAAACATTCAGAAAAATATCACCAGTTCAGAGGCAGATGACCTTTATGTTCTGCTCTTTAAATCAACAATCATCATTATCTATCTCCAGTTAGAGTTCAGGATGCCTATGTGTCGGCTGAAACAGCTCAAACTGCTGGTCAACTGCTGCAAACCACGTATTATACACTTCAACTGGGTTGATCATCCAGTGCTTGTGAAATGATACTGGTTCCTGGATAGTCAAATACTCTGGGGCATAGTCAGAGGGACGAGCCTGTGGACAGCAGAGCAAAGGGAGATGTGACAATTCTACAAAACATACAGTACATTAGGATAACACACATAAGTTGATACAATAACACACTCAAGTTACTATTTTTTAAATTTATTTTTAATTTTTAACCGTATGGCTTTTAATGCCGGGAGTGTCCAAGGACATGTTCGACTCGCCAGAGTTCCGTAGCTGCTTCTATACGGACACCCATTGGGTGAGCTACAAGTACCGTCGCGTGTGGAGTGTTGTCCGGGGAGGAAAGTGTTAATGTAAGGACGAGGAATTGGAAGGTAGCGGCTGTGGCCTATAGTTAGGGACCAACTCCGTCATTTGCATGGAAGGAAGATGGGAAACCACAGAAAACCTTCTTCAAGGTTGCCGGCGGGGGGATTCGAACCTCCTCGCCTCCCGGATGTGAGCGACTGTCTTCAGCCACGCCGTAACGACTACGGCTAACTCACTCGGTAAGTTACTAATGAAATGAAAGTGAAGTGGCAGCGGGTTTTGAACGTCGAAGTGACGGAAAAATGAATTGTTTGTTGAAATCATAGTAATTTAGCACCGGATAACATAGATCAAATATGCATTTACAGGATCAGCCGCTAATTGATCGTATTTTTTATCTGCATTTGCAGTGGAATAAGGGTTCACCATTTAGCAGGCCGGACGAGAGGGAGGGGCAAAAGGGGCTGTAGCCCTGGGGCCCGGACTTGCTGAGGGGCCCGTGAAAGTAGAAAATCCCAGGGTAGACAAATTTACTAAATTTTATTTGCCGACAAATTTGACATTTTATGGTATTTAACGTATTTGACCCTAATGAATATGCTACAAAATACTATTAAGAGAACATGAGAAATGTATCTTGTAAATAGCCATTAACTTAATATCTTCACGGCCACAGAAATAATAACATTTCCACTGTTCATAGCGAGGAAAGTTTCAAAGTAACCTTTCAACTAGACATTAAGAACCTTTGCGAAGTTCGAATGTTAGTACATAAGGTTGCGAAAGGCGTTGAACTTGTCCTTGTGGTAAGAGAGAGTAAGATTTTTGGTCAGATTCAACGGAAACAACATTGCAAATTTATATTGCACAACATTAATACGTTCCAAAAAATGAAAATTAAATAGAGAGTTGCCTTAATGGGGGCTTCAAAACTAAAAATGCAAAATTTGATATTTCCAGGATGTCTCGGGACGAATACATATGGAGGGTTCCGTATGTTGTAGTCCTACGGCCCGTGGTCGCTCACACGGCCCTGCTATTTAGATTTCCTAGAAGGTACAGTAGGCGAATAATCTTTGTACTCTTGAGAAAATGAGCTTGGGGAGAGGTGTTGGAGCTAGGTAGTCAATTCTGGGCGAGAGAACTTCATACTTCATGTACTCCTTTTACACCTCGTTGTTGTTGTTGTTGTTGTTGTTGATTCCTTAGGGGATTTCTGACATCGTGGTCATGTAGCCCCATGCACTGGAGTGTGTGTAGAAGTAGTCTGATAACCTGATACGGTGATGTCAGTACTAGTGTGTGTAATTGTATTCAAGTTAGGATTTAGATAGGAAGCAGCCGTGGCTTTAAGTGGGAAACCACGGAAAACAACTTCATGAAAAACCACTTCCTTGATGGCTGAGGTAGGAATCAAACCCGCCTCTTCTCAGTTTTGTCTCACATGGTTGGGTGTACCCTTTACATCTCGTGGTTACACGCGGCACTCACACTGATACCTTTAGTTAACACTTCCCATTCAATTCTAATTCATTCGATTCTCAATGGTTAACGTGCTCGCCTACCACAGTAAATATCCCCCGCGTACAGAACTATTACAGGTAAGTCTGGCTGCGTGGCTCAGGGGTAACGTTCTCGCTTGCTGAGCCCAAGGTTGGTTGCAGGTTCGAAACCTGGCGCAGTCAGCTGGCATTTGAGGGTGCGCAAATGCGAGGGAGCCGTGTCAGTACATTTACTGGCACGTTAAAGATCCCCTTCGGGGCAAAATTCCGGCACCCCGGCTTCTCTAAAAGCCAGGGTAGTTAAAAGGGACGTAAAACCAATAACATTATTATTATTATTATTATTACAGGTAAGCACTTGCCAGAATTCTGCTTAACCGTCTCGAAGTTATTTGCGAAAGGATTCTGCCAGAGTTCGTGCGGTTTTCGCACCTCCAGAGGCAACTGACATGATCGTTTGTGCAAGACAACTCCAGGAAAAATGCGGAGTCACACAAGGCTCCTTTTGTTGTGTTTACGACATGGAAACGGCTTTTGATTCAGTCCTGAGACCAGCTATGTGGGTGGTGTTGAGACGCTTCGGTTGCCCTGAGCATTTTGTGGATATGGTGCGCGCTCCATGATGGCATGACTAGACGGTATCCTTGCCAAAATAACACTTCAGATGCATTACCGACCACTCAAGGATTAAAGCAAGGCTGCGTCCTTACTATTGCTTTAACTCTATCTACTCTGCTCAATGAAACATCTGCAAACAACTCCGGTGTTATGTTTAGATATTGGTTTGATGAAGGACTCTTTAATTAGGCAGACTTCCCTCCCATAGATAAGGGTCATTAAGCTGAATAAATAGCAGTATGCTGATGATGCTGCAGCGCCTTGCTCTTACTCCTGAGGAATTTCAAGTATCAGTCAACTGTTTTAACTGCATACGATCGTTTTATCCTCACCATCAATGTGCAAAAAACCAAGGTACTAGCATAAAATGCCCCAAGTTCAACCCTTCCGGAGTTTAATATCTCCGATTTGGATATAACACTAGAGCAAGTAGACCACTTTTCATACCTTGGAAGCATCTTGTCTACGCATGTATGTGCGTGTGAGCAAGATGTGAGAAGGGAATTGGTACTGCCTATGGAGCGTTTGGACGGCTAACACATCGGGTCTCCAAGAATAAGGACCTTAGACTACCAGGGTGTCTAATGTAAGGATGGAGTAAAAACTAATTACTTTTTAGCTACCTTTTAGTTAATTTGAGTTACCTTTTAATTCAAATACGTCTGCGGTCGGCAAGCATAGAAGCTCATCACGCGCTGAAGAAAAACAACAATGAATTGTGTTTAAAGCAGTGAATAAAATTCACTTATGGTGTTATAAAAATTTAAAAGATAAAAATAATTAATGGATATTTAATATCAAACAAGTTGTTTCGGGTAATACGCCATCTTGTGTACAAGAAGTTATGATTAACAATAAGTTGCTCTGATCTTGGCGCTTTGGGGAGATTTCCTTTGTACCCGCGGTAGATCACGAAGAAATATATGCGACGTTACGTGATCGCCACCGAATTATATGTCTTCGCATTCAATTGCGGAGAAATATCGAGAAGTTACACGATCGGCGCTGGTATCAGCCGTTTGAGGCGATTCCCGTAGTTTTCACGATAGAACACGGAGAAAAATCGCGATTTACATAGTCGGTGTCACTTTTAGTCGTTCGACGAGATTTCTATTGTCCTTGAGGTCGGGCACGGGAAAATATAGTATTATTACGCAATCGGCGCCGCTTGCTGTCCGTTTGACAAGAATCAAATTGTACTCATCATCGAATGCGGAGAAATATCGCGATGTATCGCAATCGCTGCCGCTCTCGGTCGTTTGGACACTGAGAACGCGATATTATGCAATCGGCACCGCACCCGGCCGTTCAACGATTGTCTGCCTATCTGTCCTGACAGAATGGCGGAGACAAGCTCGACGTTAGGCATGGTTAAAAAATTCACGAGCAGTTATGGACATGTTGTATGGTCGGCGCCGAGATTCCCGCTGTCCCAATGCTACGGTTGGAAGTTCACGGAGGATCACGAGAAGAAATGAGTATCGCGATGCTACGTAACTTAGTCTGTCATTTCCAAGTGGGTTGATGTACTTCCCGCTCCCAGTACACTTTTATGTATACGGTCATGGGAAAAGTGGCGAGTAGGGTTCGGTATGTTTCGTGATGGGTGCCCAACCACCTTTGACAGGATTCCCGCAGTCCTCGTGGAAACAAGTTCGCGACCAGGCACGGGTTGTATGATTTTACGCAACTGGCGTCAATCTCGGTCCGTTTGACGGGTTCCTGCAGGCAAGTCGTGCGGTCAGCCGGCCGTCTTGAGGATGTGATTTTGGAGGATGAACGTTCGAAGTAGGTATCGGATATTACGAATTATTCAGAGAGGATTGCACGAATAATACGACAAGAGGGCACATTTCCTTTCGAATTCAAATTAAACAAGCCTTCGAGATAACCGGTTAGATTATATATCTAATGGAACCAAAATTTGAAGGAAAAATAGACATATAACGGAATTTCGAATTAACCACACTGGATGTCGCAAATTTACGAGACGGATAGATTTAAAAAAATAGTTTATGTATTTCGAAGCATTTTAGCGATATTTTTTCGAAACAGTATCATTTCGCAGGATTGCGACAATACATTAATTCGTGTTATTTCTGGACTACAATTTGAGATAGTCTCCAAACGTAGAGGTCAATATCAGCAATGAGAGGTTTCTGTTGAGTTTCGGAAGTTATCGCGAATCAACGTCTCACAAAAAGTCAGGTTTCCGAATAATACAGAAGAATATTTCACGCAAAACTAAACTCTCTTCTTGATGCCAAAAATATACGTTGAATCGATGTATACAGTACCACTGAAGGTATCCTCAGTATGCATTTCCTAGAGGTCGTGCACGGGGAAATATCGCTTATGCAATCGGCGCCGCTTACGTGAAATTCGCTTCATCGCAATCTGTGAACCTAGCGGCGCGGGTTTTAATTATTCAAGCCGACCTCAGGGAATTTTTGTTACCTCCAACTATCCAGACATAAAAATTAGCTACTTTTCGTTACCCGTTTGTAAAATAAGCTACTTTTTCGTTACTTTCGTTACTTTTCGTTACCGGTAGACACCCTGACTACTGTATATTCGAAGCTAATTGTATGTCAAGCTGTTGTAGTCTCAACGCTGCCTTATGGCTGTGAAACTTGGAATCTCTTTCGCTGTGATATATATTTAAAAAAATGAGCCCTTCCATCAGCAAAAAAATCGATTAATTATGAACATTAATAAGTGGGAAGACTACATCACCAACATCGCAGTTCTCAAGAAAGCACAATTGTCTAGTATAGAAGCCTATGTGTTGAGTCATCGACTAAGACGGATGCGACATGTCCACCGTATGAATTATACTAAGTTTCCTCGCCAAATTCTTTATAGCGAACTTCGTTCCGAAATAAGAACTCATGGAGCCACTTTGGGGAGTTAAAGACCAGCTCAAAACCACCACGAAGAGGATCGGTATAAGTTCACAAACCTGCGAAGCATGTGTCAAAGATCGCAAACTTTGGCGCCACACTATCTCTGCTGCTGTTGACTGGTTTGAAAAAGGGCGCCGTAGACACGAAGAGGCCAAGTGACATGCACGAAAACTCCGGCAAGCTCAAGTACACCCACCTCCATCCATTCGATGCAACTTGTGTGGTCGCATGTTTCATGTCAGGATTGGTCTGTTTAGTCACGGAAGGCATATTCACCACTTGATTTTGAGTATGATTTCGTAGTTTCTGTCACTGTGTAGCCCAAGTTTATGGGGAATATTCTCTAAAGTATGACCCATTTGAAGCTTGTTGTAGGAGACTCGTGGAGGACCATGTCACGCAGTTGACAATTTCAGGGGTCAGTTATTGCGGATTTGGGTGTACTGATGTTTATTAAGTACGCACCTAATCGGAGGTCATATTTATGTTCTAAATTCGTTTTAGGGGCTTGGGATATCTTGTTCATCAATCCCGTGTTTTGAGTTCAATTTGTCTGATAACCTGTGGTGGCTGTAGAGGTGAGTGTGACTGTAATTATTAGGGTCGGGCATGAGTTAGGTGCCCCGGGAATATGGAAAAATCCTGGTAAGTATCAAACTCATGATGACCACTGTCAGCGCCGGGGTCAGCACCTCCGATCTCCGGACTATCTACAGCTCTCCATTGCGGTTACGGTGAGTGATTTAATACGCACCGCTATGCCGCTGGGTAGTCATATTTACAAACGGCTCATATAATGATGTTTCATTTCAGGGGCTAGGACACCGTAGTTATTTCAGCCCCGTATACTTAGGTGTATACATATATATATTTACAAAATCTCTGATAACCTGTGTTATTGTGGGGTCTGTAGTAGTAATAGTAGTAGTGTGTGTATTTGCAATCTAGGTGAGTATTAGGAAGGATGTGGCCGAGGCCATGAGTTAGGAATCATCACAGCATTCGCTTCGAGTAGAAGTGAGAAACCACGGAAAACCACTTCCAGGATGACGGAGGGGAAATCGTACCCATCTCTGCTCAGTTGTGCCTCACGAGGCTGAGTGTACCCCCTTCAGCCATCAGACCAGACTTAATTTTTTTGGCGGAGTCGGGAATTGAACCCAGGCCTCAGCGGTGACAGCAAAAAGTGCTAGTCACTACGCAAAAACGTCAGTTGCATTTTCTCCCGTGTTCATGAAGATTCTTTTATCGATTTAATTTCATATTTAGGTAGAGTTAGCCCAAATGAAGTCTGTTTATCGGCTACATAGGCCTAATGCAACGCATATCTTTTTAGCCTACTTTCGATTTTGGTCTGTGTGTGTGTGTGTGTATGTATGTGTACACTGCATGTCAGTGTCTCCCCCTATCAATTCAAACACGGTGAAACCGAATTGAACGAAATTTGGTACAGAGGTACTGCCCCCGTAAATTGAATTATATTGAGACCACGATGGCTGTATTGGAAAAATATGAAGAAAGTTATGGCTGTCATAGTTGTGACGTGGATACTCATGACGTAAGCACGGATGACGCAGACTTCACGCAAGTAGGCTGCTTGAGCTGAAATTCTTGGTGACGTCATGATTTTGTTCGAGAAAGATCTGAGATTTACGACGCAGTCGCACGGAAACATGGAATTGTGCTGAGGAAGAAGTTACGCGATTGGAGGAGAGACTCGAACCAATGAACGATAGTTTGGAGGGAGACGGAGATTACTGAAACTATCATATTTAATTACTTTTGGAATGCAGAATTGTGGAAACCTATTTTCAGTTATGGCATTGATTTGGAATTTTGAAGAAATTATTTTTGAGTTTTTGAAATTTGAAAATCCGTCAAGTATTGCCAAAGTTAGAACTTCTAGCAATGACGGAGAAACAAGCTATGGAAGGGATGGATACGCCCCTTAAGAAGTTTATAAAAGGTCTTGCACAGCAGAGAGGAGCTCTCATATCGCATATATATCTCATACCGCATATATATTTCTGATGTCATATAGTCGTTTTCGAGTGAATAAGTGAAACAAGTCGTCTTTAGCGCGTGTGGTATAGCCCACCGCATCGAACGAGCTTCGAGCGTGCCGCAGTTCCATTTTACGGTGTTTGAAACTAGGCGAAGTTGAAACGCACACATTTTCAAGTCTACAAGATAATATATCAAGAGTTGACTAATGCCTTTAAGCTAATTCGATTGTGCAGTACTATATTAAAGTGTGTAGAAAGGTTGAACATTTTCAAGATTATAATTCGAAAGATATTGGCATTTTAAGACGGCAGACAAAAGTGATTTTCTCGCCACTTGAGAAGCACTTTTAAAATATCACATTCTACGCTACGGCTGACACTGGTATTGCAACCGTGCTACTACATATTGCATTTGATGATATAACGCTGCATTCTAACATGGAACAATATAATATCGCAGTTCTTTCAACTATTATAACGGAAATGGAGATGGAAGGCTAAGGACTTTAATGCAATTGGGACATATATCAATGGAGTGAAATAGCAGCATGGAACTTCGCTAATCGTCTTTCTACAAAAGCGAGCATATAGTGAATATCCAACTACACTCATGCCTCGTAGTCCAACGCTGAATTATATCAAATGGCAGTGGAAACGTATTCATACTCCACAACTATGAATATTTCTACGGAAATAACTGCAATAAGCTTCATGGCGAATTTCTACCAGAACCTCAGGGAACTATCAAGAGAGGCCAGGGTAGACCCGGCTCACAAAGAAGAGTTTTGCCAGAAGGATGTCTATTGTCTACACGGAGCAGTGCAATTTCCGGAGGAGGAAGCAGTTCTATTCTCCGAGGGCGCTGGTTCCAGGTTCGAGGTCGGAGCACATCTTTTTGGTGAAATGGAACCATCACCAGTCTTCTTTGGAAGATTTTCCTCTAGAACTTCAATCAACAGATAAGGTAGTCGTGAACGTTTCTTGTTTTATTTGAGTCATTTAGCGATATCTGAGCAACCATTTTTCTCATATGTTCTGTCCTATATTTTGCCCCATATTTTTGCTTGATAATTCTGTACTCAGTACACTTCGATGAGTTATGCCTTTTTCTACGATTTATTAAGACATTGTTATGTCAGTGGCATAGTTAAATATTTTTGGATCAGTTGAGACTGATATATTCTTTCAGTATTTGCATATTTTTGTAGTCACGATTTGACTGTAAAGTAAATGATTTTCTATGGCAGATTTGAATTCAGACAGCGTGTCACTTTATTAAAGTAATTCTCTTCAGTAAATTACTTTGACCAATTTTCTGTCATCATCAAGAAAGAAGAATAATTAAAAGATTTTAGATCGTTAAAATCTATTTCTGTATCGACGATCTTGGAGATACTAGTCGTTTTATGAACATGATTGCAACATAGACATTTATCGTCAGTTCTGAAATTTCCATTGCATTATAGACAATTTTATGAAATATGAACTTTAATCACGATTTATTGAATACACTATAGTAATGAACATTTGATAGGAGTTTTTCTCAATTTTAGATTGGAACAATAATGTTTGCATTCCACAGTCTAATTGTATTCTATTCGACTATTTATGCAGTTTAGATGAACTTTGTTTGAAGATAGTATTTTTATACTACGATACTTAGGAGATATAAATCTCAATTTGGATAGACCAGAGAGGCGTGTATAATCGTATTTGCTATTAAATTTATTTGTGATTGGCAAATTTTTACTTCATATCGATTCATGAATGAAACCCACGAAGGTTAAATAAATAACAGTTTTGAAACAATTAATGAATATAAGAATTTTTAAGGTGGAACTATGGATGTATAATCGTTAGTTCAGTGGACATGTAAAAGTCGCTGATGAATAATGCCCTTGAATAAGTGAAGGAGATTCCCACAGTAATATTAATGAAGTTGATGAGATTATAAGTGGAGGTTTTGGGTATGGATTGTGGAAGATTTTTATGCCATATATATTGAAATATATGATGAATTCTGGGCCTATTTTATGCAATTTTGTGCGTTTGAAGCGAAGTATTTTTCCGCTGAGTTTATTGTCCAGGTCCTTTGAAAATTAATCATGTGAAATTACTGTTAAAATTAACAAGAGTGTTAAATAATTTGAGATAACGATTTTGAATGGAGGTTACCGTCACAAATAATAATAATAATTATTAAAACTTATTAAACCTGAATATAAGCTTAAATATAACTAACCTTCATTGGTCGATTATATTAACCTGATTTGAGTAATTATCAACCGGATAAACGTGTGGTTTAATGTATTTCTAATAATAATATAAATATTGTAAATAAATTATGTAAATATCTTTAATAATAATTTGTAATGAAAGGGATTAAGAGAGGCGTGTATAGATTTTTCAATTATCATTTGACAATATTATAAACAATTTGTAATTGTTATAAACAATTAATGAGCATTTGTTATAAACATTAAGAGTTTTGTTAATATACTCTAAAGAACGCTAATGAAACATATGGATTATGTAATTAAACAAGTTTTGGGATTATTAGAGTAATCCAGTAACATGTGATTGAAGCATTTAAAAGATTTGCGTGTTAATATTTGAGTTGAGTTGAGGACATTTAAAATGTTTGAAAAGGAGCTAGGCTCAGAGGTTACGAGCATATGCTAAGGCTGACTGGACAGGTGGGTCCACTTGACGACGTAGGCATGCGACTGGATGTAGGGTGGATCGCAGCTGGCCTGACAACTGTATGTTAGAGGCCAAGGTCGACCACATAACAGGCTTGCAGTTATAAATAAAGTGTGATGTTTATGAAAGAGGAAAACAATTGCTACATGTCTCGTTCCAATTCCCTCATCCATTCCAAGTGTATTATTATTATTACGTTCTTTATAAGCTAGTGAAAGATAAAATTTTGTATGTAACGTCTACAAGTCCTACAGGAGGACATGATTATATTGACAATGGCTTCTGATTGCCACGTGTATTTTGTTGAGTTTTTGTTAAAGTCATTTCCTTTATGTGAAATAAATTATTGTACAGTTTAAAGTTTCTTGTTTCCGTCTTGGTTCATTTTAAATATCATGGTGGAGGTTATTGTGTGGGCATACTTTAAGTGATCCAGTTGACAACCCATACCCGAGATTAATTTGAAGAGGTAAGTAAAGGTAAGTATGAACCCCCGTATATTTTGGTGTGTTCCACAATAATTTCTTGTTAACTGCTGTGCTCTAATCTCGGTAGTATCTGTCAGTGCCATTTTCATTGATGTAGCTGTGCCGGTGCGTTTGATTATTGGCAATCCGATTGAGGGGGCGGATATCTGACAGCCTACTATCCGGATTTATGGGGACAGTACCACTAGCAAAGGGCACCTTAGAGTCGTGTTTTATATCGCCGCCATCTTGACGGAAACGTAATGGTGGCCACCCAAATGTTCAAAGCTTAAATCAAATTACGACTAACCTAATCATCTGAGCTATACCAACTTCTGCAAAAACATACATTTATGAGGGAAGGATCGTTTGTTCAAACCACAAGGTCATCAGCCCAATAGTTTGGAGATGGCGGCCATGTATGTGTGCAAATGGATTCCCCCTATCCATTAAAACACAGTGAAACCAAATTAAACGAAATTTGGTACAGAGGTAGCACTAGCAAAAGGCACCTCATATTCAGGTTTTATATCGCCGCCATCTTGACAGAAACGTAATAGCGGTCACCCAAATGTTCCACGCTTAAATCAAATTACGACTAACCTAATCATCTGATCTATACCAACTTTTGCAACAACATACATTTATGTGGGAAGCATCGTTTGATCAAACCACAAGGTCATCAGCCCAATAGTTTGCAGATGGCGGCCATGTATGAGTGCAAATCGATTCCCCCTATCCATTCAAACACAGTGAAACCGAATGAAACGAAATTTGGTACAGAAGTAGCACTAGCAAAGGGCTCCTCAGTGTCATGTTTTATATCGCCGCCATCTTGACGGAGACGAAATGGCGGCCACCCAAATGTTCCACGCTTAATTAAAACCACGACTAACCTAATCATATGATCTCTACCAAATGTTGCAACAACATACATTTATGTGGGAAGCCTTCTTTTGACCATACTATTAGGTCATCAGCCCAATAGTTTGCAGATGGCGGCCATGTATGTGTGCAGATCGATTCCCTCTATCAATTCAAACACGGTGAAACCGAATTGAACGAAATTTGGTACAGAACAAAGGGCACCTCATTGTCATATTTTATATCGCCACCATCTTGACGGAAACGTAATGGAGCCCAACCAAATGTTCAAAGCTTAAGTCAAATTACGACTGACCTAATCATCCCATCACTACCAAATTTTGCAACAATATACCTTAATGTGGGAAGCGTCTTTTACCCAAACTACAAGGTCATCAGGTAAATAGTTTCAAGATGGTGGATGTATGAATCATGCAAGTGTTATAGCCTAACCGTAACTTACGATTCAACAAGGCCTGCCCTCAACAATTCAGCTTATCGTGCATAGGGAGGTTTAATCTGTCCTCAAAGAGGTGACCGGTACGATATTAGCATATTATAATAGAATATGCAACCGTAGAAGTGACTACCGTGGCATAACGTTGTGGGCCCGTGCCGTCCCGTTGTCAAAATGGGCGCTATTTTTGCTCGTAAATACATATATTTCCGTAACTTCCTAAGTTTATATCCGTTTAGGAATGCACTGAACAAAATAATACATATTTAGTAACAAATGGTTTATAAAAAAGGCAGAAAACGCTAATGAAATCGTTTATTTCAACACTAAATATGATACAGTTATACTAAACCAGTTGTTTATCAAGTATTATCGTAGCGAATCCGTGGCGTAATTGTAGCGACTTGGGCTCATAGTCTGGGGGTTCGTGGACCAAATCCCTGCAGGTTTAAATTACTTTACTTCGTTATTTTTGGTATTTATTGATTTATAACTACTCACACGTTATAATGTACTGTAGTGTGTATTTGCAATAGAAAATAGTATATGCAGTATGTACGTATACCACCACATATTTCAACACTCGACTACAGCGATTAATATTCGTTGACCTTGATCCGCGGTAGAGACTATTGTTCATGTTGTCTTTGTTGTTGATTCCTTAGGGGTTTTGCGGCATCATGGTCTTGTAGTCCCGTTTACTTGGGTGCATGAAGAAGTTGTCTGATAACCTATGTCACTGTGATGTCTGTAGGCTTGCTAGTGTGTGTACTTTTAAACGTGGTAGGATTTGGGTAGGAAGCTGTTGTTGTTGTTTCATTCGAGATGCATGTACATCATAGTCATTTAGCCCCATGTACTTGGGTGAGTGTTGAATTTTGTCTGATAACCTGTGTTATTGTGATGGCTGTATTAGTGTATATATAATTCAAGTGAGGATTCAATCAATCAACGTTTAATATCCGTATAACACGTTGTATTTCAACAAGCTACTATAACCAACATTCAATTATACTCCTTGAAAAGGACAGAGTTATATTTATACCCATGCATTTAGGAGAAAGTAGGCTATATGTTCTTTACTGAACATCTTGTTTTTAAGGAAACGTCTTTGTGTTTGACATTAAACACATCTTGTTTAAAGCTTAATTTTCTACAGTTGCGATATCAATTCAAGGATATTTATTGCGGCAACTGTAATACAACCGACCGCGGTGACCGAGAGTGCTAACGCGCTACCTCGTGCCTCTCTGGTATCGCGAGAGCGTGGGTTTGAATCCCACTTCGGCCGTCCTAAAAATGGTTTTTGTGGTTTCCTATTTTCACAATCAGGCAAATGCTGGGGGGGGGGGGGGGGACTAAGGGGAGACTTCATTCTTAAACCGCTTCCCTGACCCTTCCTTCATTAGACCTAAGTTAGCGGTCGCCTGGGCGATCGGCCTGTCACCATCACCTGTTGTATCTGCTGACAAAGTGTGTCCAGCTCCAAGACACCATCCTTGCAACGGTAAAGGAATGAAGCTGATAATAAAAAAAACTGTGAAACAGATCGCTGTTGAGTGAAGCTGGTCTTACTGCTCTGCGCCGCACTCAGCCGCTATCTCATTTAAAAAACGCTAATTAGCCTTTCAGGTGCTTTTTAAGGGAATTTTTGACATTCTAGCCGGCCGATTTTAATGACTGTTGTTGCAATCGAATCAATTTATTGTGTACTTTTGCAAATAATTCCAAAAGTGGCGGTTTATTTGGCCTTTATGCTTTATTAAGAAACGAAATCTTTTAAAGAAGACGTTCGAACTCGCCGAGTTTAATAAGTCTTACGGCGATTGAATCCTTCCGTTGCTTAGCTGTGCAAATAATTCCTCAGGTGTGGGTTAATTCGGCATTAGTATTTATTTTCTCCAAGACGCTCACCATTATTATCTCCAGGGCAGTGCGCTCTCCCTCGATTGCCAGCATAACTTATCTATTGAGCACGCCATATTGCTCATCACACAGTTCATACCCCAGAAAACGCTTTGAATGGAATATTGAGTTAGTGTAATTTTCTCCACTGTCCTCCATTCTTGTGTTTTATGACTCTTCTTTCTTTACTTCGATGTCAGGGATATGACCTAGTAGTTGCCTTCCTTTACTCTGTGTATCCTACAACGACGGGCGCTGGATGCTAATTGAAAATAAAATAGCATGTGAGATTTTCGAAGTGAAATGCCATGTCCTGTGGTTCGGAATCCACGTAAAAAGGAGGTCCCGTGGCTCATGATCTCAAGATTAACGGTCACGTTAAACTACAAGCTTCCTTCCTTCCTTCCTTTTTGAAAATAAAATCGGTTACCCTCGTTATCAGTCGCCGCAACAAATGAGACATAAAAATGCCAACCCCTACATTTCCACTTTTGTTAATTTTCTATGAAAAACGTTTCCCTCGAAAGCTCCTTCACTCTTTGCTAATCATATTTCCGTCAGATTCTTTATATGTATTCCTTCATATAATTCCATAGTTCCTGGCCAAGAATAATGTAACTTTTCCAGGAATATGTAGTTAAATTTTGGAAATGTTAAGGTTTGCTTTTAAATCTGTGTATATTCACAGGCCCGACGAGAGGGAGGGGCAAGCGGCGCTGTAGCCCCAGAGCCCGAGGCGGTAAAATAATTTAGAGTAAAAAACTGTATTTAATTTAATGTCAATACTATTATGAAATTCTCTGATATGACTCTGACGTAAACACAGCCAGTGAATAGTATCCGAAACATTACAAAGCATTATTTTTTTTTTTTTCATTTTTCTTCCGGGGAAATGGCAAAGTATCCAGAGTTGTCCATTTAATTTACAATGTGCAAAAGTTCAAGAGCTATTTGTGGAGGATAGAGTTTCTAATCCAGTCTCAGAGAAAATGACTCTTTACTTCATACATTTCTGAAAGGAGTGTCGCTCATTCTTGTGGTGCCTGAATACGTTCAGATACAACGAAAATGGAATTTTAATGCACAGTGATGAAACTCTTCAAGTAAAAGAACCACCAATGAGAAAGAGAGAGAGAGAGAGGGAGAGAGAGAGAGAGAGAAAGGAGAGTGGCTGAATAACTAAAAACAAAGGGCAAGCTAAATTCCACGGAGCTTTTTCTTTGTTTGGTGGAGGAGGCAAAAATATGCAAGCTTACAGTAATACCATCATTTCAAAATTATTTCACTGGTTGAATAAAAATGGAGGGACCAGGAAAACCATGTCCTAAGGCCCGTGCTCTACATCCCTGTATATATGCATGCGAGTTGTTACGTTTAACGGGCCACAAAATTGTATCTCTTTATCGTATTTTGTAAACATAAACACCATGATGTTAATTCGGGATATACAGTATAAGCAAATTAAATATTGTCTATAGGTGTCCCACAAGTCGCGCGCCACAGGAAAAATAAAATCCAATCATGTGGACGATCATGCCTTTTTTCTGTGGGCACGTTGTTATCTGAAAACTGTACCAACAGAATCTTCAATCAAACTCGACAAGGAAATGTCGGGATTTGAATTTAACTTCTGCCTTACATATAACGAAATCATCAGGAAATGTCACCGTATGGGCCTAAACAGAGAGACTAATGGAAAATTCCATAGTCGAGATCCCGTTATTGCCTGTAACACACTTTCCAACAGAAGAAGAAATGTCGGGATTTGCATTAATACGCCTCAAATATCCTCACATCTATGGATTGACCAAACAAAATTAAATTTTAAAACAGAGTTTGTTTCTAATGGTAAACACAAATCCGTCTTCTGTTTAAACTGGACGTCACATGGCGTAGTTGATAAAGCCTTTATTTGGGGTGACTCTATCAGTCTACCTACATATAAAAATAATCAATTGAAAAGACCTTCACAAACACGAGAGAAAATGCCACCAACAACTCCTAGGGGAGAAACCTGGTATGAGTGGTTATATCCTTGCAAACCATAGCAAAGCAGTACCTTTTAACAATACATTACAGTCAAAAGAAAAGCCATCCTTACCTGATGAAATGATGATGAGTGAATTATAGGCACACCAAGTCGAACTAAGCAAATCCCAAGGAACATGTCATCAGGGGTTGAGATTGAAGGACACCTGCACTCCTTGGAATGCACTATCTTAGACACGAGCTCAGAGCTAAATACCATGCCCCCTCCACCAGTGATGTAATTGTAGCCAAGGTGTGCATGGTGAACATTGTAGCCGTATCGTTCTCCGAGAGCGACTGCTTTTGATGGGTCGAAACAACTCAGAAGCTGTTGCAGGCGGGAGACACTGGGGACCAAGATATCATGTGAACAACATCAATTTAGTTCTAATGAGAAAATAACGCGAGTTCATACATTATTTAACTAAGAGTTTCGGAAGAATAAAACACGTAACCAAACCCACTTTTCCGACATGGCTGATAAATTAGGTGTTTCAGCAGTGTACCGCGGCATTGAATGGTGCCACGTGATTAGGCAAGGCTTCCTCAAGATATTGACCCTAGCTACTCCCCTTCCTAACTTTTCCTGTAAAGATTCCTGAATTATTGTTTCACGACATAAAATAAATTGACGGCAATTTCCTGGTCTTGTCCCAATGCATTAGTCGGGAAGCCACATCACTTGTATCAAGTGCGTAAGTGACAAAACAGAACACATACAGTACATACATATGATTCCCCTGTCCACCCTTCTGGCTGGGTAGTGGCGTCCCAATACCGTGGCGCAGTGGCTTAGCCAGAGGGGGGTGGGGGAGCCCAGAGGAGCCGCCTCCCCCCCCCCAAATAAATTCAGAATGTGGAGTGGGCATAAGCCTTCATATTTTCTTACGACTCGAACAAATTTAGAAATTTAGAACCTACCACGAAATGTTAAATACAGTAAATGCGTACTAACAAGCTCTGCACGGCCAGTCATCATTTCCGTGTCTGTACTGCTTGAAGGAGCTGAAATAACTAGGGAAAAATTAGGATTGTGACGTGGGGGGATTTTCCAAGAACAGTAGGTGCCTCAGTACCGGGGATACAACCAGGTGATGATTACAAAGGTCTACCAAGAAATTAGGAGATTGCCAATTAGCAAGAGACCTCTCTGGAGGGGGCCAGTTATAGCTTGTCAGCTTGCACTCTCTTGTCAGCTTTTAATTTCCATTTCCTTGAAGTAGCAGTGTTAAAATGCCCCAGGCTACAATGCTGGCGCAGCGTGGTTGATTGTCGCCACTGTCGGGATTTACGGTGGTTGTGTGTCTGTGCGAGAGGAGAGATACAGTTTGTAAGTGGTAGTATTGGGGAAGAGTCAAGAGTTGTTTGATAGTTGCTCTTTTCTTTCTTCTTTTTGTCACATTAGCGAGTGTTTAGAAGATCGAACGCTTTGTCAAAAAGAAGGCAAAACTGGATACATTTTCGGTAAGTTATGAAAAGTTTTTTTGTAGATGTAGAAAATTGTGCCCCCATTTCATTATGTAAGCACCAGCTTTTACAAATAATTTTCTCTGCACGAGACAATCGCATTGCTCACTGATAGAATGTAAAGTTATACGATTTTTTTAAGGTTCGTATTTATTTATTATTATTTAAAGGGTGTAACAGTTTCCTCTGAATAATAATAATAATAATAATAATAATAATAAAGAAGAAGGTTAGGCTTACCTTAAATCAGCACTGTATAAATTAGACTAACAATAATAGACCTAAATGTTTTGCAACGTATCTTCTTTGTTTGATGCCTTTATCCTGTTACCTACTCCTAATTGTTCTTTTGGACATATTCATTCAATTGACTAAAAACATTTGTTGTAAATAAACGATTTTAAAAACACCAAGACATAGTGCGGTATTAATGTAAAGGACATTCTGAACTGAAACTTGTGAATATGCCATAATAGTAGTATTGAGTAGATTGAGATGGTTTGGACATGTCAAACGGATGAATGAAGAAAGGCTATCAAGACGAGCACTGGAACGACAAATGACAGGGAAGAGAGGACGTGGAAGACCAAGAATGCGTTGGATGGACTCGGTGAAGTAGAGCATTAGAAAACGGAACCTGGATTGGAACACCGTGTCGGAAGAGGAATGGTGGAACGACAGAACAAAGTGGAGAGGAACCATATTTGCCCCCACCCAGTGTCAGCTGGAAAAGGGGAAATGAAGATGATGAGTAGTATTCTGATAACTGATAATTGAAAATCTGAGCGACAGAGACAAATATAGACACTGACACAGCTGTGAGGTGCCTCAAAACAAAGCAACGAAGGGCGGAATTCCGACAGACATGCACAGACTGAAGATTTTTGTCTTAAGCTAAAAATGAACCCTAAAGTACTTATAATCGGAACAATAGTTCCGTGAAGAACTGTATAGCCTATTTTCATATATCCTATTGATCTTCTTTATTAAAAAATTCTCCTGCCTGTGAAAAGGAACGCTGGATAGTTCTGTATGTAGGCCATAGAGGTATGCACCATTAGATGAAGATTATTGCGTAGGTTCATTATTGAAACGTTCACTTCGATCGCATGATTAGGACACAAGAAATAAAAACTCAATTTTAAATGTAGCACTGCCGCCATCTTGGGGGAATGAAATAATTGAATTTAATGCGATGGCAGTAGATTAGAATTTGTATGAACATTTACCGTTTCAAGTTTCACTGCGCTCGGATGGTTAAATCACGTGAAATATCCATTAAAATGTTTCAACTTCGCTTGGCCACCATGTTCGGTTTGTACTTACCAGGATTTATAAAATCACATCGGTAAACTTGTAGTAGTACCCTTTATCACTGTACAAAATTTCAGGGTGATATCTGTTACCGTTGCGGAGATATAGAAAGCCAGTGAAATATTTCGCGTGGCCCGCATGTTGAATTGGTGAAACGACTCAAATTTGAAAGGCTGGTCGAGGTCGGACGAGGTAATTAGTATGTGCTTACCGAGTTTCATTGAAATCGCTCCGGCCGTTTAGATTGAATTATAAAGGGGTGGGGGCATACACATGAACAAGAGGTGATCTCATAAGCCTTTTTTTTTTCATAAATGAAAATAGGCGAAAATATATAAACTCCGGCAGTAATAGATGAGGACCTAATGTGCCCCCTCCAAGCTAAAATCCTGGCTACGCTACTGGGCGAGGCGCTCTCGCTAGCTTCCTTCCCAGGCATGTTGGCATGTTTCCGAGCTGATAAGCGAGTGGTTCTCCTGTGCAAGTCAGTATATTGTTGCCCATAAACGGCTCACTTTTGCTCCTCACTGAAGCTTCAAGCTTTCCTCCAACACATGGCTCGCTTAGATCAGCTAGCCAACACCTTCTATACTTCAAGACTGCTCGCTTCGCGCATGACGTCATGAGTGTGGTCCGGAAGGTTTGCGTTGTTCTCAGTGCGTTAAATTTTATGTTCCACTGGACTCAGCATACCAACGCTAAATATAATATTCTTTCACTTGGCCGAGAACCTTACGAAACAATATATATTTCATGCTGTGTGTGTGTGTGATGTTTTGACAGAAAACGGCAGTACAGAGACTACAAACATCCGTAAAGAGAAAGTCACTCCACTAAATATGTGCTGCTGATTCCGCTAGGAATCATCATTGGATCCCTTTTTAGAAATATACCTGCGAATACAGTTACAACTAACGCACGAGAACACGGTGACAAAATCTACTCCGCGCTGTTTACCTGCACTATATTTAAGACATCACTAGGAAGAAATGCTTGTTTAAAAAATAGCAATGTATGTACGATATTACTATTATTATTACTATCACTATGATCATTAGTCATAAAACTCTGTGAATTGATCCTCCTTACTATGATTGTCTTCTGGTTGAATGAAGGATACAGAGGAAAGTAAACAAGGAAGGTAAATCTAATATTAGAGTGTAGAAAATTTTATGAGAGTAAGATCAAGAGTCATTCAAAAAGGACAGATATAGACAGCACATTACTTCACAATTTGATTGGTATCACCTAGATATTTTCATTCATGTTCTGCTTAAAATGGATGAAATTCTCCAAATTCTTGGCAATATTACACATAAAAACTTAAAAATAGGTTTATAAGTTATTGATATTCTTATATACAAACAGGGAGAATCAGGCATCTAACATTCTCCAACACAGAGGAACCTCTCCAAACTCTGTATAGCTTTTATCAAGGGAAGATGATAGTTGAAAATAATAGGTTTCATTCAGTGAAATATCTTCCCTTCCTCAAACGTGTGCTTGCAGCCTACAGTTAAAGGAAATAGTATTCCAACTTAAGTTACCTTACATTTATATGAACTCTGAACCTTGTTTACAACGTTAAAAAATGTTCTCTTTCTTCTGAATCCACAGGATTCAATGATATTTCAAAAGCTATTTTGTGTAATGTCTGGTTTGATTTCTTATGAAAAAAAATATATGGAGGCTCACCTATAGTTCTCCACCCGGCCGCTAGAGCGACACGCACGTAGTTGAAATTATTTCTCCTTGAATCTTCACTCCGACTTTAAATTTTTCTCCAATTTCCTTCATTGCTTGTTCAATGTAAACTTTGAAAACCATGGGTGATAAGTTGCAGCCTTGCCTTACACCTTTCTGAATACCAGATTCTCTCTCATGTCCTTCAGCTCGAATGACTGCTGTCTGGTTTCTGTACTATCCCTGTACTTTATTCCAATCGTTTTCAAAATGACAAGCAATTTAGTCCAATCAACGTTATCAAAAGCCTTTTCCAAGTCTACAAATGCCATGAACGTTCTCTTATCTTTCCATATTCTACCTTCCAAAATCAGCCTAAGACTTAGTAGAGCTTCCCTTGTTCCTACATTTCTCCTGAAACCAAACTGGTCTTCACCCAACTACGTTTCTACCTGACTTTCCATCCTCTTGTAAATTATTCTAGACAGGATCTTAGAAGCATGAGTAATCAAGCTGATTGTACGGTAATCTTCACATCTGTCAGCTCCCACTTTCTTCGGTACAGGGAAGATAACATTCTTCTTGAAATCAGAGGGTGCTTGACCTGTCTCATAAATCCTCCACGCCAAGTGATATAACCTGATCAGACCTTCATCTCCTATGCAGCGTAGCAACTCAATCGGTATATCATCTATGCCTGGTGCTTTGTTCCTGCTTAAGTCTTCCAATTCTCTGTCAAATTCTGATCTCAATATTAAATCTCCCTTTGAATCCTCATCAATTTCCTCCTTCCTTTCCATTACATGATTCTCAATCTCCTTTCCCTTATACAAACACTCTATGTAAGCTTTCCATCTCTCAACCTTTTCTTCCTTATCTGTGAGAGGCTTTCCATTTGTGTCCTTAATATTACAGCACATAGTCTTATTTTCCCTTGTGGGGCGTGGTGGCTCAGCGGTCTAGCTGTGTGCCTCTCACCAAGGCGGTCCGGGTTCGATTCCCGGTCAATGCATGTGAGATTTTCGAAGTGAAATGCCATGTCCTGTGGTTCGGATTCCACGTAAAAAGGAGGTCCCGTGGCTCATAATCACAAGATTCACGGTCACGTAAAACTACAATCTTCCTTCCTTCCTTCTTATTTTCCCCAAAAGTATTCTTAATCCTTCGATAAGCTGTGTCTACTTTTCCTAATTTCAGACAATTTTCCATACCTGCGCATTTCTCTCAACCATTCTTCTTTCGCTTCCTTTCACTTCTTGTTAACCTAATTTCTCAGACGTCTGTATTCTGCTTTCCCCTTTTCATCTCTTACATTCTTGTGTTTCCGCCTTTCGTCCATCAATTCTAGAATATCCTGAGTGATCCACGGTTTTCTACCTATTCTTTCTTTCCTACCAATGTTTTCTTCTGCGGATTTTGTTATTTCATTCTTCAAAAGTGCCCATTCGTCTGCAATTGAAGTTCAATTAGGGTTTCTCATTAGTCCTTCCTTTATACTCTTCTTGAATCTTTCGTTTACATCCCTCTCTTTCAGTCTGTCTATTACCCACCTTTTTGGCTTTTCACTTTTCTTTAGTTTTTTCAACATTAATCTCCATTTCATAAGAACCAGATTGTGGTCAGAGTTTATGTCAGCACCGGGATATGTTTTACAATCCAAAATCTGGTTTCGAAACCTCTGCTTGACCATAATGAAGTCGATTTGGTAACGCCCTGTATCTTCTGGTCTCATCCATGTGTATATTCTTCTATTGTGGTTATTGAATAAGGTGTTAGCTATGACCAACTCATGCTCGGTGCAGTATTCCGTCAGCCTGCTTCCTCGATCATCCCCTCACCTAATCCGAAATCTGCTACTATCTTCCCTTCTCTTCCTTTTCCTACCACAGCAGTCCAATCTCCCATTACTTCAACATTTTCATCACCCTTGATATACCTCAGAATTTCATCTATTTCTTCGTAGACCTTTTCAACATCTTCATCATCAGCTTGACTGGTAGGCATATAGACTTGTACCACTGTGGTGTACGTAGGTTTTGTATTGATTTTTGCTACAATAATCCGTTCACTATATTGCTCATAATATTCCACCCGCTGTCCAAGTTTCCTACTCAATGTGAGACCAACCCCTGCTTGGCCATTGTTTGATTTAGTGCTAATGACCCTGTAATCTCCTGACCAAAAGTCCTGTTCTTCCTGCCAGCGCATTTCACTAATCCCAACCAAATCCAACCTCAACCTATCCATTTCCTTTTCTAAGTTTTCTAACCTTCCACTTCCCAGCAGACTTCTAACATTCCACGCTCCGATTCGTAGAATGTCAGATTTCCTCTTTGTCACTTCTGTGATGGTAACCCCCTCTCGAGTAGTCCCCACCCGGAGATCCGAACGGGGGACTAGTTTACCTCCGGATTGGAATTTTACAAGGGAGGAGGCCATCATCACATGTAATTATGTATAGAGAGGTGCATATTCTCGGGAAGAGTATTACGGCTGTAGTTTTCCGTTGCTTTCAGCCGTGCAGCAGAATGCAGTGTAGCCATTAGTTGGCTTATATTATCAATATCTTAACCGTCTATAAGACAAGTAAAGAATTTATTTATTCTCAAAGGCTACTACTCCCATTCAGAATAAGTAATATAGCAATTCTACTAACAAAAAATACTAACCTTCTACTAGCAATTAAATACCAAAATTCTACTAATGAAAGTTTCACCAACAACAAAATACTACCACTAAAACAGTCTGTCACCAGGCACACTCACATGCATCCTCACGAATCACAGTCTAATGAAACAATGAACTGTATCTAATAAACAACGCAACTGCCACCAGACACACTCCACACCACAGTCTAATGAAACAATGAACTATATCTAATAAACAACGCAACTGCCACCAGACACACTCCACACCACAGTCTAATGGAACAATGAACTGTATCTAATAAACAACGCAACTGCCACCAGACACACTCCACACCACAGTCTAATGAAACAATGAACTATATCTAATAAACAACGCAACTGCCACCAGACACACTCCACACCACAGTCCAATGAAACAATGAACTATATCTAATAAACAACGCAACTGCCACCAGACACACTCCACACCACAGTCTAATGAAACAATGAACTATATCTAATAAACAACGCAACTGCCACCAGACACACTCCACACCACAGTCCAATGAAACAATGAACTATATCTAACAAACAACGCAACTGCCACCAGACACACTCCACACCACAGTCTAATGAAACAATGAACTATATCTAATAAACAACGCAACTGCCACCAGACACACTCCACACCACAGTCTAATGAAACAATGAACTATATCTAATAAACAACGCAACTGCCACCAGACACACTCCACACCACAGTCCAATGAAACAATGAACTATATCTAATAAACAACGCAACTGCCACCAGACACACTCCACACCACAGTCCAATGAAACAATGAACTATATCTAATAAACAACGCAACTGCCACCAGACACACTCCACACCACAGTCTAATGAAACAATGAACTATATCTAATAAACAACGCAACTGCCACCAGACACACTCCACACCACAGTCCAATGAAACAATGAACTATATCTAATAAACAACGCAACTGCCACCAGACACACTCCACACCACAGTCTAATGAAACAATGAACTATATCTAATAAACAACGCAACTGCCACCAGACACACTCCACACCACAGTCTAATGAAACAATGAACTATATCTAATAAACAACGCAACTGCCACCAGACACACTCCACACCACAGTCCAATGAAACAATGAACTATATCTAATAAACAACGCAACTGCCACCAGACACACTCCACACCACAGTCTAATGAAACAATGAACTATATCTAATAAACAACGCAACTGCCACCAGACACACTCCACACCACAGTCTAATGGAACAATGAACTATATCTAATAAACAACGCAACTGCCACCAGACACACTCCACACCACAGTCTAATGGAACAATGAACTATATCTAATAAACAACGCAACTGCCACCAGACACACTCCACACCACAGTCTAATGAAACAATGAACTATATCTAATAAACAACGCAACTGCCACCAGACACACTCCACACCACAGTCTAATGAAACAATGAACTATATCTAATAAACAACGCAACTGCCACCAGACACACTCCACACCACAGTCTAATGAAACAATGAACTATATCTAATAAACAACGCAACTGCCACCAGACACACTCCACACCACAGTCTAATGGAACAATGAACTATATCTAATAAACAACGCAACTGCCACCAGACACACTCCACACCACAGTCTAATGAAACAATGAACTATATCTAATAAACAACGCAACTGCCACCAGACACACTCCACACCACAGTCTAATGAAACAATGAACTATATCTAATAAACAACGCAACTGCCACCAGACACACTCCACACCACAGTCTAATGAAACAATGAACTATATCTAATAAACAACGCAACTGCCACCAGACACACTCCACACCACAGTCTAATGAAACAATGAACTATATCTAATAAACAACGCAACTGCCACCAGACACACTCCACACCACAGTCTAATGAAACAATGAACTATATCTAATAAACAACGCAACTGCCACCAGACACACTCCACACCACAGTCCAATGAAACAATGAACTATATCTAATAAACAACGCAACTGCCACCAGACACACTCCACACCACAGTCTAATGAAACAATGAACTATATCTAATAAACAACGCAACTGCCACCAGACACACTCCACACCACAGTCCAATGAAACAATGAACTATATCTAATAAACAACGCAACTGCCACCAGACACACTCCACACCACAGTCTAATGAAACAATGAACTATATCTAATAAACAACGCAACTGCCACCAGACACACTCCACACCACAGTCTAATGAAACAATGAACTATATCTAATAAACAACGCAACTGCCACCAGACACACTCCACACCACAGTCCAATGAAACAATGAACTATATCTAATAAACAACGCAACTGCCACCAGACACACTCCACACCACAGTCTAATGGAACAATGAACTATATCTAATAAACAAACTAACTACATACTTACAACTAAAACCAACCACACATCCACATTCTAGAAGAGGAAATGGAAAACAGAAATAAGAGTAAGGGAAACAAAGGACAGGGGGAAAGGAAATGCCCTCAACCCTCAAAGAACGAGAATTAAGGGAATTAAGGAATACAGTAACATAAATATTCATAAATACATGTCGAGATCCCTTCACTTGAGTGAAGAGCGCATGCACTGGATTCCCACAAAGGATCAAGGTCCTTCCAAAGCTTTGTTTTGCTTTTTCTTGGAAATTATGTGGGCTCAGCATTTGCTCTCTACCCAATAACAAATTCCAAAGCTTTGACACATTGTTTATCCTGAACTAGCACCCACTGATAGCGCACAGGTACTATGCGGGATCATTTTATTATTTTGGTCTAATAACAAAAAATGGTCTGTTACAAACGCTTTAAAATTACTATGTATCGTATTATCAACTAGTTATTCTTCAAATTCGATGCGTATAGAATGTCAATGGAAGGCAAATAAATGGAGTCCGAAATAGAACAGTCATGACATCTGGCAGAAAAGTTTCGCATAAGAAATCCCTTTACTGAACAGAGCTGGGTTATTGATTGATTTCCGTGGATCTAATGTCATATGCTAGCTGTCTCCATGACATTCAGGTGTGTTCATATCAACAACGTCATTCACGTAAATTGTCGCCGAAATCGTACGCAATTTCCTGTGTATATTAAGGTTCAGTGCATTGATCGGATATCCTTTACATTGTCAACTTTCAAACCACGTAATTCATGTCCGACATGTTGGATTTTGTTTGCATGTGCATGACCTAATTGGTCACACAACTGTTTCATAATGAAATTCTTGAGATCTGATTGGTGGGAGAATCTGTATCATAATGAAAACTAGTAGCCTACTTTAATGACCCTCATTACAGTACACTTTTCTGACATATAATATTTACATTTCGTCATTGTCGAACATAAAAAAGAATATCATTACTTGCTTGATTTGACCGGAATGATGGATTCCAATTATATGAAACAACCGAATGAACTGGCAATGGATAACAGATTTCTACGAAGATGGCCAGGATTCGATTTCCGGCACTGTCATGAATGTTAATCCTAGCATGAGGTTGGTCAGCCGCTAGAGGATAGTTGAGAAGAGTGGTGAGTTCGTATCCTTCTCTCAGAGCCATCGTAGAAGTGATTTTCCATGGTTTCCCGAAGAACATTCAGAGCGCGGCTCCCAGCTTCCCAATCTTAACCTCTAATTACAAGCAGGCGTACTGGTACGGTCACTACAATAACGCAGGTTACTATAATTTCCTCATACATTCAAGTACCCGAGCTAATGAACAAGAAGCCGGAAGTCCTAAGTCAAACAACAATACATACAGTAGCTCGGGCCGGCTTTGTTTAAAGGTTATTCACCACTGCTGTGTCAAGGAAATGCGTGTTCACTCTCTGTCCGTTTCATGATTTTAGGATATTTTCCAAATTGCTCCATCTGGAACAATAAACGAGCATTTTCGTCACTGTTAAAAGGCTCAAAGGTTAGCAACACTGTTACAATTGCACAAAGTTCAACATAGTTTTCTCAGGTAGACAACGTGTTCAAACTGCAGCTATAAAGCTTCAATCACCAATAAAATACTTCAAAGGTAGTTGGTTGGTTCCTCAGTTTAGGGTCTGCGACAACGCAGTCATGTAGCCCCGTGTACTATAGGTGTGTGTAGAATCTGTCGGGACAACCGGTGTTAATTGTGATGGCTGTATTAGTGTGTGTTATCTGTAATTCAGGTAGGGACTGCAGACGATCAATTTCAAGTAGTACCTACTTTTGCTACCAAATGCTACCGTCAACGACACATAGCCGCGAACTTGGCTACTAGATGCCACCGCAACCGGCACCTGGCAGCAAACGTTGGAACTTATAGAGCGTTAATCAAATCTTACCTACAAATTTAGCTTCACACAATTGTAGTTAGTAAAAGGAAGCTTTTAGTCTAACGTGACCGTTAATCTTGAGATCATGAGCCACGGGACCTCCTTTTTACGTGGAATCCGAACCACAGGACATGGCATTTCACTTCGAAAATCTCACATGCATTGACCGGGAATCGAACCCGGACCGCCTTGGTGAGAGGCATACAGCTAGACCGCTGAGCCCCTAATTAGTGGAAGGATCTTTTACATGCCATAAATCTATGACATGGGCCCGCCGGCTTTACTTCCCCTCCGTAGGAAAGCATACTGAGGGATTTAGAACGCTCTTAAAAACATCCGACGACTTGGGCCGGGTTTGAACCCGCAATCTTGGAAAGCCTATAGAATCTCAGCATGCTACCAACTACGCCACCGAAGCCGCTAGAGCTTGTAAATAATGTAAATACAGAGCAATTGTAGAGTGGTGATAGTTTACTTAATTCTAGAGTAGAAATAGATCATACTGATATAGTTTATGGGTTAGACGAATCGTGTGTGTCCTCTAATAATGTGTCCTCTGGCTCACCCATTTCAAGTTCTCTACGAAGGAAAATATTTCCAGGTTCCAATGTGTTGAATGCTGCTTTGGATAGTGAAAATAATAGTGTAAATAGTACAAACATAATAATTTATTAATTTAGTTGTAGAAAAAATCAGACCTGTGTTTAGGAGTTAAGCTGACCCAGACCTTCTCCGAAAGTGCCTAAATGGAAGAACCCAGATCCCTAATGAATCTTTTAATAATGTTATATGGAACAGGGTCCCCAAAACTGTGTTTGTTGGGTATACAGCTTTATGTGTTGTAGTGTATGATGCAGCGATGACTTTAAATGAGGGTTCTGCTAGTCGTGTGAAGGTATTGCGTGAACTAGGCATCGAACACGTTGAAAATTTTTAAAGAGATCGATGAAAAGCGCAGGAAACAAGCTGATTTGCATGATATGCTCTCCAAAACCACTGCCTGAATGGATAACAAGAGCAGGAAAAGGGAGAGAGAAGAAGTTGAAGACCGGGATGACCCAGAATATGGACCTGGCATGCACTACTGTCGACCAAAATATTATGTGCACTCGAGTTTGAAGGTTGTTTGTGAAGTAACCAATAGACCTACATAAAATCCAATAACATAATTTTCGTCGTTCTATTTTACGTTAGTTCATGTAGGTTTGGAATTTTTAATTTATATCTTAATATTTTTTTTATCGCAGTTGGTACACAAAAATTACCCGTTTTTAAGCGTGTTTCAACCATGCGTCACATTTATGAATTATTATCTCACAAACCCGTCATCAGATCGAATCTAAATTTTAACACAATATACATTGGAATTTTGTATAACTGGTTTATTAATTTCAACATTTTGTGTGTCCAAGAAAGAAAGTTGTTATCATTTTTGTAAGGTAACTTTTTCTCGGCTCGGGGTCGTTGGGAAATGTAGTTCTTGGTCGCGTTGTAATCCTTATACATCAAAATGTTATGCTGTATGACTGGAAATACGTAAATTAATTCAATCATTTTATATCGGTTTATATTTGTACGGGGAAATAAGACATGGTTCACCAGCTAGCCGCTCCGGGGAAAGCTGTACAGTGTTACCAAGATGGAGCCCATCACGCGTCATGGCGCGCCTTGTTCGGAAGTGATGAGCTTCATCTCAGCAACGCTGTACAGCATTCCCCGGAGCGGGGATGACGGGCTTGTGAGATAATAATTCTTAAATGTGACGCATGGTTGAAACACGCTTAAAAACGGGCACTTTTTGTGTTCCAACTGTGATAAAAAATAATAAAATATAAATTAATAATTCCAAACCTACATGAACTAACGTAAAATAGAACGTCGAAAATGATGATGTTATTGGATTTTATGAAGGTCTATTGGTTACTTCACAAACAACCTTCAAACTCGAGTGCACATAATATTTTGGTCGACAGTCAAGTACTGGCCAAATTTAAATCAGTTTTCCCACAAACTTAAATTTTCACCAGTTAGGTACATTTTCCTCAGAACCTATTTAACCCAGAACCTTAGAATTTTTAGCCTACTTTTCACAATTTGCAAAAATGAGGAAAAAATATACTAATGAGATCGGGCAAATGTGTGTCTGTCTGTCTGGCTGTGTGTGTACCCCCCCCCCTATCAACTCCTAAACGGCTGCAGCAATCGAAACAAAATTTGGTAGGAGTAAAGATCTATACCTGAATATCTCACGGCCATATTTGAAAATGATGTCAGTGCTACCAACTGCTGAAAAATCGCAATTGAAATTTGAGCTCCATGTTGGGTACCTTGTAAGGTACGAATGGGAGCTATTTCAAAATTGGCACACGTATAGATAATAATATTGCAGTTTAATTTCCAGGAGGCCATACATGGCAGTGTTGCCAAAATGATTATAAGCCTGCTGATAGGTCCAAATTTTAAATACATATAACTTCTACACTATCAATTGGATTTCAACCAAATTTCGTATGTGCTAAGTGTACATAAACAGATATGACTGAGCGTATCCGTAAGAGCCACCAGGGCTGCCAACTGTTAATAAATGCTCTCATTTTTTAATCCAAATACCCATATATCAGAAAGTACGCAAGCCGACAGCTTTAAACTATGCACACGTATAGTGCCTGACATTCTATATTAATTTGGAGTAACTTATATACGTCAGTGCTACCAACATGATTCTAAGCCTGCTGAGAAGTCCAACTTTAAATACATGTAACTTCTATGTTATCATTTGGATTTCAGCCAAATTTCGTGTGTGATATGTGTACCATAACGGATATGACTATGCCGATTCTTAAGAGTAACCAGGGCTGCCAACTGTTAATAAATACTGTCTCTATTTTTGTTACCCTAATATCAATATATCAGAAAGTATGCAAGCCAATAGCTCTAAACTTTGCTCAAGTATAGTACCTGGCATTCTAGATTAATTTGGAGTAACTAATATAGACATACGCCAGTACTGCCAACATGATTCTAAGCCTGCTGATAGGTCCAATTTTAAAATGCATGTAACTTCTATACTAACTAATGGATTTCATTCAAAATTGACACAAAAATAGATCATATTATTTCAGATTATTTCCGACCAATACAGGTATGTCATTGTTGCCAACATGATTTTACGCGCGCTGTTAGATCCAATGTTTAACTGCATGTAACGTCCATGCTATCCATTGGACTTCGACCAAATTGTGTATTCTGTACCTAAAGAGATGGAACTAAGAATATATTCAGTGACCAGGGCTGCCAAATGTAGTTCTCTATTAGGCTATATTATGCCAGGTATACAGTATTTCGAGCTAATTAGAAATTTCGATATTACCAACTTAATTTCGTCATTATTCTAGATCAATCCATATAGATTAATCAATGGCATGAATCTTAAATTTTAAGAAAAGTAGGCTCTTTAGTTCGTCACGGAACTTCTTTTTACCAGTTGTAATACTACCTACTAGGAAGTTATTCACTTTAGTTTGTGTTTGTAAGTAGAAAAGGTGAAGAGATGTTAAAGAAAATATTTGCAAAAATATATTTCCTAGGAAATAAGAACCATTAAGCAAATGGCAAAGGAAAACAATTTCCCGCCAAGAAAAATGGACCAAATTGTAGCCAAACATAAAAATAAATATAGAACGATTCCAAAACCGGACACCAAGGAGAAAAAAATCGCGCGCTTCAACTATGTGAATGCGAACACATATACAATCACTAATCTATTCAAAAATCAAGGCATAAAAATAGCTTTCACAACGAAGAACACAGCCGGTAGGCACCTACAAAATAGTCATCTAAATAAACAAGACCCATATTCAAAATCAGGGGTATATTCTAATTCGTGCCAAGACACTGGTTGTCAAGCTGATTACATCGGACAGAGTGGAAGATGATTAGACACACGTTACAATGAACGTAGGAACGCGATAAAATATGGTGCACATTCAGCTGTATGCGAACACATGTGTGACGCGGGCCACAGTTTCACCAACACTGAAACGGACCTAAAAATAATTCATCATGAATCGAAAGGCAAAGCTCTTGACATAAAGGAAGCAATCGAGATACACCTAGCCAAAAGAAATAACCCCAACAATCTAAACGAACACACTTTCATGGAGAGTTCACCCCTCTTCGCCCTATTAAGAAACACACCCTTTCGGAAACAAGATACATCTTAGCGATACAGCCAAGCTAGTTAAAAAAGAGGGGAAATTAGGGGAGTTTAATAGGTAAATGTTACCTGGATAAGGGTACGATGTACTTTTTTTTAATCTTCAATAAACCAAGGCCGGTATGCGCGGCAGTATTAAAGGTACCGGGATGTCCTCAAAGACCGGGCAGCGCTTAGTATGAATGGCTAATGGACCACGCGTGACGAGGAATGATCCACGGTCTTTAATAGTTGAAGACCCTCCTGAATCCAATAACATACATCTAAGCTAGACTTGGCAACACCCCACAAACACATATGCACTGACCTCCGACAGTTCACAGGTCTACGGGGCGGGAGCAGGGAAAAAACAGTTCAAGAGATAACATTCCAGGTCAGTCGACCGCAACTGTTGTAAGAGTGAAGTTGAAACTGCTCGTAGCTCCAGCGAGGAAGACATCCATCCAGATAAGTAGTCTGTACTATACAGTACAACTATCGTTGACCTTTTACAACCATATAGTCACCCCAAACAGACTAACGCCGGATTTCTAACAGCATTTTAGCATTTCACCTAACATCGTATATACTACAATTAGCATACACTGACAAGTTGCATTACCAATACTGCAACCAAATAATTGTACATATTGCAAATATTTTCACCTGTATTTTCAAACCTAGATTTTATCGCCTAAGTGTAATGGATCTGATGATGATCGCTTGACGATCGAAACTGGTCATCCTAGTGTATTTATTAATTTCATGTATTTTTTTCAGGATTAGGGTATTACCCAACTCTTTTGGGTACATTTGTGTTGACCGACTGAAAAGCACCAGACTTTTGTTAGTATTTTAGCATATACAAAAGACAGTAAATACATTAATTATGCACATACCGTATATGTGTACAAAATCATACTGCAATTGAAACAGTACGTTCTTTGAAAAATGTACCTGAAAATGTTAAATTTAACATTGTGAAGATAGAGTGTACCACCACCCCTCAGCAAATTAAGAATAAAGATAACAATTGGAGGAAATGAAAAACGACAGGTGAACTGCAGTTTAATCCGCAGTGGGAATCGGAGTACCTAGCCTATTTGTTCATTAACAATCAAATTGGCCCTAAATGCATGTCGTGCCATGCTGTACCGCCTGTGTCAATACTATTTGACGTTAAATTAAAAGTTCTTGCATAGCATATAGAAGAGAAAGTGACGTGACTTGTGGAGTTTGTATGACCAAGCCACTAGGTGGCTCTAGCGTCGGTTGGCGCTGAGTGCGGACGGTATCAATGCCAGCAGTTGAATGCTACTTTTCAGTTATTAGCTTCCACTACGTTGTATTAGACAAGATGACCCAATTATAAAATCCTCCGCACTGAGTATATAAAAAACTGACGTCCGTTGAATTCATTATGAAGCATCAGGTTACGTCATATGCTCATATATTAAGGAAATAAAACATTCTGACGGGGATCAAAATGTAACTGAATGTGTAAAAAGCATAAGCTACATACCATTCACTACTGCACAAATACAGTAAATATAATATAATATAAACTCACCCATGCAACTTATAGCTGTCAGTTGTCCGAAACTTTGGAAAGCTTACGCGACGATTTTACAGACTTAGCAGATGACTGTTCTTTCCTAATTTCTTTCGTACGAAAGAAAAAGCGGCACTTAATGAAATGAAAAACGAGTTTCTTCTAATAAGGTCCAGTTTGTGTTCCATAGTATAATTTAAATCACACGGCCCTAAAACAATCTAATCAATACTGTCCAAACACTCATAAAATATAACCTATCACCCCAAAAATTTGAGAGGGAAGAGTAATAGATTTTAATTACTACCGTCAGGTTTATGCCACGGAAACGTCCCCCGAGTACGCAGTTCTCTTCAACGACTACTTCGCCCTGTAAAAGAATGTTGAAGACACTGTCGGACGGGTGGGTTAGGTAAGTACGGGTATTTATTGAGCCAAAGTCCTTTACGTTAATGAAAGTTGCAGCTGTTGTGTCTGAAGGCCTTTCTCTTTGAAGGGTTGTTGTACACCTCACACAGCTGATTCTTTTTTTTTTTAAGTTGCTTGACAATGTACCCTGCTAGATAGCAAACCAAGCATTGTTTCGGAATGGTGTCTTCATAAGGAAGGGGAAGACCATTCTCTCAGTCCGTTACCACCACTTTTGTTCTTCGCAGACGACTTAGATTTGTTTTGTTCCTCGATTTGCTTCGCGCATAATCGCATTTGATTAACGACGTGAGAGGTGGTTCTAACTTAGGTTCACAGTTCCAGGACGGTGATATAGCCATCTTAATTGGAAAATACATGCACTGTAACATATGCAAATGCAGAAAATCTACAGTTGATGGGTGATCGTCACAATTTATGGACCTTAAAAATCCGAAATGATGTTCCAAGGGGTCCTGATTGAATTTCCCTGTCAACACGTAACTAAAACCTTTGGACCATAAATATTGAGCGACTTCTAAGGTACTCTTTAGCGTGACTCTAAAAGAGATTTCATTGTCTTATTTGAAGCAAATGTGTTATTTTCTGAGCTAATGGTTTCATAAAAGTCTATTAATATCTTGTGCGAAGGGGCATCGTTGTAGAGTGCGTTTGTTGGTATTCTGGAGTTAAGCGCATCTGCTAGATTGTTCAAGTCTCTCGTTAATAATTCTGTATTCTCACTGCCGCTAAAATTGTCGGGGCTAGTTTGCCGGAAGAACTTAATAGTATTCGCGGTCACATTGTAGAATAATTGGAAAGCGAGTCTTGCGTTCATTCTTAGGAAAGACGTAGGGTTTATGTGTGCGGAAGTCAATTTTGGATAAGCATTAAGGCCTCCGAACTCGGGGGACGTGTCCATGGTATAAACCTGTCCGTAGTAATTAAAATCATTACTTGATTTTTGTACAGCAACTTACTTTTATCGTGGAAATTGCTTCTTGATCGCATACACTTTTCAACACCAAGAAATATGGACTAAATACGGCAGCATGCATGTGTTTCAAACTCGCGAGCGCTTCGAAAGTGACTCCTGCCAGCAACAGTCAACCGCTGCGCAGTCTATCGGCGGGTGCAGCAACTACCCATACTAAAGATGCAGCAGATTCGGGAGTCTCCGCACTTTCTCTTCTAAACACTATGGTTCTTGTAACAATATGTTGTTGATTCATGTACGGGCCTTGCGACATCGTGATCATTTTAGCCCCATGTACTTATGTGTGTGTGGGGGATTTGTCTTATAACCAATGTTATTGTGATGGCTGGACTACTGTATAGTGGGTCTGGGAGTGGGAAGGAGGCGGCCGTGGCATTAAGTTAGACACCATCCCAGCATTTGCCTGGAGTACAAGTGAGGAAACCATGGAAAACCACTTCTATGATGGCTGAGGTGGGAATCGAGCCCACCTCTTCTCAGTTTTGCCTCACGAGACCGAATGTACCCCGTTCTAGGCCACAGACCAGAATTAAATTTTTTGGCAGAGCCAGGAATCGAACTCGAACCTCCACGTTGACAGCAAAGAAGGCTAGCCACTACGCAACGAGGCAGATCCGTTCTTGTACTCCACATGAAAATGTCAAACTTACCTGACTTTTTCTTCCGAACTTTCTTGTAAAGATTCCGAGTTATTACTGTATTGACGGTAATTTATTAAGCCGAGTCTTATTTCAATGTATGAATCGAGCAGCCACAAAGCTTGGAACACGTGCATCAGTGTCGAGACAGAACACAACAGCCGTATGGTTTTCCCCTACTCATTGGCCTGGCTACGCAGTGACATAGATATCGTTGAGAGGCTGTCGCTAGCTCCCCTTCCAAGGTATGGCTCCAAGCAGGTAAACAAGCGGCTCTCCTGAGCAAGCCAGTCGTGTGCTATCTCGTCCGATAATTACATTGCCAAGACTCATACCTTAACCCTTAATTAATTCCTATTCAATTGCTATGCCTGGAAAAATGTTTTGGTCCTAGTCCGTGAAATAATCAAAATTGAGTTTTACAACGATTTTCAATAAATATTTTAGACTAGTGCATTATAAATATATATGTATATACAAGCTGTACCCGGCATGCGTTGCAATGCCAATCAGAGCAAGTGTTGGCGTTATAATTTTGTTTATTGAAGTGCTATTGGAAACACAATAGACTTTTAATTTCCGTTAACTGCCTCTAAACTATCGTAAAATGTATCTTAATTATTTAGAAACATTCGTGGGAGCGTGAACAACAACTCGCCAAAGTTTCATTGCAATCAGATCAACGCCTACGGGATTTTCTTGAAACGCTTCGCGCTTCGTCACTCATTAGTTGCATCTACTCGTGCGGTACCTATTGTAAAATGGATTTACTAAGTTAGAAATCTTCAAGTATGTGTACACATCAACTCATCAAAATGTCATCGCAATCGATGAATCGTATAAGAACGCATACGGGAATTTGTTGAAACGCTTCGCGCGTCGTCACTCATTTATTGCATACACTCGTGTGCTACCTATTGTAAAATGATTTACTAAGTCGAAAACCTTCCCTGGTGTGTACACAAAAACTCATCAAAGGTTCATCGCAATCGGATGACTGGCATATGAAAGCATACGGGATTTTGTTTAAACGATTCGTGCACCGTCACTCATTTGTTGAATCTACTCGTGCGCTACCTATTGTAAAATAGATTTACTAAGCCTAAAACCTTCCCTGGAATGTACTCAACGTTTCACAAAAGTTTCATCGCAATCAGATGAATGGTATATGACCGCATACGGAACTTTGTTGAAACGATTTGTGCGCCATCGCTCATTTGTTGAATCTACTCGTGCGCTACATATTGTAAAATGGATTTACTCAGCCAGAAGCCTTTCCTGGAGTGTACACAACAATTCACCAAAGTTTCATCGCAATCGGATGAATGGTATATGAACGCATACGGGACTATGTTGAAACGATTCGCGCGCCATCGCTCATTTGTTGAATCTACTCGTGCGCTGCCAATTGTAAAATGGATTTACTAAGCCAGAGACGTTCCCTGGAATGTACACAACGTCTCGCCCAAGTTTCGTCGCTATCGGACGAATGGTATATGAACGCATACGGGACATTTTTGAAACCCTTCGCGCGTCGTCATGCGTTTGTTAAATCTACTCGTGTGCTGCCTATTGTAAAATGAATTTACTAAGCCATACACCTTCCCCGGAGTGTGCACAACATCTCAACCAAGTTTCATTGCTATCGGACGAATGGTGTATGAACGCATACGGGACTTTGTTGAAACGCTTCGCGCGTTGTTGCTCATTTGTTGACTCTACTCGTGTGCTGCCTATTGTAAAATGAATTTACTAAGCCATAAACCTTCCCCGGAGTGTACACAACATCTCACCCAAGTTTCACTGCTATCGGACGAATGGTGTATGAACGCATACGGGACTTTGTTGAAACGCTTCGAGCGTTGTTGCTCATTTGTTGACTCTACTCGTGTGCTACCTATTGTAAAATGGATTAACTAATCCAGTAACCTTCTTTGGAGTATACACAACATCTCACCCAAGTTTCATCGCTATCGGACAAACGGTATATGCACGCATACGGGACTTTGTTGAAACACTTCGCGCGTCGTCGCTCATTTATTGATTCTACTCGTGCGCTCCCTATTGTAAAATTGATTTACTACGCTAGAACCCTTCCTTGGAGTGTACTCAATATCTCACCCAAGTTTGATCGCAATCGGACGAATGGTATATGAACGCATACGGGACTTTGTTGAAACGCTTCGCGTGTCGTCGCTCGTTTCTTGAATCTATGGATTTACTAAGGCAGAGACATTCCCTGGAATGAACACAATATCTCGCCCAAGTTTCATCGCTATCGGACGAATGGTATATGAACACATACGGGACTTTATTGAAACCCTTCGCGCGTCGTCGCTAATTTGTTGAATCTACTCGTGCGCTACCAATTGTAAATTGGATTTACTAAGGCAGAGACGTTCCCTGGAATGTAGACACTATTTCGCCCAAGTTTCATCGGTATCGGACCAATGGTAACTTATATGAGCACATACGGGACTTTGTTGAAACACTCGCTCGTCGTCGCTCATTAGTTGAATCTACCCATGCGCTACCTATAGTAAAATGGATTTACTAAGCCAGAAGCCTTTCCTGGAGTGTACACAACAATTCACCAAAGTTTCATCGCAATCGGATGAATGGTATATGAACGCATACGGGACTTTGTTGAAACGATTCGCGTGCCATCGCTCATTTGTTAAATCTACTCGTGCGCTGCCAATTGTAAAATGGATTTACTAAGCCAGAGACGTTCCCTGGAATGTACACAACATCTCGACCAAGTTTCGTCGCTATCGGACGAATGGTATATGAACGCATACGGGACATTTTTGAAACCCTTCGCGCGTCGTCATGCGTTTGTTAAATCTACTCGTGTGCTGCCTATTGTAAAATGAATTTACTAAGCCATACACCTTCCCCGGAGTGTGCACAACATCTCAACCAAGTTTCATTGCTATCGGACGAATGGTGTATGAACGCATACGGGACTTTGTTGAAACGCTTCACGCGTTGTTGCTCATCTGTTGACTCTACTCGTGTGCTGCCTATTGTAAAATGAATTTACTAAGCCATAAACCTTCCCCGGAGTGTACACAACATCTCACCCAAGTTTCATTGCTATCGGACGAATGGTGTATGAACGCATACGGGACTTTGTTGAAACGCTTCGAGCGTTGTTGCACATTTGTTGACTCTACTCATGTGCTACCTATTGTAAAATGGATTAACTAATCCAGTAACCTTCTTTGGAGTATACACAACATCTCACCCAAGTTTCATCGCTATCGGACAAACGGTATATGCATGCATACGGGACTTTGTTGAAACACTTCGCGCGTCGTCGCTCATTTATTGATTCTACTCGTGCGCTCCCTATTGTAAAATTGATTTACTACGCTAGAACCCTTCCTTGGAGTGTACTCAATATCTCACCCAAGTTTGATCGCAATCGGACGAATGGTATATGAACGCATACGGGACTTTGTTGAAACGCTTCGCGTGTCGTCGCTCGTTTCTTGAATCTATGGATTTACTAAGGCAGAGACATTCCCTGGAATGAACACAATATCTCGCCCAAGTTTCATCCCTATCGGACGAATGGTATATGAACACATACGGGACTTTATTGAAACCCTTCGCGCGTCGACGCTAATTTGTTGAATCTACTCGTGCGCTACCTATTGTAAATTGGATTTACTAAGGCAGAGACGTTCCCTGGAATGTAGACACTATTTCGCCCAAGTTTCATCGGTATCGGACCAATGGTAACTTATATGAGCACATACGGGACTTTGTTGAAACACTCGCTCGTCGTCGCTCATTAGTTGAATCTACCCATGCGCTACCTATAGTAAAATGGATTTACTAAGCTAGAAACCTTTCCTGGAGTGTTCTCAACGTTTCACAAAATTTCATCGCAATCAGATGAATAGAATATGAACGCATACGGAACTTTGTTGAAACGATTCGTGCGCCATCGCTCATTTGTTGAATCTACTCGTGCGCTACATATTGTAAAATGGATTTACCCAGCCAGAAGCCTTTCCTGGAGTGTACACAACAATTCACCAAAGTTTCATCGCAATCGGATGAATGATATATGAACGCATACGTGACTTTGTTGAAACGCTTCGCGCGTCGTAGCTCATATGTTGAATCTACTCGTGCGCTGCCAATTATAAAGTGGATTTACTAAGCAAGAAACCTTCCCTGAAGTGTACACAACATCTTTCCCAAGTTTCATAGCTATCGGACGAATGGTATATTAATGCATACGGGACTTTGTTGAAACGCTTTGCGTGTCGTCGCTCATTCGTTGAATCTACGCGTGCGTTATCTACTGTGAAATGTATTTACTAAGTTAGAAACCTTCACGTAAGTGCACACAACATCTCACCCAAGTTTCATTGCTATCGGACGAATGGTATATGAACACATACAGGACTTTGTTGAAACGCTTCGCGCGTCGTCGCTCATTTGTTGGATCTACTCGTGCGCTACCTATTGTAAAATTGATTAACTAAGCTAGAAACCTTCCCTGGAGTGTACTCAATATCTCACCCAAGTTTGATCGCAATCGGACGAATGGTATATGAACGCATACGGGACTTTGTTGAAACGCTTCGCGTGTCGTCCCTCGTTTGTTGAATCTATGGATTTACTAAGGCAGAGACGTTCCCTGGAATGAAGACAATATCTCGCCCAAGTTTCATCGCTATCGGACGAATGGTATATGAACACATACGGGACTTTTTTTTTGAAACGCTTCGCCCGTCGTCGCTCATTTGTTGAATCTACTCGTGCGCTACCTATTGTAAAATGGATTTACTAAGGCAGAGACGTTTCCTGGAATGTAGACAATATTTCGCCCAAGTTTCATCGGTATCGGACGAATGGTATATGAACGCATACGGGACTTTGTTGAAACGCTTCGCGTGTCGTCGCTCGTTTGTTGAATCTATGGATTTACTGAGGCAGAGACGTTCCCTGGAATGAACACAATATCTCGCCCAAGTTTCATCGCTATCGGACGAATGGTATATGAACACATACGGGACTTTTTTTTGAAACGCTTCGCTCGTCGTCGCTCATTTGTTGAATCTACTCGTGCGCTACCTATTGTAAAATGGATTTACTAAGGCAGAGACGTTCCCTGGAATGTAGACAATATTTCGCCCAAGTTTCATCGGTATCGGACCAATGGTATCTTATATGAGCACATGCGGGACTTTGTTGAAATACTCGCTCGTCGTCGCTCATTAGTTGAATCTACCCATGCGCTACCTATAGTAAAATGGATTTACTAAGCCAGAAACCTTCCCTGGAGTGTACTCAACGTTTCAAAAAAGTTTCATCGCAATCAGATGAATGGTATATGAACGCATACGGAACTTAGTTGAAACGATTTGTGCGCCATCGCTCATTTGTTGAATCTACTCTTGCACTACATATTGTAAAATGGATTTACTCAGCCAGAAGCCTTTCCTGGAGTGTACACAACAATTCACCAAAGTTTCATCGCAATCGGATGAATGGTATATGAACGCATACGTGACTTTGCTGAAACGCTTCGCGCGTCTTTGTTGAAACGCTTCGCGCGTCGTAGCTCATATGTTGAATCTACTCGTGCGCTGCCTATTGTAAAGTGGATTTTCTTAGCCAGAAACCTTCCCTGAAATGTACACAACATCTTACCCAAGTTTCGTAGCTATCGGACGAATGGTATATTAATGCATATGGGACTTTGTTGAAACCATTTGCGTGTCGTCGCTCATTTGTTGAATCTACTCGTGCGCTATCTACTGTGAAATGTATTTACTAAGTTATAAACCTTCACGTAAGTGCACACAACATCTCACCCAAGTTTCATTGCTATCGGACGAATGGTATATGAACACATACAGGACTTTGTTGAAACGCTTCGCGCGTCGTCGCTCATTTGTTGAATCTACTCGTGCGCTACCTATTGTAAAATGGATTTTCTAAGCCAGAAACCTTCCTTGGAATGTACTCAACATCTTGCCTAAGTTTCATCGCAATCGGATGAATGGTATATGAACACATACGGGACTTTGTTGAAACGCTTCGCGCGTCGTCGCTCATTTGTTGAATCTACTTGTGCACTACCTATTGTAAAATGGATTTACTAAGCCAGAAACCTTCCTTGGAGTGTACTCAACATCTCACCCAAGTTTCATCGCAATCGGATGAATGGTATATGAACACATACCGGACTCTCTTGAAACGCTTCGCGCGTCGTCGCTCATATGTTGAATCTACTCGTACGCTACCTATTGTAAAATGGATTTATTAAGCCAGAAACCTTCCTTGGATTGTACTCAACATCTCACCCAAGTTTCATCGCAATCGGATGAATGGTATATGAACGCATAGGAGACATACCCACAGACAGACCCACAAACTATCACGTAACATTGATTATATATATATATATACAGGGTGATTCAGCTAAGTTGGCCACCTAAAATATCTACGGAACCGATTAAGATATCGTCATTCTGTTTTCAAATTCTTAAATCTTAGTACGGGGCTCATACAACACGGTCCATTTCACTCCCAGCACATACGTATTTACCGAGAAACCGGTAGCAACTTTCGTTTTTTCAATGGGACTATACTAATTTCACCCACTGGAACAACTAAGAATCAAGTGACAAGTTCAGTGATGTGCTTATTTTGCAAATCCGACGAGTACTCTTTGAGGTATTAAACGTTTCCATGTGTGTCGGCATTAGACAGAAAGCGATGCGCCAGCCGCTGGAATGTGGAGTGCATGTTCTCTTGCGTGACCCACTCCTTGTGACAAACTCACATAC
This sequence comes from Meconema thalassinum, assembly GCA_946902985.2. Classification (NCBI taxonomy): domain Eukaryota; kingdom Metazoa; phylum Arthropoda; class Insecta; order Orthoptera; family Tettigoniidae; genus Meconema; species Meconema thalassinum. The sequence continues at coordinate 242,423,524 of OX336389.2, read as the reverse complement.
CGCATTTATTCCATTCTATGCATACTGTAATGTGTACATATTCAGAATGATTGATGACTAACCAGACTCGTAAGAATTAACATTAGACGAGACGTTCGCAATGAACTAAATGGGCGAGTTTTGTTACATTTATGATTTTAATAGAGTAATTATGTACAGTAGCCTACATTAAGTTATTGTCGCAGGTCCGCCAGCACTAAATATTCCGTATTTTATTTATCCTCCTCATTGAGGTGTTTTCAGATATTTCCGCAAGGATTCAGGACTAAGTGGAGAGGGAAAAAAAGAAGGCACACATACATAAGAGACTTGATTTTGATTATGTACAGTATATAGGAGTCGTTTCATTCCGCCGCATGGCGATTGCCCCTGCGGCAGCGGGCCCCCTTATGGAATTTTTAATTTGGGACATGGTGGTGAAATTTGGAGATGGGCCGGGGGGGGGGGTATCGCTTCTGGGAAGGGAGATTTAGATGTAAAAAGGGGATGGGGAGAAGGGGTGACAGCTTCATTTGTTGTAGGTATAACTTGAAATGATTTTATTTGTTTGAAAACGATGGAAACACGGAAAACAACTGTCGAAATTGCCAAAAGTAGATTGAGAAACTTATATTGCTCGGGGTTTTATGTTATTAGTCTTTACTAGCTTGTGAGAAAAAGCCTCCGTGGCTTAGGCGGCAGCACGCCGGCCTCTCACCGCTGGGTCCGTGGTTCAAATCCCGGTCACTCCATGTGAGATCTGTGCTGGACAAAACGGAGGCAGACAGGTTTTTCTCCGGGTACTCCGGTTTTCCCTGTCAAAATATCATTCCAGCAACACTCTCCACTATCATTTCATTTCATCTGTCATTCATTTAATCATTCCCCCAGAGGAGTGCGTCAGGCCTCGGCAGCCGGCATAGTTCATATCCTCGCCGCTAGAAGTGGGATTCATTCATTCCATTCCTGACCCGGTCGGATACTGGAAGCAGGCAGTGGATTTTCATTTTCACTAGCTTGTGAGAAGAAGGGTGATTTAGGGGGGTTATTTACGTCGAGATCATAAGGTGGTTGCTCGTGGTAAGGATGATGTGAGCATGGAGCTTGGTTCAGTGTAATTTAAGATGGTGGTCTTTGCTGGATAAATGTGGGATGAATGTGGTGAATGTGTTGGAGACCAATTGGTGTTGAGGGAGCACTGAGGACGTGTTGGTGACGCAATGTATGAGTGTATGTTTGGGCGATGATGGGAGCATGTATGAGACGGTGAATGATTGGCATGGCGTGGTGGATGGGAGCTTTTTATGCTATTTTATTTTTTATGTTTTTAAACGAGGTGAAGTTTGTGTCGAGATGAGGGATTATGATGAAGACCAATGGGGCGGATGAAAGTGAATGGTAGAGGTTATGGTGATGGAGTGTGGACCGAATGAATGATGCGTTTAATTTGTACATGAGGGTGGTGATGGTGTCTCAGCGTTTTGATGTAGGGATGACTTAGAAGTTGATGATGAGAGCATGTAGGAGGTGATGGATGATAGGGTGTGTGTTTGATGTTTTTTTTATTATATATTTTTTTTAAATTATTATTATTAGACTAATATTATTATTATTTTATTTTTTATTTTTATTAATTTAATTTAGAGATGGTGATGGTATGAAAAAATGTATTGTGGTGGCGATATTTTGGGTGAGGATGATGTAGCTGATGAATAGTAGTGATGGAGCGTGAGCGCAATGAAATAGGTGATTATTATGCATATGGGCTTAAAAGAGGCTCATTGACGTTTGGTGACGGATTCCGGTGTGTAAGTGAATCGAATGAGGTAGCGGTGAAGGACTCTGAGAGGAGGGCCTGGACAGAATCGAGGCGCCATTGGGCTGACCAGCGATGTTCTCAGTCAGGTGCCGGAAGTAGCGCCAGAAGGCTGTAGATGCCCAGTTTTGTGCGCACCGGGGCGCGGTGCGGTTGTTGAAGTAGCGGCATAGCTATCGGATTGGCAGTTCGTTGGGCTCTCTGGACATATCGGCGATGCCGGAGGTCTATGTAGGTTGTGAGCGGTGGCAGTGGCATTCGGTCCAGCAGGTCTGCTGTTCGATAGGTGAAAGGCAGCCGCATGGCGACCCTGACGAGGCGTCGCTCTAGTGCGAGATAGGGACGAAGGGGGCATTCGGGGAGTCCTGCCCACGCCGGATGGCCATACACTAGGAAGGTGCGGATTAGTACCTTTTACGTATAGAGGAGTAGTTTTTCATTGAGGCCCCAGGTGGTCCCAGCCAAACGCCGAAGGAGATAGGCGCGCTTGCGTGCGTAGGGGAGTTTGAGTTTGAAGTGGGAGCGGAAGGTGAAGAACTCATCGAAGAGCAGGCCAAGGTAGCGAATAGTTCGGGCGGGGACCAGACGACGGTTGTGAAGGCGGAGGTTGAGGTTGTCGGGATTGCGAGTTGGAACGGAGGCTCACCGTCGGGAGCGAAAGAGGATGGTCTGCGTCTTTGTGGGGTTTAATCGCAGGTGTCATCTGCCACACCAGCAGGAGAAACGATCTAGATAAGATTGGACTTGGGTGTTAATGTGAGTGATGGTGGGAAACGCCGCAACTATTGCAGTATCGTCAGCGAACTGCAATAGTTGCATGGGGGGGGGGGGGGATGTCAGCGACGAAGAGGACGTAGAGAAGTGGGGAGAGGACGGAGCCCTGGGGGACGCCCTGCTCAAATGGGATGGGGCGGGAGTAGTGGCCGTTGATGTGAATTCTTGCGGTGCGGTGGCGAAGAAAGGTGTTGAGCAAGCGGAGATAGGTATGGGGGAGATGGAAATAGTGGAGTTTGAGGACGAGTACATCGTGCCAGACGGTGTCAAAAGTCTTCTGGAAGTCGAAGGCGATGAAAAGGGTGGGAGCCGGACGGTTATAGTTATCGGCGATTAGGGTGGAGAGACGGAGGAGTTGATCTTGGGCGGAGAGATGGGGACGAAAGCCGCATTGGGAGAGGGGTAGGAGCCGGTGTCGAAGGAGATGAGCATGAATACGCTTGGTGAGGATTCTCTCGAAGGTTTTGAAAAGGACGGCAGTCAAGCAGATGGGACGGTAGGAATCGGGAGAGGACGGTGGTTTCTCGGGTTTCGGGAAGAGGAGCATCGTGGCATGCCGCCGGGGGGTAGGGTAAAAACCGGTGCGTAGGAGATGGTTGTAGAGGTGGGCAAGAGCGGTGAAGAAAGGAGGGGGAGCTTCCTTGAGGTGGCGGTATCTGATGGAGTCGGGGCCAGGGGCGGTGTTGGTGGTGCGGGAGAGAGCGATGGTTATGTCGATGGTGGTCATAGGGTCGTTGAGAGGATGGGGAGAGAGGGCATGGGTAGGTGAAGGCTGAAGATAGGGACGTTGAAGCACTGTAGAGATGAATTCAACATCGTCGTAGGTAAAAGTTGGGTCCAGGGCGTCCCGGAATATGCGGGCGAATTGGTTTGCGAAAATGGCAAGTTTTGCCGGATCGTCAGGTGGTGCGACGTAGTTATACCTAGGTATACGATCGGATATTGTGGAGTGGCGGTCTTGCCGGTGAGGCGGTTGAGATTGATCCAGAAGCGAGAAAGGGAGTGGGACATGCCGTTTAGTTTGGAGCAGGTGTTGTGCCAAGAGCGCCGCTTGTGTGCCTCGATGTAGGATTTCACCTGGCGGAGTGTTTGAAGATGGCGCTGTAAGAAGTAGCGGTCACGAGTACGGAGGTAGGAGTTATGGTAGGAGAGAGAAAGTGCTAGTAGGCGCCGAGCTTTGGGTGGGATAGGGGGTCAGTTGGGGGTCAATGGGGTAAGGGGGATGTGGCGCTGTGCCGCTTGTTGTAGTGTGTCCTGGAGGTGGGTCGTATAGGCATCGACCGTTTCTTGGGAGCTGAGTGGTAAGGTGGAGGTTTGCAAATGCTCCGTGATGTAATCATACGGGGGGGGGGGGGGGGGGGAGGGAAATTGCGGGTGGGGATTTGGAAAGACAATAGGACGGGGGCATGATCGCCTCCTATGAGAGGTAGGATTGTGACGTGAAGGAGGTGGAGTAGGGAATTATGCGCTATGATGGCATCAGGAGTGGTTTGGGAGGATGCACGCGTGGGTTGTAGAATGGGGAAGAGGGGGGCGTTAATATGGTTCAGGTAAATGTCTAGGCTCCGGAGTTCGCAAGCCGTATTGTGCCCAATTCTAGGAATGGGTATTCCAAGATTCAGACACCCAGGTATCAAGGGAAAGGCTACAGCCGCTTTTGAAAGTTGAGATACTTGAATATCGCGCTCCTTTCCTTCTAGATTGAAATGGAAACTTTATGCAGCCAAGAAGATGTTAAGTGACGTGGCAAATAGTAGCAGAGGTCGAGACTATTTGGTGATTAAATACTTAGCCATGGAGTAGAGACTTGATACTTGGATCAGATTACTGGCACGGCCAAATGAAAGAGGATGCACTTAGTCTCAAGTGAATCAGACCAGAGACACCGGAGATATGAGGATTTACAGATTTCAGCGTGATCCAGCGTGGAGCCGACCGTTTTGTATAAAAGCCGCTCGGCCCAAGCATAAGCAGCTCACTTCAAACCAAGCTCTTGTAGGACAAGGTGCTGCTGCTATGTCGAGCCAAGGCACATGGTTGCCGAATCTACGCAGAAGATATCTTTGAATTGTGATAGTCACAAAAGTGCTACGATACGTGGGGAACGTAGTAAGTTTCCGGTAGAGGGAATCACTAAGGTGATTGTTATTTTCTACGGACATTGGTGAAACACTTTGTTTCTATATGGACATATGCTAGACTTTGTCTAGATATTATTCTGTCACAGTCCAGTAACAATAATTCAATACTTGGATATTTTAATCCAACTTGTCAGTTTCACAAATTGTAACTAAATAACCACTCAGATCTTTCAGTATATTGAAGGCCAGTCTATCACGGTGTTGTTCATTAGCCGACAAAGGGAAACTATATGTTGCTTCGCGCATGATAGATGGTGTGAAGCCATGCCCAGGGAACGATCTTCAGAACAGCCGTTGATTGTTTTAGACTATCAGTGTTTTCCTGTACTGAAAAGATTACCGTGAGTTATGTTACAACTGACGCTTTTGAGAAGAGATCATTTGGATCTGACCCCATTTAAGCGAACTGCTATGGATTTAATTGAAGTCAATATTAAAATGGATCAGCAGTTACTTCAAACTTCAAGAAATATTTCCACTATGTCGTGCTAGACAGATTGTGGGTATATAATGGCGGCTGATACAAGGATTAGACGTGCGTGTCCAATAGGGCATGTATCTGGATAAATCTGGTACAGACCAGGTTCACTACGCTTCAAGACCAACGAGAAATGTAAGCCACATTTGACTTTTATATTATGCCTAGCTAATTGGAATAAACTCATTTTCTGCAGATGACCAACACATTTATTTTTCTTCGTATTTAAATCTTGCATTGATTTACGCAAGACACATTAGGGTTATTCTGAGTATTTTCAGCACTCAGAACAGTTTAGGATCGATGACCGAGCATACCGAGCATTTATTTGAATGTTTATTTTGTTTGAGAATCACGGTAATCAGCCGATATAACTGTAGAAGTTAATATTTATTTTTGTCGAGGAATGGATATTTTGTCCATATTCGAAGAGTCGAACATGTGGTTTTTTCACATAAGGAAATAATAATTAAACATATTTAAGGAAATGATAACAATAATAATCCAATAATAATAATAATAATAATTTTCATAATTTTTCTAAATAATTATTGGATCTTACATTTTCTAATAATCACATTCGTTGAGAGAGAGCTTAAGGATTAGTTTAGTCATTCCTAGTTTGGAACAGGTGATTTTCCGAAAGCTAGTGGATAGCGCAAGCCCGTATTCCACCAACATTATAGTTCTGGTTGAACAGTTAATATTTGCAATGAGCAAAGTATATTTTTCAGATAACACGGAAAGGCATGAAACAGGAAGCCAATGATATTTGTATCAATTAGGATTTTTTTTGGTGTTTATATAAAATCACGACGTAGGCACACATTCGAAAGTGAAATAGAGAATATCACAAGTGTGGTAACTTCACGGTTTGAACTGAATGGTAAAATAAAATAAACTTGTAAGTTTATAGATCTTCCAGTTTTGATAACAAGCAGAGGCTTGATTTATTGTATAAATTTTGGGAAGAAAATTTAGGTGTGTGGAGTAGTTGAAATGCCATTCCCAGGTGCGCATGTTTAAGTCGCAGGAATGAGGAGGTTTTTTTTTGGGCATCAATCAAATAGCAGGTTCGATGGCTCAGGATTATAGGAGGAGTATTGGAACCACACATTTCGTCGAATGAATGACCAAACCATCAGTAATTATTTCAAACTTGTTTACGTATTCCATTAATACTTTGGATTTGCTAGAACCCGGTTTTGTCATGATAAAATTGTATTCTTCTTCAGAGGAAGACCTTTGCCGTTGTTGTTGGGATATTGTGTTCTTACACAAATAATTGAATGGGCCACTGCCAATAAAAAAAATCTGTTTCCACGAATTACTTAAAGGATGTTTTCAATCCTATTGTCATGAACTAAATGAATTTATTATAAAGCTACAATTCTTATTTCCGCATTCTGTTCAAGAATTGCAAGTTGTGAAAGTTACTAAAATAGCAACAAATATAAATATTTTTCTTAATAATAATTCCAAGTGGAAAATCGAATAGTTGAATGGTTCAACAATATTTTATGATCAAGCTGATGATTCAGAAATCATATTTCTTTGGAATTTGAAGTTCATAATCGAGTCACTTTTCGAAATGTTTAATTTTGGAAGAATAATAAATTTTGTTGTGCTTCGCACAGTTCTTCGATGCTATGCTCAAGGGTCAAATACTTTTCAGATGTTGTTATTAATATGTGTACATAATTAGTGTTGGGTCAAAGATAATATTTTTGACAATATTTTTGAAACTGGAAAAATAAGTGGAAGTTAAAAAAAAATCTATAAACAATTATAAACAGTGAGAATTTCTACGAGTGTTAATATCATGTAAGAAATTCAACCAGTGAACTACAATATTTCCAGTAAAGACAATTAAATTTGAACTGGATTTCATCGTAAATAATTGATATAATTTTGGAACACAGTCTACAGGAATGATAATCAGACTTGTGTCTCCAAGGACAATTGTTCAATGTGTTGGAAAATTTCTGTACATTGTGTAAATAGTAGTGTGTGCCGTCGCACTGGAATGATGTTAGCTTGAGCATCATTGTGCAGTCAATTTTAAAATTTAGAATAAAATGAGATAATTTTATATGTTGTGTTATGCCCAGGTGAATCTCCTTCTATCCTTATTGTTGCATTGAGCCAAAAATCAGTAAAGCATTTTTATTTTTTATTTTGATGTTTTTTTTTTTTTGCGATTAGCTTTAACCCATCTGGCGCCCCGGGATATTTTGACTCTCCTGCTGACTGATTCTTGGTACAATGCATATGTGGTCGTGCGGACTCCGGTCTAAACGGTCACATAAAATAAGATAGAGAGAGAAAATGGCGCCCAACGTGGGGCCCGAGTTAGACACGGTCAATCGCATGCCGATTTAAATTGTGATAATTTTTTATAGATATTTTGGGAGTTGAGAGATGTCTGGTTTGGATGAATAAATTAGTAGGAAACCCAATTAGTGGGGAAAATTAAAAATTAACTGGGTTAATAATTAGAATGGGTTTGATTATTTTGATAATGGCTTAACCATTAGGGCGTCAAGTAAATGCAGTAGTAAACGTTCGATGACTGGACATACGCATTAGTAGAATCCAGGTGGAGGATATTTGAAGGCTTGCATATTTTTCTTGTGATATTGTGGTAAATTTAATTCGTAAAAGTAGAGAAGTTTTTTTTCCATCGCGTCGACATTAGGACAAATCTCATTTTATTAGAGTGTTCCTATTAGCTATTCATGTTTCTTGTTCTAGTTATAATCTTGTGTCTGCCAACATGTATACCCCTAAGTTTTGACTAATACTGAAAATTATGGAAGAGATGATGAGGATGATGAGGAGTTTGGAAGAGAGTTCCAAAGAAGCTGGACTGCGCGTAGCAGCCATCATGAAAGAAAATACAGAGGCTTTGGAAAAGAAACTTAAAGAAAATTCCGATATGTTAGAAAGCAGGTTAAAAGATAACTTAAAAGATAGTTTAAATAGTAAATTTAATTCTATGGAAAATAAATTTAAAGAGAATTCCAAAATCTTGAAAATGTCACTTGAGGGTAAAATGACTAAATTATGCGAAAAAACACATGAGCTCGAAACTTCATTAGCTACTAACGCAAGTTTAATGGACGATAAATTTCGCGATGCCGATCTAAGATCCCAAAGCTTAGCTGATAGGATAGAAAATGGTCTAAGGAAAGTTGGTGAAGACATGGTCAACCTAGAAGTCAGAGTGAAGAAAGAGAGCAATGAGATGGCAACTCTAGTTGTTCAACGTTTGACAGACCAATTCAAAGAACTCGTAGTGGGAGAAATAAGAGAAGGTGTGATTAATGAATTACAAACTGAAATTAAAACCACAGTTATCGATGAGATTAAAAACACACTCAAGCTGGAGAACCAAGATGGAGTCAAGGAGATTAGAGAATCTTTGTCATCCCATATTCAAGTAATTTCCAAAGATATTCAAGCGACTCAGAAGGACATATCAGATATGACAGGGTCATTGAAGAGCCACGAGGCTGTTATGAACCAGATATCCACTGATGTCAAGGAGAACTATAAGGAAACAGAAGAAATAAAGAAGGAAACCGAAGGAATTAGAAAAAAAGGCCGAAGAAAACCATAAGGCAATTTAGGCTATGAAAACCCAAGTTAAGGACGAGAAACAGGCTGACCATCTGTTGAAAATGCCAAGTATAAGAGGAGAAGAACAGATACAGGTAAACCTAGGAGCAGCTAGAGGAAATGATAGTCAAAGACAGGATGAGGCCAGGACAGTATTTCAATCCAACCCCATAACTGTATTCAAGAATGTGGAGGATAAGCCTTCTAAATTTTCAGGGCGAGATTCTGTGACACCCGTAGAATTCTTGAGAGAAGCAGGTGATTACCTTGAAGATTCCAAAATCCCTAAGGAAAGACAAATCCGAGTGATAGGGAAATTTTTGGAAGGGCCCGCACTTCTCTGGTTTAGAGCATTCAGGTCCACTCTCACCAATTTTGAGGAGTTTTCCCGTGGGTTATTGAAAAAGTTTTGGTCCCCGGAAACCCAACAGCAAGTCAGAGCAGAATTATATTCGAAGAGATTTTCGACGTCACAACCTACTCGATACTCTTCGTACTTTGCTGGACAGCAAATAGCAGGTTCGATGGCTCAGGTTTATAGGAGGAGTATTGGAACCACACATTTCGTCGAATGAATGACCAAACCATCAGTAATTATTTCAAACTTGTTTACGTATTCCATTAATACTTTGGATTTGCTAGAACCCGGTTTTGTCATGATAAAATTTTATTCTTCTTCAGAGGAAGACCTTTGCCGTTGTTGTTGGGATATTGTGTTCTTACACAAATAATTGAATGGGCCACTGCCAATAAAAAAAATATTCTGTATCCACGAATTACTTAAAGGATGTTTTCAATCCTATTGTCATGAACTAAATGAATTTATTATAAAGCTACAATTCTTATTTCCGCATTCTGTTCAAGAATTGCAAGTTGTGAAAGTTACTAAAATAGCAACAAATATAAATATTTTTCTTAATAATAATTCCAAGTGGAAAATCGGATAGTTGAATGGTTCAACAATTTTTTATGATCAAGCTGATGATTCAGAAATCATATTTCTTTGGAATTTGAAGTTCATATTCGAGTCACTTCTCGAAATGTTTAATTTTGGAAGAATAATAAATTTTGTTGTGCTTCGCACAGTTCTTCGATGCTATGCTCAAGGGTCAAATACTTTTCAGATGTTGTTATTAATATGTGTACATATTTAGTGTTGGGTCAAAGATAATATTTTTGACAATATTTTTGAAACTGGAAAAATAAGTGGAAGTTAAAAAAAATTCTATAAACAATTATAAACAGTGAGAATTTCTACGAGTGTTAATATCATGCTAGAAATTCAACCAGTGAGCTACAATATTTCCAGTAAAGACAATTAAATTTGAACTGGATTTCATCGTAAATAATTGATATAATTTTGGAACACAGTCTACAGGACTGATAATCAGACTTGTGTCTCCAAGGACAATTGTTCAATGTGTTGGAAAATTTCTGTACATTGTGTAAATAGAAGTGTGTGCCGTCGCACTGGAATGATGTTACCTTGAGCATCATTTTGCAGTCAATTTTAAAATTTAGAATAAAATGAGATAATTTTACATGTTGTGTTATGCCCAGGTGAATCTCCTTCTATCCTTATTGTTGCATTGAGCCAAAAATCAGTAAAGCATTTATTTTTTATTTTGATGTCGTTTTTTTTCTGCGATTAGCTTTAACCCATCTGGCGCCCCGGGATATTTTGACTCTCGTGCTGACTGATTCTTGGTAAAATGCATATGTGGTCGTGCGGACTCCGGTCTAAACGGGCACAGTATGATCATAGAGATTTATATCTGCCATGATTATGAAGTGGGGGAAGGATTCAGCCACATGGGCAATAAAGGCTTTGAGAAGGGGATGTCGAGGGCGGATACAAATTGCAGCAAGATGGAGGACTCGAGATGGGAAGTAAACTGTCGAGATGAGGCTTTCTGAGAAGTGAAGGGGAGGTGGGGGGGATGTGGTGGCGGATAGGGTAGCGTGATCGGTAAGCGAGTGCCGATCCACCACGGCCCAGGTTGTGGGGACGGTCGGCTCGTAGGAGGATATATCCGGGGAGTAGGGCATGTAGATCACTCCGGAGGAATGTTTCGTTTAAAAGAGCCACGTCTACATGGTGAGTGGATAGGGTGTGGCTTAGTAGTGTGCGGCGGGCAGTGAAGGAACAGACGTTCTGATAAAGGAGGGTGATGCAATGGGGAGTTCGGTTCCTTGTACTTCGTTGGGCCATTGTGGTTTTAGACGGCGGTGACACGGGGGTAGGGGAAGAAGGTGAAATGCGTTAAAGGGCCCGAGAACGAAGGATGAAATTGCATCCCGAAGACCTGCTGAGCCGCGTATTGGAGTTGGGTCAGTATGAGGGGTCAGTTGTATGGGAGAATGTTTTGTATGGAAATGACCATAACCTGATCAGATCCTCGATGGTGGGGGGAGGGAATTTGGATTGAGCGGGGGCGGTGGGAGGGTCGATGGACTTGACTGGAGCTACAGTTTCGGGACGGTTGGGGAGTGGTGCAGGCTTGGCCTTGGACTTGTAGGAGTAGGTAGGATGGGACTCGTGGCATTGATTGCAACGAGGGGGCAGGGCGAGGTTGGGGCACCTTCCGGTGGTGTGAGCAGGTTGGGAACAATGACCGCAGCGCGGGGTTTCCCGGCATTGGTCGGTGGAATGCGTGTTATACTGGAGGCACCTGTTACAGCGAAGGGCAACGGGAGTCGGAACTTTAGAAGGCTCGACGCGGTGGTGGTATCTGTAGAGATAACCCCCGTGGTGAGAAGGCGATCTGGGTGACCAGAAGTATGCGGACCATCCAGGTAGGACCGTCCGCGTTTCGTATGCGAAATGCCTTTTAGCGTCAATTTGTTTCCAGGTGAAGCTCCTGAAGCACCGCCTCCTCGGTTGGCGCTGGGGTGGGGGAGGTTCTGCGGGGCTTTGGCGAGCGTGAAGAGGCTCTGCCGTGACGTTGGGGCCTAGCTCGCGAACGACGTCCGGGCTGTGAAGTACTGCGACTGTGGCATCGTCGTCAGTTTTAACGTATACGCCGTTAGTCGTGGCGGTGAATTTTGCGTGGCCAAGAGTGCGGCGCAGTGCTTCGGCGAATTGGTACTTGGTGGCAAATGTGTGGCCACGAAAGAGAAACACGTGTTTGTATAGTGGCTCTGAGGCCTTGGAGGCGTAGGATGGAAGGGTGGAGGGGATAGAACCTGGTGTGGCTTCTGAGTGGGCGAAATTTTGGATAGGGGGGGGGGGGGTGGAAGGTAGACGGGAGTCGTGTAGAGAAGGATGAAATTTGGGTGGTGGGGAAGTGCTACAGTGCCGCCTGGAGGTGGATGGAGCCTCCTCCAACCCTCATGGACCCTCTGACGAGAGCGGTGGGCTCCTCCCTCCCCTCAGAATCAGATGTGTCTGACCCGACCCGCTTTTCAGAACGGCTAGGAGTTTGTGGCACTTGGCCCGGTAGGTGAAAGCGAGTTCCGGCGGGTGGAAGAGTGGGGATCCTGGTTGTGGTTTTTTTTTCTTGGGGAATGCCCCACCTCCCTGGGGGGCGGACGGAGCGTTTATGATTGTGCCCTGAGGGCCAGATGAAGTGTTGGTGGTTTGCCCTTGTGTTTGGCGAGGCGGCGAATTTTTACCCTTACCCCTACCCATGGTGAGATGTTGATGAAGTAATGAAAAGATGAGTTAATGAAATGATAAAGTAATGGAGCAAGAAAACCGGGGAAGTCGACTGACAAAGGATGAAAATGTGGGGAGGGGTCTAATGCGTCGCTGGGTAAGTGAGACGGAAGGCTGTATGGCGCAGCGGTATAAATTTGCCTTGAATAATAGGAATGGAATGGTATGTGAAAGGGAATGAAAATGCCTACTATGGGTTGGAATTAAATATGAAAATGTATGATGAAGGTAATAATAGCGAAGGATGAGTGCTTGGGTCACGAGAGAAATATCTCGATGACAAGCGGTGAAAATAGTGAGTGAATGGATGTAATAATGTAGAATGAATGAAGAAGTCTTGTGAGAAATAGCTCGGTGACGATGAGTAAAGTATGAATAAGTAGCGTTGATTATGTACACATTACAGTATGCTAGGAATGGAATAAATGCGGTATGTGAGTTTGCCAACAAGGAGTGGGTCACGCAAGAGAACATGCATTCCATATTCCAGCGGATGGCGCATCGCTTTCTGTCTAATGCCGACACATATGGAAACCTTTAATATCTCAAAAAGTACTCGTCGGATTTGCAAAATAAGCACATCACTGAACTTGTCACTTGATTCTTAGTTGTTCTAGTGGGTGAAATTAGTGTAGTCCCATTTAAAAAACGAAAGTTGTTACCGGTTTCTCGGTAAATACGTATGTGCTGGGGCAAAGGGTACCGTGTTATATGAGCCCCGTAGTACGATTTAAGAATTTGAAAACAGAATGACGATATCTTAATCGGTTCCGTAGATATTTAAGTGGTCATCTTAGCTGAATCACCCGGTATATAATTTTCGTGCAAATTTCAGCATTGTTATTGCATATATTCGTGCACATTATGCCTTTCTTTTTCGTGCATGAACTTCCGAGGGTTTAGTGATACGTTTTGTCAGAATGAATGGATGTTATAATTGAGAATGCAGCATATTCACATTTAACACTAATGGTAATACTCAAAAGATTCCGGCAGAAAATTACAGAAGAAAGGCACATAGTTTAATTTCTAGTCTACAGATAAGAAAATTCATAATTAAACTTACCTCATAATCGTGTCATCATCAGCTATAACAACCCATTTGATGGTTGGTGTAGTTTTGACCTTCAGAGCAATATGATTCAGAATGGCAAATGTTTTCCCACAGTGACCATTCTCAGTATTGGGTATTCCAAGATCAATGGTAGGAATTGATGGATCTACAAAACAAAAGAAGTAACTTTTAGTACTGTACTTGGAGACTACAAGATATACACACATAAAGTACGCTTTCTGTCTGTACATTCTGTATTTTCAAATGAAACTGTGTGTTCATTTCGGACGAGGTGGGAGGCCAGGGCATAACGATCACACACGGTAAAACGATCGTGGTTAACTTCTACTCGATTGGTGGAGCCATCATGTGGAGAGTTCGAAGAGTAATTCTTCAGTTGAGGTTATTTATTTATTGGTGCCTTTATTGTGGCGAAGTTAGGGCTCTAGGCCCTCTCTTACACTTAACCACATACAGTGCAACTTACATGAATACTCACATATGTTATTCTTAACCTACCAAACTTAAATACTAGGAAAACCTTAAATACTAGAATAAAATAAAATAAAAATTAAATTAAATTAAATTGGCGACTGCGTGATATTAACTAAGCTATACAATTTAAATGACATACATTTTTAACAAAATTATACTATGGTCATTCACTCACACATTCATACACAAATTGTTCTAGTTGGCCTACGAATTCAAGAGGAAATCTTTACATGCACGTTTGAAAGTTGTAAGGGATGTACAATTTCTGACGTCACGAGGACAATTATTCCAAATTCTAGTTCCCGACACGAGGAAAGAGTTACTGAAGGCAGAAGAATGATGTAGAGGAATTGCAATTATAGATCCAGATCGCGTGTGACGATCATGAAAGGAAGAAAGAAAACGAAAATTACAAGAGAGATAGTGAGGAGTACTTTCATTGAGAAGTCGATAGATGAGGGTACAAATGTGCAGGTTCCTTTGTTGTTCTACTTTTAGCCAGGAAAGTAGATCATAAAAAGGAGACACGTGTGAGGAAAATTTCAAGGAGAAAATAAACCTAATGCAGGAATTTAAAGCTCTCTGAAGTTTCTTGTTTTGTTCACCGGTAGCATCTACTAATACAACATCACAGTAGTTAAATATTGGGAGTATCAAGGTTTGGACGAGTTTTATTTTCAAGTTACGGGGTAGAACGGACTGGTGAATCTTAAGTGGATGAAGTGACGAGTAAACTTTCCTGCATGTATTAGTAACGTGCCCATCCCAATTCAAAGTTTCATTTAGTGTGACTCCAAGACTTTTTACCGATTTAGAGAACGGGATAGCAACACCATTTAGTTGAATTAAAGAAAGCGGTCTACTGTTTAAATGGAAAAGCAATTTAGTCTGCCCTATTACGATAGCTTGGGTTTTAATTGGGTTGATGGCAAGAGAATTTTCAGTTGCATAGCGGCTGATCCTCTTTAGATTTAGATTCATATTTTCAATTGCCGCATCTATGTCGTTTACTTTTGTGTGGCAATATATCTGAAGGTCATCAGCATATAGATGGTAATTGCAGTTTTCCAGTTTCGAAGAGATGTCGTTCAGATATAGAATGAATATAAGGGGGCCGAGAATTGAACCCTGAGGTACTCCATTTGTTTTGAACTTCCACTCAGTTCTGTTTTCATTAAGGAGTACACGTTGTCTCCGGTTATGAAGATAGGAGGAGAATAATTTGAGAGCAACGGGGCAAAGATGGAAGGATTGCAATTTAGCCATAAGTATGTCCGTGTTAATGGTGTCGAATGCACTGCTGAAGTCTAGAAGAATGAGTATAGTCACTTTACGCTCATCCATTGATCGTCTTACGTCATCAGTGATCTTAATGAGTGCAGTAGATGTGCTGTGTCCTTTCTTAAATCCAGATTGTAACGGGTCAAGTAGTGAGTATTGCGTCAAGTACTGAAGAAGTTGTTCATGCATAAGTTTTTCTAGTATTTTGGAAACTGAGGAAAGTATGCTTACAGGTCGATAGTCGGATGGAGAATTAGCAAGAGAATTTTTCGGAACTGGAATAACTAAAGCATCTTTCCATATTGTTGGGAAGAAACCTTCTAAAAGACATGTGTTACAAATGTGCGTAATAATTGGCAGTAATACTTCTATCAGGTTAACGATAAAGGAAATTGGGATGGCATCTATTCCGACTGCTTGTGATTTGATAGATATTTCTTTTTTCTTACGACAGTATCATCTATTTTACGAAACTTGAATAACGGTCGGTGAGGTAGTGGGACACATCGCAGTGTATTTATTGTTGTTTGTATTATTTGGGGATCAGTTCTAATTATTTCTCGAGCAAAGTGAGCATTTAATTCATTGGGATTAATATCCTGCGTATTGGTGTTTTTAGTGCGCCTCCCAATACCTACCGACCTGAGTTGCTGCCAGGTACTCCTAGCGTTCAAGTTACCGGCTAGCTGTTGGAAGTAGGCATACTTTTTATTTCGAATCATTTGTTTAACTCGATTTCTAAGCACACGATATTTTTCAAAATCGTCACTTGATAAGGTCTGCTTATAACGTCTGTGAAATGCGTCACGTTCGGCCATTGCGGATTTAATGTCACTTGATAGCCAGGGGGCAGCTTTACGAGTGACTTTTGCTGTTCGTTTAGGTGCATGTTTGTCATATAGTTCCAGCAGTATTTTGTTAAATCTGCTCACCTTTTCATCAACGTCAGTCAAGTGTAGTATATCGTTCCATGGACAGAGAATTGCGTCTTGTGTTAGTTCTTGAAGGTTCAATCTTTTCATGTCTCTATATGTTATGTATTTAGGTGCAGATTTTGGAGTTTTTAGAGAATAAGCTAAATAAATCAGGTCGTGTAAAGATATGCCAGGTACTGAAATCTGTCCGTGTTTTAGTATTTTCTGTGGGTTATTTGTGATAATTAAATCAATTAGAGTGCGTGAAGATCCTTGGGGGGGGTGTACGTGGTGAGTAGGACCGAGTGGTAATATTGTCATGTTACAAGAGGTAAACATATTCCGTAAACGATTTGCGTCAGTGGAGTCTATTAATATGTTTGTGTTAAAGTCACCAAATATAAGTACGTGTTCGTAGGTAGGTAACAGTCTTAGTAGAGTTTCTTCAAAGTCCATGAAGTTCCCTTCTTTAGGTGGTTTATATACTACACCAATAAGCACTTTAGTCACGTCAACAGTGAGCTCAACAAACATATATTCGGTCAAGGGGTCAGTAGATAGGTTCGATGTTTTTATAATCTTTGCCGCCAAATTGTTTTTATAGAATAAAGCTACTCCTCCTCCTCGACGCTTCAGTCGGTTGTGAAAGAGCGAATTGTACCCTACTAGACTTATCATGTTTAAAGGGACAGAGTCTTTCAACCAGCTTTCACTAATTGCTACAACGTTTACCATGCTTCCTTCAAAAATAGCTTGGAGCTCAGCGTGATGCGCTACTATGGACTGGGCATTGACATGAGCACACAGCAGTGAACGGGGAAATGCGGAAAATTCCCTTTCCAGATGATTGCGGGTGGGGAGAGACGAAGACAGGGGTTGGGGAGGGCTGGGAGGCTCATTGTCAAGGTGAAGGTCATTATCTCTGTCGGGACTGAATGTAACGGTACCAACTACACTGGCCATAAAACAAAAGAGAGCATGCAACTTACCATTGTTTCCTCATGTATGCACAGGCCACTAGAAGCAATTAAACAACCACTCTCACTGAATTTAAAATTAAACCACCTATCACTTATGCAATCACTCACACTAAAATTAAAATAACATATTAAACACACGCTCACAATTACACACATTAACCTGTTCACTTAACTTCCGATACCTGCCCTTTTATTAAGCAGGCAAGTTCTGCTGGAGTGTTAACGTAATGTTTTTTACCGTCAGAATCCACTATCACTATTCGCCCATCCAGAGTGAAGGTGTTCCTTGCTCCAAAGTGATCCCTGGCCTTGTTGAGCATGTCCTTGCGTGATGCTGTGAGGGACTCAGTTATGAGGATAGGAGATCCTTTGAGAAGTCTCTTGGCGCGCCAGACACGTTCCCTCTCGTGGTAGCGGGCGAACTTGACAATAATAGGTCTTCTACCGGTAACCACCACACCCGCAGACGATCTCTTTGGTTTCCCCAATCGATGACACCGATCGATGCTCATCATAGTCAGTTCTATGTTAAGCTTGTCCTTAAGTACCTCCGTTACTCTAGCGTACACGTCTTCGTTAGGAGTTTCACTTACCCCATGTAGCAGTAGGCAGTTTCGGCGGCTGTACTGTTCTGCCTCATCTATTCGAAGTTCTTGCTTCACAATCTGCTCATTCAAATCCCTTTTTAAGTCACTTAGCTCCGTTATGACTTCAAGGCGAAAAGTCTCGAACTCCGAAGCTAGGGTTTCCACTTTCACGGAGTTGAGGTTGGTAGAAGTGCTCGTTCCAGCTGTGGTGGCTCCCTCTAGGCGAGTTTGAAATACGTTGAGCTTTTCTTCAAACGCTGAAATTCTTTGATTGACGGCTTTTAGGGTCATGACTATTGACTAAATATTCACCAAGTTGTATATAGTTAATAATACACACCCTAGCAGACTCTATTTGTGAGTTATGTTGCGGTTTCGGCAGGTATTCTACGGAGCACTTTTACGCACGATGCATCTCGGTCGCCATGACAGTTATATCTATGTGCGTGCGAGTTAGATCAGATTCACTGAGCTTTATTTTTCAAAACTTCATAGATGAAAACGGTGTTTCATGCCATCATGTTCTACGGTCGTCGTTTTGCTTTTTTTGTTTGTTTTTGTCTAAAAGTGTAAAACTGAATTTATTCAGAAGTATGTAAGTGTTTTAAGCATTAAATTTAGGAGCCTCCGTGGCTGTGGCGGCAGCACGCCAGCCTCTCACCGCTGGGTCCGTGGTTCAAATCCCGGTCACTCCATGTGAGATCTGTGCTGGACAAAGCGGAGGCAGACAGGTTTTTCTCCGGGTACTCCGGGTTTCCCTGTCAAAATTTCATTCCAGCAACACTCTCCTCTATCATTTCATTTCATCTGTCATTCAATTAATCATTGCCCCAGAGGAGTGCGACAGGCTTCGGCAGCCGGCACAGTTCATATTCTCGCCGCTAGATGGGGGCTTCATTAATTCCATTCCTGACCCGGTCGGAGACTGGAAGCAGGCTGTGGATTTTCATTTTTCAAGCATTAAATTTAGATGCTTGCTGACGATTCATTTCGGCCGCATTGGATGGCGTTTAGTCGTTCCATTGCTTTTTCTGTGATAGGAGCAAATGGAGCAAAATTAGCCTATGTGCAGGTTATTGTAGTTGGGTTTGTGTTGAAATTTGTCTCATAACTTGTATTTATGTGATGACTGTAGTAGTGGTAGGGACAGGGATGGGTGTAGGCGTCCCGGGACTCGAAGTAAGGTATCATCCCGGCATTTTCTGGGAGGGAGTGTAAAACAACGGGGAAAAGCCACACTCCGGATAGCCACTGTCAGCGTCAGAATTCGAACCTCCAATCTCCGGACTTGCTGCAGCTGGCCTCGCGGCCGTGGTGCCTTATTTAACGAGCCCGGCTAAGAGAAATAATTTTCTAGCAACTCGTAGGACATTAATTATATGTTCCTCTGCTATTCCCAACTAAGTTGTAATGATATTGAACTACTGTATCTAAGAAAAAGGAGGGATCATATTGCCCCAGATCTCGGGGCAAAATGATCTCTTGCATTAAATTTGTACAGTACTGTTTGTAGAAAGTGAAACATCCAAAAGAGATGATCGGAGACACTCCCAGAACAGGGGTCGTATAGGCCTGCGGTACCATACTAAGTGATTGAAATCGCAGAGAGATGGCGTGCACATTGGCCCACCAGTGTCCTCTGTCGTGGGACCGGACAGGTCAGTGTTCCGCACAGCTCTGTAAGCGTGGAGCCGTCATACCAAGTGGAAACGTGTAAGCAAGTGCAACGATGCCTCGCCGACATCACAGGGTCTACTATCAGCATGTGAGTGCGGTTGTATGGGGCAGAATGCTTGAGCTCCAGGAGACGGGTCTGTCGTTCCGGGACATTGCGGCTCGTACAGGGCACGCTTTGTCAACAGTAAGGCGTATGTGGATCCAGGGGAGAGAGGAGGGCCGTACACAGCGACGACAGGGTACAGGACGACGCAATGTGATCACAGCGCGAGACGACCGCCATCATCTCCGCATGGCCGTATCGGACAGAACAGCGTCGTCCTCGGTGTTCGCTCGACGTTGGAGCACTGCAACGGGGGTGGACATGTCTGCGTCGACGGTGCGGTGCCATTTTTTGAGGACTGGACTGGTAGCACGCATGCCACTGCGTCGACTTGCATTGACTGGGACTCACCGACGCCTCCGACTACAATGGGCACGTGCACGCCGACACTGGCAGGCTGAGTGGCGAAATGTAGTGTTTTCGGACGAGTCCCACTTCAACAGTCCTACAGTGATGGCCGCATACGCGTTCGACGCCGCCGTGGAGAATGCAATCAAGCAGACTGTATTGCTGAGCGTCATAACGGACAAACACCAGGTGTAATGGTTTGGAGCGCAATTGCCTATAACAGGCGATCGCGCCTCGTAGTCTTGCGGGCAATCTGAACAGTGACCGCTACATCAGGGAGGTTTAACAGCCCGCGGCACTGCCCTTCTTACAGGCCGTTCCACAGGCCATATTTCAGCAGGACAATGCCCGCCCGCATGTGGCGAGGAATGTGCAAGCCTTCTTCGCAGAACGATGGATACCTCTGCTTCCCTGGCCTGCCCGTTCGCCTGACATGTCGCCCATCGAACATGTCTGGGATATGGTTGGTCGGCAACTTGTTCGTTCAGGTCCATCTGCCGCCACTGTTGATGCTTTGTGGACGCGCCTACAAACAGCGTGGGACGGTATTCCCCAGCAGCGTATTCAAGCGCTGTATGATTCCATGCCACGACGTCTAGCGGCTCTGAGTGCAGCACGTGGTGGCGCGACGCCGTACTGAAGATCGACCGTCAACGTGCATGTACCGGACTGTTGTTCTAATCAGTAATGTATTGTCATGTCCCTAATCTGTGGTATAAAGTGCAATGTGGTCACATCTCTTGTTCTTGGTGTTTCACTTACTACAAACAATAGTGGTATTTTCTCTGTTGTATTTAAAATACAATTTTTTAAGCTAATAAGTGCATCTAAACATGTGTGAAGTTTTCTTTAACGTTCTGTGATGTTTATACATTATATGAATACATTTACCTTAAAGGGATCATTTTGCCCTGGTTTCCCCTTTAATGACCAATCGTTTTCATCTGTTGATCTGCCTGTTTATTTGTTATGGGATGGCGTCAACAATAATTCTGGACTGACTGACAAACATTTGTATTCAAGTAGAAAGCCCACCTCTGCAATAAAACTGGCTACCAATGATTATGCAATACAATGGGGTGAAGGGGTTAAGATGAAGCCTAAAATAGTTCATCGTTCATCCATCCAGGGAAGAAGACAACTACACAATCTGCATCTGTCGTTTCTCGTCAGATGTGACACGTTGAGGTGACTCACTGCCTCACGGAAGGTAAGGACATCTTCCTAGCGTAGATATGTCACATGAGAGCTCCCTAGAACATAATATAACACATCATTCACTACACAGGACGTTGCATGCGAAGCATCGTCTGCTAAATCTTAACAGTCTAACCAAGGCTTTCCTCGCCCAACCAGTGACAGTCTCAGAAATGTTGAGGTCAGATTAGTTAACTATGTTTTACTCTCTGAACCAATCAACGACGGGAAATAAAAGTCCATGACTCTTTAATTAGTCACCTTGAAAATGATATGAAAAAGCTGAAAAATTGTACTTGAACATTGATTATGTTTGATGCTCCATACAACATTGGAAATTCATCTAATCTCATCTACCTGTGTCTATAACTATCTGGTAAGAAGTTCGCAAGTCACAAGTATGTACGAGCGTACACTGAATGACGTACAACAACTGAGCAATTGAACTGATTGGACCATCCTGGTCTCAAATTGATCAGAAAAGCAAAAAAAGCTTTATGGTTATTTAATACCAAACTGTTGTTTCTGTTTTCGAGCTGTTCGTGGCGCAGAACTCACGCTCAATTACAACAGAAAGAAATGCTGGCCATTTAATTTGCTTATCAGTTTACCTCTATGCAACATTTCATAGCTCAGATATGGCAAATGTCATAAAGGCATGCACAAGGCACGCCTAACACGAAGGACTGCTGTGAATGCTGTAGCAATATTCATGATTCGTAATCGTTGAATGATAACAATTGAATCAGTGGGAAGAACATTAAAAGAAGTGTTTGGAAGGCTCGTCCAGAGTCGTTTGAACTGACATTTGCCGAACTGTTCAGGAACGAGGAGAAACATCACATCCACGACTTCATGATTACGGTACTGCCAATTCTGCAAACATCTGAAGCGCAGGATAACAATTGTGTGTAAGCCACACAGAAGGTGGCAGTATATGATAGGACTGATTATAAGGAACGTCTCTTTCACTGAACTACGGGCGCCGTTAGCGATGGGGCGCTTTATTGTTTACCCCGCGGCTTAGCCGTGCGCATTAAATCGCTAACCACGAACAATGGCGGATTTACCAAGAAGCAAAGGAAGCACTTGCTTGGGGCCCCACTTTGACAAGGGCCCCCGAAAGTTCTTTTTTTTTTCTTTTTATGCTCACATCGAAAAGGATCCTGCACAATCTTGTGAAAAGGTGCTTTCGGTAAAATTGGTTTAAATTTGAGTATTTTATAGATGTTCAATAGTATTTAATTGTTTCAAAATTCCTGAGCAGATAAGAAATCCACAGAGTTCCAGACTATCATTTTCAATGGTATGCTCTATTGTTTAAGGATTGAGGGTCATTTACTGAAACTCGTCAAGTCCAAATCAGGTATCGACCTTTTTTGAATTTTGTTACCCCTACTACCTCAATTATTCACTAGACACTGTAAGTCGTGATGTAAAAAGAGATGGCGGTTGGGTTATAGATGGTAGAGAAGAAAACATTTATTACTGCATCTATTACTACTGAATATAAGTCGAGCATGCAAAAAGGAGACAGAGAACAACGCAATATAACGATGGGTCGGCTCCCGACGATCTAGAAAATTTGTCGCCGATTGATTCGTTTCGAATAAGATCGTTTATTGTTATGATCGATTCATTGTCAACCAACTTGTGCTGCTGCATAGGTACACAGACATCACAAGTAATTTTTCTTTTCTCGTCAATTTAACTGTGTCAAATGATGAAATTACGAAGAGTGTTGAAAATCTTGTCAAAGACTATCTGAATGATGTTAATATGAACATTGTAACAGAAATCGAGAATTTTCACTGTTATGTAAAACAGGTATACGGGCTTAAACCTCGTAAAACGTTTACTGATTGGATTAGTCCGAGATTATTGTCAGAGATGAGTTGTCAGAGTTTCCAAATGTAGAATGTCTCGTTCGACTTTTTATAACACTGCCAATAACTAATTGTTCAGGCGATAGGTCTTTCAGTGCATTGAAGCGAGTGACATAGAAATCTAGGAAAAAACTGTGATTTACTCGAAGAGAAACTGTAAAAGTTTAAAAAATGGATATTTTTACTTATGTCCAATCAGGGGCCTAAAAAATGTGAGTTGCTTGGGCCTCTTCAGAGGTAAATCCGGCACTGACCACGACCGCGAAGGGGAGCTGCAGCAAGTCCGGAGATTGGAATCCCGGCACTGACAGCGGCTATCCTGAGTGTGGTTTTCCCCTGGAATTTCCACACTCCCTCCAGGAAAATGCCGGGATAGTACCTTATTCCAAAACCCGAGGCACCTACTCCATTTCCGACCCTAATATTTACAGTTACACACACTGACCCCAAAGGAATTATCAACACAAATAATTCTTTGTTATTTACATTTGTAATTTAAAACCCTTCGTGCTTGACAAAACTAATTTCAGATTTCCTATAGATTCTGATTTCACACGTGTCTACCAAAGAGTAGTATGCCACAGAATTGAACGATTCAAAAATTTGGAGCAACTGGATCAGATTTGAATTTAAGCCAACGGTTAATGTAACGCCGTGCACGTATCAAGTCACGCAATACATGGGCAGTTTGGGCAGGGACTGTCAACTCATTTCATATCTGTATTCAGTAGTACTTTGTTCTGACTTGTTCACTTAAATTTACCTTCCATAAGTTCAAACTCCAGGAATAATAATAATAATTTTATTATGGGTTCAACACCCGTTTTTAATTGTTGTACCTGGGGTGTCGGAATGCTTCCTTAGAAAGGGATCATCAACATGCCAGCAAATCTAATGACAACAGGTTGTCTCATTTAACACGCTTGGAGCCGACAACCTAGATGTTAGGCCCCCTTAAAACAACAATTAACATAATCATTAAAAATGCTTAAATGCCATCGGCCTGAGCCGGGATCAAACAAGCTATCTTGGGTTTCAAGGGCCAACTCTTAACCGATTGCGCCACTCAACCTGGCCTCTTATAAGATGCCCAGCGCTCGTAGATTATATGGATGTCCATGTGAATGACGCCATAGAGTCGTATGACACAGGACGCCATAGTCTCATTGTCAATGTGCTATTTAGGATTACATGAAGGCACGAATCATATTACATACCAGAGCAAGCTTGTTACGTGAACGGTCCAATACATACCTTTTACTTCACTGTAGAATCCAATGTTCACGGCATACTTTGCCCAGGTCTTCTTTACAACAGGTATCCTATCCTTATGAAATTTTCCACAAGTTTTGACACCGAAGTATATGGATTCCCTATTCACTGGATCTCCCTAAGGAACACATACACACTTGATTATTTTTTTAAATTTTGTTGTTCATCTTTCATAATATTTTGTGTGAATTATTTGTTGAAAGCCAGTGCAGTGGTTCACTTCCCAGAGACCCCCTAGGGAAGAATTACAAGTCCCCTTCTGATAAAATGGGGCCATGATATTCATGATAAATTGTTCACAAATTCACGAGGTATTTTTATAGAATTTGAACACACTTCGGGGAATGAGTCAATTTTGTTTTGTGGGAGAATAAGTAAAAATATTTGCTTCTTCATTACAACTTCGGTTTTTAAATAACCACGGTCTCCTGCCGAAGGCCGGATTGCCTAGAATGTAAGCTCCAATACGCAACAATCATCATAATCTTTTCGACAGTAATTTCCCGTTCACATAGGTGCCATTAAATTTTTAAAGTTCGCTCACGCACCTTTTACTGAACGCTATTGCTATATAGGCCTATTATATAGTTTGACCAACTGAAAAGCATCAAACTTTCGTATTAGAGCTATAATAATATTATCATAATATAACAATATTACCTTTAAATGTCCCTTAATTTATAACCTTAAACTCCTATAGAACTAACATAGTTTAAATTATATCGAATTTGTTTTCAATTTTCCTAAAAACTTATTTTTGGATACCGGCAGCCGAGCCCGGGCTCAGTTACCGCTGAGCCACGCCGGGCGGCAATTTTGTCAAGGTACGGTATCTACTGTATGTTGTTGTCGTCACGGAAGGCCGTTCCCCTCCCTCCTGGATGCTACGCCACTGATAACAGCCTACATTTCTGTCCGCCCTGAGTGTTATGGAAGAGGAGCATACAGTATTTAAACACCACTGGTGTTGCTGTAAAGCAAAGAATTATCTATTCCTGGTTACAAGAAAATTCCACAGGACAAAATATGGAATTCAATGTGTGAAATAACAAGTAGTTCCGCGAAGAACGAAATAGCCTATTTTCATGTTCTACTTATGTTAATTGCCTCTCTCATCATACAAAATTTCAGTTTGATTCCTTTAATAGATTCGTAGATATTGAGAACCGTCTAAATATTTCGGATGGTCGCCATGTTGGATTTCTATATATTTAGGCCATAGAGTTATGAACTACTACTATCACATGAAGATTATTACGTAGGTGTATTATTCAAACTTCAATCGCATGATTAGGACACAAGAAATAAAAACGAGATTTTAAAATTTCGCACAGCCACCATCTTGAGGTTATGAAACCAATTGAAATAAATTAGATGTCAGTGGATTTTAGAGCTGAGAAGTGCCCTTATTCCAAGATATTAAGGCACTACTACCAATATATAAACACCGTGGAATGCAATGGGTCGTCAGGGTCAAACCTGTTGAGTGGACGGCTGGTGCGTTAGCCTAGAGGTCCGATAAAGGCAGACTGCATGCGTAAATGAATAAAGCAAGGGGCAACTTTAACAAATATAATATAAAGACCACCAAACAGAAATACAAGGCACACATAATATAACAGCCTCGTGGCTCGGGGCATCAAGGAGACTTGCCACGAATACAAACAAATTTACATATTAATAAAATCAAAATAAAGAAACACAACAACAAAATTGACATTTAAACACAGCCCCCGAGACACTTAGCTTCAGATATCCCTTAAATTAGAACAGAATTTCCATAGACACAAAACTATCACCGCACGTGGTGCAAGATAATTAAACACACGTAATTGTTTAAAAGGAATGTTTGAGACAGTTTTACACAAGCAATTCCGATGGAATCCATCCATTGGGCCCCACAAATTAACAACCTTAGATTGCTTTCTCTCTTCCCCCTGGAGCCATCAGGCTCCCGGGAGGGGAACGTTTATGCGACCAGTTCAACTCAGTCCGTGAATCCGAATCATGCCAAGTTCAAACCACCCCGCAGTTTGCAAGACGAGTCCAGTTCAAGGCAGCCAACATAACATCAGGCCAGTTGACCACAAAAATGTTAATATCAAGTCATAGTCTTTATTTAACAGAGTTGGTATCACTGAATCACCAAATGGCATGGCGTTGACAAACGTTGCCAATTAATTGCGTCGTTACGCAGTACAGCGTTGTTATTGTTAGAAGCCCCTACGAAGTTAATACCGCGGGAATTAAGAATTTCTCAATTCACACAGGGTTGACCAAATTTGCAGGGGTGCACAAAGTTCAAATCCAATGGTCCGACCCCCGAGTAGGGAATAGATACCGTGGGAATAAAAGTTTTCTTGATTCACACAGAGTTGTCCACATATGCAGGGGTGCAGAAAACTCAAGTCCAAGGTTCAACCCCTAGAGTAGCTAGAAGGTAGCAAATCGTCCTAGGTTCAAATACCAATCGTTCAGTGTGACGATGCAATCGGCACATAGATGTCAGTGGATTAAAATATGTATAAGTATTTACCGTACCAAGTTTCACTGTGCTCGAATGGTTAAATCGGGAGAAACGTCTATTTAAATATTTCAATTTCGCGTCGGCGCCATGTTGCCATGTTGGATTTGTGCTCACCAGGTTATTGAAAGTTCCATTTGTGAACTTATGTTCATAGCTTTTATCAACATACAAAATCTCAGTTTGATTGCTGTCATAGATTAGACGATATTGAGAACCGTCTAAATATTTCGGATAGTTGCCATGTATAATTTCTATATATGTAGGCCATAGAGTTGTGCACCATTAGGTGATGATTATTGCGTAGGTTCATTATTCAAACGTGACTTCGATCGCATGACTAGGACACAATAAATTTTAAAAAAATATTTTTAAAATTTTGCACAGCCGCCATCTCGAGGTTATGTAAACAATTGAACTAAATTAGACATCAGTGCATTAAAACGTGTATACACATTTGCTGTGCCAAGTTTCACTGCGTTCGGATGGTTAAATCGCAAGACAAGTCTATTTAAATGTTCCAAATTCGCACGGCCGCCATGTTCGTTCTGTACTTAACAGGTTTCTAAAAGTCACATAGGTGAGCTTCTAGTAGTGCCCTTTACCACCATACAAAAGTTCAGGGTGATATCAGTAATAGTTTCGGAGATATAGAATTCCAGTGAAATATTTCGCACAGCCGCCATGTTGGATTGGAGAAACGTAATAAAATTTAAAGTGCACGGTCGGGGTTGGAAAAAATAGTACTATGACCTTACCGAGTTTCATTGAAATCGCTCCAGCCGTTTAGATTTTATTAGGGGGACACACACATACATACGCACACACACACACGGAGAAAATGTGATCTCATAAGCCTTTTTTTTTTTTTTTTTCATGAATGAAAATAGGCTAAAAATAGGTATACACGGGATGCATCTGAAATACGTTTAACGACTGCCATAATTGGTATCCCTGAAGGTCATAGACACGGTTTTCTTCGTACCAATGCGAAGAGATGTCTCGTTTGTGAGAAAAAAAAGAGGCCACATTGGCACATATCGTCAAATCCAATCCCTTCGACTGCCTCAAAATAGCAGATTTATATCCTATGGATGAATATGAATGCAAACTACTTTATCACAAGCTCATCGTAAGCACACTTGCTTAGTGATAGCGCAATTCTAAACTCTATTGTGCAGTATTCAAGGGCTAGCAAATTGTGAAAATGTTGGATCATACTGTGGCAGCACGTGATGTCACTGCCTCGCCACGCCCACCCACTGTCGGCGAGGAATGAGACATTGCGAACTGCAGTAGACCGAAAGTAGTCCTAACTGCAGACTACGGCGATGCATACATGTTGCTATTTGGCTTAAGGTATTCTGCCTTTGAAGCAAATGGTGTATATTGTGATATGAACATGTATCATATAGGCCTACGTCTGTTTTGTCTCAGTCAGTGTACGCATCCCCTCCCGCTGCTTACTCTGTTCAGACAACCGACCGGTCACAAGCTCGCTGTCATGGCACACACAGTCATACATACTCTTTGCCTGTCTTAGAATTTCGCAACACTTTCACAACCCTGCATTTCCTCGAAACGCAGCACTTCCCAGATATGCCGCTTCTATTCCTTCAGTTTGTCCGTTCCAATATCCATGAAAAAAGTGTTTCCGATACATCCTGTATATTACAAGAACACAACATTATTAAGGAAGAAACGTGGTGTGTAGTAGCAAGCAAGAAGTAGGCTACTGTATACTTACACATGGCTGGAATGACTGCGGGAAGGAGGCACAGTGTTTCTGCTGGGTAAGGCACAGGTGATGCATATGTCTTAGGGCAGGACCTTGCCCGTTGTCCCATACAAATAAAGCAAATTCATGGGACGGATCAATGGAAAATTCACGGTTAGAAAAATCCTCACGAGCCAGCCGGGAGGATAGTCTATATATGGAACAGATAAATACAGTATATCACAATCAAACATAATAACACACAGGTTTCTTGTTACACTTAAAAGTGAATGGAATATGTTTTTTATGAACAGACATAAAAAGTCGTTTCCAACAAAGAGCAGCATAACGCATTGAGATATGCTTGGTATTGAACGAGGCTGCACTGTTGTTTGTTTATCCCAGTGCTCACAGGCTGGTGGGCAAAAGGGATAACTGGCATGTTAACGCAAGCTCATCAGCAGGTGTAAAAAACTTGATCGTCAGCAATCATGTGACAATAAAGCAAACATTTAGGATGCGAAATGCTGGCCAATAGCATTTCTAATTAAGATGTAACAAGGCAAGCATTAGTATCGATTTAAGTAGGCTCATGTAAGTTTGTTCTTTGTGGTAATGTCCGGGCCGTCACAAATCATTAGCCAGGGGGCACCCCTCATACGTAATACGATATGCCAGGGGGCAGAATAGAGATCTTTTTAATGAAGATGAATTCAAAACAAAACAAGAAGTTCCGTGAAGAACTATACAGCCTACTTTTCATGCCAATGATTATTCTACAGTACATGAACCTATCTAGAATAATGACAAAATTAAGTTGGTAATATCGAAATATCTAATTAGTTCAAAATATATCTGGTATAATGTAGCCTAATAGAGCACTACAGTTGGCAGCCCTGGTGACTGAATATATTCTTAGTTCCATCTCTTAAGGTACAGAATACAAAATTAGGTTGAAGTCCAATGGACGTTACATGCAGTTAGACACTGGATCTATCAGCACGCGTAAAAGCATGTTGCCAACAATACCATGCGTGTGCTGGTCAGAAATAATCTGAAACATTATGATATCTTGTTGTGCCAATTTCGGATGAAATCCATTTGTTAGTATGGAAGTTACATGTATTTTAAAATTGGACATATCAGCAGGCATAGAATCATGTTGGCAGCACTGCCTTGTATTAATTACTCCAAATTAATCTAGAATGTCAGGTGCTATACGTGTGCAAAGTATAGAGCTGTTGGCTTGCATACTTTCTGATATATTGATATTAAGGTTTAAAAAAATATAGACAGCATTTATTAACAGTTGGCAGCCCTGATTGCTCTTGACAATACTTATAGTCATATCTGTTATGGTACACATAGCACATACGAAATTTGGTTGAAATCCAACTGATAGTATAGAAGTTACATGTATTTAAAAATTGGTACTATCAGCAGGCTTATAATCATGTTGGTAGAACTGACGTATATAAGTTACTCTAAATTAATCTAAAATGTCAGAATACACGTGTGCATAGTTTAAAGCTGTTGGCTTGCATACTTTCTGATATATTGGTATTTGGATTTAAAAAAATACAGAGAGCAATTATTAAAAGTTTGCAGCCCTGGTGGCTCTTAAGAATACGCTCAGTCATATCTGTTTATGTACAGATATTACATACAAAATTTGGTTGAAATCCAATGATAGTGTAGAAGTTATATGCATTTAAACATTGGACCTATCAGAAGGCTTAAAATTATTTTGGCAACACTGTCATGGTTGACCTCCTGGAAATTAAACTGAAATAGTATTATCTGCATGTGTGCCAATTTTGGAATAGCTCCCATGCATACCTTGCAACATATCCAACATGGAGCTCAAATTTCTAGTGCGTTTTTTCAGCAGTTGGTAGCACTGACATCATTTTCAAATATGGACGTGAGATATTCCGGTGCACATCTTTACTCATACTAAATTTGGTTTTGATTGCTGCAGCCGTTTAGGAGTTGATAGGGGGGGACACACACACAGCCAGCCAGACAGACAGACAGACAGACAGACAGACACACATTTTCCCGGATCGATCTCATAAGTCTACTTTTTCCTCATTTTTGCAAAATGTGAAAAGTAGGCTAAAAAAATCAAGTCTAATCAAGGTCATAAACCTATTTAACAATAACATAAATTGCATTAACAACTTACATATTTACGTACTTGTTTACATTAGGATACTGAAGATGTAGGTCTTGTAAAGTAAGTCATAAATTAAACCTTTGCATAAACAGATTATCTGTTGCATCTAGACAATTATTAATCTTGAACTGGTTCATTACTTGACTGTTGTGAGGTGAACTTTATACTTTACTAGCCTATTTTCATTAAAATGAAATAGGCTTAGCCTATGACATCATTTAGGCTAATGATCTGTCGTGCATGTCCCCAACCCTCCTGAACGGAACTGAATAATGCTATAGAGGTAGTCCTCCTCCCTTGTATTTAAACCGCACTTGTTATACTGCCGCCATCTTATCTAAAACGAAACGGTGGCCACCTGAATGTTCATTTTCAAAATCGATTACCGGCTGAGGCAATAATCAGATCCCTACTAAATTTGAGTCTCTCGCATCATCTTATAATGGGATTTTGACGACAAAGTTACAAATTTCTCGGCTAATTCATTTCAGTATGTCAGCCATGCATAATTAACATGTATTATTGTCGATAATATACGTTCCAATAGATCAATTCTCACCAAAATTGTCATAGGAAGCTTCATATGACGCACTTAAGTTGCGCTAGTTACAACGTCATCATACTAAACATCACACGCATCCAGTCATCTCGAATATATAAAATATAAAATTCACTTAAATAAACTTAGAATTTTAAAATTTGCACATAGGTACTATTGTGATTGAGATTTACCCTGATGAAGGCAGTAGACTTCGGACATTTAAGATGGTGGTCATGCGTACTATTTAACTATTAGGCCACATCCACTTCCTTCCAACTCCTTAACTCTTTGAAGCACAGGCTGTAAGCAACATTTTAAGCCCTTTCATACACAGCGATCACCTGTTAAATTCTGTGTATCTGACACAACCGTGCATGCTTAACTACTGTTCTGATGGTTAATATACGCAATAGATCATATCCTGCCATATTTTGCTCAAGGCATGAATGTGCTCTGAAGACTACTAAAAGGCCGGTACTCCTGAATGAAAAGGTGGTTAGTGCTGGTAACCACTATGCTATAAAGGTCGGCCAAAAAAGGTCAGCACAGGTAGCCACCATACGTTTAAAGAGTTCAAATCCCATGCATTCATTCATTCATTCATTCATTCATTCATCTTGAAACGGATGGAGGGTTGTAGTTTTACGTCGGGATCATAAGACACCGGTCCTCCTCCTTCTTACGTGGTATTCGAACCACCGGGGGCTGGAACGGGGAACACTCAGCCTCGTGGGGCAAAACTGAGAAGAGGTGTGCTCGATTCCCACCTCAGCCATCCTGGAAGTGGTTTTCCGTGGTTTCACACTTCTACTCCAGCAAATGGCAGGGTGATTGCTACCGTAGGGCCACGGCCACCTTCTTCCCAATCCTCACCTGAATTACAAATACACTATCACAGACCCCACAATAACACAAGTTATTAGACAAATTCTTTCTTTGTTTCTTTCTGTATAGATATATATACACATACCCAAACTACACGGGGCTAAATGAGCACGATGGCCAAGCTCCTCAAACGAAACAACAACAACCGAACCCACCTGACATGATATTTTCACCTTAAAAATCCAACATGCATTAACTATGAATCGATCCGTGGTGGGAGACAAATAACTTGACAGCTGACCCATTACGCCCCGCCATTCATCGTCTTTAGGGGCAGATGACCTCGATGTTCCTCCCCAAGGTCCCCTTTGGGTAAAAATTTGGCACCCCACACCTCCAATTAAAAAAGAACGTTAAACTAACAGTAGCACAGTTTGAAGGTGCAATGGTTAGCAGGAAGCCAGTCGTAATATACTGTACTTAGATTACAGAACACAAAGCAAAAAAAATCTACCCCTGGTTGGACTCGAACCCACAATCCCCGGTTTAGGAGACCGATGCCTTATCCATTAGGCCACAGGGGCCACGCAAGCGAAGATACACTCAAGCGCCTATCTTTTAGTAAGCCAAGGTCGTGGATCATAGCCAACCTCATTACATTACAGCGTGCCAAATACGTTATGTCCTCAACACTGCGATTTAATGACTACAGTAGACTGTACTGAGTTTATATTTGGTGATCCATTTCTTTCTGCAGAAACTAGTTACTCCCCGCAGTCGAGCAAACATTGAAGCAGTGTTTCTGCTAATAAGGGAGTTTATATTTTATACAACACTTTTTTTAAATCGTGTTTACCCTCCAGGGTGGTGGCTCCCAGGGACTCAGCGAGGGAACTCACCCCTACCGCCTATCCAGGCAGTGTCCTAGAGCTGGGAACATCTAATCGGAAGGGATACAACTGGTGAGGTGGGATTAGCACCTCGCCCAGGCGGCCTCACCTGCAAAGCGAACAGGGGCCTCATGAGGGAAGGGAGGGGAAGATTGGGATGGATAGGCAAGGAAGAGGGAAGGAGGCGGCCGTGGCCTTACGGTAGGGACCATCCCGGCATTTGCCCGAAGACGAAGTGGGAAACCACGGAAAACCACTTCGAGGATGGCTGAGGGGGAATCGAACCCCCTCTACTCATTTGGGCAACCCGAGGCTGAGTAGACCCCGTTCCAGTCCTCGTACCACTTTTCAAATTTCGAGGCAGAGCCGGGAATCGAACCCAGGACCTCCGGGGCGGCAGCTAACCATGCTGACCGCTACGCTACGGAGGCGACTTATACAACACTTAGTCTAATAAAAGAAATGTACCGGTACTGTACTTGCTGGCTGTACTTTTGTACAATTCAACTCAATTTCATTCCATTCTCTTGGAATTTCCTTACTCTGAAATATTTTGGTACTGTACAAAGTAGGCCTACAGGAACACAGCTTACCAGATAATGTTTTAAAATATATGTATTTATTCAATTAATTATTTTTTTCTTCATTCATTTTTATTATTTAGTCGGCTTACCCTCCAGGATTGGCTTTTCCCTCGGACTCAGCGAGGGATCCCACTATTACCACCTCTAGGACAGTGTCCTAGAACTTGAAACATCGGGTCGAGGGATACAACTGGGGAGATGGGACGAGCACCTCGCCCAGGCGACCTCACCTGCAAAGCAAACAGGGGCCTTATGAGGGATGGGAAGGGATGGGAAGATTGGGAGAGATAGGCAAAGAAGAGGGAAGGAGGCGGCCGTGGCTTTACGTTAGGTACTGGGCCCGATTATATCATGAACAGTACTTGTCGAATCCGATGGAACAGCTGGATTGTAGAACCTGAAAGTCCCCGGCTAGAAGAAAAAAAATCCTACCGACAAGCTCAACATGAAAAGGGAACACACATATCCTATCAAGATAGCGTTAAGAGAAGACCAAAGGAAAAATAAATCAACTAGCTCAGTCGATAAAAATCGAAAATCAAGAAAATAATAATCTCAAAGTCGTAGAACTATTGTGGGAATAACACCTATTAGTGAGCGGCTTCGGTGGCGTAGTCGGTAGCATGCTGAACTGCTGTGCCCAAGATAGCGGGTTCAAACCCGGCCGAAGTCATCGGATTTTTTAAGAGCGTTAAAATCCTTCAGTATGCCTTCCTTCGGAGGGGAAGTAAAGCCGGCGGTCCCATGCCATAGATTTATGGCATGTAAAAGATCCTTTCACAGACTAAACTTGTGTAAAGCAAAATTGTTATATTAGATTTCGTCAGAACGCTCTATCAAAGATCCAACGTTCACCACTAGGTATCATTGATATCTGGTGGCGAAAGTTGGAACTACTTGAAATTGAACGGAACGTGTAGCTCACCCTTTAGGGTGTCCGCTGGAAGCAGCTACAGACTCAGGCGAGCCGAACATGTCCTCGGACACTCCCGGCACTAAAAGCCATACGATAAATACAAATAAATAAATAAATAAATAAATAAATAAATATACCTATTAGTGGCCTTCCTAACACAATCTTACACCATTACTATAAATCAGCACGTCAAGATTTCAGAAAAATTAATCACTGAATTTATTTAACGAAGACGATACAAGCGTATTTAAATTCAAAATAAAATAAATATCACGACGTAAATTAGTCGTAGCAGTGATTCCTGCTTGAATCAAATAATTGTAATTGTTCCAAAAGAAATTCTCATAATTGTCACGTATATATTACCGTAGTCAAAATTATATTACATTCACCCTATTTTACACATCGCTGAACATGATCTAGAATTATTCATCGCATTGGAAATATTAAACCCTTTCGAAAACTGCGAAGAAATGATTCAATGCTCTAGACATTTATTTACATATTCACACTTACGATCCCAACTGAATTCACCACACTGATCTCATCACCCAAAACGTATTTCAAAATCTTTCATTTAACGAAAACAGTAAATTGTACTCAAATCCTGACCTAATTGACATAGCAATTAAGCCAAGTTCAAATGATAGTTGCACATTCGTGGCAAATAGTTAATATCAGTAATAAAGAATTCCATTATGAGCTTCGCTTATCAATTCTTTAAAAAATTCGACATGTTTCACATAATTCAATATCAAATCCCATCACATTAGAATTTTCACTTCTATAACTCTTTCGAACAGCATAAACATACCTCATCATATTCTACAATAAATTATACGTGTCACCAATCATGTCTAAAATCCTTCATCAATAACCATATAATATACTTCCATTATACTCTTCCAAAGATCCAACATATAAACTTCAATAACTACAATGACTTCAATACAACCTCATAATACTTCAACAAACTCAATATCATTCGACGATTATATAATAACACTTCTATAACCAATATATCTTCATTATACTTCATTATAATAAATTACATATTTCAAATAGATACGTTGCGAATTCTTATACCAGTTGGCAATGTGATAATGACACTTCTAGATTCAAATTATTACATTCATGTTTCATGCTCATTCCGTTGAATACAAATAGCTATACTGTTTCATAATACTCTCCATCATAGTTTAATAAAAATATATTTAGTCACTCGTAATCAGAAATTATGTGCAATGAATAATATTAAACAACTTGAAATTCTCAGTTTGAAAATTAATCCATCTTTCATCAGAATTCAATTAATTCTACACCATGAAAATTATGCCAATATACGTGCTCATATGAAATTCATCAGAATCAAATTGACTCAAATACGTAAGACTGGCAATTGTCCTAGCTCAAATGAAATCTATAAGACTGCAATAATCGTACACCATGAAAATCACGATAATTAAATTACTCACTGAAATTCATTAGAAATTACTTGACTGCAAATGTCATTCAAATAAAGCTTAAATGATAACTCAAAATAGAGAATATTCAATATATCTCCTCGATGTTCATAATCTCTTCAATATAAGCTCCTAAATGCTTTTAACAAGAATACATCTTCCATTCAATGCTTGCTAACATCGCTGATCAATATGTAACAATTGTTGAAAATATTCGTAAACTACATTAAACTGTTCATCAAATTCTAATCCTGTAATCATAAATTTTCCTTATATTCGCAAATCTTCTCCCTAACGCATGTCTTCTCAACAATAAAAATCTTCATTATAAATTAGCAACACGAAATCATCCAAAATCCTGTTGTTTGAGTCTCCAGTCTTTTGACTGGTTTGATGCAGCTCTCCATGCTCCCTGTCTTGAGCTAATCGATTCATTTCTACATAGCTACAAGACCCTATATCCGAGGCAATCTGTTTAACACATTCTAACCTTGGTCTACCCCAACAGTTCTTGTCCTCCACGCTTCCTTCCATAACTAAGCTTGCTATTCCTGGGTGTCTTATATGTGTCCTACCAACCTATTTCTTCTCTTCATTAGCAGTCGCCAGAAACATCTCTCATGTCCTACTCGCCTTAATACCTCTTCGTTTGTAACCCTATCTACCCATCTGATCTTCATCTTCTCCTGTAACACCACATTTCAAACGCTTCAATTCTCCTCTTTTCTGCTGCACCAATAGTCCAAGTTTCACTTCCATAGAGTGCCACGCTCCAGACAAAGGCTTTCAAAAATGACTTCCTAATATCTAAATCTATATTC
This sequence comes from Meconema thalassinum, assembly GCA_946902985.2. Lineage (NCBI taxonomy): Eukaryota > Metazoa > Arthropoda > Insecta > Orthoptera > Tettigoniidae > Meconema > Meconema thalassinum. Next base: position 242,386,803 of record OX336389.2, on the reverse strand, counting down.
GATGTCAACAGATTCCTTTTTTTTTTTTTTTTTTTTTGGAGAAATGCTTTCCTTGCCTGAACCAACCTACTTTGTATATCCTACTAGCAACCCGCCCCGGCTTCGCTCGGGAACAGTTATGGATGCAAGGTGATAGGCTACTTTTAACCGAGGCCTTATACGATTTCCTTGTATACGACATTAGTCGTTTTCCCTCCAGCAGTGAACACGAAACGATGTAGGTTTGATGTAACACGCGATAAAGCCCCGTAAAGCTGTCCATGAGGAGAACATTCTCCACTGAGATCAACTCCAGTCACGCTTAGTGTCTGACCCTGTGCTTTGTTTATAGTCATGCGAAAGCAGACTCACACTGGGAATTGTACTCGTTTGAAATGATAAGGCAAATCTGAAGGAATCATAGGGATTCTGGGTACTAAGACCGTTTCTCCTGTACCACAGCTAGTTAAGATAGTTGCCTCAATTAAACAGTTTTTCAAAATTTTCACTACCAATCGCGTCCCATTGCATAACTTTGGTGGGTGTAAATTACGTAGCAATATAATAGGCACTCCCACTTTTAAAATAAGCGTGAATGGTGGCAAGTCAGAAGGAAGTATTTAGGAATTCTGTAGGGTAATGAACAGCTTCTTCACTATCGACTACTGCGTCTACTGCGTAATATACTTCAGCCTGGGCAGTGAATTTGGAGAACACCAAGTCATTAATTTTCACAACTTGTTCGTTTGTCGGCGATAATATTGCTCTTTCTTTAAACCATGAATGAGACTTGTTAGATAGGTCATGGATTTGAGGATAAACGCTATCAATCAATTCTTGAATGCTGCTTACTAAAACACAGAAATCGCGACTGAGGGTAAATTTCCCGTCAATGACCAGAAAATCTCCATTTCCGACTCTAAGTAACAAATTAGCTAACAGACTATTATCTTCTGAAGATAAGAGTACTCTCATGTTAGTTTCGAGTGTTCGCCAAAGTGAGCGAGTTTAAATGTTGCATGTGCTGTTCTTCCCCCTTCCAAAAGAGTGGCTGTAATTCCAGATGATGCGACGGCAAGAGCAATATTTGTTGCTCACTTTGGCCAGACGAAAGATCTTTTTAATAAAGCGTTAACTTCGTCGGCTCTCGTTCCTCTGGTAACAACTGGTGAGATTTGACGAAAATCTCCAGCGAACAAAACTGTGCAGCCACCCATAGGTGTGTTCCGATTCCTTAGATCACGCAAGGTCCTGTCTACGGCTTCAACGGAAGTTTTGTGCGACATTGTAGCCTCATCCCATACAACTAAAGAACAATTTTGGATTAAACTGGCAGTGTTACTTTGTTTTGAAACATTACATAGGCTTCCATCATTACTGCTGACTTTCAAAGGAAGTTTAAATGTTGCATGTGCTGGTCTTCCCCCTTCCAAAAGAGTGGCTGCAATTCCAGATGATGCGACGGCAAGAGCAATATTTGTTGCTCACTTTGGCGAGCAACAAATTAATCAAGAACGTTTTGCCTATGCCTCCAGGGGCATCGAGAAAAATTATCTTACCTTACTTCTTAGTGATACAAGATATGATGGTGTCATAAGCTTGTTTCTGATCGTGGTTCAGACGGTGTTCTTCTTGAGCAATGGTTTGAAGGAGCCGAGGACGAAGTCTTTCTTTCTCTTGTAACAATCGAGAAATTAGATGTTGCTCTGTTTCATTGTTACGTGATAAGCGCTTTTTCCGATATGAATGAACTATGACCTACATCCGTTTTACATCTCGGCATGATGGCTTAAAATCACTGACTGGACTATTAATTATAACGAATTCTTGTCAGACGTAATTTAAGAATGGCGAGGTGCATGAAACACAAATCCCCCTTCCGTCCAACCTTAAATATGACTGTGTATTTTGCGGAACGAAAGGTTCACAGGTGAAATGAAGAAAAGCCGAGTTGCACTTCCAGGGGAATGGCGAGGTGCATGAAACAGAAATACCCCTTCTGTCCAATCTTAAATTAACTGTGTATTTTACGGATCGGAAAGTTCACAGGCGAAAGGAAGAGTTGCACTTCCAGGGAATGGCGAGGTGCATGAAACAAAAATCTCCCTTCAGTCCAATCTTAACTTGACTGTGTACTTTGCGGAACAGAAAGTTCACAGGCGAAATGAAGAAAAGCCGAGTTGCACCTCTAGGGAAACTCCAAACACAACCACCCTTCTCTGAAATCTTAACTCAACACGACTCGACGGTTTGCTGCTGGCTGTATCAGGGGTAATCGGTTCGCCCGCTAGCTAGGCTGTAACGTGATAGACTCGCCCTTAGCTAGCTCGTAAACTGTCACCTCAGTATTTGAATGGACATGGTTGAAAGAAATTAAAACGTAAAAACACTTATAGTGGGAGATGTATTAAAGATAGAGATATGCTCTCGTAGACTTTTTTGTAGAACTTTTAATGCTGAACAACTCTTACACTCATAGTATTTAGATATTTTAACGGTTTGCCCAGCGTAAGCTTACAAAGCGCTCGGACGCCAGGATTTTGGACCTTTTCACTGAAATCGTTACTGCTCGGCTTCCTTTGATCATAAAGAAAATTATTTTCTACATAAATCATTCTCGAGATATCCTTTACATAATGGTGAAAGAGGTTCTCGAGATTACCCGTGACATCCGAGAATCGGGGACTTCGTTTTATACTAACAAGTAGAGATTTGCTTCGTCCATCACTGGTTATTTTGCTTCCCAAGTAACAGAAGTCTCCTACTTCCTTTAGTTTTTCACCTGATAATTTGATGTACATAGAGGTTTCTGATTTATTTCGGCTACATTCCAATATTTTTGTTTTACATTTATTCATTATCATCCTGAATTATTTCCTAAAGACGGAGTCCATACTATTCAAAAACTCATTCAAATCCTCGGGCGCGTTGGCCATGATGACGATGTCATCAGCAAATATCAGAGTTGAAATTATTTCTCCTTGAATCTTCACTCCCACTTTCAATTTTTCTCTAATTTCCTTCATTGCTTGTTCAATGTAAAGGTTGAAATGTATGGGTGATAAGTTGCAACCATGCCTTACAACTTTCTGAATACCAGCTTCACTCTCGTGTCCTTCAGCTTGAATGACTTGTCTGGTTTCTGTATAGATTGTAGATCACCCTCCTATCCCTGTACTTTATTGCAATCATTATCAAAATGTCAATTTAGCCCAATCAACGTTTTCGAAAGCCTTTTCTAAGTCCACAAATGCCATGAACGTTCTCTTATCTTTCCTTATTCTACCTTCCAAAATCAGCCTAAGACTTAGTACAACTTCCCTTGTTCTTACATTTCTCATAAATCCTAAATATATTAAATCCAAAATCCAAATTTGAAGGATGCATTCGCGAATCGAATAAAAATCCTGATGGGAAATATGGCAAAATATGAAAGAACATCATATCTACAACATAGTTCAATTAAATTAGACGAAAATATGTCGAAATGGTTACTACACAATACCTCAAACTACTGCTATTGAATAAAATTATTCCCACTACCTTGTGCTGGGTCTCGTAGAATGTGCATATTCTGGAATACGCAACAGTCTCCTCTCCAAACGAAACTGCGGCTCTGATCGCCCATCTACACCATCCTGGCATCGAACTGGGATAGCAGAATCCTGTCCCCTCTCGTTCCTCCCTGGATTGTAGACTGCAGCTCTCATAATACCGGGTTCTCAATCTTCCAGATTGTAGACTCCATCTCTCTTGGTTGAAGAATCTTTTAATCTCGTAGTAGCATTTCGTCTTAGAGAAGTATCGTGGTTTGACCTAGCTTCCTCCGTGATTTTGAAATAAGTAATTCTCATACATTAAGCGTAGATGATTACTCTTGATACTCTCTGTCAACTTTGCATGTTACGCCCCTTCTTCAATTTAACCACTCATGATTGTAGATTTTGTAAACTGTCGTAATATTCCTCCTGAATTCACGTTTGAAAACATCGTGAATAATTGTAGTAAATGTCCGTATTGAAATGCTCTTCCATATGAATAGAATGTCTTGTTGATTTTCAATGTTATACTCTTCCTATGTACAGTATTTGCTGCTTACAATTTCTCACAATATGCGACTGGAGTATATCACCACTGTAGACCGCAATTATAAAGTCCCGTAACACGTACTATAGTCACGTAACTTCCCGAATCGAGGCGAGTTAAAGTCGCGATGCGTCTTGTTCACCGATCAAAGACGTATGATCATCTGATACTTCTCCTCTGTATACACGCTGTCATCTGGCTTCTTCTTCCCCCACTCTGCCGTGAATATATCGATGAAACTCGATGTTAAACATACAATAACTTCCTTGCTACATACAGTGTTTGATCCAACGAAAATTCAATAGAAACAGCTTCTCAGCTATACATGTAAATTTCTGGCACACAGCAATGTAGACTTTCAACTCTGTATTCCTTACATTTATAAAACATCGCATTCAGCGTGATATTCTCGATATAAATCCGGTCTGTCGATTATATAATGACCTCGGCTCACCTCAGCCGCACGCTGTTCGTGACATTAACCTTGAATCCAACAGCCTTCTAGAAGTCACTGCGTGTTTTCTATGCCCCCAGTGTTGCAGCTGGTGCTTTACGCAACAATTTCCTCTCGTAAATACACTCGTAGAAACATCGCGCGTGAAGCCAACAAATCCGCTCCAATTTCTACAGCAAAATACTGGTACAGTACTGTACCCATATAAATCGCGAAGCCACTTGCTGGAAATCCCAAGATCGGCTGGATCACAGAATCTTGAAAGTTCCCGGCTAGAAAAACCATCAAAAATCCTGCCAACAAGCACCTCAGGATCATACACAGTATCTACGATCGTGTTATGGATCAAACAAAAAAATAGGTTGGTAGAGTGAGAACCTTACCATATTCTCGGGGTTGTATTAGGTTAAAGAGGGCACCTTACATGTTCCAGGCCTCCATAACACCATCTCCTCTATAATGAAAATAAGTCACGCAACACAAGACGTAGAAAAGGAACGAAATAAATTTATTAACAAAAAAAATAAAAAATAAATAAATAAAAATCCATATAATATAATAATAACACTCACATTCCTCTTCTATTCAAGAAAATAAAGTCCACACGACTTTCTACATGTATTGGTAACATTTATACTTGCATCAGCAGTTTACTGATCATTAAAAAAAATAACAAAAATTCCACTGAATCTGACATTCTTTCAAGCATTTAAAATATTTACGCGTGTCGAGATTCACAGCTGCAAGCTATGTCTGTATTCTGACACTTTCATTCAGGTCTCCCTTCGCTGCATAAACACCTGCACATTCCTATTATATAAGTTCGCCATTCTCTAACTGGCTGCTTCCTCGTTTAACACCTGTTACAAAAAAAACGTTCATTTAACACGTAAAAGATGTAACATTTCTGTCACACTGACAGTATCAATTCTAATTCCTTTCAACTTCATAAAAGCCTTCATATTTTCGTAGTTTTATGACAAAATACACTCGTTAAATACAATTCACTCCCTTACAGTACTTACGTCATTTGCAACAGACGAAGTGTCTCTCATTCACTCTCATACACAAACTCGCACTCTCATATCAAAAACATTCGTTCCCAAACGCTCTATACATTTATCACATGCAAAAATTATTGTTATTATCGTCAAACAAAAACATTGTAATTAAATAATTATATACAGTATTTACAACGGTCTATCACTTCAAGTTCAATTGTTTAGTGTGTACCTGACTCGTTATTATTAATATTAAACAAATATTAATGTCATCTCTCCTACTTTCTTCAAGAATACTATGCCATTTAGTCTGTATTAGGGTTTCGATGTCATTATCAGTCTAATATGACCAATCAGTTAATATAAGTGCATATGATTATTACGCAACACCAGGTTTAATAAATTGTTAATAAAAATTTAGTAGTCAAAGGTTAATTTCATTTCCCAAACACATTTCCGCCGACATCCTAACTATCTTCCCCTCTCCTATCGTTGATATACTTATACATCAGAGTTATCATTAACTCAGCTCAAAATAACAATATTCCAAATTTTACAAAACAGTACTACAATGCAATAACCTCTTAATACGGAAAACACCCTCGTATTTCATCAAATATCTCCTCGCAGGCTCCAGTACATCTGTATACGGCATGAACCTTCCTCGTATACTCATTAAATAAATTCTTGTTACAACTTTACACTTGTTCCTATCAACTTTTACGTAATACATGCATTAATTAAACTTACATTCACATTAGCGTTGTCCCATACAACTGCTTACATTGTTACCATAAAATATCTGTTTTTCTTACTTAGCTTTCATTCTCTAAACGATAATCGAAGTTGATTATGGAAGACCTCCGTGGGTTTACCCTGTATAGTTATTCTGTCATTAATCCTTTGTTACTAAACATGAAATAAAAATACATTAATATGTCTCACCATACTGATCTAATCTTCAAATTACACAGTTGCAAGATCACGTTTACAATATAACGTAACATTACAAATTGTGTATAAATAACAACAAATGTTTTTTAAGTGTCCAATAAAAATCAATCACGACTGGAATAGACTATCTCTAACTTCCCTGCTGTCGGAGGAAAATATCTTCTAAGAAGATGTGTCTCAATGAAAATAAACATTTACAGAAAGTTCAATGCTTTCTCTCAAAATAAATGGTTTGTCAAATCCTGAATGTATTCCCATTCTAAAATTAAGAATGTCCTTGAGTACATGAATTCGTAGCATAATCATGACGAATATTACTTGCCAGATCGACGAATGTTTAAAACATTTATGATATTTAACAATCTATCACACGTAGTTTTCTTCCCCTACTAATAAATTCTACTTACAATAAGATGCCCAATTCATTTTAACCAAAATGAATTTGACATCCTAGACAAAACTGTCTGAAATTCAGTTCAATAAAATCGAAAACGTCAAACATAATTTATTAAAATCATCATGGCGGAAATTGAATTCCCAAATAATTTAATCATGTCAGTTCAAAAACTGAATGTTGAAGTTTCATGTACAGATGAAGAAAGACCATCTCACATGAACTCGAAGCATAAAAATTATTTAATGTCGAAGTGAAAATACATCATAAAATATGGAGAAATATGTTGCTCAAATGCCATCAAAATACTCTAACTACATGATGAATTCTGGCCACCTCTACCTTGTTGAAGACTCTTGAAGTTCATATTAGGTATTAGGAAAATACCTAGATGTTTCACGTTCCCAAGAACCATATCTGCTCCAATGAAACAGCGACCTCGGGTAAGGAAGGATTTCCTCCCCGGTAAACACCAAACATCGTTCGGGCCTCGAACTGCGTCCTCCTCTCATTCATGGATACCAAGTTTCAAGCTTTTGATGGGATAGCCCTATCAATTTCAGTCTTCAAGTGATGAATCTTCAATCGTCGACTCCATTCGAACGTCCAGATCATATTTGAGCAATGTTGTCGATTTAGATCCATAGTTACAAATACAATTTGTAAATTGTAGATCGAATGGCAATTGTAGTTAGAAATGTTCATCTAGTTGTTCAATGAATTGTAGTAATTGCTCATAGTCAGAAAGTACTTGTACATGGTTATACATTAATGTACATGATGGTGTAGTACATAATGTTACGTGTGTACTTGACTTTGTAGACATATATGATGTTGTACATAGTTCTGTAGTTAGCTAACGTTGCTCCATGTTGTCAACTCATAGCTCTGCTATAACATATCCCAATCGCATAATTCTCTACTCCATAATATCAGTCATCTTCAAGACGTGATATAACCTTTCTTCATTTTTCATATTAGCAGTCATAATATCGTTCAAGTAGTTATAGGCTTCAATGTTCATACAACACAATAGATTGTTTGCTTACTCACGTTGCCCTGTAGAATGTAATAGCGTTCACTGCTATCTTGCTGAACTAAAATGTTCGTCTTCTTAAAATGCGTTGTTTTTCTGCAGTAGAAATAAACTGTCTGTAACTCGCCTTATTTTCAGAATCTGCGACGTAAATGTTTCTTTAAATGTTCGTGGATACTCAATAGTATATTCTTAATTCACTTGTATTACATTAATCTCGCAGAATCGTTCATAAAACCTTAAACTGTGTATCGGATCAACTTAAGTGAACTAGCACTATAATGAGGCAAGCAAGGCCGTACATTAATCTTGCCCGAATCGGCACTGCGTTTGCCGGTGGTCTATCACCGCACTCGGCTTCAGTTCCTGGGATCGAACTCTCCCGGACTCACGACTGCTTTCGTCGATCTTTCTAGACATAAGAACACCTCTTCTGAGCTCCCACTCTCCGAGTATAACTTTTTCTGGTGCCATTTTTGCTCCTGCGAAAATATGCACGCGTACCTGAATAAATACAAATTACAGTGTACTGCGTACTTACAGCGACTTTCAAAGTAATTTTCTGCGGTATTTCAAACAATTAAAAATGTCTTTCTAAATTGAATAATTAATATTTTAATGAGGTAATGACAATCCCTCCTTCCATTAGACCTCTTCTCATTGGCTGTCTGCTTATATCCAATTATATAATTTATAACAATTATTGGGCCTCCGTGGCTTAGGCGGCAGCACGCCGGCCTCTCACCGCTGGGTCCGTGGTTCAAATCCCGGTCACTCCATGTGAGATCTGTGCTGGACAAAACGGAGGCAGACAGGTTTTTCTCCGGGTACTCCGGTTTTCCCTGTCAAAATTTCATTCCAGCAACACTCTCCACTATCATTTCATTTCATATGTCATTCATTTAATCATTGTTCCAGAGGAGTGCGTCAGGCCTCGGCAGCCGGCACAGTTCATATCCTCGCCGCTAGATGGGGGCTTCATTCATTCCATTCCTGACCCGGTCGGAGACTGGAAGCAGGCTGTGGATTTTAATTTTCATAACAATTATTGGCTTCAATCGGCGGCAAAACTCTTGTTGCTATGAGACTTTTAACCTTGTCACGCGTTCTCTAGCGTCTCAAATCACGTGATCAAGCCTCCCCTCGGCCTGAACTCGCTAACCAGACTCGTTTCTGCCAAGTTCCTGCGACACTTTCTCAACGTTAAAATTTTATCATGGGGCTCGGAAAAACATCAACATTTTTTGTCAGAAATAATTCAAATTCCGGGTGCAGTACCATCCCGGCAATTGCACGGAGACGAAGTGGGAACCATGGAAAACCACTTCGAGGATGGCTGAGGTGGGAATCGAACCTCCTCTACTAATTTGACCCACCCGAGGCTGAGTAGACCCCGTTTCACCCCCCATATCACTTTTCATATTTCGTGCCAGAGCCGGGAATCGAACCTCGGACCTCCGGGGTGGCAGCTAAGCACGCTGACCACTACACCACGGAGGCGACTTCATTTATTTATTAATTTATTAATTAAATAATGTACTTAATGTATTTCTTTATTCATTAATTAACTTATTTATTCATTCATTCATCCATATATGTATTTATTTATGTATTTATTCATTAATTTATCTTATATTCAGGGTGGTTCACCAGCCCCTTATTATTTAGTTTTATGAAACCCAACTAACATTACAATTTTCCTGATGGTCGATATTGCTTTGCGCGGGCGCCTGTGTGACAGCAACGTAAACTGAGCCAATGGGCCTAGCAAAGGAAAAACGACCGTTATCACTTCCGCGCCAAATACTAAGGACTATTCTACGAACATGTGATTAATTGCTATTTGAAGAACACACGTAAGTTACATGTAATGTAATACAATCGAATTAATAGGTTATGGCACGTTATCTGCAATAGTAAACCATGATTAAAGACTTTGACACGCATACTAACGTCCGAGGTGGAATAGCCTAGTTAACTAGTACCCGTGTAGCACGAAATGTTCACGTTGGCTTCGTGTCTGCGGCGGTTTAAGTCCAAGCTGACGTGGTATGCAAGAACGAGCAGATTAGTGTTTCGAATCCAGCCGCAGGCAAACTTTTTTGAACGAAAGCCCGTGCTTCATTTTAGTGGGGACATTATATCAAGCCACACCTACAAAGTCACATTACCACGTGGATTCAATTACGATGAATTCCTGTACAGAGTACGTTGAATTTTGCTAATTTCTGAAGAGAATACAATCGAATTAGTAGGTTATGCCACTTGACCTGTAGTTAGTTAGTTAGTTAGTTATTGTTGTTTTAAGGGGCGGAACTACGAGGTCATCTGCCCTTCACGTGACCTGCAATGACAGAAAGTTAATGAATACCGTAAACCATGATTTAAAACTATGGCATGGATTTTAACATAGTATATCGAAGGTGATTCTAATCGCCAATTCTTGCCTCAAAGTATACGTATTCCTTAGAATTGCCCACGTTATTATTTTGTTATTACATTTTAACAAAACGAAGACAACTGTATTTCATGTCTACATAATAAGATTGTTTCGAGTAATATTACATTCGAACACTACGTAACGTTCACGGAATCCAGCCTGAAAATGCGTGTGCTCGCATTATTATACGAGGGCGAATCACAAAGTAAGTTACACTTCCCAGTTATGGCCCTTTATTAAACCTCATACACATAGGCTACACGGTTATTACAACATACAATGTAAGTTCACTTTTCCACAAAGTCCCCTAGAGACTGTAAACATTTCTCGGAACGGGCAACCAACTTTTCGTTTCCGGGTGTGTAGAAATCACCTCCAGCGATATGTAAGCACCAGGATTCAGCTGCTTTCACCTCCTCATTGTTTCGGATTTATCGTTCACCGAGATCCTTTTTCATCTTAGCGAATACATGATAATCGCATGGCGCTTAGTCTGGACTGTATGGTGGATGTTGCCATACCTCCCACTTGAACCAATGCAGCAGTTCTGACGTTTGGTGGGCCGTGCTCGTGCTCGGTAAGATGAAAAAGGATCTTGGTGAACGACGAATCCGAAACAATGAGGAGGTGAAAGCAGCTGCATCGAGGCGGTTGCATAGCGCTGGAGGCAATTTCTACGCATCCGGAATCGAAAAGTTGGTTGCCCGTTCTGAGAAATGTATAAAGTCTCTTGGGGACTATGTGGAAAAGTGAACTTACATTGTATGTTGTAAGAGCCGTGTAGCCTATGTGTATGTGGTTTAATTAAGGGCCATAAATGGGAAGTGTAACTTACTTTTTGATTCGCCATCGCAGTAATAGTGCCCCCTGCCCAATAAATCAGGTGCGATCTCTCGTACCATTTCCATAATGAGACATAAGTAAAGTAGTCGACATAGAATATAAAACTTAATTTTAAAAAAGTCTAGAAACTAACGAGTATCGAACCCCAATTCTTCCGATCGCTACCTTTTTAGCCGCAAAGACTTACACATTGTAGGTAGTGCAGAATACCTCACAAAGATAGATAGTGAGAACTTTTGCGTTGGACACTATACTTTCTTTATCTAAAACGTTCTTACCGGTTAGAATACGATTTTAGTCGTCGGGCATTAGAAATAATAATGTTCACGTTCAAGGATAAGATTCATTTTATTTTCTTCTGTTGTGATGGCTTTGAAATGTGCAGGTGTTTGCTAAACCCACGGCCACCTCGATCGCATCACCTAATCACGTGCGTTTCCACTGCTTTGTGGGTACCAGAAACATTACTTTATGGAGCTATGAGAATTAGGAATATTGTTATGTTCTCGTGGTTATGTGCTGTTCTCAATGCAACTGCCGTGCACACTTAACACTCCAACTGTCATATCAGGGGCGTATATAAGGGGGGAGGGGCAGAGGCTCCCCCCCCCCCCCTCGAAATTTTTGTCACATATATTATTAGTTTATGAATACACAGACATTAAAAACTAATATACTCGTACTCATATACTATTTTTACTAAGCAACGTATAGCAACGTTGCAAAGCAAGGCGACGGTAGAGCGAAGTGAACAGTGTGACAATCAGTTTACTCTGATCTTATGTGTGACAACATAACCCCTTATTACACTGCAGTGCCTTCGCTCTTATGAACGTAGGCCTATCAAGAGCAGCAACGAGTGCACTTGAAGCGTGTGACAAACGTTTTTCCCCTAACTTTTGTACCCTTATCAAACCTTTGGCAAATTTGCCTCTCTCTCTCTCTCTGTAGCTACCGGTACTGTCGAACGGAGTTTGAGTTGGTTGAAAACATACTTAAGAAATTCTACTTCTGAAAACAGACTCAACGGTCTAGTATTGTAATCTACTCACCGAGACATACATCTCACTGACGATGTTATAAACCGATTTGGTAATGCTTCAAGAAACCTTGACTTCATATAATAGTGTAAGTAGTAAATAAAAACAGTAACATTAATTTTTTCCATGTAAACACTATCAAGTGAGCAAGATGATTGAATTAATAAAAAGTAACATAAAATGGTCTTAGTTGTGTTTGACATTAACCAAACATAAAACAACACAACAAATTGGTTGAAAAAGTGACTCCAGATAGCCTTAAAATTCATCATTTTGCACCAAATTATACAAAAGTTCCCCGGGGAGGACCCCGGACCCCCTATTCTTTGGGGGCCTATACCATGCCCCGTAACCCCCGTTTGGGCACCCCCGAAATAAAACTCTATATACGCCCCTGTGTCATATCATTGGCATTTGTAGACTAATCAGTAAGATGTTTACGCTGGTATGATTAATATACCCTCATCCACAAATTGGTATTGCTTTCAAGCTAAAAATCAGAGTTTTAAGTACGGTAGCTACCATTGGCTAAAGATTACCCAGTGAAATATTTCGCAAGTGTATTTTCACCATCGTAGCCAATTATAGGAAAATAGTTGCCTTATATAATAACCAGTTACACGGTGGAGAAGAAAGTTCAAAGTCTTCTTTAATTGAATATTCCGCGTCAGTATGACTAAGCCATGAGCCAATGCGCATGATATTTCATTTTACTGTTCTCAGCGGCTTCAATATTTGAGGTTTCTTTTTAAACTTTAGGGGTTTGGACATCGTGACCATCACATTCTTGTGTCCTTGTGTGTGTTTAAATTTGTCAGATAACCTATGTTATTATGGTGTCGGTAGTAGTTTGTTTATTTGTAACTGAAGGTAGGAGTGTTAAGGAGGTGGCAGTGGTCTTAAATTTCGAACCATCCCAGCATTTTATCTGGAGTAGAAGTGGGATACCACAGAAAACCACTTCCAGGATGACTTAGGTTGGTCTCGAGTAGATGATAAAGATTTGAAAATAAATTCCACAAGCATGCCAACACACTGTATTTTGTTTGTATAAAAATAATCCTACCTGAAAATTCATTCAGCAGGCGCTCATTCAGTTAGTAGGTTTCGTTTCTGATAATTTAAGTTTCTCTCTTACCATATCTTTAGAAAGAAAAGTCATGTTAACAATCGAATGAACTCAATACGATACGGTTTTCCTCATTAGTGGATCAATTGATACCGTTTTATATTTGTCGAACGTAAGAATGAAGAATGGTTTACATCCCGAGATTACAGAGCGTTTTGACGCGACACGTGTAGTGGCCTGAGTGAGACTGATTTTCCCTCACATATTGAACACTTCCTACCCTGGATATACAGGGTACCTTGCCTTCGTTCTACAGATCATTATGTCGTCGTCCAACCTGGCTATGTACTATCGGATAAAAACGGTCCTTTTCAGGACCAAATAAAAAATCACTCGTTGGACAAGGTACATAAGCTGTCATAGTACATCCACGGTAAACGGCATTCAGCGAGAAAACATGTACCAGCCCGGGGATCGAACCTGCTACCAGGCAGCTTGCCTGACACAACTGCAGGGGTGTATGATTTAGCCACCTTAGCTACTTTCTTTTTGTCGTGTGGCCTCCTGAGAGGCCCAGTGCAGGTCTTTCTAGTCGACGCCCGTGGGCGACCTGCTCGCCAGGATGAGAGATGGAATGATGAAGAAGAATGATACTGGGCAAGGATGTGGAAGGAAGCGGCCGTGACCTGTCAGAAGGTACCATCCCAGCATTTGCCTGGCGTTGAAAATGGGGAAACCACGGAAAACCATTTCAAGGACGACCGACGGTGGGGCTCGAACCCACGCGTCTACCGAGTCAGCAGAGAGCTAGGTCCCATGACATAACGCTGCACTTTAGCGAGCGTAGCCACTGCTGTCGGTACCTTAGCTATTGATAGACATAGCGAATTGCTGGCACGTACTGAATGCATTCATAGCCCCTATAGACACCTGCTCAAACGTAAGGTGGTGTTATTCGGAGCTGTGATCGTTTAAAACATGCATTATAGTTGAGATAATTGAAATAACACTACCGCTAATGATTTCTACTATATTCGCTAGCATGAACTCAACGGTAAAGTTGTACTAAGGCCATAAAGGAGCAGGTAGTAATGTTTTCAGGATGACTATGATAAACGCGTTAGTTGGGTTGCCTTCCTCCCAAAAAAATAAGGTGCTGGTGAACTACTCTGTATACCTAACACACACATACCCAAAGTACACGAGGCTGAAATGACCACGATGTCCAAGTCCCTAAATGAAACAACAACAACAACAACAATAATAATAATAATAATAATAAACATATTAAATGAACGGTGGAAGACTTGGTCTAGAGTACAATGTTTGGAATAAACCTCATCCGGTGCAAAATATTACAAAGTAGATGTCAAGAAACCTGTTTAGAAAATTACTGGGGCAATAATTAATCTACCGTGCAAAACACGAGGTAGAAAGTACTGTATTAAGATTAATGGTACAAAATATATATAACTTGTAATCAGAAGTTGATCAATGCTATGGTACATAAATAAAGCCGTTAGGAGGCGAAATATTCTTGGCAGGGTTCGGCTTACAAACGGCTGTTCCAACAACAATGCATATTTGGGTAATCTTATATTATTTGTCGTGGCACAGAGAGATTATATTTATTCGACAATATGACGGAAGGTTCGGGGCACAGATGCTGCTAAAAACATGAACAACAAAGCATTAAAAAAACGAAAATGATTCGGCGTTTGAAAGGTCTAAACGCGTTTTATATGGAAACATATATTTATACTCTTGCCGTTGTTTTTGGGGGAGAGGGGGTCATATATTTAATTAAGTCCCAATCATTGATCTGCTAAATTTACACAATATATTTCTTCTGCGTTCTTGAAATTTTACTGTATTAAATTCAGACTACAATGTACTGCACATTCTATTTCTTGCGAAGCCAATGCCAGGGAGACAGGGAGAAATGCTTCAAGGGGAGGAGGATTCTCTGATTTAGATCGGCGTCAAACGACTGTTTTAATGACAAATTGCGGACAGTTATGTTCCTAAAATCTTGGGGCCGCAGAGGGTCGTTAATTATTACAAGCTAATGTCTTTATTTGTTGCTAGCAACCCACCCCGGCTTTGCACGGGAATAGTTATGAATGCATTAAATGATAAGCGCTTTTCTTTCTTTCTTTCTCTTGTGACAATCGAGAAATTATCCGTTTTACGTCTCGGCATGATGGGTAAAAATCACTGATTGGACTATTAATTATATTATCATGGAGATGCATGGGCAACGAATTCTTGTCAGCCGTAATTTAAGAATCGAGAGGTGCATAAAACACAAATCCCTCTTCTGTCCTATTTAAAATCACTTATAGTGAGCGATGTATTGAAGATAGAGATATGCTCTCGCAGACTGTTTTGTATAACGTTTCATGCTGAACAATTCTTACACTCATAGTATATAGATATTTTTAACGGTTTGCCCAGCGTAAGCTTATAAAGCGCACGGACGCAAGTTTTTTTTTCTACTTTTTCATTGAAATCGTTACTGCTTGGCTTCCTTTGATCATAAATACATTATTCTCTACAGAAACCTTCTTCGATATATCCTCTACTTTACAGAAGGGTGAAAACCGCATCAAAATCCATCCAGTGGTTCTCGAGATTACCCGTGACATCCAAGAATCGGGGACGTTGTTTTATACTAAGTAGAGATGGAGGAATCATAATTCATAGCAGAATTCTATCGGACCACAAACCATGAACATTTCTTCCCTGTGACAAAGGAACTTGTGGGAATGATTACCTTTGCCTTTGTGAAGTCTTTCTTTCTCTCTCTTGTGACAATCGAGAAATTATTTATTTGTTGCTCTGTTTCATTGTTACGTTATAAGCGCTTTTGTTTTCGATGTCAATGAACTATGACCTATATCCGTTTTACATCTCAGCATGATAGCTTTTTTTTTTCTTTAGCGTATGGCTTTTTAGTGCCGGGAGTGTCCGAGGACATGTTCGGCTCGCCAGATTTTGTAGCTTCTTCTACGCGGACACCCAATGGGTGAGCTACATGTACCGTCGCGTGTGGAGTGTTGTCTGGGGAGGAAAGTGTGAATGTAAGGACTAGGAGACGGAAGGTAGCGGCTGTGGCCTATAGTTAGGGACCAACCCCGGCATTTGCCTGGAAGGAAGTTGGGAAACCACAGAAGACCATCGTCAAGGTTGCCGGCGGGGGGATTCGAACCTCTTCCACTCCCGGATGTGAGCGACTGCCTGCAGCCACGCCGTAACGACCACGGTTAACTCACCCGGTAGCAAGATAGCTTAAAATCACTGACTGGACTAGTAATTATAACGAATTCTTGTCAGACGTAATTTAAGAATGGCGAGGTGCATGAAACACAAATCCCCCTTCCGTCCAATCTTAACTTAACTGTGTATTTTGCGGAACGGAAAGTTCACAGGTGAAATGAAGAGTTGCACTTCCAGGGAATGGCGAGGTGCATGAAAAACAAATCTCCCTTCCGTCCAATCTTAACTTGACTGTGTATTTTGCAGAACGAAAAGTTCACAGGCGAAATGAAGAAAAGCCGAGTTGCACTTCCAGAGAATGGCGAGGTGCATGAAACACAAATCCCCCTTCCGTCCAATCTTAACCTGACTGTGTATTTCACGGAACGGAAAATTCACAGGCGAAATGAAGAAAAGCCGAGTTGCACTTCCAGGGAAACTCCAAACACAACCAACCTTCTTCGAAGTCTTAACCACAGAACACTATAGGTCTTAACTCAACACGACTCGGCGGTATGCTGCTGGCTGTATCTGGGGTAATAGGTTCGCCCGCTAGTTAGGCTGTAATAGGGGTGATAGACTCGCCCTTAGCTAGCTCGTAAACTGCTGCCTCAGTATTTGAATGGACATGGTTGGAAGAAATTAAAACGTAAAAACACTTATAGTGGGCGATGTATTGAAGATAGAGATATGCTCTCGCGGACTTTTTTTTGTAGAACTTTTCATGCTGAACAATTCTTACACTCATAGTATTTAGATATTTTTAACGGTTTGCCCAGCGTTAGCTTACAAAGCGTTCGGACGCGAGGTTTTTTTTTTACTTTTTCACTAAAATCGTTACTGCTCGGCTTCCTTTGATCATAAATAAATTATTTTCTACATAAATCATCCTCGAGATATCCTTTACCGAATGGTGAAAACAGCATCAAAATCCATCCAGAGGTCCTCGAGTTTACTCATGACATCCAAGAATCGGGGACTTTGTTTTATACTAAGTAGAGATGAGGAATCTGAAATTTATAGGCTACTAGCTGAAGTACCCGTGCTTCGCTACGCGTCATAATTAAATTAAAATGTGAAGGTGAAAGTGTTAAAACAGTGTATAGGCGAGGTGCTGCGCAGGGGGAGATTAAGGATGGAACATTTTGTCCAACTACACCGCTCGGCGTTGACCGTGTTTTATAGCACAAATTTAGGTTTTACTCGCTAACCGTTGGAGATACCTTTCGGATAGAAAATGTAATTTTAAACCTCGTATATCCCATCAAAAGTTTGCTATTTCTTAACGTTCTCTTTTTATTTGAAATGGAAATATGAAAGTTTTAAACCAAAGGGTGTAGAGACGTCACTAAAATGGTCACTATCTTTAAATAGGGCAAAGTATTGAAATCAAAATAAACCTATATGTTAACCAGCTAAATCAGCT
This sequence comes from Meconema thalassinum, assembly GCA_946902985.2. Classification (NCBI taxonomy): domain Eukaryota; kingdom Metazoa; phylum Arthropoda; class Insecta; order Orthoptera; family Tettigoniidae; genus Meconema; species Meconema thalassinum. Next base: position 242,368,823 of record OX336389.2, on the reverse strand, counting down.
ACTTCCATGTAAAAATTCATGTAAATCGGACCAGTGGTACTTGCGTGATTGAGTAACACACAGACACACCATCTCATTTCTTGCCTCGCTTCGCTCGCGTCATAGTCGTGTCATATTGTTATTCAATGAAATGCAGGTTTAACCCCGTTACCACCACTTTAGAACCTGAATATCCAAAAATCCCTCCTTAGTAGACTTTTTCGACACACAACAAACATATCCCCAAAATATAATTCTTCTAACTTTAATAGTTTGGGTTAGTCGATGAGAGTGAACATCCAAAAATCCTTCCTTAGTGGACGTTTTTCTTCCAGAATTTCACCCTTCCCCATAGGCCCCTTAAATTGGATTTATGAAAAAACGGTCGAACACCTATTTATTTTATTTATTTATTTATTTATTTATTTTTAATCTGATTATTTTCATCCGAGTTTCAAACTCCTCGCCTATGTCGTTTAAGAGATACACGCTCCGTTAAGAATCTTTCAACCCCCCACTTTTCATCCCTTTCACCTCATAATATACACTACATCGAAAAACTATTAGACATGTGTCAGCTTATTTTTAATGATTAGTATATATGCCAAGTATCACATCCCCAAATGAAACCACTCGTGAGATATTGTTATTCAATGAAATGCACGTTTACCCCCTTAACACCTATTTAGAACCTGAATATTCAAAACTCTTTCCTTAGTGGACGTTTTCGACATACAACGAACATATCCCCAAAATTTCATGTTTCTAACTTCAATAAGTTTGGCTGGGCGATGATGAGTGAGTCAGTCAGGACATTTTCTTTCATTTATTTTTGATAATTTCACCCCTCCCCATGAACCCCTTAAATTGGATTTATGAAACAAACGTTCGAACATCTACTTACTTACTTAAAACAGTTTTCCCCCTGAGTTTGATGAGTGAGTGAGTCAATCAGTTAGGACACTTTCTTTCCTGTTTTTTCCCCCAGAATTTCACCCCTCTCCAAGGGCTCCTTAAATTGGATTTATGAAAAAACGGTCGAACACCTATTTACTTGTATTTTAAGCTGCTTTACCCGCCGAATTTCAAACTTCTCGCCTATGTCGTTTAAGAGATACACGCTCCGTTAAGAATCCCTCAACCCCCAGTTTTCACCCCTTTCACCTCATAATATACACCACATCGATAAACCCTTAGACATATTTCTGATTATTTTTAATGATTAGTTTATATACCGAATATTACATCCCCAAAGAAACAAATCATGAGATATCGTTATTCAATGAAATGCATCTCTTTAAAACCCGAATAAACAAAAATCATTCCTTAGTTGACGTTTTCGACATACAGCGAACATATTCCCAAAATTTCATGTTTCCAACTTTAATAGTTTTCGCTGGGCGTGATGAGTGAGTGAGTGAGTCAGACAGGACATTTTCTTTCAATTATTTTTACCACAATTTCACCCCTCCCCATGGGCCCCTTAAATTGGATTGATGATAAAACGCTTGAACACCTATTAGCTTATTTTTTAAGCTGTCTTTTTCTCCTGAGTTTGAAGAGTGAGTGAGTTAGTCAGTTAGGACATTTTCACTCCTTTCTTCCCCCAGAATTTCACCCCATCCCATGGGCCCCTTAAATTAATTTATGAAAAAACGGTCGAACACTGATTTACTTATTTTTTAGCTGATTTTTTCCCGCTGAGTTTTAAATTTCTCGCCTATGTCGTTTAATAGATAGGCCAACACGCTCCGTTAGGAATCCTTCAACCCCCACTTTTAACCCCTTTCACCTCATAATAATACACCACATCGAAAAACCCTTAGACACATGTCTGCTTATTTTTAATGATTAGTTTATATGCCGAGTATCACATCCACAAATGAAATCACTCGTGAGATATTGTTATTCAATGAAATGCAGGTATAACCTCCTTAAGACCCCTTTAGAAACTGAATATCCAAAAATCCTCCCTTAGTGTACGGTTTTGACATACAACGAACATATCCCCAAAATGCCATGTTTCCAACTTCAATGTTTTTGGCTGGGCGATGATGAGTGAGTGAATGAGTCTGGACATTTTCTTTCATTTTTTTTTCTTCAGAATTTCACCCCTCCCGATGAACCCCTTCAATTTGATCGATCAAAAAACCTGTCGAACAGCTATTTACTTACTTTAAAGCATTTTTCCCCCCTGAGTTTGATGAGTGAGTCAGTCAGTCAATCAGTTAGGACATTTTCTTTCCTATTTCCCCCCAGAATTTCACCCCTCCCCATGGGCCCCTTAAATTGGATTTATGAAGAAACAGTCAAACACATATTTACTTCTTTTTTATATTGATTTTTTTCGCTGAGTTTCAAACTCCTCGTCTATGTCGTTTAAGAGATACACGCTCCGTTAGGAATCTTTCAATCCCCACTCTTCAGCCCTTTCACTTCATAATATACACCACATCGAAAAACCCTCAGACCCGTGTCTTCCTATCTTTAATGATGAGTTTATATGTCGAGTATCACATCCCCCAATGAAACCAATCGGGAGATATTGCTATTCAATGAAATGCAGGTCTACCCCCTTAACACCCCTTTAGAACCTGAATATGCAAAAATCCTCTCTTAATGGGCATTTGCGTCCCTTCAGGAAGCTGCATACCAAATTTCATTCCAATCCGTTCGGAGGTTTCTGAGATTTCGTGATGAATGAATGAGTGAGTGGTATTTGACAAATATATAGTAGAAGATGGTGTCAAGTCTTTGTTATGCTAAACTCGGTTGACAGTGCTGTGTGAGTAGTTGAGTAACTAACGGGACTTCAAGTAAAGATCCTCATTTTCTATACCGGTAGTGCAGAGCGCAAATGGCATCCAGTCGGCCGTGTCTCGACTTGAGCTATGTTGCCATGGAAACTTTCTGCCTTGCCATTCCTTCATGAGTATATTTTATGATTTGATTAGCCTGTGCTTGAGTGCAAGAGGGCCGAAATCAGAAGAATGAGAAAGACTATCGAAAATGCATGTAGCCAGCGGTTCCTTCTGGGTCCTAAACTATGTGTATGCAAAATTTGGTTGAGATTGGTGGAACGGTGTAGATTTGTATACGGAACAGATCCACATACATACATACATACATACATACATACAGACTTTCACTTTTATATATAATATAGTACGTTACCAGATTTCGGAGTGAAGTAGCATGGCGGAAAATATAACGGTTTCCTTGCATTATTTGAGTAATGTATACAGTAGGCCTAGTGAGTGTATTTGTAATTTAAAGTAGGCTTGGGAAGGAGGTAGTCGTGGCTTTGAGTCAGGAACCATCCCGGCATTTGCCGGGGGTAGAAGTGGTAAACCACGGTAAACCATTTCTAGGATGACTGTTTTACGAGGCTGAGTGTACCTCGTTCTAGCCTTCAGACCAGAATTAATAGCCTATCGTGGCAGAGCCTGGAATCGAACCCAGACCTCCAAGTTAACAGCCAAGAATGTTAGACCCTACACCATGAGGTGGTCTCGGTTTTTGTACTCCAAATTACCGCGAATAATCGAGAGTATTTTAAAATGACGACTTGAAACTCAAAACACGAATAGTTAGCTACTATCACGGATTACACTGTTCAACAATTAGATTTTTACATTAACAGAAATACCCAATCTTTATAGATTTTGATGCGCTGAATTCAAAAATGACAATAATTTTCGTTTTTTAGCTCCCGTGTTCGTGCCATATGAAGTTTGTTACCTCCTTATTTCTGTTTTAGCTCTCGTTTTTTTTTCCTATTTTTTGAATACCAATGAATGCTGTGTTATGTTTCTAGTTTACACTGTCTAAGATTGCTTGTCTTCCGTAGTGATCCATTGTGTATTGTAACACGAGTTTCTGCGTTACTGTGTGGAATCAAAACTGATCCTTTTTGTATTGTGACTTTTACGTGAGTTTTTGAGTTACTGAGTGGAATCAAAACTTCTATTAAAATGCCCGCAGATGTGCTAATAACCCCAACAATTTTTGTCCATTATAATACTGTACGTGAAGGACATAAAAAGGTCAATAACTTGCAAACCTGAGCTAATCTAGATTTTTAACTGTCATTTTCAACTTCAGCACACTCAAATCCATATGGTTCCAGCCCCAGCCCTTATAGAAGGGCTGCGCCTATACCTACATAAAAGCTACTTAAAAGAAACTACGGAAAAGACGGGAATAACGGGCATAGCACCACGACTGCGAGGTAAGCAGCAGGTCATAGCCCTAAAGGCCACCAGTTAGCAGGTTAGACAGGACACAGCGGGCATTACACTCCAAAGATACTGCTGAGTAGGCTGACACCGCACATTTTGCCTATAAGTAGAAGGTACGAACACGCGCCGCGCTCTCTGGGACTTGGTCTCTCTTGGCGGCTCTCTCGATTGGGTCTCTTGGACTTGACGGCCCTCTCTTACTTGGACGCTATTACTCTACGACAGTCATACACTCTATCGGAGTTGTGCTACGACGGACCGGTACGGGCGCCGCCCCGTATCGGGTCCCAACGCCACCAATATCATGGCAGACCGGGATCTACGGTAGGGTGAGTGAACACGTGTCTACTAAACTCCTTTCCCCCCTATTTATTTATTATTAAACCCCCTTTTGTACAGTCGCTTAGATTAAGAAGCCCGTCCCTTTAGATTAGAACCTAATTTAAGATCTCCACCGAACGCTGCCCAGCAGGAGGCGGTGCACAGCAAGCGTGCGGCCTACTGTCACCTTAAGGTAAGCAGGGTGAGTATTCCTCCCTCCGGTTCCCCTTTACGTCAATTGCTCTCTAGACGTGTCCGCAGTACTTCATAAAACACCAATCACTTTAAACACAAGTTCTACACAAAAGTAGAACAAATGGGGGACAGGCGCCGGGTAAAACTCATTAGATACCGGTAATGCCGTCCAGCCCATTTACAACAGTTCTACACAAAAGTAGAACAAATACAAGAGGCTCGGGGGGGGGGGTAGTTCCACACAAAAGTAGAACAATATATCAACTATTTTTTTGCCTTTGTTAAAATTTGTTGTCTAATGTTATTTGACATTACTTCGGGTGTAGAAAACATTTCACTGTCTAAATCACAAAACAAAAGAGCAGAAGTAGGCCTACAGTATAACAAATTTAGGCTATTACTACCCTACATGACTATTTGAGGATGGGTCCTAATATTGCTTAAATATTTTAATATTCTCTAGACGTAAGCTAAATAGGTGAGAAAATATCTACAGCCGTGGGACCAATTTGTGAAATAATGCACTTACTCTATCATTCAGACCTAAAAATATTATCTCCATGATACGTCAACAACACAACAACAGACATCCAATCCAGTATTACACAAACTCTTCCGTCATCCGTAACCCCAACACTTCTCCAGCTCAAATCACACCTTTTCGAGATTGAATTATGATAGGCCTAGTAACTATTGAAGAAAACAAGAGGAATACCTGCGGCCACAACAATTTAGAAGTATAGTAAACTGCACAAAAATAGCCTATAACACGAAAGTCGACCGGGTCATTGTTGAGGGTTAAACAACATGCCTCCACGCTTGATCTCGTCACTTATGATCATGTGATTAAAGGTAACGTGAAACTATAAGGTGCGTTCAAAAAGTAACGAGCCGGAGGCTAGAATGCGCAAACCGGTAACTACATGGCTAATCGTGGCGTGTGTAACGAGGTGTGGTTCCGACCAGAGCGTGGAAGGTCACAGCCCGTCGCTAGAGGGCACGCGTGCACGTCACGTGACGATACAAAGCGAGCAGTAGCATGCATCAATCGTCCAACGCTGCCAGTCGCATTGCAAACAGTGACATGGAGGCGTCAACCGAAGAGCAAAGAAGTGTTGTTCGGTTTCTGACAGCGGAAGGAGTAGGGGAAACGGACATTCATCGCCGAATGTCACAGTGTACGGCGAACACTGCATGTCCCTTGCAAGGGTCAAGGCGTGGCACAAGCGCTTCAGGAAAGGACGGGTGTCGTTAGCCGATGATGCCCGGTCTGGGGCACCCCCTGCATTACCAATGACAACGTCCAGCTGGTTGATGCACTCATTACCCAGGACCACCGAGTGACAGTGAACGCCATAGCCGCCGTGGTCGCTCCATGACAATGCACGACCTCATACGGCCAACACAGTCGCGACACTCCTGCAGAAATTCAAATGGGAGGTTCTCGGCCACCCTCCATACAGTCCAGACCTCTCTCCCTGTGATTACGCCATGTTTGGTCCCCTGAAAAGGGCTCTGCGGGGCCAACGATTCACCTCGCACGCCGACGTCCAGCTGTACGTGCGGAACTGGTTCACATCACAGCCCAGATAATTTTATGAGACAGCCATTCACCGCCTCGTGTCCCAGTGGGACAAGTGCCTCAACAGCCAGGGCCAATACTTCTAACATACAGGTACTGGTTTCTGTAATTATGCCTCCGGCTCGTTACTTTTTGAACGCACCTTATACAAATTTCCTTCCTTGTGATGCTGATTGACTTTACATGTCTACACACATAATTACAAAACCCTCAAGTATTAATATAAATTGCACACTTACCTTCCTAATAGAGCACTACTCATTGCAAATCCTGATCCAAAATAGGGGTATTTAAACTGTCGAGTGTTCTCAATAAAGGCAAAGTGATGAATGATAGTTGGTTCCCTATCATGGAGTGCATGTCCAACCCACACCTCCTGTAAGAGCAGAACACACGATCAGAACACTTCACTGATGACTCATTTCTCAGTATAGGCTACACGGTGTCTCTCCTATAAGAAACGTCAGTCGCATTGTTTATGAACAAGCTTTCAATAATTTTCTTTTTAATATCACTCCAAATAAGGACTGTTGATCAACTACGCAATGCAGTGTCCAGTAAAACGGAAAAGTCTTTGTGTTTGCCAACAAGAAACAACACCTTGTTTAAAGTTTCATCGCATCAGATCACTCTATAGATAGAGCCCTGCGCGGATAAACAAACCGTTATCCACATTCGCAGGACTGTTATCCGCATCCGCCCCGCAACCGCACGTTTGTTATCCGAATTCATTGGTATTACAATGACATTTTTTAATTCATTACATAAAGCATAAAGTATTAAAGCAACGCGTTAATTAAGATATTTGAGGAGAAAGTCGTTCCCCTAGGCTATGCATGTCATGTGCTCTGTTTAAAATAAATCTTATACAGCCAGAATTGCAACCCTTTTCAGTTCAGAGTGTTAATTATGCTTAATGACATAATTTTATTGAGATTTGCTTAAATCATCATCTTACATTTATCATGGAAAAAAGATAACGAACAAAAATATGATATGTCATAAACCGGGTCCTAGTAATGATATTCAACAAGTTCAGATTGTATTCTAAAAAACTATCCGCAAATTTACTCTAAACATTATCCGCAGCTAATCCGCTATCTGCACAGCCATGCAAACAACATCCGCATGGAGAAATTTTTGCGGATATCCGCGAATTTTTCCGGCGTAGCGCAGCCAGACTAGGGAATTCGGTCGATCAGCTGCACTCGGCAGCTGTTGTCACAGTTAACGTCAATAAATATCCTTGGACTGATATCGCAATAGGCTAATTCGATGGCTCTCTATCGATTGATCTAAACAAGATTTCCGTCAATGGTTAACAAAAAGGCGAAGACATTGCATAATGTAGCCGATAAACAGTCCTTATTGAGGATTACTGTACCTACATACACTGAAGAAAATGGAAATTGCAGCACCCAGAAGGAGTGGTGCTACATTGCTGCAATTGAACATGCAGGACGAGTGTTCGGTTGTGATTCGATGATTACACTTTCAGGTCCCTCTGACCGCAAGTTTGGACAACAATCAATACAGGATGTGCCCACCACGAGCTGCAATACATTGATGAATTCGGCGAGGCATGGAGTCAATAAGGCCCTGGATCGCTTCCTGAGGAATTGTGGCCCATGCTTGCTGCACTGCACGGGTCAGTTGTTCCAGAGTTGTGGGTGGCTGAGGACGGTTGGCCAGTTGTCGACCCATCATGTCCCACACATGCTCAATAGGACTGAGGTCCGGGGATCTGGCGGGCCATTCTAAGGTTGTGATGTCGTAGAGAGCTTCTCTGGAGATGCGTGCAGTGTGAACCCGGGCATTGTCCTGCTGAAACATCCCATTAGCAATGTTCGCCATCATAAGGACAACCACTGGATTGAGTACCCTATCAACGTACTGTCGAGCACTCATAGTGCCCTCGGCAAGCACTAATTGTGATTTCACATTAAAGCCAATAGCTCCCCAGACCATAATGCTTGGTGTTGGCCCTGTGTGCCTCTCGACAATAAGGTCTGGGCGGCCCCTCTCCCCGGTACGTCGGCGCACACGATTCCGGCGATCAGTGCGGGCAAGACAGAAGCGCGATTCATCACTAAAGACGACCCTGTGCCATTCGTCGACCCACGTCGATCGTTCTCGACACCAGGCCAGCTTACACGTCGCTGTTGTGGGGTCAATGGAACACCTTCTGCAGGGACACGGGATCGTAAGCTAGCTGCACGCAGGCGATTACCAACTGTTTGTTGTGTAACGTGGGATGCCACAGCTGCTCGAATTTGCGCTGCTGTTGCATGGGGTTCCATCCGGGCCATACGAATGATGCGGCGATCCTCTCTCGCAGTTGCCTGTCGCGCTGGGCCTGTGCCAGGTCTACGAGTGTGGGTACCTTCATTTGACCACTGCTGCCATACACGTTGTACCGTAGATGCCTGTCGGCCAACACGTGCAGCGACAGTCCTTAGCGATAATCCAGCCTCACACAGCCCAATTATCCGAGCCCTCTCAAACGGCGACAGTTGTTGATAGCGTGCTCTTCTCTGTCGTCGAGGCATGTTTGACGGGGAACACTTCACTGCACAGACTGCAAGTCAACTACGCTACACCAGAGTCCGTATACTGGAGTTGATTCCTTCGCGACCAATCACGTGGGGAGACCTGTAGCAAGAATCCAATGGGTCTGAAACTTTGATCGTTTATATACCTACATGGCATCGTTCCATATCTTGAAAATCAACACAAACGACTAATGACTTCATGGTGTTGCAATTTCCATTTTCTTCAGTGTATTAAAAAACTAAATTAAAAATACCATCATAAACACGGAAGAAAATGGAAATGACTGCTCTTAGGAGCGACACCTGATAAAACACTTGCAACAATTACATGGTGGATGTAAGACAGCTAACATTGAACGATATTTGGCAGTTATTTTTTTCTCTTTGAATCCTATAAACCCATAGAGTATGTACGTCTGCCTCTTGTAATCGCTGTTGGGGATGAGATGAATTTTTATGTGGCGGGTGGTTTTTACGGCCAAATGCCTTTTCTGACACCAAGCTCGTCAGTGAAGTTAGTAAAAGATGAAATGAATTAATAAATACCCTTGGACTGTTATAACAATAGCCTAATTCGATGGCGTAGAATTGACAGCATTACATACAAATGCTACACGCACCCAAGTACACGGGGCCACGATGCCACAAAGCCCCTTAAACAACCATTAACAACTTTCAGCGTTGCCCACACAAACTGTCAGTAGTAACTCATCAGTAGGTCAACACGAATTTGCCCAATGACTGGACGGGTACAGAAGCCTCCGTGGCTTAGGCGGCAGCACGCCGGCCTCTCACCGCTGGGTCCGTGGTTCAAATCCCGGTCACTCCATGTGAGATCTGTGCTGGACAAAACGGAAACGGAGGCAGACAGGTTTTTCTCCGGGTACTCCGGTTTTCCCTGTCAAAATTTCATTCCAGCAACACTCTCCACTATCATTTCATTTCATCTGTCATTCATTTATCATTGTCCCAGAGGAGTGCGTCAGGCCTCGGCAGCCGGCACAGTTCATATCCACGCCGCTAGATGGGGGCTTCATTCATTCCATTCCTGACCCGGTCGGAGACTGGAAGCAGGCTGTGGATTTTCATTTCACTGGACGGGTACAATGTAAGAAATATATGAATAATAAGCAAATAACACTCCTGGAAAAATTACATACTGTATATTAATTATGATCATTATTGTCCCATTATAATAGCAATAGTATTTTTCACCACTAAACAGCACTCTCTAAAATGACTAACTATTTATTTATTTCATGTCTTTAGTAGTGGCAAAGTTAGGTCTCATGGCCCTCTCTTACACTTAACCACGCAATATGGTACCAGTACATATGTGACAATTTTTGAAATACAATAAATACCTTAAACGTAAATTAAAAATGTTGAATACTAACATTAATGAATGTGGCATATGAATAATAATAATAATAGATTTAAAAAATAATAACAATAATAATCACAATGTTTCAAACTTTTCTATAATTTCCTAAATATTATCCTAGCTCACTCATACGCCATTCCATCCATCACCCTTTACACGGGTCAATCAGCAGTATTCAACAGGTAATCTCGGCATGCGCCCTTACATTTCTTTGATGTTTTAGAATTTCTGATATCGGCAGGAGTTGAATTTTATAGTCAAGACCCAGCTACAGCATAAGAACGGTTGAACATATATGAGTGATTTATGGGAATGGCGAGGGAAGAGCCAGATCGAGAGTTACGGTTATGATATGAGGATATGTAACTAAATGTTGATGAAATGTAGATAGGGGTGCTTTCATGGAGAAATCGATAGATGGATATCAATAACTGAAGTTTACGGCGTTCATCAGGTATAAGTCAAGAAAGAGATCGGTAGCTTCGTGTTATGTGGGCATCGTATCTTAGATTAAAAGCAAACCGAAGACAAGACTTCAATGCTTGTTGAAGTTTCATTGTTTGTCCATGAGTCGCGTCAACGAGAACAATGTCACAGTAGTCGAGAATGGGTAGTATTAGTGTCTGGATTAGTTTAATCTTAATGTCTAATGGTAAAATGTTCTTATGACGCACGAGTGGGTGAAGGGATGTGTAGGCTACATCATTTTACGTGTATTTCCTATATGTGGTGACCAGTCGCGAGTTTCCGTTAAGGTCAAACCAAGGTTCCTTACTTCAAGAACAAAAACACTGGAGATCATTTGTCGGTGGCTTCCTTTCAATTCTGTTTATACGGCGAAACAACAAATGTTTTCAAGTCATGTTATTGTTTAGCGCATAACATGCGCGGGAAGTCAAATCACAGCATTAAATTTTAAAAAGATACTCCTGTTTTCCTACGTGATATTGAACGTCAATTTGATATAAACCACACATTTTACGCCTTCATTAGAAAATCTCATAATCATTAGAACGAGAATAGTCATTATTTGAAAGCGTTCCATTTCTTTTGCTATTGAGTACAGCTAGTTAATAATTTTCCTCAAGGAAAACTGTAAGGATCAGTACTCGAAATTACCCGTCACACGATGTATAGTTTGCTTTTCAGCCCGTCAACATGTTAACGTGAACTCAATGAACACAGATAACAAACAAAATAATAAAATAGAGCAAATTTACACAACAAATGTTCGTATTAAACAAAAGTACGATCGGTAACGATGAAGTAAAACTAATGAAAATATTGATAGCTTTAAAGCAATGAAAGAAAGCGGGACCTGTTTCGTGCGTCAAGTGAACCTACTGTTACGGATTAACATAACGTGTTCACGACTAATTCGTTAATTTCCAGGCTGTTTTCATCGTATCAAATATAATCTTATAAGATGAACTTTTGTCCGTGAATATATCGGCCGGTCTGTCCAACCCCGAATATATCTGTCGTATTTCGATGTGTCAAAACCCAACATGGTGGCCGTGCGAAATATTTCACCAGTATTCAATATACAGAAACCTATTGAAGCTATCAGCTTCAATTTTGTATATGATAGAGGACTAATAAAAAGTTTACTGGTTCGCCTTTCGAAACCGTAATAAACAACAAACAAACAAACATGGTGGTCGCCCGAATTTTTAAAATCTAATAGTCCTTTCTGGCGACTTAATCATCCTGCTGCAAGGAAACTTGGTGAAACAAATATGTATTTTGAGATGAACAATAGGAATTATACTGTAGTTAAATCCTTTACAAAATCCATGACGGTGGCCGTCAAATATCAAATATATATATATATAATTTCTCGCGTCCCACTACCGTCAACGGGTTGATTTAACACAGATAGAAATGGCCAGTAACATATAGGAAAATATAGTATATTGGCTTTCACCGGCCTTTACTAGTAAGTTTATTTAATATTTATAGATTTTATGGGAGATTATACATTGGTCTTTTAAATAATATTAGATTATCAAGATTATTATTTTATATTAGATTAATTTTAGCATTTTTAGTTAAGATGCCCATATTTATGACACATTTATGATTACCTAAGGCGCATGTTGAGGCCCCGGTTTCAGGTTCAATAATTTTGGCAGGTGTGTTATTAAAATTAGGGGGGGGGGGGGGTATGGACTATTACGAGTTTATTTAATATTAATCAAGCTTGGGTTAACCTATAATGTTATTTGGATTAGAATGAGTTTGATTGGAGGATTTTTAATGAGTTTGGTTTGTTTACGTCAGGTTGATTTTAAGGCTTTAATTGCGTATTCTTCTGTTGTTCATATAGGGATAGCTTTAGGGGGTATAATAACACTAAAAGATTGGGGATTTATAAGAACATACACATTAATAATGCTCACGGACTATGTTCCTCAGTTTTATTTGCTTTAGCTAATATTTCTTACGAACGGTTAGGAAGACGAAGTTTATTAATTAATAAGGGTTTCATGAATTTTATACCGTTTATAACATTATGGTGGTTTTAATTAAGATCTTCTAATATGGCGGCTCCACCGTCATTAAATTTAATAGGGGAAATTGGGTTATTAAATAGACTAGTCATATGATCTTGGATTTCGATGGTTATACTAATATTGATTTCTTTTTTTAGAGCAGCTTACTCTTTATATTTATATTCTTATAGTCAACATGGTATAATTTATTCTGGTATTTATTCTTGTTCTAAGGGGGTATTCTCGGGAGTATTTACTATTAATGTTGCATTGATTACCTTTAAATATTTTAATTTTAAAGGGTGATTTATGTATTTTATGATTGTATTTAAGTAGTTTAAATAAAAACATTGATTTGTGGTGTCAATGAAGTAATGAATTTACCTTAAATCATTTTATGATCAATATCAATTTGTTTTGTGAGTTGTCTTTTTTTATGGCAATTTTTCTAGTAATAATAGGCTTTTATTTTATTATAAATGATATAGTTATTTTTATTGAATGGGAGATTTTTAATTTAAACAGATCTTCTTTAATTATAACTTTTATATTTGATTGAATATCTTTATTATTTATGGGATTTTTTAAATGTATTTCTTCATTGGTAATTTTTTATAGTGAGGAGTATATGCAAGGGGATTTAGTGATTAATCGATTTATTATTTTGGTATTGATATTTGTCTTATCTATAATATTTTTAATTATTAGTCCTAATTTAATTAGGATGAGATGGTTTAGGGTTAGTTTCATACTGTTTGGTAATTTATTATCAAAATGTGAAATCTTATAGAGCCGGAATATTAACAACTTTATCTAATCGAATTGGTGATGTGGGTTTATTAATGGCTATTACTTGAATATTAATTTTCGGGAGATGAAATTATATTTATTATTTAGATGTAATGAAGAATTCCAGAGTTATGTATTTTATTACTGCATTAGTAATTTTGGCGGCTATAACAAAGAGAGCTCAAATTCCTTTTTCTTCTTGATTACCAGCTGCTATAACAGCTCCTACCCCCCGTTTCGGCTTTAGTTCATTCTTCAACTCTGGTAACTGCAGGAGTTTATTTATTAATTCGATTTAATTCTGTTATTGCTGATAATAGATTAGGTAAGGGATTATTATTAATTTCTGGTTTAACAATATTTATAGCAGGATTAGGGGCAAATTTTGAATATGATTTGAAAAAAATTATTGCCCTTTCTACAGTGAGACAATTGGGTTTAATAATAAGAATTTTGGCTATAGGGTTTCCTAAATTAGCATTTTTTCATTTATTAACACATGCTTTATTTAAGGCATTATTATTTATGTGTGCAGGTTCTGTAATTCATAATATGAAAAACTCTCAGGATATTCGGTTTATGGGTAGATTATGTACACAAATACCTTTAACAGTTATTTGTTTTAATGTGTCAAATTTAGCATTATGTGGGATACCCTTTTTGGCGGGGTTTTATTCAAAGGATTTAATTTTGGAAATTGTCTCCTTAACGTATTTGAATTTTTTGAGATTTTTTTTATATATATATTTTTCTACAGGATTAACTGTTTGTTATTCTTTACGATTAGTTTATTATTCAATAACAGGAGATTTTAATTCTTCATCATATCATCCATTAAGTGATGAAAGATGAATTATATTAAAGGGTATATTAACTTTAATGATTATGGCAGTTGTAGGTGGGTGTATATTGAGATGAGTAATTTTTCCCTCTCCTTCTATAATTTGTTTACCATTTTGGTTAAAGACTTTAGCTTTAATGGTTAGTTTATTAGGAGGATGAATAGGTTATGAATTGTCAAAATGTTCTTTATCTCATAATTTGCAGTCATTAAAGTTTTACTTAATATCTTGTTTTATTGGGTCAATATGATTTATACCTTTTGTGTCTACTTATGGTGTTAATTATATTCCTCTGAAGTTAGGAAGTGCGCTTCATAAAGAGAGATGTAGCACGCAGATCGCTACTCCTGTGGGGGTCCGGGCACGGACACCAAGAGCCCGCTGATGAGACAGCTTGGTGTTCCTAGGCGGTACCCCACACAAGACACTGCATAAACCTAGAAATATTGTTGATATATAGGAAAATAGGCGGTTTAATTGTTCACAGAACTACTTGTTATATCTATCCAGGTCGGTATTACAGACACTGCAGATAATTTCCTAGCGGACGATCTCTCGGTATATGAAACACAGAGATACAGTTACTTTGCGTAAAAATATCTGAATTACAGTTACAATGCGCATAAAATAACTCACAGTTGTTTCCATATACAGTGAAATTTGTTTATGTTACTCAATCCGTTGCTAAAATTTGTCAGTTCTGAAGGGAATATGGGAAACTAGCAACGCAATGAAAAGAAAATGTGTATAAACCGACAGTGCGTAAATATTTATTACTGCCCGGTTATCGTACGAGGGCTGTAAAAAGTAATGGCAACATAAGGTATATACTTAATCATTTATTATTGAACCACCTTACCTCTGCAGACCTCAAATATAATCCTTTGCAACACGTTGTCCCCGTTGTCAGATGTATCGAAGGAGCAAGATACCAGTAGCAGAGCCGCCTTTGTCAATGTCTATGACGGGGTACCCTACCGCTTGAACTATAGGGTCTGGTGTATGGAGACGCTTCCCTCGGAGTGATTTCAAAAGTTCGAGGAAAATACAGTATAAATTCCAGGGACTCGTGCCCAGTGAATAGGATAGATGCTTTATGACCTCCCCTCTCCACAGTGACAACAATTCACTCACAGGAGCATGAATGTGACAGAGGGTATTGTCGTGCAACACAATGGTTGGATGGAAATAGGGCCACGTTCTTTAGAAGATAATGATCCAAACGCAAACGTCACATTGCTGCTTCTGTGAGGGAATTATTGGCGCCGTGGGAGTTCCTGGAGCATCCACCCTATTCACGCGACATGAGTCTCCGTGACTTCCACCTTTTCCCCAAACTAAAGGAAGAGTTTCCATACGAGACGCCATACTTCAAGCGGTACCGGGTGAGTTAGCCGTGGTCGTTACGGCATGACTGCTGGCAGTCGCTCACATCCGGGAGGCGAGGAGGTTCGAATCCCCCCGCCGGCAACCTTGAAGATGGTCTTCTGTGGTTTCCCATCTTCCTTCCAGGCAAATGCCGGGGTTGGTCCCTAACTATAGGCGACATCCGCTACCTTCCAACTCCTCGTCCTTACATTCCAACATCCCTCCCCAACGGTCCTTGTAGCTCACCCGTCGGGTGTCCGTCTCGAAGCAGCTACAAAACTGGCGAGCCGAACATGTCCTCGGACACTCCCGGCATAAAAGCCATACGCTAAAAAAAAAACTTCAAGCGGTAGTGGGCTCCGTCAGTAAAAGATGCACTGCTCCTGGTATCCAGTTTCGATTTTAAAGTTAAACAAACCTGCTCAGAGCTTGAACTGTAGATGAATATAAAAAACAACCACTCCTCAATTAACAATATTTCTTTCTCGGGATGTGGAACAGTTGGTTAAGTGCTGGCCTTCGATATCCAATATTTCGAGATCGATCGTGGGCGTGCCTCGTGTAGGTATATTAACTGGAATGCTAAGATCCACTCTAGAGCAACACAACGGCACTACAAGAGCTTAAAGAGACGTAAAACCCGATTATCACAATTTCTAAATTCCAGTAGATAACACTGATTGTGCATGTATTTAGAAGTGATTGTGCATGTATATTTATGGCATTGTGTATAAGTTACCAGATAACTTAAACAGAGTCCTAAAAGAACCAAATTTAAATTTCATTGACTAGTTATAATAAGATGCAATTTCAACTACACACAAATCATCTTTGCATTATCAAATACTGCACCCGTGACCGGGAGCGGTCATGTCGTTTGAGGAATTTGATTGAAGCGCCACGCTGCATTTTCAAACGGGCGACGTGTGAGTGGGGGACCAGTTCGCTGCTGCCGCTGATGAGCGCAGCGAATGACGAGCCATCGAAGTTGCGAGAATAACTGACTACAGCTTATCCCGTTGCCCAACAGAGGAGATGACTACCCTATAAAATAAGCCTAATTATTATTGTGAATTTGCACCCCCAAAAAAAAAATACATTTCTATCGGCACGCGTTCATGAGATATAAATGAAAGAAGCTTTGAAGCATTACGTCATCCGGACCGTAAGCCACACTCCCGGTCAGTATAAATATCGCAGCAGCGATCGTAGGGACAGCTTTTTTTTTTTGCTTTAGTGATCTTCGCTAGTAATCGACGAGAAGTGCTCAAGTCCGCATCACCGCATTACCAGTGCGCCCGAAATATAGGCCACGCAGGTCACGCCGACAGCCAGTGTAAACTTTCAAAGTGCAAGAAAACATAAAATTTGTGCCGGTGAGTGCGAGTAATTGAAAACTATCTCACTTAGTCTTTCCCAGTTGAAGTGTGCTTGGATGTTGGACCTTAAGTTATTGAGGAAACATGGTTAGTGCACTAGGGCCGTGTGAGTTACTAGTTGAAACTTCAATTCACAAACAGTGAAGCGTGATTGCACGTAAGAATACCACAGTGATTGTCGCAGGGTGCGATTAGCACTAGAACATTCTGTTGGAGTGTGTGCCTGTTAGAAACCAGGAACTTAGTGCAGAAACGAATCAACCAGTGAAATATTTTACGTGACGAACTCACAGTGGATATTGCAGCTTATGTGGAATACCATTTAAATAACAATTAGCCAAGCGAGTGCAGAACTTTCGTGAACTCCAATCCACTGACATTTCCATTATGTGTGCGGAACATTTCGACAATATGAAGAACAGGTTTCCTACATCTTTCCACGCTATGAAAGTTGATATAAATATGCACCAAGCATCGGAGATGGGTTAGCCAAGAAGGAAGAGATAAGAAATAAGAAGATTTCGATTCCACGCAATTAAGGGGACCATGAACATCCATGATCGGCCATAAAATGGAAAGCTGTCCGAGGCCGTTGCCGACTCCAGCCGGAGAACGAAGCAGACTTGTGTGCTATGGGGTGCACAAACCAGCTAATGGACGAACCGGACCACACCAACCGTAGCCGAGCTGAAGGCCAACACGACATCCTGCAAAATCTAAAGTAAGTCTTTCGCCATGTTTTGGTAGTTTTGCCTAGCGTAGTCATGCGTATCCAAACTTAGTTCTATTTATTATAGCTGAGCCGTATCCAAGTTTAGTTCTATTTATTCTATTTGAGTTAATATCAGATCTTTATTCAAGCATTTCTTTTCAAGTCTTGCCCAAGTGTAAAATGCTATTCAGTTTTCACAGTCTTATTTATTTAGTGAGGTTCTGCGACAATCATCCCATGCATATTTGTTTGACATTCAAATACGCCTCGTGATTCAATTTAGTTTTTGTGCGTATCTCTTCTCTCTATATATAAGAATGAAAGTTTGTCTGTTTTTTTCTGAATTTCTACGGAAATTTGCGTTATTTACGCGTTTCAGACTGTTTTATGACGGATGCGCGCAAAAATAAAAATTTTGTCTGTCTGTCTGTCTGTCTGTCTGTCTGTCTGTGGACAAGTATGTTCCCTTATAACTCGAGAACGGCTGGGTGGATCAACGTAAAATTTGGTACAGATACCCATCAGAGGCACGACACTAATCATTGATGTATCTCTTCTCTGTAGCTACAATAAAAGGGGGCCTACCCCCTTAAAACCCTTGCTGAAATAGGCGTAGAAGGGCGAGACAAAGCTCATTTTCAGCCCCTCAATGTGAGAAATGAAACTCGGGGGCCCCAAAGGGCCCCCGAAAACTACCTTTTTAGGCCCTAAAACCAACCGGTTTTTTTTTAGATATTCCCAGAAAACTAATTTCATTTAATACAATAATGAAAGAATGCAATCCGGTAACCATGGCAACAGAAACTCACAGGTCCATCTAGTGCTGTAAGACGCAATACAATTCCATTTATTACATTACTGAGATAGTTTGCAAACGGTTATAAGGCTATAACGGAACAAAATCAAGCTGTAAAATTCATCAATACATAGGGTATAATGCGCTTAAGGGGGTCAAGGGGTACTCTAGAATTTTTACACGCGATTTACACGTGCGGGTGTGGTACGGAAGGTCTATTACGTCCCTATCTCTATATTGCTATATTATAATAATAATAATTATTATTATACTACGGCCTACAACGACGAGACAAAGCTTATTTTCTGCCCCTCGGTGTCAGAAACAAAACTTGGGGACCCTAAATAGCCGTAAAGGGTTCCCGAAAACTACATTTTAAGCCTCTAATAACAACAGTTTCTGATATTCCAAGAAAACTAATTCCATTTAATAAACTAATGAAGGAATGCACGCCAATAGCCATGACAAAAACATCTCAAAAGGTGACATCCAACTTTCCATCTATTTCTGCAGGAAGTAATTCCACTCCATTTATTAAATTTATGTGAACGTTTGCAAATGGCAATAAGGTTATCACGGAACCAACTAAAACTGTAAAATTCATCAATGCGCTTAAGGGGGTCAGGGGTTACCATAGATTTTCTTCACACAACTTTAACGTGCGATATGTCGTACAGAAGGTCTATTATATCTCCAAACAGCAACATGACGTGTATTGCGTTTCATCTACGAGGTTTTCAATTTTATTTTCACGTCAGGAAGTACACGTTAGGTAGGCTAAATTTATTTTCTGAGCATATTTTAACTAATCATTTATCTTTGTCGACAAACAGGTTCCAAGCCTCTAACCATTGCAACAGTAGCTCAATTGATTACGTCTGGCTATTAATACCAAAGACCATTCGAAGAATGGGTACTTCTGCTAGTATATATATATATATTACTGAGTTGAATTGAGTAAGATAACTCGAAATGTAGTCTTCGTGCTATTTCTCGTTTTAATTTGATGCGTCAGTATAAGTTTACCTTCGATTGGGGTCAAATGAAAATAATAATAATAATAATAACAACGATGTTTGTAATCTCTCGTGGCATATAGTAAAATTGTTATAACACTTATCTGAGATGTGAAATATTGAGATATAATAATAATAATCATGGCTTGAAGTTATTCATATTGAATAAGTGGTGAGATCTGTGACTAATAGCTGACCGACTAAAGATTTTTCCATATTCTAGAAAGGTTTAAATTCTCATTCTGTGGTAAACCAGATATTCATGTACCGAGTTTTGAGTGGTTTTTGATATTATGTTAGGATGAGTCGCCTCCGTAGCGTAGCGGTCGGCATGATTAGCTGCCGCCCCGGAGGTCCTGGATTCGATTCCCGGCTCTGCCACAAAACTTGAAAAGTGGTACGAGGACTGGAACGGGGTCTTCTCAGCCTCGGGTGGCCCAAATGAGTAGAGGGGTTTCGATTCCCCCCTCAGCCCTCCTCGAAGTGGTTTTTCCGTGGTCTCCCACTTCGTCTTCGGCAAATGCCTGGATGGTACTGTACCGTTATTTTGAGGTTTGTAAATTGAGATATTTCCGGGTACGGCTTTGTGACGTGGCGAGCGCGATTGCTACGTACAGCTGCTAGCCAGTGGGAGGAGTTCGGCTCGTGACCGTATGACCAGCCGCCGAGCTAGTCCGGAAGAAACCGAAGAGATAGCGATCAATAACCCATTCGATTACGACATTTATCGCATCGATCTCAGCACTTAAGAAAGATTTATATTCTTAAAAGATATTAAAAGCCAAATACGAGGTACTGTATATGTCAGAATGCACAATTATATAGCAGAAGGCTTTGTCATATAAATGCTTGGTAATCTGAAGTAGATATACGGATTAATATGTATGTATTCAAACCGGAAGAGATTATAATCGATCTGAGACTACAGGAGTGGGGGAGATTGATGTCTTCCTAATACCAGCAGGCACGACAACAAGGGAGAAATAACTGAGACGTCGGTCGGGATTATTGAGACTGCGGAGTGAAGTGAAATTCTTTCGCACGCAAATACCAAAGTTACTTGTTAGTCGCAGCGACGTAAGATGATTTTATATCATCTGAACTTATAGAAAGGTTCATGAAATGGGTCTTAAACATTGTGTTCAGCCCATATTGTGCGGATAAATGGACTTGTACATTTCCAATAGCAGGACAAGCGGAGTAATCTGTTTGAGCAGTGTCCACGTTTCGAGCCGCCATTTCGTTCAGGCGTGTTGTAAATTTTCACGGGGATACGGCTGTGATTGACTCTTATCCGAACACAGGCCGATATCAGGAATACATTTGCTATGTGCAATATTTTCTCTATGTACGACATATTATCATCCGAGACGTCGGAGGGAAGGTTTGAAATGACTTTTGAAACCGTGATTATGGCCGCCTATGATGTGATAGGGGTACTACTTTCAAGGCGATAGTGGGAGCATTGTGCGACTACATTTTTTGTCATGCTTTCTAGAAGCGGACTCCATGCTACTTCAGACTTTACAAGCATGAGTCGAAATAGTAAAGCGACCATTTCGAATATGGAATTTATTAGTGGTTGCTCGCGTTTGTCTTGACATTGTGATAAAGTGACGAACTTAATCCGGGAGAATCGTGATTATCTAACCTAGTGCGGAGAACTTTCACGAGGCCATGGTGATACGCAAGGTAGGACCAGATGCAGAACGAGCATGGGAGGTGCCCTGGTTCGAGCACCGGCGTTTGAGAAGGAGCATACTATGTCATGGTAAAGCCTGGAGGCTGCCAGGACAAACATATATGCTTTTTACTCCTGTACAAGAATCTTCGCAAGGTACTGGAATCGTCAGCATATTACGGTAGCTTAGTTGGGCATTTGAAAGCAATCACAATTGCCATAGTTTCTTTTAGTAGTTTAAATGGTTGAGCAAAGGCCCAGGTTCGATGTCTGTTTCGAGACTGATCTTCTGTTCAACCAGGATTTTGGTTGAAATAATGAACGCATCCATTGTGTAATATTAATTTTGGTTATTAGCGTTCAGTAATTGTAGTATTTATTTAAATTGATATGCATAGTCTCAATTGTCGTGGAGATCAACCGGTAGGGGAAGAAATTCGTTTTTTTTTGGTACAGGAATATAGTTAATAGTGCTTATTATAAGTAGTGTTGGGATTTTTATAGACTGTTCTAGTGTCTTGTGAACACTTTGATTTGCATATAATTTCTCGTTAACGGTTGTATAGATGAGGAACATTGATTTACTATCATCACTTTGATATTTGGAAGTTATTTGAGTCAGTTGAGATGACAGACTTTAACATTTTCTCAATTATTTTGAGAATATAATTGGCTTATGGGAGCGAGATTTTATTGGTGGATATCCCTAATGGATCAACAGTCGTTTAGCCTTAGTTGTTAACCTAGATCCATGGTATAGGTGTTATCTATCGGTAGTTTCGAGTTCGTTGGAGTCAATGGTTAATAATTATGATGTTATACTGACGATTAAATTGAGAAGTAAAGTAAATTTAAATTATTGTTATTAATGCAATAGTTTGTGGAAATATAACAGCGTATTTAATGAATATCCAAGCTTTTGAAAAGAAAATCCCAGGGAAGACTTACTACAAGTCAATGATTCTAGTTGTAACTCATGATGTATTATATAATTGTGAGGCAAGATTTCTAGGCTTTTGTGGTATTTATTTGAAACCCACAATAACAAATTTCAGTAACGTGCTAAAGCTTTAATTATTTTCTTCGGCACGATTTTAGGTGTTATGATAATCTGATTAATGAAACAGTAAAGTAAGGATTGATGGTCACCAATTCAGGGTGCACGCATATTTGTATATTATGCACATTTATTGATATTGCTGATTATAATTGTTGTTTAAGGTATTAAGCTTGTTGAAGCTTTCTAATATATTGGATTGAGCCAGTTAGAGCCAAACGTGTTCAGACTTAGTGAAGTCTTACACAAGATGTTTGTTGAATTGAACCCAAGTGTGGTTGTAATAGAATGTCCCAGGACACATGATCAGCTGTTTATTGATATCAGAATAGACCTTCGGGGTGATCATATTTTATACTGAGCACAGCATTGATACAGTTAAGTGAATTATCAGTTTAAGTATTACAATTGGAGTTTGGATAACGATGCCAGAACAATTATACTAATTATGATATATATTTATTAAATATTGAATTTAACTAAACATTCTGCTAAGCTTATCCACTCGTTGGTATTGACCAGGATTGGAATAAAACACATTGATAATTAACTAATTATTACCAGATGCGAATGTCGTAGGCAAGTCAGTAACAGCAACAATAAAGATTGTTTTCACATACGTGTATAGAATGTAACATATTGAGCCCGCCTGAGCTCATTGCTCGGAGATATTTTTTGAAATGTTAATGTACGAGCCATGCTTCATCACTGAACGCACCTTGGAACCAGCACATGGCTTGTCACAAGAAAGGATGTTGTCT
This sequence comes from Meconema thalassinum, assembly GCA_946902985.2. Lineage (NCBI taxonomy): Eukaryota > Metazoa > Arthropoda > Insecta > Orthoptera > Tettigoniidae > Meconema > Meconema thalassinum. The sequence continues at coordinate 242,345,673 of OX336389.2, read as the reverse complement.
TGACTTTGGACATTCATCCTAGAGATTTTTCTGAGCGACTATTATCCCACTTTTTGATCTTAAAAGCCTGAGAACTTACCACATCGTCATGCAGTATTAATTAAACATTGTGATGTTTATGCTATCATTTTTGGTAAAGGTAATTTACACCGCAGATAAGCGGAGAGGAAGTCATTAGACTCTCAACGACTCGAGTATACGCTTGGACCCAGCAGGCGAAGCGAGACTCGAGACACCCGAGTTTGGAACTGTCCAAAGTGGACGTGTGTACAAGTCCGTCCGTTGAGACGATGTAATAGTCCACCCACGAGGCGAAGAAGTGAAATAATCTGAGAACATCCTTCGTTTTAAGCACCGTGTAGTGTGCGGTAATGCAGATATAATAATACTGGTCACGTTATTTCGACCATGTGAGTAATTTGAGTGAAACAGTGAATTGTTTTTTTGGTGATTCTATAATCTCGTGGAACGCCATCGTCACCACGAGGAACACGCTTATTGCCCGCGTCCATGTGAGATCTGAAATTATCCTACGTTAAATGTGTATTAGAAACATATCACAGTGCAATGTTTCATAGCCGCGTGTAGCACGAGTATTTTCATACGTCAGATTGCGAGGATACAGTGTGATTTTCATTAGTTAAAGAATCAGTGAGATAATACCACATGCGTGTACCAGCCAGTGAATGCAGACAGTGAAGGCCATTTTTGCATTGAAGTCTGCCATATTACAGTGTAAAGCCTGTGAAAGTATTTACATAATCGCTTCGACGCTTAGATTAAATTCTGTGATCACCCACGTGTGGAAAATATTATTAAAAATGTGTAACTACGACTACGACCACATGTGCAGCGATATTCTACAAGATTCTACCATGAGTACTATGGAGTAGACACTCATGACGTGAAGGAGATATTCAAGAAGAGGCTTCATCATGCCAGAGGGACCATTCAACCACGCGGGACATGGAGACGTGATGCCCATCAGCCCAAAGACCGACCGCATGGAGTAGATACTGGACGTGAAACGACCACGAGGCCGCAGTAGAATCCTGGACCAGAAAAGGCTTGACTTGAGGAGCCTAGCTTTGGAGCTACCCTGTGAATCGTCCAGATGCCTAATACCCCTCAGTTCTTGTGACAATGAGGTGAGGTGATAGTACTGTGAGTCTGTATCTCTCTATTGTACGGGTCTTTGCTGTGGTAGATTTAGTTTAGATCTTTTAACCGAACTCCTTGATGACCAGCCTAGGTAGGAATTGTATAGCTAGCACTCATCTTATTGTCATTATTTTTCAGCCTGAGTTAGACACCGTTTGGTGCACTCTGTTGACTGTTAGTAGAACGTGATGTTCCTACTGCTTGCTAAACAAGACCATGGTTTTTGAGCTATTTTTGGTCAACCCTTAGCATGGGTTAATAGCAGGAAGGATGGACAGCCATTCCTTATTTTAACTTTAGGCCGTGACCCCTCTTTGTAACTTTCTTGTCAAGCCACTGCTCTTTAAGATGCTCGTATCGTTGAATGATCGACAGATGTCATCACTGTTATGTATAATTTTTGTTATATCAGTTTATGTGAAGCTATGAAGCCACATTTGTTCTGTAGATAGAACGTACAGGGATTCTAGTCAACCATGCTAACATAGCATCGAACCCTGGTACGTCACGTATCATTTTGTACATCTCAGCAGAAGTGAGATTGTCGTTAGTATTTCCATTTATTTGTGTCGAGTGTGGAACACGAGAAGTTTTGATTATGAGAAATGTAAATAGCCAAGTGGCATGTCTTTGAAACCAAATCACTCCATGAGAGTGACATGTCTGTTTGTTTATATTATTTGGAATGTCACTCATGACATATCATTGTACGCCGTATCTTTACGTGGTATAACTACTGTTACTTATTATATGTTTAAGATTGTATCAGCACGGTTCACATCAGGACTTTATTTAGTGAATTGCTGCCTGCATTAATGTGATTACAAGTTGCCTAACGCCGCAGAGTTAGCGTGTTGCAAACGCCAGTCAGAACAGGTTATTGTTACCCATGAAGCACCACGCTATGCTGTGAGACTAACTTGAACTACTTTTGACAGATGCTTCGGCATTGAAATATTACCGTTTGTGATTGTATCATACTCTAGGTCAAGGCCAGTGGCCATATTGAGGAAATCACATGTTTTGCCTACGTCGTGCAGGACGAGCGCATTATAAGTCTTGATCGCCGTTGTGAAGCGATATCATTTGGAAACTATTTCTGAGAGTGTTATTATATTAAGCTAGATGTTATTCTTTTGTTATTGACCATGCTGACACTCTGTCTAGAGGCTATTGTTGTTATGTTTGAGTGCCTGTAGAGCACTGTCGTGCCGATTTGGATCTGTGACCAGGTATTTTCCGGAAATAGCCCGAGACTGAATCAGAAGAGCTGTGTGCCACTGACAGTTGTTATTGTTGTGTCCGAGTTTGTAAACTCGTGTTATTGTTCCGACTACAGAGTCGAACTTTGCAAGTGATTGATCTTACTGAAGAATTCACTTTGTTCAGCCTAGGTGTCATGGATTCATCAGTCAATCGTCATAAAACCATCGATAAACCTAATCTACACTTCTAATAATCATCAAGCATAATTATTATCAATGAATTATTAATTAATTAATTGTTTGGAATTTAAACTTGATTTCCCAATGTTGTGCCAGCTGACTGATGCCATGAAGATGTTTCCATTTCCATTCGGAAATGACACTAGATAGAATACGCGATTTTTTGAGACAACTCAGCGGCGTACTGCCCCCGTAAATTGAATTATATTGAGACCACGGTGGCTGTATTGGCAAATATGAATTAAATTATGGCTGTCATAGTTGTGACGTGGATATTCATGACGTAAGCACGGATGACGCAGACTTCACGCAAGTAGGCTGCTTGAGCTGAGATTCTTGGTGACGTCACGATTTTGTTCGAGAAAGATCTGAGATTTACGACGCAGTCGCAGGGAAACGTGGAATTGTGCTGAGGAAGAAGTTACGCGATTGGAGGAAAGGCTCAAACCAATGAACGATAGTTTGGAGGGAGACGGAGATTACTGAAACTATCATATTTAATTACTTTTGGAATGCAGAATTGTGGAAACCTATTTTCAGTTATGGCATTGATTTGAAATTTTGAAGAAATTATTTTTGAGTTTTTGAAATTTGAAAATCCGTCAAGTATTGCCAAAGTTAGAACTTCTAGCGATGACGGAGAAACAAGCTATGGAAGGGATGGATACGCCCCTTAAGAAGTTGATAAAAGGTCTTGCACAGCAGAGAGGAGCTCTCATAGCTCATGTGTCTCATATCGCATATATATCTCATACCGCATATATATTTCTGATGTCATATAGTCATTTTCGAGTGAATAAGTGAAACAAGTCGTCTTTAGCGTGTGGTAAAGCCAACCGCATTGAACGAGCTTCGAGCGTGCCGCAGTTCCATTTTACGGTGATTGAAACTAGGCGAAGTTGAAACGCACACATTTTCAAGTCTACAAGATAATATATCAAGAGTTGACTAATGCCTTTAAGCTAATTCGATTGTGCAGTACTATATTAAAGTGTGTAGAAAGATTGAACATTTTCAAGATTATAATATAGAAGATATTGGCATTTTAAGACGGCAGACAAAAGTGATTTTCTCGCCATCTGAGAAGCACTTTTAAAATATCACATTCTACGCTACGGCTGACACGTATTGCAACCGTGCTACTTCATATTGCATTTGGTGTTACAACGCTGCATTCTAACATGGAACAGTATAATATGGCAGTTCTTTCAACTATTATAACGGAAATGGAGATGGAAGGCTAAGGACTTTAATGCAATTGGGACATATATCAATGGAGTGAAATAACAGCATGGAACTTCGCTAATCGTCTTTCTACAAAAGCGAGCATGTAGTGAATATCCAACTACACTCATGCATCGTGGTCCAACGCTGAATTATATCAAATGGCAGTGGAAACATATTCATACTCCACAAATATGAATATTTCTACGGAAATAACTGCAATAAACTTCATGGCGAATTTCTGCCAGAACTTCAGGGAACTATCAAGAGAGGCCAGGGTAGACCCGGCTCACAAAGAAGAGTTTTGCCAGAAGGATGTCTATCGTATACACGGAGCAGTGCAATTTCCGGAGGAGGAAGCAGTTCTATTCTCCGAGGGCGCTGGTTCCAGGTTCGAGGACGGAGCACATCTTTTTGGTGAAATGGAACCATCACCAGTCTTCTTTGGAAGATTTTCCTCTAGAACTTCAATCAACAGATAAGGTAGTCGTGAACGTTTCTTGTTTTATTTGAGTCATTTAGCGATATCTGAGCAACCATTTTTCCCATATTTTTGTCCCATATATATTTTGCCCCATATTCTTGCTTGATATCTCTGTACTCAGTACACTTCGACGAGTTATGCCTTTTTCTACGATTTATTAAGACATTGCTTTGTCAGTGGCATATTTAAATAATTTTGGATCAGTTGAGACTGATAATATATTCTTTCAGTAATTTGCATATTTTTGTAGTCACGATTTGACTGTAAAGTTAATGATTTTTCTATGGCAGATTTGAATTCAGACAGCGTGTCATTTTATTAAAGTAATTCTATTCAGTAAATTACTTTGACCAATTTTCTGTCATCCTCAAGAAAGAAGAATAATTAAAAGATTTTAGAGCGTTAAAATCTATTTCTGTATCGACGATCTTGGAAATACTAGTCGTTTTAGGAACATGATTGCAACATAGACATTTATCGTCAGTTCTGAAATTACCATTGCATTATAGACAATTTTATGAAATATGAACTTTGATTACGATTTATTGAATACACTATAGTAATGAACATTTGATAGGAATTTTTCTCAATTCTAGATTGGAACAATAATGTTTTGCATTCCAAAGTCTAATTGTATTCTATTCAATTATTTATGCAGTTTAGATGAACTTTGATTGAAGATAGTATTTTTATACTACGATACTTAGGAGATATTAATCTCAATTTTTGATAGACCAGAGAGGCGTGTATAATCGTATTTGCTATTAAATTTATTTGTGATTGGCAAATTTTTACTTCATATCGATTCATGAATGAAACCCACGAAGGTTAAATAAATAACAGTTTTGAAACAATTAATGAATATAAGAATTTTTGAAGTGGAACTATGGATGTATAATCGTTAGTTCAGTGGACGTGTAAAAGTCGCTGATGAATAATGCCCTTGAATAAGTGAAGGAGATTCCCACAGTAATAAGAATGAAGTTAATGAATTTGTAAGTGGAGGTTTTGTGTATGGATTGTGGAAGATTTTTATGCCATATATATTGAAATATATGATGAATTCTGGGCCTATTTTATGCAATTTTGTGCGTTTGTGCGAAGTATTTTTCCGCTGAGTTTATTGTCCAGGTCCTTTGAAAATTAATCATGTGAAATTACTGTTAAAATTAACAAGAGTGTTAAATAATTTGAGATAACGATTTTGAATGGAGGTTACCGTCACAAATAATAATAATAATTATTAAAATTATTAGACCTGAATATAAGCTTAAATATAACTAACCTTCATTGGTCGATTATATTAACCCGATTTGAGTAATTATCAACCGGATAAACGTGTCGTTTAATGTATTTCTAAAATAAATAATATTAATATTATAAATATTGTAAATAAATTATGTAATTGTGTAAATATCTTTAATAATAATTTGTAATGAAAGGAATTAAGAGAGGCGTGTATAGATTTTTCAATTGTCATTTGACAATATTATAAACAATTTATAATTATTATAAACAATTAATGAGCATTTGTTATAAACATTAAGAGTTTTGTTAATATACTCTAAAGAACGCTAATTATACAAGTGGATTAACAATTAAACAAGTTTTGGGATTATTAGAGTAATCCAGTAACATGTGAATGAAGCATTTAAAAGATTTGCGTGATAATGTTTGAGTTGAGTTGAGGACATTTAAAGTGTTTGAAAAGGAGCTAGGCTCTGAGGTTACGAGCATATGCTAGCACTGACTGGACAGGTGGGTCCACTTGACGATGCGGGCATGCGACATAATGTAGGGTGGATCGCAGCTGGCCTGACAACTGTATGTTAGAGGCCAAGATCGACCACATAACAGGCTTGCAGTTATAAATAAAGTGTGATGTTTATGAAAGAGGAAAACAATTGCTACATGTCTCGTTCCAATTCCCTCATCCATTCCAAGTGTATTACTATTATTACGTTCTTTATAAGCAAGTGAAAGATAAAATTTTGTATGTAACGTCTACAAGTCCTACAGGAGGACATGATTATATTGACAATGGCTTCTGATTGCCACGTGTATTTTGTTGAGTTTTTGTTAGAGTCATCCCTTTATGTGAAATAAATTATTGTACAGTTTAAAGTTTCTTGTTTCCGTCTTGGTTCATTTTAAATATCATGGTGGAGGTTATTGTGAGGGCATACTTTAAGTGATCCAGTTGGCAACCCATACCCGAGATTAATTTGAAGAGGTAAGTAAAGGTAAGTATGAACCCCCGTATATTTTGGTGTGTTCCACAATAATTTCTTGTTAACTGCTGTGCTCTAATCTCGGTAGTATCTGTCAGTGCCATTTTCATTGATGTAGCTGTGCCGGTGCGATTGATTATTGACAATCCGATTGAGGGGGCGGATATCTGACAGCCTACTATCCGGAATTACGGGGACAGTACCAACCAGTAGTTCGCACTTGGTGGCACGCGACGCTCATGTAACCTAAGTCGTGGTTTTTACCACGCAGTTTCCAACGTAATGAACACATTGTCAGATGATTTTTGGATACAAAGAGTACTCCAGAATGTGCAGGCATGGTTTAATAAGATAATGATTGGATGCTGTGTTTTATTTACTTACTCATGAATGCTATGTTATCCTCATGTACCTGTAGTGTTGATGAACACATTCTAGTCCTAGGAGTGAATTTAATGTTTTTTTTTTTTTTGGTGCTGGTTGTCATGTAGCTTTTGATGTTATGTTTTTGATTACGGACGACATTCGCCGTATATGTTTGTAATACTGTCAGGACTTAGCTAAATTAATTAAATGTATTTGTAAATACGGGAGTGGTACCACCATATATTTTGCTTGTTTTGTTGCTTTGTTAAATTTAGATTCTGCTTTTTAGTAACCCATTTCTGATAGTGTAGGGTTCACTTTTCAGTACTACAACCACAGTTTTGTTGTTGTTGTTTTCAATTGTGTGTTAGATCTTGCGAGAGGGTTTTTCTTTAACTTCATTCAGTGTGGATTTTGAACCTTTTTTTATTACCTTGCGGATTAGCCGAGACAAACCCTCCGAACTAGGATAGGGGTGTTGACTTTTAAATAAATCAATCACGAGTTTACTTAAGTCTGGATGTTATTATTCTTTAGTTTAAGTGTTTCTGTGATGTACTTCTTGGGTCGTCTATGACTTACACCATGTCTACCCTGATCCCCCCGGTGATCACGTTTCTCGTGCGTTGGGCCTATAAGAAGTGCATCCAATCCTCTTCGGCCTATTGCACGACAGGCGAGGTGTCTGGGAAGTCATTTCGGTTGTTGGCAACCCTGACAGCTCCTCTGACGGGCTCAATATATATAATTGACCAGCACTGAATAAAAATAATGATAATAATTATGAAAAATATATAGAATAATAACTGCTATTCATCATGATTTAGATAAGTATATTAGCGAAGTGGATCCAATATTTTCGTTTTGTGGGATCATTTCAAGAAATTTTGTTTGAGGAAATTGAAATTTATATCTAATCGTGGTCACTTAATTTTTGCTGAACCACGTGCCAAATTCTTTATTTTAATCCACGGTCCTTTTGTTGATTATCAAGTCGATTTGACGACATTGCTATTTTGTTTTATCATGTTTATTCTTGGAATAAATTGTCTATTTTTCTGATTTTAAATGTATTGCGTGATGCTTTATAGAGGTGATGGAAGGTCGCGTTAAGAAGGCCATCGCTAGACATTTCTAGGGTATACTACCCTCTTGAGATATTCCTATTAGTGGAATCTCGTGTTCTATGAGCTAGATATATTTCTTCAATCTATGGTCGTTCTTAATGCAACCTGTTAGGATTACTGGTTACCATATTATCCCTTTACTTGTTGGTTGGATCTGGGGGTTTTTCTAGCCGGGGATTTTCAGGTTCTACGATCCAGCTGACATCGAGGGCTTTCAACAGGTAATGGTAGGTAATACGGGTACAGTACCTACCGTAAGGCCACGGCCGCCTCCTGCTCACTTCCTTGACTAAACCCTCCCACTCTTCCTATCCCTACATCAGGCCCCTGTTCGCTTTGCAGGTGAGGCCGCCTGGGCATCGTGCTGGTCACACACCCCAGTTGTATCCCCGACGCATAGTCTCAAGCTCCAGGACACTGCCCCTAGTGGCGGTAGAGGTGGGATCCCTCGCTTAGGGTAAAATGATAATAATAATAAAATAATATAAATAACCCTTGGCACTACAGCTCGTGAAGGGCCTAGGCCTACCAAGCGACCACTGTCCAGCCATTTGGCCTGCAGATATTGGGGTGACGCGTGATCAGCGCATCGATTCCCCTCGGCCATTTATTTTGGTTTTCGTGTTCGGGGCGCTGCCTCACTGTGAGACAGCTACTCAATTGTCCTCACGAGGCAGAGTGCACCCCGTTCCAGCCCTCACGTCAGTTTCTAAAATCCCTGAAGGCACCGGGAATCGAACTCGGGGCCTCCGGATGAGAGGCAGGCGCGCTACCCCAACACCACAGGGCCGGCAGGGTAAAACGATAGCGAAAAAAATGTTAGGATGAGTTGTGGCAGTAATTTATGATGTTGAATTTTCATTATTTGGAGGCAGGAGAAGCCTCAGTTGAACGGGCATGTCGAGACTTGGCACCGTTATATTGAGAATACTAGAGATCAAGCACAGTGGCTTGAGAAATCGATATTATGAAAATTGATGTTGCTATTTGATAATATGGAGCTGTGTTAAATAGGTGGTGCAAATGATCATTATTACAAGGATTAATGTCTATTTTGAAGTAAATGATGTCACGACATAATAAAATCGAGATACTCTGAAGGTGGTTATTTCAATAGTAAGAATGAGTTTTTCTAAATGAGCATAGTTTTCCAGTACAGTCATGTTATGTGGGAGTGTGATTTGAGGTTGAGTAACCTATTAGTCAAATATCTAAAATACCAACTCGAAGGTTATTGTTGAGTGACAGCTTGCTTTAATATTAGATTTCAAGCAGGTTTATTATTATGATTTGTGAGCAACGATTTAATAAGTGGAAAATAATTGAAAACCAAGTGCGAGTGTCAAAGGAATGACCCGTGTGAATAATATAGTGAATGATGAGATTATGTGAACACGATTTGGACACTTATTTAGTACATAAGACATTTTTTTATTTTTGAGTGAAGGTTCACAATTTAATTTTTAGTTGGAATCTCAGGGTAAAAGACTCTATTTTTACAACCCTGTTGATTTAGGCAAGAGTGCATTTATATTTCCTGCGTGCTGATATTTTATTAGTTTTGTCAGGTGATCACGAAATGTGATACGAGAGATATTTTACGAGCCAACATTGTACAACTCGGATTGCCGTGCACTTTTGCCACCCTTCAAAAAATCAGACTTCCTCAATCGAGAACCAAACGCGTGATCTCAGGATCATAAGGCGGACACCCTACCACTGACTGACAAGGACGCTATTATTATTATTAGGAAAGGTATTATTACGTGCTAAAAATTGAAAGTTATTCATTTTTGTTTTGTAAGGTAAACATAAAGAAATATTTGCTAAAAGTTAAAACTATTCGCCGAAAATATTTGCTAGTTTAAAATATATTTTCTTTATTTCACAGAAACAAGCTGTAATAAGAAATTTTGAAGTAGAATGTGAAGCCGCTGTGACATGCTTGTTGTTTATTATTGGAAACTTTTCATAATAACAATAATAATGTCATTTGTTTTACGTCCCATTTAACTACTGCGGCTTTTAGTGACGCCGGAGTGCCTGAGGTTTTCCCCGAAGGGGATCTTGAACGTGCCAGTAAATCTACTGACACTGCTCCCTGGAAACGTTTCAGTCGGCCAACATGAGCGTACCCAAGTAGATTAGGCGGGGAATTACAATTAATTTCCTAGTGGCTGAAATAAATTACATGAATTATTTATACATTTCTCACATACATGTGTGTGTGGGGGGGGGGGGGGGCTAAATTGGATTTAATGAGTAGTGTTGCATTACAGTACATTATGCAACAAGCCTATAATGGCAATAATTAAGACACGAGTATGTTTATAAAACGAGCGTATGCGAGTTTTATAATTTCCATACGAGTGTCTTAATTACCATTATAGGCGAGTTGCTTACGACTGTTTATGTTCGACGATAATTATTATAACTATTTTATGTTCGAACATAAATATTCATAAATATTTGTCGAGATTTCGCCAGTTTTATGTACTGAACAGAGCGCATGGGACGCAGAGAATACCTTGTATTTGACCATGGCCTCCTCGATTACGCCACTATGACACTAGGCCATGCAGTGGAATTTAAATTAGAAGGCCTTGGAGCTCAGCGCAGGTGCGATGCTATCCTTACCTAATTGGTCAAACAACTGTTTCTTGAGCTCTGATTGGTGGGAGAAACTGTCCCATAAAGAAAACTTGTACGATAATGAGCCTCATTATGATACAGTTTTCTGACATATAATATTTACATTTCGACATCGTCGAAGATAAAGTGTATTAATTATTCATGTAATTTATTTCAGGCACTAGGGAATTAATTGTAACTCCCCGCCTAATCTACTTGGGTACGCTCATGTTGACCGACAGAAAAGCTTCTACTAATAGATTACTTACGCAACAATGAAAAATGGCTTGTAATATTTCAATTTATTTGTTGTCTGTTAAGTAAAAGTAATGCGGTTCAACCACGGAGGCATTTCCCAGCTATGTAGGTAGGATTGGTGTCCTGCTCTTGCAATAGATCAGTGAATAGGCGACGTTATACTCTGCGAGCTGTCAGAATAGGATTGACAGTTCTCTTATCGCCATGTGGTCTGAGAACGAGATTGCCAAACTGTACAAGCCAGAGATAGAGCTGACCAGGCACTGAAGCACGTGGGCTGTAATATTGCAACGCAGAGTATTATGACATCAACTATGCGAACATGCAATTGGTCAAGAGGCAGAGGGGTGATGACTGACGTGGAATTTCCGGCGAAATGTCAATCCTATTCAGGCAGCTCACAGAGTATAGTCACCTCTCCTTCGTCTGTCTTCACTGTCAAGTTCATAAAGCGATTCTCCCACACCTACACCTCATGTCGTAGCGACTAGCATTCTTGGCTGTCGTCCCGACGGTCTGATCTGAGGGCTGGAACGGGGTATACGCAACCTCGTGAGGCAAAACTGAGAAGAGGTGGATTCGATTCCCACCTCACAAGGGGAGGATACGTTACGTTGCATGGGTCACCGATTCGAACCATCTTTAGTACACCTGTAGGGCATGACCAGGCGTATACCAGGTGCAAGTAGTAAGGTGCGCTTCTCAGCCGATTCCATGAAATTAATTAATTGCAATTGCAACGTGTACTAAAGATGGTTCGAATCGGTGACCCATGCATCGTATCCTCCCCTTGTCAGCCATTCTGGGAGTAGTTTTCCGGAGTTTCCCCACTTCTATTCCAGACAAATGCCGGGATCGTTCCAAACGTAAGGCCACGGCCACCTCTTTCCCAATCCTCGCCTGAATTACAAATACATACACTAATACATCCATCACAATAACACAGGTCATCATACAAATGCCACACACATCCAAGTACACGGGGTTACATAATCACGATGTTGCAAACCCTTTAATGAAACAACAACTGTTTCCACTGAAGTCAAAATGCGAGAAATAGAATACTGCGAGCTTTTCGTACTCTGTTACAATAACACGGAATTCAATTTAATCAATAACACCGCTACTCCCACGATACTTTTAAAAGGTAGCTGTTAGACTGTTAATAACGGCGTTACTTGTCATATGAGTTAATACGAGATCGTTTGTGCAACTAAAGTAGATTTCCTGTCCTCTTCCACTTTTTACGCTACCGAACGGCCTCAGTTTTCAGCCCCATGAACCCAATATTGCGGGTTTGATTCCCGGCCAAGAAAATCGTAAATTTGAAAGGCGGAAAAAATCCACGGCACTCCGAGTCCTACGATGTCGTTTCGTGAAAGACCTATTGTGTCACATTAGGTTATTACGAGACAAAATTAATAACATCACAGCCACAGATCACCCGATAGAGGTCTGGTTTTGCTGCTAGGTGGCAGTGCAATCGGAACGTCGAAATTGTAGAGTAGACCATTGCCTAGGTGGCACCAACTGAAAAAGATCTATAGGCCTATCAGGTCGTTGAGGTTATATGATAATTATTCTTGTTCTTATTAGGCCTATTATTATTATAATACCGGCCACGGTGGTCGACAGCGCTAACGCACGAGCTACCGGCTGGCGTCAGGCGCATGAGTTCCAATTCCACCTCAGCCATCCTGAAAACAAATTTCCGTGGTTTCCCACTTCCACCACCAGGCAAATGCCTGGACGGTCCCTTTCAACAGGTCCACAGCCGACTTCTTCTTAAACTCCCTTCCCTGGCCCTTCCTTAATTAGAGCCAAGTTAGCGGTCACCTGGGCGATCGGTCTGTCACCATCCCCAGTTGTATATGTTGACAAGGTGTGTTCAGCTCCCAGACACCGTCCTTGCGACGGTAGAGGAAAGATCCCTCACAGAGCCGTGTGTGAAGTCGAGATGGGAGGAAAAGCGATAAAAAAAAATGTTATTATATTACTTTTTGACATCATTATCACGGCGAATACCGGTTAAATTTTATGTTACAGCCTGGTTCGGCATTAGCAAGGAACCATCTGTACTGAGGTACGTTTGTAGATTACACTGCTCAGAGGCTTCACATTACTGTACATCCATTTCGTGCCCGCACTCTTCACGAGTCTCCTTCATTTATAGGAAGAGCTAAATTTCCATCTGAATAATCTTCGAGCCTGGCTGAGTGTTCGAACATAGTATTTTCACCAAGGAACTTCCTGACAATATGGCAAGTGTTTAACAGAACTGCCTTCTGTAGTTCAATATTATATCTGCGGATGCAGATTCAATACTGATAGACTATTATTATTATTAAAGACCTTGACTGACTGCTGCGTGAAAATACCGCGTTGATTAGCTAACTGAGGTTTTGTAATTGTTTCCGCGCAAGGGTCGAATGGTAGGTAAATCACGATGACTTATGCATATCTTCACGAATAAGTGCTAGAAACAGAACATAAGAACATGCATCACTTAACCAGTATAAAGGGCGAAGTGTTCCAACACCAAGTGACCTGAACACGTTGGATGAGGCTGTTCCTATACGCCGACTCAGATGATGGGATCATGAGATGAGAATGGGGGAGGATATGCTAATGAACTCGGATATAGAGTATAAGTAGGAGGTGTTCAACGATTTCTAGGTGAGAGGTGTAGGAGCAGAGGCGGCTGCAGTGCTAACTGCTAATAAGGAATAATGAAGGCAACTCGTTTTGCACACAACGGCTTTCAGAATAGACTAGACTGGACGCTGAAAGGCAAAACAGTCTCAAATGAAAATGAATGACAGACACGATATTATGTTTACACACCTCCATCCTTAAAAAAAAAAAAGACTGGCTGCATGGCGCAGCGGTACCGTTCTCGCCTGCTGTGTCCAAAATTTCAGGATTGAATCCTGGCGTAGTCAGGTGGCATTTGAGGGTACGCAAATGCGAGGGAGCCGTGCAGTAGATTTACTGGCATATTAAAGATTCCCTTTGGGGCAAACATCCGTCTCTAAAAGCCGCAGCAGTTAAAAGGTACGTAAAACCAATAACATTGTGAGCTGGTATTATTAATAATGTTAATAATAACAATAATAATAATAATGACTTTATAAGATCCACGATGTTTCATTTAACCCGTGGCATATGCACACTGCTTCGATAATGAATTTCTGAATGCCCACAATACGATGTAGGCTACTATTATTATTATTATTATTATTATTCATACTGAAAATAATAATAATAATAAAGTTGTTCGTTTTAACTGCTGACGCTACTACAGGTGCCTAATATTTCGTAAGGTGTGCATAGCTCAGTAGCACTACAAGTTAAAGCATAGATATCCTATGATATTTATTAGGTTAACTGCCATCTGTAGGGAAACGAAATGTATATAAAACAAACAAAAAGGGATTGCTACCTCAGATGGGTCGTATTTGCCAAGATGTTTAATAACTTTCTTCAGGATGATCTTAGTGAAGCTTTCACAAAACATCACCCACGAGCTGTTGGTGCCATGAAGGGCATTGACCCTGAAAAAGAGAAGAAGGAACATTAAATACATTATGAGATGTATTAGAGGTTCTCTAATTACCTGTGTGTGGAAAAAGATTGTAACAATCAATTAAGTAAGATAATCCAAATTAGAATTTACGTTTGATAATCCCGTCCAAGCTTTCTTCGGATGGGACCAGCTGCAATCATGATTCAGTCGAGTAGCTTATAAGATACACTATGTTTAATTGAACCCGTAACGTATGAACTGCACAATGCTTCCATAATGAATTTCTGAAGGCTCCGTGTGTTGGGGTGAAAAAAGCACCGCCGCGCTATGAGTGGCCAAACTTATACGCTCGAGTACCGGTATGTTACCATGGCCGAGGTGGAGCGATATGTAGGTAAATTCTGAAAATAAACATGAATCAATGAGGGATGTCCAGACATCCTGGAAACATGAAACTTAGTACCAGTGAAGCTGATACTAAGCTGATACTCACAAGATTGCTTTAAGAGTCTAAGGTATTCTAAATTTTTCGAGTGGACCGAGTTGGAGGGATTTGAAATGGCGGCTTAGGAGAAGAACGGTGTAAGCAAGCATTTTTCTCAACAGTAGATTAACCCTTTTTCCAAAGCGATGACTTATAGTTTTTGTGAACTCAAACGTTTCCTGAATGTCCAAACTAACTTTAAACACAAACCCCGAGGAAGTGTTGACGAAAATTTCCGAGATATTAACGAGGTAATGTCGTGGTGTACGATGTATAATAAATACAAAAATGAAAATAAACATGAATTAATGCAACACTCCAGGTATCATAGAAACTTAAAACTAAGTACCAGAGAAGCTGATGTCCAAGATCCCTAGAAAAATCTAAATATCTAAATGCTATGCCAGGGGGCCAAGCCGATGAGCTTTAAAATTGGGTTTCAGAAGCAGTTCGGCGTAAGTACTCAAGCGTATTTTCACCCATAGGTTAACTTGTTTTCCCAAGCGATGACTTATACTTTTCGTGAGCTCAAACGTTTGCTGAAAGTCCAAACTAACTTTTAACATCAACAAACCTAGTTCGAGATAGGCTAATTTAATCCCAAATGCACAATTTAAACTTACTGCTTGCGATTCACCGTCAATATCCACAAACAGATATGACCAGTCGACAACTTCCCTGTGTTATCATTTAATTGATAATCAGTGACACTGTCATTATTGACGTCAAAACTTCGTGATTATCAAAAGGCCTTTATAATGCACGTCAATTGTATCGTCACCTGGAGATCCTTGACAGTGTTCCGAGTACTTGTAGGCTATCAAAGCGTTGAACTGGACTGTATGTTTGCAAGATTCTTATATTACCTGTTTGGGATACTATTGCCGCTGAGCAAGGCCTAGCGCTTGACGGCTAGCGGGGAAAAGGGATCCCACAGCACCAAAGCAAAGCCAGCACCGACAAAAAACATAGTTTCTAACATGGCCGTCGAAAATCGTAGTTCAAAAGAGTAATACTTTCGAATCCAAGCTTTAAATCACATTTTCTACAACAAAATATTCTCCACTACTTAATAATGCCCCGTATATTTTCATTGTTGCTGTTGCTGTTTGAGAAGATTGAAATAGCTCAGTCATAAACCCGTCCATCCATCTTTCTTTTTATCGGTAGAGCCCTTTTTCTTCCAATATGTTCAGATTTTTTCATGTGAACGTATCCAGCAACACTGGATTAGAAAAAAATGAGACCAACGCATACAAACCTGCTGAGGATGGGGAAGACAGTCCAGGCTCCCGGGTGAGGGAACTCTTCGTGAGCAAGATGAACAGTAGGCACCTCCTGAAATACAGGGATCATAAACCACAAATATTATATGTCTAACAACATATTTTTTCTTTTGATTATATTGTTTAAACCTGACCTTCAAAACAAGCCGTCCAATTCCCCAATGATGAGACGGTGAGTGTTTGTGTGATCATGATCGGCAGTTAGACGAGTGAGACTGAGGAGATTGTTTCTCATGCAGTTCTAGTAAGCCCAGGTTTACTATGGAGGTCAATACAAACAGATGAAAGTTATCTTTAACCCTTAGCTTCAACTTTCAAGCAATATATTTACTTTTTTTCCCCGTAAGTTAACTCATGAAAAGAAAGCCTCCTCGTAATGCATATAATTTATACCTAGGTATATAAAATCTACGAAGTATGTTTTTCTATTTGTAAGTAAAATCATATACGGAAGTTACACAAAATGCCTTTAAATTTCAAAATTAAATTCTTCGGTGATAGTGTTAACTGTGTTTTCTATTCCATACCTTATCTCATATTGTGTGCCGCGAAGTGAAGTTTACTTCCAGCGCTCTAAGCTACAAGGAAGCCCACGCTTCTATTCTAAGCTTGTGCATTGTAATCCAAATTATGAAACGGAAATAGGCTGTCTGGAGAGTAAATATTGTGCAATTAAGGAAAGAACGAAACACACTTTTGGTAGCGAACGTTGCAACTAGACTAAGCATGCAAGAACGATTAAAACACTTAAAAGTATGCTTATGAACCCCAAGTAAACAGCTTAATTGCTAAAAAATAACACATTCAATAACAATAATAGCAATAATTTCAATGTATTGTTGGATACTAATTATATGCAATTTGTGATATGAATCATGAATCTGAAGGAAATTCCAGTACAGATTATGTGTGAGACTTATTAATTATTGTTTTATAACAAATAAGTAAATAAATATAAAAATAAACAAATACATAAATAGATAAATAAAATAAATGAATATATATTCAATGTATTTCAATACAAGAGTACATTTAAAAAATATATATATATAGTATCAACATTTTTTGTTACATTAATTCTTGCTATATTTTATAAGTACTGGATGATGTTATATGAAACATTTAGCATATTAAAAGTGATCAGAAGAAGGTTAAAAAATAAACAATTAATAAATATAACATGTAAAAATGTGAGTTAGCTATGCCAAATAAGAACAAAGAAGGAATACCGTAATTGTGAGAGAAGTATTACAGTGATATAAATTGTTAAATCACTGTAGTCACCCAATGTTTACCTAGGTAGTATTTTTTGATGTGACGTACACTTAGTGGATCGCTGTTAATGTTACATAATTCAGAGGGTAGTTCATTAAATATTGATGCTTTAATGTAATTAAGTCCTTTGAAACCACACCTTTTTATACACAGAGGTTTTACTCGTTATAGCTCTTGTGTATACTGTATTGTGAGAGACCTGCTTTTGAATCTTGCATCATACATCATGGTAGTAGAGATTCGGTACAGTACCGTAATTTGAAAAAAAAAAACTTTAATATTAAGTTGAGAAATATTAGTGAAATATTTAAGGAACCAGTTTTAGCAGTGTACTGTTGTCTTATTAATAGAATCTGGGAAAACAACTGTTGTTTATTTTACCAACCAGGTTAGCTCAGCATGATTTTCTATTCCTCATTTGCCTTCTAATAGACCACGGTCTCTTCCTTTCCAAAATCTTGCTCGACTACGCCGATCGACTGCAGTGAATCCAGTTCAAAAATCCTGCGGACGGGCGATATAATAAGGCTAGTTATAGTTAGTGACTTCGGCATGTTCTTCGTACGAAAATAAACTCAAACGCTTGTGTTTGTTTCATACTAGATTGTTCATGTAAGAAACAGCAGGAAAGTGCAAGATATACCTAAAGTTCACGCTGGCATAACCTATAGAAGATAATGAACCAAAGAACCAAGTACACTTGTAGAACTCTTTATGAAGCCCTACAAGGAACAGGTTGCTTTGTTTGCTCCAGAGGGCTGTCAATATGTCCAACCCCTGGAAGAAGACTGTAATAAGTCAAAAATATCTGGGTTCCCACAAAGCATAAAATTCCTTGAATACAGGCGACATAAAGCGAGAGAAATAAACAAAGCGTTCCTGAACAACCCAGCAATGGAAGAAGCCAACTGCCAGCTGCGCCCCTATACACGAGAGTGGCAGCCTACGGACTACATCACCGGATATGCTCAACCAAGGGAGAGACTATCACAGTCCCAGTGCACTCTGTGTGGAGGACCATGTAAAACATATAACATCATTGAGTGCAAAGAAGTGACATTGATACTATCTTACTATGCAAATGATGCTAACCTCGCATAATTATTATTATTATTATGATTATTATTATTATTATTATGATTAGCCATTGGTAAATCCCATAAAGGGCAAAGGCCTCCTGCTAGCAGCGTAGCTCACCTAACTAATTAATCATTATGTAATAAATCGTATATAAAATATCTGATTTCGAGATATACTACTCATTGGATAGTGCACTGCACGCCCCACATGCTGAAAAATTGCCACTATCTACACGACAGAAAAAAAGCAATTCTGAAGCTTTTTCCAATAGCGAGTTTCTGCTTGCAAACTGTCAGATTATGTATTGTGGTAACCTATTTTGACAGTAGAAAATATTTTTACACAAGAGTTTCAAGCATCATTGGTTAGGCAGTATTTTATTTACATTTCATTACAAGGCTTGCATAGCTTTAAAGGTAACTGTGTTTTCTGACCTGTGTCAGTCTTCATCCAGGGGTGCAATATGTTCCATGCCAGAGCTAGTGTGAGATGATGTTTCAAAGCGAAGCGAACGAAGCTTGTAATTTTACGAGACCGTTAATCTCGCGATCGTGAGTCATGGGACCTCCAGATTTACATGGAATCCAAACCACAGGACGTGATATCTCACTTCGAAAATCTCACATGCACTGACCAGCGATAGAACCCGGTCCACCTTGGTGAGAGGCAAGGAGCTTGACCAATGCACTATCACGCGCCCTGTTGTTGTTTCATTTACGGACTTGGACATCGTGGTCATTTCAGCTCCGCGTACCTTAGGTGTGCATATATGTATATACTGTATATGTCTATGTATGTATTTCATAATCTGTGTTATTGTGCTGCCTGTAGTAAAGTGTGTATTTGTAACTGCAGTGAGGACCTAAAACTAAGTAATACGTCCTAAAACTCTGAAATATGCCCAAAAACTACGAAACTACTTGCCTGGACGAGAAGTGGGTAACCACGTAAAACCACTTCCAGGATGGCCGAGGAGGGAATCGAACCCATCTCTTCTCAGTTCTGGCTCATGAGTCTGAGTGTACCCCGTTTCAGCCCTTAGATCAGAATTAAATTTCTTGGCAGAGTCGGGGATCGAACCCACACTTCAGGGGTGACAGCGAAGAATACTAGCCACTACACCACGAGGTGGTCACAGCCAGTTTGATATTTTTCAAGTAAATTTTCCATGGGAAACCGCTGAAAAAGTTTTACAAATGGAGTCTAATAACAAATATTAACAAATACGAGCATGCATGTGTGTGAAAGAGAAGGAATCCCCATATGCAATCACTGATAGTTCTCATGCCAGCAGTATTCTTGTCGACAACTTGGCGGAGGAGCAATTGGATGATGATGATGATGATGATGATGATGATGATGATGGGTGATAGCGAAAGATGATATGATAATGAAAACTATAACTAATACTAACTACAGACTAGAAGACTAGACATACTAGAAGAAGAAATGGTAAACAAATAAAGGATAAGGCAAATAAAGGACAGGAAGAAAAGAAATGCCCTCAACCCTCGAAGAATGAGGATTGAGGGACTTGCAAAGAAGGAGAGCCATGAAAGACAGATAGGAAAGGGGAAAGAGGAGAGGGCCCGCCCCAAAGTCAGTGGAAAAAGGGGGAAAAACGAACCCAGCTCAGGAATCCCTCGGGATCGCCAACTCCCGAACTCACCAGGCGTGAGCCCCTGAGGGTGCACCAGAATTGGTGGAGCTACATACACCCTGCCTCCTTGAAGGCCTCGAGCAGAAGGCAGGAGATAACATGTATAGAAAAAGAAGGCTGACCCCGCGCAGAAGGAGGGTATCAGTAAAGATGAGACAAGGGCCAATTAAGGCGGGAAAGGAAGAGACTCCCTGGGCCTCAGATTCCCTAATACCGTCGTGGTCGGAAGAGAACAAGAGTTGACCAAGAGAGGTCGACAGGAAAGAAGACGCAGAGGAGCCCGGCACAAGTAAGTGGAAGCAATGCCGGACTCAGCTGGGGTCCCGTGGTCGCCAACCCACGTCCCACTAGATGGGAGCCCCTGGGGGTTGGGGCGCAATTGGGGGACAATCATAAATGAGAAGGAAGTTACCTCATTGATGAGGCGAGCCTGGTTCTGAAGATCATCTCTGAGTTGCTGCGCTTGAGCAGCCTGGTGCGAGCCTTGGCTTAGCACCACGAACACCACGTCACGAGCAACTGCAATACAAAACATTTTGGTAATTGGCTGCTACCCACCTTATGAAGAATTAGTACAGATCCACTCACTCAATGATTTTAGGATTGTTTAATTTAAATCTTCACGAATTCTACTGTATTTACTGGGAAATTCATACAACTCTAATAAACTATTACATTTGCCATCATCTTGTAGTTGTTACGTCACTAACCATTCACACGTGGCCGACGAAAGATACTGGCCCCAGTGCGAACAGCCATCTTGTCTGTGACGTAGGCGATGTAGTGACCCTGGTTGAGTCGACTTGTGAATTTCTTGTGAATAGCAGTGTGAGAATAGTTAGTGTTTTATAAAGTGTAATGTCCAACTTTACATCCAACTTGTGTTGTGGTGCATCATGTAGCTGCAATAATCACGTAGCCTACAGGGTAAGTGTTAGCCTAACACTTTATTTCTCATTAATGATACAGGTTAATCAAACGCACGTGTGGTGCAGGTTATGTACGAACTTCGTTAGCCTAATATTGTAGATGTTAAGGACTATTAGAATGCATGCTAAGTTAATTATCTGAGTTAAAGTTAGATATTTAATGAATGTGTCTCTTTACAGGAAATCAAAATGCCGAGATGCTGTAATGTGGCTGGCTGTAAGAACAATTACAGATCTCAGCATGAAAATGTTTCTACATTTTCTCTCCCAAAGGACGAAAAATTAGGAAATATATGGCCTAGAAAAATTCCCACTGACTTCTCTAAAGTGAGCAAGCCTATAATTTGTATAAAACATTTTCCTGATAGCTCTGTTATCAGGACAGAGCAAGTTGATGGGGAAATAAAGACATTTGCTAGGAGTTATCCGAAGTTGAAACCTGATGCAGTATCTTCAATATTTTCGAATTTGCCAGGATAGCTATCCACTCCTGGGCCTTCTTCTAGAAGACTGTGTGATGCAGAGGTAGAAAATCTCGGATAAAGCCATAGAAGCGAGCTTGGAAGACTTCAGCCACTACGAAGAAGAGAATTCTGTGCACAGTCTATCGGATATATCTGAACACTTCTCCTCCAACAGGAATAAATTTAAGCAGGAATGGACACATATCAAGACAGAAGACAAGTTGGTGAAGTGCTTGAAGAATTTGAGTGATGCAGTGCCCATAATTACAGGTTCTGTGTGTATTCAAAATAACCTCAGCATTGAGCTGGCTGTCAATGGGTTGCAGATTCCCAAACATTAAGTTCCACAAAACTTTCTTTGCATTACTGATAAAAATTCATTTGATGAACTAGCCTACTTCATTTCATTGAAAATTCTGAGTGCGATGAAAATGGAAGAAAATTGTCAGCAGTGAATGCTCCTGTGAACATCCTACAGAGAAGTTTTTCGAGTGATGATTGCACACCATTATAGTCTTTAATAGAGCAAATTAATTTTTTAGATGTTAGGCAAACAATCGTAGGTACAGTGGAGACACGTTACTCTTGGCAGCTTCCATATAATATGTTCACTTGTCATCAGTGTACAAAAAGTTACATCGGAGTGGTCATATTTATCTGCCTCATCCATCAAATCTTCAAAAGTTGCTTGGTAAGTTTGATTTGAGTACTTTTGACATTATTGGGAGTATTGAGTAGCCTATCTCAGTCTAAAGAAGAATAATTTCTTGAAAGATCATGAATGTTCATAAATTACTTTTACCGTAGTTCATTTTAATGGAAAAGTTGAACTGTACTCTTCTAAAGCCATGGCGAGACAAAGCCATTGGTCGCTACTTGGTTAGGCGACTATCTGGACCAAAATTATTGTTAGTAGTACAAGCAAGGAGGTCTGGGGTTAGGTTTGTGTTTGTACGCAAAGAATACTCTGTATTGCCGGTACCAATAATGAGCGCTGGCAGCTGTCAAAGCTAACACGTGAGGAAATGCTGCGTTGCCACTGAGGCAGATCATGACTCATAACATTCCAAGAAGCTTCCAGGAAGACACAAATACTGGGATCTGTGGTGTGTCAGCCATATTCGTGTGAAGGGTCAATTAAACATTGCGATGCACGCGAGTTTAGGGGAATTTTTAGTTGCCTAATCGCTCTAGCTGCTACTAACTTAATTATGGGTCTATTCCTTTCATAGCCCCCTCTTCGTCACTTGTGTCTGAATTGGATCTGGAATTGCTTTCCAGGGAAACGATGAACCAATCTACCCCATCATCGAGTATACATTCACGTTTCGTAGCCTCATCCAGTTCTCGTTGCACTATTAACACAAAACGCTTCCAGTTTTATGAAGTCACTTCCCTAATAGCCTAAACGGTAAGCTTCTCAACCTCACGGAGTGTGAAATTCTTATTATGCCGTGCTAGATAACCCTTCACTTGACCCCATATAATTTCTATAGGATTGAAGTGGCAATGATATGGGGCAGCGTGATGATCTCATGGCCATGCTTTCTCGCCAGTTCATCCACGTGGTAGCCTACATGGATTTAGGCTTGCGCTGCTGTATAAGGTTGAGAAGGATATTAATTCTGAATGAAAGTGGAACGCGGCTTATACACTTGTAGCAGACATGAATGTACTTTTACATTCCTTGTGTCCTTGTTTCATTTTTTGGGCGATATTACGTATTGAAATTAGGAACCCTAATTAAAACTTACTACTGAACCTCATATATGTGCTAAAGTACGTAAATATGTGTTTTTATTTTTTGCTATTTTAAAAACAGCTGCCATGCTTCGATAGCACTTGATCTCTTTTAACCGTCATCAAGGCTCACTCTAGCAGCACGCACCGAGGCACACATGTGAGATACAAAATCACTGTTGATAAAAAGAAGTGGGATGCAAAATCACTGTTGATAAAAAAAGAATCATCGGGACACGTTAGGCAGTAGCCATTGCCAAAACTCATTGATCTGGGTGCGTTAGGCTGTAACCATTGTCAAAAACCATTGGATTGGACAAAGTGAAGGTAAGAATGGTCAGGAGTAGGTGCAGCCTTGGCCGCGCGCTGCTAGCGGGGCATGGTTGACACAAAACCATTGATCTGGGCACGTTAGGCTGTAACCTTTGTCAAAACCACAGTTGTGCGGAAAAAAATAGACATACATATTACAGGAGAGCGATATACTGCATAGTTATTACTGAGCAGATAACAAAAAACACTCATTTCAGCCGTACAGAGATGCGAAATATTGCACACACTAGCATAATTAGAGTCGTGAACTGAGTGTTGCGAACAAATGATGCCCACTAGAGACTGAATTGGGCACTTTTTTGTTTCACATAGTACCGTAAGGGCGAGGTTGGCAGTACTGTTATGGTACTTTTTTTGATGATTGATTTGAACAATGCCGCTCACTGCTGTAATTTTCGCTATATTTAGAATGGCTGGGTGGGTCACAGACGGCGGAGGAGGAAACATCTATTAAAACATTGCTTCCTGATTTATTTCTCATCCTTTTATAAGGTATTTTGGCTAATTCATGTATTATATAGAATGTTATCGCTCGTTCTATGTTCATTCAGCACTACCGAGAAGGATTCCTTTTGTCCGAGAGCTGTCGCATGGTAGGCTACATGATGGCGGTCGAGCCATTCCAACATTCGCGGCTTCGTACTTGAAGTTGTTGGAGCTTATTCTATCTGTACTATGTGGTACGAAGCATTGTCCATTACAATAACACTGTGTTCAGGGATGTTGGGTAACAATTGTTCCTGGAACCATTTTAAAAACTAGTTGTAGTCCATGTCTTCATGGAAATCACCAGTTCTTTTCGACCTAAAGAGCAAAAGTGTATTATTAACAAAGCCGTGTGATTGCCCGGCATGTAGAATAATAAATCGACCCCCTCTGCCTGACGGCCCTTCCTTGTCCCCTGAACTGAGTTGTCACTCCAACCCTTAGACACTGTGTGACCAGCATTGACCCACATTTCACCTAACCACACAATATCCATAACATTTTTGCCCTATTAACTTAAGTTTTGAATTTTCCAGTAGCCTATTTTCACCCAATTTTCACCAAATTTTGTAGGTTCTTTAAAGTGAGCATAATTAAGGGAATTCTAAACTTTGGAGCTATTTGGTTCAGTCATTTAGAAATTATAACATTTTATGTAATAAATATGCAAATTTTGAAAATGTCCCAGGTACATCAAATTTAAAGTTATCAATCTAAAACTTGTATGGAATGATCATCAATGGTCTACAAATAAAAATTGGTATTACTTTTAAAATCAGTGCAAATGGTTTATTATTAAAATGGTTTTTTTTTTAGAATGACCTGTTGTTCTGTTAAAATATGTCATTTTTTTTCAAATTTGAACCTAAATATTTCTGAAAGTTATTAATATTTTTCAAAATGGATTCCACACATTATTAAGACCACAAAGTTGTATGTGAAAACCAAGTTTGAAGGTAATGGGATCAAAACGCAGGCAACTGGAACATTTAAAATGCTGAAAAATATGGTATTGAGAAAAAGCTAACTTTATTAAAAAATACAGTATTTTAGTGGAATTTCCTGCATCAAGACTTCCCTGAGTTTACAAATCACTTTTCCCACACTTCAGAGGTAACTTATTACTAAACCCATCTTTCTCCCTGATGTTGACACGAAGATTTACTGCCACATTCACCACACAGGTCTGTAAACAAATTTTGGAGGGCACCCATATATGAATGAGAATGTGCTTGTCATTAACACTAGGTCAAACAGTATTCTCCTCACTAAAATAGGCCTATTCCAGTTTTCTGACACTGGCAGAAGAAGTAGTTGCAGCTGTTGAACTTGCATTACTTAACTTCACATGTAATATCACCCCACTGTTTGTCAACATTCTAAATAGCACTATTCCATTTCTTTGTTTCACGGACTTTCGGTTTACGCCATCGACTAGATACAGAATACATCTAATAAACTGCACACAAATCTCTAAAATACCATTAACTTACACAAGTTCCACCACTCACAGTAAACCAATAAAAATATAATTCTTGTGAATAAACTTCACTAAAGCCACTGACCATCAAAATAAACAAAGACGCATGGTTCCACCATGTATCCAAAATGGCCTATACTTTACTACAAACCAAAATACTTCTGTTCGATGTTAAATATGTGCATGTGTATAGTAATGATATTCTTTTAGTGAATGCCATACAGTTAAAAATTATATGGGATAAGAAAATAACATGTACGGTAAGAAAAGTAAGAATAATGCTCTAAGAAAAGTTTCACACTTGACAAACATTGCCTAGGCTACTCATAACTGATAAATTTACCAACAGATGGCACCATAAGCTTGTATTCAGATGATTGGCATGATAATATTGGCCAAGAGTATGAAATTACAACAAAATTGAGGGGTTTTTGGTTCTAGGAAGTAGGCGTTGCCCATTTCAAGACCTAAGCACGTGTTCTTTAAAAGCCCCCGTAAGGTATTTAAAAATGGCCGTACATAAAAAACAAATGTATATTTAAGTGCCCCAAGTGATAGGTAACTTCTAGGGCATGAAACCAGATTTTGGTTTTTTGTTTGTAATTTTTGGCCTACAACTCGGTAGGGTCTCCCCATTTCATGTAGGAACTGACACCTCAAAGCCACAATATCTGGCCTCTCCATGATCACCTTCCCCCCATTAATTTTCTTATATTTAAATCCCAGATCGTGCAACACTTTCAGTGAAGAAAGGCTTCCTTGAAATAATTGTGCCTCTCTGAGCAAAAACAAGAAGTTTGCGACATGTTGGAATTTCTTTCCTAAAATAATAGCTATAAATATGCCGTCTAACAGCATCTTGTTGAAAGCCATCTAAATTAGTGACCACCCCTTCTCTATGCCTCTTCTTCCCTGGAGTTGATAGTTTAGACGGGCCAGCATCATCAGACAGGAACTTCCCTTCCGTCACTCGGTATGCAGTGATTTCACTCACACCAAGAGTCTTGGCAGTTCTTTTCCGCACCTGAACAAATGGAATCAGAGGTTCCTCCCGTAAGCGCATATTTTCCTCTTCTTCCTCCATAAAATTCCTCACCGCACATACCATCTCCTTTACTTGGCTATGGAGAGTCACACTACGGCCTAAGTTGTTCTGTCGCAGAGAATGGATCCTGGGCCTTCCGCGAGCATGTACCGATGCCATTTTTACACAACGAAAATAGTCACGATGATGCAAATAAAAGAAATAAACTCAAAATCTGTATATACACACGCTTCCAACAAAAACAGAACGATAACGCTTACTGTAGCCTATGAAAGAATAAGCAAATGCACTTCAATATATACTCGGGATATTACTAATGGCAGTGACGAGTTAGTTCACAGTAGAACACTGCGTCAAACCATGTGCTCACTGCTGTGTCGGCATTCATTGCAACACTGCTCGCTGTTGCTATGGACACCGTTACCCCTCTTGTCTCCACTCCTCACCTCACCATTCAAGCGGATGGCAGCTTGCACCGTTCATCTTTTGTAAATCAGAGTATAACACATAGAATTTAACATGTATGCAGCGTTTAAACCCTAAGTGTTGTCCACGTTGTCATGGATGATGCCATTTTGTGTCTAGGGGAATTTTGTAAGTGTAAATTCCATTCCATGTCCACATTAAAGCTATTGACACAAGTTGGCAGGCTTGTTTTGTTGAGATAAATTAGAGATGAAAATAGTACAAGAGTTAATAGAAGACTCTATCGTTGCCAAGGCTGCAAGATACCAATGTAATTGATAGTGATTTTGTACTGCATAAGGAAACAGTAGCAAGGCAGCTGGAAGCAAGTTAGACATGTCCAGTCCTCAAATTGTGTTCATGCATCTTTGTAACGATGAATTTGTAACCCACTAAGCTCCAGTGAGATTGGGAAATGGTGTCAGAAAAATTTAAAATCCTGAAGAGATCATGAATCATCAGCAGGGTATAATGGCTGTAGGCCCTATGTGCAGTGCAGGATTTTTTGAGAATATTAATAGCTGGAGGATATTAGATCCTAATAATCGCCAGTAATATATCCAAGATCAGCAAGATATCACCTTTATAGTCTACTTGGTGAAACCTGCAAACTTCATTTTCTACATTCTAAGATTCTTCCAGACAATGTGTTAATGTGCTTGAGATGCTTATATTTATAACCAATGTCCTAAATAAAATAATGTCTGTAATACATTTTGTGTGTGCTTATTATAATTAAGTGTAAACATTACTGTGTCATTGGATGAAGATTACTTGCAATTTGCTAGTGTTCTTGAAGATACAAGTATAGTTTTGTACTCCAGGGCCCTACCAATCACCACATCCAGAATTCTCTGTTAAAGCTCTAGATTTACCCATTTCAAACCGATTTACCCAGTGTGTAGTACTGTTAACTGCTTATTTTCCATGTGGCCTGCAAGGATGCCCATGTTCTTTTTCAGGGGGAATGGATGTGGTGAGGAGTATACGATATTTTATGGGAAGAAGGGGTAGGGGGGACTGGGTATGTTATAAAATTCTTCATCCCCAGACCACCAGGGTGAAACAAAAAATAAGAAAAAATAATTAAAAGTTGAGGAATGCTTTCATTTGAATAATTTGAAGGGTCTCGTTTGACGTTTGGTGGAGATCTTGGACATCTTATTGGGAGGGAGATACCATGTCCGTGTAGCCAGCATAGATCCAAATTACAATGGCAAGTATGGTCTTTCTTTAATTTTAATAAATGGAACAGTTCCACCTATATGGAGTAGGGGTAAGTAAAGTGGCTTCTTGTCCAGGTGACCTGCTTTGCGAAGGATTATTTGAAACCTGATATAGGATTTATTCTTCAAAGCTTCGCACAAAGGCTCTTGACAGAATGATTTGAATCCCACTCCTTGCATCCTGGAAGTGTCTTCCCAACTCAACTGTAAATAAAAGCTAACTGAAAACGACTACCACATCCTTTTCTAATACAAGTACAGTACACACATAAGTGCATGGGGCTGATATCCACGACATTTCAACCCACTGAATTAACTCACAATGAATAAGTTTCCAAGGTCCTTCACTTGTAGTAATATACTTCGTTATAAAAATCTTGAGCCCATAAAACCATAAATTTGACCTAAGCCTAACTGGGAACGGGAGAGAACCGTTAAACATGTCCATCATGATAGTTGCCACAAGAAGTAAACCTGGCACTGTAGGGGATTGGTGTCAGATAAAAGGTTCTCTGCTAAAGGAGGTAAGTATAATCTCAGCAATTCATATATGTATCTGAAGTAGTCCTATGCATTAAAATTTTGTTGTTGAAAATGATTGTCTTATGGTAGGCCTACTCAAAAAAGCAAAATGCTAAAAACCACGAGTGTAGGCTCAAATTTCTTATATTCATTTTTATTATTTTGGGGCATGAATGACCCTTCCCTTGCAATAAATGAAGCACTGGATACTTTCTCCTAATGCAATGCTTGGTTGTTTCTTCTTTTTTTTTATTCCAGCTGCTTTTAAAGTTAAACTTACATGTAAACTGGTATGGAAACAACTTATTGATGAACGAAGATAAGAGGATAATATGTACAGTTTTGTATATCTGCATAAACTGGAACATCCATTCAACGTTTGTATTACACTGCTTAATATTCTACTGCTCTAAGGTTTTGAGCTAGTGATAGGGGTGGATTTCTTCCACAGCTTTTAACTTTATTTTTGAGTATCCTTAAATTCACACTAACAAATTACTCGGCTATTGGTAGGCTTCTATAGATGAGAATACCTTGGTGCAATCAATGCGGCGAGGCGAGCGAGCGACACCACTCCTCTGACGTCACAGATCCGCGCCATGGCCTGTCTTTCTCGTCGGCCACGCCATTCACAAATATACTCGAGTGTAATAGCTAGCGAAAGGGGACAAGAGAATGTAGCAGCACTTGTTAAATACTCTGTATTGAATACTGCTAGACTCTCCTGCAATAGCAGAGTGGGGAGTTCAGATTCGTCATATACGTATAATACCGGCGCTTAGTTATGCACTTCACCTTGAGAGCTCAGTGGTAGGAGAGGGGTGTAGAGCGGTGCGGGGAGCGGGCCAAATACTTCCCTATCTGAGAACATTGACGCGCGTGACAGTAGGTTCTCACATTGAGACACAGACACGCCCAGCGTGGCAAATGTCTTACGCTGCAGTAGTATACCGGAGAGTGGGATGGGGAAGTGCAGAGCTAACTGCAGGTAACTGTAAGTTGTTGTTAATTCATTTTGGGGCTTTCGTCATCACGGCCATCAGCCCCGTGTACTTCTGTGTGTTTGGTGATCACTCGGATAACCTGAACCATTTTAGTGTCTGCAGTAGTGTGTGTATTTGTAATTGGGATTAGGATGGGGAAGGAGGAGGCGAGAACGTTAGAAACTATCCTGGCATTTGCATGGAGTAGAGGTGGGAAACCACGGAAAAACACTTCTAGGATGGCTGAGGTAGGAATTGAATCCATCACTTTTCGGTTCTGCAATAAGGCTGAGTGTATCCCCGTTCCAGTCCTCAGACCAGAATTAAATTACTTGGCAGAACCAAGAATCGAACCCAGACCACAGGAGATGACAGCTAAGAATTCTAGCCACTGCACCATGAGGTGGCGCAGTGCTAGCATGACACGAGCCAGTGGACAAGAGGACATAAGCAAGTTGTATCTTTCAGAATATCGGTACACATGGTGTGGCTTGAAATTAAAAACCATCCCAATGGTTGCCAGTTCTGTTCATGTACTGTGGAAGACATCAAAGGCATATGGGATTCACCCTTCCACCAACCATACTCAACGTCATTCCATTGTCCGGGTTAGAAAATAGTGATGGTGATAATGGTACTGACAAGGATTGTCGCATACACCTGAACTTTGCATTCAGTCAGATAAAGAACTTACATAACTTATACACACATCAAAAAAAGTTTTGCATCACCTCGGTTCCAAGAGTTCCGGAACCGTTAAATACAAAGGGAATAGAGATCAACACAAACAACATTTCAGCTCGTTTTATTGCTCATGAGACCCACACATTGCATGTTGTACCATCATACAGCTAGACTTTCAGCATTTGTGGTCCAGATTGCAGTACACACCACTACCTCTAATACCCAGTAGCACGTCCTCTTGCATTGATGCATGCCTGTATTCGCCGTGGCATACTATCCACAAGTTCATCAAGACACTGTTGGTCCAAATTGTCCCACTCCTCAACGACAATTCGGCGTAAATCTCTCAGAGTGGTTGGTGGGTCAAGACGTCCATAAACAGCCCTTTTCAACATATCCCAGGCATGTTCGATAGGGTTCATGTCTGGCGAACATGCTGGCCACTGTAGTCGAGCGATGTCGTTATCTTGAAGGAACGCATTCACAAGATGTGCACGATGAGGTCGAGAATTGTCGTCCATGAAGACAAATGCCTCTCCAATAATCTGCCGATATGGTTGCACTATGGGTCGGAGGATGTCATTCAGGTATCGTAAAGCCGTTTCGGAGCCTTCCATGACCACCAGTGGCGTACGTCGGCCCCACATAATGCCACCCCAAAACATCAGGGAACCACCACCTTGCTGCACTCGCTGGACAGTGTGTCTAAGACGTTCAGCCTGACCAGGGTGCCTCCAAACACGTCTCCGACGATTGTCTGGTTGAAGGCATATGCGACACTCATCGGTGAAGAGAACGTGATGCCAATTCCGTGGGGTCCATTCAGCATGTTGTTGGGCCCATCTGTACCGCGCTGCATGGTGTCGGGGTTGCAAAGCTGGACCTCGCCATGGACGTCGGGAGTGAAGTTGCGCATCATGCAGCCTATTGCGCACAGTTTGAGTTGAAACACGACGTCCTGTGGCTGAACGAAACGCATTATTCAACATGGTGGCATTGCTGTCAGGGTTCCTCCGAGCGGCAATCCGTAAGTAGCGGTCATCCACTACAGTAGTAGCCCTTGGGCGGCCTGAGCGAGGCCTGTCATCGACAGTTCCTGTATCTCTGTACCTCCTCCATGTCCGAACAACATCGCTTTGGTTCACTCTGAGACGCCTGGAAACTTCCCTTGTTGAGAGCCCTTCTTGACACAAAGTAACAATGCGGACGCGATCGAACTGCGGTATTGACCTTCTAGGCATGGTAGAACTACAGACAACATGAGCAGCGTACCTTCGTCCTGGTGGAATGACTGGAACTGATCGGCTGTCGTACCCCCTCCGTCTAATAGGCCCTGCTCATGCATGGTTGTTTACATCTTTGAGCAGTTTTAGTGACATCTATGAACAGTCAAAGGGACTGTATCTTGGATACAATATACACAGTCAACGTCTATATGCCGGAGATCTGGGAACCGAGGTGATGCAAAACTTTTTTTGATGTGTGTAGAATACAGGCTTTGAAGTAAAATTCTGCTTGAACATGGGGCATAATTTCACCTTGCCGGGTAATGACACCATATCTTTGCGAAGAATATTCTTCAGTCAACTGATGTGACACCCTTACCGCATATTTCGAACTAGGATGAGAGGAATATTAACTGATCCTACGAAGGCAATCTCTACCTCACAATGGCAACCAGACAGTTGCATACTTCACCCACCTACTATAAAGTCACGGGCGGTACCTATGTAAAGAATCGAACAATAAATACTGTATACTCGTAACAACTATCCTTTTCACTTTCTTCCTCAACGTTGTATTTTTTCTCATCAGTTTGGTTTGTCTGTTTCGTTAACGAGTTTTTGTGTAGATCCACGCTTGACCTTTGCTGAGGAAGCAGACTGCAGTGCACTATTTATATTATTAGGCCCTACCTATGCTCCCGTTATGAGCAAATATGCCACCAGCAAGCGCATGCGCAGATTCTCAGGCTTCATTTCAAGTAAAAGACGAGTGAATTTTAATTACCCTACTAGCTTACTCTTCACTGGTTAAAGACAAAAATTAAACGCTCAGATATTAGTATGATAGTTTTTGTGTGTGTTTTTTTTATAAAGCTAGAAATCCAATAAACATTTGTACTTTTAAAATTAGAAATTTTTGAAACAGTTTTAATGAACTCATTTCTTAACGAAATTGGGCTCTTAGACTCAGATATTTAAGTAAAGATTGGGCATTCGCAATGATTTTGTGGTTGTAAATGTCTCCCAAAGGCTTTAAAACCAACCATTTTAAAGATAAAATTTTAAAAATTTACATGGGAAATGTATTCCATACCCCCCAGACCGCCCGGTAATCCCTGACACCCCAATAAAATGCTGAATTTACGCCTATGTAGAAGTTTTCTTCGGACAGTGCTGGGAAGAAAATGGTGTTGCTCAACCAAAACATAATACCATGAATACGTTTTCATTCATCTATTAGTATTATGGGTACCACGCGCGCTTCAACGAGTGGGAATTAAGTGTGCTTGCACTTGTTGCCATGGCAACTAGGTGTCGGAAATCTGCCCACGCTAATCCCAGATACACTCCCAGCCCAAACACATATCCATATTAATACTCCTACTAAAACACTTCTCAACAGTCACAAGAAAGAAGAATGTTAGGGATACAATCGTGAGCTCCAAAATGGAGGAAAGTATCTCGCACAGCATTGACAATATATTTGAATTGGCAACTAAATGAGGTTGAACTAGGGTGTAAGTTCGCGTCAGAATACTTCCAAGAGCACATATCGTGATTCCATAACAGTTATGATTGAAGGTGGACACCCTAGACACGAGTCTTAAAATATACCGTACGTGAAACCCCTCGTTGTTGCGATCACATTATTAGGCCTTGCATGTTGCTTGTCCTCTTTACTTCAGCCCTAACGGTTTCGAAAACAATTAGTCGTCACTAACAAGAGGATGGTTATACGGATTGTTTGACCATTTCTATCATTTCACTTATAAGTTCATTTAAAATCGCACAAACCTTACAAAACAAGGTATCCGTAGTACAGAAAAAGAAAAGTCTAATAATAATAATAATGTTATTGGTTTTACGTCCCTTTTAACAACTGCGGCCTTTAGAGACGCCCGGGTGCCAGAATTTTACCCCGAAAGGGATCGTTAACGTGCCAGTAAATCTACTAACACGGCTTCCTCACATTTGCGCACTCTCAAATGCCAACTGGCTGCGCCAGGATTCGATGCTGGAAACTTGGGACCAGCAAGCGAGAACGTTATCGCTGAGCCACGCAACCAGCCAAAAGAAAAGTCCTTCGCCACTGCCCATTTCCCTAGATGTATATTTCTCAATAACTACGCAAATATGCCTTATAATTATTATTATTTTGCCTACTTTTAACTCCATGGTTACTGTAGCAAGGACGTCTAGGCTGGATGCCTGATTATGTTTCGTTTACGTGGCATACGACATCCATAAAGACAACTGAAGCAAGCAAGAAGGGAATCACACGCACGTTATCATGGTCACCATGCACGTAATAGAGTACTCCAAGAGTGCTAGCCACTACGCAACGAGGCGGACAAATTTTTCTACTAATGGCGTTACTTGTAGCAAGATGACTCACAACTCTAGTTATTGTCAAGGTGATACGCATGCTGTATTTTATTGATACAGTGCACTGCACTCAGGTGAATCGGTACGAGGGATATTTAATCATGAAAGAGAAGAGAATAAAAGCATGGATGTCTATTGGACGCCCACTGAATGTATCATCCTCGATGTCACAAGGGACGTCTTAATATTCCATCTTCGTTGGCTTCGCTAATGTACTGGAAGGAAAGTCAGGGACTCAACTACTTGATTTGCCACGGAGGTCTGAGCAATTTCAGGTTCGTTACCGACCAGTAATGACAGATAGAGGTAGAGAATTGCAAGACTGAATGAAAGGCTTCACGGCGCAGGTGGCGTCTAGAATCTGTAGGCTCACCATGTCATTTACAACGGGCCATTCATCCCACCAGTCTTATACAGTTCACACAGTTACTTAGGGAATTAGTATAAAGCTTATAACAGAAGATCACTCTTCCACATTTGTTGTGTCGTAACCCTTGCAACTCTTAATAAACAACTACTTAGGCGTAGTTATCTCTTCAGTTGTATGCCCTTTGGTGCAGTAGTTTGCGCAGTTGGCTGCCACCTCGAAGGCCTGGTTTCGATCCACGGCTGTCAAGAAATTCAACTCTGATTTGTGGTTCTGGAACGTTATCGTTGACATCCAAGTTTCCCAACTCGTGCCAATTCCAAAGACTTGTTGTTGGTGGTGATTGTCGTTTTAAGGGGTGTAACATCTAGGTCATCTGCCCCTCATTTGGGAGATTTGCATCAGGCTAGTGGGCTATACGAGTTTATGCTTTATCTGTTAAGTATACTTTCCATTTGTACCAAAGCAGTGAATTACGATGAATGGGATCGAACGTGCTAATAAGCAATATGCTCAGGATAATATTGAAAGATTTTCTTGTTTTTTAAATAACCCCAAAATATGATTTTAAAACAAGATCTTGGCTTTTTATCTCCTTGAGCAACTTTTGGGTATGAATAGCTTGAATCATATTGTCAATATAAACGATAAAGTGCTTGTTGTAGTGTTGTTAACGATCTCCTCCACTGTTGTCCACTTCTACCGTAAGACGATGATCATTCCCTCACCCCAACCTTCAACATTCATATAAGAAAATTGCAAAGAGAATTTAAACATGATGGCTTTCAGCAAAGTCACACATACAACTTTCAAAATGCTAATTTATGAAAGGTTAAAGTACATTGGAGTGTGCTTTCATAATTTTCACACGTATACGAAGTAGTAAATAATTCCTTCTCCCAATCTTGTAATTACTGTGCACCTGTAACCTCTAAAAGGGAAAACAAACAGTATCCATGTTAGTTTACTTTTGATATTATTAAAAACATTCAGCATCGGGTAAAATAGGAAAATACAGACTAATACGAGAGATTTAAAGAACTAAGGAAACTCCAAATCTTTTAAATGTAGGCTCTATTTAATTAGATCATATACAATGAGTGAGGAATATTGAAAATGCAATCGACGAGGACACGAATCACCCATGGGATTTTATTCAAAAGAAGAAATTATCTCCAATCATACCCTTAATGCAACGTACTGTAATGCAGAAATGTTATAAAATGGTAAACACATTGCCGACGGTTTTGCTGATTATTTCTCGTCCTTTTATTCCAAGAAATGTGCAAAACATGATATTTTAGGTGCAATTGGATATGTACATCCTTATTTGATGTTTTTGACTCAAAATAACTTAGTACTTTTTAAAGTTAAGAACGTGGTAAAAAAAAGAAACAAAATAAAGCTGCTGGTCCAGACGTAATTCCTAGCCTGATTTTAATAACTATAGAACCTTGCAATGTTGTCCACTATTGCAGTACCCCCTGGACAGTTATTATGCGACCATATATTTCAGCACATTGTAAGTGACTCCTAATACGGGTCAATGCCTAAAAGATCAACGGTAACAAATCTAATGGAGTTCACTCACAAAGTAACAGCAGTAATGGACTAGGGAGGTCACGTTGATGCCATCTTTACATATTGTGAAGACGTTTGATAAGGCAAATCTCGATATTCTCTTAAATAAGTTATGGGTTCTCCTACAACAGTGGTCCTCAAAAGTAGGGTGGCACAAAATTTATGAACGAATATTGCTATCCTCAGATTCTTATTTCCATGACCCTAGGTGGGAAGCTCTCCCACTGTCATTCAAGAACAGACCAGTAGATCCTACCAGCAGGAATGCTGAGAAAAGGCACAAGTGACATTTCCCAGGTACCTTCACATCGTTGCCCGGTACAGCAGCGGTAATCCCTTATAATCGCAACGGCCAACGAATGTCCACTTGGAGGCCTTTAATAAAATAAATAAATAAATAAATAAATATAGACTATTCATAGAAATATACAGATTGATAGATGCATAAATAAGTACAAAAATAAATTATTAGGAATCCCGAAACCCGCTGGTGCAGATATTAATAACATGTTCAACCACTGTCTCCTGTGCAATATAAAATACATAAAATAAATGTATATACTAATAAGTACATAAAAACACAGCGTGAGTAATAAAAACTGCAAGAAAGTGGCACAGTGTGAAATAACTCACTTGTGCAGTTTGATTGCAATGTAAAATCAATTAAGTCTGGTTCAATAAACAAATGTCAGAAGGTTGGGCCCCGTGCTGCCAAGGAATCTATTGGGGAGCTGCCTGCCAAGTTAAGTGCAGGCGATGAATAGCCTATTGTACACTTTCTTAAGGAAGGAACATTAATTATCAGACAAACACGGCCTGGAGGTTTTGGCACTTAGTGCACAATGGCGCCCAGCACTCCCGCAATGCTAATGCGTGAACAAGGGACGGATTCGCAAACATTGTAAGCACCATTATGGATAAAATAATAATAATAATAATAATAATAATAATAATAATAATAATAATTCCATCTCTTCAACGTCACCCTAGCATAGGGTTGCCAGACGTTCCGTTTTACCCGGAACAATTCCGTTTTTTCTTGTTTTGTTCCGCGTTCCGTTTTAATCTTTAACGGAACGCCAAATAATCGATTTTTTGATTAATTTGATAATAATATTTAATTTCGCACCAATTTTCAAATGTCCAGCTTCAGAATTGATTGTAATATCTAGCTTGATTTCTGGTGGTACAGGGGCAAGTTTGAAAGAGAAAATGATTTCTATGTCTGTGTTAGATACATGGGTACATATTATAGATTTATTAGGGGCAACAAAATTAAGGAATATCTTAGTCCTTGTGACGTTAATACTCAGCATTTTCCCCTCCAATGCTTTTACGGAGAGAGTTTTTCTGTCATGAATATCAAATGGAGAGACAATAGAAACAGAAGCTCCATTAGTTTGATAAAACAAGAATTGTTCACATATTACAATTATGATCAAAATTGTAGTGAATTTTATCAGAAGGTAAGTTACTTACAAATAAAAAATCCTTGCAAAGGGTCGTTCAAATGAAAAATATTTGTAAGTTGCTGGTGTCATAGGCCTGTATGATGTGTCAGCAATATCTAATTTTAATTTTGTGTATTTGATTATGCAATGTTTATTTAATACATGTGTGTATTATTTATTACAGCATTTAACAACCTTAATTTTTTACATGTTTTGCGACGTGTGTTCCGTTTTTTAATTCTTGAAATCTGGCAAACCTACCCTAGCATCCTCAATGAGCTCATCATATTTATCCAAAACGCTACCCATTTTCCATTTCCCTCAATTTCTACGATTCTCTTTACAGTCAAATATGGTTGTCCTACAGCAAGATCAGATTTTTCCAAATTATTTCAAAATCCCTCCTATGATTTCCTTTTATAATCTGCAATTATTTATTTGCCTTCGTTTCTTTTCACTACAATCTATATCAGTCTCAGTTCAGTCTTGTAATATATGACACGGAGAGCAGAGGGTCTAGCCATCTATTCTTTTAAATGTTTCCTATTATTTCCATGCATTTCGTTTAATTTCCTTGTCCTGAAGATTTTTCTATTTTTCTTCCTTCGCAGGCACACCCAACTTTCACACTGCAATTTTCTAGAGATCAGTTTGTGGTATTTATCATCGAAAAAGCTTCCCGAATATTCCACAATTCGTGAGAAAATCAGGGATTAAATATTTTATCATCGACTTAGTGCCCCACCCTTCAAAGTATCGTTGAATAATACTTATATTTAAAGAATGAGTTTGCTTCAGCTAAGTCTATACAAGTGCATACATCTTATAAGCACTTCCCATTACTGCTGGTTACCATATCCTCACCGTATTCCCATACCTTTCGCTTCTATACTGGCATTAGCAGCCCCCCTCCCATCAGCAGTACGCTACCATTTCTGCTGCTCACAATACATTACTCACTTTCTCATAAAGTTTGTCTTCTTGTGTCTTCACACTGTGCGTACACCGAAAATGATTCTGACTCTAATTACTGAGATGTTCAAATCCATCCACATCAATCGTTCATTTACCTACCTAACAGCGACCCTGTGACGCTGTACATTCTTCTCGACATACAACCCTATCTATACCCAAACTGAGCGTTACTTTATGTCACACCCGAGAAATACACAGTCATGATCTCCTACTTCTACTACTTCCCTTACCGGAACAATCACATTCTCCATGTTGCCTCAGCTAATTCTACCTTCTTGATCCCATAGCATACCACACAACTCAACTCCATAGTAATGAACAATACATTGTCCTTATACTTTGCCCATTAATTGTTGTAATTAAATAATTAGTAGCCTACGTAAAAAGAGTGTTAAGGATGTAATTCGTAAATTTTGTATTGCATACAGTACATACAGCAGCACAGTACAACTTACACGACCTACACGTTTCGGTTGTCAGAAGTTCGGTTGACGGTGGTTTTACTGTATGTTTCCCTCAAATTTGCTGTTGGTGGCATGTCTCCGTTCGGCAATGTTTACGCTTGTAAACAGTTTCAGTTAAACTACGAAATTAACAAAATCAAATTCAAGGGTCCCTCTATAGGATTGTACACTATGGACTGAAGTCAGAATTGCTTTATCGAAATCCATTAATCAAATAGAGTATAAAGAAAATTGCACAAATTAATAAAAATAATTTAACTCTGTATGATCAGATCAATGTTGCAACAGGTTTATTATTTTTCTGTTCTGGATTTGTTAGGCTAATAGGCATGTTAAAGGACCCATCCTAGACGAAATTTCAGCAATCCTGCGTCTCTAAAGTCACAGCAGTTAAAATGAATACTTAATCCAAACGCTAACTAGACATGACCAGACTCGAGTTTTCATTTCCTTTCCCTTCTCAATTAGGCAGCCAGTACTGCCTTTTTAGCTCTGCAGGTTGCCTCCACATGGAACGATCTCTTATTACTAGAGACGGGAATTTGCCTATTTGCCTATTTTATTCCTGTGTTTAGAAACGTAGGCTTTCGAGATATAAATCCATTTTAGGTTCTTTTAGGCTAGATTTTGTTGGTTTTATTGTGCCTATAAATGCCTATTTCAAGGGTTTGTGCCTATTTGTAGTATAATTGCCTATTTGATGCCTTTTGACTGTATTTTAAAGTGCATTATATTGCAGCTGGTGTGCTCGACAGAATTATATTCTCATTTCTCAATATGTTTACCCCACGAACAAGAATGGGAATTCTCGAAAGTCACCACAAATAGCGCCTGGGATCTCGATATTAAGCCTCCAAACTTAACAACCCTTCGTTTTGTATTTCGCTTTTCTTTATATTGAAAATTTACCCGTTAGTATGTGTGTGAATTAATATCATAAACTTTATGCTGATTGAATAACAAAAGAACTAACTTAGTGCCATGTTTTCGCGTTTTTTCAATCTCGATATTAAGCCTCCGAAGTTAAAAACCCTTCGTTTCAGGTATCGTCCCCTTCAAAAGCCGCGTTAGGTTGGCGCTGCAACCTAACAGTGAATTAATATACAGTATACCTGTACGCGTCTGAGTGTTGAATGGGCAGGCAGTTAAAAGCAGCCAGGAGGGATGCGATCCAGCTGGCAGTTAAAATGCCGCGGCGATCACAGTGCGTTGGTGCTGTAACCTATCATGTGTTGAATGGACAGGCAGTTTAAAGCAGCCAGGAGGGATGCGATCCAGCTGGGAGTGAAAATGCAGCCGCGATCAGTGCGTTGGTGCTGTAACCTATCTTGTGTTGAATGGACAGGCAGTTTAAAGCAGCTTGGATGGATGCGATCTAACTGGCAGTGGGTGTAGCATGGCCTCTTACCGAGATAGATGGAAACTTGGTGGTCCCGTCTTGAGCTACTGTTGCCATGCAGCCAGGAGGGATGCGATCCAGCTGGCAGTGAAAATGCCGCGGCGATCGGTGCTGTAACCTATCATGTGTTGAATGGACAGGCAGTTTAAAGCAGCCAGGAGGGATGCGATCCAGCTGGGAGTGAAAATGCAGCCGCGATCAGTGCGTTGGTGCTGTAACCTATCTTGTGTTGAATGGACAGGCAGTTTAAAGCAGCCAGGAGGGATGCGGTCCAGCTGGGAGTGGGTGTAGCATGGCCTCTTACCAAGATATATGGAAACTAGGTGATCCCGTCTCGAGCTACTGTTGCTATGGAGATGGTCGGCCTTGCTATTTCTTCATCAGTTTATTTTCTGCTTTTATTAGCCTTTGCTTGAGTGCAAATAGGCCGAAATCAGAAGAATGGGAAAGACTATAGAAAATTCATGTAGCCAGCCGTTCCTTCTGGGTCCTAAATTATGTGTATGCAAAATTTGGTTGAGATTGGTGGAACGGTGTAGATTTGTATACAGAACAAATCCACCCACCCACTCACCCACATACATACATACATACATACATACATACATACATACATACATACATACTTTCACTTTTATATATAAGATAGGTATGTTATTAAATTATAAGTTGCTTATTGTTAATTCTTTTTATAGTAATTAAATATGTTCTTAAATTACAAGAAATTTTAATGCCTATTTTGTTGCCTATTTTACACGTAAGTGCCTATTTACATGCCTATTTTGGCTATTTTAAGAGCCTATATGCCTGCCTATTTTAACTGTTTTTAGTGCCTATAATTCTCGTCTCTACTTTACAGTATATTGGTTGCTTCTTCGCTAGACAACAATTCACACTAAACACCACAACTTTATTTACTAATTTTATATTTATTCACATATGAGACTGATTTGTACGTGGTTTAAAGGAATCAGATTCAACTACGTATAACTCCGAATTACTCACAAATTGAGAGGTTGTTTTAAATGAAATCTAAATACAATAAGCACTCAAAATTTATGTTTGCACGCCTATAGCGTATTCTCAACTGTATAAGGTTTAACTACTTAATGCCACATTTAAAAAATGCAGTAGGCTTATTTACTTCTTATATAGGTTGTTAATAATATATTATCGTATGGCCTCGGGTGCCGGGTACAAGCTTTGTTATTTGACGCCCAGAGGGCAGCTTTCATGTCTAATTTTGGAGCGCTATGAAAGTCAAGGAGGTTAGATATCTAAGCTCCTTGACACTATAGCGCATTCTAGTAGAGAAAGGCGGAACTTTTGTGTTTGCGGAAATTCCCGATATTAAGTTTGCCATTATGAACACGGCCTACTGAATTCAAATGGGTTCTTTAACATGCCAACAACGTATGACATGCGTGTCGTGATTTTTGTCGCCTTTCAAAACTCACTTACCATGGACAGGAGCGAACCTACAAGCTTGAGGTTGGTAGTTCAACACGGCAAACACTCACCCACCGTGGCAAGCTAGGGTGTTAATGATACTTACAGATAAATTCATTTTTTGAAATTACTGTATTTTACCATGAACTGATTTGCACATTATGTAATTAGAAGACTCATTTTAACAATATCGCAATACTGACAATGAGATGAATTAAACTATAAAAAGTTCACTAATACTTGATATAATACTTGCAAAGAAAAAGTCTGAAATCTTGCTCTGTTTTGTGCTTTAGAGCAGAGGTAGTCAAAGTGGGGGGCGCAGAGAGTGATAAAAGGGGGCGCCGGCTCTGATTGAAATATTTATATTTCATATTCTATAACAAATATCGCTATCCTCATATTCATGAACCTATCATAGGCAGGAAGCTCCCACGGCCATTCAAGACTTATAAACTCGTACCTTTGCTTTCTTATTTCACTAGAAATGACCAGTAGATCCTGCCATCAGAATACTGAGAAAAGTGTAGAGTAACATTGCCCACACAGCACCCTTTCACCCACCACCCACAGTGGTATCTCCTTACCAAACACTTAACAACCACTAATGACAATAAGCCGCTTTACAATGTGACCGCCACTTCCTTACAAGAATAGATTCTTCTGTTTCTGTCATTGTCGACTCGAAATCAGCCAGGCCTTTGCAGTCAGTTCAAAGACAGTGAGTGAACAAGTGAATTTCAGTGCGTGATCAGTGGAAGTGGTTAGCCCGATTTACAATAAACTGATGCAAGTGACGCCATTACAGTTCCCCCCCGAAAATTTGGTGAACTTTAATGT
Organism: Meconema thalassinum; assembly: GCA_946902985.2. NCBI lineage: Eukaryota > Metazoa > Arthropoda > Insecta > Orthoptera > Tettigoniidae > Meconema > Meconema thalassinum. The sequence continues at coordinate 242,302,941 of OX336389.2, read as the reverse complement.
GCTCTAAGAATAGTAAATTGTGTGTTATTATTATCATTATTATTATTATTATTATTATTATTATTATTATTGTAACAGGTAGTTGCAGTAATTAGACAGAAGCAAATACTGTCGATCCTTTGATTCGTTTTTTTGTGTGTGTGAAATAGCCTATGGTCACCTCCGTAGCGTAGCGGTCAGCATGGTTAGCTGCCACCCCGGAGGTCATGGGTTCGATTCCCGGCTCTGCCACGAAATTTGGAAAGTAGTATGAGGACTGGAACGGGGTCTATTCAGCCTCGGGTGGCCCAAATGAGTAGAGGGGGTTCGATTCACACCTCAGTCATCCTCGAAGTGGTTTTCCGTAGTTTCCCACTTCGTCATCGGGAAAATGCCGGGATGGTACTGTACCTGTATCCACATGGTATTACCTGTTGAAATCCGATGGAACAGCCGGAACGAATCTGGAAGTACCCGGCTAAAATAACCCCTCAAAAATTCTACCAACATGCATCAACCTGGGATAAGAACACATCAAGAAAATAGAATGCGTTATGAAAGCCCCAGTGGTAAAAGAACAAATGAAAAACTAGCTCAAGGTGAACTCAAAAAACTCTAAAATTAATCTCGGGCATATGGCTGACGTTGGAAATATTGCCCCACTGGTCCTCCTAACACATCCTGTTCTTAATATAAATCACTAAATCATTGAATATTTAAAATGTGTGACTCAGTTTACTAACTGAAAACGAAGTATGTTGTAGATCAAAGTCTACAATCTGCATGACAAAAATATCACTGTTTCGTCTTATCTCCGACGAATATAGCAGGTTATTGCATCAATATGCAATGTTCCTATTCATGGAAATGCTGATATACGATTTTACAAAATCGCATAATAAATATACTCAAATACCCTTTAAAAATATTAAACACGAAATATATACAAAAATGTAGAGTAGTATCTTCTCATCGAATCTCGCTTTGATTCTCATTATCCATCGACATTATCCTTTTAACATTTTCTCAAAACATAATCTGTCTTATTTGACAATCAACAAAGTTCATCAAACGTAGTGTCTCTGAAGTAAATCTCAAATCGTAGCTTCATTTTATTACAACAGTATCATATGATTTCCAATCATTGTTTCACACTGGATATTCGTTAAGTTTAACCATCTAATTCAAGATAAATAAATTTCCCTTTAATAAACTTTTGGATGGTGGGTAATATTTAAATTCCAGCATTGCTGCTTCAATGATCGTGCTCTATTCACGAATAATACTCATTATTAAATAATTCAGCGACTGCTTATCAGCTCGCGTAATTCACAAAATTCCATTACATAAATGGCAATCTCTCCACACCAGAGATTCCTTATAAAAACTTCATACTAATTCCGGATATCCACCGATATCGAAATGTACTTAAATAACTTCATTAATACCTGTATTGGTTCATTCAATACGAAAAATAGCGTTCAATAGCTATATGTAATTTTCCTCACCTAAATTAATGTTATATGAATTTCAATTAATTATCAAGAAATATCATGCTTCACAATTAGCATGATTATCATAGTGTCAATCCACACTTGAAAAAATTATCACAATAGTTCCATTATTCTTCAACTTAATTCTTTTCATCTATGAATTCCAACTATGTCATATTTATTTATGACAGAATATACTTTACTTGATATCGAGATTCAATTCTCAATTATAATTCATTTCAACTACGAATTTCAACAATCACAAATATATTTATAAGAGATTACATTTTAATAGATATCAAGATTTAATTCAGATCCGCAAAATAAATTCAAAATAGGTCTGCCTCTTAAGAAAATCATACAACTCTACACCATGGAAAAATGCCTAATATTAATAGCATGCGATATAAACCATCAGAATTATACGAAATCAGAAAAGACTAAACCAAATCAAACTATCAAAATTGAAAACTGAACTTACTCTAATCCAACAAAAATATCTCTACTCAACTAACTTTACTCGGAAAATGGCTATAATTGCCTAATCCAAAAAATGTTGCAAAGATCCACTTTAAAATGTCACTAGATTGCAATGCCAGTACCTAGCTTCACGTAGAATAATACAGTCATTAGAAATGCAATACTGTATAAAATGACGAAATAATTATGTTCTGTAATCCACGAACTAACAGAATAAATGTTGTAGAATGTTCATAATTTCGTTGTATATCTTCTTCTTCCTAATATATATTCTTCTACAAAGATATCGTAGTCTTCTTCCTAAAAACGCTTCTTCTTGATAAATATTTATTCTCAACCAATTATAATGCTCGTATTTTAATTTCAAAAATTTAATATCAATGTTGCAAAACTAAAATAACAAAAGTGACTATCTACACAAAAACTGACTCCTTAGGTGCATTCGTAATCGAATCAAAACCTAAAATAGACTATCAGACAAAAATGACATAAGCGTCAAGTTTAATCTTCAAGTCCACTTTCAACATACTAAAGAAATATGGTGAAAAAGGCGATCTACAGATATAACATGATTCATACTGTCTACTAATAAAGAAATCTCGCAGCTACCTTGTGATGTCTTGAAGTAGGTAAATGCGTGTAAGAACACACATTGTTCCTGGGATCGAACCATCATCCTGGGTGTCGAAAGGTTGAAGCCTGGTCTTGAACTTAGCGATCGAACCCGTCTCCTCTCCTGTCCGAACACCTGTTCGCGACGCAAGACCTGTCTCACATACATGCTTGGATGGGCATGGAGCGAAGAGATTGTAAACACCTGAACTCTTCTTTGTAGATTCATTATATAGTAGAAGTAATTATCTCAGTATCATTTCTAGAGAATCCTTCAGTCTCTTCTTATATAGACGTCTGCTTATGTATTCCATGATTCAAGCATCGGTTACACTTAGATTCTCAATTCTGTTTCGTGTTGCATTCCTTCTGAATGCTTAGCAACTCATTGCTACATGTACAAATGACTGGTTGGCAATTCCTCTCAACTAAGTAACGTATGCCATGGCAGTATACTTTGTAGAAAACTCGATGTTAATATAAGTTCACTTGTTATAGAAACAAGCTTACTAAAGGTTTATCAAAAGTTCATTCGCGACACTGTTATAATCGTATCACGCCAACATCGGGTTACGCGACCAACCCGTGTCCCCGCGGTCGTGCCTGCTTTTATGCAGTCAACACTACTTCCGTGCCATACTTATAAAGCGCACTATTTCAATATATATTTGAGACTTGTTATGCGTACAGTTGCAAGAAGTGAGTGAATGTCCTAATCCAGTGCTCGGGACAGCTATGCTGGATTCTTCCCATGATGCGCCGCTTTCCGATCGATAAAAATCGAAGCTGCATGCCATTGATGCGATAAACAAATATTAACTCTTTTAAATGCATATATATCTCCGTAAATGCCTTCATAATACTCCTTATTATAATTCATTATGATCCCATGTTGAAGATCCTCTCTGTGATCTCTGTAAATATCAATATCTGTTGGTTTTATGCCGCTGTTGTACCGCAGCCATCCTGTGTACAAGTTCGTCCTTCGAAAACATATGTGAGCAGGGTCATCGTGGACGGACTAGGAAGTCATCGCTTCTGCAAAGCAGGGTTGCCTAAGTGATTCCGCTAAGCTCGCGTCTTGCTTGCTATAATTCTCAACTGAAAGTTGAAATCTCCACAATAAAGTGAAATAATTGTTTCTTATAAATATATGTAATCGATTGATACAGAAAATACTGGTACAGTACCTACTGTAAGGCCACGGCCACCTCCTTCCCGCTTTATTGCCTATCCATCTCAATCTTCCCTCCCTCCCCATCCCTCATGAGGCCCCTGTTCGCTTTGCAGGTGAGACCACCTGGGTTAGGTGCTGATCACACCTCCTCAGTTGTATCCACTCTGACCAGATGTTCCCAGCTCTAGGACACTGTCCGCAGAGGCGGTAGCAGTAAGTTCCCTCGCTGGGTCCGTGGGTAACACCAACCTGGAGGGTAAAATCGATAAAAAGAAAGGAAATAGCTTATGAGAACTGCTAAGAAAGGAAAAAAGAATAAACGTGGGGGAAGGGGGGGGGGGGGGCGCTAGATATTTCATGTTTAGAAGGGGGGAACGACAGAAAAAGTTCGAGAACCCCTGCTTTAGAGCATGGAGAGAATGCGCCTCTTTCTGAAAATCATTCTGTGTTGTCAAGTTCCAGTTTCACTGCACACACTTATAGCACTTATTGCATCACCAAAAGTCGGATTGGTGACTTAAAATTCCTCTTCTTTCCCATTTCCTGGCGTGCAAGCTTCGTTGACACTTTCCTCATGGCAAAGTTGTCATCAAAATGAACATAAGAATCACTTCTCCATCAATGATCGGTATATTCATTTCATCTTCATATCTCACTTCTTCGTCAAATAATACAACCCCTGCATTGTGAATGCAATTTTTGATGATTGAAGAGATACCTGTTCCCATGCAGTTGATAATAAACAAAACACATCAAACTGCAAACATATGAAGGATATAGATTTGTGATATTAGAAAACAAGCAAAATTAAGTCCATAGTCACCTCAAGAATGATAGTGGGACTATCTTTCCCTGAATCAGTCTTAAGCATTTGCATGTTGTACCAACATTCTTTTGTAATGGGCTCTGAAGTTGGCAATGATGCCCAAGTTTAGTGGCTGAAGCACACTAGTACTGCAACGGTACATAATATGACGAGCTATTCTATATTTAATTCGTATACTTATTTAATTGATTATTATTATTAGCCTATCTCATATTGTTGCAATATTAACCTCTTTAATCAATGTGATACGAATTATTTAATATTACATGTATTAAAAATTGAGGAGCTGTGTTTGCTAGGCAACTAACTGGCCACTCATTTTCTGGAATAAGTTGTAGCAGAATCTCCTTCAACCGACGCTACACTCTTATGCCATCGACGGCTTCCGATACTCTGTCAAAGAAAAATTGCTTTACTCTTGTGTTTGTGTGATTCGCACCCAACTCATTTTTCGCTGTATTGCTTGAAAGTTAAATCTTACGCTACGTGCGTGGTTGTTGGTACAGTCTGATTCACTGTGGTTCACACGGGGAATAGTTCTTTTTTAAGAAAAAACGTTAAGCGTGCACAACTCCATCACAGTTTAAACAAGTAATTCGGTGACGAACTTAAGAGGCTACTTTCCTTAAAATGCAATATTCAGAACTAAGATTGACATATTTTGACCAATCTAGAATAGTAAATTCAACTACGGAATTAAGTTGGTAACAATGGCATTTATGATTTGTGTAAAATATAACTGAAAATTGAGGCCTAATATAACAATACGGTGTGTTTGAAATTGTTTCCTTGCATGGACTCTGAGATACTGTGCATCTACGGCTCAGATGCTCAGAGAGAGTTATTACATAGTTGGTAAGACTGCTATAATGCTCTACGCGTATGCCAAGTTTGGAAATGTTTGCCTGCATACGTTCTGATATATTGAGACTAGGGTTCAACATTATGGAGAGCATTTATCAAACGTTGGTAGCCCTGGTGACTCAAAAATAAACTGAGTTATATCTCTTGAGACTAGGCTACATTCCACATAAGAAATTCGGTTGAAATCCATTTGCTGTATGGCAGTGACATACTGCTTATAACTGATCCAAGCAGCATGCGTAGAATAATGTTGGCAACACTGTCAGTCTCAAAATTTATCTGCATTGATATTGTCTATACCTGTGCCAATTGTGGAAGAAATCCAAGAGTTAAAGTGGATGCTGGATGCTGTTAAACATTGAACCTATCAGCACGCGTAGAATCATGTTGGCAATACTGACATGCATGAGTTGCTAAAAGTTAATCTAAAGTATTATGGTATATGTGTGCCAAGTTTAGAACTGTTTCTGAAATATTGAAACGTCGGTTCAAAATTCTACAGAGCATTCATCAACAGTTGACAGCCCTAGCGACTCGGAAAATATGCACAGTAACATATTTTTAAGTATACACTGCAAATACAAAATTTGGCTGTAGTCCGATTGACCGGAAGTTACATTGAACTTATCAGCAGCGTAGAATCATCTTAGTAACACTATCATGTGTAGGCTGCTCAAACATAATCTGTGGTAATATGGTCTATACATGCGCCAATTTTGGAAAAGAATACTTTCTGAGATGCCTAACGTTGGTTTAAGATTTCAATTGCATTTTATCAGCAGTTGGCAGCAATGACACCATTTTCAAATATGGCCTTGAGATGTCCTTACACAGATCTTCACTCATACCAAATTTGGCGTTGATAGCTGCAGCCGTTTAAGAGTTGATAGAAGTTGACATTGGGACAGACAGTCAGACACACATAGCCTATTTTTCACATTTTGCAAGTAAGTGGGGCTGGAATGACCACGATGTTCAAGCCCCTTAATCAAACAACAAGATTACAGTGCCGGTATTTCCTAATTATTGTGAGGCTGTAACTAGAAACGATCGTACTTAATAGCAAAACTAACAGCAAGGAAAAAGAAGCAAACTTGTAGTTTACCTGACCGTTAATCTCGCTATCATGAACCACGGGTCATTCATTTTTACGTGGAATGCGAACCACAAGACGAGATATTTCACTTTGAAAATCTCACTTGTATTGACTGGGAATGTAACCCGGTGAGAGGGAAGCAGCTTGACCACAAAATTAACAGCGGGACCAGGCGTAAGGTGATATTATTCTAGGATTCAAGGATAAATCACTTAGTAATTTCTGATAATACATATATTGGGCATTTTCTCAGTGCATAAAATTATCTCTTAAGTAAGCATTTTGTCCAAACATTTTGAATTTTCCGCTAAACGTTGTATATATCCCAGATGAGGTGGATAGTGACCAAATATACCTATGTTTGCAGAATGTCTTGGGTTAGCGTCAAAACTACGGGAGGGAATGGCATGAAAATATAAATTTAAGCAGAAAGCACCCATAAAATAAAACATGTAGTACCGTGAAGAACTAAACAGCCTATTTTCATATATCCTACTTATGTTAATTGCCTCTATCAACATACAGAATTTCAGTTTGATTGCTGTAATAGATTCGTAGATATTGAGAACCGTAAAATATTTCGGATGGTCGCCATGTTGGATTTTTATTGCATAAATACGCCATAGAGTTATGTACTATTAGATGAAGATTATTGCGTAGGTTTATTATTCAAACTTCAATCGCATGATTAGGACACAAGAAATGAAAACCAGATTTTAAAATTTCGCACAGTCACCATCTTGAAGTTATGAAAACAATTGAAATAAATCAGATGTCAGTGGATTAACATTTGTATAAGCATTTACCGTACCACGTTTCACTGCGCTCGGATAGTTATATCGCGAGAAACGTCCATTTAAATATTCATATTTCGCGTCGCCGCCATGTTGTATTTGTGCTCACCAGGTTATTGAAAGTCCCAGAGGTGAACTTATGTTAATAGCCTTTATCAACAAACAAAATGTCAGTTTGATTGCTGTCATAGATTAGTAGATTATGAGAACCGTCTAAATATTTCGGAAGTTTGAGATGCTGGATTATTATATACCGTACGTAGGCCATAGAGTTAAGCACTATTAGATGGCAATTAGGGCGTAGGTTCATTATTCAAACGTTCACTTTGATCGCATGATTAGGACACAAGAAATACAAACTTAATTTTAGAATTTCGCACAGTCACCATCTTGAGTTTATATAAACAGTTGAACTAAATTAGATGTCAGTGCATTACAATGTGTATAAACATTTTCTGTACCATGTTTCACGGCGCTCGGATGGTTAAATCGCGAGAAAAGTCTATTTAAATGTTCCAAATTCGCTTGGCCTCCATGTTCGTATTGTACTTGACAGGTTTTTGAAAGTCACATAGGTGAACTTCTAGTTGTTCCCTTCATCACCATACAAAATTTCAGGGTGATATCAGTAATAGTTTCGGAGATATAGAATGCCGGTGAAATATTTCGCACAGCCGCCATGATGGATTGGTGTGACGTAATAACATTTCAAGGGTACGGTCGGGGTCAGAAAGAATAGTACTATAACCTTATCGAGTTTCATTGAAATCCCTCCAGCCGTTTAGATTTTATTAGGGGGCGGGGGACGACACAAATACGCACGCATGCACACACACACACACACACACACACACAAACACACACACAAACACACACACACACATGCACACACACGGACAAAAGATGATCTCATGAAACTATTTATTTTCATAAATAAAAATACGCTAACTAGGCTACAAATTATGTTTGTAATACAAAGGGATGAAGGAGTCAAGAGAGAGTCTCAAATCCCGGCAACAAGGCAATCTGTATCCATCTCTTGAGAAGGCAAGGACAGGTTAGAGCAGGGAAGAATACCTCCCTGATGTGGATATGTCACAACGCAGTTCTAAACCATGTGTTTTAATCAAACATATAAGAAATCTCCAGATATCTACCATTCACTTCGCACGGACCGTGGAGTGAGTCCATACACACGCTACTTAAACTGTGTCTCCGGCCAGGAGTAGGGATCAAACTGTGTTTCCGGCTAGGAGTAGGGATCTTCGAACTCGTTTATGTTTATTGCTGTCCAACTACACTGGTATTTTCTATAAAGGATATGCTAACACTAATTTCTTGCTAAAGATTCTGATGTTGGTAAATACTTCATCCTTCGAGTAATATCGAGTTACTGTCATTTACTCCACTATTAGCGATTTTTTGACTGGCTGCGTAGCTCATGTGTAGCGTTTACGCCTGGTGAGCCCAATATAACGGGATCGAATCCCGGCGCAGTCAGTTGGCATTTGTGGGTGCTTAAAAGTGAGGGAGCCGTGTCAGTTAATTTACTGGCACGATAAAGATTCCCTTCGGGGCTGAATTCCGGCATCCTGGCGTCTCTAAAAGCCGTAGTAGTTAAAAGGGATGTAACACCCATAACATTATTATTATTATTATTATTATTGTTATTCGTGATTTAGAGGTCAAGGCTGTCCTCCTATAGGCTCCCATACAGGACTCTTCTCTCATTTCTTCAGTGACGGGGATATGACTTAAGAGATTATCCTCAATAATTGCCTTCCTTTACTTTGTGAACCAATCAGTGATGAATAATCATAACTAGTAAACATGCGACATGATTGTATAACAAATCTTTAATTTGAAGTAAAATAACGAAGGTAATGATAGAAGCACACGGGTCAAGATTCTTCTCAATCCTCGAGCGTACAGTCAGCAGAACTATCTATTTTGAAACTTTTAAAGCGTGTCTTCTGCCGTAAGCAGCTATGGATATCTAAGAGACGCGGTTCCATCTCAAAATCCACCCTTGCCCTGTTTTCAGAAGCATGGAAAACATGCTGAACTTTAAATAAATTACGTTACTAGGCCATGCAGCTGCAGACAAAAAAAACCACTCATTTACATCTTTACCTTAGCCTACGTAAAGTAATCACTGAAAGGATTTTTAAAAAAGGAGGGGGGTGTATGCTATCAATTATTCAAATGACCCTCATTTTGTATAAATAATGGTGACACTTTTGGATAAAAACCTTCCAATGGAGATATGAATTATCTTTCTTTAGAAACATTTAGGTCAATAATTTAAGAAAAGATGCCAGAAAACTAAATATAACAAGCTGCAGGCCTACTACCTAGGTACAGAGTAAAATCGCCCTGTGGAAAAACTAAACTTGTCAAGATTATATGATGGGCACATAATTAAATACATTTGGATAATCACTCTCTTTCTCACAATCATAGAAAATTTTCAAACATCATTTGCAGTAAAATATGCAACATTTTGAGACAACGAATGCTGTACTGCGACACAACATTAGCTGGCATTTCATCCTCACTGTACAGAACTACAGATCATATTCTTCTTTTATTTTCCCTAGCAACAACTAATTGTTCAGTCAATGGCTTCCATGCTTCCATTGCCTGACTACTAAACCGCAAGTTCGTTATGTATGGCGCGTCACACGGCAAGAGAACGAACGAAAAAACTGGAAGCTCTATACACGCGGAAACTATTGAGTGTTCAAAATCCAGGATGAATAAAGCCCAATGCACCGGGAACATTAGCGACCGCAGTCAGGTCCATGTAACGGTTAACACAGAGGCTTCACAACCAATTTTCCTTCTAAAGTACTGAAGGATGCCTCACTCCTCTAAAGGCGCTGACAACCAATTTTTTTAAATGTCATTTCACCATTTCACAATATTTTGTAACAACAATAAGAATGAAGGAGAAATGTATTAATAAAGCTGTGCCAAAGTTGATCAACGCCGGATTCAACAACAGTAAAATACACATTAAGCCATAAAATACAAAATGAATGAATAAGTGGGTTGGAATTCATATATTTAAGGATCAATCTAAACATTAGGCGAGTAAAAATGTGAATTTTCAAAGTCTTGCAAGAGACCCCAATATAACATTCTTCAATGGAATGTTTCTATGAAATTGACTTCTATAAAATACACGAGTCGGCACACTCTGGTTTTACCCATGCAATTAGGAAACTCCTCTCTTCTTTGATGCGACTAGTAAAGTAGCTAAAGGCAAGGAGTGCAGTGGCGCATGAACTATTTATCAGCATTGACAGAGATCAATTTACTAGGCTCCCGTTGAATGCGACAGCGTCAACACCGATTACAGCGACAGCATTTGGCAGCTTTGAAAAATGACACAAAAAAACGCTCCAATAGCTAACGCACAGCTCATATTTCTCCTGTAAGAAGCCAACGAAAACTTTACACAGAAAATAACTGCCGTTGCTTCAATCACAAGTGGCAGATTAAGAAACCCTTTTTGCATATGTGGTGAAATATATTTCTCCCTACGTACGAACAATCTAAGAAAGTGGTGAATATCTGCGACTCATCCAGCGAGAACACCTTGTACATGACCACATGACCATTTCATCATCTCTAGTCCTTCCAAAACGTTTTAAGTTCCTATGTTTAAATTGAGACATACCGATATTCTAAGAAGTTCCAAGTTAGAAACCATACATTCTCTTACCAAAAAAAAGTGCTAAAGTGATTATCAAAGAAATGATCGGAATACCACACCCTCAGAAAACATACCATCCTAGTATGTTCTGAGTGTTCACAACTTAATTATTCTATATATTCATTCATTTATTTGTTGGCAGGAAAGTCCTATATAAATGCTATGAAACAGACAGCAAAAAGATTGAATTATTCATGTGCATTGTACATACAGAACCATAAAGGTTTGTGCTCATTTCTCATGGAACTAGGTATTTTACGCCTTAACTCGCAAATCCCCCCCCCCCCCCCCCAAGATCTGTCATTACAAGTTTATACCATGTGCCACTTGCGAGTTTTGCCGTTAATACTCTGAAAGCCACGCTGAGAAAGGACATGGCAACCAAGTGAAGTGCGCGCCTAAGATGCACCCTTGGTTTACTGCATTCAATCTAAGAATACAGTATCTCCATGTATTTGTTTACGACCTATAATAATTTGCTGTATATTTGTAGAGGAGACTAACAAGACTACCATGTGCAGGAACATTTTTATTCTAGAAATTTGTGCTGCAATATAGCCTACACCGAGCAACATTCGTAAATACAAAATAAAGATTCTGGACATTGTAAAATACCTATGAGAAAGTGGGCGTGATCAATTCCTCAAGCTATTAACGTTGTGAATAGATTCCTGAAGTATTTGCAAAAATGGCAAAATATACCTACATGTATGCACTAAAATATAAAATACATGCATATTCACATAAATATAAACTCAAAATTTGTTGCAAAACTCAATTCTGACGATTACTCTATACGCAAATGTCCCAAGCCCCATACATCACAATTACAATAAATCGATTGTAGGTTGAAGTAAACAGAGGCGCTGACGTACAAATACAATGGGAAAGAAGGGGAAGAATAACACATGATTAATAATAATAATAATAATAATAATGCTTTTACGTCCCTTTTAACTGCTACGGCTTTTAGAGACGCTAGGGTGCCGGAATTTTTCCCCGAAGGAGATCTTTAACGTGCCAGTAATTCAACTCTGACACGGCTCCCTAGCATTTGCGCACCCTCAAATGCCAACTGACTGCGCCAGGATTCGATCCCGCTATCTTGGGATCAGCAGGCGAGAATGTTACCACTTAGCCACGCAGCCAGTCAAAACAACACACATGATTATTTTCCTATGCCATAAATTAGGTGCTTGTGGAATGCTGTGATGGAAGATTTTATAGAGTTTAATAACGTACTTTCCTCGTAGATGACCTCAGGACAAGCATACCTCTACCGAGCACCAGTGCATCAGAGAAACTTCTGGCAACGTTGACGGAGAAGAGAGAAGAAGTACAACCCGACTTCTATGGCACAGGGGCCATGATAGACCGCTCGTGGACAAAAGCTAATTTCGAACTAAGACATGTCATTACAAGGTTGGCAGTTCACGGTTTTCACCACCTACTCTGCAAATCAAAACACTTCCATGACACAAGTATAGACTGTGAGTGCACATTATGTGGAAAAATGTGTGAACGTTACCACATAGAATTCTGTACAAAAAGAACAATGTCTATAAGTGAATATGCAAATATGTAACCCATCAATGTATCCTATATTTTATATTTTAAGTTATGGCTATTTGGCTGCATTAAATATATTATTATTATAACGTATATTTTCAAGATGACGGCTACGCGCTATATTCATCGTTGTAGCCTATTGACTAGTGATAGCGAGGTGAGTTTTATAGTGCTTCAAGTTAACCACGTGTCGTACTAATTACGCAACCGCATCCTGAGTAACTGATTTTAATGATGTATTAAGACGCCGACCCACCATCTTGAATGGGCAGACTTTGAGCCTTGTATAGATAAAGGCTCTTGTAGGAGTCTACTTTCTGGCTATGTTTCGTCATTGTATCTCTAATAGATCGTGATGTATTGATTTAAAGTCTTATATTGTAAAGATGACAGCTGTGCGCTATATCACTGCCATCACAATGTACAGGCTATCATGCAGGGTAGGGTGATAGAGGTGATGGCCATTTTGCTTTGGTTTAACTATGTTGAGTTTGTGGTGTGTTGTTTATATCCTTTATTAATGTGATAAGTCAGAACGCTTTTACTAACGACATCCAGAATAAGGCTTATTTGTTTTCGTAAATAAATGTTTATTTTGTAGGTATGTTATTATAACTACGCAAATTTTGCGTTGCATGTTTGCCAACACACTGAAGGTTATTGTATAGTTAGGACCTCTCACTTATATTTTCGACTCATGCAGGATATTTGGATGGGAATAAAATTTTGCTAGTTCACTAAAACAATTATTCCATCCCAGGTCGCAGGTATGCCGGTAAGTTGTTGCGTTATCGGTTGCAAAGTAACTATTATGAAGGAGATGATTATGTACCTTATTTTTCTTTCCCCGCCGACGAAAATTTAAGAAATCAATGGACACATAAAATTCCTAGAATAGATTTGCGCATTACGGGGAGCACAAGAGTGTGTGTTAAACATTTCCCTGAAAGTAAGATACTTCGGGAGAGAAGAGCTACTCGCCTTGTTGGAAAGTTGCAAGTTAATATGGTTTCAATTAGTGTATGAAGTTGTCAAATGCCAGACTATGCTATGACTGGAAACATTTTTAATATGATATCGCTGAGGTTAAGTTACTTATGTAAATCAGAGAAGCGATTTTCAGCATCAATTGAAGTCAGGCCAAGTTATTTTTTGTGAGGGTGGTCTCTCGATAATTTTCAAGTGAACATGATAATGTTTTCGTGGCAACATTTATGTAGACTGCTGTATTTACATTAATGGGATTGTTAGCATCTGGTGTATGTAGGCTATTTTATACATGATTTCTAGATTACAACCCATGGTAAATTCCTGCTGCAATAGACAGGTTAGATTGAGTCATTGAAAATGTGTGCTGTTAGGTTAGGGCCTGTTTAAGTCACCTTAGAGGTGGTTTACTGTTAGCGATAGGTTAAATTGTGCTTTGTTATCCACGAGCAGTTTAGAACGTGATCCATTGAATAGCCTAGAGCGATGTGTTGTTTTCTCGGGTATCTACCATGAACCTTTTCAAAGTGGTCAATAATGAGGAAACGGCTAAGAATAGATCTTCCTAAAAAAAAGAGAGATGCAGAATGGGAGATGAACGACGTAATTTTATATTTTATCCTGGGAAGAGTTTTCGAAATATTGTAGTACTTTGCAACTTAAGCTGAGTTCTAACTTGATTGGGATCTTCTGGCAGTAGGTGCAGTAAAGTGTAACTGTCCTTATGATTGTCTCTTGCTGTATATAGTTTTATTAATAAATTGTTCCTGCAAACTGTTTTGTGTATAGAATTCCAATATTTCTTTCCTTCAATCTCAAATTTAGCCATATGCGACTTATCGACGTTATGGTAAATCATCTATAGTAACCGTTTCAATACCACGTCTAATTGTTATAGAGTTTTCAGGACATCAAAATACTGCAAATTAGTAAATGTACCGACAATGTGCCATTTTGTTCACTCGTAAAATCCCAGATACATCGGCCGGATTTGAACTAGTAGAGCGATAATTAGGCATATTTAGTGGTAACTGATTTAACTGCCAATGAGCCCCAAATAGTATTAACATTTTCCTACGCCTTGAAGCGCGAGCGTAATTTATATTTGGTTTGGACTAACTGCGTGTGAAAGGAGCTGCAACTGTCAGACTTGCTGCTGCAGCTATAACCACCCTAGACATGACGCCACTGCATGAGCCTTACGGCCTGTACATTACGATGGCAGTGGCTACATGCTATTTGATAGTCTTATGACGAATGCTATCGAAGTCTCTTATATGATAGTCATCTTATACCAAGTTTTGCAGTAACTGCGCAATCGCATTCTGAGTCATTGGTTTCAATATTTTAACAATACGGCCAGTCGCCATCTTGAATGCATGGACTCGATGTCCCTTTGCTGTGGGCATACAAAGCCACTTAGACAATTTTTCCTTGTTGCTAATTTTCCTTATTGGAGCTCTAAAATGTTTATATTCTTTAAATCTAAGATGGCCGCTGCATGAAATGTTCAATCTCAGAACGTTATCACTTGTTGAGCATAGGTCCCATACACAAAACTGCCTCTACACCAATTGTGAGCAGTGCTTCATTGGAGCATAGCTTACAGATTATAGTGTTTATATGGTTTGTACGGTCACCATCTTAAAATTATACAGTTGACGAACTTCTATTTTGGGCCTCTAACACTTCCCCTACGATCATTTGTTTAAAAAAATTCAAGAGTGTTTCGATGATTAATTTAGCGATATAAAATATGGGATTGAGGTATCCCCTACTAGTGCTACCTCTATTATCTATATCACGTTTCTTATTCAATTCGGCTTCGTCGTTTGGGAATAGATACGGGACAGACATCACACAGACAGACAGCCAGACGAACGGACGGGCGGACATTTTCACCCGTGCAGATATTATTATTTGTAGAATTCGGAAGAAGGCTAGAAATACAATCCAGTAGAGGGATCTTGGCGAGGGGGAAGTATAACGTCACACAATAAAGCCTTATGATAAATATGAACAATTTTCTTGATTTCGAGTGGATTCTGACGATGTAATCAATTCCGGAATTTACCCATGCAGGATTATATGAACATTATAAGTCGTAAAGACAGTCCAAATAAGTGATAGAACTCTTTAAAAATACATTCCTTTTCTTATGAACTAATAGTCCTATCAACAAGAAATTTACTTTTTTTTTTTTTTTTACCCTCCAGGTTGGTGGAACCCACGGACTCAGCGAGGGAACTCACCACTACCGCCTCTACGGGCAGTGTCCTAGAGCTGGGAACATCGAATCGGAAGGGATACAACTGGTGAGGTGGAATTGGCACCTCGCCCAGGCGGCCTCACCTGCAAAGCGAACAGGGGCCTCATGAGGGAAGGTAAGGGATGGTTAGGATGGATAGGCAAGGAAGAGGGAAGGAGGCGGCCGTGGCCTTCAAGAAGGTACCATCCCGGCATTTGCCCGGAGACGAAGTGGGAAACCACGGAAAACCACTTCGAGGATGGCTGAGGGGAAATCGAACCCCCTCTACTCATTTGGGCCACCTGAGGCTGAGTAGACCCCGTTCCAGTCCTCGTACCACTTTTCAAATTTCGTGGCAGAGCCGGGAATCGAACCCAGGACCTCCGGGGCGGCAGCTAACCATGCTGACCGCTACGCTACGGAGGCGACAACAAGAAATTTACCTTAAAATAAATTTCGAATATTCATCTCCAACTTTGCAACTTTGTTTCGGGGCAACAGTACTGAATGCTTTTTTTTTTTTTCATGAGATGAAATGTTTGCTGTTGTTTCATTTGAAGAGCATGGATATCGTGGTCATTTAACACCAAATACTTGGTTATATTTATAATAGCATATACATCAATAATGATCTACATGTATGTTCGTGATAACTCATGCCTAGGAGTTCACTTTCATAGGGCCGATAACCTAGATGTTAGGCCCCTTAAAACAATAATTACCATCGTCACTTTCATTGCATAAGTTGACACATGTGGTCAGCAATACCCTCCTAGATTCTTCGGTCACTTATATGCTTTGCTTCGATGTATGAACAGTTCTTGCATCTATGTGACGTTGGAATTCTCCATGTACGCGCCATTCGTACCCAAATATTACGTCATCACGGTTCCATCTACGAATTTAATAACTACACAGAGAGTGCCTCCTCAGTTATTATATGCTCCTTGGGATGAATGGGTCTCGAATGGTCCGGGAACCTAGTAATCTCAGCGAAAATATCCGGGTAATTCGCTGCTTAATTTGACTTGTTCCAACTGGCAACTGAGGTATTAATTAATGGGTTAACTCGCAATAAGTTCAGCAATTGTGTTCAATGGGAGAAATATAGTGTACGTACTAGTCGAAGTATTATAATTTGGTCTCTGAGCATTATTTGTTTACTCTAAAAAAATAAGGTTAATTCGCATAATGCTATAATGCTGTTTCTATATTTAGATATGGTTGTCACTTGAAACAAGTTGCTATTTTTAATTCGTTTAGGGGGCGTGTGGCATCTTGGTCATCAGCCCCAAGTACTTGAGTGTGTTGAATTTGTTTGATAGCCTGTGTTTCTGTAGCTACTGTAACGGTGTGTGTAACTATCAGTATTAGGGTCGGGGATATGATAGGTGTCTTGGGAATTGAAATAAGGTACTATCCCAGCATTTACTGGAGGGACTGTGAAAAAAAACGGATAAAAACATCACTCAAGATAGTCGCTGTCAGCACCAGGATTCGAACCTCCGATTTCCAGACTTGCTGCAGCTCCCCATTGAGGTTGTGGTGAGCAATTTAACGCGCACGGCGTTAACATTATTAAACTAATGGAATTTGAATGCATGGTAGATTCTTCATTTCAGAGTTTATGAAGGGACATTTTAGTCATCAGCACGGTGTGTGTAATCTTTCATACAACATGTGTTATTGCAGTGTTAATCTGGACATGATACGTAACAGTCAAGCTGTTTGCCTCTACCAAGGTGAGCAGTGTTCGATGATTCCTGGCTGTTGCATATCAGCTTTTCGAGGTGAAATGCTACGTTCAATGGTTCGGATTACATAATATGGAGGTCCAGTACTTATGATAGAGCGAGGTTAAGAGCCAAGTAAATTTTCAATCTAGCTAGCTTGCTTTATAACCCCGTTCCAGCTTCACCAAATTTTTGTTGTAGTTTCATTTGAAAGGCTTGGGCATCGTGGTCATTTATCCTCATATACTTGGGTGTGTGTGTGTGTGTGTGTGTGTAAAGAATTTGTTATGAAAACCTGTGTTATTGAGGTGTCTGTAGTAGTGTGTGTATTTGTAATTCAGGCGAGAATTTGGGAAGGAGACGGCCGTGGCCTTAAGTAAAGAAACATCCCAGCATTTGCCTGGAGAGGAAGTGGGAAACCACGGAAAACCACTTCCAGGATAGCTGAGATGGGAATCGAACCCAGGAATTCTCAGTTTTGCCTCACGAGGCTCAGTGTACCCCGTTCCAGCCCTCAGACCAGCATTAAAACAGAGCTCTGGAAAAATATATTTGTAATAATAATGCTATGGGTTTAAAGTATCTTTCAACTGCCATGGCTTTAGAGACGGTGACGCGTCGAAATTTTACTCAGGAGGAAATCTTGAACCAGACAGTAACCGCCTTAGACCCAGCACATTTTTTGTATAATTTCACTGTCCTTTTGGGATCTCTACATAGCATAAAACGAAGTCCCCGATTCTTGGATGTAACGGGTAATCTCGAGAACCACTGGATGGATTTTCATGCGGTTTTCACCATTCTGTAAAGGATTTCTCGAGGAAGGTTTCTGTAGAAAAACATTCATTTATGACCAAAGGAAGCCGAGCAGTAACGATTTCAGTTAATCCAGAAGAAGAAAAACCTGTCGTCCATGCGCCTTTTAAGCTTACGCTGGGTAAACCGCTAAAAAAAATTATATACGTACTAAAATGATACTAAGAATTGTTTAGCATGAAAAGTTCTACAAAAATAGTCCACGACAGCATATGAAAATTAAAATCCACAGCCTGCTTCCAGTCGACCGGGTCAGGGAATGGAATGAATGAAACCCCAATCTAGCGGCGAGGATATGAACTGGGCCGGCTACCGAAGCCTGTCGCACTCCCCTGGGGCAATGATTAAATGAATGACAGATGAAATGAAATGATAGTGGAGAGTGTTGCTGGAATGAAATTGTGACAGGGAAAACCGGAGAACCCGGAGAAAAACCTGTCTGCCTACGCTTTGTCCAGCACAAATCTCGCATGGAGTGACCGGGATTTGAACCACGGACCCAGTGGTGAGAGGCCGGCGTGCTGCCGCCTAAGCCACGGAACCTCTACGACAGCATATCTCTATCTTTAATACATCACCCACTATAAGTGCTTTTACGTTTTCATTTCTTCCAACAATCTCCATTCAGTGGAAATTTAAATTCCTAGCATCGTAGCGAGTTTGCGAGCTAGCGAGCGAGCCTATCATCCCAGCTTCGGCCAGCTTCAAACTGTCGAGTCGTGTCAGATTAAGACTTCAGAGAAGAGTATATGTGTTTGGATTTTCGCTGTTCACCTCGCCTTTCTGAATTGCGTCTGGGACTTGCCGTCCGTGCGCCTTTTAAGCTTGCGCTGGGTAAACCGTTAAAGATACCGGGCGACGCCGGGGCGGGTTGCTAGTTTGATATAAAGGAGGATCTAGGATTGAGGGGAGAATGTTTAATAAAAAATCACGAGGATAATGATTGCAGTTTACTCACTGCCTGCTAGAACACGTCATGAACATGTACTGCAAACTAACATTCCAGCATGTGCTGCCATCATCTAGTATCAAAGCAATCCATTTACAAAGAGAATCGACTCAGTGATCTAGCATCGGAAATATTTTAAACACGCCATGGGGTGTCTATCATGTAGAGGATGCAGGATCCAAGGAGGACAAATCCACTGGCACGAGGTTATTGTATTCAAACCCATAAATGCATCGGACTGAGCCAAGATCAAAATCGCAATCTTCAGTTTCAAACGTTAAATCAACTTCATCAGCCATCCAGACAAGGATATTTCTGTGGTACGAGTCCTACTGTGTTAACAAATGTTGAGGATTTAAAATAGGTTACACGTTTTGGGCTGTTAAATTGATTCCTCATGAAGGGAAAATAAAAGCACCTCACAAAAAATAGAAGCACGATTTAGTTCAACCGGCCTCTATGCCATAGAGATGACGTACGGTGGCTGACCTTAGAATATAAAGAAACCCTTTTTCTCTGTGCACACAATGAAATTATTGTAATTTAAACCAGGCAAGATAATCTAATGAAAACACAACTGCAATAATAATAATAAAACATCGGCTTCGGTGGCGTAGTCGGTAGCATGCTGAGCTGCTATGCCTACCCAAGGTCGCGGGTTCAAACCCGGCCGAAATCGTTGGATTTTTAAGTATGCGTCAGTATGCTTTCCTTCGGAGGGGAAGAAAAGCCGGCGGGCCCATGTCATAGATTTATGGCATGTAAAAGAACATCCCACTACAATTGGTAGTGTGTAGCCAAATTTGTAGGTTATATTTGGCTGGTTAGAAACGCTCTAACAAGTTCCAACGTTCACCGCTAGGCGTCAGTGACAGTGGCATCTGGTAGCCAAAGTTGGAACCACTTGAAATGAAACTTGCTGGGAGCCCTCGGGCGTTCAATTAAAATACCCTGCTATAGCCACTGGCTGGATTTCATATATAATAATAATAACAATAATAAAATAACAATACAATATAATAATAATAGTAAAATAATACTGTATAATAATAATAATAATAATAATAATAATAATAATAATATGATGTACTAAACGTCCTTTTAACTATTGTGGATTTGGAGACGATTGGCGCTAGAATATGATCGGTAATGGAATAATTAACGAGCCAGTAACTCTCCTGACGCCGGTATTCGCATGCAGGCTCCATTAAATGTCAGGAGGTTGTCTGTGCCCAATTACAAATTATGCTAGATAAGCCGTCACAATATACAAGTTATCAGACAGACTGATGACTATGGTGTTCCAGGGCATTACTACAATAGCGCCCAGCAGAATGTACATACATTTAACTTAAGCTGAAAATATACTGGAGCTTGCCTCACTGATAAAACTGTAAGCTATTGAGTCCCCTGCCCTAAAGGTACTGGGTTCGATTCCCGACTCTGACACATTTAATTCCTGTCTGAGAGCCGGAACAGGATTATTACAGCATCGTGAGGATAAATGAGAAGTGGTGGCTTCGATTCCCATTTCAGCCATCCTAGAAATGATTTACCGCGGTTTCCCACTCCTACTCGAGGCCAATGCCGCAATAATATAACTCACGTCGATGGCTGTCCCTTTCCTAATCCCTGCCCCGCCTACAAACAAAAATCAGGCCTATTCACCCTTACACACACAATAATGCAAACACCGCAATAACACAAGTTACCTGACAAATTCCACACACAGACGCATCTTAGTTCATGAGCTGATGACCACGAAGTTTCAAGCCCCTGAATGAAAAAACAACAAAACTGTGAGCAAATCTGAAAACTCGTATTCTAGCAAATATCAATTGAACTATTGGGTAATAGTTTCACCCGTAGAATGTATACAGAAGGAAGTAATTATTAGCATTTAGGAGATGTAGGACACATGAGGAGAGATCACAACAGCCACTAGCTAATCCCTCATTTCTTGTCGTCTATGTTTCTCGACTCGAGCTTGTCCCGAGATTGGGAATACGAACCAAAGAGAGAAAGAGAGCGTCATACGATAATTTAAGCAGCAATGCGTGTTTCAATTTGTCGACCTGCCAGGCAAATGCGAACATTGATTTCGTTTTCGTTGTGCAAGGGGACCAATAAGTTGAGACACTTCTCTTACAGTAGCCTACATATCTGATTGTCGGCAACCTCTATGTTATAGTGGAAATAAATCTTGCAATTGGCGTTTCCTGGATCCACGTTAATGAAAACTTTCATCCAGTAGTTGTTCTCCCGTGAAAATACAGTTATTCCTCCTTTATAAGCTGTAAGTTTAGTCATATTGAAGAAAGGTGTGTGTCATGAATTACGAGGGTGTACACCTAAATATCAGCTGATCAACTTGGACTTGAGTAGGCGTAATACGTCAAATCAGTCCCTATCATTGGCTCCGTCGCTGTCGGGCAGTTCAGCTCAAGAATTTCTCTTTCCGAATAAGCTCACAGCCTTAATTTATATAAATGTATGTACTCCTCATTACTCTCGTTTCTACAGTGTTGGAGATGAGGCAAGATGAGCCTCAATGTGGCAGATGGTTTTTACGCCCTGATGCTCTTCCTGACGCCAATCTCAAAGAAAGGAGTTAATAAGAGATGAAGATGAAGAACAAAGAGTTCGAAGCCAACAGCCGTGACTAGGTATCGTACCTGGAGTTGAAAATGGGAAACGCGGTAAACCATTCTACGGACGGCCGACGTTCCGGTGGGGTGTTCGAACCCACTCGCTTGCCGAGTCCGAAGCAGCCTGGCCCCATAGCTAATTGTATGATGTGCAGTGCAGTTACCATACCAATGTCAAGTTTTGAGAAAGAGATATGAACAATAAAACAAACAGCTAGAGATAACTTAATCAATCAACATTGTGGATAAAATGAAGACCTAAGGTGAAAGTACCAATACATTCTTTCCAGTAAAAGCCGATAGGCCTAATAGTGAGTCCCTTCTCTACCGATGGAGACCATGAATAATAATTACCTTCGGCCTTCGAAGTGCAAGTAGGCTTATACTACGATAAAGACATTTTATATAATTACACAGCAATATTTAGCTTTTAAAAGCCCTCAGACCAGAATTAAAATTTCTTGGCAGAGCCGGGAAGTGGTTTTCCCTGGTTTCCCACTTCTACTCAAAGTGAATGCTTGGATGCTTCCCACGGCCATCTCCTTCCCAGTCAAGCCCGGACCTCCGGGCGATAGAATGCTAGCTGCTACACCATGCGAGGCTCCAGAGGAGATTTATAAAGTTAATGGAGGACAAATGAACCAAGGACGAGGTATTTTTCCCTGTGGAAGATTTGTACAAAATACTGCAAATGTAATAATCATGTAGGCCTACTAGTAAGACAACTGATACAAAAAGTCTAATATAACATGAAAACCAAACCAGATAAGTAGAATGAATGATATTCCCACATATATAAATTTGTATGGTAACATGGCTAGTAATACCCACGCGTTTTAATGAGTTACCTATGTCTTTGAAAAACAACACACAATAGGCTAAGTAAAGCTAAAGATAGGATTAAGAAATTGTATAAGGAAGTATTTAATAGGCCTTTTTTAGCGTATGGCTTTTAGTGCCGGGAGTGTCCGAGGACATGTTCGACTCGCCAGTTTGGTAGCTGCTTCGAAGCGGACACCCAATGGGTGAGCTACAGTACCGTCGCGAGTGGAGTGTTGTCTGGGGAGGAAAGTTTGAATGTAAGGACGAGGAGTTGGAAGGTAGCGGCTGTGGCCTACAGTTAGGGACCAACCCCGGCATTTGCCTGGAAGGATGATGGGAAACCACAGAAGACCATCTTCAAGGTTGCCGGCGAGGGGATTCGAACCTCCTGACCTCCCGGATGTGAGCAACTGCCAGCAGTCATGCCGTAACGACCACGGCTAACTCACCCGGTTTTAATAGGCCTATCTTGTAATGATAACTGATTTATCTCGGAGCAACCTTTTATCAGCTGGTCATTTTTTTAAATATATATTTTCAACTAACACTCATTTTATAAAATTAATATTTAAATGGTGTAGTTATTTATTGTTGCTTTAAGGGGCGGAACAGCGAGGTCATCTGCCCCTAAATGGTGTAGTCATTAAGCTACCTCAGGGTATTCAAAATTGTGTGTATTCAAACAATTTCCCGCAGATAAGTCATAGGGTTGACTTAGTGGGAGGCATGTAGTTAAATACCGTATCTTGATTTCAGTGTTTTATAAATCAAATTTCATGTATGCATGTGGAAATTTGAAGCCGTTCTCTTTCCAGTGTTGCCTATACAAATTGTATTTTGCTGCTTTTCAGTCGGTCAACACGATTGTTCCAATGAAAGAAGGAAGCTTTTTAGTTTAACGTGACCGTTAATCATGCGATCATGAGCCACAGGACCTCTTTTTTGCGTGGAATCAGAACCACATGACATGGCATTTCACTTCGAAAATCTCACATGCATTGATCGGGAATCGAACCACCACTAACTAACTAATACATGTAATCTTTCCAGGTGTGTGTTTACATATTTATAACCCGTACCCGACCCAATTCATTGGGCACAATCGTGTTGACCGACTGAAAAGCAGCAAAAGACAATTCATGTATGCATGTCAACATTAATGAAACGATACATTAATGTCCCTCTCTTCGATTCTTCAATTCTAGGACAATTCAGGGCTGGAGATATTGTTAGCATTATTATTATTATTATTATCATTATTGTTTGATTTGTTATGCCCATCTAAGGAACGCGTTAGAACTTATTTGGCACAATGTTTCCTCTTTTCATCCGTACACTGTACTCACTTTTGCGTTCTTCTGTCCACAATGTATTCAACCGTGTAGGTTTCTCGACAAATTTGTGTCTGTTTATTAGGGTTATAATAATAATAATAATAATAATAATAATAATAATGATAATAATAATATTTAACTGTATAGGGCACTAATCATCCAATCTCTACCAAATTTTGCAACAATATACCTTAATGTGAAAGCGTCTTTTTTCCAAACTACAAGGTCATCAGCCAAATAGATTCAAGGTGGTGGGTGTATGAATCATGCAAGTTTTATAGCCTAACCGTAACTTATGATTAAACAAGGCCTGGCCTTAACAATTCAGTTATCGTACATAGGGAGGTTTAATCTGTCCTCAAAGAGGTGTCCGGTAAGATATTAGCATCTTATGATAGAATATGAAACCGTAGAAGTGACTAACAGGTCAGGCTTACCGTGCCATATCGTTGTGGGCGCGTGCCGTCCCGTTGTCAACATGGCCGCTATTTTTGCTCGTAAATACATATATTTCCGTAACTTCCTAAGTTTATATCCTTTCAGGAATGTACTGAACAAAATAATACATATTTAGTATCAAATGGTTTATAGAAACGCCAGGAAACCCTAATGAAATCGTTGATTTCAACACAAAATATGATACAGTTATACTAAACCAGTTGTTTATCAAGTATTATCGTAGGGCATCCGTGGCGTAATGGTAGCGACTTGGGTTCCTAGTCTGGGGGTTCGTGGATCAAATCACTGCAGGTTTAAATTACTTTACTTCGTTCTTTTTGGTATTTATTGATTTATAACTACTCACGCGTTATAATGTACTGTAGTGTGTATTTGCAATAGAAAATATTATTATACCAACACCACATATTTCAACACTCGAATACCGCGATTAATATTCGTTGAACTTGATCCGCGGTAGAGACTATTGTTGTTGTTTTTGTTGTTGATTGTTTAGGGGTTTTGCGGCATCATGGTCTTGTAGCCCCGTTCACTTGGGTGTGTATAGAAGTTGTCAGATAATCTGTGTCACTGTGATGTCTGTAGGCTTACTAGTGTGTGTACTTTCATACGAGGAAGGATTTGGGTAGGAAGCTGTTAATGTTGTTGTTTCATATGAGATGCATGGACATCATGGTCATTTAGCCCCGTGTGCACGGGTGAGTGTTGCATTTTGTCTTATAACCTGTATTATTGTGATGGCTGTATTAGTGTGTGTTTATATAATTCAGGCGAGGATTCAATCAATCAACGTTTAATATCGGTATAACACGTTGTATTTCAACAAGCTACTACAGCCAACATTCAATTAAACTCCTTGAGAAGGACAAAGAGTTATTACTATATCCAGGCATTTAGGAGAAAGTAGGCTACGACACGCTGCTTACGCGTCACGTTCTCGCCTGCTGTATCCAAGGTTGCAGGATCGAATTCCGGCGCATTCAGTTGGCATTTGAGGGGGCGCAAATGCGAGGGAGCCGTGTCAGTAGATTAACAGGCATGTTAAAGATCCCCTTCCGGGAAAAAATCCGGCACCCCGGTGCGGCGTCACTAAAAGCCGTAGTAGTTAAAAGAAATGTAAAACCAATAACATTATTATTGTTTCCGCGTCCCCAGACTTCAACCGGGTGAGTTAGCCGTGGTCGTTACGCCGTGGCTGCAGGCAGTCGCTTACATCCGGGAGGCAAGGAAGTTCAACTCCCCCCGCCGGCAACCTTGAAGATGGTCTTCTGTGGTTTCCCATCTTCCTTCCAGGAAAATGCCGGGGTTGGTCCCTAACTATAGGCCACAGCCGCTACCTTCCAATTCCTCGTCCTTACATTCACACTTGCCTCCCCTGACAACACTCCACCCGCGACGGTACTTGTAGCTCACCCCTTGGGTGTCCGCATAGAAGCAGCTACAAACTTTGGCGAGCCGAACATATCCTCGGATACTCCCGGCACTAAAAGCCATACGCTAAAGAAAGACCAGACTTCAGAATTGCCGCGTTCAAGTTTCAAGCACGAACTCTTAACAGTTACCTTACATTAGGGCGGATGATTTAATGCGGGTATTGCCACCAATGGTCCGGGGTTCGATTCCCAGCCGTACAAGAAATGTAATTCTTGTCTGAGGTTTGGAGAGGGTAGAAATGGCCTCGTGTGGATAACGGAAAAGAGGTGGGGTTGATTTCCACCTTAACTATCCTAGAAGTGGTTTTACATTTCTACTCGAGCCAAGGCCAGGAAGGTTCGTACCTGGGCTAGGATGACCAGACGTTCCATTAATACTATAATAATAATAATTATTATTATTATTATTATTCAAGACCTGGTCCATTCAGAAGACAAGACGCGACCTGTGGAAGAGATTGAGTAAAGTTACCGAGGAAGGAAACAAAAGTGCTTCAGTCCATTAGTACGTTTCTTCAGTCCCATTTCCTTGCTCCCAAGTAAACTCAAGTAACATTAATTTCCACGTCAGCAAACTGAAAGTTCGAGGAACAAAGCGCCTGACATGTGAGTATAACTTGGCGAAGTGCATAACTCCAACATTCTATTGTTAGCAACATGAAACATGAGCTTTTAGGCAGCAACTACATAACGAAGACAACTTGCTAAAAAATATGATTTAGGTAATGATGGGTATCAGTCGACTAAAGGATGTCGAATTAAGCAATCATGAAAGCTATCGATTTATTCAACTACTTTAAAAAAGTCGTCTCAACTCAACGACTGCTCACCGTATTACAAACAAGTCGTTGGCAAATTCTAATTCAAGAAATCGTTCCATGTATACGACTACTTATTCTGGCTAACTTTATGCAACAATAACTGGGCAGTACATTTATTGCAATGCCTTAAATCTGTAAGTGTACGGGTGCTTTATAGCATTGTATAATCTCGCATCCGTACATATTTTTCATAGAAATGCCATTACGATTCTTATTTAACATTTCACGTAAGTTTATTCAACGTTTAGGTTATGTTTGAAGTTAATATCGAATAGAATCGTACAGACATTTTAAAGAGAAAATACTTCTACTTTTGGTTTATTTTCATCATATGAAATATAGACCTATGACATCACATTTTGTCCACGTGAGTGTGTCTCAAATAAAATCTAAACGGCTGGAGCGATTTCAGTCAACTCGGTAAAGACATAAGTTACTATTACCTCGTCTGCCCTCGACCGTGCCTTTGAAATTTTTATACGTTTCACCGATCCAACTAGGCGGCCACGCGAAATATTTCACCGGCATCCTATACCTCCAAAACTATTGCAGACATCACCCTGAAATTTTGTATCAAGAGAGAGAATACTAAGGTAAGTTCACCTACGTTATGCTTCTAAACCTGCTAAGTACAAAACCAACATGACTGCCAAGCGAAGTTAAAATATTTGAGTAGAAAATTCTCACGATTTTATAAACCGAGTGTAGTGAAACGTAACACCCTCCATATCTATACAAGATTTAATCTACTGGCATCTAATTTAATTCAATTGTTTTCATAAAATTAAGATGGCGGCTGTGCGAAATTTTGAAATTAAGTTTTTATTTTTTGTGTTCTAATCATGCGATCGAAGTGAATGTTTGCATAATGAACCAAAGCGATAATCGTCACCTTATGGTACATACCTCTATGGCCTACATATAGGACAATCCAACATGGCGAACATCCGAAATATTTCGCCGGTTCTCATCATCTACGAATCTATTACAGCAATCAAGCTGAAATTATGTATAATCCGCCTCGTTGCGTAGTGGCTAGAATTCTTGGCTGTCACAACGGGGGCCCGGGTTCGATTCCCAGCTCTGACATCTCTCTGCCAAGAAATGCAATTCTGGTCTGAGGGCTGGAACGGGGTACACTCAGCCTCGTGAGGCAAAACTAAGAAGAGGCTATTAAAATAAATTCACCGACGATACTTTCAATTACCTGATGAGCACAAAACCAACATGGTGGCGAAGCGAAATTTAAATATTTATATGATTTTTTCTAGAGACTTAATTATCAGAGCGCAGGTAAATTTAGCTCTGTAAATCTTCATACAAGGCTTAATATAATTATTAGCGTGTAATTTATATCAATTTCATGAGAACTTAACAATGGCAGCTGTGCAATTTTTTTTAAATCAAGTTTTCATTACAGGTATGAACCATATGAACCACCATTCTAATATTCATCTGCTGACATATACTGTAGTTCTATAGGCTACATATAAAACAATCATACATGGCGGTCAAGCGGTACATATCACCCGTTCACAATATCTCCGAAACTATTTAAGCAATCAAACTGAAATTTTGGATGGTGATAGAGTACATATATGTGACTTTCAAAAACCCGAGAAACACAAAAACAATAGTGCGGTCAAGTGATTATCTAATATTTCAAATGATTTTCCTGGCGATCTTATCACCCGTGAGCATTGAAACTTAGCACTGCGAATCTTTATTCAGAGCATAGTATAGAGGCATCGCATGTTATTGTTTTCAAAAATTCAAGATGGCATCAGTCCCAAATCTTAAAACCTCTTTTTTTTCTCGTATCTTATTTATGCGTTTGTAGAGAAGATTCGTATGTTAGGTTATCATAATAATCATTGTCTAAGGGCTCTACATGCTGTAGCTTACTTTTGATAAATCATAGAAGCCGTGCGTTTGACTTTTCTTAAAATGAACTACCGTGTGACTCGTTACAAAAGGATGCCATCTCGCGGGAGGAGTCTTAATAACCGATACTGAAAGTTATCTATTCTAGCACTTAATTTCTCGAATATTTAACATTTATCAGTAATAGTTACCACTCCTCCCCCCTTCAGGGGCTCACGACTAGTGGAAAGTGGGGTGGCGACCACGGGGCCCCAACTGAGTTCAGCATTAATTCCACTTACTTGTGCCGGGCTCCTTTCCGTCACCTTTCCCATCGACCTCCCTTGGTCAACTCTTGTTCCTTTCCGACCCCGACGGTATTAGGGTATTCAAGGCCTAGGGAGTCTTTCACTTTCCCGCCTTAATTGGCCCTTGTCTCATCTTTCCTGATACCCTCATTCTTCGAGGGGTCAGCCTTCTTTTTCCTTTCATGATGCCTTCTGCTCAAAGCCCTTAAAGGGGGCGTGGTGGCTCAGTGGTCTAGCTGTATGCCTCTCACCAAGGCGGTCCGGGTTCGATTCCCGGTCAATGCATGTGAGATTTTCGAAGTGAAATGCCATGTCCTGTGGTTCGGATTCCACGTAAAAAGGAGGTCCCGTGGCTCATGATCTCAAGATTAACGGTCACGTTAAACTACAAGCTTCCTTTCCTTTTTTCAAAGCCCTTAAGGAGACAGGGTGTGTGTAGCCTCACCACTTCTGGTGCACCCTTGATAGTGCTACACCCTCAAGGGCTCTCGGCTGGTGAGTTCGGGATTTGGCGACCCCGGGGGATTCCTGAGCTGGGTCCGGTTTTCCCCCGTTTTCCATTGCCTCTGGGGCAGACCCTCTTCTCTTTCACTGTCCTATCTGCCTTTCATGGCTCTCCTTCCTTCCAAGTCCCTCCAATCGTCATTCTTCGAGGGTTGAGGGCATTTCTTTTCCTCCTGTCCTTTATTTGCCTTATTCTCCTTTTTTTTTCATTTCATCTTCTAGTATATAAGTTAGTAGTTAGTTTTAGTTATAGTTTACATTTCTTTATCATCTTCACGATCACCCAAACCATTAGGGGCCGAAAACCTAGATGTTAGGTCCCTTAAAACAACAATTATCATCATCATCATAATAGTTACCGGTACCACACTTACTAAGTTTTCTGCCGGCTTTTATTGGAGAGCAGAGATTCTGTGGGTGTCACAATATGTTTGATAGTGTTCTGTAGAGCTATTTGCCTTGTAGATTTTGATCTGATGATGCTCGCTTGACGAGCGAAACATGTCATCCCTTTGTTTTCTCCTGCTTGAATAGTCCATAACAATATACTGTATAATCACATGCATGCTATTTCAGGTTATTTTTTCTCATATTCCAGTAATTGGAATTATTTTGTATTGACCGACTGAAAGTTACAATATCAATCATTCAATGGCTGTATTGCACACCAGCCTGTTAATAACAGCACAAAGATTAGACCTGTATCAAAATTAGGGTTTGAGAAACAGGTACCCAAATAAAGAAAAATATCCATTTCTGGGAAACAACACAAAACTAAAACTATGTCAATTAGGCACATACCTACTGTACAGGGAGTCTTATTTACATAATCTTGTTTGCTAAGTTTTTTCTATCTTAAAATATTATTTTTATATGTATTGCCTAAAATGACTACAATGTTTACATATTGAGTTTTGAGTGTGAAATTGATATTCTACACTTTATCACAAAGTAGGTCATGTACCAAAAGCTATTTAGTCCATCACATGGAAAAAAAATCTATTTAATTGACGGAAAATTTTCAATTATTAAAGAAAGCTTTCTTTAATAGAACTAGGTAACACTGAAAAATGTTTTCTATCACTTCAAATGTTCTACCTGAAATGACCACTAGAATATATGGAAGTACACTGCTTAGTTCTCCATGGAACCACTTGTTCACTTGTTCACGTACACTCGCCGATACATAGAGTGAGTGGGATGTAGAATCCCATGTCCAACTGTACAATGACGAACACTGGCCCACAAAATCACGATTAAGTGGTTCCTAGTTCGATAGTCAGTGGCAATGAAACATTACTCATATTATAAACAAGTTGTCAACATAACTGGAGTATCGTCGAGAGTGTGAAGCAATTAGATGGCACCGTTTCTTTTTTTTTTTCAGGGGTAGCTACGCTTTATTTATTTATTTAAACCAAATCTATTTGTTAATTGTCACTTTAACTCAGAGAGTCATATCGTGGCATACAGACAATAAACACATAGATAACATAAATTTACAGTATGGCGTTAGATAATTAAACCAAATGTTCATTCGGCATTTCATAGCTTCCTCGTTATTTCAA
The DNA here is from genome assembly GCA_946902985.2 of Meconema thalassinum. NCBI lineage: Eukaryota > Metazoa > Arthropoda > Insecta > Orthoptera > Tettigoniidae > Meconema > Meconema thalassinum. The sequence continues at coordinate 242,271,837 of OX336389.2, read as the reverse complement.
AACTTAATAATGCTTTTCAGTAGTTATCTTCATTCACAATATCACTGGGCAACTTTTCTGATGGAGACTGCACAAAGTTCTTTCTTAATCATAAATGTGGACACAGTGTTCTTCATTTTTTGACAGTTCTCCATGGGAGACACATCACAGAAAGAATTACTTTTATTTCCCTACCGAGCCCTTACTGACTGTAAGAGTCTGATAAGTTTTGTAGTAAGGGAAAAAAAAACATCAAACTCACAGGAAAAATCTACAGACAGCAATATGTGGCTGTACTGTAGTAATCGTATAGGCTACCTAGTTAATACAGATAGGCTCTCCTAGGCTTTAACAAGATTTATAGCTTAGGAAGCCATCTCCTGTACTTGAATGCTTAATTTACACGCATCTTTGTTCTGAATCTCATCCGACGCTTTCTTATTCCACATTGCCCTGATGCACCGTTTCTTGCGACGCCTTAAATACGAGCGAGGTGGTAGTAGTAGGCGTGTCTGTAAGCGAAGCGCCGTAGACCAGTGGGTACGGATTCAGATTCACAGTGGGAAGCTGGCTGGTTTGAATCCGCTTGAGATGTTCCGCCGGCAGCAATAACGGGCAAACCAATCAGATTGCAGTATGCCCTTGCTGCTCACCGGCAACTACGGCTCACCAAGGACCTCACATCCGTGAGCGGTTAGTTGCTCACATTGAACAAGGAAATCTAACCGCAACAGAGGTTAGACGACGCTATGGCATTCCACAGAGTACGGCGACGCATTGGATAAGAAGTTTTCGAGAATCGGGAGATGTAAGCCGACGTGCTGGTTCGGGTTCGTGAAGAGTCTCAAACCGGGAACAGAAAGATCGCGTGTTTGCTGAGGCCCAATCGACCCCGGCGATGAATGCGATGCAGCTACGACAGGTCGCCCATTTTCCCAACAGCTCAAGGAGGGCCTTGAGACGACTGGGTTACTATCCCGGCGATCGGTTATAAGAAGTTAAAGCTCAGTGATGAGCGGAGCATGTACCATCTTGCGACTGCAGTGAGAAAAAATGGCATATTCTCCGACGAGAGCTAGTTTTCCTCGGCGAACGATGGGGCGGTGCGCGTGTTTCGCCCTTTCAGCATCCGACACAATCCAGCCTACGTGGCGGAGCATCGGCGCTCAAACCATGTATCTGTTGCGTGTTTGGGTTGAATAAACTCTCGCGGGATAAGAATGTTGCACAGAATAGAGCAATGCCCACGTGGACACGCTCTCATGAACGGGAAATATGTTAACATTTTAAAAAATAGTGTCCCTTCCATGCAGGAGCTTCATCCCGCCTGTGTTATAACATTTCAGCAGGACCTGTCTCCGATCTTCACGTCCCAATTAGTTCATAAATGGTTCACAAGGCAAGATCTGGTCGAGGTTATCAACTGGTCTCCTTGCGTGGCTGAGCCTGGCCCAGTCCAACGCCAAATACGAAAAATACTCTCTGGGATGTTTTCAGTGCGACCTGTAACGAGTTTTTTTTTGGCGTATGGCTTTTAGTACCGGGAGTGTCCAAGGACATGTTCGGCTCGCCAGTATTGTAGCTGCTTCGAGGCGGACACCCAATGGGTGAGCTACACGTACCGTCGCGTGTAAGGACGAGGAGTTGGAAGGTAGCGGCTGTGGCCTATAGTTAGGGACCAACCCCGGCATTTGCCTGGAAGGAAGATGGGAAACTACAGAAGACCATCTTCAAGGTTGCCGGCGGGGGAATTCGAACCTCCTCGCCTCCCGGATGTGAGCGACAACCAGCAGTTCATGCCGTAACGACCACGGCTAACTCACCCGGTCTGTAACGAGGTGGCAGATGGCGACTATACGTAGCCTATGCATCTACCCTAATCGCTTCAATGGTCACACATCTCGAAGAGATCGTGCACAATGGCAGTGTGTGCTCCTCTTACTGAGAGGATCACCCAACGCCACCATTCAGGCCTACAAATAAGCCCACCCAATGACAAATTAAAACAAAGGAAATTACGTAACTCACCATATACGTCAGTGTAGGAATAAAAATTAATATAAAAACATTTCACATTACCGAGACACTCACGATTTGGCTCTTTTTTTCTTTTAGTTTACTGCACATTTCTTTTTCCTTTTACCTTTTCTGTTTATTTTATTTACAGTTTGTTTTCATGAAGACGTGGGGGCGTGGTGGCGCAGCGGTCAAGCTATTGGCCTCTCACCACGGCGGACCGGGTTCAATTCTCGGTCAATGCATGTGAGATTTTCAAAGTGAAATGCCATGTCCTGTGGTTCGGATTCCACGTAAAAAGGAGGTCCCGTGGCTTATAATCTCGAGATTAACGGTCACGTTAAACTACAATCTTCCTTCTTCCTTTCATGAAGACGTCACAAACACCGCTTGGATGACAGACATTGCACGTTCGGAGGCACTTCACAAAACCAAGACACGACCGCCAGACAAAATATAGTGCATACATCACGACATTACGGCTAATGTGGGCACTGGACGGACATTGTACCAGGCCAAGAGATGTAACAAGCCATGTAATGTGGCCATATAAGAACAATGAAATACACAAATCAAAAACGTGGTGCATTACCCCGGTTCCAGGATCGCCTGACCACTGACGCTGAATGTCGATATAGCATCACGAACACAGTCCCCTTGCCTGTTCCTAGATGTCACTAAACCTGCCCAAAGCTGTAGCCTACACAAACATGCATGAGCAGGGCCTATTAGACGGAGGGCGTACGACAGCCGATCAGGTCCAGTCATTCCACCAGGAAGGAGGTACACTGCACGTGTTGTCTGTAGTTCTGCCATGCCTAGAAAGTCAATACCGCCGTTTGATCGTATCCGCATTGTTACGTTGTGTCAGGAAGGGCTCTCTTCAAGGGAAGTTTCCAGACGTCTCCGAGTGAACCAAAGAGATGTTGTTCGGACATGGAGGAGGTACAGAGATACAGGAAGAGTCGACGACATGCCTCGCTCAGGCCGCCCTAGGGCCACGACGGCATTGGATGACCGCTAACTTCAGCTCGGAGGAACCCTGAAAGCAACGCCAACATGCTGAATAATGCGTTTCGTGCCGCCACAGGACGTCGTGTTTCGACTCAAACTGTACGCAATAGGCTGCATGATGTGCACCTTCACTCCCGACGTCCATGACAAGGTTCACCTTTGCAACTCCGACACCATGCCGCGCGGTACAGATGGGCCCAACAACATGCTGAATGGAGCCGTCAGAATTGGCATCACGTTCCCTTCAGAGTTTTTTTTTTGTCGTGTGGCCTCCTCAGAGGCCGAGTGCAGGTCTTTCTAGTCAACGCCCGTGGGCGACCTGCGCGTCGGGACTAGAGATGGAATGGATGAAGATGAATGAAACTAGGCAAGGATGTGGAAGGAAGCGGCCGTGGCCTATAAGATACCGTCCCAGCATTTGCCTGGTGTTGAAAGTGGGAAACCACGGAAAACCATTTCAAGGACGGCCGACGGTGGGGCTCGAAACCACGCGTCTACCGAGTCAGCAGAGAGCTTGTCCCCATGACCTAACGCTGCGCTTTAGCGAGCGTAGCCACTGCTGTCGGTCCTTCAGATATGAGTGTCGCATATGCCTTCAACCAGACAATCGTGGGAGACGGGTTTGGAGGCAGTCTGGTCAGGCTGAACGTCTCAGACACACAGTCCGGTCCAGCGAGTGCAGCAAGGTGGTGGTTCCCTGATGTTTTGCGGTGGCGTCATGTGGGGCCAACGTACGCCACTGGTGCTCATGGAAGGCGCCGAAACAGCTCTACGATGCATGCATGACATCCTCCGACCCATAATGCAACCATATCGGCTGAATATCGGGGAGGCATTCGTCTTCATGGACAACAATTAATTCTCGCCCGGATGCGTTCCTTCATGGTAACGCCATCGCTCGCCTAGAGATACATTGAAAAGAGCTGTTATTGGACGACATGACTCACCAACCAATCTGAGAGTTCTACGCCGAATCGCCGTTGAGGAGTGGGACAATCTGCACCAACAGTGCCTTGATGAACTCGTGGATAGTATGCCACGACGGATACAGGCATGCCTCAATGCAAGAGGGCGTGCTACTCGGTATCAGCGGTACTGGTGTATGCTGCATTCTGGACCACAACTTCCGAAAATCTCGCTGTATGATTGTACAAGTGGCAATGTGTGGTTTTGGTGAGCAATAAAGAGAGCTGAAACGTTGTTTGTGTATATCTGTCAGCCATTTTTATGTCAAAGTGTAGGACCTCTTCGCACCAAGGTGATGCAATACTTTTTTATGTGTGTAGAAAGAAACCCAGTAACGCCATGTTGAATGTCCCATCCTCCCACCTGTACGAGTTGCACGCAACTATACCTTGCAGGGGACGCTAATAATCTGTATCAGCGACTGTACACCATTCATGGGAAGAAGTGTCCGGCTCCGTGGCTAAATGGTTAGCGCGCTAGGCTTTGGCACCAAGTGCCCCGGGTTCGATTCCCGGCCGAGCCATCAGGGATTTTAATCTCCTGGGGTTAAACAGAGTGTATAGCGTTTTCACTGTAAATAACATAATGTATTGTGTGCTAATTCTAATTATAGATGATTATGTTAACATCTCATAACTCAGGTAGTGATAAAGAATTCCTTATTTTAATTTGCAACAAGAGAACAAAGAGAATATTTCCTAAGAAATATTACCATCCATATGTATATATTGGAAAAGCAAGAACGGAACAATCCTCGTGTGGATTGGAATATGTTACCAAGTGAACAGAAAGTCTTCAGCCATGTGCGCTGATGTTACCTTTGCATCGTGTAACTGCTACACTAACTCTTCAGGTTCTATTTTCCTGTAAATAATTTTACACTGGGCTCTATTTGTAGCCTTTGTCAGCATGACTGAACAAGTAAATCTATAACGTAACCTTAGACTTCTTTGAACTCTTCCTTAAACAGTGCTACACGTCAGGCGGTGGGATCGGCCAGCCCGACTAGCGTCGAGCCAAGGGGTGTCCGTGCTTTTCAGGCAACGAGCCCCACATCAAGATAGAAATGTTTTCTTAATAATGATATTTGTTTTACGTTCCTTTTAACTACTGCGGTTTTTAGAGACGCCAGGGTGCAGGAATTTTGCACCGAAGGAGATCTTTAACGTACCAGTAAATCTACTGACACGGCTCCCTCACATTTGCGCACTCTCAAATGCCAGCTGACTGCACCAGGATTCAATCCTGCAACCTTGGGCACAGCAAGCGAGAAAGTTATCGCTGGGCCACGCAGCCAGCCAGAAAGAAATTATTTCTGAACTACTTCCCGTGGAAAATATCAGTTAAGCTTTCTCCTGAAAGTCTTGATTTACAAACACTGTGAGCGAAAAAAAAAAAAGGATGGTGTTCCGATATGAGCTTGCTGGCAGTTCCCTTGTCAGGATGGCCATTGTTAGTGCCGAGATTCGAAACTTGTATCTCCGGATGCCAGCTACTCAGTGCAACCACTCAGCGTCCCTTATACTGCTCAACTACACCAGTGTGTGTGGAATGGACTATAAGGAGTGGACTTTCGCACTGTAGACCAAAATGAAGGGTCACTTCGTCTTTGGACATAAAAGTGTAGACATGTAATCCGTGTATCAAGTAGCTTGTAAGAGCACGACTCTTATGGTCTGCATAATACTTTGTCGGCTCTGATTGATGCGATCGAGACAGTGTTTTTCTACGAGGCTTGGAAATAAATAAGTAGCTTAGAGAATCCATCACAGTAACATGACGTCCGGCCCCACTGACTTTTCATAATGCAAGCCAGAATTCATCAATTTTAGAAGAGAGGAATAAGCAATTACTACGGACAAGTCCTCGCAGGATGCTCTCCTATTGTCATCCCGATCCATTCATTATCAACGTAACTGTCCAGGGATGTAGTTCAGCACGCCACAGTGACACCAAGTGGCAGCTTCGCCGATTATTCAGTATGCCGAGCAGTTTCAATTCCACACCAATGTAACTGATAAATATTAGAGTCGAAATCTAGGAGTTTTCGCTATTTTCAAGCAGTGTTGCTATTGGGTGTGCTATAAACTATAAATAGGTGCTTGTAGTGGAACATATGATTTAGTGGTATAATTTTGATATTAACACTGACAGGGATATCTGATGAACCATTTTTGCAATGTGGTATGTTAAAACGTATCTCCACATCTACTTATATAGATAATAACAGATTAATACAAATGCACAAAATAATCATAATTGTGAAGTGTACTATGATTTTGATGATGAAGATGATGTAGACAACGACGACGATGATGATGATGATGATGATGATGATGATGATGATGATGATAACGAAGACAATTGTGTGTGACCTCTGGGGAGGACATGTGGAGGCCCTTCGAGCTGACGCCAGTAGGTGGCCCACGCAATGTGAATAGATTGAAATTAATTAAGGTGATTCCAGGAGTGATGTCGTACACTCTACATACCGAGGTTCCTGTGGTTGTGTCCAGAGGCGTGTTTACGAGTATAAACGTTGCAAGCTGACAAGCAACCACTTACTAGCGTAGAAGTGACTACTGTCGACCAAAGTATTATGTGTACTCGAGTTTGAAGGTTGTTTGTGACGTAACCAATAGACATACATAAAATCCAATAACATCATTTTCGTCGTTCTATTTTACGTGAGTTCATGTAGGTTTGAAATTTTTAGTTTATATTTTAATATTTTCTTTTATCGCAGTTCGAACACAAAAAGTGCCCGTTTTAAAGCGTGTTTCAACCATGCGTCACATTTAAGAATTATTATCACGCAAACCCGTCATCAGATCGAATCTAAATTTTAACACAATATGCATTGAAATGTTGTATAACTGGTTTATTAATTTCAAAATTTTGTGTGCCCAAGAAACAAAGTTGTTATCATTTTTGTAAGGTAACTTTTTCTCGGCTCGGGGTGGTTGGAAAATATAGCTCTTGGTCGCGTTGTAATCCTTATACATCAAGAAGTTATGCTGTATGACTTTAAAATACGTAAATTAATTCACTTATTTTATATCGGTTTATATTTGAACGGGGAAATACGACCTCGCCTCGCTTGGCAGTGATGGGCTCCATCTCAGCAACGCTGTACAGCTTACCCCGGAGCGGCTGGCTGGTGAATCATGCCTTATTTCCACGAATAAATACAAACCGATATAAAATAAGTGAAATAATTTACGTATTTCACAGTCATACAGCATAACTTCTTGATGTATAAGGATTACAACGCGACCAAGAGCTATATTTCCCAACCACCCCGAGCCGAGAAAAAGTTACCTTACAAAAATGATAACAACTTTGTATCTTGGACACACAAAATTTTGAAATTAATAAACCAGTTATACAACATTCCAATGTATATTGTGTTGAAATTTGCATTCGATCTGATGACGGAGTTTTGAGTAATAATTCTTAAATGTGACGCATGGTTGAAACACGCTTAAAAACGGGCACATTTTGTGTTCTAACTGCGATAAAAAATATTAAAATATAAATTAAGAATTCAAAACCTACATGAACTAACGTAAAATAGAACGACGAAATTGATGATATTATTGTATTTTATGTAGGTCTATTGGTTACTTCACAAACAACCTTCTAACTCGAGTGCACATAATACTTTGGTCGACAGGGTAGTGACAAGAGTTTCGAATTTTCATTTCAAGATTATTATTATTATTATTATTATTATTATTATTATTATTATTTACAAATCTAGTGAAATATTTTTCAGTCGAGTCGCGCAGCACCCATTTTGCCTATTCTGCTAGTTCATTGCATTCCACTTCGGATATCAGCACTCATTATGTTTGGCGTCAATCGCATATTTGCATTCCTGAATATTGAAAGTAGATGGGAATCACTGCTATAATCGACAGAAAGGAAACTTAATTTGGTTCATTACCTTCTACGTTAGCATAATAGACTATGGACTTGTGGGCTGACGTATATTACACAGTTCTGAGCTTGGGCGTTACGCTTTTCACTCGAAATATATTTTTGGACCGAATGGCGCATGAGATGTGATAAACAATGAAAGCATTGCTTAGTTGAGTACATAAGATACATATTTCACAAAAATCAGAATAGGTCGCAACGTTGTAATGAAAGCAAACTTTCTTTATTATTTGTTTAACTAGACGCAAATTGCAATTTCTTTCAGAGTTTTAATGCCAAACATGAAAACTGCCTGTTTCGGGTTTCTACATCTTATATCACAAACGGCAAGTTTGATGTAATGTGGAACTTTTCACATTCATGCTAGGTCTTTTGTGCTAAACACCAACCGTACTTACACCATTTTTTTCATGCCTCGCCATATGCCCCTGTTTATGGAATGTTTTCTCGCCATTATTGGTCTCATTGCATGAACTTTAATATGCATAGCAAATACCACTTTTATAATGTTACAAGAAAATGCTGGATTGAAAAGGGATAGCTGAGAATATGCATTCAATTCACTCGTATTCTCGTTTCAACGTTTGTCGCTTCAAAAACATTGTTTGGGCCACATTATTAGCAATGTTTGGAATGATATGACATGGGTTACCATCCCGTATCCATCATGCTATGAAACAACACTCAGCTTTCGTGTCCTCTTTTTAGTAATTTAGCATCGAATGTTAATAGAAACAAGTAGACAGGCTTTCACATTATGATCAGTAAATGGAATTACACTTCAGTGCCCAGCTTCTATAAGGCTACTTAAGTTTAATTAGGTTTGTTATTTTTTGTGGTCTTTCTTCATCTTGTAGATTCGTTTCAGCCAACTAAGGACCACGTCACTTCAACTGCTTCCTTTTAGCTTTAAAACTAGTCCAGTATTCCTTCCTTCGTAGACGGCGTTGTTTCTTTTCCTTTTATGTCCACGTCTTTCCAGTTTTCAGCGTCGGCTTAGGCTGGAAACTCCGATGTTCGAAGAGTTTTCTCGTAATCTCGTCACGCTCCTGGATATCTTCACATGAGGTCCCAATCTCGTGCAAATCTTTTTGTATCTCACTGAACCAGGCTCCATTTGTCTTTCTCCCTTGGAGTCTATTTTAAAGGCTTTGTTAAGTGAAGGCTATGCAGACGGTACGCTATTCATGTGCTGCATTAAGCCCTTACTTTCCACAACGTTGTTGTTATTTGAGTCTTCAGTCTTATGACTGGTTTGATGCAGCGCTCCATGCTTCCCTGTACTGAGCAAATCAAACGATTTCAGTGAAACGAGTCGAAGAAAAACCTGCCGTCCGTGCATCGTTTAAGCTTACGCTGGGTAAACCGTTAAAATATCTATATACTATGAGTGTAAGAATTGTTCAGAATGAAAAGTTCTATAAAAAGGTCCGGCACAGTGGTCTTTAGTACATCGCCCAGTATAACTGATTTTACGTTTTCATTCCTTCCAACAATCTCCATTCAGAGAAAATTTGAATTACTAGCTTCGGAGCGAGTTACGAGCTAACGAGCTAGCCTATCGCCCCAGCTTCGGCCAGCATCAGTCAAGTCGTGTCGAGTTAAGACTTCAGGGAAGAATATCTGTGTTTGGAGTTTCGCTGTTCACATCGGGCTTTTCTGAATTGCGTCTGAGATCTGCCTTCCACGCCTTTTAAGCTTACGCTGGATAAACCGTTAAAGATACCGGGCGAAGCCGGGGAAGGTTGCTAGTATTGTGCCCAATTCACGATGTGGCTCATGTGATTTTGTCCGCGAGTGCTGTTCGTGAGTTTGAAGGCCACGCCATTCCTCTATTTTTGAAATACGCGCTTGCCGTGTTAGGCGACCGTGTTATACAGTAGGTGGCAGCATGAGAGACCATTGGAGCGCTAGTGGCGAGACACTGTGTTACATTTTGAATTATATTAACGAAGAATAGACAGAATATAACATCCAGAACAATACGAGAATGAAGCTTATATTTTCCTATGATCTCGGTAAAATATAATTTTGGAATTAGAAGAAGTAATTGGAAAATGAGTAATTTTACATATGTTGCGCATGTCAGTGACGCAACGCTTGGTGTATTCTTGGAATACACGGTACGAGAGAATATAAATGTTAATGCTCTTTTCTTGTTCATTTCTTCCTTTTTTATCAAACACCAACAGTGATCTTCTATTTTCTCTTTGTTGGTCATGTCTCTTATGTTCTTTGTGAGTCTGTTCTAGATATATATCTTCCATGACCCACCTAGCGTCATCTAGCAGCGAATATCCGAAGCTCCTCAATTCTTCCTGGTGCAAGAGGACTTCCTTATCCATCTGGCCACCAGTTCTCGTTGCCATCGCCAGCTATTATCTCCGTGATCAAGAGAACTTCGTCTACTCTTTCACCCACCAGGCTGTGCTAGTATCGCCTGCTATCAACTCTTTGAAGACCATTTCCTCAAGAGAATTTAAGTTTACAATATTGGTCATGCTTATATGTATTCCTTTTGTCTCCTACCCCCACTCTTTTCCCTTCCTTGGACCCTCCGCGCTTCGCTGAGTGGGTCTCACTTGTAAGTCGGCAGTTGACTTGGTCAGTCAAGGCTCAACCAGAGCCAGTCTCCTCAAACCAAGAGGCACTCTCTACATTCTACGCCATGTTGGCACATTAGGTATCCGTCAAAGGGAACTTCATCTTCGCCATGCAACAAAGATTAAGTACAGACTTAAGGTTTTAACCTCATCTTCATCGGTTTTAATTCTACATACTTCAATGATCATTTTATAGGCAGTGTGAGATTACTTATTTGGCGCAAAAATCATCCTTCGCGGGATTTGCTATGTTGGGCTTTTGTCTGTCTAAGCCAACCTTAATAAAAAGTAGCTTTTCTTAAGCTATTTAAATGAGAAATCTTCTCACCACGTGGGATATTATCTAATACCCGCTGTCTATAAAATACCAAGCTAGTTCCTCCGCTGGATTAACTTTGGCTCCATTCTTCTATTAGGATCGTTCTGGAACCTTCCAGATCCTGTACTTTATCTACAAGTCTTGCCGTCATGTATTTTTCACTCACGTGTGAGAATTAACCCAACCTAACCCCGTGGCACTACAGCCCTTGAAGGGCCTAGGCCTACCAAGCGACCGCTGCCCAGCCATTTGGCCTGCAGATTTTGGGGTGACGCGTGGTCAGCGCGTCGGGTCCCCTCGGCCGTTAATCTTGGTTTTCGTGACCGGGGCACTGTCTCACTGTCAGACAGCTACTCAATTGTCCTCACGAGGCTGAGTGCACCCCGTTCCAACCCTCACGTCAGTTTTAAAATCCCTGACGGAGCCGGGGATCGAACCCGGGGCCTCCGGGCGAGAGGCAGGCGCTCTACCCCTACACCACGGACGTGTGAGAATACTATTGAAAATTGAAGAATCTTCCTTCTGAATTAAAGCTCAATAGCTAATTTTCTTCCACCGTTGAAAGTTCTATGGCGCATTTAATTGTAATACACAACTTTCTCAAGCAATAGACTTTCGCCTATCTAGTTCTACCAGTCCTTTTTCATCATTGCAATAACTTTCTTTGCCATAAACTTTCGTGTTACTACAGTGAACTTTTCATCCATTTAACAGACTATAGTGATAACTAGTGCTTGTTCAACTTGTCTACCGCGTCGCGATCGTCCGTTTACCTTAAATAAGGCCATGAACATTGATCCTAAATCCCAATTGATCTTTCCTAAACCTTCTACTAACAAACCATATTAATAAAATTGTTACTCTAGATCATTTTCAATGAGGTGTCACTCTAACGAAGTGCCCTTCCATCTTGCTTGTTTATCATCAATTAATTTCTGCATAACCACGTGTTTTATACACGGTTCAAGCTTACATTGTTTCTCCCTTATAATCAGGGAAAACAATTCTTTCAACTCATGAGTGAGTTATTTCTAGGTCTAACGAAAGGGAAACTGCCCCATTTGTCTCGTGATTCCTACTTGAACATAGGAAGTCTAGAACCTTCCTTTTGACTTTCTCTTCAGGTTTCACAGTAAGTGACCTGCTCTATTTTGCATAGCTATCATAAAAGTAATTCTGCATACATATAAGAAGTTATAGGAACTTCTCTTTCATTCTACCTGTTCTCTTTCTTTGTTATTTTGAAGTTGTAACTTTTTCTAAGATAGGTACGCAGAGATTTCTTATAGTGCACACCTTGTACTCTATTTATTGTTAAACTTTAATCACCTTAATTGTCTTTAAATTTTGAATTTTTATCTTCGCTATTTTAAATCCTTGCTAGGATTTTATAAAGGTTTGAAACCTAATAAATTGTTAATTGCCTGGCGCAAACGTTTAATGTTTTCTGAGGTCTGTGACCCCAAAATTGTTAACCACATTGAAAATATATATTTGTTAAAGTTATCAACTTCCTTTGAATTGTTAAATAAACTTAAACTTTTTTTTTTTTTTTTTGATTCATCAATTCTCTGGTACAACGGTTAGGCAAGATCCTGTCTTCCCTGACTCTTCCTAGGTTCATGCCCTCGTTAACACCAATAAAGCTATTGATAGGGCTTTCACCACTCGTTGCATTTGAGCAAAAACTCTTAGTAGTTATCTCGGTAAAGTCTCTCTTAGCTTTAATAGCTAATTCTAACTGGCCAGTAAGGCAAGCACAGCTCGCTACGCCAGCTTCCTGCTTGTGGAGATCCTCTCCAAAAAACTTATGGTTGGTTTTCAAAAAGATAAGTGTTTCTCTTTGCCTAAACTTTTAGTCGGCTACTGGCTGGGTAAAAGCTTAGCCATTTCTAAATGCAACTATTGGTTCATTTACCAAATTTATTCCCAAGGGCATAATTCCTTTATCATTATCCTGCTTGGAAGCACTTGGTCGCTTGGTAATAACTCTGCAACTTCGAAAACTGGAAATATCAAAATCGATGCAAATTATTGGTACTCTTCGAATTACTTGGTCAAAAAAGAATTCCTTTGAACAGATCTACAATAAGTCTGTTACTCTTGCCAGACCATCACCCTTCCCCATAGTACGCATATGCATGCTTGAGAGGGAATACGCTAAAGCCATTCTCTTGCAAACCGCCCAAGTCCTAGCTGCGGTTCCCGTTAGCTTCGACCAGGTCCTTACCCACTTTAGGTATCAGAGAACGGATTTGCATTGGCAACCGCCTCTAAGTGCATTTAAAGTTAAATTCATAACTTTTGTGGGACTCTCCTCCTATTTTTCTATCTTTTTTCTCCAGTCCGAAAACCACCTCCTTTTCTTTATCATCTTCCCTTGGTGGTTAGGTTATTCCTCGGCCAATAATCTACCCAAAAATTGGTCCCGGAAACCCGGGAGAGTCCATTTTCTATTCCTATTCTTTTTAAAAGATCATTTGGCAATACTTTGCAAATTATTAATATCTGCTTTGAATCTTTCAGCTATTTATATTCCTTATCTCGCTGTACTATGTGGGTCAAGGCCGTGTTTGCCTGTCTCTCCCACTTGCTTACGCTCGTATCCTACAACTGCTTCGATTCTTGTTTCATAACATCGTTGGGTATTTTTTACGCGCTCATGTATTGCTCCTTGCTTACATATTTTGCAATCTTATTGTTCATTGATGAACAGACTTGTTTTTTCTCGTCGTTACATTCGATGTGTTTTTGTATTTATGCTTGTCATGTCACGTTTCTCGCTGACTTAAGTATTTTTCTGATTAACCCTTTTGATGCTTATTATAACTTGAGGTCATTGTTTATGGCTACTAGATTGTTTTTACCTATGGCGTTCTTACCTCCTACTCGCATAGTTCCTTTGTTTATTTGGTATATTCTTATCCTTAATCGATGTACTTGTTTCTATACGCTTTGTTTAAACTTGTTAATTCTCCTTTTGTATCTTATCGCAATCTTTACTAGAGCTATATTTCCCGCAGCTTCTAGCTACTATGTGATTGAAGGTGTCGTTAATTCTCGCCCTTTAACTCCTCTTTCCAATGACCCTGATGACCTGCTTCCACTCACACCTGGTCACTTCCTTATCGGCACTTCTCTTTCTGCCCCTCCTCCTCTTCCCAATTCTTACAGGGATTCTAATCTACCCATTGTTTGGCGTAAACTTGAAGCCCTCCGCAATTCCTTTTGGAAGAGGTGGAACTTGGAATATTTAACTTCCCTGCAACGGAGACAGAAGTGGTTTCTTTCCAGTACCGACATTAAATTGGGGGACTTGGGTCTTGGTTAGGGATGTTTCTCCTCCCCTGGTCTGGATTTCTGGTAGAGTGACCGAGTGTTATCCTGGAAGAGATGGGAGAGTCAGGGTGGTCAGAGTCTTGACCACTAATGGTCCGATCACAAGACCACTGTCTTTGATCGCTCCATTACCTTTAAATGTTTAACTGCTTATTTGTTCTCTGTTGGTGTTTTCCCCTCCCAGTATGGTGTATTCTTGGAATACACGGTACGAGAGAATATAAATTTTAATGCTCTTTTCTTGTTCATTTCTTCCTTTTTTATCAAACACCAACAGTGATCTTCTATTTTCTCTTTGTTGATCATGTCTCTTATGTTCTTTGTGAGTCTGTTCTAGATATATATCTTCCATGACCCACCTAGCGTCATCTAGCAGCGAATCTCAGAAGCTCCTCAATTCTTCCTGGTGCAAGAGGACTTCCTTATCCATCTGGCCACCAGTTCTCGTTGCCATCGCCAGCTATTATCACCGTGTTCAAGAGAACTTCGTCTACTCTTTCACCCACCAGGCTGTGCTAGTATCGCCTGCTATCAACTCTTTGAAGACCATTTCCTCAAGAGAATTTAAGTTTACAATATTGGTCATGCTTATATGTATTCCTTTTGTCTCCTATCCCCACTCTTTTCCCTTCCTTGGACCCTCCGCGCAGCGCTGAGTGGGTCTCACTTGTAAGTCGGCAGTTGACTTGGTCAGTCAAGGCTCAACCAGAGCCAGTCTCCTCAAACCAAGAGGCACTCTCTACATTCTACGCCATGTTGGCACATTAGGTATCCGTCAAAGGGAACTTCATCTTCGCCATGCAACAAAGATAAGTACAGACTTAAGGTTTTAACCTCATCTTCATCGGTTTTAATTCTACATACTTCAATGATCATTTTATAGGCAGTGTGAGATTACTTATTTGGGGCAAAAATCATCCTTCGCGGGATTTGCTATGTTGGGCTTTTGTCTGTCTAAGCCAACCTTAATAAAAAGTAGCTTTTCTTAAGCTATTTAAATGAGAAATCTTCTCACCACGTGGGATATTATCTAATACCCGCTGTCTATAAAATACCAAACTAGTTCCTCCGCTGGATTAACTTTGGCTCCATTCTTCTATTAGGATCGTTCTGGAACCTTCCAGATCCTGTACTTTATCTACAAGTCTTGCCGTCATGTATTTTTCACTCACTTGTGAGAATACTATTGAAAATTGAAGAATCTTCCTTCTGAATTAAAGCTCAATAGCTAATTTTCTTCCACCGTTGGAATGTTCTATGGCGCATTTAATTATAATACACAACTTTCTCAAGCAATAGACTTTCGCCTATCTAGTGCTACCAGTCCTTTTTCATCATTGCAATAACTTTCTTTGCCATAAACTTTCGTGTTACTACAGTGAATGTTTCATCCATTTAACAGACTATAGTGATAACTAGTGCTTGTTCAACTTTTCTACCGCGTCGCGATCGTCCGTTTACCTTAAATAAGGCCATGAACATTGATCCTAAATCCCAATTGATCTTTCCTAAACCTTCTACTAACAAACCATATTAATAAAGTTGTTACTCTAGATCATTTTCAATGAGGTGTCACTCTAACGAAGTGCCCTTCCATCTTGCTTGTTTATCATCAATTAATTTCTGCATAACCACGTGTTTTATACACGGTTCAAGCTTACATTGTTTCTCCCTTATAATCAGGGAAAACAATTCTTTCAACTCATGAGTGAGTTATTTCTAGGTCTAACGAAAGGGAAACTGCCCCATTTGTCTCGTGATTCCTACTTGAACATAGGAAGTCTAGAACCTTCCTTTTGACTTTCTCTTCAGGTTTCACAGTAAGTGACCTGCTCTATTTTGCATAGCTATCATAAAAGTAATTCTGCATACATATATGAAGTTATAGGAACTTCTCTTTCATTCTACCTGTTCTCTTTCTTTGTTATTTTGAAGTTGTAACTTTTTCTAAGATAGGTACGCAGAGATTTCTTATAGTACACACCTTGTACTCTATTTATTGTTAAACTTTAATCACCTTAATTGTCTTTAAATTTTGAATTTTTATCTTCGCTATTTTAAATCCTTGCTGGGATTTTATAAAGGTTTGAAACCTAATAAATTGTTAATTGCCTGGCGCAAACGTTTAATGTTTTCTGAGGTCTGTGACCCCAAAATTGTTAACCAAATTGAAAATATATATTTGTTAAAGTTATCAACTTCCTTTGAATTGTTAAATAAACTTAAACTTTTTTTTTTATTCATCATTTCTCTGGTACAACGGTTAGGCAAGATCCTGTCTTCCCTGACTCTTCCTAGGTTCATGCCCTCGTTAACACCAGTAAAGCTATTGATAGGGCTTTCACCACTCGTTGCATTTGAGCAAAAACTCTTAGTAGTTATCTCGGTAAAGTCTCTCTTAGCTTTAATAGCTAATTCTAACTGGCCAGTAAGGCAAGCACAGCTCGCTACGCCAGCTTCCTGCTTGTGGAGATCCTCTCCAAAAAACTTATGGTTGGTTTTCAAAAAGATAAGTGTTTCTCTTTGCCTAAACTTTTAGTCGGCTACTGGCTGGGTAAAAGCTTAGCCATTTCTAAATGCAACTATTGGTTCATTTACCAAATTTATTCCCAAGGGCATAATTCCTTTATCATTATCCTGCTTGGAAGCACTTGGTCGCTTGGTAATAACTCTGCAACTTCGAAAACTGGAAATATCAAAATCGATGCAAATTATTGGTACTCTTCGAATTACTTGGTCAAAAAAGAATTCCTTTGAACAGATCTACAATAAGTCTGTTACTCTTGCCAGACCATCACCCTTCCCCATAGTACGCATATACATGCTTGAGAGGGAATACGCTAAAGCCATTCTCTTGCAAACTGCCCAAGTCCTAGCTGCGGTTCCCGTTAGCTTCGACCAGGTCCTTACCCACTTTAGGTATCAGAGAGCGGATTTGCAGTGGCAACCGTCTCTAAGTGCATTTAAAGTTAAATTCATAATTTTTGTGGGACTCTCCTCCTATTTTTCTATCCTTTTTCTCCAGTCCGAAAACCACCTCCTTTTATTTATCATCTTCCCTTGGTGGTTAGGTTATTCCTCAGCCAATAATCTACCCAACGCTCAAGGCCTACCAGGAGGATAACAAGGGCTGTAACTGCTGAGAGAGTGGTCAGTTGTGCCCAGGGGCATGACAGTTAATAGGGAGCGCGTGGGTCGGAGTAAGGCCCTGTACTGGATGTTCTACCAACCAATGAAGAATTAATTTTAGCACTAAGGTTCCGTAGTTGGCACTCATGAACGTTCACATCAAATCGACTGGCGGAAGCGGGAATACTCTGTTTTGATTGATTTTCCTCGTGGTGTTGTTGGTTGTTTTGATTTGTTCAATATTTTGATTATTTATTTGAATTTAATTGAGAGTCAATCATGCCACTGCAAGGGAGGAAACATTGCCAAGCACTGGGATGTAAGAATTATAATGATAGTAAAACAATACGGCAATTTTCATCTGCCTGGTGTTGACCATGTGTAAAACTAGTGGGCAATATGGACTAGGCCTACTCTCGAATAAAAATATATAGAGAATAAATGTGTGCATTTCATCTCTTGTTTGTTTTCTTACCCATTCTCCTTTGCATTGCAATAAAATTTGTGGTTTAGGGCTACGGGGAGGGGTGGGTGGCAGCCGGCATGCTAGGCAAAAAGTAAGGTTATGGCAATATATTGTGTGCATTTGGACAGTTTTCTTTATATTCATCGAATATCCCAACAATTCTGTAGAGTAGGAGAGCATTTTTAATTAGCCTAAAGGTGAATTAAGCTCTAGAACGGCATAACTGTGTCCTTCGTGACAAATCTATTGCCAACATTGATATATATCAAAATGTATTATTTTCCTATCTGGGCGTATATTTCAGCGCCTAGCGAAAGGCGCAGTTATGTTTGTGTTATTTTCATCAATTATCAATAACTCATCACAGAACATACTGTTCAATTACGTGTAATAAAGGCTACATTCATATGGCGTTTTACTTTTTATGTTGCCAGACTTGCCAGTACAATCCATAGCCTCAGGCGGTGTTCTCTCTCGGAAATTCTATAACCAAAAGTGACGAATCTCTTATACTTACATGATCCTTGGTTGTGCCGAATTCAGTTGTCAGTTGCAGTGCAGTGAAACACACGGGATAAGGAAATCCGATAAAGCGGAGCAGAGTGCCGAGCAATACTGTGCAGTGAGTGTGGGGACTTGGTTATTTTCGAGCCGAGGTCAGTGGATGCTCAGCAGGGACCCGGAACAGAACGTAACGCGGAACGGAACTCTTGTCTATGTGGAACGGAGAAATTCCGTTATCTCCAAGGTTATTTCCAAGTTGTAACGTTACCGCTGTCTGTTCCAAGCGTAACGTTACCGTCCTGGAACGGAACTGATTCTGAAACCGTACCCGGTATCTGGAACAGTGGAATGTTAGCCGAGCCTGTACCGGTACAGCGTATTGGAGACGGGTGGAACGTTACGTTGTCCCGTACCGAAATGAACAGAGGAATATCCGATACGTTACAGTTCGGAACATTCTACTTATAATAACGGAACAAACAGACGGAACGGAACGTTACAAATTTAACGGGATTGTATTGTTACAAGGCTGCAGTATGACGTCTCAAGGTCAAGCAGAAGGCGTGCGATGTAGCTGTTATTTTTATTGGGACGACGTGCATGCATTTACTCACTCAATCCCATTTTCTCGCTCACCTCACAGCACGCCAGCCTTCTGTTTCAGCTAATGTAGAGATCCTGTACCCCAAAAGAAGCTGCGCGACTCCGTCCCCTCGTTGTGATCGGTTGATCAAAATTTCTTTGGGATACCGTACACGATTTGTGAGGTAGGGCAATGGGCAAAGCACAGTGCTATCAAGCGGTTCCGTGGCACATTTTCCGTATATAACTAAGTAGATCTAAGTTGCGGGAACACCGTAGTGTTTGTTTGTACTTCAACGTTGATTATCACCGAGACATGAGGTTTGAGACCACATATAAAATTTATACATTTCAAGCTGCCTGGAGTTGGAGAGGGGAGTACAGACGATTCTCTAGTTTAATCAAATTTTTGTTGGCTTACATATCATTGACAATCATTTCATGTCTCTGCTTTCAGAATAAGGCTATATTATGACTACCCACATCGTCACTCCAAGAGGACAGCGAAATACTTATTATTAGACTATTGTTATTATTATTATTATTATCATCATTAGACAGTTATGTTATTATTATTTTCATAATTATTAGTCAATAATGATTATTATTAGTATACTATTATTATTATATTTTTCATTATTCTAGACAATTGAGTTTGTACAAAAATTCGCTATCCAGCAACAGAGAAACTACCTTATACACACATCAAAAAAAGTTTTGCATCACCTCGGTTCCCAGATCTCCGGCATATAGACGTTGACTGTGTATATTGTATCCAAGATACAGTCCCTTTGACTGTTCATAGATGTCACTAAAACTGCTCAAAGATGTAAACAACCATGCATGAGCAGGGCCTATTAGACGGAGGGGGTACGACAGCCGATCAGTTCCAGTCATTCCACCAGGACGAAGGTACGCTGCTCATGTTGTCTGTAGTTCTACCATGCCTAGAAGGTCAATACCGCAGTTCGATCGCGTCCGCATTGTTACTTTGTGTCAAGAAGGGCTCTCAACAAGGGAAGTTTCCAGGCGTCTCAGAGTGAACCAAAGCGATGTTGTTCGGACATGGAGGAGGTACAGAGATACAGGAACTGTCGATGACAGGCCTCGCTCAGGCCGCCCAAGGGCTACTACTGTAGTGGATGACCGCTACTTACGGATTGCCGCTCGGAGGAACCCTGACAGCAATGCCACCATGTTGAATAATGCGTTTCGTTCAGCCACAGGACGTCGTGTTTCAACTCAAACTGTGCGCAATAGGCTGCATGATGCGCAACTTCACTCCCGACGTCCATGGCGAGGTCCAGCTTTGCAACCCCGACACCATGCAGCGCGGTACAGATGGGCCCAACAACATGCTGAATGGACCCCACGGAATTGGCATCACGTTCTCTTCACCGATGAGTGTCGCATATGCCTTCAACCAGACAATCGTCGGAGACGTGTTTGGAGGCACCCTGGTCAGGCTGAACGTCTTAGACACACTGTCCAGCGAGTGCAGCAAGGTGGTGGTTCCCTGATGTTTTGGGGTGGCATTATGTGGGGCCGACGTACGCCACTGGTGGTCATGGAAGGCTCCGAAACGGCTTTACGATACCTGAATGACATCCTCCGACCCATAGTGCAACCATATCGGCAGAATATTGGAGAGGCATTTGTCTTCATGGACGACAATTCTCGACCTCATCGTGCACATCTTGTGAATGCGTTCCTTCAAGATAACGACATCGCTCGACTACAGTGGCCAGCATGTTCGCCAGACATGAACCCTATCGAACATGCCTGGGATATGTTGAAAAGGGCTGTTTATGAACGTCTTGACCCACCAACCACTCTGAGAGATTTACGCCGAATTGTCGTTGAGGAGTGGGACAATTTGGACCAACAGTGTCTTGATGAACTTGTGGATAGTATGCCACGGCGAATACAGGCATGCATCAATGCAAGAGGACGTGCTACTGGGTATTAGAGGTAGTGGTGTGTACTGCAATCTGGACCACAAATGCTGAAAGTCTAGCTGTATGATGGTACAACATGCAATGTGTGGGTCTCATGAGCAATAAAACGAGCTGAAATGTTGTTGGTGTTGATCTCTATTCCCTTTGCATTTAACGGTTCCGGAACTCTTGGAACCGAGGTGATGCAAAACTTTTTTTGATGTGTGTACTATCGGGGCGCAGTTAGCCTACTATGAGGAACCGGATTCTTAGGTTCTTATCTATTTTTCCCATACTTCTAAATACTTTTACGAATCACACTGAAATTCCGTACTACCTAATAAACTAAATAATACGCGAGTACCTAAAAATAACTAATTGCAGTTTTGTACCATTTATTGTAGTATATTTCAAATTTTGTCCATAATCCTTGAAATTAAATGTGAAGATAGTGTTTATTCCTAGCTCCAGTTGATTGAAAGCAATCCTACCTACAGGAAAAATGAAATATTTTCAGCACTTTCCAGCTTATATATTATTGTTTGGTTATTTACCGAGAGGAAAGAGCGAATAAATCTCTTATTATCCCCAAGAATCCAATATAGTAAAGAATCAACATTATTTGAACGAGATAGAGTGTGAAAATCATCTCTGACATCCTTGGCTTTATTGCAATCCCTACAAGTGTAAAGTTATCGGTGATAATTTGATTACGCATCATTATGTAAAATATTTATTCTCTCGTTGCAATCAGATTGTCTACTAACAATGAGGTATTAATTTTAAGCCTTATGTAATGTATGTCAACTTTCGCCACCCTTTAAACATAAGAACCTATTGTAAAAACCCATTCTACCTAATAAAAACCTAAAAAGAACAATTTTATGTTTTTGAAAACCTAAAATGACAATTTTAAAAACCACCAAAATCCGGCCCCTATTTATTATATTCTGATGGTTGGGTGGTAGAGCAGCGGACTCTGTACTGGGATAAACGCCAGGAAAGAAGAAGATTGTTGGGTGGTTTCATACGTAAGACAAGAAGTTCCATGAAGAACTATACAGCCTACTTTTCATGCCGATGATTATTCTACAGTATATGAACTTATCTAGAATAATGACGAAATTAAGTTGGTAATATCGAAATATCTAATTAGTTCAAAACGTACCTGGTGTAATGTAGCCTAATAACGCACTACAGTTGGCAGCCCTGGTGAATAAATATATTCTTATTTCCATCTCTTAAGGTACAGAATACAACATTTGGTTGAAGTCCAAAGGACGTTACATGCAGTTAGACACTGGATCTATCAACACGCGTAAAAGCATGTTGCCAACAATACCATGCGTGTGCTGGTCAGAAATAATCTGAAATTTTATGATATCTTGTTGTGCCAATTTTGGATGAAATCCATTTGTTAGTATAGAAGTTACATGTATTTTAAAATTGGACCTATCAGCAGGCATAGAATCATGTTGGCAGCACTGACTTATATTAATTACTCCAAATTAATCTAGAAAGTCAGGTGCTATACGTGTGCAAAGTATAGAGCTGTTGGCTTGCATACTTTCTGATATATTGATATTAGGGTAAAAAAATATAGACAGCATTTATTAACAGTTGGTAGCCCTGATTGCTCTTAACAATACTTATAGTCATATCTGTTATGTTACACATAGCACATACGAAATTTGGTTGAAATCCAACTGATAGTATAGAAGTTACATGTATTTAAAAATTGGTACTATCAGCAGGCTTATAATCATGTTGGTAGAACTGATGTATATAAGTTACTCCAAATTAATCTAAAATGTCAGAATATACGTGTGCATAGTTTAAAGCTGTCGGCTTGCATACTTTCTGATATATTGGTATTTGGATAAAAAAAATAGAGAGAGCAATTATTAACAGTTGGCAGCACTGGTGGCTCTTAAGAATACGCTCAGTCATATCTGTTTATGTACACATTTTACATACAAAATTTGGTTGAAATCCCATTGATAGTGTAGAAGTTATATGCATTTAAACATTGGACCTATCAGAAGGCTTAAAATTATGTTGGCAACACTGTCATGTATGGCCTCCTGGAAATTAAACTGAAATAGTATTATCTACATGTGTGCCAATTTTGGAATAGCTCCCATGCATACCTTGCAAGATATCCAACATGGAGCTCAAATTTCTAGTGCGTTTTTCAGCAGTTGGTAGCACTGACATCATTTTCAAATATGGACGTGAGATATTCCGGTGCACATCTTTACTCATACTAAATTTGGTTTTGATTGCTGCAGCCGTTTAGGAGTTCATAGGGGGGGGGGGACACACACACAGCCAGACAGACACACATTTTCCCGGATCGATCTCATAAGTCTACTTTTTCCTCATTTTTGCAAAATGTGAAAAGTAGGCTAGGGCCCACAGCCACTCCTATTTCTGTACACGAGCTATCGAGTCTAATACCAACAGGCCGAGTGGTTCGAGGCTGGCTGGCGTACCTCTGGTCGTATTGGGTACTGACGCACAATAGTAGTATATGCTAAAAGCATAAGATGGCGTCGATAATTTAGAGGTGGAACACCCGATTCGGCGAGTCGGCTGGGTATCGGGCTGGTCCGGAAGGCACCAGTAGCCAGCCTAACGCTACTATGGTGGATACTGTCCAGCATTTTCAAGGTTGCCGGTCTTCCTGAACCGTAAGCCGCAGAACCATAGTCTAGCCGGGACACGACGAGGGCTTGGTAGAACCGTAGCAGCACCGCTCCGTCAGCCCCCCACGTAGTGCTACTAAGAAACTTGAGCATGTTCAGTTTCCTGAGACACGTCGTTCTTAGTTGCCGTATATGGGGCTGCCACGTTAATTTGCTGTCAAAATGGAGCCCCAGGAAGCGATAAGTGTCAACCAACGGCAACGCAGCATACCTGAGATGTAGTTCAGGGTGTAAGTGTAGCCTTCGGAGCCGACAAAAATGGACGACGGAGGATTTCGCTATTGAAAACCGGTCGTGAGCCCACCTGCCGACACGGTTAATAGCTATCTGCAATTGCCGTTCCACGATTGACATACTTCCAGAGCTGTAAAGCAGAGCTAAATCGGCTACATACAGCGATGGAACTATCGTGGGCCCGGTGGCGGTAACAATGCCGTTTATGGCAACCTCATTAACTTTTACACTCATCGGCGTATCGCAGATTCTTTCTTCTTTTATATTTAAGGAAAATATATCAATTCAAAACAACCATTTATTGACACTTCTGGATGCCATGACAGTTAATTTTACAACAGTGGAAAAAAGATAATAAAGAAAAAAATGACAATCTTAATGTAGCATCTTTGGCCAAAAGATATGACACACTCCCACCTTGAGTTGGTGGAAGAACAACTCAACCATACATAAATAACTATAATTACCACAAAATACAGTAATCATAAATGTAATCTCTTTGGTGTATTTACAGCTCTACCACTTTTAGTGGTTACTCTTGACATCCCTTCTCATCCCTAAACACATTTAGGCTAATGAGACTTTTGTCATTTTTTGAAGAGAAAGGCTCTTCCTGTACCAATCTTGCGACTATTTTTTCTGCTGACATTATCTCCTCACATGATAATTCTCCACGAGCTCTTGTAAGGTTTGCTCTTCGCGTATTTTGGATAAATCTCTTTATCCAAGCAACCAACCGAATTATTTTTCCATAGCTTGAAAAATACAAGTAATACCAATTAAAATCGTGGTACCTGCACTGATCATTATTTACATGTTTTGGGGTGCTACATGAAGTATCTACAAAGTAACTCATTATTTGAGTTGATTTTCTCTTTTCTTGCAAAATCAGCTCTGCCTCTGCAGGTGGAAATTCACCAGGCCACTCTGGCCGGTCCTTTCGTAAAAACTCTGGCCCCTCCCACCATCGAAGTGCTAACAATTTTCATGCCAGACAACTCTTAAAGGAAGATCTGCAGGATTCAAATGGCCAGGAACATATCTCCACATTTCTGGTAAAGTCAACCGATGGATTTCTTTAACACGGTTGTTGACAAACACAGTCCATGTTTCTTCCTATAGAATCCATGCTAAAACCGTTGTCGAATCAGTCTAGAAATTCAACTTGACATCTTGGTAGTTTAGTCCTTCTAGCACTGAATTACCTAATCTAGCTCCCACTGTTGCAGCAATTAGTTCCAGTCGGGGAATGATGACTGTGTTTAATGGGGCTACTCTTGCTCTGGCTGCAAGAAGGTGTACCTTACTCTCACCGTCAATTTGTAGTCGTATGAAGACTACTGCAGCGTAGGCCTGTGCACTAGCATCACACAAAATATGTAGACTGACATCCCTGTGGTTCTTGAAATAATGAAACCAGCGTGGAATTCTCATCTCTTTCAGGAGAAAAAAGGCTTAAATACCAAGTTACAAATTGGTCCTTAATATCAGTAGTAACCTCTTCATCTCAAGATATACCACTTAGCCATATCTTTTGTAATAACAATTTAGGAACTAGAAGTACTGGACTAACTATGCCAATCGGATCAAATATCTTTTGTGCAACTGACAGAATAGATCTTTTCGTGATCAGTCCCAATTCATGGTTCTGTAACCATTCCAAGTTTAACAATAAATTGTCAGATTCCAAATCCCATCGTAAACCTAGCACCGCTGTCCGTCCTACAAGAATGAAAGCATCATTGTTGGCCTGCCAACCTCTGAGGTCGAACTTTCCTTCCTGCATTATATCACGTGCTTCATTAATGAATTCTTTCAGTTCTGATTCAGTATCAACACTGGTTACAACATTGTCCACATAAAGGCTCTGTTTAAGTCTTGATATCTGTCCTTTACTATATTGACAATCTTCCATTGCCTTGTCCAAATGGTAATCAAGAACTGCTCCTAAAAGGAAAGTGCTACATTTTAATCCAAATACCACCCTCCGATGCCGAAATATCTTTATATTCTTCCAGTCATGTGGATCACACCAGAAGAACCTAAGAAATCTCAGTCTTCTTGACGAACACTTATTTGTAGAAAAGCCATTTCTACATCAGCTGTCACCCCAAATCTCCCTTCCCGAAATTTTAGTAACAGGGAAGGAATCAGTTCAATCAGATTGGGTCCACACTCTAAACAATGATTGAGAGAAGGAGCATTTCTACCTCTTGCTGACACGTCAAATACAGGACGAACTCTGGTGGTGCTATTCTCCTTAATAACAGTTCGATGTGGTAGGTAGTGTCCATAATTCCCTACTTCTTTGACTGGTACTTCTTCAATAATTCCCAGTTCTTCCCACTCAGCTAGAACTGCATCGTATGAAATGAGAAGATTTTGAGACTGAAGCTTTCTAGTGGTAGATTCTAACCTTTTGAGTGCTAGCTCCCTGTTACTAGGAAGAGCCAAACTATCTTCTTTCCATAGCAATGAAACTTCGTAACGTCTCTCATCATTTACAGTAATACCTCTTAGGAAATCATCTCTAATTTGAAGCTGTCTTTCATTTTTGGACATTTTAACAGCTGAGTCTGAGATTCCAATGGTATCTAGGCTCCAGCGATCGTTGATCTCATTAACAAACAGAGCTGTAACTACTTCTGCCAAGTTAACAAAAGATTGTTGTGGAACTTTCCCCATCAAAGTCCAGCCTAAATTTGTTTCCACAGCAACCGAACCAGAAGATAGAACTTAAATATTTCCTGTCAGAAGTTTGTCCGCTACATCCGCTCCAATCAGCAAGTCCACAGGCCTAGACTCATCCCCAATATCTGTTAGGCTGATATTCCCTTCCTCATGTTCATTCAACCAAGGTCCTTTCTTGACCGAAGGGATGCCATTACATATTAAAACCTGATCCAATACTTCAAAATTACATTGATATTTTCCATCCAGGCTTTCAATTTCTACTTTGTAACATGAATGTTCATTAACACTCGTTTTCACTCCCCCAAAAAGGTCATGTTTAATTGTTTCAGTTCTGACTGGAGTGTAACCTAATCTTTTAACAATGTCTTTCTTAACATAGGATCTTTGGGATCCTGAGTCAATTAAGGCTCTAACAGAGAAGGAAGAGCCAATACCTTTCATCTTTATAACCAAAGTTTGCAAAATAACTTTAGGATATTTAGAAATATTACTCAGCGAATTTGTCTTTTGTTCATTCTTCCCCCCGGATTGCCTGTGTTCGACATTATTATGGGATATATTTTGTTTATTCTGAGGTAAATCAGGGCACATCAGAACTTGGTGGCTCTTACTAAAAATAATGCACCGTACTACGGCTTTACATTTATTGACACAGTGTCCCTTCTTAAAGCACTTAAAACACCCACCCTTGTCCTTTAGGACCTTCTGTTTCTCAGATAGACCTAATTAGTGTGCTTTAAAACAATTAAGGGCATCATGTTGACCTCCACAAAAAATACAGTACCCTCTCCTCTCCTCAACTGGGTTAGTGTTTAACAAGTCAGCTGCAGTAGCAATGTGCTCTGACAATTTGGGTTGGTCTCTACTCCTGTTATTATCTTTGATTCCAAAACCGGAAATTGCTAAACTGATCCGTTCCTCGGCTTCCACTTCCCTTTTCATGAATAGCATGAGATTGTCTAACCTATCTTTCGAATCACGTGTGTGTGCAAAATTGGAACTTCTTTGCCAGGCCCTAAGAAACTCCTCAGGCAAACATGACTCTACTAAAGGATACATCATAGATGCACACTTATCTGTTGTAACACCTAAGGTTTCAAGTGACCGTATGTGCGATTCCAAGTTGTCATAAAGGCTACACATTGAATTGCCATCACCGGGAGTGGAAGATTTCTTAAGAACTAAAGATAACAACTCTCTTACGTAAACTTCAACCAACAGATCATCTCTACCGAACCTGCTCTTTAAACATTCTAATGCCTTCGTATAATTTTCCCCAATAGGTGGAAAACTTTCAGTAATTTCTCGAGCACGGGACCCTTTCACTGTAGCTTGCATTAAGTATTGAAACATATCTTCCGGTGCAATATCCGGATCCTTGTCTATCTTTTCAAACTGGCCCCTGAACTGTATCCACTGTTTTACATCGCCATCAAATTTCCTTAGTTCTAATTTAGGTAGTTTGAATTTACTCTTGCTCACAAGATCTACACTGCTACAATCACTGTTGTCTTGAGCGATGCCTCCTGAAGGTAGAATATATTCAACACTCACCTCTATATCAAGAAATTGACGTTGATAGTCATCGGCAAGTCTACATTCGTCGTCCAAGTCCTCTTGGCCGACGTCAAGTTTTAGACTTACGACCTTACCATCCAGCTGCAGGAGCTCATCATTTTTCTTCCGAAGTAAAGAAAGGGAAACCTGAACTTCCTTCGCTTTTCATGAGCTGTCATCTGGACTTCATCAATTTCACCTTTGAGGTTATTCAACTGCCTCAAAAATGCAGCCCGTGTTACCTTACGTAGCTTTATCGCTCGATCCAGTTCACGTTGGGTTGTCTCCATGATTAAAACATATTGATATATTTATCCTATCACTGGTCGCCACTTATTTTACTTTTACGCTCGCAGATTCTTTCTTCTTTTATATTTAAGGAAAATATATCAATTCAAAACAACCATTTATTGACACTTCTGGATGCCATGACAGTTAATTTTACAACAGTGGAAAAAAGATAATAGAGAAAAAAATAACAATCTTAATGTAGCATCTTTGGCCAAAAGATATGACAACCTCGAACAAGGTGACAGAACAGAACCCTGAGGAACTTCGTTTTCTTGGGTATAATATTGCGATATGTTCTACCGACCCTTACACGGAAGAGTCGGACTACATGAAATTCGTAATGAAAGTCGGTAGATTACCACGGAGTCCCCACTCATAAAGGGTGGAAAGGATCTCGTAGCGCCATATGGTGTCGTAGGCAATTCGGAGAAATGCCTCCTGTATGGCGCCCACAAGTCGCACCAGATGGGCGGTGATGGACATATGGGAGCGAAATCTAGACTGGTACCCTGACAGTAAGCCTCTCTCTTCCAGTAACCACACCAGTCGATGGTTCACCATCTTCTCTCGCAGCTTACATAGGGCATTTGAGAGGCCTGTAGCTGCTGACAAGTTTGGGATCCTTTCCAGCCTTGGGAACCGGTATCATGGTCCACTCTCGCCATTGAGATGGAAACTGCCCATCAATCCATATACGATTGAAGAGGACCAACAATTGCTTTATACTGGATTCGCACAGATGTTTTAACATTTGATTCTGTATGTTATCCGGTCCGGGAGACGTATCCCTACACAGTGAAAGTGCACTGCGCAGTTCCCTTTCAGAGAATGGTACATTGTAGGACTCCAAAGCAGCAGTGGCAAAGGACAAGGGGTGAGCCTCCGCCTCCCGAATCAGAGTCAGAAACGTAGGATCGTAACTCCCAGAACAGGATACATCATTGAAGTGCGATCCAATACGGTTGGCAATGGCGAGTTGGTCCGTGATGATGTCTCCGATGATGGAGACTCCGTGTGCCATCAATGATATCGGGAGTCCGGAGATCCGACGAAGCTTAGTCCACACTTGAGATGAAGGAGTATGTGTTGTCATAAACAACACATACTTTTCCCACGTCGTTTTATTACTCTCCCGAATCAGATATCGGGCTCTAGCACGCATCCTTTTGAAGGTGATAAGGTTAGCTATAGTATTTTGCCTCCGATAGCATTTGAAAGCACGTCGACGATCTTTAAAGGCTGCTGCAATTTCGGCTGTCCACCAAGGGACAAGTTTCCGGTGGGAGTTGCCGGATGAGGAAGGTATTGTTTCCTCAGCAGCAGCCGAAATACCATGCGTTATGTGAATGGTATGATCATAGACACTCTCAAAGGTATCTTCGGCAAAATCAGCACGTGCTGTGAAAGTTGTCCAATCAGCCCGACGGAGAAGCCATCGACTTGGTAATTCGATGGCTCTCTGGTTCGGAAGAGTAACGATAATCGGGAAATGGTCACTAATACAAAGGTCGTCGTGTACACCCCACTGTAGCAGGGGAACCAACGCACGACAGCACAAGGTGATACCGACGATTGAATAAGTGCCGTGTGCAATAGAGAAGTGCGTAGGTTCCCCTGTGTTTAACAAATACAGCTCCAGCGCCTGATCAGTCTATCAAAATCTCTCCCTCCATCACTAGTGGTAGCGGAGCCCTAGATGGTGTTGTGGGCATTAACATATCCCAGAAGGAGAAAAGGAGGGGGGGGGTGAGCTGAGAGACTAGATCCACCAGCTGGTTTCAATCCAGTTGAGAATCAGGTGGAATGTACACGTTACATACTGTTGCCATTACTGGCGACGAAGTACGAACTGCAACTGCCTCTAGCTGAGAACGCAACGGCACCTCTTCACTAAAGAGGCTAGAGTGGACGAGAATGCAGACGCCACCGACGGCCACAGCTCCATCCACCGGGTCTTCAGAGAAGAGGTTTAAGTAACGCATTATTGTCTCACGTCCAGGACGAAACCTGGATTCCTGAAGACAGACAATCGTTGCGAAAACGAAGATATTAATTGACGTAACTCATTGAGATGACCAGAATAGCTATTACAGTTCCCTTGTAAGTAGAAGTGGGTCTTCTACTTACGCTTGACCATTTGCCACCATTCCCCATCTCTAGTTGGATATGATGGGGCAGGAGAGCGCACCTCAATCTCCACATCTCGGTCCGATGACGAAGAAAATGGAGCGGGCAGTCCCCTGGATGGCGCGCGGTCCTCGTCGGACTTCACGAGTCTCGCTCTTGGGGAAGAGCGAGAGCGGTGTCGAGGGACTTTCTCCCGGTCCGAAGACTGGGTGTCTGTCCCCGACATGTCCCGAAGAGATTTCTTTCTTGATCGGCGTTGACGTCTATTTGGGGAAGTAGATGGTCGCTTCCCCACAGACGCCAGTTCCTTACAAAACATGGCCGCTCCTGCTGACACCGCTCCACTGGTGGTGGTGGGAGTGGAATGGCCAGCAGATACCTGAGCAGCCCTGTCTCTAGGAGAGGAAGAGAAACGGCGCTGAACCGTTCCTCTCTCCTCCGCTGATGTATTTTCCTATTTGTAGGGGAGTTCCTCCATACGGACGTGTTTGGCTTCAGACGGCTTCGCTCCCTTGATGGTCGTGGGAGCGGGAAGGCCAGCAGAGTCAGTAGCCACTCCGTCAGGAGGAGGGCGAGAGAGATGGCGACGAACCTTCTCTCTCATCTCCACTACTACTTTTGTCATATCGGGTGGACTGGAAGAAGGACCAGCCCTGGTCGGCAAACTCTTCTTTCCCCTGTTAACTGAGGAAGACATGTTAGCCGACCGGTTTGAAGAAGAAGAGGACTTATCCGATTTCGCCGGTTTAGATGATATAACTGTCGCCTTCTTTTCCTTGCCCGAAGAAGGTTGTGGGACCTCCTTCGGGCAGACAATTTTCGCTGGTACAGCGAGGGGTGATTTAAAATCTGCTGAATTACCGGACGTCGAGGGTACTATACTGGAAACTGTGACAGCAGGGGTGAATGAGGGCGCCGCTGCGGCCACAAACGTCACCCGAAATTCGGGAGCATTAATATCACGGTACCTCTTGCGAGCATCGTGATATGAAAGCCGATGCAATGTTCTGATTTCTTGGATTGTGGCTTCTTTACAGAACTCAGGGCACTGCTTCGATCGTGGAGAGTGGCTTCCTTGGCAGCTAGGACAAATCGGGGGAGGCGTACACCTCTCACCCTCATGTGTCCCCTTGTCACACTCTCTACACACGGCCTTGGCAGTGCACCTGGCAGAAACATGCCCGAATTTCTGGCATTGATAACATCACATAGGTGGAGGGATGTACGGTCGAACATCGCAGTGGTTCGATGTGACCTACATCTGCTTAGGTAAACATCACCCTCGAAATGGAGAATAAAAGCGCCGGTATCGACGCTGTTCTCTCCAATCTTTCGGGTGATGCGCCCAATCTTGGTGACGCCTATCTTCCCCAGATTCCGCAACAATTCCGCATCGCTATTCAAAATGAATTTACGATGGAAAATAACTCCACGGACCTCATTTAGCGTTTCGTGTTTTGAGACCTTAACGGGAATTTCGCTGAAATGCGTGCATTCCAGCAACGTTTCGGTTTGCTGTCGGCTAATTGTATGCAGTAGGAGCTGTCCGTTCCGGAGCTTGGAAATCCCGTTTAGATCTCCAAATTTCCCCTCGAATTCCTCGGAAAAGATCATTGATTTCACCACTTTGAAATAATCCCCGTCTGTCCTGATAGCTACCAGGAAGCGATGTGACTTGTCAACAGGGAAACGTGCATTGAAAATTTTATCCCTGATCCGACACTCAAGAGATGGCTATTTAAGGGGGACACCCTCTGATGATTTATTGGGCCGCTTTCGCGTCATCCCGAAATCACCCTCCCCGAATACAACCTACTCCGAACGAGGGTCATCACTGTGGGCGCCACCCAGCCAAGGCAATACCTACCTGGCATAGCAGGTATTGCCCGGGGTCCCAGTGCCTTGAAGAGGCACTTCCCCCTCGGCATGCACAGTGATATGTTTGGCGAAATTATTCGGCCGTGCAGGGACCTCCGTTGTGAGGCGGATACGACTGCAAGGGTACATGGCGCACCCACCTGACGGGATGGGGAATACCGTCCAGGCTTTCTGGCCAGATGGCCAAATTGGTGGCCCTTCCCCAGGCAGCATGACGTTTATTTCTAAGGGTCAAACCAAAAATGGGACCGGAAGTCGGAAAAGACCTTTTACGACAGGCAGGGGATACCGTCCATGAATTTTCTCTTCCCATCAACAGGGAGTCTTCAAAATCAAAGTCAGGAATGTCAGTCTGTCTTGTCGGCCCTATTAGTGTCCTCCTACGACAAGCAGAGCATACCGTGTGTGTATTCTAACCCGCAACCCACACGGGGGTGTACCTAAAAGGATGTCTGTCACACCCAATGGGGATTATCCACACTCCAGTAATGCATATTATGACGATAAACGGTTCCATTGTTGTGGAATCATGCTTCGTCCGTAAATAAGATGGTCGCTAGAAAAGCCGGATCAGTTTCCACAGAACGCCACCCGTGCTTCGAAATCATGACCATGTATCTCCAGGTGTAAGTGCAGATGGTACGGGTGAGACCAGTGGGTGTGCATTATCCGCATAACAGACGCTCGGCTGATGTTCGTCTCCAGTGCAATGGCCCGTGTGTTAGTATGAGGGTGCCTCTTCATTGTGAGCAGACGTCACGCGATGATCTCAAACAGGCTGTGTTTTTCCCAGGGATCCAGTATCTCCCAGGCGTCTTTCCACACTCCGAAATACCATGCCTGTCGGTCGTTGTCTATCCGGATAGAGTTCTTGGTACAGGCGATGCGCCTGGTATGCATTCTGTCGAGCTCCTCCATTAATATAACATATTCAGGCGCGGATTCAAGGGGGGGGGGGGGTCACGGGGGTCATGACCCCCCAAACGGAGAACAAATTTTTTACAAACTCAAAAACCCAAAACACAATAACCAGACAAATGAAACTTAACGAATTTTAACTGAAAAACAGTTTTTTTTTTTTCATTTTATTCAATACTAAAAATTTCTTTATTGCAATTATTATGTTCTGTTACAACTGTACTTATTTGCTACTTCATACCTGTTATATAAAAACGAGTATTTATATAACAAAATCAACTCGTCGATTTTGTTTAGCAAACCTTGTGATTACTGAATCGATGTTTATAGTGATGTCACGATGAATGTGCAGCAATGCACGAATAGGAATTTGGGGCTTTTTTCGCACCAAAATTTTTTTCCGACGTCTAAACTGCAAGCTTGGTTGGCAATTTAAGCTGTGACTTTCTCCCTTTGTCGGTACTAACCCGACTTGCCGAAACTGCAACGTACTTTGGTATTTTTCTCCAAGCTCGATGTAAAAGTCGCAAAACACGCCGTTGCAATTTGTACGAATATTTTAGGTGCGCTAAACGCATTAAATTTCTATCCATGTAGCTTGCAAAAACTTGGTCTGATTTTGTACGTTTGGTTATTTTGTGATTGCGTTTTTAGTGATACCATTTTGCTTAACTATTTCGATTCTCTGACCCCCCCCCCCCCCCCCCCCCCCAAGCCAAACTCTAGATCCGCGCCTGAACATATTCATATGCTCTTCGCTGGAATACATCTCGAGGCTGTGAATACGCTTCGTGTTGTGAATTACGTCGAAGAAGCGAGTTCGCGCAGCTACATACTGACTTGCCATCGTATGTTGTTTTCGTTCCAATGGGGCACACTTTGCCCTAACTGTGGTCTACGAAGCTTGGAACATGTACGACGTAGCTAACTGGTTGCCTGTGCCCTAGCCAGAGACAATCACCTCCTCATCCTTGTCCAATCCAGCACCTTAGCTTATGCAACGATACACACAGTCTTCTTTTCTTTTTCTTTTTATTTGATCGCTTACCCTCCAAGCTCGGCTTTACCCTCGGACTTTGCGAGGGATCAGTCCTCTACCGTCGAATTCCAGGACAGTGCCTCGGAGCTGAACACACCTTGACAGCAGATACAACTGGGGATGGTGACAAGCCAATCGCCTAAGTGACCACGAACTTGGGTCTAATGAAGGAAAGGGCAGCGAAGGGAGTGGGAAGAAAGATGCCGTGGTTCTATCGAAAGGAACCATCCCAGCAATCGCCTGGAGGAGACGTGGGAAACCACGGAAAACCACTTCTAGGATGGCTGAGGCAGGAAGCGAACCTGCCTCTACTAAGTCTGTGTGCCTCACGAGGTTGGGTGAACCCCGTTCCAGGCCTCAGACCAGGAACAAAATTTCGTGGCAGAGCCGAGATTTGAACCCGGGCCTCCGCAGTGACATGGTCTTTTACAGAGCCAAATAAACAAATCGTGTCGCCTCCGTGGTGTAGTGGTAAGCGTGCATAAACGCCACCCCGGAGGTCTGAGGTTCGATACCCGGCTCTAACAAGAAATTTGACAAGTGGTATGAGGGCTGAAACGGGGTCTACTCAGCCTCGGGGAGAAGAGTAGAGTGGGTTCGATTCCCACCTCAGCCATCTTCGAGTGGTTTTCCATGGTTTCCCACTTCGTCTTCGGGCAAATGCTGGAAAGGTACAGTACCTAACCAAAGGCCACGACCGCCTCCTTCCCTTTTCCTTGCCTATCCCTCTCACTCTTCCCATCCCCTCATCAGGCCCTTGTTCACTTCGCAGGTGAGGCCGCCTGAGCGAATTGCTAGTCACACTCCCCAGTTGTATCCCCTGATTCAGAGCCTCAAGCTGCAGGACATCGTCCTTCGCTTAGTCCGTGGGAAAAGCCAACCCAGGAGGGTAAAACGATAACGAAAAAAAACAACAACTAATCAGTCTGTGAAAACGATTAAGTATATAACCTTGCCTCTTGCCAGGCAACTCCAATCGCGCGCTTGCCATGTGAGCTACTGCGACATTTGACCTGCAGCGCGCACCTCCCGGTCTATACAATACCTGCTCTCGGTGTGTGCGTGCACCTCTTGTTTTCAAGTGTGTGTTCTGCGTATCTCTGCTCGTTTAACGGGTTCATTCGAGGTACCCATACTGAATTAATAGTGGCGCTCACGATTCCTGCTGTCTTCTAGCCCGTAAACACACATCTCGTTATATTACCCCGGTTTAGGGAGAGGGACCTATGTCTTTCAGAATTGTAGTACATGTGACAGAATGCATAAAACTGGATCGCAAGGGGCCAGTGGACCGTTCGGTATGTAGGCCATAGAGTTTTGTAGACTACTATTACTTGAAGATACCGGTTGAGTTAGCCGTGCTCGTTACGGCGTGACTGCAGGCAGTCGCTCACATCCGGTAGGCGAGGAGGCTCGAAACCCTCCACCGGCAACCTTGAAGATGGTTTTCTGTAGTTTCCTATCTTCCTTCCAGGCAAATGCCGGGGTTAGTCCCCAACTATAGGCCACAGCCTCAACCTTCCAATTCCTCATCCTTACATTCACACTTTCCGCCAGACAACCACCACACGGGACGGTACTTGTAGCTTACCCCATGGGTGTCCGCATAGAAGTAGCTGCAAACTTGAGCGAGCCGAACATGTACTCGGACACTCCCGGCACTAAAAGCCATACGCTTAAAAAATATAATATAAGAACATGAAGATTATTGCGTAAATGTATTATTCAAACTTCAATCGCATAATTAGGACACAAGAAATAACAAGTATTTCCGTGAAGAAATGTGTAGCCCAGTTTCATTTATCCTGCTTATGTTAATTGCCTCTATCAACATACAACATTCAGTTTGATTGCTGTAATAGATTCGTAGATATTGAGAACCGTCTAAATATATCGGATAGTCGACATGTTGGATTGTTATATATGTAGGCCTTAGAGTTATGTACTATTACATGAAGATTATTGTGTATGAGTATTATTCAAACTTCAATTGCATGATTAGGACACAATAAATGGTAAAAACAAGATTTTAAAATTTTGCACAGCCTCCATCTTCTGGTTCTGAAAAAAAAAATTGAAATAAATTAGATGCCAGTGGATTAAAATTTGTATAAGCATATACCATACCAAGCTTCACTGTGCTCATCCTTTTCAATATTCGCATTTCGCGTCGCCGGCAGGTTGAATTTGTGATCACCAGGTTATGAAAGTTCCATAGGTGAACTTATGTTTATAGCCTCTATCAACACACAAAATGTCAGTTTGACTGCTGTCAGATTATCAGATTTTGTGATCCGTCTAAATATTTTGGATGCTCGCCATGTTGGATTGTAACATATGTAAGCCATAGAGTTATGTACTATTAGATGACTATTATTGCGTAGGTTCATTATTCAAACGTTGATTTCGATCGCATGATTGCGACACAAAAAATTAAAACTTAATTTTAAAAATTTGCACAGCTGCCATCTTGAGATTATGTAAACAATTTGATAAAAATATATGTCAGTGCATTGCAAAGTGTATAAAGAATTGCTGTACCAAGTTTCACTGCGTTCGGATTTTTAACCCGCCAGAAAAGTCTATTTAATTGTTTCAAATTCGCATGGTCACCATGTTCGTTTTGTAGTTAACAGGTTTCTGAAAGTCCCTTGAACGATTTTGTAGTAGTACCATTTATCACCGTACAAAATTTCAGGTTGATATGATTAATAGATTCGGAGATATAGAATGACAGTGAAATATTTCGTGCAGCCGCCACGTTGGATTGTTGAAACGTAATAAAATTTGTACGGCACGGTCGTGGTCGGCCAGAATAGTACTATGACCTTACCGAATTTAATTGAAATCTATCCAGCCACTTAGATTTTATTAGTGGGGCGTGGGGGCTCACACAGGGACGCACACACACGGACAAAAGGTGAATCATAAGCCTATTTTTTTCATAAATAGAAATAGGCTAAAAGCGAGAATTTAAAATTTGACACTGGCGCCATCCCGTGGTTAAAAAAACAATAAAGTTTGATTGCTGTCACAGATTAGTTGACATTGAGAATCGTCTAAATATTTCGGATGGTCACCATATTGGATTTTTATATACTTTGTAGGCCATAGAGCTATGTACTATTAGATGATGATAATTGCGTAGGTTCATTGTTTAAACGTTGGTTTCGATCGCATGATTAGGACACAAGAAATTAAACCTTAATTTTAAAATTTCGCACGGCCGCCATCTTGAAGTTATGTAAGCAATTGAGTAAAATAGGATGTCAGTGCATTACAAGGTGCATAT
This sequence comes from Meconema thalassinum, assembly GCA_946902985.2. Classification (NCBI taxonomy): domain Eukaryota; kingdom Metazoa; phylum Arthropoda; class Insecta; order Orthoptera; family Tettigoniidae; genus Meconema; species Meconema thalassinum. The sequence goes on along the minus strand of OX336389.2, from coordinate 242,234,303 downwards.
CATTTGATGTACCATGTGTGACGGCACTCGGATGGTTTAAATTCGAGAAAAGTCTATTTAAATACAACAACTTCGCTTGACCGCCATGTTCGTTTTGTAAAGAGGTTTTTGAGAGTCCCATCGTTACACTTCAATTAGTGCTTTTTTCCACCATACAAAACGTCAGGGTGATATCTGTAATAGTTTCGGAGATAGGGAATGCCGGTGAAAAGTTTTGCACAGTTGCCATGTTGGATTGGTGCGGTGTAATAAAATTTGAAGAGCACAGTCGGGGTCGGACAAAATAGTGCCATGACCTTAACGAGTTTCGTTGAAATCGCTCCAGCAGTTTATATTTTATTAGGGAGAGGAGCGAGGCGACGGTCACATGCAAACACACACATACGTACACACACACGGACTATATGTGATGTCATAGGCCTATCTTTCATAAATGTAAATAATAAAGGAAGCTTTTCAGTCGGTCAACACGACTGAATAGCTTTAATTATTAGAATTAAGCATCACTGAAAAATGGCTTCTATCACAACTAAATGACAATAGGCCAACAAGTAAACGAAAGGCAGGAACGGGAGGTTTAATTTAGAAAAGAAATACTATTATTGGTCACAAAGGAGCTAAAGATCCGCTTACACGTACTTGATGCTCGGTACACTTGGGAGTCGAGTTCCGACTGTAACGTTCCAAGGCTGTAACGTTCCACACGCTCGTTCTGAGTTCCAAGTTACAGTTCCGGAACGATACCGCAAGCCAGATCGGGGCCGCGGTATGGCGTACGTTACGTAACGTGGAACACAAGCGGTACGTAACGCATTTCAGTTCTGTTCCGTGTCCCTGATGATTAGTTTAGTCGTTTATTAATATTAAGTTTTGAACAATTGAGTAGCTACAATTGAGATTTGGTAAAGATGGCGGCAAAATAAACATGACACTGAGGTGCCCTTTTCTAGTGCTACTTCTGTACAAAATGTGGTGTTTCAATTGATAGGGGGGAGCCGACATATACACACACAGACACACAATGTTTCTTGAAAAAAGTCCCTTAATACTAGCCACGTTCTTCTACTGGCAGTGATCTGTAAGAAAATCAGGCATTTTTAGTCTACTTTTGACATTTTGCAAAAATGAGGAAAAAGTAGACTTATGAGATCGATCCGGGAAAATGTGTTTCTGTCTGACTATCTGTCTGTCTGTCTGTCTGGCTCTGTGTGTGTCTCCCCCCCCCCCCCCCCTATCAACTCATTAACGGCTTCAGCAATCGAAACCATTTTTAGTATAAGTAAAGATGTATACCGGAATATCTCAAGCCCATATTTGAAAATGATGTCAGTGCTACCAACTGCTGAAAAAACGCACTAGAAATTTGAGCTCCATGTTGGATATCTTGCAAGGTATGCATGGGAGCTATTCCAAAATTGGCACACAAGTAGATAATGCTATTTCTGTTTAATTTCCAGGAGGCCATGCGTGACAATGTTGCCAAAATAATTTTAAGCTTTCTGATAAGTCAAGTTTTTAAATGCATATAACTTCTGCACTATCAATTGGATTTCAACCAAAATTTGTATGTAATATGTGGACAGATATGACTGAGCATATTCGTAAGAACCACCAGGGCTGCCAACGGTTAATAATTGCTCTCTCTATTTTTTATCCAAATACCAAAATATCAGAAAGTATGCAAGCCGACAGCTTTAAACTATGCACACGTTTAGTACCTTAAATTTTAGATTAATTTGGAGTAACTTATATAGTCAGTTCTACCAACATGATTCTAAGCCTGCTGATAGCACCAAATTTTAAATACATGTAACTCCTATACTATCAGTTGGATTTCAACCAAATTTCGCATGTGCTATGTGTACCATAACAGATATGACTATGCTTATTCTTAAGAGGAATCAGGGCTGCCAACTGTTAATAAATGCTGTCTATATATGTTTTCCCTAATATCAATAAATCAGAAAATATGCAAGCCAACAGCTCCATAATTTGCACACGTATAGCACCTGGCATTCTAGATAAATTTGGAGTAATCAATATAAGACAGTGCTACCAACATGTTTCTATGTCTGCAGATAGGTTCAATTTAAAAAAATAGGTAACTTGTATACTAAAAATGGATTTCATCCATAATTGGCACAACAAGATATCATAATATTTCAGATCATTTCTGACCAGCACACGCATGACATTGTTGCCAAACATGCTTTTACGCGTGCTGATAAATCCAGAGTCTAACTGCATGTAAAGTTCATTGGAATTCAACCAAATTGTGTATTCTGTACCTTAAGAGATGGAACGAAGATGTATATATTAAGTCGCCAGGGCTGCCAACAGTACTGCTCTATTAGGCTACATTATACCAGGTATATTTCGAACTAATTAGACATTTCTATATTAACAACTTAATTTCGTCATTATTCTAGATAGGTTCATATACACTAGTTTAATCATTGGTATGAAACTTAATTTTAGGAAAAGTAGGCTCTTTAGTTCGTCACGGAACTTCTTGTTAGGGTTTTAATATGTGTTTGAAATTTGTTGCAGATGATTATTTTATCATATTTTCATACATCATGTTGCGGTATGTTGATTAAGCGTTCAATTTTCAATCCTTCTTTATGATGCACCATATAAGGTTTAATACCAAGCGACTTTTTAGTGTTACGCTACCGGTATACATTTATCTTGTGTCTTTGATATTTATCAATTCATTCATATCGGCTGATGTTGTTGTTTGAGTCTTCAGTCTTTTGACTGGTTTTATCCCGCTCTCCATGCCTCCCTGTCCTGAGCTAAGCGTTTCATCTCTACACAGCTACCACACCCCACATTCGAGGCAAACTGTTTAACATATTCTAATCTCAGTCTACCCCTACAGTTCTTGTCCTCGACCTTTCCTTCCATAAACTAAGTTTGCTATTCCTGGGTGTCTTAGTATGTGTCCTACCAACCTATCTCTTCTCTTCATTAGCAGTCGCCAGAAACATCTCTCCTCTCCCACTCGCCTTAATAGCTCTTCGTTTGTAACCCTCTCTTCCCATCTGTTCTTCATCATTCTCCTGTAACACCACATTTCAAACGCTTCAAATCTCCTCTTTTCTGCTGCACCAATAGTCCAATCTTCACTTCCATAGAGTACCACGCTCGATGTCAACAGATTCCTTTTCTGTAGAAATGCCTTCCTTGCCTGAACCAACCTACTTCTTATATCCTCTTTCCTCCAACCATCACTGGTTATTTTGCTTCCTAAGTAACAGAAGTCTTCTGAGATTCGGAGTTATAGAATGCCAGTGAAATATATCGCACAGCCGCCATGTTGGATTATTGAAACGTAATAAAATTTGTTGGGCACGGTCGGGGTCGACATGAATAGTACTACAGTATGACCTTACCGAATTTAATAGAAATCTATCCAGCCACTTAGATTTTATTAGTGGGGGGTGGGGGCTCACACACGGACACACACGGACAAAAGGTGATCTCATAAGCCTATTTTTTCATAAATAGAAATAGGCTAAAAACGAGATGTTAAAATCTGACACTAGCGCCATCTCGTGGTTAAGAAAACAATTAAGTTTGATTGCTGTCAGAGATTAGTTGACATTGAGCATCGTCTAAATATTTCGGTTGGTCACCATATTGGATTTATACATACATTGTAAGCCATAGAGCTATGTACTATTAGATGATGATTATTGCCTAGGTGCATTGTTCAAACGTTCGTTTCGATCGCATGATTAGAACACAAGAAATTAAACCTTAATTTTAAAATTTCGCACAGCCGCCATCTTGAATTTATGTAAACAATTGAGCTGAATAGGATGTCAGTTAATTACAAGGTGTATACCATTTGCTGTACCATGTGTGACGGTGCTCGGATGGTTTAAATGCGAGAGAAGTCTATTTAAATACAACAACTTCGCTTGGCCACCATGTTCGTTTTGTAAAGAGATTTTTGAGAGTCCCATCGTTACACTTCTATTAGTGCTTTTTTTCACCATACAAAACGTCTGTAATAGTTTCGGAGATATGGATTGCCGGTGAAATATTTCGCACAGTTGCCATGTTAGTTTGGTGTGATGTAATACAATTTGAAGAGCACAGTCGGGTCGGACAAAATAGTACTATGACCTTACCGAGTTTCGTTAAAATCGCTCCAGCAGTTTAGATTTTATTAGGGAGGGGAGCGAGGCGACGGACACATGCAAACACACACATACGTACACACACATGGACTATATGTGATGTCATAGGTCTATCTTTCATAAATGTAGAAAATAAAGGAAGCTTTTCAGTCGGTCAACACGACTGAATAGCTTTCATTATTAGAATTAAGCATCACTGAAAAATGGCTTCTATCATTACTAAATGAAAATACGCCAACAAGTAATCGAAAAGCAAGAACGGGGGGTTTAATTTAGAAAAGAAATACTATTATTGGTCACAAAGGAGCTAAAGTTCCGCTAACACGTACCTTGATGCTCGGTACAGTTGGGAGTCGAATTCCGACTGTAACGTTCCAGGGCTGTAACGTTCCACACGCTCGTACCGAGTTACAAGTTTCAGTTACGGAACTATACCACAAGCCAGCTCGGGGCCGCGGTATGGCATACGTTACGTAACGTGGAACACAGCGGTACGTAACGCATTTCAATTCTGTTCCGTGTCCCTGATGATTAGTTTAGTCGTTTATTAATGTTACGTTTTGACCAATTGAGTAGCCACAATTGAGATTAGGTAAAGATGGCTGCAAAATAAACATGACACTGAGGTGCCCGTTTCTAGTGCTACCTCTGTACAAAATTTTGTGTTTCAATTGAAAGGGGGGAGCAGACATATACACACACAGACACATAATGTTTTTTTTTTAAAGTCCCTTAATATTAGCCACGTTCTTCTACTGGCAGTGATCTGTAAGAAAATCAGGCATTTTTAGAGTTTTAATAAGTGTTTGAAATTTGTTGCAAATTATTATCTTATCATATTTTCATACATCATGTTACGGTATGTTGATTTAGGCGTTCAATTTTCCATCCTTCTTTATGGTGCACCATATAAGGTTTAATACCAAGGGACTTTTTAGTGTTACGCTATACATTTATCTTGTGTCTTTGATATTTATCAATTCATTCATATCGGCTGATGTTGTTGTTTGAGTCTTCAGTAATTTGACTGGTTTATCCCGCTCTCCATGCCTCCCTGTCCTGAGCTAAGCGTTTCATCTCTACATAGCTACCACACCCTTCGAGGCAAACTGTTTAACATATTCTAATCTTGGTCTACCCCTACAGTTCCTGTCCTCGACCCTTCCTTCCATAACTAAGTTTGCTATTCCTGGGTGTCTTAGTATGTGTCCTACCAACCTATCTCTTCTCTTCATTAGCAGTCGCCAGAAACATCTCTCCTCTCCCACTCGTCTTAATACGTCTTCGTTTGTAACCCTCTCTTCCCATCTGATCTTCATCATTCTCCTGTAACACCACATTTTAAACGCTTCAAATCTCCTCTCTTCTGCTGCATCAACAGTCCAATTTTCACTTCCATAGAGTGCCACGCTCCATGTCAACAGATTCCTTTTCTGTAGAAATGCCTTCCTTGCCTGAGCCAACCTACTTCTTATATCTTCTTTCCTCCATCCATCACTGGTTATTTTGCTTCCTAAGTAACAGAAGTCTTCTGAGATTCGGAGATATAGAATGCCAGTGAAATATATCGCACAACCGCCATGTTGGATTATTAGAACGTAATAAAATTTGTAGGGCACGGTCGGGGTCGGCCTGAATAGTACTATGACCTTACCGAATTTAATTGAAATCCATCCAGCCACTTAGATTTTATTAGTGGGGCGTGGGGGCACACACACGGACACACACACGGACAAAAGGTGATCTCATAAGCCTATCTTTTCATAAATAGAAATAGGCTAAAAACGAGATTTTAAAATTTGACACAGGCTCCATCTCGTGGTTAAGAAAACAATTAAGTTTGATTGCTGTCACAGATTAGTTGACATTGAGAATTGTCTAAATATTTCGGATGGTCACCATATTGGATTTTTATATACATGGTAGGCCATAGAGCTATGCACTATTAGATGATGATAATTGCGTAGGTTCATTGTTCAAAC